>OY288256.1:30915752-32297585 GCA_958450325.1 Agrostemma githago
GGTCGGAAGGTATTCCGCCCCCGAAGATATCCGATATAGAGAGTGAGAGCTGATCAGTGCCCTTGTCTATGTATGCGCACACACCCAATCCATACTCTTGGTCTCGGGAAAGAGAACCTTTACACAACCGAGCACCTCAATAGCAACTGGACTACTACTACTCTACCGACAAACTCATAAAGAGCTGGCTGCCCATTTAGTTCTTAGCATTTTCTCGCACCAGCAAGATGCATTATGGCCTCTCATGAGCAGTGACTCCGAGTGTCGTAGTCTACTTTCGAAGTTGTCTTCTATCGCATCGCCTTCTAAACTTTACCAAGATAGCGCCCAACACGAAACGTAGGCTGAATTTGGGTGTCTTATAAAGACAGAGTCTCTGGAATATCGAGCTCAGCGGTCATCGTGGGGCACATGTCTGGTGACCAGAGGATGAAACAATACCGGGCTCCATAAGAATGACCGGTCTGTGGGGTGTGTATTGACTCAGAACAAGTCATTACAACATGGAATGGTGAAGACAACTCAGAGGGTACTGCCAGGGCACATGTTCATTTTCACCATGATTGGTGTCGATAACATCGTTCATGAAAACGTGTCTGATCACCGGCTTAGGTAACACACTGACTAGAAGTACGGTTGTTCCTATGGAATTTAAGTATGTCGATTTTAAGATTAACAAACATTATCAATCGTCGTAAAATTTATCTTAACTGATAGTTTTAGTATACTGATGTAAGAGATTTGGAACATTTTATTTGAGATATATTATTTGAAGTGTTCATTAGTTGAGATTTGATTAAAGATTCAATTATTTGTAAGTACATTATTTAAAATGGGTTCATTTATGTTGACTTGGTCTATGTTGACTTAAAAAGCCAAAGTTTGACCAAGATAGACTGGTCAACCCTTAGTTTTGACTTAGTCACTAATTAGTCCTTAAGTGCTTATTATAAAATTTAAGTGTTGTTTTGCACATTTAAGCATTGTTTAACTTAGTACTTTTGGGTTATTCGTCTTTTAGTACTCTATACTTTTTGGGCGCAAGTATTTAGTACATTTATTGTTCAAGTGTACGCATTTAGTATTTTTATACGATTTCGTATTTGTACAAGTATACTTATCTCTTAAAGCCTATTTATACTTAGTAAAATATTTCAAACACCAAATAAATCAATAATAATTATAAAAATCATTTTTAACCTTATTAGGTCTCATATTTCTCAAAACATAGAGTTTTACAAAAGTAACTTTAAGTAATAACAAAATCGATAATATTATTAAGGATACTAAATGAGTCATTTTTCAAATGTTATTTTTAAATTTCGGTTTTCATACTCAACATATTTTTATGAGTTAGGTTTCTAGATATAAATTCATTTTTCAAAAATAATAAGTTTTATTATTTTTAACAAATTAAAAACGAAAATAGTACGGTTTTCAATACATGCTTTTAAATCATTTAAAATACTTAAACATCATAAAAGTTAACCAAATTTTTATTTTGGATACCTATACTTGTACATAACTTATCCCCAAATATTTAGATTAAAATAATTTATAAATGTTCTTAAATAAAATCTTCTTTCTAGATCTGACCCGTTTTAGTACAAATTTTATAAATGAAAGTATATATGATGGATTTATATGAAATTTGACTTACGCATAATAGACTTCATCAAGAACATAATATAATATTTCCAAGTCCAAAATAAACGTTTAACATCAAGAAACATATTATTTTCTCAGACAATACATAAAATCATACAGTACCAATTTGAGAAATAAATAAATATTAAATATATATTTTCATAAATACTTACTTTTAATATTTTTATCATATTTTAGACAATCATATATACAACTTTCATGAAGGAACCTAAGGCTAATTCGAAACATATTTTACTCAGAAAAATTGTGAACATACATCATACATCACAGCATTCATTTTACAGCAAGTATTGTTAAGTGATAATCAACAAATGATTAACTTTAAACTTGGTGATCTAATGATTTAGTCCTAAACATGATGTTATATTTTAATTAGAGTCTAAAAACTATACTACGAGATTTGAGGGCGAAGAAAAGTTAGGTTACCTTGAGCAACAATAATCGATTCTACAACATATAAGAAAACGAAGATCGATTCTCCTTTTCTCTTGCTCCTCTTCATAAATTAGTTAGAATGACACAAAAACAAAATAATTCAGTAGTTATACTATTAAATAACTTTAAAAATAAGTAGTATAAGATAAGGGAAAGAAGGGATTAATTCTCTTCAAAATGATGGTGTAAAGGCTTAAGAACTTAGGAAAACTTGTATGATTTTCTTTGGTTTTTAGATGGATCTTTGAAGGAGTGTTTAAGTGAGTGAATGGATGAGTAAATGAAGAGGATAGGGCTGGTTATAAGCATCCAAGTCGTGGCTTTGATGAGGGAGCAAATGGTGGACAAGAATTTGACAATTACTCAAAGTAGCTAATCATACTTAAAGAACTACATTACTAGAAATGGTGTTTTTGATTAGTTAGGCATATTTTGAGGCTAGGACTTCAAAGTGACGGTTTGGCATGCCTTAGGGTGATATTTTGAGTTTATTTAGTCACACAATGGTTAGGAAAGAAGTACGGAAATCGAATGTCGAGAAACGATTCGTCGGGTGACGATTTTCGTAGTAAAGGAGCTGTGCGGTACAATATTTTTATGATGAATGACAGGCTGAAGTCGTATGCCTCAAATTAGAATTTATAATTACTTAAATCTAGATACTAAAACGTAGTATAGTAGAAATAAGGGTCGAACCCAAGGGAATCAGAATAACGAAATTATGCTAACTAAGTGTAGACGAAATCAATCAATCTCTAATTAAATTAAAGATCGTAGTAACCAAGGGGGGGTTTTTATGATTAATTATCTAACAAACTAAAGTAAAATAATATAATGACTTGAGATATCAAATGATGAAAAAGAACTTAGATACAAGGACGAATCCACACTCAATAGCGATTAATCATTGTAAGACGGTTTCAATTAATAACCTCGATTACTCTATCGTGAACATGAAATTCCAATTCTCTTAAGAATAGTTAACTAAAAAGAATCCCGTTCTTAATTAACCCTAACCTTAAAACAACCTAAATAATCAAGTTCTAGGTTCAATTAGACAGAAGCAATATAGATCTGAGAATTCGACAAAGAATTAATAGCACGTACAATCCAGTCGCGCCTTAGATATTTATGTGAATTGCTTCTAAGTACTAATATCAACGTATCCCGTTCAATATTAATTCCTAGTTGTTACCAATGTAAAGTTAATCAGTAAATCCTACTCAATTAACAATACTAACAATAGAATGAAGAAATCAAGTACTAGTTGCGCATCTAGCAATTAACAACAACATTCATAGATTTAATAACAAAGCAATTCACAATAATCAAGATTAATAATTAAAACATTCAAACTCACAATCGATTATCAAGTGCTTCAAAGGCTTGAATCTAAGTAAAGGAAATTAGTTACACATACTTAAAATCGGAAAATTAGGGTTCTTCAAAGGTCTCCCTTTTCTTCCTAAATGTCACGTTAAACTAGATGTGATGTTATGAATCCTCTAAACTAAGCCTAAACTTAACCTAATAATAGTTTACTAATAATAATCAAATAATAAAATATCCTAGTAATACTAATAATAATAAAAACTAGTAATAAAGTTTCCTAAATAAAACCAAAGTCTTAAAACATAACAAATATCACGAGATAGGACGAAACGCGTAGGACTTTCCAGGCATCCGCGCGACTCACACGGCTCTCGCGCGACTCGCCTGATCGCGCGACTCGCCTGATCGCGCGACTCGCGTCCCTTCGGGGCGACTCGCCTGACAGGCTGTAGCTGTTTATCGCGATTCTTCGATTCTTTCGTTCCGGGTCTTTAAGTGGGCTTTCTTCTTCTTCATGTTTTAATCGTTCTTATCCCAAATCGACGGTCCGATGATTAGCATTCTTAAAATAGCCTATATTACATTCATATCAAACTGACAAAAATGCAATACAAGACAACCGATTTAGCTCACAAAATACACAAAAACCGTCGTAATAAATACGACTAAATACGGCCCATCAATGAAATTATAAATTGTAATTTTGAATATCACCATTGTGTATATCTTGGAAAAATTAATAAAGTTAGGCTTTTGAAACGCCTCAATCGGAGTCCGTATGAGAAAATAGGAACCGTTTTACGAAATCGCGCAGAATTGCGATAACGATAGAAATTTCAGTTTTGCAAACAATGAAGTGAAATAGAAAGGTTCCAAAGGCACAAGAATTCAAAAAAATGAAGGTTGAATATTTATTGAATGTTTAGATATTTTCGTTTTTTTAAAGTCACAGTCGTCCATTCATCCACAATCAACCTTCATTTTTTTTGTGGATAATGAAAATGAATAATTTTATCAATACAAAAAAAAAGTACGAAAAATAAAACAAGCATGAAGATGAAGATGATTAAACGCATGATACCCTTATCCCAAGGTATTCTACAGCTGCGTGATTCTACAACCTAATGAGTGTGACTATACAACATAATGAGTGTGACTATACAACTGAAAGTGTGTGACTATACAAATTAAAGTGTGTGACTATTTTGAGGTATTTTTTTTTATCTACATTCAAGATTCCAGGTTCGTCAAATCCCTACTTCCGAACCTCGACGATTTTCAGGTATTTGTTTCTATCTTTTTAGAGCATCTTTAAAATAATTAATCATCTTCATCCTCATGCTTGTTTTATTTTTCATTCCATCTTTTTTTTGGTATTTATAATATTATTCATCTTTATTATTCACAAAAAAAATGAAGGTTGAATATGGATGAATGGAGGTTGAATATTTAATGAATGTTTAAATAATTTGCTCTGATTCATAGGTATAATTATCTCTCTAATTATGAATGTGACTTTGCTAATGATTATTGAAGTATAATGAATTGTATGGCTTTTATTTTCCATTTTACGGTTTCAGTTTCGTAGTCACACACTTTAAGTTGTATAATCAAATAGTTGATGTTGTATAGTCAGACTCATTGTATTGTAGAATCACACAAATTCTTGCAGTGATTAGTGTGTGTAATCATCTTTGCTAATGATGATTGAAGTATAGTAAGTATAATTTAGTTGTATAGTGTGGACGTCCGTCCGCACCGCCCGGCGCCCCGCGCGCACCTGCGTGGGACCGACCCGGTTTTTCAATGTATGGCGGCGGCCACCCACGCGGCCTCCTTCCGATCGGGGGCCGGTCTGATCTCGCGTACGGGGCGATGTTTCGGACCTCGATTCGGATGACGATTCGGACTTGTACTAGACGGGTGCGGGCACCCGTGTTTCCGTTTGGAATCGATCGAGTCGTGGTTGTAAATGTTTAAAGGCCGATTTTTTTGGTAAGGCGACCTTTTTAGTGAACTGAATTCGTTGCCGATTTGTGGAGTCGTCACCGAGTCAATTATGGGGACCCGAAAATCGTTCAAGTCAACTTTGATCCTTAGCCGGCTCAAAGTTGAGGGGCACGGGACCTAAAGATAAAGACTTATACCCTTAAGCACTCCATGCCTGGAATGACTCTCATTGCCAATGGTTTCGGACATCCGGAAACCGTCGATTCTGAGTAAGAGGTGAGGGTACGTATTGGGAAGCAAACATCCGATAGATGTCAACACCCAATTCCGCCCGCACTATAGCGGCCTCTACTAATCATTCGGTGGGCTGGTAACTTTGTTCTTTTGTTGTGGCGGAAGTACTGTAACATCCATTGTTTTCACCCTATATCTTTTCCTACGTCGGTTGTTTAAGGACAAGTAGGTTTTGTCGTCAAATTAGTTGCGTTTACATTCTTTGCATGCGATTTCACGTGACAAGCAGGCCATGAAAAGATGCACATAGGAGAGTAGAGGGTACTAGTATTATACGTATTAGCAAGTCAGTTTTAACGCGATAATACGGATATTAGTCATTCTCGTGGTATACCTTACCGGGTATTCTGCTTAAGATGTGTCGGTTCGGTATTAATAAAGATGCGACGAACCTAGTAAGGCGAGCACCACTACTAATACGGAACCCGACCATCGCTTTGTTCAGTTTTTGTTGTTTTACGTTTTGAATTCTGTGTTAGGTGATTTAGCATGCGATTATAAGGTCATAAAAGCAATAAATCATACGAAAAACTGTAAATGCGAATAAAGTAAATCACGTGAGGATTTGCACCCTCGGAGTTACACTAAACGGGACACGATGCATAAATAGTTGAGAACGGATCTCGGAATTACTCGGGTCTATTTAGTGTATTTTAGTGTTTGTGGTTGAAGTAAGGACGTTACGTGTTTTAGTATGTGTAGTGGACCTAGTATCCACGTTTGACATTATCGTAGTGCATAATAATAAAGGTGCGAGAATGTAAAGTTTTGTTTAGATGACAACCTAGTGACGATTCGACTTCAAAGGCGGATCCTCCTAGCTTGCCCGGCGATTTCGGCAGAGTTCCGTTACCGTCGACCCTTCCTGCGGCTATTCCGGCAGAGCTCCGCTACTATTGGTTGGTTCTGCGGCTAATCTGGCAGAACTTCGTTACTAGACTATAGCTAGTCGAACACAGGCACCTTGGGATCGATTGGAGTGCTCAAAGGTGAGGAGTACCCTCAATGTCGCTTTTATCGGAACTACGATCGAGTGGATCGTTTGCCTCGGGTGTCGGATTGCAAGCCCTTAGCGAGAATGTGGAGGAAGAAGAGAAGAGTTGTGAATTGTGTATGTGAGAAATGAGGGGATGGAGGGAGGTATTTATAAGTGTTTTCGGCCCTCGCCACCCAAATAGGCGCCTGAGTCCAGGCGCACCAAGACTCAGGTGCCTAGGTTCAGGCGTGTGAAGACTCAGGCGCACAAGGTGAGGTGCTCGGTGTTTTGAAGATACGATTTTGATACTTTCCAAAACCAAGGAGTGGGTGTATGATATGAATCTTGGGGACTAAGGTTTCCCCGGGTTTGACCTTGCGCCGTGAGTTTAGTGGGCCTCGGGTATGCATCCCGAGGTTCGCTTGGCGCGGTGCTGACTCGGTTCGAGTTTCGGGACCGACTCGGGGTCCCATTGTCAGAATTGACTCTAATTAGTGTCTATGCGACCGTAACGGCACGACTAAGGCTGCCAATATGTTAGTTTAATTTTTCCGAGTAATTTACTTGATCCAATTTATAGAAAACTACCTAAAACATCGCGAATCCGCGTCGCGTTGCAGTTTGATCGTCATTAAGTGTTTGTTGGGCACTTCTGAGCCACCTGGTCCAAATTTGTGTGTCTACAGAAGCCCCCACTTTGACTGAGGCTTGGACAAGGCAAAAAACAAAGTATAGCCACCCAGGTCAATCGATGATTACGACCTGGTGGCTGTGCGGTCGGGTCATTTTAAGTCCATTGGACTACGTGTTGAGGCTCGCCAGCCAAGGCTTAGAAATCGTACCTGACATGTTTGCTTGCGGTTGCTTGCTTAGGCCCGGGCCGGTGCTTGTCATCTCGTTCTCAGATCTTCATGCTCGTGTGTTTTTCCTTTTTCGGATTGCTTAAAATTTTGTTCAATTTTAAATGCCTTTGTGTGCAGGTGACACGTTAAGCGTAGATGCGAAGAATGTTTGTATGTGTTGGCTTCCATTTGAAAAAATGTCTTTGGGATGCTTGTGAACCCTTGGACTTAATAAAACGGTCGAGGGCGTCAGTCTCCACTCGAGCGGTTGTCTTTGGGATGCCTGTGACCCCTTGGACGAAATAAAGCGAAATAAAATATTCGAGGGCGTCAGTCTCCACTCGAACACTTACCTATGGGATGCCTCTGGCGTTTAGGACAAAATAAATCAAGATAAACTACTCGAGGGCGTCAGTCTCCACTCGAATAGCTGTCTTTCGGGATGCCTGTGACCTCTAGGACAAAGTAAAACAAGATGAACTATTCGAGGTCGTCAGTCTCCACTCGAATGGCTGTCTTTCGGGATGCCTATGACCCCTAGGACAAAGTAAGCCAAGACAAACCATTCGCGAGCGTCAGTCTCCACTCGAATAGCTGTCTTTCGGGATGCCTGTGACCCCTAGGACAAAATAAGCCAAGATAAACAATTTGAGGGCGTCAGTCTCCACTCGAATAGCTGTCTTTCGGGATGCCTATGACCCCTAGGACAAAGTAGGCCAAGATAAACTATTCGAGGGCGTCAGTATCCACTCGAATAGCTGTCTTTCGGGATGCCTATGACCCTAGGACAAAGTAAGCCAAGATAAACTATTCGAGGGCATCAGTCCCCACTCGAATAGCCGTCTTTTGGGATGCCTATGACCCCTAGGACAAATCAATATAAGATGCTCAAGGGCGTCAGTCTCCACTCGAATAGCTGTCTTTCGGGATGCATATGACCCCTAGGACAAAGCAATATAAAACGCTCGAGGGCGTCAGTCTCCACTCGAACACTTATCTTTGGGATGCCTCTGACCCCTAGGACAAAATAAACCATCCGAAGTCGTCAGTCTCCACTCGAATTAAATTGTTGTGGAGGTATCAGACTCCTTCGAGGGCGTTGGTCTCCACTCGAATTAAATTGCTGTGGAGGTAGTGTAGAAACCCACATTTTGACTGCCTGGTGTCTATAGCAGTTTCCAAAAAACACCCGATGATGATCGGACGCAAACGTGTTTCTACGCGCTCAGATATGGGCTCGAAACCATTAGTTGTTGGCTTAAGCGCTTACGGATTACAAATCTCACAAAACCAACCTCAAATTCAGGCCCAGTGGGTCGTTTCCAATCAAACAAGACTAATTTGGGTCAAAACCGACACCGGAAATAAAACCGACTTTTAGCGATTGGGTCAAACCCCGGTCAAAGCCATTCCAAGACATAAAAAAACAGCCATTCAAATGTCATAAGTCCAGTCCAAATACCAAACCCACAAAATATCCAAACCATAGTCCAAAAAACCGGACCCGTGCGCTGCGGCTGACCCACTCGATCGAGTGTCAGCCCACTCGATCGAGTGTCAGCTCACTTGATCGAGTGTCAGCCCACTCGATCGAGTGGGCCTTTCAATAGGCCCGGCTGCACTCATTTGGGCCACTCGATCGAGTCAAGGGGCTACTCGGTCGAGTAACCCTAGACGGGGCACGGGTGGCATGTCTATATATACACCCTCATGCACACACATGCACACAACCTTTTACAATCTTTTCTTTACCCTAATCAACCCTAATCCTATAAACTCAAACCCTAACCCTAGTACTTAGGAGACAAATCCTAAACCACCATAACTCAACTTACATCTCGATACTCCCGTGCTAGCCACATCTAGCGAGTCCCGTCCAAGAACAAGAACATGTAGGTTGAGGGTGCAATATTCCCGACTCTTCTTCTCTCGTTCTCTACCTCGCGCGTCATCCGTCGTCGTTTTTTTTGTTTTATTCGTGTCTATAATATCGTTAATATCATTAGTATAAAACATTAAAATACGTGCTAATTCGTGTCCAATATGAGGGATGACGGAATAAGAAAACACGAATGCAAGGGTGTTTCACCCGACGCGGCCGGTCGCTTATCCAGACACCCCGAATGTTTGATTTTTGAAGCGTGTCAACATCAACAAAATCGTTTTTATTTTTGTCGCGTCGTCATCATCAACATCACGTACATCAATTTCTAAAACCCTTTTTTTATTCACGTATTTTTTATTCAAGTTGAGTCGAAACCCTTTGACGCGGATCCGACATCACACAATCCGCAAGGATTTATTACGATATCGGGATACCGAGGAAATCAAATCGAATACTTTTTTTATTAGTGTCAATCTATTAAATTCGACACCAACTTAATAGTTGAATGTCGAATCTAACGATTTAGTCAAAAGATTAAACTAATACGATTTTCGTTGATGCTAAAATAGTTGTCACCTAATTCGTTTGAATTAATTACGACACAATAAATCGCGGAGGAAATTCATATCGTTCTAGTTTAATTTAAACGACTTACATTACTTTCTTCAAGTTTTCGCTCTAATATTCCATATCGATTCAATAATCGAATATGGGATATGACGAGTATCAAAATTAGAATCGAGTATAAATCCCATAATATTTATACCTGATTCAACAAAATTAACGATTTATCAAAATCCGAATCGAGCATAAATTATATAATATTTATGCTCGATTCGGCAGAATCAACGACTTATTCAAAATCGAAAAGCAATCTCGCAATCAATAATAAATTACGGGGCGAACCCTAGTTTGTACAGGGGGCACTCGATCGAGTGCCTAGCACACTCGGTCGAGTGGCACCCCAAAAAACGAGACAGAATGCTTTTTCGACCACCACTCGGTCGAGTCTCGTAATGACTCGATCGAGTGGCAGCGTACTCGGTCGAGTTCATCTATAACTCGATCGAGTAGGGTCTAAAATATGGGACAGAAGCTTTTTTCGAGGACCACTCGGTCGAGTCCGTCAATGACTCGATCGAGTGGCCTTATCACGACAAATACCGTGAGTCCCACTTCGCTTTTCTAGTCTCGATAATACTTTTTTTATGACTTAGGTCAACACGTGTCAAATCTATCACGTGAAATATTCAAAACCATGCATCATCTTATTTACATCAATCTATTTTATTCTATATTATTCGCAAACCGTTATTATCGTTATACCGTTACTAACATGTTTGTTTCCATCCTTGTTGATTTATTTTCATTGTTTATTTTATTGTACTAAAATGAACTCGCATGCTACAATATAACTTTGACGTTAGTTTTAGTTGCATTAAATCGACTTAGCAACCCGTTCAATTATTCACATGTTTAGGCAAAATATTATTTGCATAACATTTTCATCGTTTTACTAGCACGCGTATTAGAAAGTCACTCGATATCTTAGTGGAGCCCGCTAATGTGCGGGCGGGGTTGGGTGTTCTTTTTGAACTTCCCAACACGTAGCCTCACCCCTTACTCAGAACCTCGGTTTCCGGATGCCCGAAACCATTGGCGCATGAGAGTCATTCAATACACGGTATCCGATAATGTCGGTATCGGTATCAAATGCAAAGGGACAAGACCAATAAACTCTGACATCGGAAATGGGCCATACTTTGTGCATGGCCCACTACGACATAGAGTGGGTTCGAATGGGCCCGAACTCCCACAAAGTTCGGTGGCGACTCCACTTCGATTTAAATTTCAATTCGATCCATTCTCATATGGAGATTCATTCGCCTCCCCAAACCCGCGCGTGGCCGCTTCGGGGTGGATCTATGTCATGTCCACAAGTAGCAGACTCCTTCGAGGGTGTTGGTCTCCACTCGAATTAAATTGTTGTTGAGGTATCAGACTCCTTCGAGGGCGTTAGTCTCCACTCGAATTAAATTGCTGAGGAGGTATCAGACTCCAATGCCTCTCTGATAACTAATACCCGTTAGGCAAAAAAATTGATGTTGTTTATTTTTTTTAGTTAAGTGGCTTTTGTTTTGTGGGTTCGTCTTATTTTGTTCAGGTTTTTGCCTTTGATTTGTTTTGGTTTGTTATGCATTTGAGATCTGTTCGGGGTTTGCTTAGATTGGTTCGGTTTGGGTTGTTTTATTACGTGTTCGGGTGTAGCGTTCGTGTTAAGTGCGGCTCTTATGCTTGTTTCATTATCGTTTTTTGTAACAGGCGTGCTTTATCGATATCGATTAGTAATTGTTTCGTCATCGTTATTTTCCTCGTCTTAAAAGGGTGTGTGTTTCGTGTATATCGGATGTTAAGCCTCGTTTGTTTCCGTTTTAGCCTGTGCTGGAATGTTCAGACGCGCGCACATCTGCGCCCCAATCTTCAGACGCCTAGACCGCAGCGGCTCAGAATCTGGGTGCGTCACCTGAGGCGGTCAAGTTCTCGTGGGTCGGGTTTGTTCAAGTAAACGAAGGCTGGGGGCGATTTGTTCATTCGACCCAAAAGCCAAACGCATCACCCTCTTCGCCCTTATATCGCCTTCTCGATTTTTCTACGCAATTTTCGTTTTGATTTCCGCCATACGCGAGAATGTCGACTTCGGGTGAGTGTTCTTTACTTGTTTATTGTCGGTTTTGCTTGATTTGGTTGATTGTGAGTTTGTTTTGACAAAACCCTAGAAAATCATTTTGGGTGTTTTAAATTTACTAAGTTTCGATGCTCGTGTTTAATCCCATTGTTAAATTAAGGTCGATTAGAGCTCGTTAGGGTAGTTATAAGCTCGATAGGGGATTTCTAGGTACGAAAATGTCTCCCTATAGTGATAGGTTCGAGATGGTAGGGTTAAAGACCGTCTTCTTGGATATTCCGCATTAGTTTTGCGTAATCTTGCTCAATTAGTGTTTGTGAGGATACGGGTAGCTCCCTTGTCGATTTTTATGGGCTAGGGTGGCTCTTAGGGCTTTCCGTGAGGATTTGTGTGTCTTACTATGGGCAAAAAGGGGTCGTAACAATGCCGGATTTTCCCGAAACCACTTCTATCGTGACAGGTATCGAAAATGGGTGTTAGCGGCCTTTTTGAAATTCTAATACCCTTATCCGAAATTTTGACCCCGTTTTGACCTGTTTAAGCTGCTTTAGCCTGACCTGAGGCATGGGTTTTTCGCGTTTTGTTTGATTTTATAGCTAAAGGTGAAACTGAACGCCCCGAGGGAGCTTCCACGGTTGGTGCTAGGGGCGAGGCCGCCGGGACGAGCTCACAGACTCCCCGTGGGATTCGCAGGAGATGACAGAGCATTCATCTCAGCGTCGTGATCCGGAGGCCATAAATGAGGCCGAGTTTGATAGGGTGAGGAAGCGTAGGCTTCCCGAGACAGTTGCTAGGAAGGCCCATGTTCCGGCTCCTGTACCGGAGAATAAAGAGATTGGCTACGAGGATCCCGAGTGGGGTCGGGGCTGGGATGGTCGCCAGTTGTTGTTTCGTCCTGACCTACACGTTTCTCTTCACATCGTGCATGGTCTGGTGAGTGTCCTATTCATGTTTATTAGTTATGTCTTGGATTTTAGCTCGGGTTGGGTTAGGTATGTTTCGTTTATACTTATATTGTTTCGGTTTGCAGCCCCCAGGTCCGATGAGGACTTTCTAGGGCTTTACTACTTGTCTCGAGATTTATTCTCGAAAGTTGACCCCTGCAGTAAAGGGAATTATCCCGAGGACTGCTCTAGGTCCCGTGGTCGAGCAGTGGGTCCGGTTGGTGGGTTCCAAGACTAAGTGCAACCTTATGGTGATTAGAGCGATGGTAGATCGCTTTCATGATACTACCTCGACCTTCCATATGTCCTTTGGGGAGGTCGGGATGACTTTAGAGGATTTCGGGGTGATTACCGGTTTGCCCTGGGTTGCGGAGAGGATTAGGTGGGCTGCCGAGGGCCCTAGGCTTGATAGTGATGAGGTGCGGGGCCTCATCGGGGATTGTTTGGAGCGTGAGGCATATAGTGCGCCTCATGCTTTGGTGAGCTCGTATATCACCGATCACTTTGAGCGGGTGGCGGTGTTAAAGGGTCGAGCACCCAACACGCCGGAGCAGGATGCCCGGTTGTGGTTGTGGTACTTCCTAGGATCGACCCACTTCTCGGATAAAGGTGAGAGGTTCAGTACTAGGATTTTGCCTCTCCTGGCTGATTTGGCTCAGCTAGGATGTCTTGATTGGATAATCGCGGCTTTTGCGGAGATGACTCGCTGCTTGCAAGTCATGGTGAGGCCGTTGGAGGTGGATTCGGCCTCAGCTTTGCCCATCGTGGGTCCCGGCCTTGTAGTGGAGGTTAGTTGCCATTCTCATTTTTGCATCTCAGGTTCTGCTTAGTTTTGGCTTAGTTTTGCTAAAGGTATTTTAGGATTTTGCAGGCTTGGATCTATTCCTACTTCCCCTGTTTGGCACCTAAAACTGTGCGGGTTCATCCGACGAGGTTCCCGGCGGGGATCGAGTGGAGGCGGGCTCAGTCTAAGAGTGCAATCAGCCACTACCCTTCGAAGAACGTGTTGGTCAACCAGCTACGCCTCGAGGATGTAAGTTTTATGCCCCGCTTTATTTAGCGTTCATCGTGGGTTTAGGGTTGTTGAAGCGCTGATTTCGCTTGTGCAGTTTGTGGCCCACCCTTAGGCCAATTATGAGGGCATGCTTGGGTATGTGGCTGCGGAGTTGAGGTCTTGGAGTTATAGGAGGATGCTCCTTCCTGCGTTATTTCGCCTGGTTTGGTATCTGGGCGAGCGGTCGGTGCGTCAGTGTTTGTATGACGATTTCAGGGTGCTGCTTGATCCTCCCCGGACCATGTTTAGACCACCGACCACCGCAGAGGTCCTCGAGGGTAGGGATGGAGAAGGATACGATGCGCTCCTGGTGCCGGGTGCCTCCTATCTATCTCACGTCAGCCAGCAGCTAGCTTGACACCGCCTTGTGGTAAGGTTTTAATCTTTGGTTCTAAGGTTTGTTTCATGGTTTAGTGTTTTCTTACCCCTTGACCGACCGATTTGTTGCTCTCTCAGCTGGCCGATCCGGCTAATGCTATTCAGCCCCCAGAATTCTCCTTGACGCTGCTTAGGGTGGATGCGGTCGGGATAGCTTTCACTGAGCCTCTCCCTTTGTGTACTGCCGAGGAGATGGACGTTGGGATAGAGTGGCGTGACCGGGTATACCGGGTGAGTTTTGGCTTTCGTTCTTGGTTTGGGTCTTAAGAGTTAGGGTTGGTTTGTCTAACTTCCGTGGTTTCACCTTTCAGGTTTCATCAGCTTGCCATCAGCGGTTGTGGTAGGCCGCCAACCGCTTCCGGGCCTATGCCTCGAGGGTTTCCCGTGACACTTCGGGACCTCGATCGGTGAGTTTGCGTGACTAGGGTGGTTTTCTAGGCTGCTTGCGTGTTTTTCTAATGCTTAGGTGTATTTATAGGATGTCCCGGATTTGGTGGGGCAGCTGGAGACACGGGTGACCGAGCTTGAGGCGGAGGCGGCTGAGGCACGACAACTCCTGCAATCTCGGGCCAACGAGATTGCCCAGCTTAAGGAGCAGTTGGCTCGGTCTCAGGGCGAGACCTTCGAGCAGGGTGAGGCTAGGCATCGGATGAGAGGGAGGCTGAGGTTGAGGCCACGGGTCATGCTACGGGTGCTACCGAGGAGGTTGGAGGAGTCTCCGAGACACTTACCCTAGACATGTTGTCGGGAATGGATGGTAGTAAGTCTCCTCTTCTGGATCTGGAGGATCTAGGTTTGGACGACAACATTTGTGAGGTCATGATGGCCATTGGCGCGGCTTCTAGGGGTCCTCCCTAGTCCCGATTTGTGTAAGGATTTGTATGTTTTTTTATATTTTCTTGAGACTTTTAGTATTTGAATTAGTTGGATTAGTCTTGTGCTTTCGTTTGGCGAATTGTATACCTAAATTGACTAGTAATCACTTTTGCGTTCATTTATTGCAATTTGATCTTAGTTTAGGGTGCATTGGCGTTGCGTGGGAGTACAAAAACAGTCCCTTTTGGATGTTTTGAAATGCGTTAGTTTGAGCTGGGAATCGGACCAGATAGTACGTCGATTAAAATGTTTTGACTTGAGACGGGCAAGATGTAAAACATTACCGTGTTCTGACCGAGTGTATTAGGAGATGAGTGTAGTTGTTTTGACATTCAGAACGAGGTTGAAGTTAAAATCCGGACAACTTTTGAAAAAAAGTTAGACCACTTTTTGCATACTCATAACTTGCCTTTTTAGGCTACAGACGCGATTTGACAATAACCGTTAAAAGGCTACAACACGCCTAGGTGGGGTAGCTTATCCCCCTAAAAAAATGAAAAGACACCTAAGTCTCGTGTGTCCGACGGGTGAACTCGCGTTCCTGTAGCTCCTGCATGGGTATTTTGGTCTCCGGAGCGGGTTTTTGTGACTTTGGGAGGTCGTTCCCGATGTCCAAGGTGCCAATTGGTAGCTATGGTGATAATGCGGGATCGATGTCTCTATTTTTTTGGTCACTCTAGATGTTGTCTGCCTAGGGATAAGCGCATGGGCTAAGGCTCTCGGGTTCTGGGTCGCCTGGGCTCGGGCGCCTGGGTCAGGGCAGTTCGAGCCTTGTTTATGGAAATATTTGTTGTTTCCTAGTTGTTGTGGGATTAGGGCTATATATACGGGTTGTGGGTGCTCGTTTTAGACATACTAGAATATCCATAAGGTCTAGAACCTCCATTTTTAGGGTCATGTCGGGTTTCGGGAATCTCCTCACCGAGTGAGCGGGTTATTTTAAGAAATGCGACCCCGAATTTTGTTCAAATGAGGGTTTGTCGATGGTCATTGCGCTGAGTCGAGTCAAGATACAAGATGACTTCTTATTGGCATGCTCTATGTTTTGGGACTCAAAAGGCCATGTTTTTGCTTTCCCCGGGGGTAAAATTTGGCCTCTTCCCGAAGAGATAGACGCTATAGGTGGGTGGAATTCGGTTCGGCCTTGCGTGCCTTCGGGGAATGATGCTTATGTAGAGCAGTTTTGTCATTTTTTGGACCTTTCTTTATTGGAGGAGGCTAAGGTTTTCTTTGGGAGAGATGGTATTGACTTAGAGTTTCTTTTTAGGACATTCTCACAGGCTAGTTCCTACGATATTTCGGCCTGAGCATGTAGGCGTGCTTTCAACATCGCGGTGGCTTGTTATTATCTTTTCGAGGATGCGAGGGCGCGTGAAGGTTGGGGTAACCCTCGAGTTTTATATGTGGTGATGGGAATGGAACACGGACGATCACCCTCTTTGCTTAATTTGGGTGAGCTTATTCTAGGTCTCGATGCTTGTGCCCGACTCCACAAGACATCTTTTCGGGGTTCCCGGATCATTTTACAGGTGTTTTTGGTGTCGTGTTTCCTTGTTGCTTGGCTTCTTTTTTTCTTCTTTTTTTGCTTTTTTTTGTTTTTGTGGTTGCTTTGGTTTGAAGGTGTGACGTTTTGTCGTGGTTTGTGCAGGTTTGGTTACAAGAGCAGCTCGGTTTGGTCGACCCTCCCCATGGCTTCAAAGGTTATAACTACAGGGGTTTCACGGGCCGGAAGACGGTGCAGGTGTGGAGTAAAGGTCATACCGAAGAGGAGTTGTTCTCCTACTTGTCTAAAGAGCAATTGGTCATTAGGTGGTCCATCCCGTGGTGGGATATCAGTGGGCGCGCCGGATTTCCATTTTCGTCTTCCACCGAGGCTTTGTTAATACTATCCATGAGGGATCTAGTTTATATTTATCCGTGCGTGTTGTCGAACCAAATGGGTATTAAACCATCCACCTCGAAGACTGCTAAGGGTATTTCTAGGTTCGACTCATGGACCGAGAATTCGCTTAAGGAATTTAGGGTGTCTTGGGGACAAAGGTTTTAGCGTTCCGTCGTTATTGAGAGTTTCCGGCCGACCGACACTGCTCCCGTCCGGCGGGGAATTTTTGAACACTCTTAGGACAGAGCAACTCAAAAGTTAGGAAGACAGCACCGCTAAGGGACGAGGAGGTGACTTGAAGGAATGTCACTAAGTGCCTGACCAAAGACAGTGTTACCGATCCTAGTTCCGTCAGTTCATCTATGCGGGCCAAGACTAACGAGACCCATATTGAAAATGTGAGTGAGGAAGGACTGTGGGATTGGCTGGACTCGCCTTTGGCTAGGGCAGATGAAGCTTGTGTTCAAGGGATCGATGATGAGAAACACAAGCAGATACACCCGAATGGCAAGGGAAAGAAAAGGTTGGACCGGTAGAGTTTAGCCATTTTGTATTATGTCTTATTAGTTGATATTATGTGGCGTATTAGTACTAGTTTTTGTGGAGTTTTGACACTTTGTTGATTTCCGGCATGTCCGGGTTTCAGATGCTTGATGTAAATGTCTCGATAAAGGCTCGATTCAACCAAATTTTATTGTTAATGAGAAGCACATCGTTATTACTTTTTCTCTCTTTTTTTTGTGGTGGCTCGCAACTCGGTTCTTCATTTTACCAGGAGCGCCCTTTCGGGTTTTCACTCCGTCCTCGGCTCACCCTTTTTGTTTTGTTATATCATTCTTTTTCCTTTTTTTTTCACGGCTCGCAACTCGATTCTTCATTTTGCCCGGGGCGCCCTTTCGGGTTTTCACCCTGTCCTCGGCTCGTCATTTGTTTTTTTATGACGACTCACAACTCTTTTCTTTATTTTGCCTGGGGCGCCCTTTCGGGTTTCACCCCGTCCTCGGCTCGTCGCTTTTGCTTCGTCACTTAAATCACTCATTCGCCGGAACGTGAAAGGAGTCCCGGTTTGTACATGAATCGAGTAATCAATTTTTTTTATTTGTTTGTTTGTTTGGTTGTACCCCAAGGAGGGTTGCCTACGTATCCGCTTTTAAACGGAATCAAACCATGTTCGTAGTTCTTTCAAAAATGTGAGTGATTTTGCTTTGGACTCGTTATGCCAATTATCGATGCGAATTTATTTTTTTTTGTCATTTTGCATGGCTTCCCCCTAAGCTGGAGGTCAGGATGTTTATGGGTAGTATCGTTTGAGTTGATCCATGTTGTTTGGAGTTGAGAACTCTTGACCGTCTAGGTCGGTGAGGATCATGGCGCCCCCCGAGAGTATTTTCTTGACGAGGTAGGGGCCCGCCCAGTTTGGTTTGAATTTCCCTCTAGGATCGACGGGAAGGGGTGCTCTAATGGATTTGACTACTAAGTCTACCTCATGTATGTTTCAGGATTTCACTTGTTTATTAAAGGCTCGTTGTATGCGTTGCTGGTAGGCTTGTACGTTGGATAAGGCATGTATCCTACGCTCGTCTAAGAGTACTAGCTTGTCATATCATTTTTGGTTTCATTCTTCTTCGGGAATACCGCTCTCAGCAAATATCCTTAGTGATGGTATTTCTAGCTCTACGGGTTGTACGGATTCGAAACCGTAGGTTAGGTAATACGGTGTGGCTCCGGTGGGTGTTCGGTACCCCCATAAGGCGAAGGGAATTTTTTTTGGCCAATCCCGATAATTGTCTATCATTTTCTTAAGGATCGTGGTGATGGTTTTGTTGGCTGCTTCTACGGCGCTGTTTGTTTAAGGTCTATAGGGTGAGGACTTGTGTCTTTGGATTTTGTATTTGTCGAGGAGTTTTTGGGTGTCGGCCTTGATGTGAGCCCCCTGATCACTGATGATTTCTTGAGGTATACCGTAGCGGCAGATGATGTTATTTTGTAAGAATTTGACTACTTGTTTTGAGGTTAGTACGGTGTAAGAGGCGGCTTCTACCCATTTGGTGAAATAATCGACGGCCACTAATATAAAGCAATGTCCGCCGGCCCCGGATGGGTGTACTTTTCCTATGATGTCTATTCCTCAAGTAGAGAAAGGCCAGGGTGTGTCTATAGTGTGGAGAGGATATGGCGGTAGGTGTTGGATGTTGGCAAATATTTGGCAATTGTGGCAGTGACGAACGTGACATCGACAGTCTGCCTCTAAGGTAATCCAGTAATAGCCCAGTCTCATTATTTTTTGGGCTAGTAGGTGTGCGCTCATGTGGGGTCCGCACTCTCTATCATGTACCTCTTCCATGACTCTCTCGGATTGGTTTTTGTTTATGCACCTAAGGAGGACTCCTTGTGGGGTTCGTTTGTATAATAGTCCTTGATTCTGGACGTAATGGGTGGCTTGTATTCGTAGGGCTCTGTTGTTCTTGGTGTTAGTGTTGGGTGGATATGACCCATGGATTTTAAAGTCTAGGATTGCTTTGTACCTGGGTTCCTCGGGTGTATCGTCGGTTTCGAGGTTATGGATGTAGGCTGGTTGTTCGTTTCTCTCTACGCAGATAGGCATAGAGAAAAGGTGATCGGGCATGTTTATTAGTGAGGCTAGTTTGGATAACGCGTCAGCGAATTGGTTTTCTTCGCGGGGTATGTGTATGAAGTCGATTTCGGTGAATTCCCGGGATATTGTTTCCACTTTGGTTTGGTATGGAGTTAGGCTTTCGCTATAAACCTTTCAGGTACCCGTGGCTTGGTTGAATACTAAGGATGAATCTCCGTGTACTCTAAGGTTTTTAACTCCTAGAGATATGGCTGATTTTAGTCCTATTAGGCAGGCTTCGTATTCGGCTGCGTTGTTGGTAACGGGGAAGTCTAGTTTGACTAATATCAGTATATGGTCACCTATTGGGTATATCAGGAGGATCCCTACGCCGTACCCCCTCGTGCTCGAGGCGCCATCGAAATATAGGTCCCACGACTCGCTTTTGGCGACCAAAATGTCCTCGTCAGGAAAGGACTAGGTGTCGGTTGTTGATGTTTCCTCTACTGGGTTCTCGGCTAGGAAGTCATCTACGGCTCTACCTTTAATGACCTTAAGGGGTACGTATGTTAGGTCGAATTCTGCCAACATAAGTGTCCATCGGGCTAGTCGCCCGTTGAGGACAGGTTTCTCGAAGATGTATTTGATGGGATCCATTTTTGAGTATACGTGCACGGTATGGCTAAGCATGTAGTGCCGGAGTTTTTTGGTTGACCACACGAGGGCAAGGCAAGTCCTTTCTAGGGGTGTGTATTTTGTTTCGTACTCGAGGAATTTTTTGCTAATGTAGTATATGGCCCTCTCTTCTTTGTTAACCGTTTGCGCTAGCGTTGCTCCCATTGCGGTTTTGGTTATGGTAAGGTAGAGGGAAAGTAGTAGACCCTTCTTGGGAGGCATTAAGACTGGGGGTTGTGTTAGTATTTCTTTTACATTGTCAAAGGCTCTTTGGCATTTATCGTCCTAGATGGTGGGTTCGGTTATTTTGGGCTTTTTGAAAATGGGTTCACAGACCATGGTCAGTTTGGCGATGAAGCGGCTGATGTATTGGACCTTACCCAGAAATCCTCTAATCTCCTTTTCGTTTGAGGGTGCGGGTATGTCTAACAAGGCTTTTATCTTGGATGAGTCTATTTCGATTCCTCGCTGTCTCACTACGTGACCTAAAAGTTTCCCAGATGTAACCCCAAAGGCGCATTTTTGTGGGTTAAGCCTCATATTGTATTGGCGTAGGCGTTTGAAGAATTTTTCGAGGGTCGGGACGTGCCCTTCTCGGTTTTGGGATTCAACTATCATGTCATCTACATACACCTCGAATTCTTTGTGCATCATATCATGTAAAAGTGTGGTTGCGGTTCTTTGGTTGGTTGCCTCAGCGTTGTTAAGTCCGAAAGGCATTACCGAGTAACAATAGGTTCCCCAAGGCGTGGTGAAGGCTGTCTTAGACATGTCCTCTTTTGCCATTTTTATTTGATTTTACCCGGCGTACCCGTCCATGAAGGAAAGTACGGCATGATCTGCAGTATTATTTACCAGGATATCTATGTGAGGTAAAGGAATGTCATCCATTGGGCTGGCTTTTTTAAGGTCTCGGAAATCTACGCAGACCCGAATTCTTCCATCCTTTTTGGGGACGGGGACTATGTTGGCTACCCAGTCGGAATATTCGGAAACGTGTATGAACCCGGCTTTAAATTGTTTATCTACCTCTTCCATGACCTTAAGGGCCCACTCGGGTCGCATACGACGCAGCTTTTGTTTTACTTGTTTAAACCCGGGTTCGATTGGGATTCGGTGTTCAGCAATGTCCCTGTCTATGCATGGCATGTCCTTGTAGGACCAGGCGAAGATGTCTTTGTATTGTATGAGTAGGCTGATGAGTTGTTCCCTTTCAGTAGGATCTAAGGAGGTTCCTATTTTTAGGGTTTGGGCTTCCAGAACTGTTCCAATGTTTATGGATTCGGTATCTTCAATTACCGGGGCACCTAACTCTTGCCTAGCTAACTCTCGCAATGTTTCTGGTGGGAGATAAGTGTCGTAAGAATCGTTTTGAACATTTTTATTTGGTTCGCTATCGATAATGGCATTGTATGTTAAGTGCGACGAGTCATAAGCGAAAGTATCTTTATTATTGGTTAAATCAAGCATGTCGAGGACTTTTGACAAGGAGACCCTCTGTTCGTTTGACAGAGATAACATTATTGGGATTTTCGGGACAGGCCCCGGTTCATCCTGAACAGACACGGATGTAGATGGGAGACAAATGATACTAGACTCTTGGCCCGTTTCAAACTCAGATTCGGACTCAAACTCGGACTCTGTTTTGGACTCGGACTCCTCGAACATCCTCCCTTCTCCTGTGGTCAGCTTGAACCTCCTACCATTCTCGTTGACCCACGTGACGGACTTCCTCCACCCTCTACCTTCTTGGTTTTTGTCGGTATTGACGATGAGGGAGATAGGGTCGAAATGCTTGTCATTCATGACCATATTGATTAGCTCATTGGGGTTTACGGGGATGAAAAGTTCTTCCCCGAATAATAAGTTGTTGGCCAGACCGTCCATACAAGGTGTGGGTTTAGATTTCGGGGAATTTGGTGTGATTTCCGCGATGAGTGACAGTCTTGGAAAATTTCTATCCCGGGGTGTCGTATGCCTTTGATGCAGGTTGGTTCGGAAAATCCCATATAAGGCTTGTTGTCTCCCTCCTTCACAAAGCATCCGTTTAGGGTGAGGTCGTATGGCGGGATTTGGATGCCTTCTGTTTTACGTGTGCGCGTGATAGTCATGCGCTCGCGTATCTCGTTTTCAGTTGCGGGGTACCCGATGCCTATTGTGTGGGTTTCTCCGATGGGATCTCGGAGTTCGCTCGCAGTTCTAGGGTTTTTTCGTAGTGATAAACCCGGGAAATTCCCTTGTCGTCTCATCATGAAGTCTTGTTCTAATAGGTTTACTACATAGAATCCCCTTAATTCGGTATCTGCATCTTCCGCAACTTGCGAGGTAATGGCTTTATCTACGAGGACTTTCATGGGGGAGGCGTGGATGGTGACTATTTCACCGTTGAAGGGAACTATCACCTTTCAGTGCAGGGTGGATGGTATGGCTTTAAGGGCGTGAATCCAGGGACGTCCTAGGATCATATTGTAGGATCCGGTTTTGACATCTAAGACTTGAAAGTCCATCTTCCTTTCTATGGGTCCTACAATGGTATTGACAGTCGCAATCCCCGCGACTGGACGCCGTGTACCATCATAGGCGCGTACGCCAGATTCAGTGGGTACGAAATCGGTATCTGACATTCCTAGGGCACAGGCAGTTTTGAGGGGAATTACGTTTACAGCGGAACCGTCATCCACAAGGGTCATGGGCACGTTTTAGCCTAGGCAGGTTACTGTCACGTAAAGGGCTAGGTTGTGTTTTGGCCCAAAGGGTGGGAGGTCTTCATCGGAGAAGGTTGTAGGGTCCTTAAGATCTTTTGTTTCTTGAAGAACATGTCCTATCATATCCTCAGGTATGATGGTTGGGGATATGTTCATCCTTCCTAGGGCTTGGACTAGGGTCATTCGGTGGTTGTAGGAGCTGGCAATGAGTTGCCATATGGAAGGGTCGGTTTTGGCCTTTTGTAGCTGTTTGACTATTTGTACCTCGGGGGTGGTAATAGGGATTTCGTTAGTAGCAGAGGTGTTTTCAGGAGTGTGATTGGAGTTTGGTGTGTCAACTGTGATGTTTTGGTAGGGTCGCCCAGATCTAGTGACGTGGCTTATGTCCCGGGTTTGGGTGGTTGTTGGGGGGATCGTGACTATTGGCTCGTGGATATAGACATCGTCGTCATCATCCGCCCAAACCCCATGGATGGTGCATGTAATTGCTCGTAATTGATGGTGCCGAATTGAATGTGTGATGGTTTTTTGGGAGGGGGAAAGGTTCCTTCCTCGATCAGGTTTTGGATGGCATGTCTTAGCTTGGTGCAGGATTGGGTCTCATGTCCTGGCCCTTGGTTAAAGGAGCAGAAGGCTTTGGGATCCCATGATTTGCTTCTTTGTCCTAAAGAGGTATCGGGTGTAGGTTCTAGAGGGGACAGTAGACCATGTTGGATAGCGATGACTAAAGCTTCATCATAGGGGATGTCTAAGTTGGCAAACTCTCTAGGGGTTTTCTTCTTTTGGGAGGCCCTATTCTTGTTCATTTGGGTTGACGGGGGGTTTTGGGTTTTGACTGCGAGGGAGTCCATCCTCTCGTTAAGGCTATGGATTGAGGCCTCGATGGAGGCTATGGAGGTGACGAGGTTGTAAACCATATGAGTTAAATCTTTGATACCGAAGTTTGGGATGGTAGTCATGATGGAGGATGATCTCTGCAAGATAATATCGGGAATCAGGAAGGTTTCGTCGGACGACTTAGAGACTCGAGGAATGCTCGTAACTGAGCGACGCGGAAATGAGACCCTTGACTCGCGCGTGTGTGCGGTCAATAGCTTAGGGACTCAGGTGCTTTAGACTCTCGGTGTATTCGGCGAAACGCCTAATGAATTTATGTCTCTGTATCGAGACGATTTGACACAAACCTCGTAGGTGAGGTTTAAAGAGGACTTCTCGGGATGAGACGACCCAAAATGTAAGACCTCGAGCAGAGGCGACCCTAGTAACTAACACAGACAGTTAATCACACGGTTGTACGACGTAAGAAGTTGATCGCGATCCCGGCTCAGGATCAAAGAATTTTGATATATGATTTTTTTTAAAACGACCAATCCTTGCAGAGGAGAATTTTTTGAAATCGGCCGATAGCAAAAGTGTAAATGTTTTTTTTAAAGGAGCATGGTTCTTAGGGGAACCAGTTTTGAAAATGATGATGTGGTGCTTTTATCGAAACGACTATTAATTAGTCAGTTCGAAACTTATGGTGTATGTGGTGCTCGTGATAGAGCGTGATGTTTGGTGATTGTGTTTTGAAAATGATTTTTTGTGAGTGTGACCGTTTCAGGTTCCTCGACTTCATTAATTGAAGCTTTGATTGTGTTAACGATATGTGTGAAAAAACATTTCTCTTTTTTTTTGAAATAAAATGTAACCGTTTGAGGTACCTTGATCCCATTGATCGGGATTTTCGGTGGTATTAACGGTACTCGTTGTTGACGGGTTTTAATTTGGCTAAGGTGACGGCACTTAAAAAATTTTCGAAAGTAGTGGGTGTAAAATTTGCCATGATAACGGCATTTAAAGTGTTTTTTTTTGGAAATTATGGTTTGACCGGAGTATCGGTGTTCAAAAGGTCGTTTTGAAAAGAGGAGGTATTTTTCGAAAACGGAATTGGGTGCGGTTGAATATGTTGGCGTGGTTGAATCCAGATTTTTAGTGTTTTATTTGGGTTGTTCAAACAGGCTACACGTAACTAAGAATGCATACACTCATGCAGGATGCAGACACAGGTAGGCTAGGGTAGGCTACCGTCCACGAATAGTCTTTACTTAGGTATTCACAAATCATCTAGGGAGACGAGTGTCATACCGTCCGTTCGAAACTATCCGCTTATTATTCCCGCGAGGTACGCGTTAGGCGGCCGGAGCGTCAATCGAGGATCTCTCCGCGTGTCTCTAAGGATCTTACCGCGAAGAGGTCGATTGGTCTTGATATTGGTTAGGGTGGGCTTTTTAGGGCCAAAACCTATAGTGACCACAACTAGGAACTAGGAAATGAGCTTCACCGATCC
Organism: Agrostemma githago; assembly: GCA_958450325.1. NCBI lineage: Eukaryota > Viridiplantae > Streptophyta > Magnoliopsida > Caryophyllales > Caryophyllaceae > Agrostemma > Agrostemma githago. The sequence goes on from OY288256.1 coordinate 30,941,239, forward strand.
CGTTCAAGTTACACCACCGCTGGAAACTTGTTTCCAAATCCCCAGCGGAGTCGCCAAACTGTGGACGTCCGTCCGCATCGCCCGGCACACCGCGCGCACCCGCGCGGGACCGACCCATTTTTTCAATGTATGGCGGCGGCCACCCACGCGGCCCCCTCCCGGTCGGGGGCCGGTTCGATCTCGCGTACGGGGCGATGTTTCGGACCTCGATTCGAATGACGATCCGGGCTTGTACTAGACGGGTGCGGGCACTCATGTTTCCGTTTGGAATCGATCGAGTCGTGGTTGTAAATGTTTAAAGGCCGATTTGTTTGGTAAGGCGACTTTTTTAATGAACTGAATTCGTTGCCGATTTGTGGAGTCGCCACCGAGTCAATTATGGGAACTCGAAAATCGTTAAAGTCAACTTTGATCCTTAGCCGACTCAAAGTTGAGGGGCACGGGACCTAAAGATAAAGACTTGTACCCTTAATCACTCCATGCCTGGAATGACTCTCATTGCCAATGGTTTCGGACATCCGGAAACCGTCGATTCTGAGTAAGGGGTGAGGGTACGTATTGGGAAGCCAACATCCGATAGATGTCAACACCCAATCCAGCCCGCACTATAGCGGCCTCTACTAATTGTGGACATGACATAGGTCCACCCCGACGCGGCCACGCGCGGGTTTTGGGAGGTGAATGAATCTCCATGAGATGGTCAAATGGAAATTTAAATCGAAGTTGGAGTCGCCACCGAATTTTATGGTTATTCGGAACCGTTCGAGCCCACTCTATGTCGTAGTGGGCCGTATACAAAATACGGCCCATTTCCGATGTCAGAGTTTATTGGGCTCGTCCCTTTGCATATCGATATAGATGCCGACTTGAGCGGTTAATCGTATATTGAATGACTCTCGTTGCCAATGAGTTCGGACATCCGGAAACCACGGTTCTGAGTAAGGGGTGAGGGTACGTGTTGGGAAGTTCACTAAGAACACCCAACCCCGCCCGCACATTAGCAGCCTCTACTAGGATATCGTTTGATTTTTGAATACGCGCGTTAGTAATACGATGAATGATATGCAAACATTGTTTTCCTAAACATGCGAGGAATTGAATGGGTTGCTAAGTCGGTTTAATCCAACTAAAATTAACGTCAAAGTTGTTTTAGCATGTGAAATTCGTTTTAGTATAATAAAACAAATGATGAAAAAGAATGAATTTGCTACAAGATAAACAAACGAGTTAGTATCGATTTGTAAATAATAATATAGCAAATAAAATAAATATACGAGATCGAGAAAATAAATATTAATCGAAATCTGAAAAATATTGCTAAAAACGTTGTTTTGTATAAAAAACGAAGTTCGAAAAATAATAAAAAAAGGAAGATCGTGCGTCGTGGCAGCCGGCCGCGCGGCTCGCCCGGGATGCCGGCGAGTCGCGTGTCGGGCTGATTTCGAAAGCGGTTTTTTGAAAATTCGATGCTTTTATTAAACCGCGTACGAATATTGCATAATTCGTACTCGACTTAATATTTTCGATATTCGTTATATTCGATAATTGACTACGAAATCAATATCAAATACTTCGAATAGTTTTAGAAAAGATATAAATTTTGAAATCGTTTCGTAGAATAATAAAATAAAACGAACGAAAAAAAAAGCTAAAAGATGACTCGGGTTTCAGGCCCGTGCTCGAGTCGCCTAGGTGGGGCGCGACTCGCGTGCGGTTCTGTCCCGGTTTTGCTCGTTGTTCGAAAATTGTTAATTTTGATAAATCGCGTACAAATATGAATTAATTTATACTCGATTTATGTTTTCGATATTCGTCGTACCCGATATTCGATTATGAAATCGATATCGAGTATTCGGAATGATTTTTAGAAAAGGGTTTTGTAAAAAAGATTTTGAACGAAAAAAAGATGTAACGATTTTTAATATCGTCGAGACTTTAATATAATTCTTTTCGATACAATATTCGATTATAGAAAATCGATATCATATTTCTAAGAATGTTGTTATATGAAAATAGTTTTTAGTAGTATCGATATTAGAAAATAAAATAAACGACGACCGACCCATAAAAAATAAGACGGACGAGGAGGAAGAGAGAAGAAGAAGAGAAATCGGGTTTTGTTACACCCTCAACCTACATGCTTCTGTTTACTCGGATCGGGGCTCGTCGGGACGTGGCTTAGGCACAAGAGCGTCGAGTGGATGTTGGTGAGTTATGGTGGCTCGGTTTGGGCGTGACGTGTGAAGGGTGTCGGGTATCGGGCCGGTTTCCTTCGGGTTTGTAATATCGGTTTCTCGATGCTAAGTGTAGGAATTGATGTATGTGTGTATGAATGTTGATCGATGATTTGTGTGTGTATATTTCTGAATGTTGATGAATGATAATTGATTGATAATGAAAGTATATTGTAGATGCTAATTGATTGATGTAGATGTATCTGAATGAATGAATCTTGAGTTGTGCAAGGGGCTATTTATAGGGAATTCCCGACCTTGGCTAGGAGAGTTTGAACTACCGCTAGAGATAGGAAATATAGGAAGTTGTAAGGCATGAGAATTCCGCTTTCTTGTCAAGGAAGAAAGGGAACACGGCTGGAATATGCTGCTCGGCCGAGTATTTGCACTCGGTCGGGTGTCTGAATCGGTTTTCGGATAGGATTCCTACTTGAGATCGAATTCCATCCTTAAACGGATTTGTTTAATATTTTATGTAGCTGATTTTTCGTAGGATTAGAGTTCGAATCAGCCGTGTGAGGTGTCACGGCTGACTCACGTGCCTCGGAAATAATTTTGACGGGTTTTGACTCGGTCGTAAAAAGACGGTTTTACCCCTGGTGTCGGAATCGACCCAAATTAGTCTTATTTGACTCGAAACGACCCACTGGACCTGATTTTGAGGTTGGTTTTGTGATATATGTACTCTATAAAGAGCCCAAGCCAAATGCCAATGATTTTGAGCCCGTTTCTGAGTATTTAAAGCACGTTTGCGTCCGATCATCACCGGGTGTTTGTCGGAAACTGCTATAGACACCTGGCGGTCAAAATGTGGGTGTCTACAGAGCCCCCACTCTGACTGAGGCTTGGACAAGGCGAAAGTCAGAGTAGCTACCAGGCCAATCAAAGATTAAGACCTGGCAGACTTCCGGTCGGGTCGTTTAAGGTCCATTAGACCTGCGTAAAGGGCCCGCCGGCCGGAGACTAGAAATGTACCTGAGTTGATGATGATAACTCCGTGGGGAATCGGACTTGTCGTATAAGTCTATGCCGCTGGGGAGTTATGTGAATTGTGCGGTCTTGAATTGTACCTGTATAAGTTACATAAAATTTTGCATGCAACATGTAGGTGAAACAAATATGACTCGCGCTGGGGAATAAAAAATGATTTTTGCTTAGTTTTGAAATCGAAGTCCTGAAAGCAGCTCACGTGCTAGGAAATAGGTTTTCAAAACTGAAATGGGTAGAAAAGAAATTTGCAATTTAAATAGACCAAAATTTGACCTTGTCGAAAAGGATTTTCTCAAATGGCTAAGTTTTGCAAATTTTTAAAAAATGAGAATTTGAAGAGAGAGAGACCTATCGACAGACTCGACGCTGGGCGTGATCGGACGAGTTGACAGACACGACTGGACTCTCGAGGGGTTGGACCGTGACTCGGTAGGGGGGTGGGCCACCTAACAAGACTCTTAAGTTGCGCTATTTCGTAGCCTAGACGAGTGGCAACATGGTCGAACATCGAAGTGGGATAGATATGCTATACGGGGTTGCAGTAGTCTGTAATGAGACTGTTGTAGTCTAGTGCTCTCCTGAATTTTTGATATTAGGGTACATTTCCAAAGTGGGTATTGCCTCGAGTCCTGACAGATCGATTCTTGTCTTCGACTGAGCCAAGTACTATGACACACTACAGAAAGGAGGCTAGATTTTCTGAATTTATATGGATTTTGTGAGTGGATGGAGGTTTTCTGCCTAAGAGAAGCCCCCCAGGACGACAAAGCTAGCTGTTGAGAACATGACGGTGTCGTGACCGGAATGATGGCGCTTTTTGAATGTGTGTCAATGTGGGTGGTTGTGCCTCTGTTGAAAGGCTGCCTACGTATTCACGTGTAGTGAAATCAAACCATGCCGTAGTTCAGTGGATTGGAAGATATATAATGGTGCCTAGTCTAATAGGACTTTGTGTGTAACCAGCCATAGCAATGGTGTAGGCTAGGTGCATTCCCAATGATGTCTTGATCAAAGGGCTAGAACGGTTAGGATATTGATCCTGTGACTGTGAGCATTCTCCGGGGTAGCCCCCAGAGGTGGTGTGAACTATTTGGGCATGTTCTATGCCGACTGCAAGTTGAATTCCCGTGTTTGGGGTTGGTAAATGGTTTGAATGAGAAGAATTGGGATGGGATTTTAACGAGTTTTGCTCTCGGGGATTTTAACGAGTTTTGCTCTCGGGATTGTGTATGATTAGGTAAGGGATTTGACGAGTTTTGCTCTCGGGTCTTTGACGAGTTTTGATCTCGGGTCTTTGACGAGTTTTGATCTCGGGTTTGCATATGGTGATTGTGAATTTTGTTATATAAAGGGGAAGCCGAGTAAAATGGCTCGAACTTTGATCGGGATGTGTTTAATGATGCGGGATCTGGTTTCCACGTCTGGCCCTAATGGTTAGGGGTATCCTATGGAGCTTGAATCCTCCGAATTCCGGGCTGTCTTTAGCCTGGGCCTTGGGAAGGTCTTGAGGGTTGTAATGTGGGAAGGCTAAATGTGGTGTTAGTTGACCAGCTTGATTGTTTCTCCCTTATTGGATGGCATGAGTATTGATCTTGAGTGGACCGTTGACCACGGTCATGGGCACTTGAATATTTTTTGTTGGTTGACCTCTTAGCCCCGGTCATGGGATCTTCATTTGTGTTGACCGTTCTGGTCGTGGATGCTCTTTTTTTTGATGGCCTGCTTTTTTGTTTTGGCCTTTTGCTTTTTTTTTTCTTTGGACTTTTGATTTTTTTTTGTCCAGTTTTTTTGTCTTTTTTTTTGTTGGTCAGACTAACACCGTAGGTAGGTATGGTTGATCTTGTTGGAGGGGTGTTTATTGTGGGAAATGGGCTTGCCTCCCGTCTTGAACCCAAACTAGGAGACTACCTAGATTCGTCATTGGATTCGATACCGCTCCTGCTAAGTGTAGTTTTGTGGCTTCCTATGTCAGACATGGAACAGGTAAAGGAAAACACGGGTCTCGATTTCCTGCAGTCATTATAGATGTGCCTGTAATAGTCACGTGCATGTGCTCACAGTGTATGATGTTGTTGATCATGTTCTCGGAAACACATAAGGAAAATATATATGAGGAATAGAAAAGCTGATTTTATTGAATTTTGAAAAAGAGGACAGAATACAAATGACTCTGACTTTGATTTGGAAATTAGGATGTAGGGTATCCTAGACTCGGACTCAGACTTAGACTCGAATCAGATCCGGACTCGGATGCTTGGTTGGTTGTTTTTTTTTGGTAAAGTCTTCGACAGGTGCCACGACTCGCCTAAACTCGGTTTTGCGCAAATGCAAGAGAGGGAGTCAAACTAGACGCGACCCGAGGTAACTGGAATGACTAGGATTCTTGGATCGGGATACTCGAACGTTGACCTGGACGAGGTAACGACCCTGGCTTGACGATGAGACTCAAGCTGCACGAGGGTGAGTCCGAAAATGGGGCGACCATGTTTGACTCGGGTTAGACTCTCCTAAGACAAATGTGTAGGGTGCGATTCTCGGGGTGACTGTGATTAATCGCTCCGTCGGAGAATAGCCCCCAAGTGAGGCTACGGACTCAGATAGGACTCAGATGGTGTGGTATCTAAGTGGCTCGAAAGTGGGGTACGTGAGACACATGTAAGACATGACCCTTAGAGCAACCGTGATTGACCGCTCTAATGAAGGGTAGTCCCCAAGTGGGATCAAAAATTTGGTTAAGACTCGAGTGTCGGACGAGTGACCCTTAGACGTAAGGGTCACAAACCTTTTGTTATAGGGCTATGCCTTGTAAAAGGTCGACTCGGAAAAGACTCCTAGACGGGTGACTTGTGAAAGGTGGGCCTCCTTTAGGATCCAACTGTGTGGGCTGGGCCTTGTTCGAAAGGAGGTTCACGTGAGACATTCCCCAGACTTCTAGACTCGATTGTGTAGACGGGCCGACCCTTGTAGGAGTATGTCCTACGTAGGTGGGCCTTGCCTTAGTCTAATAAGGCGGACTGGGATAGGGAGGAAATCCATGATATAAGATCGACAGAGTTTCGACGCTAGAAGACCTTGACGATTTATGACACAACCCGACACTGCTAAATACGGGAAGTCCTAAAAAGAGGAAGGTTTTGAAATTGATTTTTGAAAGCCCGAGTAAAATCGGGGAGAGGAGCCCGACCCCTTTTTTTTCGAAAAAGAAAACGGAAAGGCGGACCGGGGAGCGGGTTTGAAAGTTCAAAAATATTTTCGAGTTTTGAAATGGGCATAATACCGGCTAAAAATAGGCTATTTTGAGTAAAATCGTGGATCCTAAATTCGGTATATGTCCCGGGTTTTGAAATTGGATATTTTGAAAAGGATGCTATTTTGAAAAAGACGGTTTTTGAAAAGACTTGTAAAATCAGGTAGCACGTAGTCATGGAAACAGTATAACGACGCCATGTATGCTCTAATTCTAAGTCTCGGTCAGTCTGAAAGGGTCTATACCAGTGTACACAGCCTATCGAGAATCGGGGCGGACTTCCTAAGTCGAGTTGAGCTTAGAACATGCCGTAAAACCCATACGAATCGGCTAATGGACACCTTCGACATATCCAATTTGGACTACATTGATAGTATAGTGGGACGTCGGTCACCAGTACCGGCCCGGGAAAATATGGGGTTATGCATGAACCGTAAAACTAAAACGCGTATTGTACTAGTCAAACGATTTCTATTCGAGTCTCACCCTGAGGATGCTGAAGGTCAGTAACGTATCAGCTAATCCCCAGCGGAGTCGCCAAATTGTGGACATGACATAGGTCCACCCCGACGCGGCCACGCGCGGGTTTGGGGAGGTGAATGAATCTCCATGAGATGGTCAAATGGAAATTTAAATCGAAGTTGGAGTCGCCACCGAATTTTATGGTTATTCGGAACCGTTCGAGCCCACTCTATGTCGTAGTGGGCCGTATACAAAATACGGCCCATTTCCGATGTCAGAGTTTATTGGGCTCGTCCCTTTGCATATCGATATAGATGCCGACTTGAGCGGTTAATCGTATATTGAATGACTCTCGTTGCCAATGAGTTCGGACATCCGGAAACCACGGTTCTGAGTAAGGGGTGAGGGTACGTGTTGGGAAGTTCACTAAGAACACCCAACCCCGCCCGCACATTAGCAGCCTCTACTAGGATATCGTTTGATTTTTGAATACGCGCGTTAGTAATACGATGAATGATATGCAAACATTGTTTTCCTAAACATGCGAGGAATTGAATGGGTTGCTAAGTCGGTTTAATCCAACTAAAATTAACGTCAAAGTTGTTTTAGCATGTGAAATTCGTTTTAGTATAATAAAACAAATGATGAAAAAGAATGAATTTGCTACAAGATAAACAAACGAGTTAGTATCGATTTGTAAATAATAATATAGCAAATAAAATAAATATACGAGATCGAGAAAATAAATATTAATCGAAATCTGAAAAATATTGCTAAAAACGTTGTTTTGTATAAAAAACGAAGTTCGAAAAATAATAAAAAAAGGAAGATCGTGCGTCGTGGCAGCCGGCCGCGCGGCTCGCCCGGGATGCCGGCGAGTCGCGTGTCGGGCTGATTTCGAAAGCGGTTTTTTGAAAATTCGATGCTTTTATTAAACCGCGTACGAATATTGCATAATTCGTACTCGACTTAATATTTTCGATATTCGTTATATTCGATAATTGACTACGAAATCAATATCAAATACTTCGAATAGTTTTAGAAAAGATATAAATTTTGAAATCGTTTCGTAGAATAATAAAATAAAACGAACGAAAAAAAAAGCTAAAAGATGACTCGGGTTTCAGGCCCGTGCTCGAGTCGCCTAGGTGGGGCGCGACTCGCGTGCGGTTCTGTCCCGGTTTTGCTCGTTGTTCGAAAATTGTTAATTTTGATAAATCGCGTACAAATATGAATTAATTTATACTCGATTTATGTTTTCGATATTCGTCGTACCCGATATTCGATTATGAAATCGATATCGAGTATTCGGAATGATTTTTAGAAAAGGGTTTTGTAAAAAAGATTTTGAACGAAAAAAAGATGTAACGATTTTTAATATCGTCGAGACTTTAATATAATTCTTTTCGATACAATATTCGATTATAGAAAATCGATATCATATTTCTAAGAATGTTGTTATATGAAAATAGTTTTTAGTAGTATCGATATTAGAAAATAAAATAAACGACGACCGACCCATAAAAAATAAGACGGACGAGGAGGAAGAGAGAAGAAGAAGAAGAGAAATCGGGTTTTGTTACACCCTCAACCTACATGCTTCTGTTTACTCGGATCGGGGCTCGTCGGGACGTGGCTTAGGCACAAGAGCGTCGAGTGGATGTCGGTGAGTTATGGTGGCTCGGTTTGGGCGTGACGTGTGAAGGGTGTCGGGTATCGGGCCGGTTTCCTTCGGGTTTGTAATATCGGTTTCTCGATGCTAAGTGTAGGAATTGATGTATGTGTGTATGAATGTTGATCGATGATTTGTGTGTGTATATTTCTGAATGTTGATGAATGATAATTGATTGATAATGAAAGTATATTGTAGATGCTAATTGATTGATGTAGATGTATCTGAATGAATGAATCTTGAGTTGTGCAAGGGGCTATTTATAGGGAATTCCCGACCTTGGCTAGGAGAGTTTGAACTACCGCTAGAGATAGGAAATATAGGAAGTTGTAAGGCATGAGAATTCCGCTTTCTTGTCAAGGAAGAAAGGGAACACGGCTGGAATATGCTGCTCGGCCGAGTATTTGCACTCGGTCGGGTGTCTGAATCGGTTTTCGGATAGGATTCCTACTTGAGATCGAATTCCATCCTTAAACGGATTTGTTTAATATTTTATGTAGCTGATTTTTCGTAGGATTAGAGTTCGAATCAGCCGTGTGAGGTGTCACGGCTGACTCACGTGCCTCGGAAATAATTTTGACGGGTTTTGACTCGGTCGTAAAAAGACGGTTTTACCCCTGGTGTCGGAATCGACCCAAATTAGTCTTATTTGACTCGAAACGACCCACTGGGCCTGATTTTGAGGTTGGTTTTGTGAGATATGTACTCTATAATGAGCCCAAGCCAAATGCCAATGATTTTGAGCCCGTTTCTGAGTATTTAAAGCACGTTTGCGTCCGATCATCATCGGGTGTTTGTCGGAAACTGCTATAGACACCTGGCGGTCAAAATGTGGGTGTCTACACTAATCAATCGGTGGGCTGATAACTTTGTTCGTTTGTTGTGGCGGAAGTACTGTAACATCCATTGTTTTCACCCTATACCTTTTGCTACGTCGGTTGTTTAAGGACAAGTAGTTTTTGTCGTCAAAGTAGTTGCGTTTACATTCTTTGCATGCGATTTCACGTGACAAGCAGGACATGAAAAGATGCACATAGGAGAGTAGAGAGTACTAGAATTATACATATTAGCAAGTCAGTTTTAACGCGATAATACGGATATTAGTCATTCTCGTGGTATACCTTACCTAGTATTCTGCTTAAGATGCGTCAGTTCGGTATTAATAGAGATGCGTTGAACCTAGTAAGACGGGCACCTGGACTAATACGGAACCCGACCATCGCTTTGTTCAGTTTAAGTTGTTTTACGTTTTGAATTCCGTGTTAGGTTATTTAGCATGTGATTATAAGGTCATAAAAGCAATATATCATACGAAAAACTGTAAATGCGTGATAAGTGCAGTTTGTAGTGCCTAATTTGTTGTGTTTTGGTCCCGTTTTCCTTGTGTAATCGCTCCTTGGGAGCGTTTTTTGGGTTACTTATGCTTCCTTTAGTTCGTTTTAGGTTCCCGAGACCATTCATGAAGAATTGGAACGATTCCGACTCGTTTCATATACTTTTGGAGCCAACGAAGAGAAGAAACGATCACTCGATGCCTTGGATTCGATCCCGAGACCTTGGGACCAATTCCCGAGCCCCTTAGACTCGATCCCCAGTCCCGAGAATCGATGAGAAACCCAAGAGAGGCAAGGAGAGACCTTAAAGATCATATTGGAGGCCTACAAGGCTCATCCCCGACGGGAAGGACCTCATCCCGTCCGGGATGAGGTGTACAAAAGCGAGTGTTGCTGTGTTGAGATCTTCCCGACCGGGAAGGTGGCTTCTCGACCGGGAAGGGCCCAGTTCAGACCCGCGCTTCAATGTTTCTTCTCCTTTCCTCTTGTAACCCTATATATACCCCCCCTCTTGTAATCCTATGTTATGTTAGACATTACCCACTAAACCCTAGACTACTTTAGCATAGATTAGCATAGATTAGTGTAGATTAGTCGTTAATTACTTCTTAATCTTATGATTGTTTGTAGATTGGCATAGATTAGTGTAGATTGGTTGTGATTGTGGATGATTAGGGTGAGATGGGTGGTACTAGATGTTGTTTTTGTTGTTTCCCGTTTACCTTGCACTCCACATGTTTGATGAAATGCTTGTGAGACTAGAGACGATCAATCCTTGTTTTTCTTGCATATTCTCTTGTATGTGTGTGTTTGGTTGGTTGGTTTGGTTCCCTCATTACGTAGCAAGAGCCCGATGAGGTCGACCCCTAGGCCGATTACGTAGCGAGAGCCCGATCGGCGGACCCTAGGCTACGAAAACATGCTAGTAACCCCGTTTATCCCCTTTTTGTCTCCTTTGCATCCATGGACCCGACCTAACCCTAGTTTTCCTTCTTATTGTTATCCTTGCTTCCCTTAGTCATTAGTTACTTGTGTTGTCCTCCTTTTCCATGTTTTAGACCTTAGCCTAGTCCTTAGCCTCCCCCTAGATTAGCTTGTCTCGAACCTAGTCCTAGACCGTAGCACCCATTAGTCTAAACCCATTTCCGTCCCTGAGGATCGACCTGACTTGCCCTAGCTACCCTAGTTAGGTTAGTTGGTTATTATTTGATGGCGGGATCCACGGCAAAATCTCGCCCATCAAATTGGCGCCGTTGCCTGGGACGGCGTAGTTTAGACTTTTGTTTTCTTAGTTTTCGACTTTGTTCTTGATTTTTGTGTTTTCTTCTCCTTGTGTATCTCCGTTTTTCTTCTTGTGTGCTATTCTCTCTACCTAGTGCCTCAAAAGCACTAGGCAACTAACGTTTGCTCAAGTGCTTCTAATTCATACTAGGTATCGAAGCAACGTTATGGAAATGGCACGTCCTAGCTTCCATCAATCGTCACGGGACAACTATGGGGCAAATTGCCAAGTCCCAAAATTTCACCAACCATTTCAACCTCATCAACAATCTTACGAACGCCCTCCATATGGTTACCATGAAAGTTGTCGAGGATCATTCCAACATCCTAACAACTACCAAACACCCTCACATAACCCACGACCAAAAACCCCCAACTTTGAGACTTGTCAAATGTTGGTTCAAATGCAAAAGAGTCAACAAGAGGCGATAATGCTATTGCAAAAGGGTCAACATGAGATGATGATTTTATTGCAAAAGAGTCAACAAGCCATGATGACTCAAATACAAGGGGTCAAAGAGGAGCTCAAGGCCCAAATAGAGGTGCAAGATGCTCGGATCAATGCACTCATGGCTCGTATCACGATGTCGGCCACTCGAGCTCCACGAATTGTTGAGGAAGGTTCATTTGGGCATGAAGGTCGGGTGTCTCCACAAGAAAGTCAACCCGGTCGTGAAGCTACGAATGAAGAAGAGAGGGTCAATCAAGAGATCATTGTTGAGTGTTGCTTGGATGGTGAAGATATGGGAATAATAGAGGAAGTTGAAGCTTCAAGGGTCAACAATGAGGCGGGAAGTGAACATGATTCTCAAGGTAACTCTTGGGGAGCGAATGTATTAGCTATCAAATTGGATTTGTATGATTTTCTTCGTGATGAACCGGATCTAGACAATCCAAAGCCAAGTGAAGACATACCTCCTATAGGCCATATGAGCAAGGTGAGTGAAAAGGAACGTAATACTTGGGAGAAAGAGGTAGATGCCTTAGAACTCGCCTTGAATGGGAAATTGGAGGAGCCAATTGCCTCCAATGAAGAAAACTTGATGCCTTCTCCTCCCCTATCGCACTCGATTTCTAGTCCCTTGTCTTGTGAGACGGTTGATGAAGAGTATCCTTGTCGGGCGGTGGAAGAGAATTCTACTCTCGACCCCGTAGAAGAAGCAACACCCCTAGGGTGTGATCTCTCACAAAATAACACCGAGCATGACTCTAGACCACTATACCTACCGGATAGTCATAAGAGTCGTTGCTATCATGGTTCGGAAGACCCGGAAGATCACGAGAACCCCGAGTACAATGAAGATGATTGCTTCTTGCCTCCGACTTGGAAGCTCTTGAAAGTAGCTAGGCTCGGCCATGTAAGCTTCAATGAAGATGTTGCTAGGGCATTTGACTTACTTCTTCGAGCCCTTGATGGCTATGGAGGAGTAGATGGTGAGAGTATCATGTAAATATCTTTTTTCCTTTTCTTTTGTTTTTGTTTTTGTAAATGTTTATTTGGATAGTTTGGTTTCTAGGATTTGTTAGCTTTTGTGGAATTCTTGTAATTCGGTATTTTGATGAGCGATGTGAGGGAGGGATTTTGATGGTGTTCATTGAGTTCATTTGATAGGTTATAGTGAAGATGAAGTCTTGAGAGAGTATCTGATGATAGAAGCTTGGATTTGGGCATGGGAGTCGGTTTTTGAAGCTTTTGACAAGCTTTTGGGGACGAGATTCTATGTCTCGACGTATTGGTGGCCATGTGGGTGAAGCTATCAAGATTAGGAAGGGCTAGAAGGCTCTTCCTGACCGGGAAGGGAGCATCCCGACCGGGAAGGATGAGCCATCCCGACCGGGAAGGATGTCATCCCGATCGGGATGAGTGTGCCAAAAAGTGGGCTTTCTGGAGTGTAATTCCGACCGGGAAGGAAGCTTCCCGACCGGGAAGGATGTGTCATCCCGACCGGGACCATCCATCTCGACTGGGATGATGCACTGCTCCCCTTTTAGCTTCCTCTTTGACATTCGATCCCACCCAACCATTTTATACCCCCTCCCAACCTCCCTACCTACCCTTTCACCTATCCTAATGCCTTACACTTCATATGCATACTCTCACCTCACCTTACCTTCACTACATACCGAGCCTAACATCAAATCTCACCCCCCTTCTACCATTGCAAGCTTAATACTTTAACCATGCGGGCCTATCAAGATTGAAGAGGAATAGCAATGACGAAGACAAGCTATGTGCCGATATTGAACTATGAGACGATGGAGCGAGTGAGTTGCTAACCGATGGGTACGGCAACTATCCTTTCTTTTCCGTCTTTTATCGCTTGTCTTCCTTTGTTGGTCCCCTTCCCCTTATACACTTTTGTGTCATGGTGGCCCTCAGGGCCTTGGTAGTTATTGCTCCCGACTCTTGATGACGTGATTACGTCGAGAGTCATTTCAAAATCCAAATTTACAATATTTTTCACCCTTTTTGTAGGATTTAGTCGGATTAGGGCGGAATCCGGGCTAGGTGACTTGATTACACCTAGTCCTCCCCTCCCATTTCCTTTTATTTCCTTCTTTTTATTTCTTCCCCCATCCATATCTTTTCTCGTCTCGGCCCATGGTGACTTGACTACACCCCGGCCGGACACATTCTACCCTTTCTTCACTTTTCTTTTTGATTTTTAGCTTTATTTTCGTAGTTTCTTTTCTTTTCTTTTGTGTCTCCATACACTACGATCGAGCATGAGGACATTGCTCAGTTTAAGTGTGGGGGAGCGATATTCTGGTGTAGCTTAGTTTATTTTCGTAGTCTTTCCGAAAAATCTTTACAAATCCTAAAAATTTGAAAAATTCAACAAAAATCAAAAAGATTTTCTTTTGTGTCTTTTCCTTTTTGTGTCGTTGTGTCGTATACTTGTTTTGTTGTGCGTGTTTTGCCTCCCTTTTTCCTTATAGGTTGCTTGATCACCGTTAGCTTTGGAGAGCTTTCAAGACATCCGGTAACATCTCTTCACCCCTTTTTCTTCTTTGTTCCTTATGGAGTTTGGAGGAGATATGTGATGTTGTGTGCTCCGGTGGAGCTCTGTGCATATTTGTGGTTGGTTTGGTGACCTGTTTGGAAGTTCGGGGTGGTGTTTGTTTTGTTTATGTGTTTGTTTTATTACGTTTTGCCTTGTTGTCTTTTGTCTCTTTTTCTTTCGTTCTTGTCGAGTCTTTGTTTTGTGTGTGTAGTTGTGTCTAGTGTGTAAAAAGGTTTTCGAAAACCCGGTTTAGAGGCTAGTGTGCAAGCGTTTACTTTCCCTTTTTAGTAGTATGAATCGAGTCTTGGACTTTAGTCTAGTAGAATGACCCTAAATCAATGATTTCGTTGGTCCTTTACCTTGAGTCCACCTAGCTTACTAGGGATTTACTACGGGATTTGCATTTTGACCATTATGACCACCCACGGTGTGAAAAGGCCTTGGTTGCCGAGTCCCGTCCCTTAGGTGACCGTGTTCGGAATTGTTTGATTAGTCCAAGTTTTCCCCTTTTTGTGGGTTTGAAGGGAAATCGCGACCCCCGACTCACCCATTCCCCTACCTCCTACACATATCCACAAAATAAATTTGCAATTTGTCGAAATCTCTCTTTCTTAGTTGCTAAGAAATGCCTACAACTCGAATCTAGCCAAAAGGGAAAAGAAAAGAAAATGAAAGAAAATGAAAGAAAGAAAAGATTGAAGAAAAAGAAAAGGCACAAAAGCCAAAAATAAAATACAAAAGATGAAAAAGAAATGGCATAGCAACACAAAAAGAAAAGAATGCAAAAGAAAGAAAATGCCAAAGAAAATCACCTCACAAAAAGAATCCCCACCTCTCAAAATAAGTCTTTTACCGACTATTACCGTGAAGAGCCTACCAAAGGACAGAGTCCCTAAGAAGGATGATAGCGGTAATGGTCGGTCTTCCCTCATTCTGCAATAATATCCACCTTTTTACTTGGACTAGTTAGGCGGTTTAGAACATGGGACGACCCTCTTGGCTCATCGCTAAAGGGGGCGGGGTCTCACTTACCTACAGTGTCGACTAACACCGTGGTTCATCCTTTTTCCATCCCGTCGATCGTCCCGTAGTACGTTCTTAGAAGGTTAGGAGGACCTAGGTAAGTTACCAACGTTTTTGTTGCTTTGTTGTCATACTATTAGGGTTTAGTTCATCTCGATTTGTATGATTATCTTGGGACCGTTGTCACTTGCCTCAAGTCCTAAACCGGTGCTTCTTTCACCGCTTGTTTGAGGGAAGCGGTATTTGTTTTTCTTTGGGTGCAACCTTGTGTTTGTTTGTTTGTATGCTTGTTTGTTTATGTGTTTAGTGTCCGGTTGCATCCACAGTTTTGTCGCAAGACCTTACTTGCCTTGCGGAGTGCACTTTTCCTCTAAGTGTACTTGCGTGAGTTGAAAGGGCGTAGGGTGCGCTAATACCCGCTCGGCTAGTTTAGTAGTTAGTTTGTGCTTACTCGAGGGCGAGTAAGGGTTAAGTGTGGGGGAGTTGATAAGTGCAGTTTGTAGTGCCTAATTTGTTGTGTTTTGGTCCCATTTTCCTTGTGGAATCTCTCCTTGGGAGCGGTTTTTGGGTTACTTATGCTTCCTTTAGTTCGTTTTAGGTTCCCGAGACCATTCATGAAGAATTGGAACGATTCCGACTCGTTTCATATACTTTTGGAGCCAACGAAGAGAAGGAACGATCACTCGATGCCTTGGATTCGATCCCGAGACCTTGGGACCAATTCTCGAGCCCCTTAGACTCGATCCCGAGTCCCGAGAATCAATGAGAAACCCAAGAGAGGCAAGGAGGGACCTTGAAGATCATATTGGAGGCCTACAAGGCTCATCCCCGACGGGAAGGACCTCATCCCGTCCGGGATGAGGTGTACAAAAGCGAGTGTTGCTGTGTTGAGCTCATCCCGACCGGGAAGGTGGCTTCCCGACCGGGAAGGACCTCTTCCCGACCGGGACCACCTCTTCCCGACCGGGAAGGGCCCAGTTCAGACCCGCGCTTCATTGTTTCTTCTCCTTTCCTCTTGTAACCCTATATATACCCCCCCCCCCCCCCCCCCCCCCCTCTTGTAATCCTATGTTATGTTAGACATTACCCACTAAACCCTAGACTACTTTAGCATAGATTATCATAGATTAGTGTAGATTAGTCGTTAATTACTTCTTAATCTTATATTACCCTTATATTAATTGAATTCTTCAAGATTCAACCACGATTGACAACCTTGGGAGATTGCTTTGGGTTTTCTCTTTTATACAAGTTTTCATTCTTCCTTTCATCTTCTAGTATGGTATAATCTCTTTTTATTTCTCTTAATCTTTGTTTTATTATTCAAGTTTCAATCTTTAGATCTTGTTTATTGTTTTATTCATCATCCTTGTTAGTTTTACATATGTATGCTCTTGTTCTTGCTTTGGTTTATCTTGTTAGTGTTAGTTTTAGCTTAGATATGTTTGAGTAGACTCTTGCTAGGGTTATTAGGGAGATTGGTTGTGATTGTGGATGATTAGGGTGAGATGGGTGGTACTAGATGTTGTTTTTGTTGTTTCTCATTTACCTTGCACTCCACATGTTTGATGAAATGCTTGTGAGACTAGAGACGATCAATCCTTGTTTTTCTTGCATATTCTCTTGTATGTGTGTGTTTGGTTGGTTGGTTTGGTTCCCTCATTACGTAGCGAGAGCCCGATGAAGACGACCCCTAGGCCGATTAAGTAGCGAGAGCCCGATCGGCGGAACCTAGGCTACGAAAGCATGCTAGTAACCCCGTTTATCCCCTTTTTGTCTCCTTTGCATCCATGAACCCGACCTAACCCTAGTTTTCCTTCTTATTGTTATCCTTGTTTCCCTTAGTCATTAGTTACTTGTGTTGTCCTCCTTTTCCATGTTTTAGACCTTAGCCTAGTCCTTAGCCTCCCCCTAGATTAGCTTGTCTCGAACCTAGTCGTAGACCGTAGCACCCATTAGTCTAAACCCATTTCCGTCCCTGAGGATCGACCCGACTTGCCCTAGCTACCCTAGTTAGGTTAGTTGGTTATTATTTGACGGCGGGATCCACGGCAAAATCTCGCTCATCAATGCGAATATAAGTAAATCACGTTGTGAGGAGTTGCACCCTCAGAGTTACACTAAACGGGACACGATGCATAGATAGTTGAGAATGGATCTCGGAATTACTCGGTCTATTTAGTGTATTTTAGTGTTTGCGGTTGAAGTAGGGACGTTATGTGTTTTAATATGTGTAGTGGACCTAGTGTCCACGTTTGACATTATCGTAGTGCATAATAATAAAGGTGCGAGAATGTAAAGTTTTGTTTAGACGACAACTTAGTGACGATTCGACTTCAAAGGCGGATCCTCCTAGCTTGCCCGGTAATTTTGGCAGAGTTCCATTACCGTCGACCCTTCCTGCGGCTATTCCGGCAGAGCTCCGCTACTACTGGCTGGTTCTGCGGCTAATCCGGCAAAACTTTGTTACTAGACTATAGCTAGTCGAACACAGACACCTCGGGATCGAGTGGAGTGCTCGAAGGTGAGGAGTAGCATCGATGTCGCTTTTATCGAAACTACGATTGAGTGGATCGTTTACCTCGGGTGTCGGAGTGCGAGCCCTTAGCGAGAATGTGGAGGGAGAAGAGAAGAGTTGTGAATTGTGTGTGTGAGAAATGAGGAGATGGAGGGGGGTATTTATAGGTATTTTCGACCCTCGTCACCCAGATAGGTGCCTGAGTCCAGGCGCACCAAGACTCAGGCGCCTGGGTTCAGGCGTGTGAAGACTCAGGCGTGCAAGGTGAGGCGCTCGGTGTTTTGAAGATACGATTTTGATACTTTCCGAAACCGAGGAGTGGGTGTATGATATGAATCTTAGGGACTAAGGTTTCCCGGGTTTGACCTAGTGCCGGGAGTTTAGTGGGCCTCGGGTATGCATCCCGAGGTTTGCTTGCCGTGGTGCTGCCTCGGTTCGAGTTTCGGGACCGACTCGGGGTCCCGGTGTCAGAATTGACTTTAATTAGTGTCTATGCGACCGTAACGACACGACTAAGGCTACCAATATGTTAGTTTAATTTTTCCGAGTAATTTACTTGATTGGTTCTATAGAAAACTACCTAAAACATCGCGAATCCGCGTCGCGTTGCAGTCC
Source organism: Agrostemma githago (assembly GCA_958450325.1). NCBI lineage: Eukaryota > Viridiplantae > Streptophyta > Magnoliopsida > Caryophyllales > Caryophyllaceae > Agrostemma > Agrostemma githago. Next base: position 30,959,620 of record OY288256.1, read on the forward strand.
GATCGTCATTGGGTGTTTGTTGGGCATTTCTGCAGCCACCAGGTCCAAACCTGGGTGTCTACATATAGTCACAGAAATTAGGTTGTATAGTCACACAGTTGAAGTTGTATAGTGATGGGAGAGATTTGTCGTGAATCCCAACCGTCAAATAAAACCAACTAACCTAACTAGGGTAGCTAGGGTAAGTCGGGTCGAATCCACAGGGACGGGAGGATGGACTAAGGTATGCTACGGTCTAGGACTATGTTCGAGACGAGCTATTCTAAGGAGGGGGAGACTAAGAACTAAGCTAGGTCTAAGGCAAGAAAACTATCAAAGGAAACGGGCTAGGATTAGGTCGGGGTCAAAGGGGTAACGGAATGGTCAAGGAAGAACTAGAGTGAAGGAGGTAGTAGGGTGATCCAGGTTGGTCCGGGCTCTCGCAACTTAGACTCACCTAGAAGTTCAACCTAAAACCCATATCGGCGATACACAACACAAACGGGGTTCTAGCATGATATAGGCCTAGGTCGCATCCGGGCTCTCGCTACTTAGACCGACCTAGGGGTCGTCCTCACCGGGCTCTCGCAACTTAGTGAGGGAACCGAACCCACAAACAAACTAATACCCACAAAAGAAAGGCAAGAAAACAAGCATTCGTACATACTTAGTCATTCAAGCAATTCAACAAACATGTGATGTGCATCATACAAGAGGAAACCCAAATCTTCCACCAACATCTCCAAAAATCCTTTAATCACCCAATTAACACCCTAATCACCCTACTAACCCTAGCAAGAACACTACTCTAACATATCTAATCTAAAACTAACACTAATAAGATGAACCAAAACAAACATCAAAACAAACACGAAGAAACTAACAAGTACTATGAACTATGAACAATAACAAGAACAAAGGATCAAACTTTAACGATAAAACAAAGATTAAGAGAAGAGAAAAGAAGATTATACCAAACTAGAGATGAAAGGAAGAAAGAAACTTGCATAAATGGAAGAACCCAAAACAAACATCCAAGTTTGTCAAGCTTGAATGGAGATCTTGAAGAATTCCCAAATTACAAGCATTAATCTAAGATTGACGATAATCTAAGGACTAATCTACACTAATCTATGCTAATCTATGCTAAAATTATCTAGGGTTTAATGTTTCTAATGTCTAACATAAGCTTAACATAACAAGGGAAGAGTATATATAGGGTTACAAATGAAAGGGAGAAGAAAAAAAGAAAACAAAGCGGAGTAGCAGTGGCCCGTCCCGGCCGAGACGGGTTGGTCCCGGTCGGGACGAGGACGGTCCCGGTCAGGACGCCACCATCCCGATCGGGATGAGCCCAGGTCAGCAGCTTCTCTTTTTGCTCCATCATCCCGAACGAGATGAGCTTATCCCGAACGGGATGAGCCTTGTAGGCTTCCATTATGATCTTTTTGGTCCCTCCTTGCTTCTCATGGCCTTCTCACCGATTACCGGGACTCGGGATCGGGTCTCGGAGGCTCGAGATTGGGTCCCAAGGTCTCGGGGTCAATTCCAAGGCATCGAGTCATCGTTCCTTAGCTTCGTTGGCTCCAAAATGCGTATGTATAGAGTCGGAATCGCTCCAACTCTTCCAATTCGGTCTCGGGAACCTGAAACGAACTAAAGGAAGCATAAGAAGCCCCTAAACCGTTCCCAAGGAGCGATTCTACAAGGAAAATGGGACCAAAACACTACGAAATAGGCACTACAAATGACACTTATCAACTCCTCCACACTTAACCCTTACTCGCCCTCGAGTAAGCACATACTACTACTAAACTATCCGAGCGGGTATTAGCGCACCCTATGCCCCTTCAACTCACGCGAGCGCACTTAGAGGAGAAGTGCACTCCGCAAGGCAAGTTGGGTCTTGCGACAAAACTGTGGATGCAACCGGACACAAAACACATAAACAAACAAATACACAAACAAACACATAGACGGTTGCACCCAAAACAAAAGAAATACCGCTTCCCTCTAAAAGCGGTGAACGAAACACCGGTTTAGGACTCGAGGTAAGTGACAACGTTCCCAAGCTAGCAATACAAATCAAGGTGAACTAAACCCTAATAGTATGACGATAAAGCAACAAAAACGTTGGTAACTTACCTAGGTCCTCCTAACTTTCTAAAAACGTACTACGAGACGATCGGCGGAGTGGAAAAGTGAAGAACCACGGTGTTAGTCGACACTGTAGGTAAGTGAGACCCCGCCCCCTTTTGCGTGAGCCAAGAGGGTCGTCCCGTGTCTAAAACCGCCTAACTAGTCCAAGTAAAAAGGTGGAAATATGCAAAATGAGGGAAGACCGACTAATGCCGCTATCATCCTTCCTAGGGACTCGGTCCTTTGGTAGGCTCTTCACGGAAAAAGTCAGAAAAAGGCTTATTTTTGTGGGGATTTCTTTTTGTGATTCGGGTTTTCTTTTGGCATTTTCTTTCTTTTCGACATTTTGATTTGTTTGTTGCCATGCCATTTTTTTTCTTCTTTTCTATTTTCTTTTTGGCTTTTGTGCCTTTTCTTTTTCTTCATTCTTTTCTTTCTTTCATTTTTCTTTCTTTTCTTTTCTTTGCCCTTTTTTGGCAAGATTTGGCTTTTTGGCATTCCTTAGTAATAAGAAAGAGAAATCAACAAATTGCATTTTATTTGTGTGGGTATGTGTACGAGGTAGGTGAATGGGTATGTTGGGACGACGTCTTCCCTTCATACTCACAAAAAAGGGAGAACTTGGACTAATCAAACAATCCCAAACACGGTCACCTAAGGGACGAGACTCGATAACCAAGGCCTTTTCACACCGTGGGTGGTCATAATGGTCAAAATGCAAGTCCCGTAGTAAATCCCTAGTAAGCTAGGTGGACTCAAGGTAAAGGACCAACGAAATCATTGATTTAGGGTCATTCTACTAGACTAAAGTCCAAGACTTGATTTATACTATTAGGAAGGGAAAGATAGACACTCCCACACTAGCCTCTAAACCGGGTTTTCGAAAACTGTTTACACACATGACACACAACAAAACACAAAACAAAGACACAACGAAAATGAAAGAAAAAGAGACAAAACAAGGAGAAACAACACATAAGCAAAACAAACACCACCCCGATCTTCAAACAAGTCTCCAAATCCACCACAATATTTACAAAGCTCCTCCCGAGCACACATCAACACAAATCTCCTCCAAACTCACAAGAAGCAAAGAGGGAAAAAGGGATGAAGAGATGTTACCGAGAGTCTTGAAAGCTTTCCAAAGCCATCGGTGGTTTAAGCAACCTATAAGGAAAAGGGGGGCAAACACACACAACAAAACAAAAATACGACAAAAAGACACAAAGGGAAAACACACAAGAGAAAAATCTTTTTGATTTTTGTGAAAAATTTTCAAATTTTTAGGTATTTTTAAAGGTTTTTTCGGAAAAACTAAGAAAATAAACTAAACTATATTAGAATATTGCTCCCCCACACTTAAATTGAGCCATGTCCTCATGCTCGATCGTAGGGTGCGGAGAGACAAAAGATAGAAAAAGAAACTACGAAAATAAAGCTAAAAATCAAAAATAAAGATGAAGAAAAGGTAGAAGGTGTCCGGCCGGGGTGTAGTCAAGTCACCATGGGCCGAGACAAGAAAAGATATGGATGGGGGAAGAAATAAAAAGAAGGAAATAAAAGGAAATGGGAGGGGAGGGCTAGGTGTAATCAAGTCACCTAGCCCGGATTCCGCCTAAATCCGACTAAATCCAACAAAAAGGGGTGAAAAACTTGAAAATTTTGGATTTTGAAATGACCCTCGATGTGGTCACATCATCGAGAGTCAGGAGCAACCATATACCAAGGCCTCGAAGGCCACCATGACACAAATATAAGGGGAAGGGGAGTAAACAAAGGAAAACAAGCAATAAAAGACGGAAAAGAAAGGATAGTTGCCGTACCAATAGGATAGCAACTCACTCGCTCCATCGTCTCGTAGATCAATATAGGCACTTGCTTGTCTTCATCATTGCTATTCCGCTTCATTCTCGATAAAACGCATGGTTGAGGTAGTAATGGTGTGAGGGGGGTAGGATTCGATGTGAAACTCGGTGTAAAGGGAAGAGAAATGAGGTGAGGGTATGCAAATGAAGTGTAATGGTCTTATGACATGAGCAAGGATGGGTAGGGAGGTTGGGTGGGGGTATACAATGGTTGGGTGGGCTCAATGTCAAAGAAGAGGCCAAAAGAGGAGAAAAGAGACCATCCCGGTCGGGATGGATGGTCCCGATCGGGAAGACACACTCGTCTCGGTCGGGAAGCCACCTTCCCGGTCGGGACGGCACTCCAGCAAGCTCCAATTTTCGTACCTCTATCCCGATCGGGACGTCTTCTTCCCGGTCGGGATGGCACACCCTTCCTGGTCGGGAAGCTCCCTTCCCGCCCGGGATGGGTCTTCTTGACCTCCAAAACCCCAAAAACTTCACCGAAGCTTCAAAATCCGACTTCCAAACTCACGATCCATGCTCTATCATTATCTACTCTCCTCTAGGAATCACCTTTCCTTCACACCTATCACAATGAACTCAAATACAACATCAAATTCCCTCCCTCACATCGCTCATCAAAAATCCAAATGAACAAGAGTTCCACGAAGGCTAACAAACCTAGAAACCAAACTATACAAACATAAACACAAATACAAGCACAAGGGAAAAGATATTTACACTAATTACTCTCACCAACAACGCCTCCATAGCCATCAAGAGCTCGGAGTAGTAAGTCAAATGCCCTAGCAACATCTTCAATTAAGCTCACATGGCCGAGCCTAGCCACTCCCAAAAGTTTCCAAGTCGGAGGGAAGAAGCGATCGTCTTCAATATACTCGGGGTTCTCGTGATCTTCCGGGTCTTCGGAACCAACATAGCTACGACTCTTATGACCATCCGGTAGGTATAGTGGTCTAGAGTCGTGCTCGGTGTCATGATGTGGGAGATCACACCCTAGGGGTGTCGCTTCTTCTACGGGGTCGAGAGTGGAGCTCTTTTCCACCGCCCGACAAGGATCCTCTTCACCAACCGTCTCACAAGACAAAGGGCTAGACATCGAGTGCGGTAGAGGAGGAGAAAGCATCAAGTTTTCTTCATTGGAGGCTTTAGGATCCTCCAAATTCCCATACAAAGCATGTTCCAAGGCATCTACTTCTTTTTCCCAAGTATTGCGCTCCTTTTCACTCACCTTGTCAAAATGGTCATGAGGGGTCATCTCTTCACTTGGGTTTGGATTGTCAACACCCGGTTCATCACGAAGAAAATCAAACAAATCCAACTTCATAGCCAATACATTGGCTCCCCAAGAGCTATCTTGATAATCATGCTCAACTCCCTCCTCATTGTGGGCCCTTGAAGCTTCAACTTCCTCTACTCTTCCCCTATCTTCACCGCCCAAGCAACACTCAACAATGGTCTCTTGATCGACCCCCTCTTCTTCATTTGTAGCTTCACAATCGGGTTGACTTTCTTGTGGAGGCACCCGACCTTCTTGCCCAAATGAACCTTCCTCAACATGTTGTGGAGCTCGAGTGGCCGACATCGTGATATGAGCCATGAGTGCATTGATGCGAGCATCTTGCACCTCTATTTGGGCCTTGAACTCCTCCCTAACCCCTTGTATTTGAGTCAACAACAATTGTTGACCCTTTTGCAATAACATCATCATCTCATGTTGGCTTCCTTGTGTTTGGGCCAACATTTGACAAGTCTCAAGGATATTTGGTTGTGGGTTATGTGAGGGTGTTTGGTAGTTGTTAGGATGTTGGAACGATCCTTGACAACTTTCTTGATAACCATAAGAAGAGGGTTCATAAGATTGTTGATGAGGTTGATATGGTTGGTAAAGTTGTGGGTTTTGGTAATTCGCCCCAAAGTTGTCCCGTGATGATTGATGGTAGCTTGGACGCGCCATGTCCATAACGTTGCTTTGGTACCTAGGATGAGCTAGAAGCACTTGAGCAAACGTTAGTATCCTAGTGCTTTTGAGGCACTAGGAAGGGAGAGTAACACACAAGAAGAAAAACGGAGATACACAAGGAGAAGAGAACACAAAAATCAAGAACAAAGTCCAAAACTAAGCAAACAAAAGTCTAAACTACGCCGTCCCCGGCAACGGCGCCAATTTGATGGGAGAGATTTGTCGTGAATCCCAACCGTCAAATAAAACCAACTAACCTAACTAGGGTAGCTAGGGTAAGTCGGGTCGAATCCACAGGGACGGGAGGATGGACTAAGGTATGCTACGGTCTAGGACTATGTTCGAGACGAGCTATTCTAAGGAGGGGGAGACTAAGAACTAAGCTAGGTCTAAGGCAAGAAAACTATCAAAGGAAACGGGCTAGGATTAGGTCGGGGTCAAAGGGGTAACGGAATGGTCAAGGAAGAACTAGAGTGAAGGAGGTAGTAGGGTGATCTAGGTTGGTCCGGGTTCTCGCAACTTAGACTCACCTAGAAGTTCCACCTAAAACCCATCTCGGCGATACACAACACAAACGGGGTTCTAGCATGTTATAGGCCTAGGTCGCATCCGGGCTCTCGCTACTTAGACCGACCTAGGGGTCGTCCTCACCGGGCTCTCGCAACTTAGTGAGGGAACCGAACCCACAAACAAACTAATACCCACAAAAGAAAGGCAAGAAAACAAGCATTCGTACATACTTAGTCATTCAAGCAAGTCAACAAACACGTGATGTGCATCATACAAGAGGAAACCCAAATCTTCCACCAACATCTCCAACAATCCCTTAATCACCCAATTAACACCCTAATCACCCTACTAACCCTAGCAAGAACACTACTCTAACATATCTAATCTAAAACTAACACTAATAAGATGAACCAAAACAAACATCAAAACAAACACGAAGAAACTAACAAGTACTATGAACTATGAACAATAACAAGAACAAAGGATCAAACTTTAACGATAAAACAAGGATTAAGAGAAGAGAAAAGAAGATTATACCAAACTAGAGATGAAAGGAAGAAAGAAACTTGCATAAATGGAAGAACCCAAAACAAACATCCAAGTTTGTCAAGCTTGAATGGAGATCTTGAAGAATTCCCAAATTACAAGCATTAATCTAAGATTAACGATAATCTAAGGACTAATCTACACTAATCTATACTAATCTATGCTAAAATTATCTAGGGTTTAATGTCTCTAATGTCTAACATAAGCTTAACATAACAAGGGAAGAGTATATATAGGGTTACAAATGAAAGGGAGAAGAAAAAAAGAAAACAAAGCGGAGTAGCAGTGGCCCGTCCCGGCCGAGACGGGTTGGTCCCGGTCGGGACGAGGATGGTCCCGGTCAGGACGCCACCATCCCGATCGGGATGAGCCCAGGTCAGCAGCTTCTCTTTTTGCTCCATCATCCCGAACGGGATGAGCCTTGTAGGCTTCCATTATGATCTTTTTGGTCCCTCATTGCTTCTCATGGGCTTCTCACCGATTCTCGGGACTCGGGATCGGGTCTCGGAGGCTCGGGATTGGGTCCCAAGGTCTCGGGGTCGATTCCAAGGCATCGAGTCATCGTTCCTTAGCTTCGTTGGCTCCAAAATGCGTATGTATAGAGTCGGAATCGCTCCAACTCTTCCAATTCGGTCTCGGGAACCTGAAACGAACTAAAGGAAGCATAAGAAGCCCCTAAACCGCTCCCAAGGAGCGATTCTACAAGGAAAATGGGACCAAAACACTACGAAATAGGCACTACAAATGACACTTATCATATAGTCACACTCGTTATGTCGTAGGATCACAGTCATTATGTTGTAGGATCACACCGTTTATGTTGTATAGTCACACAGTTAAAGTTGTATAGTCACACTCATTATGCTGTACAATCACGCAGCTGTATAGTCATTGTAGTCACATATTCAGTTGTATAGTCATATTCATTGTGTGATTTAGATTGATTGTGTGTTTTGTCGCAGCGAAATGGCTGGTGGAAAGAAGAATGTTGGTAAAAGGGGAGGTGGCCTGGGAAGAAGAAGGTCGTGGAAGATACAGTGGCCGACCACGTAATTGGACAATGTATTGTTGCGCACGTACCGGAGACCATCGTTAAGCTCTTGAGTGTTTATATGGGATAAAATGTTTGCTTTAGGATGGACGTACTATATGTAAAGGATGTTTGATGGGTTAGAATGTTTTTATGTTTGACGTACTATATGTAAATGATGGACTTTTTCTAATGTAAATATATTTTCATCGCTATTTTCTGGTTTCATAATTAATCACGCGAGGTCTATAGCAAAATCACTTATCCTTTCATCTTTAAAACCACGCAGCTGTGCACCAATCGGTTTGTAGCCAAAAGTGGTTGTATTTGTATAGTCACATTCACCTTGTTGTATAGTCACACTCACTATGTTATATAGTCACACTCATAATATTGTATAACCGGGACAGATTTTGTTTTTTTCATTTTGTTTAGTCACACTTGCCATGCAGTAGAATCACACTCATTATGTTGTAGAATCACACTCATTTTGTGCGTAATGTCAAACGTTAACATAATGAGTGTGACTATACAACTGAAAATGTGTGACATTGTAATTCTGCAAGAATACTACGCACAAAATGAGTTGTTCTTTTTTTTAATTAAAATGTTTTTACAGTCAATCAAAATAATATTTCTAACTAGAACATATATTAATTTTCCGAATTTTTAAATGCGTCTTACAAACATGAAATCAACTATAAAAGAAACCAACATGAATGGAGGTTGAATATTTAATGAATGTTTAAATACTTTTGTATGTGATTAGTACTTTCGTTTTTTTAGAATGTCGTTACTGAGGAAAGTCACAGTCGTCCATTCATCCATATTCAACTTTCATTTTTTTTGGATAACGAAGATGAATAATTTTATAAATACCAAACAAAAAGAAGGTATGAAAAATAAAACAAGCATGAAAATGAAGATGATTAAACGAATGATACCTTACTCCCAAGGTATTCTACAGCTGCGTAACTATACAGCATAATGAGTGTGACTATACAACTGAATACTCCATCCGAGTTCCTATTATTGTCCCACTTTCCTTTTTGGGTTGAGTTTGATTTTTGTCCCATTTTCCTTTTGAGGCCATCAATGTGTGGTTCACAATTACTCTCCCATTTCTCTCTCTTCCTCCTTCTTTTTTCAACCACTCATTTCCCCTTCCTTATTTTTCACCCCAAAACCTTTTGGGACAATAATAGGAACTCGGAGGGAGTATGTGACTACAATGAGTGTACAGCTGCGTAATTCTACAACATAATGAGTGTGACTATACAGCATAATGAGTGTGACTATAAAACTGAAAGTGTGTGACCTTGCAATTTTGCAAGAACATTACGCATGATGAAGATGATGATAGGATGAAGATGAAGATGAAGATGTTCATCAAACTTGCGTCATTCATCAAGCTTGATGATGAAGATGTTCTTATTTTTTGTTGGATGAATGAAGCTTGAAGATGAAGAGACTTTTTTTGTAGAATGAATGAATTTTGAAGATGAGGATGTTTTTTTGTTGAATGAATGAATGGATCTTGAAGATGATGATGCTTTTTTTTTGTTTGATTGATGAAGATGAAGATGAGAGAGCATCAAGTTGAAGATGATGATGCTTTTTTTTTGTTTGATAGTTGAAGATGAAGATGAGAGAGCATCAAATTGTAAGGAGTAAGAGTAGTTGTAAGAAGTGAGAGTTTGATTGAGGGGAGGTTTGCTTCTCTCTCTCCACAGCTGCTGTGTCAGTTTACTGACACTCCTTTTCTCCTTTTTTCTATAAAAAACATCCTCCATCTAAGTCATCCATCCAAGCCAAGATCAAGGGCCAACAACACAACTTCTCAACTTCCCAATCCACCACCAACTCCCTTGATCTCATTTCTATATATATGTGTGTGTGTGTGCGCGCGCGCGCGTGTAAGGTTTAAAATATTTGTTTAATATTAAAACAATGACTAAAATGGAAATGAGTAGATTGGACTTGAACGGCCGAAAAAAGAATATGGGTAGGTTCGACTTGAACGAAGGTAGTAATATAATGTCGCTCCATGATTATCGTTTTCAACTTACAACGTGGTAGGGCTAGCTAACCCTTTGTTATATGAGAGGTTCGGCTTGAACAGGAGGAGTAATATAATGTCGCTCCATGATTATCATTTTCAACTTACAACGTGGGGGGTTAGCTACCACTTTGTTAATTACGTATATGAGAGGTCTCTACACAGCAGAATATGAGTAGCATTGTAGAAATTAAGTTTCCTACCACAAAAGAAAACATTTCGTACGTGAAAAGATTGAAAAAAATACTGAATTCTTGATTGATACACCCTCCGTTTTTTTATATTTCTTCCCATTATTTTTGGCACATAGAATAAGAAAATGATTAAAAAATTGGAAAGTAATACTCCCTCCATTCAACTCCACTCTTCACCTTTCTTTTTTAGACACTATTCATACTTGAGAAGAATCTTCAATATTCTCGACAATCTATAAGTGAGAATATAGTCATGGGGGATTTTGTTTGATTCGTCTTTATGAGTACATTAAGAATATCAAATTTTTATAATTTTTGTTAATGTAAAATGAAAGATATCGATGATGTAAAACGTGTCTCGACAAATAGATGTTAAAAGTATAAGTGACAAGTGGAGTTGAATGGAGGGAGTAGATGGCAAACCTTATGAAATGATTTGAATCCAATTAGATGAGTCCAAAGAGGACAAAAACGTAAAAGGGGATGAACAAAAAAAAGGAAAAAGTAAAAACATAAAGAAAAATAAAAAACAGCCCTAAAAGGAATACAAGAAGAAAAACATAAAAACGGAGGGAGTACTATTTATATTTGATTTGGGTCTAGAGAATTAGTTCGGCTCGGCTGAAAAGTTGTGTGACTCGGCTGAGTTCTTCTGCCAAGTTCAGTGTAGGAAGGTCGGCTGAGTTCAATCTGGCTCGGTTGTCCATCATTATATTCGGCTTTCAGCCCTCATCATCATTTGCATCTCATATAGTTTGATTTAGAGCTTTAATTCTTTCCCGACTTCGACGTATTTTAGGCTCTTTTAGCTACTCGGCTTCAAATATCTGCAGAATACGAAACATATACTCGAGTAGCACAAATGGGATAAATAGCGTAAATTGACTCTTAATATGACAAAATGACGCGGAAATGCGTGCCAAAAGAGGTGAAAAATCGTATGAGAACGGCACGCATCAACGTCACAATCCGAGTTTCAGTATGTTCTTTAGATGTTACATTCTGCGAGATTCTCTGACATATTCCGTGCTAGATGTTTATTGAGTGTTGTGTGCCAGATTTTTATGAGATAAAATATTTCTTAAAAAATTCTGTTTGATAAAATATCTTGTTATTGTTTTATGGAAATAATATTCCATTGAGTTTTGAAAAATACTTTTATTGTGTTTTATTTGACGTCAAAATCTTTTCTAAATAAAATTATACTCGGTATTCGTTAAGGAAATAATAGTATCTTGTAATATTAAGAGTTTTAGTAAGATTAGTTTTAACAAGACTCACAATGTGATCAAGAAAGTGATTCCTAGATCACATGTGAGATCTTAATTTCAACGTTAGTAGTCTACTATTATTTTCATATCTTACTATATTATTTTATCATTGATAGTTTCCTAAAACCAAAAGTATTTGATTTGGTCTATAAATCTTGACCTAGGCGTATTGTAGGCTACATAACCCCTACTCGGTGTTCATATTAGGTACAAATCCTTTCCATTGAGTCTTATTGATAAAAAGCAAAAATCATTGAAGTCGAAATCGTTAATGCTAATTGTTTTAAGGTGTTCATATTAGGAAAATCACCTCGTACTCGATCGCTTTGTTTATTGTTCCAAATACTCGTCGGTTGAAGAAAAAGCTCCTACATCCGTCTTGTGAGGAAGACACTCCATAGGAGAAATTTAGCTAAACCTTTTTAGTATCAAATCGATTTAGGGTTTAGAATAGCTAGTGTTATTCTATTGAACGACTAGAGCTAGTCGTTGGGTATATAAGAGAATAATGGACGTGTACTGTGAGGCTGAACCATTTCAAAAATTCCATTGTGCATATTTAATTACTGCTAGACCTAAATACGCACAACCTACGTAGTCTAAATTTAAAAAGAAAACGAAAACGAAATAAACCAGTATACTCAATCCACCCCATCTTGAGTATTACCTATCGACTCTTTCAATAATATTACATAGCCAAAGAATATCAATTCCAGCCCAGTCATTCAAGCCGACTTACAGGCTATTGTGCTCCAAGCCTTCAAGTGGCTATTAAAAATCTTCTAAAGCACGAAAAAATAACTATACTGCCAATATAGCATCTTAATGACGTCAAGATCTCAAAAAAAAAAATCATACCGTATTATATACTTGCACAATGATGGCAAAATATAGTGAAAACAGCATCCATATTTTGTCACCAATTTTTATTTGCACATCAATGTGTAATGTCACCACTTTCAAGGTCATATACAATCTTGCTCAATCCATAAACACTATACAATGAAACTGCAACTAGCTAAGACCTGTGTCAAGTTAATGGTGACAGACACCAAAATACAAGAACTAGTGTAGTGTACTCTCTTACGCCTTCTCAGAATAAGCTCCTCGACTATCGAGTTCTCATCATCACCATCACCATCACCATCAGGCACCACTGCAGCAGTCGCTCAACAGCTTAAGAACATTTTTTGACCGGGAGAAATGTCAAACTCGGGTTCAGGCTAAAGCTCCTGTTTTTTCTTGACTGTCTTCATCTGACGATGACATTTCCGTGCCCAAATCCAGATCTGGGACCGACTCACCTGTGTATGAAATTTTGAACATTATTAACACTCTTAGTTCTCGAGGAAGGTGCTATGGAATATGAAAGGGAAGGCAATGAAATATGAAGAAGCAGTGACAACAAGAAAAACTAAAAAAACAAAAATCCCTTGCACCAAAAAAATGAGTCAACTATACATTGAACTTGAGAAAATCCTTATGAAATTATGGAGAACTCATTGTCGACACAAGGAGATTATACTTTAGAGCAAAGAAATTTAAGAAATATATTAAAAAACATTCAAAGTAGAAGTAACCACAATACCTCAGTAAACATTCAAAAAATCTCAGTTTGATCATGTTCACATATGTACAAAATCGCAAATAAAATAAAGGCCGGAAATGAATATTCAACAAAATGAGCCTATAATTTGGCACTTCGTCTAATATCCATCCCCATCTCTGTTTAACACAACAACAACTTGTAACCGTGTTACAGATGGTGAGTTGAAAGGAAAAAAGTGAGGGACATGAAATGGGATAACGAATCTCAACTCATATCATACCATGCATTCTCTTGACGAATCTCTCAAACTCCAATAGATTGGATTCTTCCAAGAGGTCGGGGTTGAGCCTGAGATACGTGAATGCTGAGAGATGCTTCCCGTCAGGATCATTCCTAGGCTTCGCATTCTCCAATATCTTGTTATACCCGTCTCTGTCATAACATGGAAGAGCATTCTCACTAGCGACAGGTATGCAAACATCCCAAGCAGCATTCAAGACCTGAAAATGAAGAGTGAAATATTTTGGGATCAATTTCTCGAAGTGTGTTATACTCCCTCCCATCCAAACAATCCTTGACATAAAAAATTTCATCATTTTTAAGAAAAGTGGTAAAAGTAAGAGTATTATTGGTAAATCAAATGGTGTTATGGGTCTACCAAACCTAAAGTAAGGAAAAAGTAGTGGCATTTCGTGTAAATAGAGGAAGTATATGAGGATTATAAGTTAAAGTCTTTTGCCAAAAGGGGAATGTAAAAAATTGATTAGATTGTCCATTTATAGTAAATGTAAAGAATTGAATAGATGAGAGAGAGTACTATCGGGAACAATGTCGTTCAAGTTAGACACATGTATGGGGCTAGCTTACACCCTATCGCGAGGAGACAAAATCCACTTTATAGGCCCAATAAAGTTACATCCTAATACCAATCAATTGGCAATAGGACTAGCTCCTCTGTTTACAAAGTGGCCAATCCTTCCTAATCCATCAATGGGACACTCATATGCAACATCTCTTCTAAAGGATTGGAGGCCTTTTTACAGTTTGGGAATATGGAAAATCAATACCAAAGATAGATAGGTGAATACTGATGTCAATGGAACATGATTGTATAGTTGTGCAATTTAAATGTTCTTCAATATCCACGCAGTCAATCTCATCACCGGGATGGATCTTGGGTTCCAAATACAGAAAATTTTCATGGATCATTGCATTATTTGCATCAATTCAAAGGCCACCTTTCTTTTTTTTATGCAACTACTAAATTCAGTAACGAAACATTGCACTCATTTGCCTAATGTTTCTAAAAAGTGCACTTCAAACTCAGGTAATACAGATAACGTAAGGATTACACAGCATCACGTTGATTTTACTGTTCTGATGGAATGAGCTAAGTACATGCAACACTATCAAGGGTTTCCTTCTAAGTTTCCATTTTTCAGCTGATTATATTATTTTCTGAATAAAATAAGGTGTCAACCTAAGGGATATACCCATATCGAATGCCTACAACTTTTTTGAAAGCCATTCAATGTCTATAAAATAGATTTCCTAGAACCAAATTTGAATTTACCTCTCAACGAAATAACCTACACTAGAAATCTTATAGTTCCTTAAGAAGTACACAAACTACATGCGGAAGTAGAATACTAGCAGCTGCTAACCTGCCAAACCAACCCCTCTGGGTCTGCTAGTGCCTCCGGATAGCTCTCTTGCTGGTCCAGAGTGCGTAATTCCACACAAGTAAAGTTTAGTGCGGCTTCGTGCTTCTTAAACATTGCAACAATCACAGCATACCCGTCACGATTGCACGGATTGTAGAATCCAGCAGTCAACTCAGCAGCATGACTTGCAGTTTTGTACCACCAATGAATACCTGACAACTGTTCGGCAATTAAATCTTGCTAGTAAGTGGTTGAACTCATTGAAGGAATCTTCATACATCCACCAAGGAAAAATCTGATCCGGATGATCGAACCTAAAATGACTAAATGGAGTAATTTGAAACAAAAATCTTAACAAAAGCAGCCAAAAAGACTCCAAAATTACCAGATTTATCCGATCTATAAGGGGTGTAACCAATTCCCAGGCCCAACCCAGTCATTGCCCAAAATGGCACAATAAAAGCGCACCCGAAATGTTTGGAAGCTGTAAGACATAACCCCATACCCAACCCGAATGACCCATTTGCCAAGTCAACTTCCAACCATTGCACTTCAAAATAATAACACATAACTGCCTGCCAAATTCAAGCCTTCAAAAATTCCGTCTCACCTTTGCAGCAATAGCGGTGCCTTCAAAAGCTAACTTGGCCAGGGAAAGCACACGATCTCCATGCTCAATCAGAACCCGTGAATACCAATTCAGGAAGAATCTACCATAATAGCTGTCATAATCGCCACCATCACGGAAAAAACCTGTCTTATCCGGACAAGAATTGTAAGAACCTGCATTATCAGGCGCCCTAGCCCAAGACAAGTGTCCCCTAGCCTCTGCAGCCTTCCGCAGACTCTTTGTTAAATACTTGTCATAGCACTGGATAAGAATGTGTTGAGTCATGTGAGATTTTCAAATGTAAAACCATACAGTTGCTTGACACAACTGATACAAAAAAGATCTGAAGACGACTGATTGACAAAGAATGTAATCCATGTGAGAATGTGTTGCATCATGTGAGATTTTTACCTGGAATTCGCCAATACCTGGATACTTCCAGCCATGTGTTTCAGGATATGATGGATATCGTAGTTCCCCACATGGACCAAGGCCCACCTCAATCTCACAGATCGTTCCACTTTGAAAGAACTCATCAAATTCTACACGGAAACTTCTCATATAATCAAAGTAGACCTATTTTGTCCCCAAGAAGAAGGTTCAAAGATATATGGTGAGTAACTGTTGTAGCTTGTAAAATTACTAAATTCTGTAATTGATCTTCAAACCACATGCCAAGACAATTGACTGTTGATAACAGAGATAAAACAGAAATCACGCAAGTTATCACTGCAGGCTTCAATAACTCGACCAATCGGTTGGGGAGAAAAAGGGTAAGACCTAAGACGAGCATATGTGCCTTCTCATTAGAACGGGTAAAAAAACACCCACTTGGAGACAAACGTTTTGTTTTTACCACGCATTATGCTTTTGTCTCATCTTTGTATCGAACCTACTCGACGTTGTAAGTTTAATGGGATACATGTATGTTAAGCAGGAATTAGTGTACCTCGACTGCAGTGCGGCCTCTTAAGACACGTTCTTTGTCTGTACCCCATGAAAGACATTCAGTAATGCGCCTGCCTTCTCGATTTGTGAAAAAGATATCTGGATTTCTTTGACCTATCTCTTTAATCCATCTTGGAAGAGGGATATTCACATCGTCACCAATATTTCCTCCGCATTCATGAAAAGACATAACGACCTGTAATTTAAGGCCAAGGGCACGAACAATCTGGAATAGACTCCTGTAACCAGTCCAGTTATATCTCTGTGGAGCTTGTGCCTCAACAATACCCCACCAGCAATCAACCATGACTCCATCAACACCAATGGATTTTAAGAGTTTAAGCTCCTCGAGAAGACCAAATGGATCTACCATTTTGCAATTCATGTCGATGATACCTAGCTGCAACCCCAGGGAGACTTGTCAAAATGAAAACAGGAAATAAGATGTTGTGTATGCAACATTGTGAGACGTGGTTGATTAGTAAATACTGGGTAGAAGAAGAAATGGGGGGTATCACACTATCACATATTGTGTCAGAACTAATAATACTGTTGTGATGTGATCTAAGGGAGAAAGATAGTAGAGTAGAGGAGTGGGGAAACTTACAGGCAGCATAACATAGACAGGAACATGGGGGGTTCCAGCAAAATCGCGTTCAGGCAGCTTGGGTTTAGTCTGTACTACCACCTCAACCTCAACCTCAACCTCAACCTCAACCTGAAGGAATTAAGAAATATGAAAAGTATGGAAACCCAAAGGATAATGACAAGTACTATAAAACTGGGGTTTGGATGAAATTTGGACAACATAATCAATCAATCCTGCATTATTCACTACTCTATCCAGAAGCTGAATATCTTCATTGCCCCCTTGTACCTTAAAAGCTAAGGAAACCTAGCCATCGAAATACTACTGTATCCCTAATTCATTCATTCTAAATACCTGCTTTTCTTCAACATCAACATCAACATCAGCATCAGCATCAACATCAGCATCAGCATCAGCATCAGCATCCTTGGCGACACTAACAATACTAGTAAATGGAGGTGGGGGATAATTCTCCACTTTTTCTCCTCCGATGGCCCACAACCGAGTCACGCCACCACGACGACGACGACCCATAGTCAGTCCCACTCGGATCGGTGCTGAGACGTCACTGCACCGATTCAAGCAACTCGGAACCGGGGAGGGGGAAAACGGTGTCGTTGCCATTCTTACCAGTGAGACTGAGGACTGATGACGGTGCGCTTTAAGATTGTCGAGGCAGATGACACGTGGGGTTGTCCTGACGGTTATGTCTTAAGTGTCTCTCGAGTTGGCCAAAAAAGAACTACAAAAACCTACGCCGTCGAAGTCTGGTTAAAAGCCACGCGCTCTGCCATTGAGATAAGACAATAATTCATAATAAATCTCAACTTGCCTTAAATATTAACTAGTGTATTAACCCATGAAAATTCATTGAGTTGTGGCGTTTTCTTTGTCATTCAAACATTTTGAAGATAATTAGTACGGGGTATAACAGATAGACAGACTGTACATTTGTGAAATTATTGAATAATAATGAGGAATACATTTTTATGTAAATATCAATGATATTTAAGTTTAAGAAACCACACCGGTCCGTGGATCAAAATTTGACCTAAAAAAAAAAGAAAAAAAGTAATATATAAATAGGTATGGCATTACTCGAACGACAATTGAATAAGTATACCATATTTGATCAATAGTTTAGAGACAGCTTGCTTGACTGTTTATGAAAAGTTCGGCCATGAATTGCTTGGAAGTGTTTTTAATTAGTCAACGACATATTTTGACAGAAGTTTGCCACAAAAATAAAATACAAAATTCATAAAAGACGACAATCAATAATAGAAGTGAGTACACACAGATAAGTTGGTAATATTACACATTTACACACCTAAATGAATGACAACTTACCTAAGTTATCTTATCTTTTTTTTTTAATTATGTAGCCAAGACCTAAATGAATGATACATTTATTGTGCATTTTGTGCAAACACCATCGTCAGATCGTTGAATGCAACTTTGTTTGTGTCCCGAATATAAGATCAGTAAATTGTAGATTCAATGATCAAAAGTAACCATAGTAAGAGTTTTCATATAAAAGACTAAACGTTTCGAGCAGAAAATATCTGCTCCACCATATCCATCAAAAAGTCAGTAACGCAGATTAATCGTTATACGTCTAAACTTAGAAAAAGTTTTTTTTGGGTAGGATATATATCATTAAGTCACTGAGTTTTTTCCTTCTTAATGATAACCATCTACTTTGTGGTGGAGCTCGAATCAACAACGTCAATATCCATGAGATGAATGGAGGAATCGTCCATCTCCGAGCTATTCCTCTTCAAGGGAGTGATTGGAAGAATTGGATGCGGTTTCACAGTCAACAATAACCTGAAAGGTTAGAGCAATTAAGTAAGTATTAAGGAAGCGTACATTACAACAACATAGATAGTACATCAATATCTATATATTCTATTAAATAGAAAACTAACCATCTTCCAAGCTCTATCTACCCAATGCTCAATTCTAAAGTAACCCACATGGCATGATATGATTGGGTGGAAGATGAAAAGGATGGAGTTTTTCTTCCTCATTGATTATGTGGAATCCAATGTTAATTAATCAAGTTAATTAAGCCTTCATTGCGTAGTCCGTTATTTTTTGGCATAAATTAGTTTAAATGTCTTCATTAATCATGTAGAATCCACTATTAAGCAATCAAGTTCGGTCTTCATTGCGTCATTAATTCAGCTCCCACCTCCCATCCTCTTCATCTTCCTCCCTTATAATCCACCACCTACAAAAATGGGTGTTTGCCTTTCCCATTACACCACCCAAGTGTACAACAAAACCGAGTTGTTTTCTGCCACCAAACGTCGTCTTACTATTGTCGTTGGATGCAGGCGATCCCGATTTTTCCCACCGCCCAGACTAACTCGGTATGTGCGTGGCTATCAACTTTAACGGCTCTGTTTTTCAGCGTCTTCGTTCGTACGCATCGACGAGAATTTAATGGCTCTGTTTTTACGTCAATTGTTTGCACTTGCTCTCTTGCATAGATGTTTGCTTCTAACAAGAACTCAATGGCTCTGTTTTCAGGGTAGATCCCCAATTCTGTTCTGAGCTACTCACAACAGCCGCTCAGTTTCCAAATTCAGCGGACCTATATTCCGTACCCGTTTATATTCATTGTTGGATCATTTATTTCTCATCTATTTTTGTTGTACATCTAGATTGTTTGCCAGCTACTACCAGATTTTTTACATTCGTATTGCAGTTGTATTATAGTTCCGCCTTCGGGCTCCTGCAACAAGCATGATCAATTCCCACCCTATTACCATTGAGAAATTAAATCGCCTTATCCGACGATGTTTGGTCATCGAGACAAGAATACAAAACAATCTCCATCCACCAACGTACTATTTGATACGTCTCCCACATCAACGATACTCGGGTGTAGTAAGCCTACGACGCTACAAAGCCAGCCTCAACCGCCTTAGGAGGAGCTTGATTGTCTCGCAAAGAAGAAATGGCTCTCCTGCCACGGAAGCCCAACCCCAGCTCACCATGGACCAATTTACTCGCCTTGGTACCTTCCTGCACACTTTAATCAACCGTAGAAAAACAAAATTGGAGAACTTCGATCGAACCTCAAATTCAGTTGTTGCTGCTGAAATTAATGTTCTGCTTCGCTGGTGATCTAAAGTTTCGAAATAGGGGGGATATTATTTATTTCGTCGAACACGGTTTCAGCATTACTCCGGAAAGGAGCACAACGACACTCTTCAGTTACATACTTTGTTCCTGCTGGCTCCTACCCTTTCTTCCTACTCTAATTTTTTCCCCACTTTGGTACAGATGGGCCTCCAGCAGCCACCCAGTCATGGAACACACTATGCCGGCCTGCGCCGACAACCCCTCTCGGAGCAACAAAAGGCAGAAAACGACTGACGATGCATGATGTTGTAGTAGTTTCAGCCCCCACGTACCCTAAGGCTCGATACTCACCTCGGAGCTGACGCTTGAGCAACCCGACTCCTCCGACAGTTAAGGTGATAACGACGGTACGCTTCTCGATGCCTACACTACTCACAAAATATCTGGAACTATATAGCGCATTACGTCATTACTTACTGGACTAACCGCCCATACATGCAAAACGCAGAAGCCGAAGAACATCTACCCCTTAACCCGGCCGAAGACCGCCCACCAGGTATGCGCAACCATGGTAAAAGTAAGCATCCTTATATTTTTGAGACTCTCCGAACAGCTTACAAATTTTTCCCCCACACGTTTCAACCGAGACAACCTCTCCCACTTGATTTCACCGCTTACGTACATTTCTTTTTCGGCCACGATCGACATAGGCACCATTGTTCTCTGCAAATTTCCGTTCAGAATAGCACCTGTACTTGATTACGACTCATAATAACATTACTTTTATGCCCTATTTCTTGGAATTATTCAGTCGTTTTTCTTGGAATCATCTGTACTTAATTTCTGGATTTTCATGATGGGCTTTACGTTTGGATTAATGGGTTGTGATTATTTTTTGGTGTTTCGTTGATTACATGAATCTTTTAGTTGGTTTTCTGTTTTCAATTATGAGGACAATTTATTTGGTGATGATTGGTTAAACCTGATTACAATTAGATGATTGATTATTGCGAGTTTTGGTGCTATTTGGATATTTGTATGTTGTGGTTGATTCTTTGTATGTTAGTCATATTTCGTTGGATATCCCAAAAATGCCCCTTTTTGAATCTTGATGACTGCCTTTGGTTTCATTTACTGCTAATTTGATGAAGGTTATGCTGACATTCCATTAACCAACAACCCTAATCATTCTTTACTATGAATCACATGTTAAAGTTGATTTTACAGTAATAAACGTAGGTGATCTAATTGCTTTGGAGAAAACCTTTTACCCCGAACTTATATAAGATGTTTTCAGTTGGATGTTTCCTCCGTATTGATAAGTATGTTTTATTGTGCTTATTCCTTGTGTTTGGTCCCGGTTTGCCTTGTGGAATCGCTCTTTGGAGCGGTTTCGAGGCTACTTACGCTGCTTCTAGTTTGTTTTAGGTTCCTAAGGCCAATCTTGTAGAAATGGAACGATTCCGACTCGTTTCCGACACATATGGAGCCAACGAAGAGAAGCGACGATCACTCGGTAGCTTAGACTCGATCCTGAGCCATTGAGACTCATTCCCGAGCCCTTGGAGCACATTCCCGAGCACCGAGAATCGATAAGAAGCCTATGAAGAACAAGTAGGGACCTATGAGATCATATTTGAAGCCTACATGACCCATCCCTGTCAGGATCACATCCATCACGATCGAGATGAAGTAGGAAAGCAAACAACTCTTAAGTGGGTCCATCCCGGCCGGGATCATGACCTTCCCGGTCGGGACCACCTCTTCTCGGTCGGGAACAATCTCTTCCCGGTTGGAAAGGGCCCAGTTATGCGCGTCCTTGCTTTCTCCGCCTCCTTCACTCGTGAAACCCTATATATACCACCCTCTTGTACTGTTTTAAACACCATTCATTAGACAAAACGCTAGATAGATATTAGTAAAGATTAGCTTAGTTTCTCCTTAATCTTTCCTTAATCTTTTGTTAATCTTAGCTTAATCTGGATAGTATATAGTTACTCTTGTATTAAGGGATCTCTTGAAGAATCCATTCAATCTTGACAACATTGGTGGAGGTTTTGGGTGTATTTATATACAAGTTTTCATCTTTTCATCTCATTATTATTTTGGTATAATCTTTCTTTACTCTTTTCCTTTAATCCTTGTTTATCATTCAAGTTTCAATCTTTATCATTTGTTTGTTGTTCTTGCTAGTTTCATCTTCATTATGAATGTTGTAGTTCTCATATTGATGTTTTCTCTTGTTTGTGTTAGTTTAAGCTTAGATATGTTTGAGTAGTTATCCCCTAGGGTTAGTAGGGGATTGGGTGTGATTAGGGATGATTAGGGTGAGATGGGTGATGCTGGTTGTTGTCTTTTGTTGATTCCTATTTGCCTTGCACTCTGAATGTTTGAAATGCTTGTGAGACTTAAGATGATCATTCCTTATTTTTCTTGCTTGTTCTCTTGCATGTTCTTGTTTGGTTGATAGGTTTGGTTCCCCCATTAGTAGCGAGAGCGTGGTGAGGAGACCTCTAGGCCGTTTAAGTAGCGAGAGTCCGATCGGAACCTAGGCTACGAAAGCATGCTAATAACCCCATTTCCTTCTTTTGATCTCCTTGGCATCCATGAACCCGACCTAGCCCTAGTTTCTTCTTATTGATTTATTTGCTTCCATTTATCATTAGTTACTTGTTTAGCTTAGTCATTAGTTAACCTTAGCCATCGCCTTAGTTTAGTTTGTCTCGAACCTAGTCTAGAATTGTAGCTCACCTTAGTCTAGACCCATTTTTCATCCCTGAGGATTTCGACCCGACTTACCCTTGCTACTAAGCCTAGGTTAGTTGGTTTTATTTGATCGGCGGGATCCACGACAAATCCTTCCGTCACGTATTCTGAGCATTTGCTGAACATTTCACTTCTGTGCTCTTTTAAGCATGAAAAGTAAGCAGAATGTTCGACGCTGCTTTGTGTATGTGTAGAAATTGGCTTATATTTTTGAGACTCTCCGAACAGCGTACAAAATTTCCCCCCACAATTTCCCACTGACATAGGCACCATTGTTTTCTGCAAATTTCGATTGAGAATAACACCTACACTTGATTACGACTTATAATGACATTACTTTTAAATGAGCGGCCTATGTAGACGATGCGGTTGTATGATCTACCTTTTCGTTACACTTTCCATTAACTTGACATGGAGTTTACCGCGGAAAATATTTTAAACCTACGACAAATACTGCCATCAAAATTTATTGCGCTTATTCATTTTTCTAAAAACAACATTCATTGTTTCGCATGACTCTTTACAGAACCTTGGTGTTTCGGGGGGCCAAGCGAAAGTTGTGAATTCTGTGGCGCAACTTTATGGATCGAGGAATCTATTGGTAGGAGGAAGAAGCAGAAGCGCCCTAAATTTAGCATCTGCTATCAGAAAGGGAAAGTGAAGCTACCTTTGCTCCGACCTCCACCAGCTTACTTGAAAAATTTGATCAACCCAGCAGGAGGTTCAAAATCAAAGACATTTAGAAGGTCGATCAGGACTTACAATGGTTTGCTTGCATTCACATCCACGAGAGGCAAAGTAGACAAGACTGTGAACAACGGTGGTGGGCCATATTACTTCAGATTAGGGGGTCAAAACCACCATAACATCGGGTCTTTGCTACCACCGGAAGGGAAACAACCGAGGTTCATGCAGTTGTATTTTTACGACAATGAACAGGAACTGACACACAGAATGAACACTTTGAATAATGCTGAAGGGAGCAAAAAAATAGACCCCTAAATTGTTGAAGGCCTCTCGAATATGACGTATGAGCACAACGCCATAGAAAAGATGTGTAAAATGGCAAGGGAGAAGCTGACAGAACCCAATCTGCAGAACGTACAACTGCGCCTCATTGGAGGTCGAAAAAAGGACGGGCGACAATACAACTTACCAAGTGCAGATGAACTTGCTGCTGTACTAATTAATGGTGACGGCAAAGAGAAAGGACATCGATACATTATTATTGAAGTGCGGGGCACAGGGTTGAAGCGATTTTCTGAATTACATCCAATCTTTATGGCAATGCAATACCCATTGATATTCGCATATGGTGAAGATGGATTCACCCCTGAAATCAAGCATAGCAACTACGAAACCACCACAAAGAAAAAAAAGAAGTTTGTTACAATTAGGGAGTACTACGCTTACCGATTCCAGGAAAGAAGGGATGGTGGAGAAATCATTGATGGGATCACCATCTTATGTGGGAATTTATCACAGCAGCTTATGGTGGACGCTTTCACATGTGTAGAAGAAACACGCCTCGATTATATTCGTACACATCAAAAAGACATGCGGAAATATTCGTTGTGTGGCCTGGTAGACGCTGTTGATAGTGAGGAGACAACGCCAGTATCACTTGGTCAGTGCTATATCCTGCCATCTTCGTTTCGAAGGGGGTACAAAAGCATGTTCCAGAATGATCATGATGCGTTAGCTATTTGCCGCTGGGCAGGCCCTCCCGATTTATTCATCACTTTCACATGTAACCCGCAATGGCCAGAGATCACAAAATTCCTCGCCTTCATGCCCGGGCAGTGTCCAGAAGACCGCCCAGATATCGTCGCTCGGGTATTCAAGATCAAACTCGATGAACTCATACGCGACATCACAAAAAGGAACTTCTTCGGGAGAGTGCTAGCAGGTACGTTCTACAAGTTCTTCTACACACGTTCGAACTGATAAATAAATGCAAATTAATTTGTATATTTATAGGTTAATTTTTTTATAAATAAAATAATTATTTCGTATATTTAATGTGTGGTATTAAATGCAAATAGTTAATATTAAAAATTATATTTATGACTTTCATAAAACTACTTACGCATTTTTTAATATTAGTATTATAACTATAATTTATATTATGATGTTGTCGTTGTCGTCGTCATTATCATTATTTTTGGTCGATAAATGTTGGTAATATTGATAATCATTGTATTATATATATGATTATATCCTTTGTGAAACAAATATTTTATTATAGAACCTTAATTGTAAGACTTATTTACAAGTTATCGTTTCAACCTACGATAAAACTTTTCGATTGTTTTAAAATTAATATCCAATATTGTGACGTTACACACACACACACAAACAATTGTTAACTAAATTCTACACCAATCTTTGCTACATTCGCATCCTAATTCATCTTTGCTACTTTATCCTGTCTATGCTACATGTGTCTCCTTCCACCAACTTCAATAAGAAACATATAATTGTACATATATAATATCTGCTGCGATACACTGTACTTATAACTTCGTATGTCATTTCTACAGTTGTTTGCACCATCGAATTCCAAAAAAGAGGTCTACCATATGCGCACATTTGCGTTTTCCTACACCCTGCTGATAAATACACCACATCAGAGGACATAGACAACATCATTAGTGCCGAGCTGCTTGACAAAGAAACTGACCCCCTTGGACATGAGACTGTCACTCAATTCATGATTCATGGTCCATGTGGTGCAATGAACTACCAATATGCATGTATGGTTGACAAGAAGTGTTCGAAGTACTACCCTAGAAAGTTTTGAAACGAAACCTCAGTGGACAATGACGGGTATCCAATATATCGCAGGCGAAATAATGGTTGGACAGTGGAGAAAAATCAACACACCCTAGACAACAGATTTGTTGTCCCCTAAAATCCCGATCTACTGGTGAAATACCAACACTACTACAATTCTAGCCTACCATGACGCTTATAAGATGACAGTTACACACGGAACCGTCCTCTAGGTACATTTGGTATTTGGCGGGATTTTTTTTTATCAATTATGACGGTTTTGATGGAAAAGTGAGATCTTATGTACAACAAAGAGGACGGTTGGTCAAACAAAACGACCTCTATTACTTAAGAAACCGGTTTGGAAGGAGAAGCGACTTCTATGATAGACAAAGAGGTCGTTTGATTCTTTAAAGCGACATAAATGAAAATAATAATATATTATTTCAATGTACTCTAACTTCCTAACATACGTAAAACTAGAATTTCAGTTCACTCTTATTTCTTATTATCAAAACCCAAGTACTCCGTCATTCCACTTCACAATTCTCCGTCACCTACCTCCGTTATCACTACCCACGACGCCGGTACCCAAGACGCTGCATGCCTTTTGAACGCCGTTCGCCGTCCTCTATTACGTCGTCCTCCGTTCGCCGGTACCATCTTCATCTTCCTTGTTATCGCGCGCCCACTGCATAGATACAATGTTTAATTGCATTTTTTTGTTGAATCTTTGGTTTAATTAGTTAATCCCTTCGTTTTCTGCTGCAGGTCGTAAATAATCGTCATCAATTTAGGGTTCTTAAATCGCGTCACTCGCGTTAAAATAATAATAATAATAATATCAAGAGTTCAATTAAGAAACTTAACCACATAATAATAGTATACACCAAGTCGGACTAACCGTTCTATTCCGTATTACTCGTATATACCAATATACCACAATCTTAAGCCTCTATTTCCTAATCTTCGTTATTATTCCTAACCCTTTGTTCATTATTCGACCCCCAAACTCCCAAACCCTAAACATTCACCCTTCCCCTCCCCTCTCCGGCTGCCGCTTCCCTCCTCTGCCGGCGGTTCACCGGCTCCGTCGCCCTCCTCTCTCTGGCTGCCATCTTCCCCTCCGGTTTTCTCCATCTCCCTCTGTTATGTTTTTTTTCGCCCCCCTCTCTCCGGCTATTCTGTCGGCGGTTCACTTTTGCAACGACCTCCCTCCCCGGCATCCTACCGAGCACAGAGGACGGACGAAGACGACGGCTCGGCTCTCTGTTCTGATCAATTTCCATCCCGATTTTCATGAGCTTTTATAATCTTTTATCTTATTTCTACTGTTATTATGAGCTTCTCCTCAGGTTTCCTCTTCCATTTCCTTCTACTTTATTTTAATTTAGGGTTTAGGTTCAACTCGCGATTCAAAATCACTCACTGTTAGTATTTCAAATTTAAGTCTGAATGTCCGGACGGGTACTCTAGCAAGTTCTTTAAGGACTCGTGGGATATCGGGGGGAAGGATTTATGCGATGCAGTGATGGATTTTTTCATTTCAGGGCAGCTACTTAAACAGGTCAACACAACAGCAATTACCTTGATTCCAAAGGTTGAGAGGCCGACTTCAGTTATGCAGTACAGACCAATTGCCTGCTGCAACATGACTTATAAAGTAATCTCCAAAGTCCTAAGCTCGAGACTAGCTAATGTTCTTCCTGATTTGATCTCGCCAGCACAGGGTGCACTACAAGAAAAGATGCCCCAGGCGTCCACCTAGTGGCTTCATTAAGGGGCGGAGTATTATCGAGAACATCCTTATATGCCAGGACATTATCAGATTATATAACAGAAAAAGTGTATCTCCCCGGTGTATCTTTAAGATCGACCTACAAAAAGCTTATGACACCGTGGAATGGGATTTTCTTGATCAAATGTTGAAGGCTTTACACTTCCCGGTTCAGTTCAGGAATTTGGTTATGCAATGCGTGAAGATAGCCTCTTATTCTTTAAATCTTAACGGTAATTCTTTTGGATTTTTTGTGGGTAAGAGGGGATTAAGGCAAGGAGAGGAAGAGAATCGGATGGTCAAGCGCGCTAGACCTTGATAATGCAGGACGACTAAAAATGAGAGGTACTAAACTCCAAAAGGCTGTGAAGAATGGGCTCATAAATGCAATAACATACCACGTTTGGATGCAACGGAATAAAAGTAGGCTTGATAATCAAATTTATCGACCTGAGCATATAGCTAAGTAGTGTGTTGATGAATTTATCTTTTATTGTAGTGGTAGATGTAACCACAAGTTTAGCATGAGGGATGAACGATTCTTATCTAGCCTTTTGAGGCTCTTGATGTAAAAGATATTTTTTCATTTATAATATACTTACCTTTACCAAAAAAAAAATTTAAGTCTGAATGTTAAAATTGATTTTTGTGAGGCTTACTTTATTGATTTTTGTAGGTGATTTAGTGTTTACGAAGACTGTGAATGATATATAGAATATAGTGTGTGTCAACTTGAATGATTGCGAGCATGCCTTTATTTTGTTTGGAAATGTTGATTTTTGTAGGTAATTTAGTTTGTTTGAGATGAATATGGGTTCATGATATTGCCTACTCTACTGGTTAATTTGGATTGTTAGTTTCTAATTATAAACTTGGATTTGAGAAAATGAATATGATCCATTTGGGATGATCGCATTTCGTATTAATTTGGATGATGTGGGTTCTTGTTGATTGGATCTAACTGTTAGGTAAGATGGAGGGTGACTAAAAAGATCTGAGGCAACTGGAATTTGTAGATTAGTGCCTCTATATATGTAGTATATACTTCCGTAAGTGTTTTGCTATCTTGATAGACTTTACTGACATTAGTCAATCTCATGATTTCACGTTAATTTCGTGTTCTTAGGTACTTTTGAGGTTGCGATCAGCCTACTACAGCCACGTACGGTCATTCGAGAATACCCTTGTCACGGTCATTCGAGAACACCCTTGTCACCAAATTTTTCGGCCTTCATTGTGTAAAATTGATAGGTCAACGTCTAGCCCGAAAGAATGTAAGTGAAGAAACATGACTACATTTCTCTCTAGTTATGCAAGTATTGTTCTTGTCTTGTTGTTGGGCAGTTACCGATGCTTTTGACTTTAGTTACCCCCTTGGTTGAATTCTAGAATTACCTCTACATGTATAGATAACACTCATATTTATTTCACTATATTTTTTTGGATGAGATGGAACAAATAGTTGTATGTGCTGCACTTTGTTGAGCCATCTCAATTGCATAAAACTCTGCTTTTTGATGAGAAGACTGATTGTGTTTTCAAGTTATGTTCTAATGATCTGAGTTGATTTTTCATTGGGCACTGCCAGAAACTATTTTGAGGAAAGGATGGAGAACTTTCAGTATTGGAAGACTTGCAGTTGGTGCACAGGCAGGCATGACATCTACTCTTACGAGTTTCTTAATTATCGGTCTGATTTATTCTGTTAGTTTATCAATTGACTTGATGTCTCTCAGGTGTACATGCCAATTTCATGTTCAGTAGCTCCTTCAACGAGTATATATTCTCACATATTTCATGTTTGATTCTTAATTTTCTAGTTTTTATTCTATCCCTCGATTGTTTTTATTGTGTATCTCATTGAAATTGCCAATTGTGTTTGAAGAATCGTGCTCATTTTAGTTCTTTTATATGTAACTTAAATTCATTTTCTCTTTTTAAATTTATCTTTTTAGAGGATTCAAGAAGACAAGCAATATATTATGGGATCATTTTATGAGGGGTAAGTAATATTATTATTTTAGTATATATATATGTTAAAAAAAATTACACTGTAATT
The DNA here is from genome assembly GCA_958450325.1 of Agrostemma githago. Classification (NCBI taxonomy): domain Eukaryota; kingdom Viridiplantae; phylum Streptophyta; class Magnoliopsida; order Caryophyllales; family Caryophyllaceae; genus Agrostemma; species Agrostemma githago. The sequence continues at coordinate 30,989,012 of OY288256.1, forward strand.
CTGCTATTATATCATCAATTAGATGCAGTTTAAACTTCGAATTCACTTCGATCGATCAATTGATCTATTATTTGGCGAAAACTGTTAGTTTTAGTTCTACTATCATATGAAGTAGTTGAAATTACTGAATCTTAGTTTACTTTTGCTCAATTTGAATTCAGTTTGTGCTTTAGTTATTTATTTACACTACTACACAAGATCTTCTCATTGCAATGCTTTTGACGCTTGTCTCTCATTTCCCATTTTTTAATTCCTCTTGCACATGTATTCTCTTTTGACGCTTGTCTCAGAAGCAATATGCCATCTTATATATCCATTCCAGTGGCAGGTTACCTTCTTATGCTTGCGTGATCTTTACTTTTTATAGGTGTTGGAACTTGATTTAAAACTTTTCTTTACAAATGCACATGAAGTCACTATAGTTCAAAACTTATATGCTTGAGGAGAGTGTTGGAAAGTTTAGACACAGTTTTCATGAAATTTTCCTACTAAATATTATACGCATCATACTTTTCATTCTACCCCCTTCTCTTGGCTTTGACATTACCTCTAATTTGGTGTAGAAACTTGTTGCTATTCTTCTCGACAGTGAAATTAAGAAATACTACCTCCATTCACACCACTCTCATACATTTTATTAAGTCACTCGTATATATCAAACAAACATATGGAATTGAAGTGAATGAGTGAACGAAGGTAGTAGAATAAGGTTTATAAATATGACTGCTAGTCTGTTTATGAGTAATTACGCAAGTAAAATAAAGTCTATAAGCTATGCTATATTGCTATCATAAAAAAAAGAATAAGGAACCATAACACACGACGTTAATGATCTTTGCTCTTAATCTATTTGTTTTTAAGTAAAAAAGGCGGTTATTGTTTACCTTTGTTCTTTTTGGCTTTGTACTGTTGTCTAATCACCATGATATTTTTTCCCCTGAAGCATGTTTATGTCCCTATACTATTCTCTGATACATGTTGGAGATCATCCGAGGAAGACACATAGCTATTATTTCGGATGTATGTTTTTATCTCAGAATTCATATGTACTTTCTTTTCTAACTTTTACTCTATATATCATACATATATTATTCTCGCTGCTTAATTTTGTTGTTATATATCAGTTTATGATTGGATCCCCAAAGACGTATTCGGCTCAACAAATTGAAGAGGTGCGTGATATTTGGGCTAAGTATGTACTCCAATTCAAGCAGTAATATAGGTTAGTCTAGATGAATTTTTATCCAACTTTATACTTATAGTACCAATTCTATTCAGTGTTCATGTTTTAGAGATTAAATTTTACTTATATGGTGGATTAATAATTGTGTGTTTAAACTTTAAATCATGTTGACCTGTAGTTTTGTGATGTTTATTTAGTACTTTCAAGTGGAACTTATAAAAACTACTCCGTATATGGCTAGTAAAGACAAGCTTTCATTCTTGTTTTTACGTCATTCTACAGCGTATCCGCAATGTCTACACGAAGTCAGGCACTTAGAGTGGATTGACTTGGTTAGCATTCACTAATTTGCGAAGACCATGCAATTACAAGTTGCTATTATGATGTATTTTGGTTTGTTTATGCAAGAATATGTATTTTGTTTGTAAATATTGATGTTCTTGCAACCTTCATGTGTATGACGTTTCTTTTGTCGAATTCTTACTCTTTGTAATATATTGTAGTTGATGGAATCGGTCCTATTGTTTGTAATATATTGAAATTCATGGAATCGCAGTTTCTTTAGTAGCGTTATTTGTTGAAATGCAATGTTGGGTTCTTTTAGATTGTAGGATGTATTGGAAACAAAATATGTAGGGGTTTAGCTGTTTTGTCATACACACAATACATATTTTCTTTTACAAAGATGACGGTTTTAAAAAAAGGGAGCTGCTTTAGAAGGTCAACAAAGATCACGGTTGGTAGAATAAATCATGTTTTGCCAAGAATAACAACAATGACGGTCATGTATTTGAACTGTGATATCAGAATATTAACAAAGATGACAGTTTGTAGAAAAAAGCGTCATCTGCAAAGAATAACAACAATGACGGTCATGTATACCAACCGTGCTATGCAAGGATAACAACAATGACGGTCATGTAGCCTAACCGTGCTCTGGAAGAATAACAACAATGACGGTTTGACTTGCTTTAAACCGTGATTGATTATCAACGATCACGGTGACCTATATGACGGTTACTATCTTCTTTTAGGACGGTTTTCAACCGTAATGTTTTGTATGTTTTGTAGTAGTGCAAGCACATTTGAATATCGAGTGGTGTAATAAGCACAGATCTATCAAATACCTCTTCAAGTACATGTCAAAGGGACTGCACATGACACTAGCAACTCTTCAAGAAGCCGCGAGTGGAAACACGGCTGAAATCCCTTTTGAGAAGCCAGTTGATGAAATTCAAGAGTACTTACGTTGCAGATATTTGTCGGCCGTGGAATCTTGCTGGAATTTATATGCTTTTGAGATACAGTATAAACAACCTCCTGTTCAGAGGCTAACATTCCACTTAGAAGACGAACATAATGTTTTCTTCGGTGACGACGAGTACCCCGAAGAAGTGCTTGGCAAGATTGGAGAAGCGAAACAACTTTGACAGAGTGGATGACTGCAAATAAAAACCACTTAGATGCACGTCTCTTAACTTATGCTGATTTCCCCACTCAATGGATCTGGCTCAGCCAAGAAAAGAGATGGAAAAAACGACAAAGAAGGGGGCTGAAAATAGGCAGGATACATTTTGCCCCGTCCAACTCCGGCGAACCATACTACTTACGCCTTCTGCTGAATATAGTGAAAGGAGCAACATGCTTTGCAGACGTAAGAATGGTAAATGGAGTTGTCCATGCAACATACAAAGCCGTTTGCAATGCCAGGGGCTTACTCGACGGAGACGATGAATAGCATGTCGTCCTTAATGAAGCCGCAATCTGTTCTTCCGCAGGACAATTACGAGAATTTTTCGCCACCATTCTTTTGTTATGTGAAGTTTTAGACCCTAAGGCAATGTGGGAAAGCCATTAGGATAAACTTTCAGATGACATTTTACCCCAAAGAAGAAGGCTAGGAATTGGGGACTTATCATTGACTCAAGAACAGCAGCAAAACTATGCTCTTCATGAAATAGAGATGTTTCTAAACCGAACCAATCGAAGTCTCAGACAATTTTCAGATTTGCCAATGCCAGACACAACACTTATACACTGGACAACAAATCGACTTATATTAGAAGAGCAGCATTACGATGACCAATCGTTGGGTTTAGATGCTGGCATACTGGAAGACAGGTTGAACCCTGACCAACGAAAGGTATACAACATCGTGGTCGACGCATTGCATGGACATAAAGGAGGCTTATTTTTTGTTTACAGCAGCAGAGGCACCGGGAAGAAATATTTGTGGAAAACTCTAATCTCCCGCCTAAGATCACAAGGTAAAATTGTCCTCGCTGTGGCATCATCCGGAATAGCTGCATTACTGTTAAGTGCGGTAAGAACTGCGCATTCAAGATTCGCCATTCCTATTAACGTCAGCGATAACACAAGATGCAAAATTGAGCAGGGTTTATGTAATCCCCTAGAAAATCTAACGCAATACAGTGGCGAAAACACTGTAGAGTTGGGATTAAAACACACTGACAAACTATATCTTATTAAAAGAAATGGTAAGTCAATACAAATGCCACTTTTTACAAAAGGGCTAAATAGAAAATTCTCCAAACGGGTTATACTAATCCATAAAATACATGAATAGAGAAAGAGTAGGATCCACGCTACTCGCTAGCTCACACCCAAAACCCAGCAGCAAATACCTGTCATGTTATAAACATAACAGCCACGTCAGTGGGGAGTAACTCGGACGTTCTCCCAGCCATATTATATCATATGGAAAAAAGTAATAGTATTATTATATCAAAATAGTTAAAATAGAAAACATTAAAACGATATAATAAAATAAGTTTTCGGAGAAAACTTAAAACATTTGCCAACCTGCAAATCAAAAATCAATCGATAATAATAATATTCAAAAATGGCGTTATGGAAATTCGATCAGTGTGCACAAGGCTAGACTTTCACTAGGATAATACTGGAAACTAGCTTCGAGAACTGTAATTTTAACTCATAACAGAATCCAGTCTCTAACTAGGCAACTCAACTATAACAGGACTGCGTGCAGCGAGGTCCTGGTTTAAGTAGTATACACCCCTTCTGGATATAAACCATATCCATTTCAACCCGACGCGACTTACAGGATGCGATAGCTAAGTTTAAGGGCACAATGCACACTCTCCTAAACACAAACCATGCTCAGTTCAACAACCAATGTGCCCCATAAAGACACACCAGCCTTACAGTTGATGGCTAAAACGTACACCCCAGACTATATTACTCTAACACCACACTTGTCTTTATTCCATAACTCCAAAACAAGCCATTATTGATATTCAAAAGTAAATATAATCAATATAAATGATATGAAGATAAAAGAAATAAACATTTTATATTAAAAGGGAAAATTTCTATAAATAGAAACTTACTAATTTTAGAAACTTACTTAAAATAGAAAGTCTTATAGAAAATACGTAAGTTAATAAAATTATTGAAATGTATAAAAATAGCATTACTAACGAAATTAACATTTTATTATTATCGTCGTTATCGTAACTTTAATATATTTCTAAATTTGTTACTCAAAATATAAACAAAATATAATAAGTCAATGAGTTTATCACTAATTACCCCTTTTATGTTCCGTATTTTGCAAATTACCCCCAAAAAGTTTTTTTTTTTTAAAATTACCCCCGTAAAGCTGTAAAAAAATTAGATTTTACCCCTAGGCGTCCTTCTCTCCTCTTTCCGGTGACTTACGCAAGTTTTCTTTCAGTTTTGCCCCTCCCCTTACAAACACACTCTCTCCTCACTTTACCTCCCTTTCACTCCCTCAAACACACTCAACCCTACCAAAACCCCCAATTTCCCCCAAAATTAAGAACCCTAACCCTAAATCGCAAAATCGATGCAAAATCGAACTCGCGGTTAGGGTTTCACTTTGTTGCCATTCGATTGTTTTAAAATACAGTAGTAATTTTGTTGAAGTATATCAAGGCCAAGGGCATTAATTTCTCGTCTGTAATTCGGAATCGTGAGTAAAAAAGATGGAGTGAACGAACTCCTGCAATGACTTTGCTATAGAAACTGAATTTACGCAGCTACGAAGATTCCAATTTCAGTTAAAGTTTTCTAATTATACATCAATGCACTAAGTTCTCTTACAAATTTGAGTAGACGTATGAAAGCGAATTGAAACAAGGAATGACTATTAGTTTCTCACATTGAATCCCGAAACAAGCGATCTTGTACATCTAAATTGCTTTTGCTTAAGCCGATGAGAAGTAAGAGCATTTGTATTGCACATACCACGCTGAATACAGAACACAGATGACACGTCTTGGAAAATTTCGAGTTTTGCTTCTTGTTTATAAGTGTTGAAAGAGAGGATGAGAAAGCAACCATGAGCGAAACCTGTAAACCCTGGAACTTGAGGCTTGATTGGCAGGGAAGTCGACTCGTCCAAAATTCCATTAAACAGCTAACAAACAATATGCTTACTGTCATCCCTTGGCTTGTGATCTCCCCCGGCCCCAACCACAACGCTTTTCTTCTCTGTTATTCGAATTAAATTTCGAAATCAATTTGTCCTTTTTGGCCTTCAATCTGGTCTCCAATTTAGGCTCCGTTATCAAGGTCATGTGAAGATTGTCAATCTCGTACAACTCTATTATTTCTATGTCGTCGCAACACAAGAAGAGTTTATCAGACTCAATCGAATACACGACGACCCGGAAAATCGAGATAAATTTCGATTTCAAAAACCCTAATAGCGAAGAGAATAGTTGAAAATGGGAAGAGGAGAGAAGAGAAATTACTCGATTGACTGCAAATGGGTTGTCGTGTTCGATTTTGCGTCGATTTTGCGATTTATGGTTAGGGTTCCTGATTTTGGGGGAAATTGGGGGAATTTGGGGGTTTTGGTAGGGTTGAGTGTGTTTGAGGGAGTGAAAGGGAGGTAAAGTGAGGAGAGAGTGTGTTAGTAAGGGAGTGGCAAAACTGGAAGAAAACTTGCGTAAGTCACCGGAAAGAGGAGAGAAGGACGCCTGGGGGTAAAATCTAATTTTTTTACAGCTTTACGTGGGTAATTTTAAAAAAAAACTTTTTGTGGGTAATTTGCGAAATACGGAACATAAAAGGGGGTAATTAGTGATAACTCTAAGTCAATATATAGTATTTATAAATAATTAGGAAATCGAGTTAAAATCTTTAAATTTTAGAAAAGAGATGTTTTAATAAAAACGATATCAAAATTAATTGAGTCAACGAGTTTTATAAATGAAATGAATTTCACAAAGGTTTCAAATTATTTTTTGCCAATAGCTTTTATTAATAAATAATAAGGATTTTATTTAAAATTGTCAATTTTATTTAAAAATTGTCAATAACTTCGTAGGAAACTCGGGAGGAAGGTGCGCGTCAGGGCAGGTAAGCGCCCCAAGAGGGCTTCGCCGACTACTTCTCAGTTCAAGCGTTGCCCCCAGGGAGGGGGCTGCTTTGACAGGGGATGCCATGAATGCTTCCCCTGGCTGCATCCTGAGCAGTTTGACCCCAACTGCTCGAAGCTAACTTCCTCTCCGGAATCAGGCCCTTCCTCTCCCTTAGCGAAGGTCGGCTGTGGTTCTTGCGATAATGCCCGGACAGTCCCCTATGGCAGGGATTGGGATGTTAGCAGTTGTGACTCCGGAGACAGCGACGACCAGGGCTACTCTTCTGGCTGGAATGAGGACGACGAGTCTGCGGACCCCTTTAAAGACTCAGATGACTGGGATTGGGGTTCCGACGCAGGGGGGTATAATAGCCCTGGGGATTATTCCCCAGGCTTTGACGATGACTAGGCTTGCCTTTGCCAGGCAGGCAGGTTGAGCCAGGCTCCCTGGCTCTTTTTGTAATTCGGCCAGGCTTTGTAACTTGCCCATTTTTGGGCTTTTTCTAATGAAAAAAGATCAGGCGGTTTATTATTATCGTTTGTTTGTGTTTTTTTTTCTTTTTCGAAAGGGAGTGACGTCATTGGGGAGGTGTTAGCCCTCTGATGCCTTTTATCTTCTCGAGGCTTTTCTTGGGAAGAGGAGGTTGGTTGTTAGAAACGTGACACGTGGGGGGTAATTTGCGGGGAGAGCTTTGCAGAGAAAAGTGACCCTTCAGTTGCCCAGACCTATATAAGCCCATTCTCCTCCCCCTAATTCCCTTTTTAACATTTTCGAAACTCAAACCTTTGCCACTTCCTCACTCTCCTTGCTGCTGAGAACTCTTTCAAGATTTTGAGGAACGCCTAACTTCTGATTTTTTCAGCGACGGTCATCTTTCTAGGTTAGAATCTTGATTCCAACTCTTCGTTTTTCTTCCTTTTTCTCATACTTCTTCACGAAATAGTATGTCTCGCGCTCGCGCTCTTTCTTTTAGTCCGTCGTCCGGAGGGACGGAGAGTAGGAGAGGAGAGAGATCTGACTTAGCCTCTTCCTCTGGGGTCAGACCCGGCGGGGGAAACCGCCCCGAGGAAGATGGGGGTGCCAACTCACCCGAACCCGCTCCTTTTGACGTTGTCGACTCCGACGACGACGCATTGGAGATAGACCCCACTACCATTGCTGGCCTTGTTCCCAGGGAGAAGGGGAAAAAGTATTTCTTGGATAAAAGCAAGTACCTAATTCCTTTGATCAGAACCTACCCTGAAACCAAGAACCGAGACCTGATCTTGGAGAGCAATGCTGGTGGGGAAATCGAGAAGTTTTATCACTTTGGGGAGGGATACACCGTTATAATTCCCGGGGAGAGAGACACGGTGTGCTGCCCTCCCGACGGCTGTGTGGCCGTTTACCACAAGAGCCTGGAATTCGGCCTACGATTCCCTCTACACCCCTTCTTGGAGGAGGTTTTTAGGAGGATGAACGTGGCCATTGCTCAGCTGACTGCTTCGGCGATTAGGACCCTGGTGGCCTACACCTGGACTTGCCTCTTTCATGGGGAAGGGCCTTCTATTGATGCTCTGCGCGCCATGACTTGGCTACAAATGGTGTCTTCATCAAGGGGGGATGATTCCCCTGGGTACTGGTCTATTTTAAAGTCGAAGAAATACGCTCTAGTCTGGCCGGCTTTAAACAGCCTGAAAGAATGGAAGGATAATTTTCTGTATGTACATAGTCCCTCAGGGTGGCGGATCCCTAGGCACTTTAGGAATCATGTGCATACCCGTATGGAAACTCGTGAAGAATACCATCCGGGCGTCGGGGGGAAAGATCTAAAGGTGAAGCTGAGCCAGGCAGATGAGAGTTTAGTCGAGAAGTTTAAGGTTACTGAGGGGCCTCCCCCTAATGAGCCTGCTTTCTGGCTTCCTCACGCAGATCTCATTACCACGGATGAATATCTGACCCCGCTGGGCCTGATTCCCGGTCTTGAAGGTAGTTTAGGGGCTTCAATTGGCCTGATTTTTCTCGAGGTTTCCATCCCTGTTTCCTTAACTGGCTGTTTATCCGCCTTGCAGTTTCTGCTTCTCGCCTTTGGACAAGGAAGCAGGTGAGGAGGCTTGGCCTGTCTGAGGAGTTTATTGTTACTTCAAAGTGCCCCTCTCTTTCTTCCAATTTTAAGAAAGGAGAGAAGAATCTAATGAGGTTTGTGAAGGAATTTGCCTCTGGCCGACGACTCCCCTTTCCTCCCCGGCTAAAACCGGCGGCTCCTTCCCCCAATGCCCAGGGTGGGGAGGCTGAAGTTACTTCTGTGGCGACCCCTTCCCATGTTCACCGGCAGGGTATTTCCCAGGGGTCACACCCTGCGGACTCTGAGCAGACTGGAGAGAGTGCTCCCTTGGTTCACAGGAGAAAGAGGAATAGAGAGACCCCAGGGTGTGTGCCTATGGTTGACTTGGAGGCTGATGTGGAGGCCCCCGAGGCGAAACGCCCTGCTCACGACGTCCCGGGCACTTCTCTCTTGGAGGAAAATGTGGAGTTTCACTGTACTGCAGGCGACAGTGTTGATGTGTCAGGCCTGCTCTCGGATTCTGGTACTGTCTTGGCAGACCGCCTTACCAAGTCTATAACCACTACCTCCAACCAGGTGATTCAATACATACAGCGCACTTCCAAGGTGCTGCAGGCCTCTGCCGAGCTGGCGGCCCTCAGCCGCCTAAGTGATGAGGAGCTGACTGTCACCCCTGAGGCCCCTCCTCCTGATCGCCTAGCTATGGTTGAAAGGGATGTGACCCTGATCATTAGCTTGAAGGACAAGCTGACAAAGCAGGAGAGCGAGCTGGAGGAAGCGAAGGGGCAGGCCAATCAGTGGAAACTCCAAGGGGAGAAGGCTGTAAGGGAGGCGTCCAAGCTGGAGGTGGAGCTGAAGGAGAGCCGCCTGGCAATGGAGCGCGCTACAATGTCCCTGGCTGAGATGGAGTATTTCAAGAAGAAAGCAGCTGATTTGGAGGAGAAACTGTCCAAGGCCAACTCAGATTTCAAACAGGCTCAGACTGGGTGGCAAGATGAGAAAGATGCTATCCTGAAGGAAGCTGAAGCTGCCGCGGACTTGAGCTTTGAGAATGGGGCTACTTCCTCCTTGGAGCTTGTTATGGAGGTGATCAAGGAAATGTTTCCTGTCTTTGACGAGGATGCTTTCCGGAACCTTTATGCTGCCAAGAATGAAGCTCTGGCGGCTGGAGTCCCCAAGGAGACTGCTGGTCCCAGCTAGGATGCGCCTAATGCTTAGGCTTTTTTCTTTGATGATAACTCTTAACTCTTGTGCTGAGCCTTAGTATGGCCAGCTTGCCTGTAATTCTTTGGTTTTTTCGGATCTTTATTTTGGGTGTTGTTCAAACAATGTTACTCTTTCCTGAATCGGTTTATGAATATTTGTCCTTTATTTCTGTTCGCTTTGTTTTCCATATAAGGTATGGCCGGCCCCCTGCTTGCCCAAAGGTAGGCAGGGAGGTTTTCGCGCGTTTTTTTTATACAAGGTTGGGGGGCCTGCCCCCAGTCCTTGTTCATTTGGCCTATCCCTGGCTTTTGATCAAAAAGCAGGGAGGCTTTTTGCGTTTTTTATACAAGGTTGGGGAGCCTGCCTCCAGTCTTTGTTCATTCGGCCTGTCCCTGGCTTTTAACCAAAGTCCAGGGGGCCTGCCCCCTGCCTGCCCAGAGGCTGGCAGGGAGGCGTTTTGCGTTTTTTATACAAGGTTGGGAAGCCTGCCCCCAGTCCTTGTTGATTTGACCTGTCCCTGGCTTTTGATCAAAGTCCAGGGGGCCTGCCCCCTGCCTGCCCAGAGGTAAGCAGGGAGGCTCTTTGCGTTTTTTATACAAGGCTGGGGAGCCTGCCCCCAGTCCTTCTTGATTTGACCTGTCCCTGGCTTTTGATCAAAGTCCAGGGGGCCTGCCCCCTGCCTGCCCAGAGGTAAGCAGGGAGGCTCTTTGCGTTTTTTATACAAGGCTGGGGAGCCTGCCCCCAGTCCTTGTTGATTTGACCTGTCCCTGGCTTTTGATCAAAGTCCAGGGGGCCTGCCCCCTGCCTGCCCAGAGGTAAGCAAGGAGGCTCTTAATTTTCGTTGGGGGGCCATTTTCCTTAGTTCTGGCAACAGGGGGCCTCCCCCTATTGCCCCCTGCTCGTTTGTGTGTGAAAACGCAAGTTTGAACAGGCAACGAGTATAGACTTGAAGTTCTTTCATTTCTTTGTAAAAATTTAACACAAGGGTGGTCGGAGCCGTCGACATTCTTTGACCGTTCTCCGCCAATTCTCTAGGAAATGAAAACTATCTTAAGATTTTGCTTAAACATAATATTTCTTCAGGGTGTCTGCGTTCCAGTGAGCACTCAACTCTTGGCCCTCAAGATTGGCGATTCTATACGTGCCTGGCCCTAAGATTTGAGTTACTTGGTATGGACCTTCCCAGTTAGCACTTAGTTTGCCGTGCTCTCTTGATTTTCCCACAGCCTGTGTTTTTCTGAGAACTAGATCACCCATCTGAAAATTTCTCTGATGCACTCTCTTATTGTACGCCTTCCTCATTCGTTGCTGGTAGGCGACGATATTGGCACTGGCTTCCTCCCTCAACTCGCTGACCAGATCTAAGGCCTCAGCCATTGCTACTTCATTCTCAGCCTGGTCGTATTGTAGGGAGCGCAGGGAAGGGATCCTGGCCTCGATTGGTAATAGAGCCTCTGCACCATATACCAGGCCGAACGGGGTCTGGCCCGTAGATTCCTTTCGGGTGGTCCGGATTGACCAGAGTATGCTGGGGAGCTCGTTGGCCCATCTGCCTTTGAGGTTATCTACCATCTTCTTAAGGCCATTCAAGATCTGTTTGTTGGCTGCTTCTGCCTATCCGTTGGTTTGAGGGTGGCAGACGACAGAGTAAGCAACTGCGACGCCATGGCCTTCCAGCCAGACTCTCAGGGGGTCGTTATCGAATTGTCTTCCATGATCAAACACTAGCATTTTTGGCAGGCCGAATCTAGTGATGATATTCCGCCATATCACCTTCCTGATTGCAGGCTCAGTAATGTTAGGCACTGCCTCAGCTTCCACCCACTTGGTGAAGTAATCGATAGCCACGATCAAGAACTTTCTGCCCCCGGTAGCCACCGCAAAAGGTCCTAGTATGTCCATCCCCCACTGGGCGAAGGGGATGGGGGATAAGATTGGCCTGAGTTCTTGGGCCGGTGCATGGATGGATGGGGCAAAAAGCTGACATTTCCTGCACTTTTGAGTCAAGTCTTTTGCGTCGGCCAGCAGGGTCGGCCAGTAGTATCCTGCCCTTAAGGCCCTGTGTGCCAGCGACTTTCCTCCTATGTGATGGCCACATATGCCAGAGTGGATGTCATCCAAAACCTCCACCGCCTGTTCTGCCCCCAGGCACCTGAGCAGGGGGGACGAGAAAGATTTCTTGTACAAGTCTTCTCCCATTAAGATGAACCATGCAGCCCTTGCCGGCATTTTTCTTTTTAGTACGGGGTCAGTCGGTAAAATTCCGTGTTTCTTGAACAGGATGATGGGGGTCCTCCAATCCCCAGGCCCTGCCTCCTCCACAGCGCTGACGCTTTGGCAGGGGACGGTAGATTTTTCCTGGATGACGTCCACCCATACTGACCTCCTTATATCCTGCAGGCTGGAACTAGCCAGTTTTGACAGGGCGTCTGCCCGATTGTTCTGGGACCGAGGGATCTGTCTGATTTCATACGATTTCAGGCCTGACAATTCCCTTTTCACCATTTCCAGGTACGCGGCCATCGTTTGGTCCCTGGCCTCTTACTCTCCATTGATTTGGTTGGCGATGAGCTGGGAGTCTGTTGCCAGGACAATCCGCTCTGCGCCTGCGGCTTTGGCTAGGTTGACGCCTGCGAGCACTGCTTCGTACTCCGCTTCATTGTTTGACGCGGGGAAGACAAATCTGAGTGCATGCTCAAAGTCAGTCCCCTCTGGGCTGGTTAATACGACTCCGGCCCCTGCTCCATTAGCTGTAGAGGACCCGTCGGTGTATACTATCCACTCGCCGGCGGTTGGGCTATCCTCCTCAGAGTGGGAGCATTCTGCTAGGAAGTCGGCCAGGGCTTGGGCTTTGATGGCTGTTCTGGATTGGTATGTTATCCCCAGTCCACTCAACTCAATAGCCCACTTTAGCAGCCTGCCTGACTTTTCAAATTTCTCCAGCACTTTCTCTAGGGGCTGGTCTGTCAGCACTACAACAGGGTGTGCGTCGAAGTACGGCCTCAACTTTCGGGGTGTTATGACAGCCGCATAAGCTGCTTTTTCGACCATAGGATAATTTTTCTCTGCTGCCCCCAGGGCATGACTTACGAAATATATGGGCTGCTGAGCGCCTGCTTCTTCCCTCAAGATGACCGCGCTGACCGTCACATTGGTTAGGGCGATGTAGAGGAAGAGTTTTTCCCCTGCCACTGGTCTTGCCAGGGTGGGGAGTTTCTTTAAATGCTCCTTCAACTGCTCGAATGCTTCTTTTTGCTCGTCCTCTCACTTGAATTGCTTGTTGCCTTTCAGTATTTTGAAGAATGGGGTTGACTTGTCTGCTGACCTGGCGATGAATCGTGCCAGGGCGGCCATGCGGCCTGTCAGACGTTGGATGTCTGATGGGAGGGATTTGTCGTGAATCCCAACCGTCAAACAAAACCGGCTATACCTAGTGGGTAGCTAGGGTCAGTCGGGTCGAATCCACAGGGACGGGAGGTCGGACTAAGGTATGCTCGGGTCTAGGACTATGTTCGAGACAAGCTATTCTAAGGAGGGGGAGACTAAGGCTAATCTAGGTCTAAAGAGAGAGAACTATCAAAGGAAACGGGCTAGGATTAGGTCGGGGTCAAAGGGGTAACGGAATGGTCAAGGGAGAACTAGAGGTGAAGGAGGTAGTAGGGTAATCTAGGTAATGCCCGGGCTCTCGAAACTTAGACTCACCTAGAGGTTCCACCTAAAATCCAACTCGGCGATACACAACACAATCGGGGATTACTAGCACGCTATGGGCCTAGGTCGAATCCGGGCTCTCGCAACTTAGACCGACCTAGGGGTCGTCCTCACCGGGCTCTTGCAACTTAATGAGGGGACCGAACCCACAAACAACTATCACCCACACAAGAAAAGCAAGAAAAACAAGCATTCGTACATACTTAGTCAATCAAGCATTTCAACAAACATGTGATGTGCATCATACAAGAGGAAACCAAAATCTTCCACCAACATCTCCAACAATCCCTTAATCATCCAATTGACACCCTAATCACCTTACTAACCCTAGCAAGGACACTACTCTAACATATCTAATCTAGAATTAACACTAACAAGAGGAATCAAAACAACAATCAAAACAAACAAAGTAAAACTAGTGGAACAATGAACAACAATCAATAACATCAACAAAGATACAAACTTGAATGATAAAATAAGGATTAAGAGAAAGGAAAAGAAGATTATACCTACTAACAAGATGAAAGGAAGAAGAAAACTTGCATAAATGAGAAAAACCCAAAACAAACATCCAAGGTTGTCAAGCCTGGTGGAGATCTTGAAGAATTCCCAAATTACAAGCACTAATCTAAGATTAACGATAATCTAAATATTAATCTACACTAATCTATGCTAATCTATCCTAAAATAATCTAGGGTTTAGTCTCTAATCAAAGGCATAAGCTTAACAAAACAAGGGAAGAGTATATATAGGGTTACAAGTGGAAAGGAGAAGAAAGAAAGGAGTGCGGCCTGAAAAGGGCTCATCCCGTTCGGGATGAGTTGGTCCCGTTCCGGATGGACCCTTCACAGAACACCTCTCTTTTGTGCACCTCAACCGGAACCGGTTGAGCCTTGTAGGCCTCCTTTAAGCTTCTTTCGGTCCCTCCTTGCTTCTCATGGGTTTCTCATCGATTCTCGGGACTCGGGATCGGGTCTCGGAGGCTCGAGACTCGGGATCGGGTCTCGGAGGCTCGGGACTCGGGATCGGGTCTCGGAGGCTCGGGACTCGGGATCGGGTCTCGGAGGATCGGGATTGGGTCCCAAGGTCTCGGGGTCGATTCCAAGGCATCGAGTCATCGTTCCTTTATTCCGTTGGCTCCAAAATGTGTATGTATCGAGTCGGAATCGCTCCAACTCTTCCAAATCGGTCTCGGGAACCTGAAACGAACTAAAGGAAGCATAAGAAGCCCATAAACCGCTCCCAAGGAGCGATTCCACAAGGAAAATGGGACCAAAACACTACGAAATAGGCACTACAAACCACACTTATCAACTCCCTCACACTTAACCCTTACTCGCCCTCGAGTAAGCACATACTATCTACTAAATTATCCGAGTGGGTATTAGCGCACCTTACGCCCCTTCAACTCACGCGAGTGCACTTAGAGGAAAAGTGCACCCGCAAGGCAAGTCGGGTCTTGCGACAAAACTGTGGATGCAACCGGACACCAAACACACAAACAAACAAACACACAAACAAACACATGATCGGTTGCACCCAAAAGAAAAACAAATACCGCTTCCCTCAAAAAGCGGTGAATGAAACACCGGTTTAGGACTCAAGGCAAGTGACAACGTTCCCAAGCTAGCAATACAAACCAAGGTGAACTAAACCCTAATAGTATGTCGATAAAGCAACAAAAAACGTTGGTGACTCACCTCGATTCCTCCTAACTTTCTAAGAACGTACTACGAGACGATCGGCGGAGTGGAAAAAGGGATGAACCACGGTGTTAGTCGACACTGTAGGTAAGTGAGACCCCGCCCCCTTTAGCGTGAGCCAAGAGGGTCGTCTCATGTCTAAAACCGCCTAACTAGTCCAAGTAAAAAGGTGAAAATATGCAAAATGAGGGAAGACCGACTAATGCCGCTATCATCCTTCCTAGGGACTCGGTCCTTTGGTAGGCTCTTCACGGCAAAAGTCGGGAAAAGGCTTATTTTGAGAGGTAGGTGTTATTTTTGTGAGTCGGGTTTTCTTTTGGCATTTTCTCTTTTCTTTTGCATCTTTGCTTTGTTTTGCCATGCCATTCTTTTTCTTCTTTTCTATTTTCTTTTTCGCTTTTGTGCCTTTTCTTTTTCTTCATTTCTTTTCTTTCTTTCATTTTTCTTTCTTTTCTTTTCTTTGCCCTTTTTGGCAAGATTTGGCTTTTTGGCATTTTCATTGTATAACAAGAAAGGTAGAAATCAACAATTTGCAATTTATTGTGTGGAAATGTGTAGGAGGTAGGGAAATGGGTGAGTCGAGGGTCGTGATCCCTCTTCAAACACACAAAAAGGGGAGAACTTGGACTAATCAAACAATCTTAGACACGGTCACCTAAGGGACGAGACTCGGTAACCAAGGCCTTTTCACACCGTGGGTGGTCATAATGGTCAAAGGTGCAAATCCCGTAGTAAATCCCTAGTAAGCAAGGTGGACTCAAGGTAAAGGACCAACGAAATCATTGATTTAGGGTCATTCTACTAGGCTAAAGTCCAAGACTCGATTTACACTACTAGGAAGGGAAAGTAAGCACTCGCACACTAGCCTCTAAACCGGGTTTTCGAAAACGGTTTACGCACAAGACACACAACACAACACAAAACAAAGACAAGACGAAAACGAACGAAAGGAAAAGAAACAAGAGCAACAAAACAAGAACAAAACAAAACGAACACATACATAACACAAACACCACCCCGAATTTCCAAACAAGTCACCAATCAACCACAAACTTTACAAGTTCCGCCCGAGCACACCACAACACACAACTCCTCCAAACTCCTCAAGGAACAAAGAGGAAAAAGGGGTGAAGAGATGTTACCAGAAGTCTTGGAGGCTCTCCAAAGCTAACGGCGATTTAAGCAACCTATAGGGAAAGAGGGAGGCAAACACGCACAACAAAACAAATATACGACACAAAACACAAAAAGGAAAACACACAAAAGAAAATCTTTTTGATTTTTGTGAATTTTTTTTCAAATTTGTAGGGCTTTTAAAAGTTTTTTCTAAAAAGGGAAAAATAAAACCAACTACGATAGAATATCGCTCCCCCACACTTAAACCGAGCAATGTCCTCATATGCTTAATCGTAGTGTGCGGAGAGAAAAAAGAAAAAGAAAAGAAACTACGAAAATAAGGCTAAAAATCAAAGAATAAGGTGAAGAAAAAGGTAGAAGGTGTCCGGCCGGGGTGTAGTCAAGTCACCATGGGCCGAGACGAGAAAAGATATGGAAGGGGGAAGAAAAATAAAAAGAAGGAAATAAAAGAAAATGGGAGGGGAGGGC
Organism: Agrostemma githago; assembly: GCA_958450325.1. Lineage (NCBI taxonomy): Eukaryota > Viridiplantae > Streptophyta > Magnoliopsida > Caryophyllales > Caryophyllaceae > Agrostemma > Agrostemma githago. Next base: position 31,005,837 of record OY288256.1, read on the forward strand.
TAGGTGTAATCAAGTCACCTAGCCCGAATTCCGCCTAAATCCGACAAAATCCAACAAAAAAGGGTGAAAAACTTGAAAAATTTGGATTTTGAAAATGACTCTCGATGTAGTCACATCATCGAGAGTTGGGAGCAACCATATACCAAGGCCTCGAAGGCCACCATGACACAAATGATAAGGGAAGGGGAGTAAACAAAGGAAAACAAGCAATAAAAGAAGGAAAAGAAAGGATAGTTGCCGTACCAATAGGATAGCAACTCACTCGCTCCATCGTCTCGTAGATCAATATAGGCACTTGCTTGTCTTCATCATTGCTATTCCGCTTCATTCTCGATAAAACGCATGGTTGAGGTAGTAATGGTGTGAAGGGGGTAGGATTCGATGTGAAAGGGAAGAGAAATGAGGTGAGGGTATGTAATTGAAGTGTAAGGGTGATGGCAGGGATTTGTCACGTCCCTAGCCGATCAATATAACACCGACTAACCTAGTGAGTAGCTAGGGTAAGTCGGGATCGTATCCACGAGGACGGTATATCAAGGTTTAGACTAGGTTGGCCTACAACGAGACTAGATCACCAAACAACACGAAGAAGCGATGAATGGAAAACTAATGATGGAGGAGAAGTATGACTATACTAATGATCGAACTAATAAATAAACTAAAAGAACGATGCCTAACTAAGAGGATTAACACAAATATGGAAAGAAGTGGGGTAGGTCGGGTTCATAGGAGTAGAAGGATAATTGGGGTGATCAAGGGTATAGGTGTCTCCTAGTCACTAGAGTCGGTCCGGGCTCTCGCAACTTAGACCGATGTCAAGGTGGGTCCGGGCTCTCGCAACTTAGACCCTAGTCCGCGCTCTCGCGACTAAACTATTCTCAACATTTCCGCATCATAGACAAACAATGAGAAGATGAGCACAAGTATGGGAAGCATGGCCACTACAACTCATACAAGCATATCAACAAACACATAGAGTGCCCACAATGTGACTAACAACAAAGATACAACCTTTTCCCCTTAATCAACCCTAATCATCCATAATCTACCCCTATTCCCCCTACTAACCCCACAAAGAAAACTACTCACTCATTAACATGGTTGAACTAACAATCATAAGAGAAAACAAACTAATCACCCAAGCATTCATGGTGAACAACTAACAACAATAACTATATAAAAAGATTGAAACTAGATTAAATAAACAAGGATTAGAGTAGAGAAGATTATACCAACAATAATATGATGAAAAAGATGAAAACTTGCATTAATGAGAAACCCAAATACAATCCCAAGGTTGTCAATCTTGGAACAATCTTTAAGAATCCCTTGAGCTTAATCCAAGACTAATTACAACAATTATCTAAAGATTAAAGAGAGGATTAAAACTAATGAGAGTAGCAATAATCTAGGGTTTTGAATGTTAATGGAGGTTTAAACTAATTTAGGGTAAGATAAGATGTCTTAAAATTACAAGAAGGGAGTATATATATGGGTACAAGAATGAAGGAGAAGAGAAGAAAAAGAGTCGCGCTGCCAGTTCACGGTCCCGACCGGGACAGATCATCCCGATCGGGACGGCCCTGTCATCGCGATCGGGACGGGATGGTCCCGACCGGGATGGGCTCACAGCAGCCCTCTTAATGTAGCACCCCATCCCGAACGGGATGAGGCCATCCCGAACGGGATGGGTCTTGTATGCCTTCCTTAAACGCTCTTTGGTCCTTCCTTGCCTCTCATGGGCTTCCCACCGATTCTCGGGACTCGGGATCGGGTCTCGGAGGCTCGGGATTGGGTCCCAAGGTCTCGGGGTCGATTCCAAGGCCTCGAGTCATCGTTTCTTTATCTCGTTGGCTCCAAAATGTGTATGTATTGAGTCGGAATCGCTCCAACTCTTCCAAATTGGTCTCGGGAACCTGAAACGAACTAAAGGAAGCATAAGAAGCCCATGAATCGCTCCAAAGGAGCGATTCCACAAGGAAAAAGGGACCAAAACACAACAAATAGGCACTACAAACTACACTTATCAACTCCCCCACACTTAACCCTTACTCGCCCTCGAGTAAGCACACACTAACTACTAAACTATCCGAGCGGGTATTAGCGCACCCTACGCCCCTTCAACTCACGCGAGTGCACTTAGAGGAAAAGTGCACTCCGCAAGGCAAGTCGGGTCTTGCGACAAAACTGTGGATGCAACCGGACACAAAACACATAAACAAACAAACACATAGACGGTTGCACCCAAAACAAAAGAAATACCGCTTCCCTCTAAAAGCGGTGAATGAAACACCGGTTTAGGACTCGAGGTAAGTGACAACGTTCCCAAGCTAGCAATACAAACCAAGGTGGACTAAACCCTAATAGTATGACGATAAAGCAACAAAAACGTTGGTAACTTACCTAGACCCTCCTAACTTTCTAAAAACGTACTACGGGACGATCGACGGAGTGGAAAAGTGAAGAACCACGGTGTTAGTCGACACTGTAGGTATGTGAGACCCCGCCCCCTTTAGCGTGAGCCAAGAGGGTCGTCCCGTGTCCAAGACCGCCTAACTAGTCCAAGTAAAAAGGTGGAAAACATGCAAAATGAGGGAAGACCGACTAATGCCGCTATCATCCTTCCTCGGGACTCGGTCCTTTGGTAGGCTCTTCACGGCAAAAGTCGGAAAAAGGCTTATTTTTGTGGGGATTTCTTTTTGTGAGACGGGTTTTCTTTTGGCATTTTCTTTCTTTTCGACATTTTGATTTGTTTGTTGCCATGCCATTTCTTTTTCTCCTTTTCTTTTTCTTCATTTCTTTTCTTTCTTTCATTTTTTTCTTTCTTTTCTTTTCTTTGCCCTTTTTGGCAATATTTGGCATTTTTGACATTTTCATTGTATAACGAGAAAGAGAGAATTCATCAAATCGCATTTTATTGTGTGGATAGGTGTAGGAGGTAGGGAAATGGGTATGTCGGGACGGGCCCTTCCCTTCAAACCCACAAAAAGTGGAGAACTTGGACTAATCAAACAATCCTAAACACGGTCACCTAGGGGACGAGACTCGGTAACCAAGGCCTTTTCACACCGTGGGTGGTCATAATGGTCAAAAGTGCAAATCCCGTAGTAAATCCCTAGTAAGCTAGGTGGACTCAAGGTAAAGGACCAACGAAATCATTGATTTAGGGTCATTCTACTAGGCTAAAGTCCAAGACTCGATTTACACTACTAGGAGGGGAAAGATAGACACTCACACACTAGCCTCTAAACCGGGTTTTCGAAAACCGTTTACACACACGACACACTTACACACATAAAACAAAGACTCAACGAAAACGAAAGAAAAAAAAACAAAAGCAACAAAACAAGAACAACACAAAATGAACACATACAAAACACACACCACCCCGAACTTCCAAATGAGCAACCAATCATCCACAAACTTTACAAAGCTCCACCCGAGCACACCACAACACATAACTCCTCAAAAATCCACAAGAAACAAAGAGGAAAAAGGGTTGAAAAGATGTTACCGGGTGTCTTGAAAGCTCTCCAAAGCTAGCGGTGATTAAGCGACCTATAAGGAAAAAGGGAGGCAAAACACGCACACAAAACAAATATACGACACAATGACACAAAAGGAAAACACACAAAAGAAAAATCTTTTTGATTTTTGTGAAATTTTTTCAAATTTTTAAGGATTTTTAAGATTTTTTTCGGAAAAACTAAAAAATAGACTAAACTATACTAGAATATCGCTCCCCCACACTTAAATCGAGCCATGTCCTCATGCTCGATCGTAGGGTGCGGAGAGACAAAAGAAAAAGAAAAGAAACTACGAAAATAAAGCTAAAAATCAAAAATAAAGTGAAGAAAAGGGTAGAAGGTGTCCGGCCGGGGTGTAGTCAAGTCACCATGGGCCGAGACAAGAAAAAGATATGGAAGGGGGAAGAAAAATAAAAAGAAGGAAATAAAAGGAAATGGGAGGGGAGGGCTAGGTGTAATCAAGTCACCTAGCCCGGATTCCGCCTAAATCCGACTAAATCCTCAAAAAAAGAAAGTGAAAATCTTGTAAAAATTTTGGATTTTGAAATGAATCTCGATGTAGTCACGTCATCGAGAGTCGGGAGCAACCACTAGCAAGGCCTCGAAGGCCACCATGACATCAAGACACGAAAGTGCACAAGGGGAAGGGAATAAACAAAGGAAAACAAGCAACAACAAAAACGGAAAAGAAATGATAGTTGCCGTACCATAGGTCAGGAACTCACTCTCTCCATCGTCTCATAGATCAATATAGGCGCTTGCTTGTTGTCTTCGTTGTCATCCTCCTTCAAGCTCGATAATACCGCATGGTAGAGGTGGTAAAGGTGTGAGGGGGTGGGATTTGATGTGGATCTCGGTGTAAAGTGAGGTGTATGGGTCGTATGATAGGGACAAGGAGGAGTAGGGAGGTTGGGAGGGGGCATAAAACGGTTGGGTGGACTTAATTGCGAAGAAGAATCACAAAGGGGGAGCAAAGGACCATCCCGGTCGGGAAGACTGATCCCGATCGGGTTACCTCACCCGTCCCGGTCGGGACGACCTCATCCCGGTCGGGACGGACCCACAGTGAGCTCAAACCTTGGTACACCCATCCCGATCGGGACGGCTCCTTCCCGGTCGGGATGCCTTACCCTTCCCGGTCGGGACGCCTCATCCCGGCCGGGATGGGTCTTCTTCAACTTCCACAATCCCCAAAAGCTTGCTCCAAGCTTCAAAAACCCGATCCTCGTGCCTACAACCCAAAGTATATCATAGCCAATCTTCTCTAGGAGCGTTCTCACTTCACCTATCAAACGATACTCAAGCACATATCAAACTCTCTCCCTCACGACGCTCATCAATCAAACCAAATAACAAGAAATCACAAAAAATCCGACTAACTACAAGAAAGAGATATATACAATGAGACGGTTCTTGAGGAACTCCGTCAAACCAAGGTGGTGTTTTCTTCAATCTTTTTCAACAACCAAAACTAGTTCCATCTCCATCAAGGGCACGTAAGAACAAGTCGAAGGCCCTAGAGAAGTCTTCAATCAAGCATGTCATATAACCGACCATATCCCAAGGCTCCTCATGGCCTTGCCTTGACGTTCCCGGGGCATCCCGCTCTTCCAAGTTCAACGAATTGAACTTGTACTTTTGGTCCTTGGGGACATACCCAAACGTCCACCGGTCCTCATGCGGCCCCAAGGGAGGCTCATCTTCTTCCTTGTCATTGCACTTCAACTTGTCATCAAGCCCATGACATGGGCACTCATCCTCCTCACTCTCGGAGTCATAATCATCAAGTACATAAGAGTACTTCTTCAAGCTTTGTCCCGATCCTTCTCCTAGATCGATGTCTTCCGTGGCATGGATCATATTACATGTCTCGGTCATAGGCGAAGTGTTGCCTTGGAGGTCAAACACTAACTCCTCGTCGCCTAGTTGAAAAGTGATCCTACCCTTCTTCACATCGATCACGGCACCGGCGGTGTGTAAAAATGGGCGTCCAAGGATGATGGGAGTGTTAGCATCCTCCGGCATGTCCACCACAATGAAGTCGACCGGAATGAAGAACTTCCCTATTCGCACTGGCACGTCTTCCAACATTCCCAATGGTCGGTTAAGAGACTTATCGGCCATTTGGAGTGTAATGGACGTACATTTCAACTCCGTCATCTCTAATCTCTCACAAATGGTGTAAGGAATAATGCTCACACTCGTACCCAAATCACACATAGCTCTCTCGATCTTGTAAATGCCGATGGTGCATGGGATAGAGAAACTACCCGGGTCCTTCAACTTCGGAAGCGTGGAACCTTGAATAAGATTGCTCACCACCCTTGTGAACGCTATCCTCTCTTCCTTGTCGATGGACCTCTTCCTAGATAGGATATCCCGCATGAATTTCCCATATGCCGGGACTTGGGTAAGTAACTCGGTGAATGGGACATCAACATCCAATTTCTTCACAATGTTAAGGAACTTTTCAAATTGGACATCCACCTTAGTCTTCATTTGCCTTGTTGGGAAAGGCAACTTGATTTGAACCTTGTTTTGCTCAATATCGGTGGACTCCTCACTTGACACTTTCCCTTTACCTTTTTCTTGTGCTTGAAGTGGGGGAGGGTTGTCTTCTTGGGGGTTTTCGACCTCCCAAAGGACTTGCTCCTAAATTGGATGATCAAAGCTCAATTCTCCTTGAGTTGGAGACGCCATCTCCATTGTCGGTTCTTGCATTGGCTCTTGCTCAATAGGATACGGAGGGGGGTTGTAGGATGTACCTCTCCTTGTGGTGATAGCATTTACATGCTCAAGTATCGGTGTTTCACCTTGAGAAGGTAGTTGCCCCTTTTGTCTTGAGGAGCTCCCCGAAGCAAGTTGAGATACTTGAGTTTCAAGCATCTTCATACGAGCATCTCTTACCGCATTTTCCCCTTGAACATAAGCAAAGAGCTCTTGTTGGGTTTTCGACATATCCATTTGACATTTTTGCACATCTTGAGTATTCTTTTGCATATCCATCAAAGTCTTTTGAATGTCAAAATACCGAGGTGGGGATGATGGATTATGTGGAGTGTCGGTGATGGCGAGAGGAATGCCATAATCATGAGTAGGAGACCGGCTCCTAGGCTTGCTTTGTTGTTGTTGATTTTGAGTTGCTTGTTGACGGTTCCCTTGGAACCCATGAGAATTGCCTTGATTAAGGCCTTGATTGTGGTTTTGTTGTTGTTGGAAGCCTTGGTTTCCTTTGAAACTGCCTTGATTGAAGTTCCCTTGTTGGAACCCTTGATTGTTGTTGTGAAAGGTACCTTGGTTATTTTTCTTGAAGTTGTTGAAGGGTCTTGGACTACCCATGTAACCTTGGTAACCTTGGTTGTTGTCCCTTAAGGGAGGTGGAACATAAGGACGATGTTGTTGTTGATGTTGAAAGGCTTGTTGTTGGGGGACTTGTTGGGAAGCTTGGAGTTGATTAGAGTAAGAGGTACCTTGCTTGAACGCTTGAAAGGCGTTCACTTGCTCGATACTTCCACGGCAATACATAGGATCATGTCCAACTATTCCACAAGTATCGCACATCCCATAGTAAGGTGTAGGAGGTGCGAACCCCAAAGCATTCACTTCTTGAATCGGTTGATGGTGGGAGGAACTAGAGCCTTGGACTTGGTTGAGATGGCTTTGGAGCTTCTTGTCAATAGTCTCCATGTGTGTTTTAAGTTGAGCTCCAAGGTCAATGCTTAATTTGGTGATAGCATCGACCTCATGTATGCCTCCTCGATGTGCCTTCCTAGGCCTAGAGTATTGCGAATTGTGCACCGCCATCTCTTCGATTCTCGCCCATGTTTGGTCGTCATCGACCTCGGTGAACCTACCGTTGGAGCCCATGTTAAGAATGGCTCTCGAGTCCTCATAAAGTCCATTCCAAAATTGTTGTACCAAGAACCATTGTGAGAGTCCATGATGAGGGCACGATCTTACCAAAGACTTAAACCGCTCCCAAGCTTCATATAGGCTCTCTTCATCCCTTTGTTGGAACCCGGTGATGGAGGCCCTAAGCAAGTTCGTCTTTTCCGGAGGGTAAAACTTTTGGTAGAATGCCAAGGCAAGCTTTTTCCAAGTGTCGATACCCAGGGTTGCCCTATCGAGACTCTTGATCCATTGCTCCGCTTTTCCAATAAGAGAAAACGGGAAGAGTACCCAACGAATTTGATCTTGAGTAACCCCGGTTTGAGATATAGCGTCACAATAATCGGAGAAAGTCTCCATATGTTGGTGCGGGTCTTCGGTGGGCAAACCACTAAATGGGCTCCTCTCCACAAGTTGGATAAATTGAGTCTTTGCCACAAAATTCCCGGTATAGGCTTCCGGTAATGCACTCGGTCCCAGCAAGACATCTTCCGTGAAGGTGGAGTGAGAGGAAAACTTAGGCATTCTTGGATGTAAGGGAGAAGATGGTGGTGTAGAAAGTGTTGATGTAGAAGAGGAGGGGAACTAGGAGAAGAATCACCGAAGGGATTGATGAAGGTCCCTCCGGCCGTCTCTCGAGGTGAAATGTTCAAGTCGGCTCCTTGGGCTTGCCCTTGATGAGTATTGCTTGCACTCGGTTGAGAGGTTCTAACCCGATTAATCGTCCGTTGGCGAAAGGCTCGAAAGAGTCTCTCCGGCTCTGGATTAAAGAGATAGAAGTCGCCTCCCCTCCTAGGCATACACTACACACTAGAACAAACGTAAGAACACCTAGTGCTTTATGGGCACTAGGCAACGACAATAGCAAACACAACTAGAGACAAAGAGAAAAAGAAAGCTAAGGAAAGAAGAGAAACTAGAAAATATTCACAAGAGAAAATGGGAGAGCACAAAGAAGGGTAACTAAGTCTAGAAATAAGCAAACTAAGTCTAAACAATGCACCTTCCCCGGCAACGGCGCCAAATTGATGGCAGGGATTTGTCACGTCCCTAGCTGATCAATATAACACCGACTAACCTAGTGAGTAGCTAGGGTAAGTCGGGATCGTATCCACGAGGACGGTATATCAAGGTTTAGACTAGGTTGGCCTACAACGAGACTAGATCACCAAACAACACGAAGAAGAGATGAATGGAAAACTAATGATGGAGGAGAAGTATGACTATACTAATGATCGAACTAATAAATAAACTAAAAGAACGATGCCTAACTAAGAGGATTAACACAAATATGGAAAGAAGTGGGGTAGGTCGGGTTCATAGGAGTAGAAGGATAATTGGGGTGATCAAGGGTATAGGTGTCTCCTAGTCACTAGAGTCGGTCCGGGCTCTCCCAACTTAGACCGATGTCAAGGTGGGTCCGGGCTCTCGCAACTTAGACCCTAGTCCGCGCTCTCGCGACTAAACTATTCTCAACATTTCCGCATCATAGACAAACAATGAGAAGATGAGCACAAGTATGGGAAGCATGGTCACTACAACTCATACAAGCATATCAACAAACACATAGAGTGCCCACAATGTGACTAACAACAAAGATACAACCTTTTCCCCTTAATCAACCCTAATCATCCATAATCTACCCCTATTCCCCCTACTAACCCCACAAAGAAAACTACTCACTCATTAACATGGTTGAACTAACAATCATAAGAGAAAACAAACTAATCACCCAAGCATTCATGGTGAACAACTAACAACAATAACTATATAAAAAGATTGAAACTAGATTAAATGAACAAGGATTAGAGTAGAGAAGATTATACCAACAATAATATGATGAAAAAGATGAAAACTTGCATTAATGAGAAACCCAAATACAATCCCAAGGTTGTCAATCTTGGAACAATCTTCAAGAATCCCTTGAGCTTAATCCAAGACTAATTACAACAATTATCTAAAGATTAAAGAGAGGATTAAAACTAATGAGAGTAACAATAATCTAGGGTTTTGAATGTTAATGGAGGTTTAAACTAATTTAGGGTAAGATAAGATGTCTTAAAATTACAAGAAGGGAGTATATATATGGGTACAAGAATGAAGGAGAAGAGAAGAAAAAGAGTCGCGCTGCCAGTTCACGGTCCCGACCGGGACGGATCATCCCGATCGGGACGGGATGGTCCCGACCGGGATGGGCTCACAGCAGCCCTCTTAATGTAGCACCCCATCCCGAACGGGATGGGTCTTGTATGCCTTCCTTAAACGCTCTTTGGTACTTCCTTGCCTCTCATGGGCTTCCCACCGATTCTCGGGACTCGGGATCGGGACTCGGAGGCTCGGGATTGGGTCCCAAGGTCTCGGGGTCGATTCCAAGGCCTCGAGTCATCGTTCCTTTATCTCGTTGGCTCCAAAATGTGTATGTATTGAGTCGGAATCGCTCCAATTCTTCCAAATTGGTCTCGGGAACCTGAAACGAACTAAAGGAAGCATAAGAAGCCCATGAATCGCTCCAAAGGAGCGATTCCACAAGGAAAAAGGGACCAAAACACAACAAATAGGCACTACAAACTACACTTATCAAAGGGTCATATGACATGAGCAAGGATGGGTAGGGAGGTTGGGTGGGGGTATACAATGGTTGGGTGGGCTCAAATGTCGAAAAAGAGGCCAAAAGAGGAGAAAGGGGACCGATGGATGGTCCTGGTCGGGAAGATACACTCGTCCCGGTCGGGAAGCCACCTTCCTGGTCGGGACGGCACTCCAGCAAGCTCCAATTTTTGCACCTCCATCCCGATCGGGACGGTTCCTTCCCGAACGGGATGACATATCCTTCCCAGTCGGGAAGCTCCCTTCCCGCTCGGGATGGGTCTTCTTGACCTCCAAAACCCCAAAAGCTACACCAAAGCTTCAAAAACCGACTTCCATACTCACGATCCAAGCTCTATCATTAACCATTCCTCTCTAGCAATCATATTCACTTCACACCTATGAGAATAAGCTCAAATACAACATCAAATTCCCTCCCTCACATCGCTCATCAACAATCTAATTAAACAAGAATTCCACAAAGGCTAACAAATCCTAGAAACCAAACTATACAAACAAACATAAACACAAATACAAGCACAAAAGAAAAGGGAAAAGATATTTACACTAGCTGCTCTCACCAACTACGCCTCCATAGCCATCAAGAGCTCGAAGGAGTAAGTCAAATGCCCTAGCAACATCTTCATTTAAGCTCACATGGCCGAGCCTAGCCACATTCAAGAGCTTCCAAGTCGGAGGGAAGAAACGATCATGTTCATTATGCTCGGGGCTCTCGTGATCTTCCGGGTCTTCGGAACCATGAGAGCAACGACTCTTATGACCATCCGGTAGGTATAGTGGTCTAGAGTCGTGCTCGGCAATATGATGCGGGAGATCACACCCTAAATGGGTCGCTTCTTCTACGGGGTCGAGAGTGGAACTCTTTTCCACCGCCCGACAAGGATCCTCTTCACCAACCTTCCCACAAGACAAAGGGCTAGACATCGAGTGCGGTAGAGGAGAAAGCATCAAGTTTTCTTCATTGGAGGCTTTAGGATCCTCCAATTTCCCATAGAAGGCAAGTTCCAAGGCGTCCACTTCTTTCTCCCAAGTATTGCGCTCCTTTTCACTCACCTTGTCTAGTTGGTCATGAGGGGTCATCTCTTCACTTGGGTTTGGATTGTCAACATCCGGTTCATCACGAAGAAAATCAAACAAATCCAACTTTATCGCCAATACATTGGCTCCCCAAGATTTATCTTGATAGTCATGTTCAAATCCCTCCTCATTGTCGACCCTTGAAGCTTCAACTTCCTCTACTCTCTCCCTATCTTCACCACCCAAGCAACACTCAACAATGGTCTCTTGATCGACCCTCTCTTCTTCATTTGTAGCATCACGATCGGGTTGAATTTCTTGTGGAGACGCCCGACCCTCTTGCCCAAATGAACCTTCCTCAACATGTAGTGGAGCTCGAGTGGCCGACATCGTGATATGGGCCATGAATGCATTGATGCGAGCATCTTGCACCTCTATTTGGGCCTTTAGCTCCTCCCTAACCCCTATTATTTGAGCCACCATTGCTGGTTGAGTCTTTTGCAATAGAGCTATCGCATCATGTTGACTCTTAAGCAATTGAGACATCATTTGAAAAGTCTCAAAGTTGGGATCTTGTGGTTGTGGGTTATGTGAGGGTGTTTGGTAGTTGTTAGGATGTTGGAATGATCCTTGACAACTTTCTTGGTAACCATAAGGAGGGCGTTCATAAGATTGTTGATGAGGTTGATATGGTTGGTGAAATCTCGGGACTTGGCCATTTGCCCCAAAGTTGTCCCGTGATGATTGATGGTAGCTTGGACGAGCCATGTCCATAACGTCGCTTTGGTACCTAGGATGAGCTAGAAGCACTTGAGCAAACGTTAGTAGCCTTGTGCTTTTGAGGCACTAGGAAGGGAGAATAGCACACAAGAAGAAAAACGGAGATACACAAGGAGAAGAGAACACAAAAGTCAAGAACAAAGTCCACAACTAAGCAAACAAAAGTCTAAACTACGCCGTCCCCGACAACGACGCCAATTTGATGGGAGGGATTTGTCGTGAATCCCAACCGTCAAACAAAACCGGCTATACCTAGTGGGTAGCTAGGGTTAGTCGGGTCGAATCCACAGGGACGGGAGGTCGGACTAAGGTATGCTCGGGTCTAGGACTATGTTCGAGACAAGCTATTCTAAGGAGGGGGAGACTAAGGCTAATCTAGGTCTAAAGAGAGAGAACTATCAAAGGAAACGGGCTAGGATTAGGTCGGGGTCAAAGGGGTAACGGAATGGTCAAGGGAGAACTAGAGGTGAAGGAGGTAGTAGGGTAATCTAGGTAATGCCCGGGCTCTCGCAGCTTAGACTCACCTAGAGGTTCCAACTAAAACCCAACTCGGCGATACACAACACAATCGAGGATTACTAGCACGCTATGGGCCTAGGTCGAATCCGGGCTCTCGCAACTTAGACCGACCTAGGGGTCGTCCTCACCGGGCTCTCGCAACTTAATGAGGGGACCGAACCCACAAACAACTTCACCCACACAAGAAAAGCAAGAAAAACAAGCATTCGTACATACTTAGTCAATCAAGCATTTCAACAAACATGTGATGTGCATCATACAAGAGGAAACCCAAATCTTCCACCAACATCTCCAACAATCCCTTAATCATCCAATTGACACCCTAATCACCTTACTAACCCTAGCAAGGACACTACTCTAACATATCTAATCTAGAATTAACACTAACAAGAGGAATCAAAACAACAATCAAAACAAACAAAGTAAAACTAGTGGAACAATGAACAACGATCAATAACATCAACAAAGATACAAACTTGAATGATAAAATAAGGATTAAGAGAAAGGAAAAGAAGATTATACCTACTAACAAGATGAAAGGAAGAAGAAAACTTGCATAAATGAGAAAAACCCAAAACAAACATCCAAGGTTGTCAAGCTTGGTGGAGATCTTGAAGAATTCCCAAATTACAAGCACTAATCTAAGATTAACGATAATCTAAAGATTAATCTACACTAATCTATGCTAATCTATTCTAAAATAATCTAGTCTCTAATCAAAGGCATAAGCTTAACAAAACAAGGGAAGAGTATATATAGGGTTACAAGTGGAAAGGAGAAGAAAGAAAGGAGTGCGGCCTGAAAAGGGCTCATCCCGTTCGGGATGAGTTGGTCCCGTTCCGGATGGACCCTTCACAGAACACCTCTCTTTTGTGCACCTCAACCGGTTCCGGTTGAGCTCAACCGGAACCGGTTGAGCCTTGTAGGCCTCCTTTAAGCTTCTTTCGGTCCCTCCTTGCTTCTCATGAGTTTCTCATAGATTCTCTGGACTCGGGATCGGGTCTCGGAGGCTCGGGACTCGGGATTGGGTCCCAAGGTCTCGGGGTCGATTCCAAGGCATCGAGTCATCGTTCCTTTACTCCGTTGGCTCCAAAATGTGTATGTATCGAGTCGGAATCGCTCCAACTCTTCCAAATCGGTCTCGGGAACCTGAAACGAACTAAAGGAAGCATAAGAAGCCCATAAACCGCTCCCAAGGAGCGATTCCACAAGTAAAATGGGACCAAAACACTACGAAATAGGCACTACAAACCACACTTATCAATGTCCCTGATGGTCTTGGGTTCAGGAAGGTCCAGAACAGCCTGAACTTTCTCGGGGTTAGCGTCTATCCCTCGGGAGCTGACCAAAAAACCCAAGAACTTTCCAGAACGAACCCCAAATGTACACTTCTTTGGATTGAGTTTCATTTTGTAGGCGCGCAGGGAGGAGAAGGTCTCCCGCAGGTCTGCCAGGTGCTCATTGTCTCCTTTGCTCTTTACAATGGCGTCATCGACATAGGCTTCTATGTTTCTGCCTTTTTGACCTTCGAACACCTTGTCGACCAGGCGTTGGTATGTGGCTCCTGCGTTTTTAAGCCCGAATGGCATCATTTTGTACATGTAGGTGCCTGAACTAGTGATGAATGCGCACTTCACCCTGTCCGGCTGCCATAAGTACACTTGGTGATACCCTGAGAAGGCATCCAGGAAGCTCAACATAGTATATCCACTGGTAGCGTCTACCAGTTGGTCGATCCTGGGGAGTGGGTAGCAGTCTTTCGGGCAGGCTTTGTTGAGGTTTGCAAAGTCCACGCACATTCTCCATGCGCCTGATGATTTTTTGACCATGGCTACATTCGCCAGCCACTCTGGGTAGTCACAAACCTCGATAAAGTCTGCCTTCAAAAGTTTTTCAATTTCCTCCTTGATTGCCAAGTCTTTCTCTGCGAACATATTCCGCTTTTTCTGCTTCACAGGGTGGGCGTCCGCGTTTACGTTCAGCCTGTGAACGATACACGCTGGATCGACCCCTGGCATTTCGTCCGCCGAGTAGGCGAATACGTCCTTGTTCTCTTTCAACAGCTTGACCAGTTCCGCCTGGTAGGACTCTTCCAGGTCACCCCCTATAAGGACTTGCCTCCCTGGTTCCAGGTCCACCAGCATGCTCTCTCCCCCAGGTTCCAGGTGGTGTGGCGTCTGATTACCGGCTGGAATCTCGCCCTCCCTGCTGGGGGAACCGTCAGCTTTTCTCTTTCCTTTTCTTTCACTTTCGTGAGTTTGCAGGGCCACGGAGTAGCACTGTCTGGCCGACTCCTGGTCTCCGTGCACTTTTCCTTCCAGGCCAAAATCAGTAACATAGGCTATGGTGAGGGCCCTGATTGATATGGCCGCCTCAATCTCGTCCAGGGTGGCCCTGCCGATTAGGGCGTTGTAAGCAAATCTCGCATCCACTACAATGAATGATGCCCTGACATTCCTGGCAGTAGCCCCCTCCCCAAATGTTACAGGTAGGTCTATGATCCCCATGGGCAGTATGCCTGCCCCGCTGAACCCATATAATGATCCAGGGGCAGGTCGTAGGTGCCTTTTCTCCAGGCCCATTTTGTCGAAAGCGTCTTTGTACAGCAGATTTGTGTATGCACCAGTATCCACCATGCATCTCCGCACAATATGGTTGCTGATTTCCAAGGATAGCACCAAGGGATCGCTGTGGGGATACACCACCCGCCCTGCATCCTCGGGGGTGATGCTCAGCGTAACTCCCTTCGGGCTTCCTGCTCTTTCAGCGTAGCAGATTTGGTTCCTCAGCTCACGAATTTGCCTTTTCTGACCTCTTCGGATGATTTGGCCTTCTGCATCCCCTGATATCACATGGATTACCTGGCGGTTCTGTACTGAGCCCTCGGGCTTTTCAGGCGCTTCTTTCTGAGATTTACTCCTGGCTGCGTAGTTGGCCAACCAGCCATTCCTGATCAGCTTCTCAATTTCGTCTTTCAGGTGGCGACACTCTTCGGTGGTGCGGCCTACGCAGTCGTGGAAAGTGCAGAATTTCTTGGGGTCCCCTTTTGGACTACACGGTTTGCTCGGGCGATTCCATTTAGCAGTCTCCTTTTCCAGTTCGAAGATCTCCGCGCTGGATTTGTTAAGGGTTGTGTAACTGTCGAACCTGGGCTGGTAGACAGTGCGCTCCTTTTTAGGGGTATCCCCTTCCTCAGTTCTTTGCCTTCCGGATTCGTTTCTACCGCGTCCACCCTGCTGTCCCCCCTGCTGCCTGGTGGGGCCTGCGGGGGTCTTCGCCAGGCTGTGGAACTCCTCTTGCAGCATAAACCCCTCTGCAATCTTTCTGGCTTTCGCCAGGGTCTCCGGCTGGGCCCTGATCATTTGGTTTTTCATCTCGCCGGGGAGCAAGGAGTTGGTTAGTGCATATGCTGCTGTCGGGTCATCAATTTCTTTCACCTGCTGGAATGATAAGTCAAACCTCTTTAGGTATTCCCTGAAAGTTTCGCCCTTCTTTTGCCTGAGGGTCATCAGGTCAAAACGGGTGAGACGTCGCTTTTTGTTTCCAGCATACTGGTCCAGGAACATTTCTGCCAGTTCAATCAAGAAAGAGATTGACCCCTGCGAGAGGTCCCTGAACCAACCCTGGGCTAAGCCCACCAGGGTGGTGGGGAAGATCTTGCACCAGACTGCGTCGTCGGCGTCATACATGCCCATATGACTCTCGTACGCAGCCAGGTGATCCTCCGGATCTGTAGTTCCGTCGAACTTTACAGTCGGCATCTTAATCTTCGGGATAGGATACGCCTGCATGTCAGGGTGAAGCGGGGTTTTGGTTGGCCTGCCCACCATTCTCGACCTGCTCATGCCTGAATAGCGACCGTGGTCATCCCTTATGTCAGGGGTCGGTCTCCTACTTTCAGGGGAGCGGTACCTTGGCGAACGCCTGCTTATCGCTTCGTCGTCTTTAGGAGGGGAATGATACCGCGAGCGCTTCCTCTGAGCAGGTTCGAGGTTATCACCCTGGCGATGCCTGGACTTCAGAGGCTGGCCATTGTTAAGCCTGGACTGCAGGCTCTGAGACAGGCCTGGCGCAGGCGGTACTTCCTCGACCGGTGTCAGCCTGGAGAACACATCTCCCTGTTTCTCCCCCAGGCGCTTGGACATCGGCTCCTTGTGCCTCATTCGATTCCCCAGGTCTTGGGATAAACCCCTTCTTTCACGAGCGGCCGTGGATTCTGTGGTATGAATGGAGAATGCCTCCTCAGGACCTGCAACCCCTTGCTGCGCAGGTGGCTGCTGACAGGCTTCCGTGATTCGCCTTTGCACCTGCGCATACGCCTGAGCTGTCTTCCTGGCTTTTCTCTGAACATTTCTGGCGGCGGTCCGCTTCGTACCCCCGGTTCCTTCTCCACTTTCAAAGTGGAGCAACCTGGGGGTCGTGGCGACCCTGCCTACCAGATCGTCCGGAGTAAATTCCTGATCCAACATAGCCGAGAAGAACGCCGCAGTCTGTACCATCTGGGCAGGGGTGATGTTCAGAACTTGCCTCGGATGGTTCCCCTGCCCTACCATGGCAGCTGCTCCTTGACCCGGTGCTCCCTGGAGACTGGCTCGCCCCACGCCTGGAATCGTGGCGGCGGGCGTTACTTCTGGTGGCATGCCATATTGGGGGGCTTTGGGCGGATTTGCCACCGAGCTGGTGTCGAAAATTTCAGGCATGTTTGATTGTAATTGGTTAATTTGTTAATTTCGCGTTTTAGAATGGTTGATTTTGTGGGTAATCTCGTGAGTACAACCTAGATCTTCCCCACAGACGGCGCCAAATTGTTCCGGTCATGGAAACAATTAACCCGGTCTTGGATCCGGGTCGTGTAATCGGAATGTTGATAAGTAGTTGATCGTTTGATTTCCTTCAACCTCTCCTTTCTCCTTCTCCTATGATCGGACCTTCCCGGCGGAGTTGGCCTGCTCCCTGCACAATGAACGCACAGGGCCCCGGAGGTTGTCCGAGGGAACCCTCTCCGATGCCTAAGTTAGTCCGTGAAAGGCCTTAATGAACCTAGCTCGTGAGGAACTAGGCGGCGTTTTTAGGAGTGAGAGTCTAGAGAGAGAAAGTCCAACCCCTCTCAAGTGGGAAATGGTTGGATATTTATACCTTCCCACGAGAGAGAGAGGAGGAGAGGGAAAAAGGCGGGAGAATGGGTGGATAGGAGGACGACACGTGGCCTCACCTCATCCACCCACTTTCCCTTACCTGAGGCGGAATGACGGATGGGCCCTCGGTTTCCCCTGCCCGTACTGGGGGTTTGGGCACCCTGGAAACCAGCACGTAGGGGACTTGGTGGCCCTGCTCGGCCGACAGCAAGACCCTGCCGAGCAGGCGCAAACCTTGGAGTGCTTTCAGTAGTCTTTTGCAGGGCAGGCTTGCTGGGCAGCCCTCAGTTCACCCTGGGGGCGAATTATTCCAGGGTGCCCCAGGCGGGCGACCCGTGGTACTTAGTCAACTCCCATCATTAACGAAACACGAAGAAAATATAAAATCGTTATTATTTAGTTACTAGTGTCACGATAACCAACAAAATATTATAACGATCGTAAATAATTAAATTACTAACAATTTATAAAATGGTATCGAAAACTTGTAAAATATATATAAGGTACACGATTTAAAAACAATATTTTTAGCAAATAATAAATAGATAAAATTAGAAAACCGAAGTTAAAATATTTACTACATACTACTACTCAAACATACGATATAAAATTGAGTAACGTCCTAAAGTTACCTTAAGTCGAATCGATAACTTCAAAGCACGCATTTGCTCCTCTAATAATCCAAACTCCAGTCACGAACTCGAAAGTCGTCTTGGACACTTGTCTTTCAATTAAACCATCTTGCTCCAACTGAATTCGAGACATAGAAACAGAAATAAAGGAATCGGATTAAGGATTGATGAAAAAGGATAGGGAGATAGAAGAATAACAGGCAGAATTGGCAGCAACATCGACCACATCAGTAAGCAAGATAGATAGCAACGGACACAAAGCACAATACAGAGAAAAGAACTATATAGCATCGAAAGAATAGGGAGATGACAAATATTGACAGGTCCGATATCAAAACCGAGCAAAACAGGGGTGATTACAAGAGTTCGATGGCTCGAAAAAGCTAAACAAAACTAAGTCGACACACCTACCAAAAAGGAACAACAGCTGAAGGCAACGACAACAATAAAATGGCAACATCGCACAACAGTAGCGTACAGCAGCAGGAAAGAAGCAGCGAAGGAAAAAAAGGAACAAGAACGAGGACAACAGCAGTAAACAACGAACTGCAACATCAGGTAGCAGCAAAATGACGAATCAACAGCACATCAGAGAAGACAAACCACGAACGAAAACCGAAGAGGAAGAAGAAAAGAGAAAAAAAAGGAGGAGAAGAAGAAAACATCAGCACTCGAATCATAACAACAACACCACCATCAATCGGCAGAACAAACAAGGACGAAAAAGAAGGAAACAGAGGAACGATAAAATGAAACGACAATAGACTCGTAATGGGCAGAAGGGCGCACAATCAGCGAATAGAATAGGAACTCGGGGAAGAGAAACGGACCACAAAACAGACGCACAAAACGAGATGACTACGAAACAACGAAAGAATCGATCGACGAAAACGACGACACACAAATCTAATGAACGAAATAAGGAACAAGAAAAAGCAGAAGGAGGACAAAGAAGGAGACATACGGCAGCAGAACTTAGCAGCGGCAGCATAAGGAAGGATAAACAACAGCAGCGCAATAGAAGAAGAGAAAACAGCAGCCGCAGGAAAGGTAACAGTGACAGCAGCAGTATGCAGTACGCAGCAGCAGAGAATCGAGAAGAAGACTAGAGGAGGAAGGCTGGAAGAACGAAGGGGAAGAGGGAGGAAGCAATGATAGAAGAAAATGGGGGAAGGGTTGAATGAGTGCGGAGGAATACAAATGAAATGGGGGATGAATGATGAAAATGTTACGGTGGAAAATGATGAATGAAGAGGTGGTCAAGTGAGTTGAATGTGATGCTAGAAAAAAAAAAAGAAGTAATAAAATATAGTAGATAATATTAGGGCACAAATTCGAAGAAGATACGTATTCATCCACGAACCGAAATAAAACGAATTAATAAAATAATTGGGTCGGCTAAATAAAAACGAGTAAATAAACATTTCTCGAAATACAAATAATTATTCGAGACGAAAATGAAGTTTATAGAAATAAATAATTAGACGGTGAAATAGTATTTCCCGATAAATAATAAATTTTCGATAAAGTGAATTAAATTGATTTCTCGAGGAAATGTAATACTCCCTTCGAGTTCCTATTATTGTCCCAAAGAGATTTGGGGTGGAAAATAAGGAAGGGGAAATGAGTGGTTCAAAAAAGAAGAAGGAAGAGAGAGAAATAGGAGAGTAATTGTGAACTACACATTGATGGTCTAAAAAAGAAAGTGGGACAAAAATCAAACTCAGCCCAAAACGGAAAGTGAGACAATAATAGGAACTCGAAGGGATTAAATATTTTGACGAAACTTAAAACAAATGAGCTTCGAGCCGAAAAAATAGAAAATTCGAACTAAAATATAAATAAATAAAAGAATTTAGAATTTAAATCGTCAAAATAGACTTTCGATAAGAATTAGATTAAATGTATAAAATGAATCGAAACGAAAATAAAAATATGTTTTAAATATAAGGAGAGTTTCCGAGTCAAATAGAATTTTAAGAGTTTGAAACGATTAAACGATAAATTCGTTTTATAAAATTTTTAAGAATTACGAGTTAAATCGTAAATAAAATAAAAATACGAACATAACTTTAAATTAATTGAAATTTATAAAATCAGTGGTGTTACAGTTCAGATTTAGTACATTTAATAAGAGCTGTAAGCCTCATAATTTGTGATGAAGCACCCATGGTCCACAGAAATACATTCGAGGCTGTAGACAGAGCTTTCAGAGATATAATGCAACTTGATGATGCCGTGTCAATGAGTAAAGTTTTCGGGGGGGGGGGGGGAGAACAGTCTTGCTAGGCGGGGATTTCAGGCAAACATTACCTGTTATACCACGTGCAGGCAGGTCTGAAATAGTGGATGTTTCTATTAGCAAATCAGATGACATATGGCCACACTGTATAGTCCTCAGGTTACATAGGAACATGAGGGTTGAAAGAGAAAATACCGAAGACGAACGGAAAGAGTTAGCGGAGTTTAGCCAATGGGTTCTGGATATAGGAGATGGTAAAGTAGCATCAAGAGCCAAGGATGGGGAGGATGAAAATACTAGGATAAAAATACCAGATAACATTTTGCTCCCACAAACAGAAGACCCCATCGCTACAATAGTTGATGAGATATATCCAAATCTAATGCAAAACTACACAAACCCTACATATCTGCAAGGGAGAGCCATATTTGCTCCAAAAAATGAAACCTCCGAAGAGGTGAACAACTACATGCTACGGCTAATCCCAGGGGAAGTATTTGTGTCCAGAAGTGTAGATAGAATATGCCCGCTAACCAGGAATGCTTCGAACATGCAAGACTTATACCCAACCGAATTCTTAAATACACTCAAGTTCCAAGGTTTACCAAACCACGAGATACATTTGAAGGTTGGATGCCCGATTATAATATTGCGGAATATCAACCAAGCAGCCGATATGTGCAATGGAATGAGACTTACAATTACGAAGATCCGAACCCAGATTAATCTAGTTAGATTATTCTTGTATTAAGTCTTAATCTAGTTAGATTATTCTTGTATTATTGGATTTCTTGAAGAATCTATCAAGATTGACAACCTTGGTGGATGTTTTGGGTCATCTTTTATGCAAGTGTTCATCTTTTGAATTCATCTAGTTGGTATAATGTTTCTCTTCTCTTTTCCTTTAATCTTTCATTGTTATTCAAGTTTTAATCTTTATCTCTTGTTCATTGTTCATT
Organism: Agrostemma githago; assembly: GCA_958450325.1. NCBI lineage: Eukaryota > Viridiplantae > Streptophyta > Magnoliopsida > Caryophyllales > Caryophyllaceae > Agrostemma > Agrostemma githago. The sequence goes on from OY288256.1 coordinate 31,027,143, forward strand.
GTTCACCTTTGTTGTTCCCCATTATGAATGTTTTGGTCCTTATGTTGATGTTTTCTCTTGTTTGTGTTAGTTTTAACTTAGATATGTGTGAGTAGATCTCCCCTAGGGTTAGTAGAGAAATTGGGTGTGATTAGGGATGATTAGGGTGAGATGGGTGACGCTAGTTGTTGTCTTTTGTTGATTCCTATTTGCCTTGCACTCTACATGTTTGATGAAATGCTTTTGAGACTTGAGATGATCATTCCTTGTTTTTCTTGCTTCTTCTCTTGCATGTTCTTGTTTGGTTGATAGGTTTGGTTCTCTAATTAGTAGCGAGAGCGTGGTGAGGAGACCTCTAGGCCGTTTAAGTAGCGAGAGCCCGATCTGAACCTAGGCTACGAAATCATGCTAGTAATCCTGTTTCCTTCTTTTAGTCTCCTTGGCATCCATGAACCCGACTTGGCCCTAGTTTCCTTCTCGTTGATTTATTCGCTTCCATTTGTCATTAGTCACTTGTTTAGCTTAGTCATTAGTCAACCTTAGCCATCGCCTTAGTTTAGTTTCTCTCGAACCTAGTCTAAGACCGTAGCCCACCTTAGTCCGACATTTTCCGTCCCTGAGGATATCGACCCGACTTACCGTTTGCTACTAAGCCTAGGTTAGTTGGTTTACTTTGACCGGTGGGATCCACGACAAATCTTTCTGTCAAATTGGCGCCGTTGCCGGGGACAGCGTAGTTTAGACTCTTGTATGCTTAGTTTTAGACTTTGTTCTTGAGTTTTGTGTTTTCTTCTCCTTGTGTATCTCCGTTCTTTCATTGTGTGCTTATTTCTCTCATCCTAGTGCCTCAAAAGCATTAGGCTACTAACGTTTGCTCATGTGCTTCTAGTTTATCCAATGTATCAAGGCAACGTTATGAAAATGGCGCATTCAAGCTACCATCAATCGTCATGGGACAATCATGGGGCAAATTACCAGGACCCACAATTTTACCAACCATATCAATCTCATCAAAAATATTATGAACCCCTTCCATATGGCTACCATGAAAGTTGGCAAGGTTCATTCCAACATCCTAACAACTACAAAATACCCTCACATAAACCACAAACAAAAATCCCCAACTTTGAGCTTTGTCAAATGATGATTCAAATGCAAAAGAGTCAACAAGAGACGATGATTCAAATGCAAAAGAGTCAACAAGAGATGATGATTCTAATGCAAAGGAACAAAGAGGAGTTCAAGGCCCAAAAAGAGGTGCAAGATGCTCGAATTTATGCACTCATGGCTCGTTACACGATTTTGGCCACTCGAGCTCCACAACTTGTTGAGGAAGGTTCATTTGGGCAAGAAGATCGGTTGTCTCCACAAGGAAACCAACCCGATTATGAAGCCACAAATGAAGAAGAGAGGGTCAATCAAGAGATCATTGTTGAGACTTGCTTGGATGGTGAAGATATGAGAATAATGGAGGAAGTTGAAGCTTCAAGGGTCGACAATGAGGAGGAAATTGAACATGATTCTCAAAGTTACTCTTGGGAAGCCAATGTATTGGCTATTAAATTGGACTTGTTTGATTTTCTTCGTGATGAATCGAATGTTGACAATCCAAAGCCAAGTGAAGAGAAGACTCCTCTAGACCAAATTGACAAGGTGAGTGAAAAGGAAGGTAATACTTGGAGAAAGAGGTAGATGCCTTAGAACTTGCCTTGAGTGGAAAATTAGAGGAACCAATTAGGGGATTTGGAGATGCTATGCTAGACCAAACCGTCGAAGAAATTGAGGCCGCCATCAAAGGCCTTTAATTTCCTCATGGTGAGAATTCTAGTAAGGACAACGAAGAGGTCTCCCCTAGAGCCTTCAATGAAGAAAACTTGATGCCTTCACCTCCTTTATCGCACTCAATTTCAAGTCCCTTGTCTTGTGAGACGGTTGATGAAGTGGATCCTTGTCGGGCGGCGAAAAAGAGTGCTACTCTTGACCCCGTAGAAGAAGCAACATCCTTAGGGTGTGATCTCCCAAGCCATAACGCCAAGCGTGACTTTAGACCACTATACCTACCGGATGGTCATAAGAGTCGTCGCTATGTTGGTTGGAAAGACCTGGAAGATCACGAGAAACCCGAGCTTAATGGATTAGATGATTGCTCCTTACCTCCGACTTGGAAGCTCTTGATAGTAGCTTGGCTCGGCCACATGAGCCTTAAGAGAAGATGTTGCTAGAGCATTTAACTTACTCCTCCGAGCTCTTGATGGCTATGGAGGCGTAGATGATGAGAGTACCAAGTTGTAAATATCTTTTTCCTTTTCTTTTGAGTTTTTGTGTTTGTATTTGTATGATTGGATAGTTTGGTTTCTAGGATTTGTAAGTTTTTGTGGAGTTCTTTATTTGGATTTTTCTTGATCGATGTGAGGGAGGGATCTTTGGTGGTGTTTATTGAGTTTATTTGATAGGTTGATAGTGAAGATGAAGTTCTGAGAGGGGTAGTTGATAATAGAAGCTTGGATCTTGGGCAAGGAAGTCGGTTTTTGAGCTTCTCATAAGCTTTTGGGGACGGGATTCTAAATCCCGATGTATTATTTGCCTTGTGGGTAGAGCTATTAAGGAATGAAGAGCTTGAGAGGCAATCCCGACCGTGATGGGTGTCACCTCGACCGGGATGAAGTGGGCATGAAAACAGAAGCTACTGACGAGGTATGTCACGAACGGGATGGTGTACAACAGCCCCCCTTGCCTTTGCTTCTTCATTTAAGCCCCACCCCACCGCTTTATACCCCCTCCCAACCTCCCTACTCACCCTTGCCTCTATCATTTCACCCTTACACTTCATATATACACCTTCATCTCATCTTCTCATCATTATACACCGAGTTTAACCTCAAATCCCACCCTCATTACACCAATGCAAGCCTAGTACTTCAACCATGCGACTACATTTAGGAGGACAATAATGAAAACAAGCAAAGTGCCGATAACGATCATTGAGGCGATGGAGATTATTGAGTTGTTAACCATTTGGTAGGCGACTCTCCTTTCTTTTCCGTCTTTTATTGCTAGTCTCTCTTTGTATGTTCCTCTTCCCTTTATCCTTTTTGTGTCATGGTGGCCCTCGGGGCCCTTGGTAGTTATTGCTCCCGATTCTCAATGACGTGACTACATCAAGAGTCATTTCAAAAATCCAAATTGCCAAGTCTTTTCACTTTTTCTTTATCTTTTGTTTCCTTTTTGGTAGGATTTAGTCGAATTTAGGCGGAATCCGGGCTAGGTGACTTGATTACACCTAGCCCTCCCCTCCCATTTCCTTTTATTTTCTTCTTTTTATTTCTTCCCCCATCCATATCTTTTCTCATCTCGGCCCTTGGTGACTTGGTTACACCCCGGCCGGACACTTTCTACCCTTTCTTCACTTTCATTTTTGATTTTTAGTTTTATTTTCCCTTTTTCTCTTCTTTTTAGTGTCTTCCACACACTACCGATCGAGCATGAGGACATTGCTAGGTTTAAGTGTGGGGGAGAGATATCCTAGGCTAGTTTAGTTTTATTTTCGTAGTTTTTTCGAAAAATTTTAAAATTCCTAAAACTTTGAAAATTTTCATAAAAACCAAAAAGATTTTCTTTTGTGTCTTTTTGTTTTGTGTCTTTGTGTCGTATATTTTTTGTGTTGTGTGTTTTGCTCCCCCGATTTCCTTGTAGGTTGCGTGATCGTCGATAAGTTTCGGAAAGCTCTTGACATCCGGTATTATCCTTCTATCTCTTCCTCCTTTTTTCATTTTGTGGAGTTTGGAGGATGTTTTGTGATGGTGTATGCTCGGGTGGAGCTTTTTGGAGTTTGTGGTTGAGGTGGTTGCTTGTTTGGAAGTTCGGGGTGGGGCTTGTTTATCTTTTTTGTGTGTGTTTGTTTTGTTTTGTTTTGTTTGTCTCTTTTTCTTTCGTTTTTCTTTCGTCTTTGTTGTGTCTCGTATAGTTTGTGAGTCTAGTGTAGAAAAGGTTTTCGAAAACCCGGTTTTGAGGCTAGTGTGCAAGTGTTTACTTTCCCTTCCTAGTAATATGAGTCGATTCTTGGACTTTAGTCTAGTAGAATGACTTTAAATCAATAGTTTCGTTGGTTCTTTACCTTGTGTCCACCTAGTCTACTAGGGATTTATTACGGGATTTGCATTTTGACCACTTTGACCACCCACGGAGTGAAAAGGCCTTGGTTGCCGAGTCCCGTCTCTTAGGTGACCGTGTTCGAAATTGCTTTGATTTGTCCAAGTTTCCCCCCTTTTGTGGGTTTGAAGGGAAGACGTCGTCCCGACTTACCCATTTCCCTACCTTCTACACATTTTCCACAAATAGGTTGCATTTTGTTGAAGTTTCATACTTGGTTGTGATTGAACGCCTACAATACATGATTTATTCAAAAGGCAAACCAAGTCAAAAAGAGAAAGAAAAAGAAAAAAAGAAAGAAAGAAAAGAAAGAAGAAAACGAAAAGGCACAACAAATCAAAAAAAAAAGTACAAAAGAAGAAAAAGAAATGGCATAGCAAAGCAAAAGCAAAATACAAACGAAAAATGCCAAAAGAAAATCATCTCACAAAAAATTCTCGCCCCCTCAAAAAATAAGCCTTTTACCGACTATTACCGTGAAGAGCCTATCAAAGGACCGAGTCCCTAGGAAGGATGATAACGGTAATAGTCAGTCTTCCCTTATTTTGCAACCATTATCCACTTTTTTACTTGGACTAGTTGGACGATTTTTTAGCATGGGACGACCCTCTTGGCTTGTCGCTAAAGGGGGCGAGGTTTCACTTACCTACAGTGTCGACTAACTCCGTGGTTCATCCTTTTTCTATCCCACCTATCGTCCTGTAGTACGTTCTTAGAAGGTTAGGAGGAACTAGGTAAGTTACCAACGTTTTTATTGCTTTATTGTCATACTATTAGCGTTTTGTCCATATCGATTTGTGTTATTTGCTTGGGAACGTTGTCACTTGCCTTGAGTCCTTAACCGGTGTTTCTTTCATCGCTTTGTTGAGGGAAGTGGTATTTATTTCTTCTTGGGTGCAACTGATTGCTTGTTTGTCTGATTGTTTGTGTGTTTATGTGTTTTCGTGTTCGGTTGTATCCACAGTTTTGTCGCAAGATCTCACTTGCCTTGCGGACAGCACTTTTTCTGTAAGTGTTCTTGCGTGAGTTGAAAGGGCATAGGGTGCGCTAATACCCGCTCGACTAGTATTTTAGTTTTTATTAGTTTAGTAGTTAGTTCGTGCTTACTCGAGGGCGAGTAAGGGTTAAGTGTGGGGGAGCTGATAAGTGTGTTTTGTAGTGCTTATTCCTTATGTTTGGTCCCGGTTTCTCTTGTGGAATCGCTCTTTAGAGCGGTTTCGAGGCTACTTACGCTTCTTCTAGTTTGTTTTAGGTTCCTAAGGCCAATCTTGGAGAAATGGAACGATTTCGACTCGTTTCCGACACATATGGAGCCAACGAAGAGAAGCGACGATCACTCGGTGGCATAGACTCGATCCCGAGCCCTTGAGACTCATTCCCGAGCCATTTGGACCCATTCCTGAGCACCGAGAATCGATAAGAAGCCTAAGAAGAGCAATTAGGGACCTATGAGATCATATTTGAAGCCTACATGACCCATCCCGGTCGGGAAACATCCATCATGACCGAGACAAGAAGCAACAAACAAACAGGCGCTTCTGGAGGTCCATCCCGGTCGGGATCAGTCCCATCCCGGTCAGGACCAACCCATCCCGGTCGGGATCATCCCCATCCTTGTCGGGAAGGGCCCAGATCGAAGCTGTCTTCGCTTTTTCCGCCTCCTTCACTCGTGAAACCCTATATATACCCCCCTCTTGTATTGTTTTAAGCACCAACCCTTACACTACTCTATCTTATGAAACCCTAGACTACTTTAGGTTAGATTAGCTTAGATTAGTGTAGATTAGCTTAATGTTTCCTTAATTACTTTTCATTAAGCCTTAATCTAGTTAGATTATTCTTGTATTATTAGATTTCTTGAAGAATCTATCAAGATTGACAATCTTGGTGGATGTTTTGGGTCATCTTTTATGCAAGTGTTAATCTTTTCCATTCTTCTAGTTGGTATAATCTTTCTCTTCTCTTTTCCTTTAATCTTTCATTGTTATTCAAGTTTTAATCTTTATCTCTTGTTCATTGTTCATTGTTCATCATTGTTGTTCCCCATTATGAATGTTTTGGTTCTTATGTTGATGTTTTCTCTTGTTTGTGTTAGTTTTAACATAGATATGTGTGAGTAGATCTCCCCTAGGGTTAGTAGGGGGATTGGGTGTGATTAGGGATGATTAGGGTGACATGGGTGATGCTAGTTGTCTTTTGTTGATTCCTACTTGCCTTGCACTCTACATGTTTGATGAAATTCTTGTGAGACTTGAGATGATCATTCCTTGTTTTTTTTTGCTTCTTCTCTTGCATGTTCTTGTTTGGTTATTAGGTTTGGTTCCCCCATTAGTATCGAGAGCGTGGTGAGGAGACCTTTAGGCCGTTTAAGTAGCGAGAGCCCGATCGGAACCTATGCTACGAAATCATGCTAGTAACACCATTTCCTTCTTTTAGTCTCCTTGGCATCCATGAACCCGACTTAGCCCTAGTTTCCTTCTCGTTGATTTATTTGCTTCCATTTGTCATTAGTTACTTGTTTAGCTTAGTCATTAGTCAACCTTAGCCATCGCCTTAGTTTAGTTTCTCTCGAACCTAGTCTAAGACCGTAGCCCACCTTAGTCCGACATTTTCCGTCCCTGAGGATATCGACCCGACTTACCATTTGCTACTAAGCCTAGGTTAGTTGGTTTACTTTGACCGGTGGGATCCACGACAAATCCTTGCGTCAGTTTGACATAAAATGGTTACCGGAAACGTAGAGTAACCAACGGATGATAGTGACATACGTAGTAATAGAATTTCATTATATGGTTACTGTAGGATATTAAATGATTACATGTAACTGTTCATTCCTAGGTGACGATATTGAGAAAACATGATAACATAATAATAATAGTTGTTAACTATATATGCAAAAGATGGTCAATATGAGTATTAACCACTGCATTATTTGAAATGCTCAAATTATTAATTATGTGATAATTACAGCTTATGTCCAAACTTACCCATATATGGTTACTGTATGACACTTTTTTTAGCGAATAGATCATTTCATTAATAAAAAGTTATACGACATCTACAACTCATATCGAAATTGAACGGATACAATACTATGAAATTTGAGTAAAATAAATTCTCGTTAAAACAAAGATCTGTCACTATGATTTTGATCGCCGCTTCTGCACATCCTCTTTCAACATATCGCTGTTTAATGATAAAACTTTTCACAAGAGAGTGTTCGGATCTTCCAATGTTTTGAGGAGAATCGATTTCATCTAAACTGATAGATTCACATAAATTGAAATACCATAAAATGAATGATTATGGTACTGATCTTCCGCGTCTTCTCCGCTATCGTAAATTCAATATCTCTTATAAAAAGAGAACGAAACCCATCAATTGATGGGGCGAAACTCTCCAAAAGGAGGGGACTTATTATAACTAGAATACTAATACCGATACTAATACTAAAAGGATATAATAGTTAAAAATTGGGGCTTACCACCAATTAATGGTGGTAGCCCCAATTTTTTTTTGGATGCTAGGTTTTTCTTTTAACGAGGAGGGAGAAGGGTTTAGGTTTTTCTACGTTGGTAAATTTATAGTAATGAAAGTGCTTGATTGAGATTTATTTGGTTGTAATTTGGTTACTGTATGACATAAAATTCTAGCGACTTACATAAAGTAACCAACTGATGATAGTCACATAACAAAATTTCACAAACTAAAATTTTTATTCCAGGCATTCCCTTCTTCAAAGCATAGATTGTGTCAGTGGCACATTCAGTAAAATGCAATGTCTCATTTTGGTACCTTCAAGCATGATCGGACATTCCAGAATGTCTTTAACAAATGTCTAAGGCGGTGTTACAGTACAGCAAAGTCGAGTTCGAGGCAACATAGAGTAATGATTTCAAATTACGGCCTCGAGAATGACGAATGGTTTGACCGTCATTATGGATTGAGGAGTAAATGCTCCACGACCTTCAGCAAATACTTTTTCTCAGCTGGGATCTTATCGTCTCAAAGGAGTGAGAGTACTAACCATGCTTTCTTGGCTCTAACAAAAAAAATAAAGAGTGAAACATGGTACTTGTTAAAAACAACTAAATTGTGAGTACTACGCAACATAAAATGATGACTAGTCAACTAGTATGCAGGTAAAACATAGAAATAATTAATACTCCATACATTACAAAATAACTAACTGAACAAAGATGGTCACTAGACATAGATTAAAGGGTACAAAGGATTGACATACACATTACATTTTAATAGTCACAAATAGAGAAAAATAGGTTACTTCGTAAAACTATTAATTCGTAACACTACTAAGATTGTTACTAACAAATATATAACAGTAACTGGTCATGTAAAACAAGTAAATGATTAACATTACATTAAAGAAGGTACTATATGAACAAAGATGCTCACCACACATCAATGAAATGGTATAAAAAAATACCATACAAATTATCATTTAATGGTCACTTAAAGAGTCAAAGACGTTACTTCTAACAAATAACTAACTAATTAAAGATGGTAACTAATCATAAATAAAAGACTACCCGAAAAACATAGAATGTAAAAAAAGAATACGATTAATAATACATTAAAAAAATTTAGTTATGTAAAAATTTTAAAATTATGTACAAACATTATCAATTGCCATTATCATCGAATAATTAGTCATTGTAAAAGTAAAAAAACTGTATGCATACCTATTTAATCTTCAATATGGTAAAAATCTTGGAAAAAACCAGAAATCCTCTATATACTAACAGGATAGGAGGCACTAAAAAAGTGATGAGGTGTCAACACCACAAGCAAAATTTTCCCGCTCAAATTTATTCTCAATATATGGATCCAATAACAAAATGCATTTCCTAAATAAACCTAAACTTTATAATGTATATTATCAATATATATAATAATATTCTATGAAAATTATTTTAGTTGCCTAAATTGATTTTATTTGTGAAAAAAATTCTCCTGAATCAAATTCTAATCAAATTCTCATCTAATATACATAAACAGATAAGCCTTATAGTGTATGGTGGTTAATTGGTCATTGCACTGATCATTGATCATATATTCGTTTATTAGTTATTAATCATAACTTTAATCGAGATCCATCGTTCTAAATATACGATCTCCTAACAACACAATCAAAAGTATATACTTTCTCTAAGTTTTTAAGATCTTTTCATTTGATTAATTATTTTATACTCACGTGAATGAATATCCATTCGGTAGATCTTAGAAAGTTGGAGGAAGTACCATTCTTTCATTAAATTAATATCAAATGTGAAAAAAAAATCATCAAAACAGTACTCCTTGCTCCTCACATATGATGAGGGAATGTGACCATCATTAAGAACCGGGGAGTATTAAAGTTTGAATATTTTATAAAAATTCTAAAAACATTATTATTTGATACTATTATCAAACAGAAAAATCATCTTATAAATGTAATCTATATAAGTCGCACATTTGTGCGGGTTCTATATTAGTAAGTGACTAATTTGATAATATATCGGGGGGTGAAGAAGGTGGAAAGGTTGGAAATTGGCGGAGAATTACTAACTGGCAGTTTAGGGTTGAAAAGGTAAGTGAATATTTTGAATGAGGATTTACTGAAGAGAGAGGGGTGATTATAATGAAGATTCTTTATGCACACAATATCGGGGCTGTATGCAAGGAAATTATGTTTAATTATTATTATTATACTCCCTTCGTCCATTATTTATCGCCCCACTCCATTAAAATACTTCTCCCATATATTCATGGAGTGGGGCGATAAATAATGGACGGAGGGAGTATTATTTAAAATATATCCTTTACTTAATTAGGTAAACATTCGTTTTAGTTATTTGGGTTAAAATACCTGTTTCACACTAACCCATTTGTACAATGGTCTTACCTAATAATTAATACTGTTTCGAATGAAGTTAGACATTAAAGGATTTACCAAAGACGTCTTAACCTACTGGTTAAGATTATTTATCCTACATAATAGGTCTCAGGTTCGAATCCACTTCTCTTAGATTGTAATGCAACGAAGTGCACTTTTCGCTTATAAAAAAAACAAAAAAAACAAAGAGTTTTAAGTCCACCCTAACCCCTTGGAATGTGGGAGTTTTTTCCGCGTAAAGGTATTGTAATACCGTTTTTCTGAGTCAAACCGGGTCAACCCAAACTCGACCTGAGTTATGACACAAGTCAATAAAGTGAGTAATAAGTGGGATACAAGTAAATAAGCCTGGGGTCAAGTGTATAACTCGGGAAATATAAAAAACCCTAGGAAAAAACCCATCATGGAGGCGACGTGAAGAACCACGAGGAAGAAGAAGATCTATTCGCAATATGGCAAGGAGTTTTTCGTCAGAATCATTGTCTTTACGTAACATCACGAAAAGGAAGAATATGACAAGTAAGGAACGAAAGATGGAAGTATTGGGACCACGATCGAGGCAGTTAAAACCCAACGTGGAGGATTATTCGCAACGAGTTGCAAGTATTAATACCATTGTTGATATTCCTCCATACAATTTGAATTCAGATGACGATGAAATTGAAGAGGCAATGATTGATGTTGATACTGGAAGATATGATGATATGGGAGATTGGTTTCAACGACATGGCAAGAAGATCATCAAGATAGTGGAGGATCAGGATGAGGACATGCTACAATTATCGGATGAGGATGTCAAAGATGAAGTGGAATATTGGCAAACAGCTGTGTATGGTTTTGTGCTAGGGGCTAATCCCCCCTTGGCTATTTCTGGAAGGGTACTTTACAAGAATTTGGAAGAATCATTGTAGACACCCGCATTTTGACTGTCAGGTGTCTATAGCAGTTTCCAAAAAAACACCCAATGATGATCGGACGCTAACGTGTTTCTACGCGCTCGGATATGGGCTCAAAACCATTAGTTGCTGGCTAATGCACTTACGGAGTACAAATCTCACAAAATCAACCTCAAATCCAGGCCCAGTGGGTCGTTTCCAATCAAATAACGCTAATTTGGGCCGAAACCGATACCGGAAATAAAACCGACCTTTAGCGATTGGGTCAACCCCGGTCAAAGTCGTTCCCGAGACATACAAAACAGCCATCCAAACATCAAAAGTCCAATTCAAACACAAAACCCATCAAATATCCAAGGTCACGGTCCAAAACAAGAGACCCGCACGACCCAACCCATCCACTTGATCGAGTGGGCCTGTTTCAGGCCCGAATGCAGGCACAACGGGCCACTCGACCGAGTCAGCTGGTTACTCGGTCGAGTAACCCTAACCGGGGAATCCTAGCAATGCCTATATAAATCCCCCATGCACACAACCCAAAAACATCTTTGACAACTTTTTCAAACCCTAATTCTACCTCTAATCAAACCATAGCACTACACTAGCAAACCCTAAACCTAGCTTTAGGAATCGAAACCTCAACCACCATAACTCAACCTCCATAAACCTCGAAGCTCCCGTGTTAAAGCCACAACTACGAGCCCTATCCGAGACAAGAACATGTAGGTTGAGGGTGCCAAACCCCATTCTTTCCTTTCTCCTTCTCTCTCGCGTCATGTGTCGTCTGTGTCGTCGTAGTCATTTTTTTTTTGTTTCTATTATTTTATTCGCATACTAATGTCGATAATATAAGTAGTATAAAACATTAAAGTATTCGTCGATTCTTTTCGAGCATGAATGATGGTGGGATAAGGAAAACCGAATATACAAGTGTACTGCACACAGCGTTGCCGGTCGCTTATCCCATCACCCCGATTGCTTGATTGTTGAGACGGATTAACATCAACTTTAATTTTCTTATTTTATCACCATTATCGCATATTTATCAACTCTAAAATTTATTTTCAAAATCAAGTCTTTATTCAATCAAAGCGTCGATCTTTTAGATTCGATACCAATTCCCTAATTGGATGTCAAATCTAACGATCTAGTCAAATAATTCGATCAATTCGATTTTCTCGTTGATGTTAACGTAGATGTCACGTTACAGTTATGGCACTACAAATGCGGCGAGAAATTCATATCGTTTTGATTGACTTAAAACGACTTAAATCAATTTTCTTTATTTTTCACTCTAGTATTCCATATCGATTCAATAATCGAATATGGGATATAACGAGTATTCAGATTTAGGATCGAGTACAAATCCTATAATATTTATATCCGATTCAACAAAAATCAATGATTTATAAAATCCGAGTTGAGCATAAATTGTGCAATATTTATGTCCGATTCGGTGGAATCATCGAATTATCAAAAAAATCAAAAGCAATTTCAAAATTACAAGCGAACCTGGTTCGTACAGGTGCCACTCGACCGAGTGTCATGGCCACTCGATCGAGTGACATCACAATTTACCGAGCAGAATGCTCTTTCGACCTCTACTCGGTCGAGTCTCATAGTGACTCGATCGATTGGCGATGTACTCGGCCGAGTTGGTCAATAACTCGGTCGAGTAGGGTCATGAAATCCGGGACAGAACACTTTTTAAGGATCCACTCGGTCGAGTCCCTCAATGACTCGGTCGAGTGGCCCTTTATCACGTTAAACCGTGAGTCCTACAATAGCATTCGAGTCTCATTAACCGTTTTTTGTGACTTAGGTCAACACGTGCCTAATTAATCACGTGAAACATCTTTTCAAAACCATGCATTAACACATTTGCATCATTCTATACAATTCAAAATTTGCACAAACCGTTATTATTCGTTATATCGTTACTAACCGTTTGCTATTCCTCTTGTCGATTTATCGTTTATTTTATTGTACAAAATGAACTCACATGCTAAATTTTGCTTTGACGTAGAATTAATTGCATTAAATCGACGTAGAAACCCTTTTCAATTCATCGCATGCTTAGGGAAAATAATCTTTGCATATCATTTTCCCGTTCAACTAACGCGCATATTAGAAAGTCATTCGAGATCTTAATAGAGGCTGCTAATGTGCGGGTGGGGTTGGGTGTCCTTTGTGGGCTTCCCAACACGTACCCTCACACCTTACACAGAACCTCGGTTTCCGGATGCCCGAAACCGTTGGCGCACGAGAGTCATTCAATACACGATATCCGATAATGTCGGTATCGGTATCAAATGCAAAGGGACGAACCCGATAAACTCTGACATCGGAAATGGGCCATACTTTGTGCATGGCCCACTACGACATAGAGTGGGTTCGAATGGGCCCGAACTCCCACAAAGTTCGGTGGCGACTCCACTTCGACCTAAATTTCCATTCGATCCATTCTCATATGGAGATTCATTCGCCTACCCAAACCCGCGCGTGGCCGCGTCGGGGTGGACCTATGTCATGTCCACAATTTGGCGACTCCGCTGGGGATTAACTGATGCGTAACTTACCATCAGCATCCTCAGGGTGAGACTCGAATAGAAATCGTTTGACAAATACAATACGCGTTTTAGTTCTACGGTTCATGCATAACCCATATTTTCCCGGGCCGGTACTTGCGACCGACGTCCCACTATACCGTTGATGTACTCCAATATGGATATGTCAAAAGGTGTCCATAGTCGATTCGAGTGGGTTTCGCGGCATGTTCTAAGATCAACTCGACTTAGGAAGTCCGTCCCGATCAACGTCTAGACTATGTACACTGTTATAGACCCTTTATAGACCGACCGAGACTTAGTGTAAAGCATACATGGCGTCGTTATAATGCTTGCGTGACTATATGCTACTTGGTTTCCGTGTCGTTTTCAAAAACCATCATTTCAAAAAATGCATCTTTCCCAAAATATTCAATTTTCAAAAACTCGGAAAGCTGCCGAAATTTAGGACTTATGATTTGACTCAAAACAAGCCTATTTTCTAGCCGGCATGCTGTCCATCTCAAAATTCGAATTTCCGATCCATCATTCGATTTTCGAATTTTCAAAATCTCAATTTCACTCTTCAAATCTTCGAGATGCCATTCTCGATTTTCAAATCTCCGAGATGCCGTTTTCGATTTTCAAATCTTCGGGATCTCATCTTCAATTTTCAAATTGTCGGAAATTCTTTTTTCGATATTCGAATTTTCAAAATCTCAATTTCACTTTTCAAATCTTCGAGATGCCTTCTCGATTTTCAAATCTCCGAGATGCCGTTTTCGATTTTCAAATCTTCGGGATCTCATCTTCAATTTTCAAATTGTCGGAATTTCTTTTTTCGATATTCGAATTTTCAAAATCTCAATTTCACTTTTCAAATCTTCGAGATGCCTTCTCGATTTTCAAATCTCCAAGATGCCGTTTTCGATTTTCAAATCTTCGGGATCTCATCTTCAATTTTCAAATTGTCGGAATTTATTTTTTTCGATATTCGAATTTTCAAAATCTTTATTTCACTTTTCAAATCTTCGAGATGTCATTCTCGATTTTCAAATCTCCAAGATGCCGTTTTCGATTTTCAAATCTTCGGGATCTCATCTTCAATTTTCAAATTGTCGGAAATTCTTTTTTCGATATTCAAATTTCAAAATTCCAAATATTCAACTTTTCAAAACCCAGGACATATACCGAATTTAGGATTTATGATTTCAATCAAAATAGCCTATTTTATAGCCGCTATGCCGCCCATTTCAAAACTCGAAAACATTTTCGAACTTTCAAAACCGAGGCCCGATACACTTTCCGATTTTCTCGAAAAATCGGGCCTTTCCCCGAGTTCTCTCGGACTTTCCAAAAACAATCAATTTTCAAAACCTTCCTCTTCTTAGGACTTCCCGTATTTAGCAGTTTTGGGTCGTGTCTTAAGTCGTCAAGGTCTTTAGCGTCGAAACTCTGTCGATCTTACATCACGAGTTTCTTCCCTACCCCATTTCGCCTTATTAGACTAAGGCAAGGCCCACCTACGTAGGACATACTCCTGCAAAGGAGGGTCCGTCTACACAATCGAGTCCAAAGTCTGGGGATGTTTCACATGGACCTTCCTTCGAACAGGACTCGGCCCACATAGCCGAATCCTAAGGAAGGCCCACCTTTCACAAGTCACCCGTCCAGGTGTCTTTTCCGAGTCAACCTTTTACAAGGCATAGCCCTATAACAAAAGGTTCGTGGTCCTTACGTCTAAGGGTCACTCGTCCAACACTCGAGTATTAACAAAATATTCAACCCCACTCGAGGGCTACCCTTCAGCAGGGCGATCAATCACGGTTGCTCTAAGGGTACCCCACTTTTGAGTAACTTGGATGTCACACCGTCTGAGTCCTATCTAAGTCCTTGGTCTCACCTTGGGGCTATTCTCCGACGGAGCGATTAATCACGGTCACTCCGAGAATCGTACCCTACATATTTGTCTTAGGAGGGTCTAACCCGAGGCAAACATGGTCGCCCCATTTTCGAACTCACCCTTCTGCAGCTTGAGTCTAATTTGCGGTCGTTACCTCGTCTAGGTCGGCATTCGAGTATCCCGGTCTGAGAGTCTTTGTCGACCCGTCACCCCGGGCCGTGTCTAGTTTGACTCCCTCTCTTGCATTTGCGCAAAGCCGAGTTTAGGCGAGTCGTGGCACTTGTCGTTCTCTCGAATCAAGGACTTTACCAAAAAAAAAAACGAGCATCCTTTAGTCTGGATTTGATTCGAGTCTAAGTCTGAGTCCGAGTCTAGGGTACCCTACATCCTAGTTTCCAGATCAGAGTTAGAGTCAGCTGTATTCTGTCCTCTTTTTCAAAATTCGATAAAATCAGCTTTTCTATTTCTCACATATACTTTCCTTATGTTTCCGAGAACATGATTAACACCATCATACACTGTGAGCACATGCACGTGACTATTATGGGCACATCTATAATGACTGCAGGAAACCGAGCCCGTGTTTTCCTTTTACCTATTCCATCTCTGGTATAGAAAAGCCACATAACTACCCTTAGCAGGAGCATATCGAATCCTATGACAAATCTGGGTAGTCTTCTAGTTTGGGTCCAAGACGGGAGGCAAGCCCATTTCCCACAACAAACACTCATCCGATAAGATCAACCGACCCCTACCTTTGGTGTTAGTCTGACCAACAAAAAAAACTGGACGAAAAAAAATCAAAAAACCCATGACCGGGGCCGAGAGGTCAACCAAAATTCAAAAAACCCATGATCGGGGCTAAGAGGTCAACCAACATTCACAAAACCCATGACCGGGGCTAAGAGGTCAACCAACATTCAAAAAACCCATGACCGGGGCTAAGAGGTCAACCAACATTCAAAAAACCCATGACCGGGGCTAAGAGGTCAACCAACATTCAAAAAACCCATGACCGGGGCTAACAGGTCAACCAAAATTCAAAAAACCCATGACCGGGGCTAAGAGGTCAACCAAAAGATATTCAAGAACCCATGACCGTAGTGAAAACGGTCAAATTCAAAATTATCAATACTCATACCATCCAATAGGGGAGTGACAATCAAGCTGGTCAGCTAATACCACACTCAGCCTTCCCACATTACAACCCTCAAGACCTTCCCGAGACCCAGGCTAGAGACAGCCCGGAATTTTGAGGATTCAAGCTCCATAGGATACACCCTAACCATTAGGGTCAGACATGGAAATCAGATCCCGCATTATCGACCTGCCCGATAGAAGTCCGAGTCATTTTTACTCGACTTCCCCCTTTCCTACCACATTGCAATACCTTACCCTCGAAGCCTTAGCTCCACAAAATCGAGCTCCAGATTTCGAATCATCAAGGCCACTTGTGACCTAACACCACATTTCCAAAAACATCCAAACCAGTTACCAACCCCAAACACGGGAACTCAACCTGCGGTCGGCATAGACCATGCCCAAATAGTTCACACCACCTCTGGGGGCTACCCCGGAGAACGCCCACAGTCACAGGATCAAGGTCCTAACCATTATAGCCTTTTGATCAAGACATCATTGGGAATGCACCTAGCCTACACCGTCGCTATGGCTAGTTACACACAAGTCCTATTAGACTAGACACCATAATAAATCTTCCGAACACTGAACTACGACATGGTTTGATTTCACTACACGTGAATACGTAGGCAGCCTTTCAACAGAGGCACAACCACCCACATTGACACACATTCAAAAAGCACTATCATTCCGGTCACGACACTGTCATGTTCTCAGTAGCTAGCTTTATCGTCCTGGGGGCTTCTATTAGACAGAAGTTCTCCTTCCACTCACATAATCCAAATACTTTCAAACTCTAGCCTCCTTCCTACAGTGTGTCCTAGTACTCGGCTCAGTCGAAGATGAGAATCTGTCAGGACTCGAAGCAATACCCATTTTGGACTGTACCCTAAAATCAGAAATCCAGAAGGGCACTAGACTAAAACAGTCTCATTACAGACTACTGCAGTCCCCCTATAACATACCATTCCCATGTTCCCACTCGCCTAGGCTGCAGAATAGCGCAACTCAAGAGTCTTGTTAGGCGGTCCAACCCCTCGAGAGTCCAGTCGTGTCTGTCAACTCGTCCGGTCACGTCTAGAGTCGAGTCCGTCGGTAGGCCTCTCTCTTCAAATTCCACTTTAAAATTTGCAAAATTTAGCCATTTGAAAAAAAGATCCTTTTCGACAAGGTCAGATTTCAGTCTATTTAAACTGCAAATTTCTTTTCTACCCCTTTCCATTTTGAAAACCTAGCTCGTGAGTGCTTTCAGTATTTCAATTTCGAAAATTTTAAAAATTCGAAAACCATTTTCCCTAGCGCGAGTCATTTTACTACAAACGTGTTGCATGCAAAATTTTATGTAACTTATACAGGTACGACTCAAGCAGGGACATGCAACCCACTGTATCTCCCCAGCGGAAAGCCCCAGGCGGCATTTTCCCCGGAATAGCACGGGATGGGCCTACACATAGGCACACCCAGGACTTATGCGACAAGTCTGATTCCCCACGGAGGTATTATCAGCGGCTCAGGTATGACTCCTATCTTATGGCTGGCGAGCCCTTCACGCGAGTCTAATGGACTATAAACGACCCGACCGGAAGTTTACCAGGTCTTAATTGACTTGGTAGCTACTCTGACTTTCGCCTTGTCCAAGCCTCAGTCAGAGTGGGGGCTCTGTAGACACCCGCATTTTGACTGTCAGGTGTCTATAGCTGTTTCCAAATAAACACCCAATGATGATCGGACGGTAACGTGTTTCTACTCGCTCGGATATGGGCTCAAAACCATTAGTTGCTGGCTAATGCACTTACGGAGTACAAATCTCACAAAATCAACCTCAAATCCAGGCCCAGTGGGTCGTTTCCAATCAAATAACGCTAATTTGGGCCGAAACCGATACCGGAAATAAAACCGACCTTTAGCGATTGGGTCAACCCCGGTCAAAGTCGTTCCCGAGACATACAAAACAGCCATCCAAACATCAAAAGTCCAATTCAAACACAAAACCCATCAAATATCCAAGGTCACGGTCCAAAACAAGAGACCCGCACGACCCAACCCATCCACTCGATCGAGTGGGCATGTTTCAGGCCCGAATGCAGGCACAACGGGCCACTCGACCGAGTCAGCTGGTTACTCGGTCGAGTAACCCTAACCGGGGAATCCTAGCAATGACTATATAAACCCCCAATGCACACAACCCAAAAACATCTTTGACAACTTTTTCAAACCCTAATTCTACCTCTAATCAAACCATAGCACTACACTAGCAAACCCTAAACCTAGCTTTAGGAATCGAAACCTCAACCACCATAACTCAACCTCCATAAACCTCGAAGCTCCCATGTTAAAGCCACAACTACGAGCCCTATCCGAGACAAGAACATGTAGGTTGAGGGTGCCAAACCCCATTCTTTCCTTTCTCCTTCTCTCTCGCGTCATGTGTCGTCCGTGTCGTCGTAGTCATTTTTTTTGTTTCTATTATTTTATTCGCATACTAATGTCGATAATATAAGTAGTATAAAACATTAAAGTATTCGTCGATTCGTTTCGAGCATGAATGATGGTGGGATAAGGAAAACCGAATATACAAGTGTACTGCACACAGCGTTGTCGGTCGCTTATCCCATCACCCCGATTGCTTGATTGTTGAGACGGATTAACATCAACATTAATTTTCTTATTTTATCACCATTACCGCATATTTATCAACTCTAAAATTTATTTTCAAAATCAAGTCTTTATTCAATCTAAGCGTCGATCTTTTAGATTCGATACCAATTCCCTAATTGGATGTCGAATCTAACGATCTAGTCAAATAATTCGATCAATTCCATTTTCTCGTTGATGTTAACGTAGATGTCATGTTACAATTATGGAACTACAAACGCGGAGAGAAATTCATATCGTTTTGATTGACTTAAAACGACTTAAATCAATTTTCTTTATTTTTCACTCTAGTATTCCATATCGATTCAATAATCGAATATGGGATATAACGAGTATTCAGATTTAGGATCGAGTATAAATCCTATAATATTTATATCTGATTCAACAAAAATCAATGATTTATAAAATCCGAGTTGAGCATAAATTGTGCAATATTTATGTCCGATTCGGTGGAATCATCGAATTATCAAAAAAATCAAATGCAATTTCAAAATTACAAGCGAACCTGGTTCGTACAGGTGCCACTCGACCGAGTGTCACGGCCACTCGATCGAGTGACATCACAATTTACCGAGCAGAATGCTCTTTCGACCTCTACTCGGTCGAGTCTCATAGTGACTCGATCGATTGGCGACGTACTCGGCCGAGTTGGTCAATAACTCGGTCGAGTAGGGTCACGAAATCCGGGACATAAAACTTTTTAAGGATCCACTCGGTCGAGTCCCTCAATGACTCGGTCGAGTGGCCCTTTATCACGTTAAACCGTGAGTCCTACAATAGCATTCGAGTCTCATTAACCGTTTTTTTGTGACTTAGGTCAACACGTGCCTAATTAATCACGTGAAACATCTTTTCAAAACCATGCATTAACACATTTGCATCATTCTATACAATTCAAAATTTGCACAAACCGTTATTATTCGTTATATCATTACTAACCGTTTGCTATTCCTCTTGTCGATTTATCGTTTATTTTATTGTACAAAATGAACTCACATGCTAAATTTTGCTTTGACGTAGAATTAATTGCATTAAATCGACGTAGAAACCGTTTTCAATTCATCGCATGCTTAGGCAAAATAATCTTTGCATATCATTTTCCCGTTCAACTAACGCGCGTATTAGAAAGTCATTCGAGATCTTAGTAGAGGCCGCTAATGTGCGGGCGGGGTTGGGTGTCCTTTGTGGGCTTCCCAACACGTACCCTCACTCCTTACTCAGAACCTCGGTTTCCGGATGCCCGAAACCGTTGGCGCACGAGAGTCATTCAATACACGATATCCGATAATGTCGATATCGGTATCAAATGCAAAGGGACGAACCCGATAAATTCTGACATCGGAAATGGGCCATACTTTGTGCATGGCCCACTACGACATAGAGTGGGTTCGAACCCGAACTCCCACAAAGTTCGGTGGCGACTCCACTTCGACTTAAATTTCCATTTGATCCATTCTCATATGAAGATTCATTCGCCTACCCAAACCCGCGCGTGGCCGCGCCGGGGTGGACCTATGTCATGTCCATAATCATACAATAGATAAAATATCGTTTATGCGTAATGGAGTGTTCTTAGTACGGTTTCAGAGCGAGGAGATGCAACAGGCGGTCTTGAATTCTGGTCATTATCTTTTCGATAATAAGCCTGTTATCATTAAGAAGTGGCAACCTGATATTGAATTAGAAAAAGAGATGGTCAAAACTGTCCCAGCTTGGATACGTCTTCATAAGCTCCCTCTCAAGTTTTGGGGGAATAGCCTCTGTAAGATCGCATCTATTATGGGGAAATTTATTAAAAGTGATGAAGCCACGGTTCAACGCACGAAACTGGGATATGCAAGGGTGATGGTTGAATTACAAGTGGATCAAATATGCCCTAAAGATATACAGTTCAAGGATGAGAAGGAAGTGGTTGTGAAGGTGCCTGTGGAGTACGAACGAAAGCCTTCAACGTGCACTGTTTGTAACCTGATGGGCCATGATAAGGACTCATGTAGGAATGAACATAAGGCAGTTCCATCCCGGAAGGTGTGAAAGAAGGTGGATCATGCTCAGAAAAAAGTAACTGCTACTGTGGTGCAAGCAATACAGACGAAGGTGACTGAGATTGTTACTGATTCAGTGAGTATGGAGCTTATTGTGGGAGCTGTACAACCAACCATTGATACTACTCCTCAACTGCAGGTGAAGGAACGTACATGTTCAACTGATGAAGGTTTGAAATCACCAAGTGGGGTGGCCTTATTGCCTAAGCCGGGTTCGTCCTTCAGAGATATGGTCTTGCATTCGTCAATCCTTAGACCGGGTGGGGGAATAGGTAACCATTCAAAACCCGTTCAATGATTATCGGGTTTTGGAATGTTAGAGGGATGAATAGAGAGCAGAAACAACGTGATATAAATAAGTTTCTACTCAATAATAAAGTTTCCTTGTTTGTTATTCTAGAGACTAAGATTAGGACTAAAAAAAAGAGTAAATATTTACTGCCTTTCAATCAATGGTGCATCTCGACTAATAGTCATGTCCATGATGGCAGAAGAGTTTGGATTCTGTGGAACCATGCTGTTGTTGATGTCAAATTTCTTGATATTCGCCACAGTATATCCACATGTATGTTTACAATAAGAATGTGAATAATTAAAGGGTTCCTTATTACTGTGGTATATGCTTTCAATGGAATCCTGGAGCGAGAAGATTTATGGATTGGTTTGTGTAGCATTGCTGCAAACATGCAGAGTCCTTGGGCAGTGGCGGGGGATTTTAACTATGTACTGACTGTAGAAGAGAGATTAGAGGGTGGTTTCAACCCAGCTGAGGCAGCCCCGTTCAAAGCTTGTATTGATCAATGTGAATTAGTGGATAGTGCAGCAGAAGGAGCTTACTATACCTGGAACAACAAGCAAATACCAGAGGATCGAGTGTATAGTCAACTTGACCGTTTTCTAATTAGCTAAGACTGGATTGATCAATACCCTGATTTGATTGCTAATTATCTTGCAGAAGGTACTTTCAATCACACTCCATGTCTGGTTAAAAGCAATGTGAATCTGCATCAGCGAAAACGCGCATTCAAATATTGCAACGTTTGGGGGAAGACTGAAGGCTTTATGAACCTGATTCAGCAACAGTGGCAGACTGATCACTATGGAACAAAGATGTATAAATTAGTGCAGAAGCTAAAAGCTCTAAAAACTCCTCTTAAGCAACTTCATTTTTATAAATTCGCGGGGATTGAGAGAGAGGTTGACATTGCAAGAGTTAAAATACTAGAACTGCAGAAGCGTATTGCCCAAGATCCTTCAAATAGATCACTTTTATAACAGGAGAGGGAGGCGTGTAAGATATATGATAACTTACACAAAGCCGAGCTTTCTTTCCTTCGCCAAAGGGCCAAAGCCCACTGGATCAAAGAAGATGATTCGAATTCAGCTTACTTCCATGGACTATTAAAGAGTCGGAGAATACATAATCAGGTTACCGAAATTGAGAATGCTAATGGAATCAGAATGACTTCTAAGGAGGATATTTAGGAATGTTTTTTGGACAACTGTAAATCGCTCCTTGGTACAAGGAAGAGCACTACTTCAGTGGTTTAAAGCATAGTAGCTAAGGGGAAGGTTTGCAACAATGAGCATGCTACTGTTCTGCTGCGGCCTGTCACGAATGAAGAAATAAAAAGACTGTCTTTAGCTTACCTAACGACAAGTCTCCAGGTCCGGATAGGTACACAAGCAAACTCTTTAATGATAGTTGGGAGGTAACTGGCGATGACTTTTGTGCAGCTGTTATGGAGTCCTTCCATTCAGGGAAACTTCTGAAACAGCTAAATGCGACAACACTAACACTTATCCCTATGTTTGCCAGGCCTCAGAATATGATGCAATTTTGGCCAATTGCGTGCTGTAACTTAGTCTGCAAATGCATATCCAAGATCCTTTGTAACCGCCTTCTTGAGATCCTGCCTGAGATTGTATCCACCACCAAAGGAGGATTTATTCAGGGTAGGAACATTATCGAGAAAATCCTGGTGTGCCAGGACCTCGTTAAACTCTATAGTAGGAAGGCCGTGTCGCCTCGCTGCGTCTTTAAGCTTGATCTACAAAAAGCGTATGATAGTGTGGAATGGGAATTCATTAATCAAATGTTGAATGCTTTAAATTTCCCCACCCAATTCATTGGTATGATTATGGAGTGCGTGACGATCGCTTCGTTCTTCTTAAACGTGAATGTGGAGCTGTTTGGTTTTTTCAAGGGGCAGAGAGGACTACGACAAGGGGACCCGCTTTCGGCTCTTCTCTTCACGCTATGTATGGAGTACTAGCTAGGCTACTTCATCATACGACCTCGACCATGGAATTCAATTATCATCCATCTTGTAAGCCTATAAAACTGACCCATCTAATGTTTGCTGATGATCTTCTATTATTCTGTAAGGGAGATATCAAGTCTATTATGGTGATTCTACGTACCTTCTCCACCTTTTCTGCTGCTACTGGCTTAAAGATGAGTCCAGGCAAATCTAATGTCTATTTTAGCGAAGTGAAGGAGGACACTAAAAAGGATGTTATTCAAATTTCGGGTTGCAAGGAAGGCAAGTTACCTTTCAAATACTTGGGAGTGTCTATCAAAGCTTCGAGACTAGACATTAAGGATTGCTCTCCTATTATTGATAAGGTAATGGAAAGAATAAGGAGTTTAGGTGCAAAAAAGCTATCTTACGTTGGACGACTAGTGCTAATACAAGCGGTTCTGAAAACACTGCACAATTACTGGTGCACAATTTTTCTTCTACCATCTGCTGTAATCAGGCACATTGAATCCTTTTGTCGTAACTATTTATGGGAGGGAGGACCTGATTACAAAAGGTTCCACTCGTTGCTTAGGACAAAGCATGTCGGCCAAAAAAGGAGGGGGGATTAGGACTAAAGAACGATTATCTATGGAACTAGGCTGCTATTGGCAAGATAATTTGGTGGACGACTGACAAACCAGATTCTTTATGGGTGAAGTGGGTTAATCACTTGTACTTAAAGGGCAAAGAATGGTTCGATTATCAACCGAATGCAACTGTTTCGTGGACTTGGAGAAAGGTCTGGTCAGGTTAGAGATATCTTCCGTCTAGCATATGATACTCAGGTCTGGAATGCTACCAATGCTTATACTATAAAGAAGGGTTACGACTAGGGATGGCAACGGATCCGAGATCCGATCCAGATCCGCAAGATCCGGTCTGCACAGATCGGATATGGATCCAAAATTTTTAGATCCGTTGGATATGGATCCGGATCCGCTATCTTTAAACGGATCTGGATCTGGATCTTAATAAGTAAATCCGGATCCGATCCGCAAATCCGTTTTATTAAAAAAAAAATTAAATTGTGTGTGACTTGTGACTTCATCAATCGCGAATGAATGAATCAGAGCTGCTAGCTGACAAATGTAATCAAAATTAATGTTGTTTAAATTCATCATAGCTGAGTGTACTGTAAATCGTATACATACACGATGAAGGGGATTTCAATAATAGTTTTCAATATGATAATTTTATTATTATTTGCTCGTTTGTTGATCATCCTCGTACAAATATACATACACACATATATAATTGTGACTTTAACTTGTATTTCTTTTGTTATTTCTAAAACATTTTTGTTTTAGTTTTTTGATCTTTGATTACGAATCTTTCAGTTCGATTTTATTTGTAAGATTATGAAAATTTAATATGGTCCAAAATATTTGTTAACCAAAAAAATTGTAGAATCTAAGTAAAAAATTGGATCCGCGGATCCAATCCGGAACCGGTCCAAATCCGGTGGATCTTGATCGAGATCTACACTTTTGGTATCTGTCGGATCTGGACCGGATCCGGATCCGCTACTAGGGATGCGGATTTGGATATGGATCCATACAGATCCGGTCCGAATCCGGTCCGTTGCCATCCCTAGTTACGACTGGCTTCGAAATCCCAAACAGCAGGTTACATGGCATCAACTCGTGTGGAATCAATGGACTCTCCTCAAGCACGCAATGTTTGGATGGATATATCATCATCAAGGGGTGAACACAAGAACGAAACTTAAGCAATTAGGATTAATACAGGATGCTAGTTGCTCAATTTGCGGTCAGGAGGAGGAGACTATGGAGCATTTGTTCTTTGCCTGTTTATACAGTAAGAAGATCATTAACCTGGTAGGGAGGTGGATGAATGTGGATATTCCTAGTACACAATTACTAGACTGGAGAACTAACCAGAGGGGTACAAAAGTGCAGAAGGCGATTATCAATCCCGTGATTAATAGCACTATGTACCAAATTTGGAGGCAACGCAACGCGGCTATTTATGAGCAACGAGTCATTCGTCCACGCATGGTAATATAAGTTGTTCAAAAAGATTTTAGATACAAGGCTAAAATAGGTAGGAATGGACTTAATCCCAAAGATTTAGCTTGGATCGATAGGATTATGTAGTGAGCTTATCAATTGATCATGCTAGTTCGTGATGTATAAGTCACTTTTATTAATACAATCTTTTACAAATTCCAAAAAAAAACTCGGGAAATATGAAAGGTGTAATCCCCTAGAAATTATAATGCGATACAGTGGCGGAAACACTGTAGAGTTGAGATTAAAACACACTGACAAACTATATCTTAAAAAAAATGGTAAGTCAATACAAAGGCCTCTTTTTACAAGGGCTAAAAAGGAAATTCTCCAAACAGGTTTATACAAATCCATAAATCGTGAATGAAGAAAGAGTAGGATCCACGCTACTCGCTTGCTCACACCCAAAAGGGACCAAAACCCAGCAGCAAACACCTGTCGTGTTATAAACATAACAACCACGTCATTGGGGAGTAACTCGGACGTTCTCCCAGTCATATTATATCATATGGAAAAATAATAGTATTACTATATCAAAATATTTAAAAAGAGAAAACATTACAATGATATAATAATAAAAAAAAGCGAAACTTAAAGCACTTGTCAAGCTGCAAGTCAAAAAATCAATCGATAATAATAATATTTAAAAATGGCGTTATGGAAATTCGATCAGTGTGCACAAGGCTAGACTTTCACTAGGGATAATACTGGAAACTAGCTTCGAGAACTGTAGAATTAACTCATAACAGAATCCAGTCTCTAACTAGGGAACTCAACTATAACAGAAGTGCGTGCAGCGATGTCCTGGTTTAAGTAGTATACACCCCTCCTGGACACAAACCATGTGCAGTTCAACCCGACGCGACTTAAACGATGCGATATCTAAGTTTAAGATCAATGCACACTCTCCTAAACACAAAACATGCTCAGTTCAACAACCAATGTGCTCTAGAAAGATACACCAGCCTTACAGTTGATGGCAAAAACGTACATCCCAGACTATATTATTCTAACCCCACACTTCTCTTATTCCATAACTCCAAAACAACCATTATCGATATTCAAAAATAAATAATCATCGTAAATAATATGAAAATAAAAGAAATAAACCTTTTATATAAAAGGGAAATTTTCTATCAATAGAAACTTAATAATTTTAGAACTTAAAATAGAAATATTCTTATAGAAATACCTAAATTATTAAAATAAGTGATATGTATAAAAATAGCATTTCCGACGAAGTGTTAACATTTTATTGTTATCATTGTTATCGTAACATTAATAAAATTCTATATCCGTTACTCAAAATATAAATAAAATATAATAAGTCAATATATAGTATTTTATAAATAATTAGGAAATCGATTTAAAACTATAAATTTTAGAAAGGAGATGTTTTAAGAAAAACGATATCAAAATTAATTGAGTCAACGAGTTTATAAATGAAATGAATTTTAAAAAGGTTTCCAATTATCTTAGCAAATAGCTTTTATTATAAATAATACGGATTTTACTAAAAATAGTCAATCAAAAACAAAAACGAGATTATTAGTGAAAATAGTCTCGACTAAAAATGTAGTTAAAACAAAATCGACTATTCTCTCATTTATTAGTATAAATCGTAAAACGAAAATTAATTTCTTGAACAAGTATACAAATCTCGATTATATATATAATATAAAAATAAAATTTTGAGTTAAAATTATAAATTAACAAAATATGACAAAAACATAAAATTGATATTATTTAGTTACTGTGTCACGATAACCAACAAATTATTATAAACGATCATAAATAATAAAATTACTAACGATTTATAAAACGATATCGAAAGTTGTAAAAATATTTATAAGGTACACAATTTAAAATAAATATTTTTAGCAAATAATAAATAGCTAAAATTAGAAAACCGAAGTTAAAATACTACTACTCAAACATACGATATCAAATCGAGTAACGTCCTAAAGTTACCTTAAATCGAATCGGTAGCTTTAAACCATTTGCTCATAGTCCAAGCTCCAGTCACGAACTCGAGAGTCGTCTTGAACACTTGTTCCTCAGTAAATCCATCTTACACCAACAGAATTCGAGACATAGAAATAGAAATAAAGGGATTGGATTAAGGATTGATACAGAGAATAGAGGAATGGAAGAATGAAAGGCGGAAAAGGGGAAAGAAAGCTAGAGAGAGAGTGTGACGCCGGCGACTTTGGGTGGTTCCTCCGGCACCGATGGCCAAGGGACACGCCTCGAAATCTCCTGCGTTACGCAATATCACGACCAGGAAAAGCAAAGGAAAGGGTGATCAAAACAAACCATAACCAAATGTTGACGTGTGCTTGAAGGAAAGATCTATGCAAGATATTGTAGGGATTCCGGCCTATGATTTGGATTCTGAGGCTGAAAGGGAAGGAACGAACGTGAAGGAACAGAAGAAGGAGAACAGCCAAGGTGATGATGAGAATTCGGGACCATGGCTTATCAAACAAGGGAGGAAAACTGTAAGGGAGACACCTCTACATCAGGAAGACAACTCTGATAACCTGTTACAGTTAACGAAGGAGGATGTTCAAGAGGAAATTGAGCTTTGGGGAACGGCGGTTTATGGATTTGTTGTGGGCGCTAACCCACCATGGCAGATCTTAGAGGGTTTCCTGAAAAGGATTTGGGCCAAACACAACATATACAAGATTTCCTTCTTGCCTAATGGGGTATTCCTGGTTCGATTTGCGACAACAACTATGCGGGAAGCGGTACTGAATGGTGGATATTACCTATTTGACAACAAACCTCTAGTTGTCAAGGCTTGGAAAGAAGATGTGAATCTGGAAAAGGAGGATGTGAAAGTTGTTCCCGTGTGGGTGAGACTTCATAAACTCCCACTCAAATTCTGGGGGGCAAGTCTGAGTAAGATCGCAACTTTAGTTGGGCCCTTGGTGAAAGCAGATGACACCACAACCAACAAAACCAGACTTGGTTTCGCCAGGGTCATGGTCGAGTTGAAGATGGGGCAAGACCTTCTAAAGATAGTGAAATTCAAGGACGAGAATGGTGAGACTGTGCAGATACAGGTAGAGTATGAATGGCAATCGGTGGTCTGCCAGGGGTGCCATAACATGGGCCACGTGAAAGACCAATGTCAGAGACCATTAACTACGACAGTCGCACAAACTAGAGATGGGCAGAAGAAACAATGGAGAGTGGTACAAAAAGTGAGGCCAGTACAACCAACTCAGAATGTGGAGAAGCACTCCCCCATACAGACTGGTACACCAACATTATCTGGTTCTTCGCAAGAGGGTGTGGAAAAAGATAAAATGACTCCAATTAACAATATGTTGGCGAACGATAGGGGTGTGGATCAAACGTCACAAGTATCAGGAAACACTGACACAAGTGAAGAACCCCCAAGACAGATTGAGAGCCCGACGTACCAACAAGTATTGACTGATGCAAAAGTGAAGAATGGAGCCCTGGTGAAATCAGGAAATGGTAACCCTTCTAAACAACTGAAATTATGATGATGAATATGGGATTTTGAAATGTTAGAGGATGAATAGGGTTAAGAAACAGAAGGAAATTAATAAATTTTCGATGGTTAATTGATAAGTGTAGTTTGTAGTGCCTAATTTGCTGTGTTTTGGTCCCGTTTTCCTTGTGGAATCGCTCCTTGGGAGCGGTTTATGGGTTACTTATACTTTCTTTAGTTTGTTTTAGGTTCCCGAGACCATTTGTGAAGAATTGGAGTGAATCCGACTCGATACATACACTTTTTGGAGCCAACGAAGTGAAGGAACGATCACTCGATGCCTTGGATTCGACCCCCAGACCTTGGGACCCAATCCCGAGCCTCTTAGACTCGATCCCGAGCCCCGAGAATCGGTGAGAAGCCCACGAGAACCAAGGAGGGACCAAAAAGATCATATTGGAGGCCTACAAGACTCATCCCTGACGGGAATAGCCTCATCCCGTCCGGGATGAGGTGCACGAAATGCAATGGTTCTGTTATGGGTTCGTCCCGGTCGGGACCAGCCCTTCCCGATCGGGATCAAGCATAACACTGGGCTGTGTAATCAATAACACCAGGCTGTGTTATAGCTCTTCCCGGTCGGGACCAATCCGTCCCGGGCGGGACATGGGTGCTGCAGCGTGACTTCAACTCTTTTCTTCTCCTTACTCATTGTAACCCTATATACCCTTCCTTTTGTAATCTTATGTTATGTTCTTCATTACCCATTAAACCCTAGACTACTTTAGGTTAGTTTAGCCTAGATTAGTGTAGATTAGTCTTTAATTAGTCCTTAATCTTAGTTTAATCTAGTTAGACTACTCTTGTAATATTGGAATTCTTGGAGATTCTACCAATCTTGACGACATTGGTGGATGTTTTGGGTCTTCTTTTATACAAGTGTTCATCTTTTCCTTTCATCTAGTTTGGTATAATCTTTCCTTTCTCTTTTTCTTTAATTTTTCATATTTAATCAAGTTTTCATCTTTGTTATTGTTTGTTCATCCTTGTTATTCCCATTATGGATGTTTTGTTGTTTGTGTTGATTCTTCTTGTTATGGTTAGTATTAGTTTCATTATGTGTGAGTAGACTTGTTGTGTGGTTAGTATGGGGATTAAGTGTTGATTATGAATGATTAGGGTTTGATTGTGGGTAAAGGTAGATTCTTTGTTACTAGTCACATATTAAGAGCACCATGTGTTTGTTGAATTGCTTGTTAGAGTAGTAGTTGCAAATACTCCTCTTGCTTGTCTTCCTCTTCTCATTGTGTGAATGATTTGTGGTTGAATCCTTGTGTATTGGGTGAAAACTTGCATAAGTATTCGGGTTTGTCTTTGACATGAGAGTGCGGACATTGGTCTATGTAGCGAGATCCCGGACCGACCTTAGTAACTAGGTGAAACCTACACCCTCGATCTCCCAACTATCCTACTACACTTGTAACACCCGCTATTTTTCTTAGCGCTTTTATCCTTTCCGCTATGACTTCGTCATAACTCTATTTCGGCCTTATGTTTCATTATTTTTCCAAGCTTTATTTTTATTTTCGAGTCCAATGATATTTATTTTTATTTTAAAGAATTTTAATTCTTTTAAACCTATTTATTCGATTTTCATCGTAAACTAATTAATTTTCCGCGAGGAATTCTATTTCTCTTTGAATTGACGTTTTAAAACTCGGATTTAAGTTACTCTTTTTCCTAAAAATGTGTAAATACATTTATATAATATTTTCAAGTAGTAAATATTTTTATTTACGAAAATTTAGCCATTAAAGATTCTATTACGAAGCTTCGCGAATAATTATTTTCTTACGCGAGGTTTACTCGAGTTGCTTTAAAATGCCTTTAACTATTTTACGATTTTACTTTTTATCAACTTATAAATCATTTGAGACCTTTTCCTTATATTTTGGACCGACAAAGCTTCTTGTCACAATTTAACTATGTTTTATTAATACGTTTCATTTTATCACATTAAACCGTAAACATAGGATTCTTTTCTTTTCATTGAATTGAGGCTTTACTACTCAAGCTCTTCCTACTCCTCTTCTTATCCATTTGGCTAGCCATATTTGTCTAGATGCACTTAGGATTCTTCAACTATTTTACTATCATTTATGCTCTTTAAGTGTAGTAACCTCCTTCTCCTTTAATCTACTCTACATTCATTTTGTGCATTAACAAAAAAATTACTACAACATATTCATCATCATATTTTTTTCCTTGTTGGCCGAGTACTCCCTCCCCTATTCCAGCCTGATTTTTTGCTCCATTTCGAGTCTCAATCGAATCGTTTTTATCGTCATATTAATCCTTTTTCCGATTCCTTCGTTAAGGTAATAATCGACGTCGTTTTCGATCATTATTTACCTTGATTTTTGTTAGTTTTCTCATGGTATTTTTCTGCCATGATTTTCGTGTTTGCAAGGATATGTGGATGACCCCAAGGCCGACAAGTATATAATCGATTCAGACTTGGAGTAGAGGTAACGTCGATGTTACTCGGTATTTCATGATTTTAATTGTGTATTTGCATGTATATATTTTTATATTTTATTTTGACAATATATGTATGTCACCAAATCTGGAAAATTTTTAAAAGTTGAAAATTTGCATGTTTCGGTATTTTTATCGCTTTTTCGAGATTAACGATTAAATTGTTATATTAATTTGTAAAATCATAATATTCGGCCTAAACATGTAATATATGTTTATATTCTGTAAAATTGATATTTGTGATTATTTATAATAATTTAAGATTTTTCTGATATTTTAAATATCGATTATTGAATTATTACCGTTTACGGACAAAAACGATTAAAAGCCGATTTTTAGTTCTAGTACCTAAACATTTTATTTTAATCTTATTTTTGACATGGTGAAACTTTTTAATGAAATAGAACTTTCTGAAATTTTTCATAATTTTCAGGAATTGTTAAGTGGATGAATTAATTAATCACTTTAAATCATCGTTTATCGTTAAAACCGTGTTTGTTGTTTAAATTCTCGAATTCTGGTCTTTGGTTTAAATCTGGAAAAAAATGTGTTTCTGATGATTTCATATTACAATGTATTTTTATGATTTTTAGTGCCTTAATAAAATGTTAGGAACGATAAGTTTATTAATGAAATCGTTAATTGTGAAAACGGGTTTAAATGACGGTTTTGTTGGAATTTGTTGAATCTGGAATTTTGGAAAAATCTGGAAAATTTATAAAATCAGGATTTTAGAGTGTAATAATAATTTTCGGATATTAATACTTAAATCATTTTGTAATTACTATTTTTATTAATCGTTATTGTCGAGATTAGACGATTAACGGGAAAACGCTTTAAAAACCGAGTTTTAGGATTCTGGAAAATTTTACTTTCTGGACAGAATGTCCATAATTATGTTTTAACTATTTTACGTAATTTTTGTACTATTTATTAAAGTCTTTAATTAATAATTATTGATTTTCAGACAAATTGTGCTTTATCGTTAAAATTCTTCGTCTTACCTAAAAGAATTATTTTTCCAGCAATTTCGAAAGTATTTAAATCTAAACTTTAAGAGTTAAATCATCCCTTAACATATTCTAAATATATTCAATGGTTTAATTAAATAAAAGACGTTAAAAGCTTTAATTTGACATTTGCCGTAAAATCCTATTTGTAATCGTATTGTCGTAACTAATAATAATTAGGGAATTTTAGTTTTGTAGATTTTGAAAACACTCTGATTAGTATTATTAAAATGTTTAAGACCTTTTTAATCATTTTGTAAACCCTTATAAGATATTTTGATAATTTCATAAACCTGAAAGATCTCACTTTGATAATTAATATCGTTAAGGCCGAAAGTACTAGTTTTATAAATCTATATCGTTTACTAAAAATGTTGTATTAGTTTAAACTAATATGTTGCTATTTTCATATGATGCTATTTTTAGTAAGTTTCTAAAAATAGAAGTTTCCTAAAATATAAAGTTTCCTCTTTTAGAACATTGTGATTACTCCTTTTGTTCTCTTATTATTATGATGATTATATCTTTTAAATATCGATAATGGCTATGTTTTGGAGTTATGGAATAAGGAAAAGTGTGGGTTTAGAGTAATATAGTTTGGGCTGTACGTGTTGCCATCAACTATAAAGCTGGTGTGTCTATGTTGAGACACATTGGTCGTTGAACTGAGCATGGTTTGTGTTCAGGAGAGTGTATGTTTACCTTAAACTTAGATATCGCATCGTGTAAGTCGCGTCGAGTTGAACTGGGTATGGTTTGTATCCAGGAGGGGTGTGCACTACTTAAACCAGGACCTCGCTGCACGCAGTCCTATTATAGTTGAGTTGCCTAGTTAGAGACCAAAGTCTGATTTGTTTTGACCAAGTTCTCGAAACTGGATTTTAGTATTGTCCTAGTGAAAGTCTAGATTCTACATTAATCCTATCCATAACGCCATTTTGACTATTTTATTTATTAACGATATAAATTGGTTTGCAGGTTGGCAAATATTTTTATGTTTCTTCGGTAACCCATTTTAATATTTTGGTTTTGTGCCGAAAACTTATTTTAATATGATGTTTTACTATTTTCCATTTTTATTATTTTTTCTATAGTAGTAAGTACAGTTTTAAAATCCTGTTATACGGCTGGGAGAGCGTTGACGTTTCTCCCCACTGATTGTGGCTGTTATGTTTTAACATGGCAGGTATACGTGTCCGGTGGGTGTGGGCTAACGAGCAGTCTTGGATCCTGCTTGATCCTTTTAATAATTATGTCTTATGGATTGTTTAACCTTTTTATGGATTGTTTTAAATTTTAGCCATTTTTATGTATGGCATACGTTTGACTTTACCAATTTAATTTACTAAGACATAGTTACAGTGTGTTTTAATCCCGACTCTACAGTGTTTCCGCCACTGTATCGCGTTAGAATTTCTAGGGGATTACAACACTTATGAACCTGACCTAACCCTACCCTTTCCTTATTTGATTTCTTCGTTACCTTAGTCGTTGTCTTAGCCTTTTCCCCTTCTTATCATTCTAGTTTAGCTTAGTTCGTTGACTTAGTCCTGTATTTGGGCGACCCTAGTCTAGACGCCTCTTACCGTCCCCGTGGACTCGACCCGACTTGCCCTATCTACGTGTTAGGTGTAGTTGGTTATTTATTGTTGGCGGGGATCCACGGGAATTCCCCACCATCAATTTGGCGCCGTTGCCAGGGACGGTGCTAGTTTAGACCTTGTTTTCCTATTTACTTGACTTTGTCTTTGTTTTTGTGTTTTTTTTTTTGTTTTCTTTTGCTTCTTTTGTGTGTGAAGTTTATTTATCTCTTGTCTAGTGCCCAAAAAGCACTAGACTTCTCACGTTTGCTCCTAGTTCACAGTTTTTGCCTAGAGGTGGTCGCCATCCTCTTCTTTACAACTCAGAGCCGCATAAACGGACGGTTGCTAGATTGGGAGGTTTCCAACCGGGTACAAGCCAAGATTTTGAGCGAGCATGAGGTTTGATCTAAACTCCCCACACTTAGGAGCTAATATGAGCTACTCCTCTCCCTCTATGGATCAAAGCTATGACATGATGACCCCTAATTACTATCAAGCTTCTTGGGATAATCAAGACAACAGTGGGTATGAGCTTCAAGGATATGGAAACGGCTACCAATAAGTGAACGCTTATCAATCATATGATCATGGTGGCTATTACTCTAGCAATCAATGTGAACCCACCATGTTTAATCATGATTCACCTCATGGAAGCCAATTTCCCCAAAACCCACCACATTACCCTTCACCTCAACCACAATATGAACCCCATAACCCACAATACTACCAATCACCCCCAACCCCGCTACCAACAATATGATGCCCCACTCCTTGGGTATCATCAAGATTTTCAAGGAGCGTTACAAGACCCCAAGGACCACCAATCGCCAAACTTGGAGTTGTATCAATCGATTCTTCAATTGTAAAGGAGCAACCAAGAAATGGCCATTCAAATGCAAAAAAATCAAGATGAATTCATGGCCCAATATCAAAGGGAAAACGAGGCGATGGATGCTCGATTAAATACGTTAACGGTTAAAACCTTAATGTTTTTATCCCAAACGTCACAACTAGATGAAGGGTGCCCACTTGAGAAAGGGGAGCAACCTAATCGCGAAGCCGCCGATGTAGTTCCTTTTGAAAGCAAAACGTGCTTTGAAGAACCTCAATCGTCTACCCAAAAAGAGACGAATGAGGATATGACCCTTGGTGAAGGCATCGTTGGTGATGAATTGGAAGAGGATAGTGAGGTGGATGGGTTGGTGGAATTTGTGAAGTTGTTGGGTGAAATTGATAGCCTCAAGTTGCCCTTGTGCGAGAATGTGGAAAAACATCAAGAGCCCCTTACTAGTACACCAAGCAATGGTTAGGAAGAGGTTGAAACCGCCGGTAGAAGTTTCAATTCTCTCCTCCAAGATGATGTGGGGACGAGTGATGAAGATGGGGAACCACAACTTGAGGAAGGTGTTGGGATGTGCAACAAGGAAATGGGGCCAAAGCCATTTTTTGTACCTCATGATGAAGACTTGAAGCTTGCTAGTGATTGAAGACGGTGCCTAGGGAGGAAGAGGTCGGTGAAGCTCGTAGGATGGATAGACCCCGGAGACAACACGAAAGATGACGTTGGGTCTTTTGAGGACTACTTCTTGCCTCCACCTTGGAGGCCGTGGAGGATAGCTTGGCTCGAGCACTCTTTGGGCCTTCATTACGATGCCGGTCGTGCGTTCGACTTGCTCCTCCAAGCCCTTGAGGGCTATGGTTGAAGAATGAGAGTCCACCATCCTCGGTTTGACGGAGTTCCTAAAGAACCGTCATGTTGTATATTCCCCTTTCTCTCTTCTCTTTAGTTTTTGTGTTTGTAATTGTGTTTTTTATGATTTTGTTTCTAGGATTGGTTTGTTTTGTGAGACCCTTGTAATTTTGGAATCTTTGATGAGCGATGTGAGGGTGGGATTTTGATGATTGTTTTGAGCTTATTTGATAGGTGTCAAGTGAAGATGAATCGAAGAGAGGAATGGTTGTTGATAGAGCTTGGATTGTGAGCAAGGGAATCGGTTTTTGAAGCTTAGGATAAGCTTTTGGGTTTGTGGAAGGCTAGAAGATTCATCCCGACCGGGAAGAAGGCATCCCGACCGGGAAGGGAGAGGCATCCCGACCGGGAAGGAGCCGTCCCGATCGGGATGAGGGTGTCAAATTTCGAGTTCCTGGAGTGCCATTCCGACCGGGACGGGTGAGGCATCCCGACCGGGACCATCCATCCTGACCGGGATGGTCCCCTTCTCCTCTTTTGGCCTCTTTTTCGACATTTGAGCCCACCCTACCACTTTATACCCCCTCCCAACCTCCCTACCTATCCTTACGCATATCATATGACCCATGCACCTCATTTACATACCCTCACCTCATATTCTATTCACTTTACACCAAATTTCACATCAAATCCCACCCCATCATACCATTACTACCTCAACCATGCGTTATTATCAAGTTTGAAGCGGGTTAACAATGAAGAAGACAAGCAAAGTGCCTATAGTGATCATTGAGAGGATGGAGCGAGTGAGTTGCTAACCGATGGGTACGACAACTATCCTTTCTTTTCCGTCTTTTATTGCTTCTTTCCCCTTGTTTTTCCCCTTCCCCTTGTACACTTTTGTGTCATGGTGTCATGGTGGCCTTCGAGGCCTTGGTAGTTATTGCTCCCGACTCTCGATGACGTGACTACATCGAGAGTCCTTTTCAAAATCCAAATTTTACAAAATTTTCACCCTTTTTGTAGGATTTAGTCGGATTCGGGCGGAATCCGGGCAAGGTGACTTGATTACACCTAGTCCTCTCCTCCCATTTCCTTTTATTTCTTCCCCCATCCATATCTTTTCTTGTCTCGGCCCATGGTGACTTGATTACACCCCGGCTGGACGCATTCTACCCTTTTCTTCATCTTCATTTTTGATTCTTAGCCTTATTTTCGTAGTTTATTTTCTTTTTTTTAGTGTCTCCGCACACTACGATCGAGCATGAGGACATTGCTCGGTTTAAGTGTGGGGGAGCGATATTCTATCATAGTTAGTTTTATTTTTTTAGTTTTTCGAAAAATCTTTAAAAAACCCTAAAAATTTGAAATTTTTTCACAAAAATCAAAAAGATTTTCTTTTGAGTTTTTTTTCCTTTTGTGTCGTTTTGTCGTGTATTTGTTGTATTGTGTGTGTGTTTGCCTCCCTTTTTCCTTATAGGTTGCTTAAATCACCGATAGCTTTGGAGAGCTTTCAAGGTATCCGGTAACATCTTCTATCCCTTTTTCCTTCTTTGTCTCTTGCGGAGTTTGGAGGAGATTGTGACGTTGTGTGCTCGGGTGGAGCTTTATGAAGTTGTGGTTGATTTGGTGACTTGATTGGAAGTTCGGGGTGGTGTTTGTTTTGTTTATGTGTTTGTTTTATCTTGTTTTGTTTTGCTGCCTTTTGTCTCTTTTTATTTTGTTTTCGTTGAGTCTTTTTTTGTGTGTGTAGTTGTGTCTTGTGTGTAAAAAGGTTTTCGAAAACCCGGTTTAGAGGCTAGTGTGCAAGCGTTTACTTTCCCTTTCTAGTAATGTAAATAGAGTCTTGGACTTTAGTCTAGTAGAATGAGCCTAAATCAATGATTTCGTTGGTCCTTTACCTTGAGTCCACCTAGCTTACTAGGGATTTACTACGGGATTTGCATTTTGACCATTATGACCACCCACGGTGTAAAAAGGCCTTGTTGCCGAGTCCCGTTCCTTAGGTGACCATGTAACACCCCTGATTTTATAAATTAAATTAATTTAAAATTTTATTCGTATTTTTATTTTTTACGATTTAACTCGTAATTCTTAAAATTATTATAAAAACGAATTTATCGTTTAACCGTTTCAAACTCCTAAAATTCTATTTATCTCGAAAAACTCTTCTTATGTTTAAAACGTATTTCTATTCACGTTTCGATTTATTTTATACATTTAATTTAATTCTTATCGGAAGTCTATTTCGGCGATTTTAATTCTAAATTTTATTTATTTATACTTAAGCTCGAATTTCTATTTTCGGCTCGAAGCTCATTTATTTTAAGTTTCGTCAAAATATTTATTTCCTTTCCTCGAGAAATCAATTTAATTCACTTTATCGAAAACTATTATTTATCGGGAAATACTATTTGATCGTCTAATTATTTATTTCTAAGCTTCGTTTTTCGTACCGAGTGCTTTATTTACTCAATTTATTTGACGGCCCGATTATTTCTGAGTTTTGCTAACTCGATTTTAATTTGATTTCTTGGGTTAGTCAACTTATTGTCTCGAAACCGTGTTGTGCTGACACTTATTCTATCTGTATGTAGTACTTACCTCTTTTTTTTAGTGGAATGAATTCATCCCACTTGTATTAACATTCTTTCCCCCTTCTTTATACCCACCGTTCCACCTATCCCTTCATATTGAGAAAACCCATTTTATTGTGCTGATTGGAACCACCTCTTCGTTCTCCCTCATCACCGCTTCATTCCCTTTGCCTTCCTTATTCATCCCACCGCTTCATCTCTTTTTCAAGGCATCCCCTCTATCATTCGTTTTTCCCATTCAGTCTTTCCCATTCATCTCATCCTAAGTTGTTGCTACGCTCTGTTGCTGCTGCATACTGGTGCGTACTGTTCCTGTTGCGGTAATGCTCTGCTGTTTGCATTCTTTCTTCTTCGTTTTCTCCTTCTTTTTCTTTTTCGTCTGCTTTTTGCTGCTGCTCCGTGTTTCTGTTGCATCGTTGCTGCTGCTGGTTTGCTTTTGCCGTTGTCTTCCTGCTCCTTTTTTTTTTCTCCCTCTGTTTTTCCGTCGCTTTGTTGGCCTGCTGTCCGTTGTCTTTGTTCCCCTTCTCTTCTTCCTCTTCTGATTTTCGTTTTTTTAGATGCTGCTGTTCATTACACTTAATCAATCTCTTCTTTTCTTTTCTGTTGCTTCTTCTCCTCATGCGTCTGATTTCGTTCTGCCCGATATTTGCATTCCGCGTCCTTCTTCATCTCCTCTGTTTTCTGTTCTTGGCTGTCGTCGGTTGCTGTTCTTTGCGTCGTCATCATTGTCGTATTTGTGGCTGCTGCTGTGTCGTTGTGATTTAATTCAATTGCTGTTTATGTCGTTTCGTTCTCGTCCTGCTACCTGCTCGATTTTATCGGGTTTCGTTCCTCGAGTCGTTGTCTTCTTCTCTTGTATTATTCTCTCGATTAATCTATTTTCGCATCCCGTTTCTGCTTTCTTCGTTTTTCTTTGGACTGATGATACCTTTCGATCCCCTTTCTATTTCCTCTTTCTATGTCGTACCGCTGCTGCTCTTTGCTGCTATTCCTGTTGTTCGTATCGTTTTCGACGTCACCGTTACTGCTGTTATTGCGTGTTGTTGATGCCGCTGCTCTAATTTCGTTTCGTTCTGCCTGGCTGCTACTTGTCCTTGCCTTATGACTGCTTATCATGCCTCTATTCTTCATTCATCTATCATTTTCCTTCTTGCGAATCGTGTCCCCTTCTTTTCCTCGTTCTCTTCTCCCTCTTCCCCTTATCTTTATCTTCGGATTTCGCTCTTTCAGTTGTGTCATGCCTGCCCTTGTCATTCCGTCTCGAAGCAATTTTGTAGAAGTATCAAGGGTCGGAGCTTGGGTCGAAGGGCAAATACATTGACGACTTACTAAAGGTAACTTTAGGACGTTACTCGATTTTATATCGTATGTTTGAGTAGTAGTATGTAGTAAATACTATACTGTCGGCTTTCTCTTTTTAGCTACGTATTATTTTGCTAAAAATATTATTTCAAATTATGTAACTTATAAATATTTTACAAGGTTTCGATATCGTTTTATAAATCGTTAGTAATTTTGTTATTTACGATCGTTATAGTATTTTGTTGGTTATCGTAACACTAGTAACTAAATAATGTCGATTTCATATTTTAGTCATATTTCGTTAATTTATAATTTTCACTCAAAATCGTATTTTTATATTTTAATCGAGATTTGCATACTCGTTCAATAAATTAATTTTCGTTTTACGATTTATACTAATAAATGAGGAAATAATTTTAATTTTTAATATATTTTTCGTCGAGACTATTTTGACTAATAATTTCCGAGTGACTATATTTTATTAAAATCCGTATTATTTATTAATAAAAACTATCTGTTAAAAATAATTTGAAATCTTCGTGAATCTCATTTCATTTATAAAACTCGTTGATTTAATTAATTTTGATATCGTTTTTTTTTTTTAAACGTCTCTTTTCTAAAATTTATAGTTTTAACTCGATTTCCTAATCCTTTATAAAGTACTATACCTTGACTTTTAAATTTCATTTATATTTTGAGTAACGAGTTTGGAAATATATTAAAGTTACGATAACAACGATAATAATAAGATGTTAATTTCGTTAGAAATGCTATTTTTATACATTTCACTTATTTTAATAACTTACGCATTTTCTATGAGAATTTCTATTTTAAGTAAGTTTCTAAAATTAGTAAGTTTCTATTTATAGAAAGTTTCCCTTTTTATATAAAGTATTTATTCCTTTTATCCTCATAATGATTATATTTATTTTGATTATCGATAATGGCTTGTTTTGGAGTTATGGATTAAAGACAAGTGTGGGGTTAGAGTAATATAATCTAGGGTTTACGGTTTTGCCATCAACTATAAGGCTAGTGTATCAGGAATCGGTACATTAGTTGTTGAACCGGGTGACAGGTATCCCGGGAGTTGTGTACATTTTGACCTTAAGCTTAGGCCTCGCAGTAAGTCGCCGTCATAAGTTGAACTGGGTGACAGGTAATCCCAGGAGGGGTGTGCATTGTCTTAAACTAGGGCCACGCATTTATAAGTCGTCGTCCTATTATGGTTGAGTAGCCTAGTTAGAGACCGAAGTTTGATTTGTTTGAACTAGGTTCTTGAAGCTAGTTTTTAGTATTCTCCTGGTGAAAGTCTGACCTTCTACACTAATCCTATCCATAACGCCTTTTTAAATATATTTATTATTATCGATAATTTTGGTTTGCAGGTTGGCAAATATTCGAAGTTTTCTTCTGAAAACTTGTTCTGATTTTATTGTTCCAATATTTTAAATTTTCTCCGAAAGCCTATTTTTATTATATCATTTAACGTTTACCATTTTAAACTATTTTGATATAATAATACTATTATTTTTATCATATGATATAATATGGCTGGGAGAACGTCCGAGTTGCTCCCCACTGACGTGGCTGTTATGTTTATAACATGACAGGTATTTGCTTCCGGGTTTTGGGTGTGAGCTAGCGAGTAGCGTGGCTCCTACTCTTTCTTCATTCGATTTATGGATTTGTATAAACCTGTTTGGAGAATTTTTCTTTTTAGCCCTTTTGTAAAAAGAGGCCTTTGTATTGACTTACCATTTCTTTTAGGGTTATTTAACAACAATAATACCAACTATAGGGCGTCTTCCCAAAATAATATCAATTTTAATAAATCTGAGAATAATACGTATTATTGAAGTAGTTAAACGAGAGTAGTATGGGTGACCGGTTACCTGTAGAACCCTTCGACCTTTCTTTTTCACCTTTAATTTTATTTAACGGCAATAATATCAACTATAGAGCATCTTCCGAAAATAATTCCAATTTTAATAAATCTGAGAATAATACATATTTTTGGAGTAGTTAAATCAGAGTAGTATAGATGACCAGTTAATGATAGAACTCGTTCACCTTGCTTTTTCGCCTTTAATTTGTTTAATGTTCACTCTTTTTTACTTACTCAGTATACGAGGCATTAAACGTCATTAACGTCTTCGGTCTTCCTCTTCCTTCAACCTTACCAAATCTGACTAACAACACAATCCTACACCAAAATCAACACGTTAATATAAACGAAACTTATAGAAAAAACGGAAGAATGATGAAGGGTAATGGAGAGAGAGGATGAAGGAGAAAGTAAGGAGGAGTAGACTTGAGAAAACTGACCCGACCCGAATAAGCCAAACCGAAACCGACCCGACACCCGAACCGTAGCATGATTTTGACCCGAACTAACCCGAAACTGACCCGACTATTATTATAGAAAATTAGTCGATATCCCTAAAAAGGTTGAAAACAGCAAACCCGAGAATGACCCGAACCCAAAATTATCCGACCCGACCCGAAGTCAACCCGATTATTATAACCCGAAAGTGACCTGACCCAAAGCTGACCCGACACAGTTCACCCGTTATCCGTGTCTAAGGAGGAGGATGGAGGATAAGTAACAGGTTAAATATTAATTAGGTGACCTGATGTAGCAGGTTATAAATTCACTTATACTACTCTTGTTTAACTACTCCAATAATACGTATTATTCTCGGATTTATTGAAATTGATATTATTTTGGGAAGACGTCCTATAGTTGGTATTATTGTTGTTAAATAACCCTTTCTTTTAATAAGATATAGTTTGTCAGTTTATTTTAATCCCAACTCTACAGTGTTTCCGCCACTGTAATGCATTAGAATTTCTAGGGGATTACAGACCATGTTCGGAATTGATAGATTAGTCCAAGTTTTCCCCCTTTTTGTGGGTTTGAAGGGAAGGCGCCGTCCCGACTCACCCATTCCCCTACCTTCCACACATATCCACACAATAAACTGCAATTTATTGAAGTCTCTCTTTCTTAGATGCAAAGAAATGCCTATCACTCAAATCAAGCCAAGAAGGACAAAGAAAAGAAAATGAAAGAAATGAAAGAAAGAGAAGATTGAAGAAAAAGAAAAGGCACAAAAAGCAAAAAAGAAAATAGAAAAGAAGAAAAAGAAATGGCATGACAACAAACAAGGCAAAAATGCAAAAAGAAAGAAAAATGCCAAAAGAAAACCCGTCTCACAAAAATAATCCCCTCATCTCAAAATAAGCCTTTTACCGACTATTACCGTGAAGAGCGTACCAAAGGACCGAGTCCCTAGGAAGGATGATAGCGGTAATGGTCGGTCTTCCCTCACTTTGCAATATTATCCACCTTTTTACTTGGACTAGTTGGGCGGTTTTTGTAATCCCCTATAAATTCTAATGCAATACAGTGGCGGAAACACTGTAGATTTGGGATTAAAAAAACACTGATGTTCTATATTTTACAGAAAGAACGGTCAGTCAATACAAAGGCCACTTTTACAAAAGGGCTAAAAATAAAATTCTCCAAATGGGATTAAGAATCCATAAATAATCATAAATCAAGCGGAGTAGGATCCACGCCACTCGCTAGCTCACACCAAACCCCGGAACAAATAATACCTGCCATGTTATAAACATAACAGCCACAATTCAGTGGGGAGCAACTCAGACAGTTCTCCCAGCCATATTACATAATATTAAAGCATAATTACTATTATATCAAAATAGTTGAAAACGGAAAACATTTAAAGTGATACGGTAAAATACTTCAAAATGATTGTCAACCTGTAAATCAATGTAAATCAATACTAATAACGGCGTTATGGAAATCAATTAGTGTAAT
The DNA here is from genome assembly GCA_958450325.1 of Agrostemma githago. Classification (NCBI taxonomy): domain Eukaryota; kingdom Viridiplantae; phylum Streptophyta; class Magnoliopsida; order Caryophyllales; family Caryophyllaceae; genus Agrostemma; species Agrostemma githago. Next base: position 31,070,724 of record OY288256.1, read on the forward strand.
GGAATAGACTTTCACTAGGATCATACTAAACTAGGTTCGAGAATTCAGTCAAAACAAATTAGACTTCGGTCTCTAACTAGGCAACTCAATTATAACAGGACTGCGTGCAGCGAGGTCCTGGCTTAAGTAATGTACACCCCTCATGGACACCAACCGTAATCCAGTTCAACCCGACGGCGACTTACACGATGCGATATCTAAGTTTAAGGTCAAAATATACACACTCCTGAACACAAACCATGCTCAGTTCAACGACCAATGTGTCTCTAACTAGACACACCAGCTTTATAGTTATGGCAAAACGTATACCCTAGACTGTATTACTCTACCCGTACACTTGTCCTTATTCCATGACTCCAAAACAAAGTCGTTGTCGAAATCCGATAGGATTATCAAAATGTTCTTAAAAGGAAACTTTCTAATTTGGGACACTTTCTTCAAATATTAAATATTACTCCCTCTGTTTCTTTGATATCTTCCACATTTCCTTTTTCAACCATTTCTTTGATTTCTTCCACTTTCCTTTTTTCTATCACACTTCTCTCTTACCTAGGTGGCCCACTTACTTTACTCCCTCCCTACTTTTACTTATTTTATTGTTTTTCTTAAGAAATGTGTCACTTTTAAGGTGGAAGAAATCATAGAAACGGAGGGAGTATTATAATTAGAAATCGTTCAACATTTTGATTATATAAAATAGTTAATATTAGGCCTCGAGACGTAACATTATACTTATTTTATAAATATATATTTAACGATTAAAAGTCAACGAAAGTCAAAATCAAAATTATTTCTCAAAAGGTTGAATTATAAGTAATTAAAAGTATTAAATTACAAATTTAAAGATTTTTCGGAAAAACACTGTCTTACTATAACATTCATAATTAAATCATCAAAAATCAAAACAAAGTAAGATCAGTGGGGTTGAAAACTTTAAAATCTTAGCTAAAACTTTTATTTCTGGAGTAAATCCAAATTTCAAACGTGACAAAGGTTTTTACTTGTACTTTCACAAACTGGCAGAATTCGACACCCGATGGTATCTCATTAATAAAATACGTTTAAAAATTGATTTTGAAGAAAACCCAATTGGAAACATTAAGTAGACTCTTTAAAGTTTCGGTACATAAATTACCCAGAATAAATTCAAAGTTTATCAAAGGTTTTAAATTAGATTTTACAAAAATTGACAGATTCGCGGACTAATCCGACGTCTGTTCGTAAAAATATTATTTTGACCAAAATACTTGGAATTATTATGCGAAATTTAAAATATATATACTAGACTTAAAATAAAAAGTAGTCTCTTTTCAAAGTTTTCGAAAACAAAGTATTTAAACAGGAGAAATAAATCGTATAAAAGCACTATTAGATTTCCAAACTTGCTGTAACTTTGTTAAAAACAATAAAACTTTCAATTTGATCGTTTATATTAAAAACACGAAAATTAAGAAATTAATTCTTATTTACGTTTTATTCTCGGCCTTAATATGCTTTTAGAAGATTCGAAACATATTATCATAATATAGCAAACATGTTTATAAAAATTCGATTTTTAAAACAATACTACAAGCAACTACACACATATATCATGCAATACCGAGTCATGCCATCATGTATTACCTTCATTGAGATCCGAGCCAATTATAATAATCGTCCTCGTCGGAACTAGCACAATTGCCTACGAAAAAATTTAAACCGATGGTATCAAAACCATATAAGTTAATAAAAAGAGAGAAACGAGATGGAGAATAAGAGTAATATATTACCCTCGAGATAGGAATGAAATAGGGCCGATTTAAGGTAGAATTGAGGAACGAGATTGGGTGGAAAACGGGATGACGCAGCAACAATAGATATCAGTAATTAGCACCACCAATAGCATGCAGATCACACAGCAGCAGCGGCACCCAGTAATAGTAGCATATCAGCGACGGAAACATTCGCAAATCACGACAGAACAACATACAGCAACATCAACAATAAGAAGAAGAAAAGAAGACAAAGAAAAAGAAGCAGCAACATCGACAGATCATCAGGACATCAACGACAGCAACAACACGTAGCAGAACAACGACAAACCAGCAGAGCAGAAGCATCACGGACAGCAGCATAACAAGACCGTGGCTGCAGCAGGGACGGTCGTCATGAGAGCAAATCAACAACAACAAGGAAAAGAAGAATAAAGGGATCGATCACCTCTAACGAAATCGAGCGGAAAGGCTGATTGGAGTGAGAAAGAAAGGCAGGACACTACAGGTGACGAATAATTGCAGCAGACACACAATCGACATCGGAACCAAGCGGAACAGAAGCATCAGCACGCAGGAGCAACAACAAACGAGCAGGAAACGACAAAGAATCAGTAGCAAAAGAAGAGGAAGAAAAGAAGAGGTAAATAAGGAGAAGAAGAAGAAGAAAAGCAAGGTCACAAACCGTAGCAATGGAAACGAGAACAGGGCGATCGAACCGAAGAAGAAGAAGGCATGAATTGACAGGCTGAATGATAGAGAACGTGATAGAGAAAGAAGAGCGAAGTAGTTAATGAGAGCGGTTGAATGAGATAAAGAAATAGGGTTAGTAACCTGACAAAAAGAAAGGGGAGTGGGGGTTTAAATGAAAAGGTTAGAATTAAATGGGTACCGAGTCCAATTGACTAAAAGACGGGTTGAATAAATAGAATTACGTGACAAATAAACATCGAGTCAAAAGTCGGCTCAAGTAAGAAATCGAATTTAAGGTTGAGTTAGAAAAATGAGTAATTGGATCGAATAAAATACTGACGAAATAAAATATTTTCCACGGTTAGAGAAAATATCGAGGATAAAATAAATGTTTGAGATTAAAATAAAGTTTCACGAGAAAGTAAACGAATGTTCAACGAAAATGAATTAAATCGATTTCTCGAAAACAAAATAATGATTTTTCAACAAAAGTTTAATAAAATGATTTCTCGAGGAAATAATAAATATTTCAACGAGTTTCGAGTTGGAAAAAGAAATTCGAGTTAAAATAAAGATTTTAGGACTTTAAGATGAATTAAAAGTAAATCCGAGAAGAATTAAAATGGGTTACGAGTTGAATCGCCAACGAAATAAAAATATGAATACAAAAATTTATAAAAATTAGGGGTGTTACAGTTTTGGGCATGGGACGACCCTCTTGGCTCATCGCTAAAGGGGGCGGGGTCTCACTTACCTACAGTGTCGACTAACACCGTGGTTCATCACTTCCCATCCCGCCTATCGTCCCGTAGTACGTTCTTAGAAAGTTAGGAGGACCTAGGTAAGTTATCAACGTTTTTATTGCTTTGTTGTCATACTATTAGGGTTTAGTTCATCTCGATTTGTATGATTAGCTTGGGAACGTTGTCACTTGCCTCGAGTCCTAAACCGGTGCTTCTTTCACCGCTTGTTGAGGGAAGCGGTATTTGTTTTCTTTTGGGTGCAACCTTGTGTTTGTTTGTTGTATGCTTGCTTATTTATGTGTTTGTGTCCGGTTGCATCCACAGTTTTGTCGCAAGACCCCACTTGCCTTGCGGAGTGCACTTTTCCTCTAAGTGTACTCGCGTGAGTTGAAAGGGCGTAGGGTGCGCTAATACCCGCTCGGCTAGTTAAGTAGTTAGTATGTGCTTACTCGAGGGCGAGTAAGGGTTAAGTGTGGGGGAGTTGATAAGTGTAGCTTGTAGTGCCTAATTTGCTGTGCTTTGGTCCCGTTTTCCTTGTGGAATCGCTCCTTGGGAGCGGTTTATGGGTTACTTATGCTTCCTTTAGTTCGTTTTAGGTTCTCGAGACCATTTGTGAAGAATTGGAGTGAATCCGACTCGATACATACACTTTTTGGAGCCAACGAAGTGAAGGAACGATCACTCGATGCCTTGGATTCGACCCCGAGACCTTGGGACCCAATCCCGAGCCTCTTAGACTCGATCCCGAGCCCCGAGAATCGGTGAACCCACGAGAACCAAGGAGGGACCAAAAAGATCATATTGGAGGCCTACAAGACTCATCCCCGACGGGAATGGCCTCATCCCGTCCGGGATGAGGTGCACGAAATGCAATGGTTCTGTTATGGGTCCGTCCCGGTCGGGACCAGCCCTTCCCGATCGGGATCAAGCATAACACCGGGCTGTGTTATCAATAACACCAGGCTTTGTTATAGCTCTTCCCGATCGGCACCGATCCGTCCCGGGCGGGACGGGGGTGCTGCAGCGTGACTTCAACTCTTTCTTCTCCTTACTCATTGTAACCCTATATATACCCTTCCTCTTGTAATATTATGTTATGTTCTTCATTACCCATTAAACCCTAGACTACTTTAGGTTAGTTTAGCCTAGATTAGTGTAGATTAGTCTTTAATTAGTCCTTAATCTTAGTTTAATCTAGTTAGACTACTCTTGTAATATTGGAATTCTTGGAGATTCTACCAATCTTGACAACATTGGTGGATGTTTTGGGTCTTCTTCTATACAAGTGTTCATCTTTTCCTTTCATCTAGTTTGGTATAATATTTCCTTTCTCTTTTCCTTTAATCTTTCATATTTAATCAAGTTTTCATCTTTGTTATTGTTTGTTCATCCTTGTTATTCCCATTATGGATGTTTTGTTGTTTGTGTTGATTCTTCTTGTTATGGTTAGTATTAGTTTCATTATGTGTGAGTAGACTTGTTGTGAGGTTAGTAGGGGGATTAAGTGTTGATTATGGATGATTAGGGTTTGATTGTGGGTAAAGGTAGATTCTTTGTTACTAGTCACATATTAAGAGCACCATGTGTTTGTTGAATTGCTTGTTAGAGTAGTAGTTGCAAATACTCCTCTTGCTTGTCTTCTTCTTCTCATTGTGTGAATGATTTGTGGTTGAATCCTTGTGTATTGGGTGACAACTTGCATAAGTATTCGGGTTTGTCTTTGACACGAGAGTGCGGACATTGGTCTACGTAGCAAGAGCCCGGACCGACCTTAGTAACTAGGTGAAACCTACACCCTCGATCTCCCAACTATCCTACTACACTTATGAACCCGACCTAACCCTACCCTTTCCTTATTTGATTTCTTCGTTACCTTAGTCGTAGTCTTAGCCTTCTCCCCTTCTTATCATTCTAGTTTAGCTTAGTTCGTTGACTTAGTCCTGTATTTGGGCGACCCTAGTCTAGACGCCTCTTACCGTCCCCGTGAACTCGACCCGACTTGCCCTATCTACGTGTTAGGTGTAGTTGGTTATTTATTGTTGGCGGGGATCCACGGCAATTCCCCACCATCATTAATAGAATACGTTTCTGTGGTCTCCTTGAGACGAAAGTTAAAGCTAAAACTCAGAACAAAGTGGCCAACATGATGTTTCACAATTGGAGTGTGACCACTAGCAATAATTTGCATCACGGAGGGAGAATATGGGTGGTTTGGGATCATGTTAAATGTGACGTCCATCCGCTTATGTACCATCCTCAGTTGATACACTGTAGAGTTGTGGATAGAAGCAACAAGGACAACTGGTTTTCTATGCATTTAATAAAGCCCAGCAGCGTGAGTCCCTTTGGAATACTATGCTTCAAATTAGGAATTCTATCCAAGGGCCTTGGACGGTATGTGGCGATTTCAACTGCGTATTGACGCCTGATGAAAGATTAGGGGGAAGTTTTTCAATTACGGATGCTCATGATTTCCAAAGCTGTATTGACAGTTGTGAGATCATGGATGGACCAGCATTAGGGGCATTCTATACTTGGTCGAATAAGCAACAACCGGCTGATCGTATCTTTAGCAGGCTGGACAGATGGATGGTGAATCAGGATTGGCTCCAGCATTACCCGAAGATGAAGGCTAATTTCATGCCCGAGGGTCTTTTTGATCATACCCCATGTATGATTTCACAAGGGTATGAGGTGAAGGACTCAAAGAAGAGCTTCAAGTACTTTAACATGTGGAGTAAGGCTCCACAATTTGAAGATATCGTCAAAGAGGAATGGCAAGGTGAGATACTTGGGACGCCCAGCTATAGACTTGTCAAAAAAATTGCAGCGACTCAAACGACCTCTGAAGGGGCTGAATCTTTCGATGTTCACTGATATTGAGAAGAAGGCTAGCATAGCCCAACTAAAACTATATCAGACTCAAAAACAGTTAGAATCTGACCCTGGAAGCAATGTGAATAGGCAACAGGAATATCAGGCTCAAAAGGAATGCCAATTTTTTTACTGATGCGTGTTATGAATATCTGCAGCAGAAATCTAATGCACAGTGGATTGAACAAGGAGACGAGAATACGGCCTATTTCCAGGGTGCTATTTAAGCTAGAAGAGCAAGGAATACTATCCACGAAATTATGGATCCATCGGGAAAGGTATTTGCAGATAAAAAAGGGATCCAAAATGCGTTCTTACATTATTATTACAGCCTGCTTGGTGAATCTACTGCAACTAAGGAAGTTTGTCAAAAAATTATAGACCAAGGTCCCAAATGTGATCAAGACCATTGGAAACTATTGCTATGCCCGGTCACGACTGAAGAGATCAGGGATGTTATTTTTAGCATCCCGGATGACAAGGCACCGGGTCCGGACGGTTTTATAAGTAAATTTTTCAAGGATTCCTGGCATATTGTAGGAACGGAGGTATGTGTGGCTATTATGGACTTCTTTGAAGAAGGACGCTTACTCAAGCAGATTAACTCTACGAACATTTCCCTCATTCCTAAGGTGGATAGACCATCTACGGTACTGCAATTTAGACCGATTGCATGCTGAAATGTAATATATAAATGCATCTCCAAGATTCTATGTCGAAGATTAAACAGGGTGCTGCCTGATATTATTGGTACGGTTCAAGGAGCTTTCGTTAAAGGCCGCAGCATAATTGAAAATATTTTGATATGCCAAGATCTAGTGCGACTTTACAATAGGAAGACGATATAGCCTAGATGTTTGTTTAAACTCGATATGCAAAAGGCGTATGATACTATTGAGTGGGTGTTCCTGGAACAAATGCTTTCAAATCTGAATTTTCCTCCTCACTTCCAGAAGCTTGTGATGCAATGCGTCTCGACGGCCTCGTACTCTCTCAATCTCAATGGTGAGCACTTCGGATTCTTTCACGGGAAACGAGGTCTAAGACAAGGGGACCCTCTATCCCCGCTCTTGTTTACCATTTGTATGGAGTATTTACATAGAATGCTATTATATACGACAAGTAATATGGAGTTTAAGTTCCATCCCCTATTTAAACCGCTCAAGCTTTCGTGCCTCATGTTCGCGGACGACCTCCTTTTGTTTAGTAAAGGAGATGTGAAGTCTATGATGGTCCTGTTGAGATCCTTTGCTACTTTCTCTAATTCTTCCGGTCTCAAACTAAGTCCCGGGAAGTCCAATGCGTACTTCAATGGAGTATCGAACCAACTGTAGCATGAAATCATAAAAATATCGGGCTGTTCAGAGGGTACACTTCCATTTCGATATCTTGGGGTCCCAATCAAAGCTACTAGACTAAGCATTAAAGATTGTCAACCCCTTGTGGAGAAGATTGTTGAGCGAATTCGAAGGCTTAGAGCGAGGAAGTTAACGTATGCAGGACGAGTTGTGCTGATCAAATCGGTGCTTGCCTCGCTGCACAACTATTGGGCGCAAATTTTTCTGCCGCCTGCTGGTGTGGTTAAACAAATTGACAACATTTGCCGGAATTTTCTATGGGACAGTTCGGCGACGATCGATGGTGATGGATGATATGGTGCAAAAAAAAAGACGATGGTGGTGGCTGCAACTTCAGTTACACGGAGGCAAATGATGGCATGTAAAACAAAATGAAGAAGAGAGAAGAAGGAACGAAGAGGTGGACTTAAAGGGGATAAATGAAAAGGGGGGTTGAACGGTGGTGGAACATGGGGAATGAATGTTAAAATAAATAAATGGGAAAGCAAGAGGATGAGGGAAAAGCAAAGGAAAAACGGTGGAAAAAGAGGAGGCCAAAGGGGAAAGAACCACATGGGTAATAGTAAACTATATGTGGTTAGGAGAATGGAGTAATAGAATAAGGTGTTACTAGGACACGGATAGGGAGAATATACGTTTACTGACCCACACAATTGAATTAAAAACGAGTTAATAAAATTAATAAATAATAAGGCCATAAATAAAATGAATAAATAGAATATTTCTCGAGATAAAAAAATTAATATCCGAGACGAAAATGATGTTTATAGAAATAAATAATTAGACGATGAAATAGTATTTCCCGATAAATAATAAATCTTCGATAAAGTGAATTAAATTGATTTCTCTAGGAACGGTAATAGATGTTTTGATGAAACTTAAAATAAATGAGATTCGAGCCGAAAATTGAAATTCGAGCTTAAATAAAGATAAATAAAAAGAATTTAGAATTTAAATCGCCGAAATAGAATCTCAATAAGATTTAAATTAAATGTATTAAATAAATCAAAACAGAAATAAAAATATGTTTTAAATATAAGAAGATTTTCCGAGACAAATAGAATTTTAGGAGTTTGAAACGATTAAACGATAAATTCGTTTTATAATAATTTTAAGAATTACGAGTTAAATCGTAAACGAAATAAAAATACGAACATAACTTTAAATTAATTTAATTTATAAAATCAGGGGTGTTACAATCTTCACCACTAAAAGAAGTTTCGTTCTCGAAACTAACAAAAACATAATATAATAGAATGGAAAACTAGGTTATATCACTTGAACGAAAAAAGAATGCTTAACTCGTATCACAATCTCGGTTTAAACTTTTTTACAACTTCAAACGTGATATGAAATCGAAATCGAAGACAAAATTTATTTCAAGAGGAGTTGGGCTCAGTTACCCAAAGTTTATAATCATTTAAATTAATAAAATCACAAGTTAAAAATTATTTGGATAAAATAATGACGATAAATAATATTTGTAGACGAACTCGAGGGGGAGAGTACCCAAGTATTTTCAAAGTAATAGTAAAACGTTTTGATTAAAATAAATTCGACGATATTTTGTTTTAAGACCAAACAAAAATTTGAGAAATCAAATTATGTAGTTAGTAAATAAAAATCGAACCACTCGTCAAACTGATAAGTGTGGTTTGTAGTGCCTATTTCTTGTGTTTGGTCCCGGTTTCTCTTGTGGAATCGCTCTTTGGAGCAGTTTTCAAGGCTACTTACGCTTCTTCTAGTTTGTTTTAGGCTCCTAAGACCCATTTTGAAGAAGTGGAACGATTCCGACTCGTTTCCGACACATTTGGAGCCAACGAAGAGAAGTGACGATCACTCGGTAGCTTATACTCGATCCCGAGCCCTTGGGACCCATTCCCGAGCCCCTTAGACTCGATCCCGAGCACCGAGAATCGATGAGAAGCCTATGAAGAGCAAATAGGGACCTATGAGATCATATTGGAGGCCTACAAGACCCATCCCGGTCAGGATGAAGAGCAAACAAAACTGCGACTCTGACCAGCCATCCCGGTCGGGACCAAGTCCATCCCGGTCGGGACCAACCTGTCCTGGTCGGGACGACCCTCATCCCAGTCGGGATGAACCCAGCACAGCTCCGCTTCACTTCTTTTCAATTCCTTTGCTCGTGACACCTTATAAATACCCTCCCTTTGTATTGTTTAAAGAAGATACACTATCTTATGAAACCCTAGACATATTTTAGACTAGATTAGCTTAGGTTAGTGTAGATTAGTCCTTAGTTAATCCTTAATCCTAGTTTGAACCTTGTATTATTGGAATTCTTGAAGAATCCAACCAAGGTTGACAATCCAACCAAGATTGACAACCTTGGTTGATGTATTTGGGTTTTCTTATTATTACAAGTTTCAATATTTCCTCCTTGCTAGTATGGTATAATTTCTCTTCTCCTTTCCTTTAATCTTTGTTTTATCATTCAAGTTTCAATCTTTATCTTTTGTTTATTGTATTGTTCATCATAGTTGGTCTTCATTATGTATGTTCTTGTTTTTGTGTTGATTTCTCTTGTTCTTGTTAGCTTTAATTTAGATATGTTTGAGTAGTTCTCTTGCTAGGGTTACTAGGGGGATTGGGTGTCTTAATGGGTGATTAAGGGTTTGTTTGGATTGTTGGTAGATGTTTTGGTTGCCTCCTAGTTTTGTGCATAGAACATGTTTGATGAAATGCTTGAATGACTTGTAGTTGCAAATGCATGTTTTTCTTGCCTTCTTCTTGCGGTCTTGTATGTTGCTAGGTTGGGTTCTTGCGCGAGAGCGAGGAACCTCTAGGTCGGTTTAAGTATCGAGAGCCCGGACTATACCTAGATAACTCGACTACCCCCTCACCTTTGCTCTTCCTTGATCATTCCATCACCCTTGAACCCGACCTAATCCTAGTTCTTCTCCTATTTGTTTTCTTTTTCGTCTTAGCGATAATTCCTCTAGTTAGTTGAATCCTTTAGCCTTAGTTGTTATACCTAGTTCGTTCCTAGTCATAGTTTATTCCCTTCTTATCGTTCTAGTTTAGTTTAGCCTTGAGACCTAGTCAAGTCTTTAGGTGGAACTGATAAGTGCCATTTGTAGTGCCTATTTCGTAGTGTTTTGGTCCCATTTTCCTTGTGGAATCGCTCCTTGGGAGTGGTTTATGGGCTACTTATGCGTCCTTTAGCTCGTTTCAGGTTCCCAAGACCGTTCAAGAAGAGTTGGAGCGATTCCGACTCGATACATTCACTTTTTGGAGCCAACGAAGCTAAGGAACGATCACTCGATGCCTTGGAGTCGACCCCGAGACGTTGGGACCCAATCCCGAGCCTCCGAGACCCGATCCCGAGTCCCGAGAATCGATGGGAAGCCCATGAGAACCAAGGAGGGACCAAAAAGTTCATATTGGAGGCCTACAAGACTCATCCCGGACGGGTATGGCCTCATCCCGTCCGGGATGAAGGAACGAAGCAAGGAGAAGCAAGCTGTAAGCCTTCCCGACCGGGACCATGGCGTCCCGACCGGGACCGACCTCGTCCCGACCGGGACCACCCCTTCCCGGCCGGGATGGGCCACTGCTACCCCGCGCTCACTTCCTTTCTTCTCCCTTCCATTTGTAACCCTATATATACTCTTCCCTTGTTATGTTAAGCTTATGCACTTCATAAGAGACAAAATCCTAGATAGTTTTAGCATAGATTAGTGTAGATTAGCCTTTAGATTATCGTTAATCATAGATTAATACTTGCAATTTGGGAATTCCTCAAGATCTCCACCAAGCTTGACAAACTTGGATGTTTGTTTTGGGTTCTTCCATTTTTGCAAGTTTCTTTCTTCCTTTCCTTTATAGTATGGTATAATCTTCTTTTCTCTTCTCCTAATCTTTGTTTTATCATTAAAGTTTGATTCTTTGTTCTTGTTATTACTCATAGTTCATAGTTCTTGTTAGTTTCATTATGTTAGTTTTGTTGTTTGGTTTGATTTCTCTTGTTAGTGTTAGTTTTAGTTTAGATATGTTAGAATAGACTCTTGCTAGGGTTAGTAAGGCGATTAGGGTGTTAATTGGATGATTAAGGGATTGTTGGAGTTGTTGGTGGGAGATTTGGGTTTCCTCTTGGTTTGATGCATTGACTAGTATGTGCTTATGCTTGTTTTTCTTGCTTTTCTCTTGTGGGTGATAGTTGTTTGTGGGTTCGGTTCCCTCATTAAGTTGCGAGAGCCCGGTGAGGACGACCCCTAGGTCGGTCTAAGTAGTGAGAGCCCGGATTCGACCTAGGCCACTATAGTGCGCTAGAACCCCGTTTGTCATGTGTGTCGCCGAGATGGGTTATAGGATGAACCTCTAGGTAGGTCTAAGTTGCGAGAGCCCGGACTATACCTAGATTACCCTACTACCTCCTTCACTCTAGCTTTCCCTCGACCATTCCGTTACCCCTTTGACCCCGACCTAATCCTAGCCCGTTTCCTTTGTTTGTTTTCTTGCTTTAGACCTTAGTCTAGTCCTTAGCCAACCCCGTCTTAGAATAGCTCGTCTCGAACCTAGTCCTAGACCGTAGCATACCTTAGTCCGACCTCCCGTCCCTGTGGATTCGACCCGACTTACCCTAGCTACCCTAGTTAGGTTTTGCCGGTTTTGTTTGACGGTTGGGATTCACGACAAATCCCCACCATCAAATTGGCGCCGTTGCCGGGGACGGCGTAGTTTAGTCTTTTGTTTGCTTAGTTTTGGACTTTGTTCTTGACTTTTGTGTTCTCTTCTCCTTGTGTATCCCCGTTTTTCTTCTTGTGTGCTACTCTCCCTTCCTAGTGCCTCAAAAGCACTAGGATACTAACGTTTGCTAAAGTGCTTCTAGCTCATCCTAGGTACCAAAGCGACGTTATGGACATGGCTCGTCCAAGCTACCATCAATCATCACGGGACAACTTTGGGGCAAATGGCCAAGTCCCGAGATTTCACCAACCATATCAACCTCATCAACAATCTTATGAACGCCCTCCTTATGGTTACCAAGAAAGTTGTCAAGGATCATTCCAACATCCTAACAACTACCAAACACCCTCACATAACCCACAACTACAAGATCCCAACCTTGAGACTTTTCAAATGATGTCTCAATTGCTTAAGAGTCAACATGATGCGATAGCTCTATTGCAAAAGACTCAACAAGCGATGGTGGCTCAAATAATAGGGGTTGAAAAGGAGCTCAAGGCCCAAATAGAGGTGCAAGATGCTCGCATCAATGCATTCATGACCCATATCACGATGCCGGCCACTCGAGCTCCACTACATCTTGAGGAAGCTTCATTTGGGCATGAAGGTCGGGTGTCTCAACCCAATCTTGAAGCTACAAGTGAAGAAGAGAGGGTCGATCAAGAGGTCATTGTTGAGTGTTGCTTGGGCGGTGAAGATGAGGGAAGAATAGAGGAAGTTGAGGCTTCAAGGGCCGACAATGAGGAGGGGAGTGAACATGATTCTCGAGATGATTCTTGGGGAGCCGATGTATTGGCTATAAAATTGGATTTGTTCAATTTTCTTCGTGATGAACCACTAGACAATCCAAAGCCAAGTGAAGACATACCTCCTCTAGGCCATATAGACAAGGTGAGTGAAAAGGAGCGCAATACTTGGGAAAAAGAAGTAGATGCCTTGGAACTTGCCTTGTATGGGAAAATGGAGGATCCTAAAGCCTCCAATGAAGAAAACTTGATGCCTTCTCCTCCTCTACCGCACTCGATGCCTAGTCCTTTGTCTTGTGAGACGGTTGGTGAAGAGGATCCTTGTCAGGCGGTGGAAAAGAGTTCCACTCTCGACCGCGTAGAAGAAGCGACACCCCTAGGGTGTGATCTCCCACATTACAACACCGAGCATGACTCTAGACCACTATACCTACCGGATGGTCATAAGAGTCGTTGCTATCATGGTTCGCAAGACCCGGAAGATCACGAGAACCCCGAGCATAATGAAGATGATCGCTTCTTACCTCCGACTTGGAAACTCTTGGAAGTGGCTAGGCTTGGCCATGTGAGCTTAAATGAAGATGTTGCTAGAGCATTTGACTTACTACTCCGAGCTCTTGATGGCTATGGAGGTGTAGTTGGTGAGAGTACATTATTGTATATATCTCTTTTTCTTTTCTTTTGTGCTTGTATTTGTGTTCATGTTTGTTTGTATAGTTTGGTTTCTAGGATTTGTTAGCGTTTGTGGAATTCTTGTTTATTTGGATTGTTGATGAGCGATGTGAGGGAAGGAATTTGATGTTGTATTTGAGCTTATTGTCATAGGTGTGAGGTGAAGATGATTTCTAGAGAGGAATGGTTAATGATAGAGCTTGGATCGTGAGTATGGAAGTCGGTTTTTGAAGCTTCGGTGAAGCTTTTGGGGTTTTGGAGGTCAAGAAGACCCATCCCGGGCGGGAAGGGAGCTTCCCGACCGGGAAGGAAATGCCATCCCGACCGGGAAGAAGCCGTCCCGATCGGGATGATGGTGCCATATTTCGAGATTTCTGGAGTAGCTTCCCGACCGGGAAGCAGGCTTCCCGATCGGGAAGGGTTTATCATCCCGATCGGGATCATCTATCCCGACCGGGATGGTCTCCTACTCCTTTTTGGTGCCTCTTCTTTGACATTTAAGCCCACCCAACCATTGTATACCCTCACCCAACCTCCCTACTTATCCTTTCTCATATCATACCATCCATATACTTCATTTTCATACCCTCACTTCATCTTCTATCCACTTGGCACCGACCTTCACATCAATTTCCACCCCTCACACCATTACTACCTTAACCATGCGTAATTATCGAGTTTGAAGAGGAATAGCAATGATGAAGACTAGCTATGTGCTTATATTGATCTTCGAGACGATGGAGTGAGTGAGTTGCCAACCATTCGGTATGGCAACTATCCTTTCTTTTCCGTCTTTTATGACTTATCTTCCTTTGCATGTTCCCCTTTCCCTTATTTTGTGTCATGGTGGCCTTCGAGGCCTTGGTATATGGTTGCTCCCGACTCTTGATGACGTGACTACATCGAGAGTCATTTCAAAATCCAAAATTTACAAGTTTTTCACCCCTTTTGTTGGATTTAGTCGGATTTAGGCGGAATCCGGGCTAGGTGACTTGATTACACCTAGCCCTCCCCTCCCATTTCCTTTTATTTCCTTCTTTTTATTTTTCTTCCCCCTTCAATATCTTTTTCTTGTCTCGGCCCATGGTGACTTGACTACACCCCGGCCGGACACCTTCTACCCTTTTCTCCACTTTTCTTTTTGATTTTTAGCTTTATTTTCGTAGTTTCTTTTCTTTTTCTTTTGTCTCTCCGCACCCTACGATCGAGCATGAGGACATGGCTAGATTTAAGTGTGGGCGAGCGATATTCTAGCATAGTTAGTTTTATTTTCTTAGTTTTTCGAAAAAAAATCTTAAAAACCCTAAAAATTTGAAATTTTTTCACAAAAATCAAAAAGATTTTCTTTTGTGTCTTTTCCTTTTTGTGTCGTTATGTCGTATTTTTGTTTTGTTGTGTGTGTTTGCCCCCCTTTTCCTTAGAGGTTGCTTAAACCACCGATGGCTTTGGAAAGCTTTCAAGATGTCCGGTAACAACTTCTATCCCTTTTTCCTTCTTTGTTTCTTGCGGAATTTGGAGGAGATTGTGATGAGGTGTGCTCGGGAGGAGCTTTGTAAAGTTTGATGTTGGTTGGTTGCTCATTTGGAAGCTAGGGGTGGTGTTTGTGTTATATATGTGTTCGTTTTGTGTTGTTCTTGTTTTGTTGCTTTTGCTTATTTTTCTTTCGTTCATTTTCGTCGTGTCTTTGTTTTGTGTTGTGTTGTGTGTCTTGTGCGTAAACCGTTTTCGAAAACCCGGTTTAGAGGCTAGAGTGCAAGTGCTTACTTTCCCTTTCTAGTAGTATAAATCGAGTCTTGGACTTTACTCTAGTAGAATGACCCTAAATCAATGATTTCGTTGGTCCTTTACCTTGAGTCCACCTAGCTTACTAGGGATTTACTGCGGGATTTGCACTTTTGACCATTATGACCACCCACGGTGTAAAAAGGCCTTGGTTACCGAGTCTCGTCCCTTAGGTGACCGTGTTTAGGATCGCTTGATTAGTCCAAGTTCTCCCCTTGTGGGTTTGAAAGGGAATGCGCAACCCCGACTTACCCATTTACCTACCTCCTACACATTCCACACAAATAAAATGCAATTTGTTGATTTCTCTCTTTCTTGTTACACAAGGAAATGCCAAAAATGCCAAATCTTGCCAAAAAGGGCAAAGAAAAGAAAAAAAAAGAAAAAAAAAATGAAAGAAAGAAAAGAAATGAAGAAAAAAAAAGAAAAGGCACAAAAGGCAAAAAGAAAATAGAAAAGAAGAAAAAGAATGGCATGGCAAAACAAAGCAAAAATGCAAAAGAAAAGAAAAATGCCAAAAAGAAAATCGTCTCACAAAAAGAATCCCTACATCTCAAAATAAGCCTTTTACCGACTACTGCCGTGAAGAGCCTACCAAAGGACCGACTCCCTAGGAAGGATGATAGCGGCATTAGTCGGTCTTCCCTCATTTTGCATTATTTCCACCTTTTTACTTGGACTAGTTAGACGGTTTTGGACATGGGACGACCCTCTTGGCTCACGCTAAAGGAGGCGGGGTCTCACTTACCTACAGTGTCGACTAACACCGTGGTTCATCCCTTTTCCACTCCGCCGATCGTCCCGTAGTACGTTCATCCCTTGAGTAGTAGTATGTGCTTACTCGAGGGCGAGTAAGGGTTAAGTGTGGGGGAGTTGATAAGTCCCATTTGTAGTGCCTATTTCGTAGTGTTTTGGTCCTGTTTTCCTTGTGGAATCGCTCCTTGGGAGCGGTTTATGGGCTACTTATGCTTCCTTTAGCTCGTTTCAGGTTCCCAAGAGCGTTCATGAAGAGTTGGAGCGATTCCGACTCGATACATACACTTTTTGGAGCCAACGAAGCTAAGGAACGATCACTCGATGCCTTGGAGTCGACCCCGAGACCTTGGGACCCAATCCCGAGCCACCGAGACCCGATCCCGAGTCCCGAGAATCGATGGGAAGCCCATGAGAACCAAGGAGGGACCAAAAAGTTCATATTGGAGGCCTACAAGACTCATCCCGGACGGGTATGGCCTCATCCCGTCCGGGATGAAGAAACGAAGCAAGAAGAAGCAAGCTGTAAGCCTTCCCGACCGGAACCATGGCGTCCCGACCGGGACCGACCTTGTCCCGACCGGGACCACCCCTTCCCGGCCGGGATGGGCCACTGCTACCCCGCCCTCACTTCCTTTCTTCTCCCTTCCATTTGTAACCCTATATATACTCTTCCCTTGTTATGTTAAGCTTATGCACTTCATAAGAGACAAAATCCTAGATAGTTTTAGCATAGATTAGTGTAGATTAGCCTTTAGATTATCGTTAATCATAGATTAATACTTGTAATTTGGGAATTCCTCAAGATCTCCACCAAGCTTGACAAACTTGGATGTTTGTTTTGGGTTCTTCCATTTATGAAAGTTTCTTTCTTCCTTTCCTTTCTAGTATGGTATAATCTTCTTTTCTCTTCTCCTAATCTTTGTTTTATCATTAAAGTTTGATTCTTTGTTCTTGTTATTACTCATAGTTCATAGTTCTTGTTAGTTTCATTATGTTAGTTTTGTTGTTTGGTTTGATTTCTCTTGTTAGTGTTAGTTTTAGTTTAGATATGTTAGAATAGACTCTTGCTAGGGTTAGTAAGGCGATTAGGGTGTTAATTGGATGACTAAGGGATTGTTGGAGTTGTTGGTGGGAGATTTGGGTTTCCTCTTGGTTTGATGCATTGACTAGTATGTGCTTATGCTTGTTTTTCTTGCTTTTCTCTTGTGGGTGATAGTTGTTTGTGGGTTCGGTTCCGTCATTAAGTACGAGAGCCCGGTGAGGACGACCTCTATGTCGGTCTAAGTAGCGAGAGCCCGGATACGACCTAGGCCACTATAGCGCGCTAGAACCCCGTTTGTCATGTGTGTCGCCGAGATGGGTTATAGGATGAACCTCTAGGTAGGTCTAAGTTGCGAGAGCCCGGACTATACCTAGATTACCCTACTACCTCCTTCACTCTAGCTCTCCCTCGACCATTCCGTTACCCCTTTGACCCCGACCTAATCCTAGCCCGTTTCCTTTGTTTGTTTTCTTGCTTTAGACCTTAGTCTAGTCCTTAGCCAACCCCGTCTTAGAATAGCTCGTCTCGAACCTAGTCCTAGACCGTAGCATACCTTAGTCCGACCTCCCGTCCCTGTGGATTCGACCCGACTTACCCTAGCTACCCTAGTTAGGTTTTGCCGGTTTTGTTTGACGGTTGGGATTCACGACAAATCCCCACCATCAGGAACATGGTTTAAACCCTCTTTACCGTCCCCGTGGACTCAACCCGATTTGCCCTAGCTACCTAGTTAGGATTAGTTGGTATTATTTGTTGGTAGGGATCGACGAAAAATCCTTCCCATCAATTTGGCGGCGTTGCCGGGGACGGTTCTAGTTTAGACTTTGTTTGCCTATTTACTTGACTTTGTCTTTGTTTTTGTAGTTTTTTTGTTTTCTCTTGCTTCTTGTGGGTGCGAAGTTTATTTCCTTCTTGTCTAGTGCCCAAAAAGCACTAGACTTCTCATGTTTGCTCCTAGTCTACAATTTTTGCCTAGAGGTGGTGACCATCCTCTTCTTTACAACTCAGAGCCGCATAAACTGACGGTTGCTAGATTGAGAGGTTTCCAACCGGGTACGAGCCGCGATTTTCGAGCAAAACTTGAGGATTGGTCTAAACTCCCCATCCATAGAAGCCGCCATGAGCTACTCCTCTCCCTCTATGGATCAAAGATATGACATGATTCCTCCTACCTACTATCAAGCTTCATGGGGTAATCAAGACACCCGTGGGTATGAGCTTCAAGGGCAAGGAAACGGCTACCAACAGGGGAATGCTTATCAATCCTATGATCATGGTGGCTATTACTCAAGCTATCAATGTGAACGCACCATGTTTCATCATGATTCACCATATGGAAGCCAATTTCCCCAACCCACCATATTACCCTTCACCTCAACCACAATTTCCCCAAAACCCACAATACTACCAATCATCTCAACCTCACTACCAACAACATGATGCCCCACCCCTTGGGCATCATCAAGGTTTACAAGTAGCACTCCAAAACCTCAATGACTACCAAATGCCCAACTTGGAGTTAAATCAATCGATTCCTCAAATGCAAAAGAGCCAACAAGAAATGGCCATCCAATTGCAAAAGGACTATGAAATCTTGGCCGAAATTCGAAGGGAAAGAGAGGAATGTAAAGCTAGATTGAATGCTATAGCGGCTCAAACCCTAATATTTTTAACTCAAACTTCACAACTTGATGATGGATGTTCATTTGGGGAAGGGGAACAACCCAATAATGAAGCCGCTAATGACCCGTTTGAGAAGCGAGACTTGCTTTGAAGAACCTCAATTGTTTATCCAAGATGAGACGAATGAGGAGATGACCCTTGATGAAGGCATTATTTGTGAAGAATTAGAAGAGGTTAGTGAGTTGACCGAGGTGGTAGAGGTTGTGAAGTCTTTGGGTGAAAATGACAAGCTCAAGGTTCCCTTGTGCGAAAATATGGAAAAACATCAAGTGCCCCTCGCAAGTAAGCGAAGCAATGGTTTAGAAGAGATTGAAAACGCCGGTAGAAGTTTGAATTCTCTCCTCCAAGATGATGTGGGGAGAAGTGTTGTTCCGGAACTTGAAGATAGGGAACCACAACTTGAGGATGGTATGGGGATGTGCAACAAGGAAATGAGGCAAAAACCGCTTTTTGTGCCTCGTGTCAAGGACTTGAAGCTTGCTAGTGATTGCGATGCTTAGGGAGGAAGAGGTCGATAAAGCTAGTAGGATAGAAAGACCTCGAAGATAACATGAAAGATGACGTTGGGTCTTTGGATTACTACTTCTTGCTTCCAACTCGGAGGCTTTGGAGGATAGCTTGGCTCTGTAGCTTGAGCCCTCATTATGATGTGGCTCGTGCGTTTGACTTGCTCCTTCGAGCCCTTGATGGCTATGGTTAAGAAGGAAGAGTCCACCATCCTCGGTTTGACGGAGTTCCTAAAGAACCGTCATGTTGTATATTCCTCTTTCCTCTTCTTTAGAGTTCTTGTGTTTGTATTTGTGTGGTTTGTCCCTTGATTTTGTTTGTTTTGTGGAACTCTTGTAATTTGGAATTTTCTTGAGCGATGTGAGGGAGGGATTTTGATGGTGTTTATTGAGTTCACTTGTTAGGTTGATAGTGAAGATGAAGTTTTTAGAGGAGTTCTTGATGATAGAAGCTTGGAGTTTGGTGGAGGAAGTCGGTTTTTGAGCTTTTCGTAAGCTTTTGGGGACGAGATTTTGGGTCCCGAGGTTGTATGTGTCTTGTGGGTGGAGCTAGTATTGAAAGAAAGCTCCAAGGCTCGGGAAAGGTGTCATCCCGACCGGGAAGGCATGATCCCGACCGGGATGAGGTAGGCATGAAAACAGAAGCTACTGACGTGCGATCCCGACCAGGATCAAGTTCATCCCGACCGGGAAGAGACAATCCCGACCGAGAAGAGCTCCATCCCACCCGAGATGAGTCACAGCTCCCCCTTTTACCTCCTCTTCATCATTTGAGCCCACCCAACCACTTAATACCCCCTCCCAACCTCCCTACCTACCCTTGCAACTATCATGCGACCCCTAAACTTCATATATACACCTTCATCTCATCTTCTCTTCACTACACACCGAGTTTCACCTCAAATCCCACCTCACTTACACCAATGCAAGCCTAATACTTCAACCATGCAACCATATCGAGAAAGAAGAGGAATAACCATGATGAAGACAAGCAATGTGCCGTTAATGATCATTGAGGCGATGGAGATTATTGAGTTGCTAACCTTTGGTAAGGCGATTCTCACTTCTTTTCCGTCTTTTGTTTGCTTAGTCTTCCCTTATTCCCCCTTTTCCTTATCCTTTTTGTATCATGGTGGCGCTCGGGGCCTTGGTAGTCATTGCTCCCGATTCTCGATGACGTGACTACATCGAAAATCATTTCGAAAATCCAAATTTACAAGTCCTTTCACTTTTTCTTTATTTTTATTTTCTTTAGGAATTAGTCGGATTTAGGCGGAATCCGGGCTAGGTGACTTGATTACACCTAGCCCTCCCCTCCCATTTTTTTTTTTCTTTTTTTTATTTATTCCCCCATCCATATCTTTCTTGTCTCGGCCCTTGGTGACTTGACTACACCCCGGTCGGACACATTCTACCCTTTCCTCACTTTTCTTTTTGATTTTTAGCTTTATTTTCGTAGTTTCTCTTCTTTTTAGTGTCTCCACACACTACCGATCAAGCATGAGGACATTGCTCGGTTTAAGTGTGGGGGAGCGATATCCTAGTATAGTTTAGTTCTATTTTCGTAGTTTTTTTCGAAAAATCTTAAAAAACTCCTAAAGATTTAAAAATTTTCATAAAAATCATAAAGATTTTCTTTTGTGTCTTTTCCTTTTGTGCCGTTGCGTCGTATTTTTGTTGTATTGTGTGTGTTTTGCCTCCCCATTTCCGTGTAGGTCCCTTGATCGCCGTGAGTTTCGGAAAGCTCTTGACATCCGGTAATGTCCTTCTATCTCTTTCTCCTTTTCTCCCTTTGTGGAGTTTGGAGGATGTGTATGATGGTGTGTGCTCGGGTGGAGCCTTTTGGAGATTTGTGGTTGATTATTTGGATGTTTCGGGGTGGTGTTTGTTTTGTTTGTATGTTTGTTTTCTTTTCTCTTAATTTATTTGGTTTTGCTGTGTTTGTCTCTTTTTCTCTCGTTTTTGTTGTGTCTTTGTTTTGTCTTGTGTAGTTTGTGTCTAGTGTAGATAAGGTTTTCGAAAACCCGGTTTTGAGGCTAGTGCGCAAGTGTTTACTTTCCCTTTCTAGCGATATGAATCGAGTCTTGGACTTTAGTCTAGTAGAATGACTTTAAATCAATAGTTTCGTTGGTCCTTTACCTTGAGTCCACCTAGTCTACTAGGCATTTACTACGGGATTTGCATTTTGACCATTTTGACCACCCACGGTGTGAAAAGGCCTTGGTTGCCGAGTCCCGTCCCACAGGTGACCGTGTTCGAAATTGTTTGATTAGTCCAAGTTTTCCACCTTTTTGTGGGTTTGAAGGGGAATCGTGACCCCCGACTTACCCATTTCCCTACCTCATACACATTTCCACAAATAAGTTGCAAATCGTCTAAGTTCCTACTTGGTTGCAAGAAATGCCTACAAAACAAAATTATCCAAAAAGGCAAGCCAAGTCAAAGGAAGAAAAAAAAAAGAAAGAAAGAAAGAAAAGAAAGAAGAAAAAGAAAAGGCACAACAAATCAAAAGCAAAAAATACAAAAGAAGAAAAAGAAATGGCATAGCAACTCAAAAGCCAAATGCAAAAGAAAAAAATGCCAAAAGAAAACAATCTCACAAAAAGATTCTCACCCTCTCAAAAATAAGCCTTTTTCTGATCGTTACCGTGAAGAGCCTACCTAAGGACTGAGTCCCTAGAAAGGATGATAGCGGTAATGGTTGCTCTTTCTTCATTTTGCAACCATTATCCACCTTTTTACTTCGACTAGTTAGGCTATTTTTGAGCATGGGACGACCCTCTTGGCTTAACGCTACAGAGGGCGGGGTTTCACTTTACCTACAGTGTCGACTAACTCCGTTGTTCATCATTTTTCCATCCCGCATATCGTCCCGTAGTATGTTCTTAGAAGGGTAGGAGGACCTGGGTAAGTTATCAACGTTTTTATTGCTTTGTTGTCATACTATTAGGATTTTGTCCATTTCGGTTTGTATTATTAGATTGGGAACGTTGTCACTTGCCTTGAGACCTTAACCGGTGCTTCTTTCACCGCTTTGTTGAGGGAAGCGGTATTTGTTTCTTTTTGGGTGCAACCGATTGTTTGTTTGTTTGTATGTTTGTGTGTTTATGTGTTTTCGTGTTCGGTTGTATCCACAGTTTTGTCGCAAGACCTCGCTTGCCTTGCGGAGAGCACTTTTCCTCTAAGTGTTCTCGCGTAAGTTGAAAGGGCGTTGGGTGCGCTAATACCCGCTCGGTTTGTAACACCCGCTATTTTTCCTAAGCATTTTCATTCTTTCCGTTAAGACTCCGTCTTAACTCTGTCACTTTTGGCCTCATATTTCATCATTTTACTAAGCTCTATTTTAATTTTTGAGTTTGATAATTTTTATTTTTAATTTTAAAGATTTAAATTCTTTTTAAATCCATTTATTTGGTTTCTTCGTAAGTTAATTAATTTTTCCGCAAGGAATTCTATTTCTCTTCGAATTGACATTTCTAAGCTTGGATTTAAGTTTTCCTTTTCCTAAAAATGTTTGAATACGTTTCTATAATATTTCCAACTAGTAAATATTTTTATTTACAAAATTTAGTAGTTAATGATTTTTATTACGAAGCTTCGCGAATAATTATTTTCTTACGCGAGGTTTACTCGAATTACTTTGAAATGTCTTTAACTATTTTACGATTATACTTTTTATCAACTTATAAATTATTTGAGATCATTTCCTTACATTTTGGACCGACTAAGCTCTTGGTCACAAGTTTTATTACGTTTTATTTAAACGTTTCATTTTATCACGTTAAAACGTAAATGTAAGATAAATTCTTTTCATTCATTGTTGCATTATTATCAAAACTTTTCATACTCCTTTCTCCTTAAACTTGGTCGGCCACTTTGTCATTTTTGCACATAGTTTTCATCAACACTTTAATCTCATTTATATTTTGAAAACCATCCATTTCCATACTACACTTTATTCATTCATCAAGTTAAAAAAAATCTATCTTCTTCCTCTTGGCCGTGGCACTCTTCCCCTATTCTAGAATTAATTTGCTTCAATTCTACTCTTAATCGACTCAAATTCATCGTCAAATAATCTTCTTTCCGTTCTCTTCGTTAAGGATTTTTGGACGATCCCGAAGCCGACGAATATATCGTTGATTCAGACTTGGAGTAGAGGTAACGTCGATGTTACTCGGTATTGCATGATTTTATTTGTGTAATTGCATGTATATTATTATAATTTTATTTTTGGCAATATATGTATGTCACGAATTCTGGAAAATTTTTAAAAGTTGAAAATTTGTATGTTTCGGTATTTTTATCGCTTTTACGAGATTAACGATTAAATCATCATATTAATTTGTAAAATCATAATATTCGTCCTAAACATGTAATATATGTTTACATTCTGTAAAATTGATATTTTTGTTGATCTATAATAATTTAGGATTTTTCTGATATTTTAAATATCGATTATTGAATTATTACCGTTTACGGACAAAAACGATTAAAAGCCGATTTTTAGTTCTAGTACCTAAACATTTTATTTTAATCTGATTTTTGGCGTGGTGAAACTATCTGGTGAAATAGAATTTTCTGAATTTTTTCATAATTTTTCGGAATTGTTAAGTGGATGAATTAATTAATCACTTTAAATCATCGTTTACCGTTAAAACCGTGTTTGTTGTTTAAATTCTCGATTTATGGTCTTTTGTTTAAATCTGGAAAAAAATTATGATTTTGATGATTTCATATTAAAATGTATTTTTATGATTTTTAGTGCCTTAATAAAATGTTAGGAACGATAAGTTTATTAATGAAATCGTTAATTGTGAAAACGGGTTTAAATGACGGTTTTGTTGGTATTTGTTGAATCTGGAATTTTGGAAAAATCTGGAAAATTTATATTCTGGAAAATTAGGATCTTAAAGTGTAATAATAATTTTTGGATATTAATACTTAAATCGTTTTGTAATTACTATTTTTATTAATCGTTATTGTCGAGATTGGACGATTAACGAGAAAACGCTTTAAAAATCGAGTTTCATGATTCTGGAAAATTTTCTTTTCTGGACAGAATGTCCATAAATACATTTTAACTATTTTACGTAATTTTTTTACTATTTATTAAAGTCTTTAATTAATAAGTATTGATTTTCGGACAAATTGTGCTTTATCGTTAAAATTCTTCGTCTTACCAAAAAGAATTATTTTTCCAGCTATTTTGAAAGTGTTTAAGTCTGAAACTTTAAGAGTTAAATCATCACTTAACATATTCTAAATATATTCAATGGTTTAGTTAAATAAAAGACGTTAAAAGATTTAATTTGACATTTGCCGTAAAATTCTATTTATAATTCTATTGTCGAAACTAATAATAGTTAGGGAATTTTTGCTTTTTAACTTTAGAAAACACCCTAATTAGTATTATTAAAATGTTTAAGACATTTTTAATTATTTTGTAACGCTTATATGATATTTTAATAATTTCATAAAATTAAATGTTCACTCTAATAATTAATATCGTTAAGGCCGAAATTACTAGTTTTCTAAATCTATATCGTTTACTAAAAATGTTGTATTATTTTAAACTAATATTTTGCTATTTTCATATGATGCTATTTTTAGTAAGTTTCTAAAAATAGAAGTTTCCTAAAATAGAAAGTTTCCTCTTTTGGAAAGTGATCCTTTTCTTTTTGTTCTCATATTGTTTATATTGAATACATCTTTTATATATCGATAATGGCTTGTTTTGGAGTTATGGAATAAGGACGAGTGTGAGGTTAGAGTAATATATTCTGGGGTTTACGTTTTTGCCATCAACTATAAGGCTGGTGTGTCTTTATGGGGCACACTGGTTGTTGAACCGAGCATATATGGTGTTCGGGAGTGTGTGTATATTTTCTTAAGCTCGTGCCTCGCAGTGTAAGACGCCGTCGGGTTGAACTGAGTATTTATGGTACTCGGGAGGGGTGTACATATTATCTTAAACTAGGGCCACGCATTTATAAGTCGCCGTCCTATTATGGTTGAGTAGCCTAGTTAGAGACCGAAGTTTGATTTGTTTGAACTAGGTTCTCGAAACTAGTTTTTAGTATTCTCCTAGTGAAAGTCTAGCCGCCTACACTAATTCTATCCATAACGCCATTTTGATTATTTTATTTATTATCGATAAATTGGTTTGCAGGTTGGCAAATATTTTTATGTTTCTTCGGAAACCCTTTTTATTATTTTGTTTATGGTGAAAGCTTATTTTAATATAATGTTTTACTGTTTTCCATTTTTTACTATTTTTCTATAGTAGTAATTACAGTTTTAAAATCCTGTTATACGGCTGGGAGAACGTTGACGTTGCTCCTCACTGATTGTGGCTGTTGTGTTTTTAACATGACAGGTATGCATGTTTCTGGGTGTGGGCTAGCGGGCAGACATGATCCTTGCTCGATTAATTTTAATAATTTTGTTTTGTGGATTGTCAAACCTTTTCGTGGATTGTTTTTTTATTTTTGGCCTTTTTATTTAAGGCCTAACGTTTGACTTTACCATTTAAATTTTTACAAGACATAGTTACAGTGTGTTTTAATCCCGACTCTACAGTGTTTCCGCCACTGTATTGCGTTAGAATTTCTAGGAGATTACAGTTGGTATCAGAGCATCACTGCTCCCAACGCTTACACCTGAAATTAGGGAAAATACCAGTAAATTATTTAAACAGTAAATAAAAATATTATTAGAGATGGGTAGAAACAAATAAGGACTTAACTGTTAAGATTATCTGTTCCTGAACTCAATGATTAGCATTGAATATTTGTTGCTTTTGTGGGAAGAAGACGAATGAACAAGATATTGATAGGATGCTGCTCCAGATCGGGACAAGACCTGCTTAGAACTCTCAACGCCTGCTGACTCGAGTGGACAACTTGGTGCTCCAAGAAAGATGCTGATGGTGACTTTTAGCTCCGGTTCAGTTTACTTAAGCTACAGGCCTAATGATCAAGAGTAGATTCCTGTTCCATGATGTTGCAGTAGATCCAGATCGAGCAACCCAAGACTTGCGTGCTCGTTCCTCTGCAAGAAGATGAATTAATCCTTTTGGTTCCCTCGTGAACCTTAGAGGTCCGAACTTTCCTTTCTCGTTATAGGTCTTCATCATCTTGAATCATTGATTCTTTTCTTCCTGCTTCTGCCTTTTTCAATTCTTCTCTTTTAATTTCTCATCTTCATTCGCTTGGTGAATCCTTGTGCTGTCTTTCTATTCTACCATCTTCCTCTTGTGATTCTTTGGTTAGACCGGATTCTGTCTCAGTGAACCCCGTGAAAAGTTATAGATGTTTGAGGTTTAGTAAACCCTTGTTACCTGGTTTGAGGATTGTGAGTTATACCTTGTTATCTATCTTGGTAAGCTTTTGAGGATGGATTTGGATGATAAATTGTTGATTGATGGAATTAGGTTGATACTTCAGACACTGAACCTTGGGTTATAGGTTACTTTGATTATTTTGGAGTACTTAAAGTTGAGCATATTTTGGGAATGGTAAGAGTATGTCATATTTGATGGATACCTAGTACCTAACCTAGAATCGAACTAAGTGTAACTGATAATATTACTTTGGGATTCTTACCAAATGCTTATTTGATGGATGCATCACAAATATTTGGGGTCATAGAATATTGTTTAAGGTGTTAGCCTAAGTTTTGTGGTACCAATAAAGGTTTTCATTAATGTCGTTAGAAATTTTGGTTGACATAGATTACCCGTATTTCTTAAGGATTAGATCGTTGATCGTTGCTTAAGGTTATAACCTATAAACTTTGGAGTTGAGTGATCTAACTTGGATAAATTGTTGTTAACCCTGAAGAAGAGAAACATATTGTACAATTAAAGGTTTGATTTATCGCGTTGTTTTGAGGAATACTTAATGCGAGTCATCTTGATGGATTTATAGTTCAGAACCTTAGACCAACGAGATTGTGGCTTCGTTGAGTTATTAAATATTTTGTGGTTGCACCATTACGATTAGAAATTTGGTGGACTTCTCAGAAACATTAATCGAATAATGTGTTTGAAGATGTGAGTGTTGGCGCCATTACCTATAGGTTTGAGCGTGTTTGAGGATTTATTGTACTTCCCCAACTTCTGTACTTGTGGTATTATAAATATGTTGGTGATCATTTTTGAGGATTTCGTGTCCGAACATTGTTAATTGGTGGGTTTTATTTAGTCTTCCTTACTCGAGAAATGTGAAGTATACCTCGAGTTCAGACTTTATGAGCTTTAAATTTATGAACCTTAGTGATTACGATTTTGGGTATGTTTTGATAACCGTTGGAATCTTAATTAAAGGATTAGTCTAAATCATTTGTGGTTTCTTACTATACTAATTGAAAGATTATATAAGTACGTAAGACTTAATTTTGGAGGTTGTAGATTGAGTAGGACCACCCTGTACTGATTTTGGACTTAGCGTTATTTGATGGGAATTAGGAACCCGTGTTTGTGGGAGTCGTGCTAGGAATCTCGAGATGGTTAATTTCTTCTATAATCCTTGAGAGATCTTTCTGACTCTCAACTCCGTCTTCCTTTCTGCTTCTTTTGAATTCTGTTACCGCATCTGCTGCCAATCCCTTCGACCTTCATCAATTTTGAAAGCTCTTATTTTTAATTCATTTATCCTTGTTCTATTTACCCGTTAACCATTTTTTCAAACTTCCTATTTTATAAAAAGTTTGACTTGTTTAAAAAAATGGATTATCGTAAAATTTTAACATTTTGAGTTATAATTTCTAATTCTGAATTTGCCCGTTTTGTAAAAAGCTTGACTAATTTAAAATTTTTTATTTTCATGAAATTTTAACATTTTGAAGCATAATTTCAAATTTTAAAACTTCCCATTTTGTAAAAACTTTGAGCAATTTAACATTTTGGGTTATCGTGAAATTTAACATTTTTTTATTTATAATTTATGAACTATATACTTCACTTTGTTTTATCTTTGGTTGATATTTATATATAGATCTATTTGAAAATGCCTTAATAATTTATTATAAATTATTTCGAAATTATATCAATTTATTTTAAATTATTTCAAAATTATTTTTAATTTTGATTTTCAAGCGATCAAAATTTTATGAAGAGTTTTATATTTCCAAGTACTTCAATTTGTATAGGATTGTTATGTAAAACGTTTTAACATTGTCGAAATTATTTTGTATGTTCAAGTTTGATAACATTTTGAAAACTTTCATAATCTTTGATAACATTTTCGAAATTTTAACGTTTTGAAAATTAATTTTCACTTTATTGTTGGGGGACTTTTGAATCCGTTATTGAAAACGTTTGACGGCTGGTGCGATTTTTACTAACTACAAATTTTGATTTCTCCAAACTAAATTTTGTTTCATAAAAAAAAAGGAATAATATCGAAATTCTTAATCAAAATATTTTACTTTTGTTTTCAAAATATTTTGGTTATCCTATTTCCTTCGAGTTTGTTTACAAATGTTATTTGACGTCATTATTTTACCAAATAACTTTTCTTTACGATTTCACTAATTAAAAAGAAAATGAATTTAAACTCCGGGTATCTTAGCCCAATTCCTCTCGGAATAAATATTTGCATTCGGTTTCGTATCACTTTGAAGGTTGTAAAATTTTCTTTTAAAGCAAATTTATATGCGAAATTTGTATCCTCACCTTTTCGAGTGGGGCAACCTCGATTTCCTATCTGCTTATTCTTAGTTTCGAGGACGAAACTTTCTTTTAGTTGGGAGGATTGTAACACCCGCTATTTTTCCTAAGCATTTTCATTCTTTCCGTTAAGACTCCGTCTTAACTCTGTCACTTTTGGCCTCATATTTCATCATTTTACTAAGCTCTATTTTAATTTTTGAGTTTGATAATTTTTATTTTTAATTTTAAAGATTTAAATTCTTTTTAAACCCATTTATTTGGTTTCTTCGTAAGTTAATTAATTTTTCCGCAAGGAATTCTATTTCTCTTCGAATTGACATTTTTAAGCTTGGATTTAAGTTTTCCTTTTCCTAAAAATGTTTGAATACGTTTCTATAATATTTCCAACTAGTAAATATTTTTATTTACAAAATTTAGTAGTTAATGATTTTTATTACAAAGCTTCGCGAATAATTATTTTCTTACGCGAGGTTTACTCGAATTACTTTGAAATGTCTTTAACTATTTTACGATTATACTTTTTATCAACTTATAAATTATTTGAGATCATTTCCTTACATTTTGGACCGACTAAGCTCTTGGTCACAAGTTTTATTACGTTTTATTTAAACGTTTCATTTTATCACGTTAAAACGTAAATGTAAGATAAATTCTTTTCATTCATTGTTGCATTATTATCAAAACTTTTCATATTCCTTTCTCCTTAAACTTGGTCGGCCACTTTGTCATTTTTGCACATAGTTTTCATCAACACTTTAATCTCATTTATATTTTGAAAACCATCCATTTCCATACTACACTTTATTCATTCATCAAGTTAAAAAAAATCTATCTTCTTCCTCTTGGCCGTGGCACTCTTCCCCTATTCTAGAATTATTTTGCTTCAATTCTAGTCTTAATCGACTCAAATTCATCGTCAAATAATCTTCTTTCCGTTCTCTTCGTTAAGGATTTTTGGACGATCCCGAAGCTGACGAATATATCGTTGATTCAGACTTGGAGTAGAGGTAACGTCGATGTTACTCGGTATTGCATGATTTTATTTGTGTAATTGCATGTATATTATTATAATTTTATTTTTGGCAATATATGTATGTCACGAATTCTGGAAAATTTTTAAAAGTTGAAAATTTGTATGTTTCGGTATTTTTATCGCTTTTACGAGATTAACGATTAAATCGTCATATTAATTTGTAAAATCATAATATTCGGCCTAAACATGTAATATATGTTTACATTCTGTAAAATTGATATTTTTGATGATCTATAATAATTTAGGATTTTTCTGATATTTTAAATATCGATTATTGAATTATTACCGTTTACGGACAAAAACGATTAAAAGCCGATTTTTAGTTCTAGTACCTAAACATTTTATTTTAATCTGATTTTGGCGTGGTGAAACTATCTGGTGAAATAGAATGTTCTGAATTTCTTCATAATTTTTCGGAATTGTTAAGTGGATGAATTAATTAATCACTTTAAATCATCGTTTACCGTTAAAACCGTGTTTGTTGTTTAAATTCTCGATTTATGGTCTTTTGTTTAAATCTGGAAAAAAATTATGATTCTGATGATTTCATATTAAAATGTATTTTTATGATTTTTAGTGCCTTAATAAAATGTTAGGAACGATAAGTTTATTAATGAAATCGTTAATTGTGAAAACGGGTTTAAATGACGGTTTTGTTGGTATTTGTTGAATCTGGAATTTTGGAAAAATCTGGAAAATTTATATTCTGGAAAATTAGGATCTTAAAGTGTAATAATAATTTTTGGATATTAATACTTAAATCGTTTTGTAATTACTATTTTTATTAATCGTTATTGTCGAGATTGGACGATTAACGAGAAAACGCTTTAAAAATCGAGTTTCATGATTCTGGAAAATTTTCTTTTCTGGACAGAATGTCCATAAATACATTTTAACTATTTTACGTAATTTTTTTACTATTTATTAAAGTCTTTAATTAATAAGTATTGATTTTCGGACAAATTGTGCTTTATCGTTAAAATTCTTCGTCTTACCAAAAAGAATTATTTTTCCAGCTATTTTGAAAGTGTTTAAGTCTGAAACTTTAAGAGTTAAATCATCACTTAACATATTCTAAATATATTCAATGGTTTAGTTAAATAAAAGACGTTAAAAGATTTAATTTGACATTTGCCGTAAAATTCTATTTATAATTCTATTGTCGAAACTAATAATAGTTAGGGAATTTTTGCTTTTTAACTTTAGAAAACACCCTAATTAGTATTATTAAAATGTTTAAGACATTTTTAATTATTTTGTAACGCTTATATGATATTTTAATAATTTCATAAAATTAAATGTTCACTCTAATAATTAATATCGTTAAGGCCGAAATTACTAGTTTTCTAAATCTATATCGTTTACTAAAAATGTTGTATTATTTTAAACTAATATTTTGCTATTTTCATATGATGCTATTTTTAGTAAGTTTCTAAAAATAGAAGTTTCCTAAAATAGAAAGTTTCCTCTTTTGGAAAGTGATCCTTTTCTTTTTGTTCTCATATTGTTTATATTGAATACATCTTTTATATATCGATAATGGCTTGTTTTGGAGTTATGGAATAAGGACGAGTGTGAGGTTAGAGTAATATATTCTGGGGTTTACGTTTTTGCCATCAACTATAAGGCTGGTGTGTCTTTATGGGGCACACTGGTTGTTGAACCGAGCATATATGGTGTTCGGGAGTGTGTGTATATTTTCTTAAGCTCGTGCCTCGCAGTGTAAGACGCCGTCGGGTTGAACTGAGTATTTATGGTACTCGGGAGGGGTGTACATATTATCTTAAACTAGGGCCACGCATTTATAAGTCGCCGTCCTATTATGGTTGAGTAGCCTAGTTAGAGACCGAAGTTTGATTTGTTTGAACTAGGTTCTCGAAACTAGTTTTTAGTATTCTCCTAGTGAAAGTCTAGCCGCCTACACTAATTCTATCCATAACGCCATTTTGATTATTTTATTTATTATCGATAAATTGGTTTGCAGGTTGGCAAATATTTTTATGTTTCTTCGGAAACCCTTTTTATTATTTTGTTTATGGTGAAAGCTTATTTTAATATAATGTTTTACTGTTTTCCATTTTTTACTATTTTTCTATAGTAGTAATTACAGTTTTAAAATCCTGTTATACGGCTGGGAGAACGTTGACGTTGCTCCTCACTGATTGTGGCTGTTGTGTTTTTAACATGACAGGTATGCATGTTTCTGGGTGTGGGCTAGCGGGCAGACATGATCCTTGCTCGATTAATTTTAATAATTTTGTTTTGTGGATTGTCAAACCTTTTCGTGGATTGTTTTTTTATTTTTGGCCTTTTTATTTAAGGCCTAACGTTTGACTTTACCATTTAAATTTTTACAAGACATAGTTACAGTGTGTTTTAATCCCGACTCTACAGTGTTTCCGCCACTGTATTGCGTTAGAATTTCTAGGGGATTACACGGTTAGTAGTCTAGTTTCTTTTAGTTTAGTAGTTAGTTTGTGCTTACTCGAGAGCGAGTAAGGGTTAAGGGTGGGGGAGTTGATAAGTGTGGTTTGTAGTGCCTATTTCTAGTGTTTGGTCCCGGTTTCTCTTGTGGAATCGCTCTTTGGAGCGGTTTTCGATGCTACTTACGCTTTTTCTAGTTTGTTTTAGGCTCTTAAGACCAATTTTGGAGAAGTGGAACGATTCTGACTCGTTTCCGACACATTTGGAGCCAACGAAGAGAAGCGACGATCACTCGGTAGCTTAGACTCGATCCCGAGCCCTTGGGACCCATTCCCGAGCCCCTTAGACTCGATCCCGAGCACCGAGAATCGATGAGAAGCCTATGAAGAGCAAATAGGGACCTATGAAATCATATTGGAGGCTTACAAGACCCATTCCGGTCGGGATGAAGAGCAAACAAAACTGCGACTCTGACCAGCCATCCCGGTCGGGACCAAGTCCATCCCGGTCAGGACGACTCTCATCCCGGTCGGGATGAACCCAGCACAGCTCCGCTTAACTTCTTTTCAATTCCTTTGCTCGTGACACCTTATAAATACTCTCCCTTTGTATTGTTTAAATAAAGACGATACACTATCTTATGAAACCCTAGACATATTTTAGACTAGATTAGCTTAGATTAGTGTAGATTAGTCCTTAGTTAATCCTTAATCCTAGTTTAAACATTGTATTATTGGAATTTTTGAAGAATCCAACCAAGATTGACAACCTTGGTTGATGTATTTGGGTTTTCTTATAATTACAAGTTTCAATCTTTCCTCCTTGCTAGTATGGTATAATTTCTCTTCTCCTTTCCTTTAATCTTTGTTTTATCATTCAAGTTTCAATCTTTATCTTTTGTTTATTGTATTGTTCATCATAGTTGGTCTTCATTATGTATGTTCTTGTTCTTGTGTTGATTTCTCTTGTTCTTGTTAGCTTATATTTAGATATGTTTGAGTAGTCTTCTTGCTAGGGTTAGTAGGGGGATTGGGTGTCTTAATGGGTGGTTAAGGGTTTGTTTGGATTGTTGGTGGAAGATTTGGTTGCCACCTATTTCTGTGCATAGAACATGTTTGATGAACTGCTTGAATGACTTGTAGTTGCAAATGCATGTTTTTCTTGCCTTCTTCTTGCGGTCTTGTATGTTGCTAGGTTGGGTTCTTGCGCGAGAGCGAGGAACCTCTATGTCGGTTTAAGTATCGAGAGCCCGGACTATACCTAGATAACTCGACTACCCCCTCACCTATGCTCTTCCTTGATCATTCCATCACCCTTGAACCCGACCTAATCCTAGTTCTTCTCCTATTTGTTTTCTTTTTCGTCTTAGCGATAATTCCTCTAGTTAGTTGAATCCTTTAGCCTTAGTTGTTATACCTAGTTTGCTCCTAGTCATAGTTTATTCCCTTCTTATCGTTCTAGTTTAGTTTAGCCTTGAGACCTAGTCAAGTCTTTTGGTGGAACTTGGTTTAAACCCTCTTTACCGTCCCCGTGGAGTCGACCCGACTTGCCCTAGCTACCTAGTTAGGATTAGTTGGTATTATTTGTTGGTAGGGATCGACGAAAAATCCTTCCCATCAATTTGGCGCCGTTGCCGGGGACGGTTCTAGTTTAGACTTTGTTTGCCTATTTACTTGACTTTGTCTTTGTTTTTGTTGTTTTTTTTGTTTTCTCTTGTTTCTTGTGGGTGCGAAGTTTATTTCCTTC
Source organism: Agrostemma githago (assembly GCA_958450325.1). NCBI lineage: Eukaryota > Viridiplantae > Streptophyta > Magnoliopsida > Caryophyllales > Caryophyllaceae > Agrostemma > Agrostemma githago. The sequence continues at coordinate 31,104,922 of OY288256.1, forward strand.
TTGTCTAGTGCCCAAAAATCACTAGACTTCTCACATTTGCTCCTAGTCTACAGTTTTTGCCTAGAGGTGGTGACCATCCTCTTCTTTACAACTCAGAGCCGCATAAACGGACGGTTGCTAGATTGAGAGGTTCCCAACCGGGTACGAGCCACGATTTTCGAGCAAAACTTGAGGATTGATCTAAACTCCCCACCCATGGAAGCCGCCATGAGCTACTCCTCTCCCTCTATGAATCAAGAATGTGATATGATGTCCCCCTACTAATACCAAGCTTCATCGGGTAATCAAGAAACCCATGGGTATGAGCCTCAAGGATATGGAAGTGGCTTCAATCAAGTGGGTGCTTATCAACCTTGTGGTCGTGGTGGTTATTACTCAAATTACCATCGTGAACTCACCATGCCTCAACATATTTCTCCATATGGAAGCCAATTTTCCCAAAACCCACCATATTACCAACCATCTCAACCTCATTACCAACAATATGATGCCCCACCCCTTGGGCATCATCAAGGTTTTCAAGGAGCACTCCAAAACCCTAATGACCACCAAATGCCCAACTTGGAGTTATATCAATCGATTCTTCAATTGCAAAAGAGCCAACAAGAAATGGCCATTCAAATACAAAAGGAACAAGATGAATTCATGGCCCAATATCGAAGGAAAAATGAGGCGATGGATGCTCGATTAAATGCGTTAGCGGTTAAAACCGTAATGTTTTTAACCCGAACGTCACAACTTGACGAAAGGTGCTCACTTGAGCAAGGGGAGCAACCTAATCATGAAGCCACCGATGAAGTCCCTTTGAGAAGCGAGACTTGCTATGAAGAACCTCGATTGTCTACCCAAGATGAGATGAATGAGGAGATAATCCTTGACGAAAGCGTTTTTGGTGAAGAATTGGGAGAGGATAAAGGGGATTTGAAGAGTTTCATTGATGAAAACACCGATAAAATAGAGGAAATTCAAGAGTCTACCCCCTCTATACTTGTTGAACCTTAAATCCCCTCCACTTGACCTCCTCTTGAGCTTCATGCCGCTTCCTATGAGCCAATTTTTGAGGATATAGAACTTTGGGATGAGTTGAATGAGGTGATAGGAGTTGTGAAGTCATGGGATATGAATGATGAAATCAAGTCGCCCATTTGTGAGAATCCAATAAAGTATTGTGAACCCCTTGTGTGTAATTTGGATCCTGGTTTAGAAGAGGTTGAAACCGCTTGTATGAGTTTCAAATCTCTTCTTATTGATGATGTGGAAAGAACGATGTTTTAGGATTTGGAGATATTGGGCCGGAACTTGTTGATGACTTGGGTTTGCTTGATGAAAAGAAGAGGGTTAAGCTCCCTTTTGACACTTGTGCTAGAATTTCAAGCTTTGGTTGTGCTAGGAGACGGTGCTTAGGGAGGAAGAGGTTGTTAAAGCTTGTAGGATGGAAATACCCCGGAGACCACATGAAAGATGACGTTGGGTCTTTGGATGACTACTTGTCGCTTCCGGCCTGGAGGCTTTGAGGATAGCTTCGCTCGGGTACTCAATGAGCCCTCATTATGATGTGGCTCGAGCATTTGACTTGCTCCTCCGAGCCCTTGATGGCTATGGATAAGAAGGAGGAGTCCACCATTCTCGGTTTGACGGAGTTCCTCAAGAACCATCATGTTGTATATTCCTCTTTCCCCCTTCTTTTGAGTTCTTGTGTTTGTATTTGTGTGTTTGTTTGTTTGGTCTCTAGGTTTGTTTTGTTTTGTGGAATTCTTGTAATTTGGTATTTTGATGAGCGATGTGAGGGAGGGATATTTGATGGATGTCTTTGAGTTTATTTGATAGGTTGATAATGAAGATGAAGTTTTGAGAGGAGTTGTTGATGATAGAAGCTTGGAGTTTGGTGGAGGAAGTCGATTTTTGAGCTTTTTGTAAGCTTTTGGGGACGAGATTTTGGATCCCGAGGTTGTATGTGTCTTGTGGGTGGATGTAGTATTGAAAGAAAGCTCCAAGGCTCGGGAAAGGTGCCATCCCGATCGAGATGGGTGTCATCACGACCGGGATGAGCTCTTCCCGACCGGGATCATTGTCTTCCCGACCGGGATGGGCCCCTGCAGCCTCTTTTACCTTGGTTTCGTCATTTAAACCCCACCGCACCACTTAATACCCCCTCCTAACCTCCCTATTCACCATTGCAACTATCATTCCACCCTTGTATCCCAACTATATACATTCATCGTCATCTCATCTTCTCATCACTATACACCGAGTTTAACCTCAAAAACCACCCTCATTTGCACCAATACAAGCCCGGTACTTGAGACTACATTGAGGAAGAGAAGGAATATCGATGAGGACAAGCAATGTGCCTTTAATGATCATTGAGACGATGGAGTTAGTGAGTTGCTAACCGTTTGGTAGGCGACCCTCTTTTCTTTTCCGTCTTTTAGTGTTAGTCTCTTATTGTGTGCTCCCATTCCCTTTTATTTATTTGGTGTCTTGGTGTCCCTCGGGGCCTTGGTAGTCATTGCTCCCGATTCTCAATGACGTGACTACATCGAGAGTCATTTCAAAAATCCAAATTTACAAGTCCTTTAACTTTTTCTTAATTTATTTTCTTTTGTTCGGATTTAGTCGGATTTAGGCGGAATCCGGGTTAGGTGACTTGATTACACCTAGTCGTCCCCTCCTATTTCCTTTTATTTCCTTCTTTTTATTTCTTCCCCCATCCATATCTTTTCTTGTCTCGGCCCTTGGTGACTTGATTACACCCTGGCCGGACACATTCTACCCTTTCTTCGCTTTTCTTTTCGATTTTTAGCTTTATTTTCGTAGTTTCCTTCTTTTTTAGTGTCTCCACACACTACCGATCGAGCATGAGGACATTGCTCGGTTTAAGTGCGGGGGAGCGATATCCTAGTCTAGCTTAGCTTTATTTTCGTAGTTTTTTTTTCGAAAAATCTTAAAAAACCCTAAAAATTTGATTATTTTTTTTATTAAAATCAACAAGATTTTCTTTTGTGTTTTTTCCTTTTTGTGTCGTTGTGTTGTATTTTTGTTGTATTGTGTGTTTTGCCTCCCCATTTCCTTGTAGGTTCCTTGATCGCCGTAATTTTCGGAAAGCTCAAGATATCCGGTAACATCATTCTATACCTTTTCCTCTTTGCCTCTTTGGAGGAGATTTTGTGATGAAGTGTGCTCGGGTGGAGCTCGTTGAAGGTTGTGGTTGTCGTGGCGGCTTGTTTGAAAGTTTCAGGCTGGCGTTTATTTTCTTTGCGTGTTTGCTTTCCTTTCTTTCGTTTTATTTTGTTTTGTTGTCTTTGTCTCATTTTCTTTCGTTTTTGTCGCGTCTTTGTTTTGTGGTGTGTAGTTTGTGTCTAGTGTAGAAAAGGTTTTCAAAAACCCGGTTTTGAGGCTAGTGCGCAAGTGTTTACTTTCCCTTTCTAGTGGTATGAATCGAGTCTTTGACTTTAGTCGTCTAGTAGAATGACTTTAAATCAATAGTTTCGTTGGTCCTTTACCTTGAGTCCACCTAGTCTACTAGGGATTTACTACGGGATTTGCATTTTGACCATTTTGACCACCCACGGAGTGAAAAGGCCTTGGTTGCCGAGTCCCGTCCCTTAGGTGACCGTGTTCGAAATTGTTTGATTAGTCCAAGTTTTCCACCTTTTTGTGGGTTTGAAGGGAAGGACACTCCCCGACAATCCCATTTCCCTACCTCCTACACATTTCCACAAATAAGTTGCAAATTGTGTAAGTTCTTACTTGGTTGCAAGAAATGCCTACAAAACAAAATTATCAAAAAAGCAAACCAAGTCAAAAAGAAAGAAAAGAAAAAAAAGAAAGAAAGAAAAGAAAGAAGAAAAAGAAAAGGCACAACAAATCAAAAGCAAAATAAAAAAGAAGAAAAAGAAATGGCATAGCAACTCAAAAGCCAAATGCAAAAGAAAAAAATGCCAAAAGAAAACCATCTCACAAAAACATTCTCACCCTCTCAAAAATAAGCCTTTTTCCGATCGTTACCGTGAAGAGCCTACCAAAGGACCGAGTTCCTAGGAAGGATGATAGCGGTAATGATCGGTCTTCCCTCATTTTGCAACCATATCCACCTTTTTACTTGGACTAGTTGGGCGATTTTTGAGCATGGGACGACCCTCTTGGCTTATCGCTAAAGGGGGCGGGGCCTCACTTACCTACAGTGTCGACTAACACCGTGGTTCATCCTTTTTCCATCCCGCCGATCGTTTCGTAGTACGCTCCTAGAAGATTAAGAGGACCTAGGTAAGTTATCAACGTTTTTATTGCTTTGTTGTCATACTATTAGGGTTTAGTTCATATCGGTTTGTATTATTAGTTTGGGAACGTTGTCACTTGTCTTGAGTTCTTAACCGGTGCTTCTTTCACCGCTTTGTAGAGGGAAGCGGTATTTATTTCTTCTTGGATGCAACCGTTTGTTTGTTTGTTTGTACGATTGTTTGTGCGTTTATGTGTTTTCATGTTCGGTTGCAGCCACAGTTTTGTCGCAAGACCTCCCTTGCCTGGCGGAGAGCACTTTTCCTCTAAGTGTTCTCGCGTGAGCTGAAAGGGAGTAGGGTGCACTAATACCCGCTCGGTTAGTGGTCTAGTTTCTTTTAGTTTATTAGTTAGTTTGTGCTTACTCGAGGGCGAGTAAGGGTTAAATGTGGGGGAGTTGATAAGTGTGGTTTGTAGTGCCTATTTCTTGTGTTTGGTCTCGGTTTCTCTTGTGGAATCGCTCTTTGGAGCGGTTTTCGAGGCTTACGCTTCTTCTTGTTTGTTTTAGGCTCCTAAGACCAATTTTGGAGAAGTGGAACGATTCTGACTCGTTTCCGACACATTTGGAGCCAACGAAGAGAAGCGACGATCACTCGGTAGCCTAGACTCGATCCCGAGCCCTTGTGACCCATTCCCGAGCCCCTTAGACTCGATCCCGAGCACCGAGAATCGATGAGAAGCCTATGAAGAGCAAATAAGGACCTATGAGATCATATTGAGGCCTACAAGACCCATCCCGGTCGGGATGAGTAGCCATCCCGGTTGGGATGAAGAGCAAACAAAACTGCGACTCTGACCAGCCATCCCGGTCGGGACCAACCCGTCCCGGTCGGTACCAACCCGTCCCGGTCGGGATGAACCCAGCACATCTCCGCTTCACTTCTTTTCAATTCCTTTGCTCGTGACACCTTATAAATACCCTCCCTTTGTATTGTTTAAAGACGATACCCTATCTTATGAAACCCTAGGCATGTTTTAGACTAGAGTAGCTTAGATTAGTGTAGATTAGTCCTTAGTTAATCCTTAATCCTAGTTTAAGCCTTGTATTATTGGAATTCTTGAAGAATCCAACCAAGATTGACAACCTTGGTTGATGTATTTGGGTTTTCTTATTATTTCAAGTTTCAATATTTCCTCCTTGCTAGTATGGAATAATTTCTCTTCTCCTTTCCTTTAATCTTTGTTTTATCATTCAAGTTTCAATCTTTATCTTTTGTTTATTGTATTGTTCATCATAGTTCGTCTTCATTATGTATATATGTTCTTGTTCTTGTTCTTGTGTTGATTTCTCTTGTTCTTGTTAGCTTTAATTTAGATATGTTTGAGTAGTCCTCTTGCTAGGGTTAGTAGGGGGATTTGGTGTCTTAATGGGTGATTAAGGGTTTGTTTTGATTGTTGGTGGAAGTTTTGGTTGCCTCCTAGTTTTGTGCATAGAACATGTTTAATGAAATGCTTGAATGACTTGTAGTTGCAAATGCATGTTTTTCTTGCCTTCTTCTTGCGGTCTTGTATGTTGCTAGGTTGGGTTCTTGCGCGAGAGCGAGGAACCTCTAGGTCGTTTTAAGTAGCGAGAGCCCGGACTATACCTAGTAAACTCGACTACCCCCTCACCTTTGCTCTTCCTTGATCATTCCATCACCCTTGAACCCGACCTAATCCTAATTCTTCTCCTATTTGTTTTCTTTTTCGTCTTAGCGATAATTCCTCTAGTTAGTCGAATCCTTTAGCCTTAGTTGTTAAACCTAGTTCGTTCCTAGTCATAGTTTATTCCCTTCTTATTGTTCTACTTTAGTTTAGCCTTGAGACCTAGTCAAGTCTTTAGGTGGAACTTGGTTTAAACCCTGTTTACCGTCCCCGTGGACTCGACCCGACTTGCCCTAGCAACCTAGTTAGGATTAGTTGGTTTTATGTGGTGTTTGGGATTGACGGCAAATCCCTCCCATCTCAAACATTTTTGATAACAGATTTAAAGTCTGCCGACAATAAAATACAGACTTAAGACATACGACGTGATAAGTGTCATTTGTAGTGCCTATTCGTAGTGTTTTGGTCCCATTTTCCTTGTGGAATCGCTCCTTGGGAGCGATTCATGGGCTTCTTATGCTTCCTTTAGTCCGTTTCAGGTTCCCGAGCCCGATTTGGAAGAGTTGGAGTGATTCCGACTCAATACATACACATTTTGGAGCCAACGAGATAAAGGAACGATGACTCGAGACCTTGGAATCGACCCCGAGACCTTGGGTCCCAATCCCGAGCCTCCGAGACCCGATCCTGAGTCCCGAGAATCGACGGGAAGCCCATAAGATACAAGAAGGGACCCTAGAGCTCTTAATGAAGGCATACAAGACCCTTCCCGGTCGGGATAATAGCCTTCCCGATCGGGAAGGAAGGCACATTTAGAAGCGCCACTGTGGGTCCTTCCCGGTCGGGTTGAGCCCTTCCCGATCGGGATGGCAGAACCCTTCCCGATCGGGATGATCCGTCCCGGTCGGGACGGGCTACAGCTCACCCGCATTCTTCTTTTCTTCTCCTTCATTCTTGTACCCTTATATATACTCCCTTCTTGTAATTTTAGGACATCTTATCTTAACCTACACTAGTTTAAGCCTCCAAAACCCTAGATTTACTCTCACTCATTTGCTTTAATCTTCCCTTAATTTTAGTTAATCCTTAGTTAATTATTGTAATTAGTTCTTGGATTAAGGAGATTCTTGAAGATTGTTCCAAGATTGACAACCTTGGGATTGTATTTGGGTTTCTCATTAATACAAGTTTTCATCTTTTATTCATCATAGTGTTGGTATAACCTTTCTTACTCTTGTCTTTGTTTATTCAATCTTGTTTCATCTTTTTTATTGTTATTGTTGTTAGTTGTTCATAATGAATGCTTGGATGTTTAGTTTGTTTTCTCTTGTTAATGTTAGTTTCTCCTTTGTAATGAGTGAGTAGTTTCTTTGTGGGGTTAGTAGGAGGATTAGGGGTAGATTATGGATGATTAGGGTTGATTAAGGGGAAAAGGTTGTATCTTTGTTGTTAGTCACATTGTAGGCACTCTATGTGTTTGTTGATATGCTTGTGTGAGTTGTAATGGCCATGCTTCCCATGCTTGTGTTCATCTTCTCATTGATTGCTTATTTTGTGGAAATGTTGAGAATAGTCATAGTCACGAGAGTGCCGACTAGGGTCTAAGTTGCGAGAGCCCGGACTCATCTTAACATCGGTCTAAGTTGCGAGAGCCCGGACCGACTCTAGCGATTAGGAGACACCTTTACCCTTGATCACCCCAATTACCCTACTACCTCTATGAACCCGACCTACCCCACTTCTCTTCCATATTTGAGTTCATCCTCCTTACTTCGTCATTGTTCTTTTAGTTTATTCGTTAGTTTGATCATTAGCTTAGTCTTACCTCTTCTCCATCATTAGTTTTCCTTTTATTGCATTCTTTGTGTTTGTTTGGTAATCTAGTCTCATTTTAGGCCGACATAGTCTAAGCTTTGATATACCGTCCTCGTGGAATCGATCCCGACTTACCCTAGCTACCCACTAGGTTAGTCTGTGTTATATTGATCGGCTAGGGGCGTGACAAATCCCTTACCATCACGACGTTTTTCGAATATGGTAAACCGTTTTACATAATAATCTTATGGAAATCAGAATATTAGCGATTATGAAAGTTTTCGTAAAATTCAAACGGTTGAAAATAGAAATTTGAAAGTATTTTGAAATACTTTAAAATAAATTATTAAGGCATATTGAAACAGAGCTAAATATAGGCTATCAACCAATAATAAAACAAAAACGAAGTATAAAGTTCTAAGTGGTATAACCGAAAAGTTTAAATTGAACCAAGTTTTCACAAAACGGGGAGTTTTAAAATTTGAAATTACGCCTCAAAATTCTAAAATTTCCTGAAAATCAAAATTTTAAATTAGTCTGACTTTTCATAAAATAGGTTTGGGAAAATGATAAATGGATAAATAGAGTCAAGGTTAACGACAAATCAAAACAAAAGTTTTCAAATCCAATAAGAAGTCAAAGGGATTGGCCGAAGAAGAAGTAGCGGGATTTAGGAAAAGCTAAGGGAAGGACGAAATTGCAAGTCCAATCGAACCCTCAAGGATTAGAGAATAAATTACCCGTCTCGAGATTCCTGGTACGACTCCAACAACACGGGTTCCTACTTTCCATCAAATAACCCTACGTCCAAAATTAGGCGCTAGGTGGTACTACTCAGTCACAATCTCCAAAAATGTCTTACGTGATTATCCAATCGTTCAAACAACACATACTAATCCACAATTGTTTTACAATCTAATCTCATCAATAAAAATTCCAACGGTCATCAAAACACACTCAAACTCGCAATCGATAAGGTTCATAAATCCAAAGCTCATAAGGTTCGAACTCGAAGTATACTCCAATTTCTCTAGTAAGGAACACTTAACACGGTCCACCAATTTAACAATGCTCGGGTACGAAATCCTCAAAAAAAATGATTTCTAACATATTTATAATGCCACAGGTACAAAAGTTGGGGAAGTACAATAAATCCTCAAACACGCTCAAACCTATAGGTAGTGGCGCAAATACTCACATCTTCAACCATGTCATTCAACTAAAGTTTCCGAGAAGTCCATCAAATGCCTAATCACAACAAGGCAACCATAATATGTTTAATAACTAAACGAAGCAACAATCTCGCTAGTCAAAGAGTTCTGAACAGTAAATTCCATTAAAATGATTGACATCAAAGTATTCCTCAAAACAACACAGTAAAACCAAACTCTGATGGTACAAGATAGTCCTCTTCTTCAAGGACAACAACGATTTATTCAAGTTAGATCACTCAACTCCAAAGTTCATTGGTTACAACCTTAAGCAACGATCAACGGTCTAATCCTGAAGAAGCACGAGTAATCACTGCAAAAAAAGCAGCCCCGGGCGTCCACCCAGTGGCTTCCGTCAGTGGACGCTATACAGGTACGAGCGTCCGCAAACAGACGCCAGAAAGTGGAAGCCACGACTGGTCGCCCATTTTTAAACCGGGCGTCCACTATTGGACGCCAAGAAAACGGGCGTCTGATAGTGGACGCCAGGTGTGGCATCTGACAGTGGACGCCAGTTACCCCTGGATGGCGTCCACTGTCAGACGCCATCTGCTTTAGGTTGGTGTCCAACTGTGGACGCCATCCACAGGTAACTGGCGTCCACTGTCAGACGCCATATCCTCTGAATATCTGCCCCTTTCCTTCAATTTTAGCTTCCCCTGGCATCTAGCATGGCGTACGTTATTGGACGCCATGTATGATGTTGCATGACCGTAAACATACGTACGATGTCTAGCCAAAACCTGCAAAATAAATCACATTCACAACTCTCAACCAACCACAACCGTCGACCATCCACATTACCTCAACCTCATTCACTCTCAATCAACCAAAACACTTCATCTCTCGACACAATTATGCTGAAAAAACATTCATATAAAAAAGTTAACATACGGTTTGAAGGTACATAAATCTAAACTAGTTCGAAGATACATAATCCATAAATCCAGTTACAACAAAAACAACAAAAAACAATCAGCTAACTGTGAAGCTAGATGAAGCACCAGAGTTACCACCATCCCCGTTAAAGGGGTCTCTGTCGTTTGGAGGGGATAGGGGACGACCTTGGTTGCATATCTCAAACATGGCCTGAAACGTGGCCATCTGTTCCTGCATTTTATTTATTTGCTCCTGTTATTCCTTCATTTGTTGCTGCTGTGTCAGCTGTTCCTTCATTTGTTCCTTCTCCGAGTCGGGCTGCTGAGATCCTACCGGCGTGTACTCCATCTGTGTAGAGGTGCCGAGACGCGGTGGGGGAGGTGTGAAATACACCCCATGTGCATTTCCTACACCGTACACACTTCCTTTCTTGTACCCCGAGACGACCTTGAAAAAAGTTTGATTCAGGTTGACTTCGGTAGCATCAGGAGCAGTCTCGAGGTTCGCTTGCTCATTTTTGTAGGCGTCCTGCGTACACAACAATGATTTCAATTTAAGTTATTATTAGATGAAATCATTAAAGATAGTTATCTACCACCTAAAGTATAGACAAAGTTGAATTATTTGAAATAGTTAGTACTCACGTAGATTGCCTGATCTTTCCTCGTGACAAAACTAGTCGTCCCTTCATCATCGCTCTTCGCGTGCATGTCGAGGAATAGCTCGGGCGCGGTTGGCATCCTCCCGAGTTCAGCTTCTAGCTATTAAATGAGTATGAACGTTAGGCGAATATATATTATGCGAACATAGTTTATGACTATTTAAGTAATAGTACGATATTAATAGAAGTCATACCCTCTTGGCACGACGGTACGAAGACTGAGAACACCGATGATGTGTCGGGTGTGCCTTCCCCTCAAGTTCACAGTTGCTCATTTTGTTTCGCTGTGCCCTCTCCGACCTGACCTTGAATTCCACGGAGTCATGGTACGCAACCCACCTCTCAAACGCTTCCCCTGAAATATGAAGATACTAATATATTAGTTAATACAGTAAAAGATTGAAGTTTGATTGATTGTTAAAACTGAGTACTATTAAAAACTACACCTTTAAGATCTTTGAGCGCAGTCCCCCGCTTGTGGCGTTTGTTCATGATGCAAGCGAAACGTCGTGTGCAAGTCTCGTTATATCGGTCCCATACTCTTCCTTCTAACTCCTTATCCCAAGTGAACTTCAGCTACACAATCAAGGCGGATTATTAGTTAGTAGCAAAAATATTTACAATGTCTATATTGTAAAATAAAAAATCGGTAACAAAAACAATCCACGTACCCGGAATTTGTTGAACCATCGCCGTCGTACGTCCAACGACACCTGAGTCCAGCAAGCATACCCCTACCCTTTGTCGACCATGCAGCTGCTAGTACAGCCTCCGGTGACCTCCTCATGCTGAAACCTGCACCGAGTCGAGAAGCACATATATGTATGAAATCTTAAAATATATAGTCGAAGAATTCATAAGTTACAAAAGAGAAGCACATATATGTATGAAATCTTAAAATATATAGTCGAAGAATTCATATGTTACAAAAGAATCGCTATGTTAGATTATATTACCAAACGCGACCAGGGTCAAGCTTCACCCGACCGTTCTCGTCTTTTTCCAGCTCCTGACGCTGACCCTGCTGCTGCTCATTTTGCTCTGGTCCCGTTTCGGGGACCCGTTCCTCCTCCTTCTGCTGCGTGGTGGATGTCTGAACAGACCTACTTCCCCCACCACGTCTCCTGGTCGATCTACCGCCTGCCATCTTAACCTTGCAACAAATTAAACAATGTCAACAACAATTAGCAATTACAATCTAACTTGATTAAAATAATGTACCAAATAATTAACACAATGATCAATATAACCTACTATAACAACTCTAGTAGTCATCTTCGCTGTCGTTATTGTCGTCACCCTCATCCTCCTCAGTCTGATCTTCCTCCTCCGTCTCCTCGCCCTCCACTTGATCGTCCTCCAAATTCTCTTCATCGTGTCAGTCATCCTCCTCAAGGATCTCCCGAACATCCATACCAATGTAATCTCGTAGTTAGTCGATATCGTCATCATTCTCTAAATCTTCTTCTGACCCTTCATTTTGATATTCACTGGAGAATATAGTCTCTTCACTTGGAGATAAGCGTATACCACTTTAAGCCGCATCTTCCTGGAACAAAGAACTGTCTATTTGCCCCCGTGGTTTAGTCGTCAAGACTGCCCACCATTGACTTTGATTTCTGTCATTTTTCGTGTAAGGATAAGGAACAAAGTAGACTTGCTTTGCCTGATGCGCGAGTATGAACGGATCATATGTTGGATATTTCCTGGTGTGATTAACTTCCACAATCTTGTAACGTTCATGCACTCGGGTCCCGTTCACGGAGCTGTCTTTCCACTCACATTTGAATATCACAGCTCTATACCCCCGTTCTTTACCAGCATAACACAACTCGAAAATATCCTCTAAAATACCATAGTGCTCGTCACCATCAAGAGATGACACACTCACACCAAAATTGCATCTAGCCTTGTTCTTCCCGTAGTTGAAAGTGTTAAAATTGAACCCATTCACCGAGTGCCGGTTCCAGGTTTTAACCGCTCGCATTGGACCATATGCCAAACTTCTAACCAAATCATCATATATGTCTAAGGCAACTTCGTGATCCTTGAGCCACTTAGGAAAATGTTCGTCATGCTTACTCCAAACGTCATCAGGGTTCACGTCAGGGTTTGCAGCGACATATTCAGTTACAAATTGCTTCTCATAAGGCTCTAAGATCTCACAATTAGAGAGTAGGTAAAGGTGCGTTCGGGTGTACTCTTTCTCATCTAGCATCCTAGAACCCTCAACGGATGAATTTCCTTCATCGTCCTATTTTTGAAAAAACTCGGGTATAGTAGGATCAATGGACACCGAATGTTCTAGGTTCAGGTTCTTGGTTTTTGTTTGGACATCTTTCTCGAAGTACAAGGAGAAGAAGTTTGCAATCTCTTTTGTAGATGTCAATGCATTACAAATAGAACCCTCTACCCTACCCTTGTTATCAATTTTCTTCTTTAAATGATTGAGGAACCTAAATACACAAGTTATGTATTGATGGTTGGGGATTCGTCATGTCCCTAGCCAACAATATAACACCGACGAACCTAGTGTGTAGCTAGGGTAAGTCGGGATCGATTCCACGAGGACGGTATATCAAAGCGTAGACTATGTCGGCCTAAAACGAGACTAGATTACCAAACGAACACAAAGAGTGCAATAAATAGAAAACTATTGAGGAGGAGGAATAAGAACTAGACTATCAATGCTAAACAATACTAATGATCGGTCTAACAAATAATCTAAAGTAAACGATGTATAACTAAGAAGATGGACTCAAATATGGAAGTAAAGTGGGGTAGGTCGGGTTCATAGAGGTAGAAGGGTAATTGGGGTGATCAAGGGTAAAGGTGTCTCCTAATCGCTAGAGTCGGTCCGGGCTCTCGCAACTTAGACCGATGTCAAGGTGAGTCCGGGCTCTCGCAACTTAGACTCTAGTCGGCACTCTCGTGACTATGACTATTCTCAACATTTCCACAAAATAAACAATCAATGAGAAGATGAATACAAGCATGGGAAGCATGGCCACTACAACTCACACAAGCATAACAACAAACACATAGAGTGCCTACAATGTGACTAACCACAAAGATACAACCTTTTCCCCTTAATCAACCCTAATCATCCATAATCTACCCCTAATCCCCCTACTAACCCCACAAAGAAACTACTCACTCATAATCAAAGAGAAACTAACAATTATAAGAGAAAACAAACTCACAAACCAAACATCCATTTTGAACAATGAGAACAATAACAATAACAATATAAAAAGATTGAAACTAGATTGAATAAACAAGGATTAGAGTAGAGAAGATTATACCAACACTAATATGATGAAAAAGATGAAAACTTGCATTAATGAGAAACCCAAATATAATCCCAAGGTTGTCAAGCTTGGAACAATCTTCAAGAATCTTCTTAATACAAGACTAATTACAATAATTAACTAAGGATTAAAGAGAGATTAGAACTAATGAGTGAGAGTAAATCTAGGGTTTTTTGGAGGCTTAAACTAATGTAAGGTAAGATAAAAGTGTCTTAAAATTACAAGAAGGGAGTATATATATGGGTACAAGAATGAAGGAGAAGAAAAGAAGAGGCCCTTGCTGCCTCTGTAGCTTCCCGACCGGGACAGATCATCCCGATCGGGATGGCTCTGTCATCCCGATCGGGACGAGTTGGTCCCGACCGGGATGGGCTCACAGCAGCCATCCTAAAGTAGCACCTCATCCCGAACGGGATGAGGCCATCCCGAACGGGATGAGTCTTGTATGCCTTCCTTAAGCACTCTTTGGTCCTTCCTTGCCTCTCATGGGCTTCCCACTGATTCTCGGGACTCGGGATCGGGTCTCGGAGGCTCGGGATTGGATCCCAAGGTCTCGGGGTCGATTCCAAGGTCTTGAGTCTTCGTTCCTTTATCTCGTTGGCTCCAAAATGTGTATGTATGGAGTCGGAATTGCTCCAACTCTTCCAATTCGGCCTCGGGAACCTGAAACGAACTAGAGGAAGCATAAGAAGCCCATGAATCGCTCCAATAGGAGCGATTCCACAAGGAAAAAGGGACCAAAACACAACAAATAAGCACTACAAACTACACTTATCAACTCCCCCACACTTAACCCTTACTCGCCCTCGAGTAAGCACATACTAACTACTAAACTATCCGAGTGGGTATTAGCGCACCCTACGCCCCTTCAACTCACGCGAGTACACTTAGAGGACAAGTGCACTCCGCAAGGCAAGTTGGGTCTTGCGACAAAACTGTGGATGCAACCGGACACAAAACACATAAACAAACAAACACACAAACAAACACATGATCGGTTGCACCCAAAACAAAAGAAATACCGCTTCCCTCTAAAAGCGGTGAATGAAACACCGGTTTAAGACTCGAGGTAAGCGACAACGTTCCCAAGCTAGCAATACAAACCAAGGTGGACTAAACCTTAATAGTATGACGATAAAGCAATAAAAACGTTGGTAACTTACCTAGGTCTTCCTGACTTTCTAAAAACGTACTACGGGACGATCGGCGGAGTGGGAAGTGATGATCCACGGTGTTAGTCGACACTGTAGGTAAGTGAGACCCCGCCCCCTTTAGCGTGAGCCAAGAGGGTCGTCCCGTGTCCAAGACCGCCTAACTAGTCCAAGTAAAAAGGTTGAAAATATGCAAAATGAGAGAAGACCGACTAATGCCGCTATCATCCTTCCTCGGGACTCGGTCCCTTGGTAGGCTCTTCACGGCAAAAGTCGGAAAAAGGCTTATTTTTGGGGGGATTTCTTTTTTTGTGAGACGGGTTTTCTTTTGACATTTTCTTTCATTTCGACGTTTTGATTTGTTTTGCCATGCCATTCTTTTTCTTCTTTTCTATTTTCTTTTTGGCTTTTGTGCCTTTTTTTTTTCTCTTCATTCTTTTCTTTCTTTAATTTTTTTTCTTTTCTTTTCTTTGCCCTTGTTTGGTAAGATTTGGCATTTCTTTTGTACAACAAGAAAGAGAGAATCAACAATTTGCAAGTTATTGTGTGGATGTGTGTGAGATGTAGGTAAATGGGTGAGTCGGGGGTCGCGATTTCCCTTCAAACCCACAAAAAGTGGAGAACTTGGACTAATCAAAACAATCCTAAACACGGTCACCTAGGGGACGAGACTCGGTAACCAAGGCCTTTTCACACCGTGGGTGGTCACAATGGTCAAAAGTGCAAATCCCGTAGTAAATCCCTAGTAAGCTAGGTGGACTCAAGGTAAAGGACCAACGAATTCATTGATTTAAGGTCATTCTACTAGATTAAAGTCCAAGACTCGATTTACACTACTAGGAAGGGAAAGTACACACTCACACACTAGTCTCTAAACCGGGTTTTCGAAAACGTTTACACACAAGACACACAACAAAACACAAAACAAAGACACAACTAAAGTGAAAGAAAAAGAGACGAAACAAAACAAAACAAAAGAAAGAGAAACAACACAAAAACAAAACAAACACCACCCCGATCATCCAAACAAGTCACCAAATCACCCATCAATATGCACGAAGCTCCACCCGAGCACACAACATCACAATCTCCTCCAAACTCCATAAGAGATAAAGAAGAAAAAGGGATAAGTTGTTACCGGAAGTCTTTAGAGCTTTCCAAAGTCATCGGCGATTAAAGTAACCTATAAGGACAAAGGGAGGCAAAACACACAAAACAAAACAAATACACGACACAAAGACACAAAGGAAAACACACAAAAGAAAAAAAAAATCTTTTTGATTTTTGTGAAAAATTTTCAAATTTTTAGGGATTTTTAAGATTTTACAGAAAAACTAAGAAAATAAAACTAACTATACTAGAATATCGCTCCCCCACTCTTAAATCGAGCAATGTCCTCATATGCTCAATCGTAGTGTGCGGAGAGACAAAAGAAAAAGAAAAGAAACTACGAAAATAAAGCTAAAAATCAAAAATGAAGATGAAGAAAAGGTAGAAGGTGTCCGGCCGGGGTGTAATCAAGTCACCATGGGCCGAGACGAGAAAAAGATATGGAACTGGGAAGAAAAATAAAAAGAAAGAAATAAAAGGAAATGGGAGGGGAGGGCTAGGTGTAATCAAGTCACCTAGCCCGGATTCCGTCCAAATCCGACTAACTCCTAAAAAAGGGGTGAAAATCTTGTAAATGGACTAATCGATTGACTCGCGACGTAATCACGTCGTCGGGAGTCGGGAGGAACCAAACTATGGCCTCGAAGGCCCCTAGATACCGAGACTCAAGGGAAGGGGGCAAACAATGAAAAGAGAAGCGATAAAACGACGGAAAAGTAAGGATAGTTACCCAAACCGAGCGGCTAGTAACTCACTTGCTCCATCGTCTCGTTGATCATTAGAAGCTCGTCGCTTGTTTTCTTGGTTGCCATCTCGCTTCACACTTGAAGAGAACTCACGGCAAAGGTAGTAATGGTAGGGGGTGGGATTTGATTCGAGAGTTGGTGTAAAGTGAATAGGAAGTGGAGTGAGGGCATGATGATGAAGTACATGGGGCATATGGTAAGGCTAGGGTAGTTAGGGAGTTTGGGAGGGGGCATAAAACGGTTGAGTGGACTCGATTTGCGAAGAAGAATCACAAAGGGGGAGCAGAGGACCATCCCGGTCGGGAAGACTGATCCCGATCGGGTTACCTCACCCATCCCGGTCGGGACGACCTCATCCCGGTCGGGACGGACCCTCAGTAAGCTCAATACTGGGTGCACCCATCCCGATCGGGATGGCTCCTTCCCGGTCGGGATGCCTCATCTGTCCCGGTCGGGACGCCCTCATCCCGATCGGGAAGAGCTCACAGTAAGCTCTAAATGTGGTGCGCTCTTCCCGATCGGGAGGACACCCTTCCCGATCGGGAAGCTTAACCCTTCCCGGTCGGGACGCCTCATCCCGGCCGGGATGGGTCTTCTTCGACCTCCACGATCCCAAAAACTTGCTCCAAGCTTCAAAAACCCAATCCTCTCGCTCACAACCTAAGGTAAACCATAGCCAAGCTCCTCTAGGAGCATTTTCACTTCACCTATCAATCAAACTCAATTCAAGCATCAAATTCTCTCCCTTGCCTCGCTCATCAATAATCCAAATAACAAGAATTCACAAAAAACCACTAACTACAAGAAAGTGATATATACAATGAGACGGTTCTTGTGGAACTCCGTCAAACCAAGGTGGTACAATCTTCATTCTTTTTTCAACAATACTCCAACCGGTTCCGTCTCCATCAAGAGCACGTAAGAACAAGTCGAAGGCCCTTGAGAAGTCTTCAATCAAACACGTCATATAGCCGACCACATCCCAAGGCTCATCATGGCCTTGCCTTGACGTTCCCGGGGCATCCCGCTCTTCCAAGTTAACGGCTTGAACTTGTACTTTTGGTCCTTGGGGATATACCCAAACGTCCACCGGTCATCATGTGGCCCCAAGGGAGGCTCATCTTCTTCCTTGCTTAGCAACTTGTTGTCAAGCCCATGATTCGGGCACTCATCTACCTCCATATCGGAGTCGTCATCCTCAAGTACATAAGAGTACTCTTTCAATCTTTGTCCCGATCCTTCCCCTAGATCGATGTCTTCCTTGGCATGGATCATATTACATGTCTCGGTCATAGGCGAAGTGTTGCTTTGGAGGTCAAACACTAACTCCTCGTCGCCTAGTTGAAAAGTGATCCTACCCTTCTTCACATCGATCACGGCACCGGCGGTGTGTAAAAATGAGCGTCCAAGGATGATGGGAGTGTTAGCATCCTCCGGCATGTCAACCACAATGAAGTCGACCGGAATAAAGAACTTCCCTATTTGTACCGGCACATCCTCCAACATTCCTAATGGTCGGTTAAGAGACTTATCGGCCATTTGGAGTGTAATGGACGTACACTTCAACTCCGTCATCCCTAATCGCTCACAAATGGTGTAGGGAATAATGCTCACACTTGCGCCCAAATCACACATAGCTCTCTCGATCTTGTAGTTTCCGATGGTGCATGGGATAGAGAAACTACCCGGGTCCTTCAACTTCGGAAGTGTGGAACCTTGAATAAGCTCGCTCACCACCCTAGTGAACGCTACCGTCTCTTCCATGTCGATGGACCTCTTCCTAGCTAGGATTTCCCGCATGAATTTTCCATATGCCGGGATTTGGGTAAGTAGCTCGGTGAACGGGACACTAACATCCAATTTCTTCACGATAATAAGGAACTTGTCGAATTGAGTGTCCACCTTAGTCTTCATTTGCCTCGATGGGTAGGGCAACTTGATTTGGTACTTGTTCTGATCATTAAGGGTGGACTCTTCAAAGGACACTTTCCTTTTTCCCTTGTCTTTCTCTTGAAGAGGAGGAGGGTTGTCTTCTTGAGGTTTCTCGACCTCCCTTGAGACTTGCTCCTCAATTGGAATGTCAAAGCTTGACTCTTCTTGATTTGGAGATGTCGTTTGCATTGTCGGTTCTTGTATTGGCTCTTGCTCAATAGGTGAAAAAGGGGGTTCATAGGACGTACAACTCCTCGTAATAATAGCATTCACATGCTCAAATTTTGGTGTTTCGCCTTGAGGAGGTAGTTGCCCCTTTTGTCTTGAGGAGCTCCCCGAAGCTAGTTGAGATATTTGATTCTCAAGTATCTTCATACGGGTATCTCTCATTGCGTTTTCCCCTTGAATATAAGTGAAGAGCTCATGATGATGCCTTGACATTTCCACTTGACCTTGTTGCAAATCTTTATTACTCCTTTGTAATTCCGTCATTGTCTTTTGAATGTCAAAATTCCGAGGTGGGGACGATGGATTATGCGGAGTATCGGTGAGGGCCAATGGAGTACCGTAGTCATGAATAGGAGACCGACTCCTAGGCTTGCTTTGTTGATTGCCCTGTGTTGCTTGTTGTTGTTGATGGTTCCCTTGGAACCCATGAGAATTGCCTTGATTAAGGCCTTGGTTGTGGTTTTGTTGACCTTGAAAGTTTCGGTTTCCTTGGAAACCGCCATGATTGAAGTTCCCTTGTTGGAACCCTTGCTTGTTGTTGAAGTTACCTTGGTTGTTTTGCTTGAAATTGTTGAAGGGTCTTTGGTTACCCACATAACCTTGGTAACTTTCATTGTTGTCCCGTAAAGGAGGTGGAACATAGGGACGATGTTGTTGTTGATGTTGAAGTGTTTGCTGTTGAGGGACTTGATTGGAAGCTTGATATTGATTAGAGAAGGAGGCACCTTGCTTGAACGCTTGAAAGGCGTTCACTTGCTCAATACTCCCTCTACAATGCATAGGATCATGACCAACGATTCCACAAGTATCACACATCCCAAAATGGGGCAAAGGAAGTGCAAACTCCAAAGCATTTACATCATGGATCGAGTGTTGGTTGGAGGAACTAGAGCTTTGAACTTGGTTGAGGTGGCTTTGGAGCTTTTTGTCAATGGTCTCCATGTGAGTTCTTAGTTGAGCCCCAAGATCAATGCTCAATTGTGTAATGGCATCAACCTCATGCCTACCTCCTCGATTTGCCTTCCTAGGCCTAGAGTATTGTGAATTGTGCACCGCCATCTCTTCAATCCTTGACCAAGTTTGGTCATCCTCCACTTCGGTAAACCTACCGTTAGATCCCATATTGAGTATGGCCCTCGAGTCTTCATATAGCCCATTCCAAAATTGTTGTACGAGGAACCATTGTGATAAACCATGGTGTGGACAAGAACGGATCAAGGCTTTGAATCTTTCCCACGATTCGTAGAGTCTTTCATCATCGCGTTGTTGGAAACCCGTGATAGAGGCTCTCAATAGATTTGTCTTCTCCGGGGGATAGAATTGTTGGTAGAAGGCTAAGGCTAGCTTCTTCCAAGTATCGATGCCAAGTCTTGCTTTATCCAACCCCTTGAACCATTGCTTCGCCTTACCGATAAGAGATAAAGGAAATAATACCCACCGAATTTGGTCTTGAGTTATTCCCGTTTGTGAAATAGCGTCACAATAGTCCGAAAAGGTTTCCATGTGTTGATGAGGATCTTCGGTTGGTAACCCGCTAAATTGACCTCTCTCGACCAATTGGATAAATTGCGTTTTCGCCACAAAATTCCCGGTATATGCCTCCGGTAAAGTGGATGGAACCGGCAAAACGTCTTCCGTAAAGGTTGAGTGAGAAGAGAACTTAGACATGATTGGATATAAGGGAGACGATGGTGGTGTAGATGGTGTTGATGTAGAAGAGGAGGGGGAACTAGGAGAAGAATCACCGAAGGGATTGATGAAGGTCCCTCCGGCCGTCTCTCGAGGTGAGTTGCTCAAGTCGGCTCCTTGGGCTTGCCCTTGATGAGTGGTGCTTGCACTTGGTTGAGAGATCCTAACCCGATTAATCGTCCGTTGGCGAAAGGCTCGAAAGAGTCTCTCCGGCTCTGGATTAAAGAGATAGAAGTCGCCTCCCCTCCTAGGCATACACTACACACTAGAATAAACGTAAGAACACCTAGTACTTTATGGGCACTAGGCAACGACAATAACAAACACAACTAGAGACAAAGAGAAAAAGAGGAGATAACACTAAAGAAAGAAGAAAAATCAAGAGAATATTCACAAGAGAAGATGGGAGAGCACAAAGAGGGGTAACTAAGTCTAGAAATAAGCAAACTAAGTCTAAACAATGCACCGTCCCCGGCAACGGCGCCAAATTGATGGTTGGGGATTCGTCACGTCCCTAGCCGACAATATAACACCGACTAACCTAGTGGGTAGCTAGGGTAAGTCGGGATCGATTCCACAAGGACGGTATATCAAAGCGTAGACTATGTCGGCCTAAAACGAGACTAGATTACCAAACGAACACAAAGAGTGCAATAAATGGAAAACTATTGAGGAGGAGGAATAAGAACTAGACTATCAATGCTAAACAATACTAATGATCGGTCTAACAAATAATCTAAAGTAAACGATGTATAACTAAGAAGATGGACTCAAATATGGAAGAGAAGTGGGGTAGGTCGGGTTCATAGAGGTAGAAGGGTAATTGGGGTGATCAAGGGTAAAGGTGTCTCCTAATCGCTAGAGTCGGTCCGGGCTCTCGCAACTTAGACCGATGTCAAGGTGAGTCCGGGCTCTCGCAACTTAGACTCTAGTCGGCACTCTCGTGACTATGACTATTCTCAACATTTCCACAAAATAAACAATCAATGAGAAGATGAATACAAGCATGGGAAGCATGGCCACTACAACTCACACAAGCATATCAACAAACACATAGAGTGCCTACAATGTGACTAACAACAAAGATACAACCTTTTCCCCTTAATCAACCCTAATCATCCATAATCTACCCCTAATCCCCCTACTAACCCCACAAAGAAACTACTCACTCATAATCAAAGAGAAACTAACAATTATAAGAGAAAACAAACTCACAAACCAAACATCCATTATGAACAATGAGAACAATAACAATAACAATATAAAAAGATTGAGACTAGATTGAATAAACAAGGATTAGAGTAGAGAAGATTATACCAAAACTAATATGATGAAAAAGATGAAAACTTTCATTAATGAGAAACCCAAATATAATCCCAATGTTGTCAAGCTTGGAACAATCTTCAAGAATCTTCTTAATACAGGACTAATTACAATAATTAACTAAGGATTAAAGAGAGATTAGAACTAATGAGTGAGAGTAAATCTAGGGTTTTTGGAGGCTTAAACTAATGTAAGGTAAGATAAAAGTGTCTTAAAATTACAAGAAGGGAGTATATATATGGGTACAAGAGTGAAGGAGAAGAAAAGAAGAGGCCCGTGCTGCCTCTGTAGCTTCCCGACCGGGACGGATCATCCCGATCGGGACGGCTCTGTCATCCCGATCGGGACGAGTTGGTCCCGACCGGGATGGGCTCACAGTAGCCATCCTAAAGTAGCACCCCATCCCGAACGGGATGATGCCATCCCGAACGGGATGAGTCTTGTATGCCTTCCTTAAGCACTCTTTGGTCCTTCCTTGCCTCTCATGGGCTTCCCACTGATTCTCGGGACTCGGGATCGGGTCTCGGAGGCTCGGGATTGGATCCCAAGGTCTCGGAGTCGATTCCAAGGTCTCGAGTCTTCGTTCCTTTATCTCGTTGGCTCCAAAATGTGTATGTATGGAGTCGGAGTTGCTCCAACTCTTCCAATTCGGCCTCGGGAACCTGAAACGAACTAGAGGAAGCATAAGAAGCCCATGAATCGCTCCAATAGGAGCGATTACACAAGGAAAAAGGGACCAAAACACAACAAATAAGCACTACAAACTACACTTATCATGTATTTCAATAAATAAAAATTAGCTATGTTTAAATTAAATTTATAAATGAAGTTACTAATTAAAATTTATGTACCTTTCAAATGGGTACATCCATCTATACTGGATAGGTCCTCCAACCTTAGCCTCGTAGGGTAAGTGGACAGGTTGATGCTCCATAGAATTAAAGAACGACGGTGGGAAGAACATCTTAAGTTTGCATAGTATCTGTGGAATTTAATCCTCCAGCCGAGTCATGTCCTCAATTGATACTGTAGAAGAACACAAATCTCGGAAAAACTGAGATATCTCAGTTATAGAATTCCACACCGTCGGTGGCAAAAGTTGCTTTAGTGATACCGGAAGTAACCTCTCCATGAAGACATAGCAGTCATGACTCTTTAACCCTTGCAGCTTTAGGTTCTTAAGATCAACACATCGATTGAAGTCAGAGGCGTACCCATCAGGGAACTTCAACTTCTCTACCCACTCCAACAATGCCTTTCTCTGAGCTTTGTCAAGGGTAAACAAGGCTCTCGGTTTGGATCCATCCCGTTTTATGTGCAGTTGAGGACGGTCACAAAAATTCTTTACATCTCGCCGGGAGCTTGTTGTGTCACAACTCTTCCCCTCCACATCCATCAAAGTGTGAATCAACTGCTCAGAGAAGTTTTTCTCTATGTGCATTACATCTAAATTGTGACGAAGTAACAAAGTCCTCCAATATGTTAGGTCAAAATATATGCTACGTTTAAACCAACCATTTTTCAACTTTCTGAGGTCTTTGAACTACTGCTCGGTTCCGTCAACAGTGGACGGGTAATCGGAAATCAACTCCCATATTTCATCTCCTGGGAGTCGATCAGGTGCGTCGTAAAGCACAACCTCACCCTTCTTGAATGCCTTCTTATTCTTTCTATATGGGTGACCTTCTGGTAGGAACTGCCTATGACAGTCAAACCAACTTATTTTACTAGAATTTGGAAGATAAAAAGCTTTGCTATCATCCATACAACACGGACATGCTTTCTGACCCGTAGTAGACCAACCCGAGAGCATACCGTACGCGGGAAAGTCGTTCATAGTCCACAACAGAGATGCTTTCAACTGAAAGTTTTGTCTAAAAGAGACATCATAAGTTTCCACCCCTACCTCCCACAGTTGTTTCAATTCCAAATAACAGGTTGCAAGTAAACATCCAAATGATTTTTCGGGTTTTTGGGTCCAGGCACAATAAGAGATAGGAAGATGAAAGGTTGCTTCAAACACAACCAAGGAGGTAGGTTATAAAATGTGATCATCACAGGCCAACAAGAGTACGACTTACCAAATTGGCCGAAAGGTGCAAATCCATCAGTACACAACCCAAGCCTTACATTTCGGGGTTCTAACGCAAAGTGGGGATGTATTCTATCGAAATGCTTCCACTCATCACCGTCACTCGGATGACACATCTTCCCTGGTACCCTAATGTCCTCCTTGTGCCACCTCATTTGCTCCGCTATGGTTTTTGTGGCATACAATTTTTTAAGTCTAGGTGCAATAGGGAAGTACGTAAGCTGACTGACTGAGATCAGTTTCTTACCCCTAACACCGCTTTTCCCTTTTCTACCCCTCAGAATAATATCCCCCTCAACCGTCTTATACCTACCCTTACCACATTTCCTACATTCATCAAGCATCGCATCGTTCTTCCAAAATAACATGCATCCATCTGGACAAGCATCAATCTTTTCATGCGGGAGTTAAAGGCCCTTCACAACTTTTTTGGTTGTGTAAAAAGTTCGGGTCGTGATATTGTCTTTTGGGATAACTCTCTCAAGCAAGGCATCAATACCATCAACACAAGAAAATGGTAGATTGAACTCACATTTAGGGCTAACTACCATAGATGCGACTTCTAACAAAGTCATATCGCACCCTTCGTATAACGGTTTCTCCGAAGCGTTCAACATGTCGATAAACGCCTTTGTTCGTGGGTTAGGCTCTTGTGGGTTGGGTGAGTCTCGTGGGTTAGGTGAGTCGTCATTCCTATGTGTTATCATTATTGAACAAGTTGCACTCCACAACGTCAACTATCATACCTCTCAACCCTCCCTCATTTTGTCGGTTTTTGGGTTCCTCAGACACTGAGATGGCTCACCATGACAAATTAAATGATAATAATCGGGTGAAAAACCATTGTAGATGACATGTTTCTTAACCACAACGACCTCAAAAATTTTTAGGTTCTTGCATTTAGTACACGGACACCTAACCTCCCCCCTCGATGCATAGTCTAGTGACTTTTTAGCAACCTCGACAAATGATTCAACACCCTTCAAAAATTCGACGCTGGGACGTCTCTTCTTATCAAGTCTTCCCTCATACATCCATTTCCGTTCAATTTTCTTCATTTTCTATGTTCAAAAAATATATATAACTAATTAAAGTTTAATTTCCCTAACTTAATTTAGGACTTACTAAACAAAAATTTAATCGCCATTTAACTTAAACTTAATTTCTCTAACTTAATTTCCGTAACTAAATTTCCTCAATTTAATCACAAAGACATCAAAGTAAACCCAAATGTCTTGTTAATTTAGAATTGACCTTACGAAAATTAATCACCGCATTTAATCACAAATGTAATCACAATTTAATCCCAATTTACGAAAACCCAAATTCATCAATTTAATCCCAATTTAACTGAACAAAACCCAAAAATCCATGGCTTAGGTCAAACAAAAATAGCTTAAACAAGTCAAATAAGGTCAAATTTTTGGATAGAGATATCAAAACTCCGAAAGCACCGCTAACACCTATTTTCGACCTCGATCACGATGGAAGTGGTTTCGGGAAATCCGGCATTGGTACAACACCCTTTGGTCCATCGTAAGTCACACAAAACCTCACGGAAGGCCCTAGAGGTCATTCTAGCTCACAAAAAGCGAGAAAGAAGTCTCCTACATCGTCACTAACACTAATCGAGCAAGAATACACAAGACAAGTATGGGAATATCCGGGTGAACGGTATCTAACCCTAGCATTTTGTACTAATCAAACATTACTCAAATCCTAATTAATAAATTTAATCCCAATTCAACCAAATTCATCAAACCCTAATCAAAATTGAGATGATGGGCAAATCTAATCTACCTAATCGAATTTGGGCTAAACTAATCTACCTAATCAAAATTCAGACCTAAACAATATTAACTATCAAACTACCAATAAAAAACGATAAAAATCAAAAATAAGAACTAATTATAATGAATAAGAACTAAGTAAAGTAAGAAAACATACCAAAAATTAGGAAGAGGTATGGAAAATGGAAGGGAGGATGGGCGAAGTGGCTCAACGAGTAGAGTAGAGAGAAGTTAGAGAGTAAAAAACAATTTTGGAATGAATGGGGCGAAGGGGCTCGGCGTGTATTTGAAGCGAGTCTGGCGAACAGGCGTCCAACAGTGGACGCCCGCTAAAAGTTTTTTACTCACACTTGGTGTCCGACAGCAGACGCCATATTGACCTAAATGGCGTCCGACAGTTGACGCCATTTAGGCGAATATGGCGTCCGCTAGTGGACGCCCGGCAGCCTGAATTTCTTCCATTCCAACTTCTGTCGGACGCCAAGTTTGGCGTCTAACGGTGGACGCCCGTTTGTATTTTCAGACGCCATGTAGGCGTCCATATGCCCAGGACGCCCACCAGGTGGACGCTCGGGGCTGATTTTCTTGTAGTGAATCTATGTCAATCAAAATTTCTAACGACAATAATGAAAACCTTTAATGGTACCACAACACTCAGGCTAACACTTTAAACAATACTCATAGATCCCAAATATTCGCGATGCATCCATCAAATAAGCATTAAGTAAGAATCCCAAAGTAATATTATCAGTTACACATACTTCGGTTCTATGTTAGGTACTAGGTATCCATCAAATATGGCATACTCTTACTACTCCAAAATATATTCAACTCTAAGTACTCCAAACTAATCAAAGTAAACTATAAC
Source organism: Agrostemma githago (assembly GCA_958450325.1). Classification (NCBI taxonomy): domain Eukaryota; kingdom Viridiplantae; phylum Streptophyta; class Magnoliopsida; order Caryophyllales; family Caryophyllaceae; genus Agrostemma; species Agrostemma githago. The sequence continues at coordinate 31,131,590 of OY288256.1, forward strand.
CCACGGTTCAGTGTCTAAAGTATCATCCTAATTTCATCAATCAACAATTTGCCATTCAAATCAATCCTCAAGAATTTTTTACTTGCTTAGAAGATAGTGTAGACTCACAATCCTCAAACCAGGTAACAAAGGTTTACTAAACCTCAAACATCTATAACTTTTCACGGGGTTCACTTAGACAAAATTCGGTCTAACCAAAGAATCTCAAGAGGACAGATGGTAAAGTAAGAGAATTAATCAAAGATTCATCACAAGAATTAAGATGAGAATTTATAAGAGAATAGTTGGAAGAAGTAGAGGAAAAAAGAAAAGAATCGATGATCCTATATTACTAAGTTCTTGAACCAGAGGAGAATCTTCGGGCCTCCAGAGTTCACGAGGGAACTAAGTGGATTACTTCATCTTCTTGTAGAAGAATGAGCACACAAGTCTTGGGTCGCTGCATCTGGATCTACTGCAACATCATGAAACATGAATCTACTCTTGATCATCTAACCTGTGGCCTTAGCCAACTAAATCTGGGCTAAGAGATCACCATTGTATCTTCCTTGTAGCACAAGCTATCCACTCGAGTCAGCAGTCGTTGAGAGTTCTAATCAGGTCTTGTCCCGATCTGGAGCAGCATCATACCAACATTTTGTTCATTCATCTTCTTCCAGACAAAACCATGTAAGCCTAACAATTAAGTCCTTATTTTGTTTCTACCTATCTCTCACAAATATTCTTTTTATGTTCAAATCATGTCGATAAACGCCTTTGTTCGTGGGTTAGGCTCTTGTGGGTTAGGCAAGTCTTGTGGGTTGGGTGAGTCTCGTGGGTTAGGTGAGTCGTCATTCCTATGTGTTATCATTATAGACCAAGTTGCACTCCACAACGTCAACTATCATACCTCTCAACCCTCCCTCATTTTGTCGGTTTTTGGGTTCCTCAGACACTGAGATGGCTCACCATGACAAATCCAATGATAATAATCGGGTGAAAAACCATTGTAGATGACATGTTTCTTAACCACAACGACCTCAAAAATTTTTAGGTTCTTGCATTTAGTACACGGACACCTAACCTCCCCCCTCGATGCATAGTCTAGTGACTTTTTAGCAACCTCGACAAATGATTCAACACCCCTCAAAAATTCGACGGTGGGACGTCTCTTCTTATCAAGTCTTCCCTCATACATCCATTTCCGTTCAATTTTCTTCATTTTCTATGTTAAAAAAATATATATAACTAATTAAAGTTTAATTTCCCTAATTTGATTTAGGACTTACTAAACAAAAATTTTATCACCATTTAACTTAAACTTAATTTCTCTAACTTAATTTCTGTAACTGAATTTCCTCAATTTAATCACAAAGACATCAAAGTAAACCCAAATGTCTTGTTAATTTAGAATTGACCTTACGAAAATTAATCGCCGAATTTAATCACAAATGTAATCACAATTTAATCCCAATTTACGAAAACCCTAATTCATCAATTTAATCCCAATTTAACTGAACAAAACACAAAAATCCATGGATTAGGTCAGACAGAAATAGCTTAAACAAGTCAAATAAGGTCAAATTTTCGGATAGAGATATCAAAACTCCGAAAGCACCGCTAACACCTATTTTCGATGTCGATCACGATGGAAGTGGTTTCGGGAAATTCGGCATTGTTACAACACCTTTTGGTCCATCGTAAATCACACAAAACCTCACGGAAGGCCCTAGAGGTCATTCTAGCTCACAAAAAGCGAGAAAGAAGTCATCTACATCGTCACAAACACTAATCGAGCAAGAATACACAAGACAAGTATGGAAATATCCGGGTGAACGGTATCTAATCCTAGCATTTTGTACTAATCAAACATTACTCAAATCCTAATTAATAAATTTAATCCCAATTCAACCAAATTCATCAAACCCTAATCAAAATTGAGATGATGGGCAAAACTAATCTACCTAATCGAATTTGGGCTAAACAAATCTACCTAATCGAAATTCAGACCTAAACAATATTAACTATCAAACTACCAATAAAAAACGATAAAAATCAAAAATAAGAACTAATTATAATGAATAAGAACTAAGTAAAGTAAGAAAACATACCGAAAATTAGGAAGAGGTATGGAAAATGGAAGGGAGGATGGGCGAAGTGGCTCAACGAGTAGAGTAGAGAGAAGTTAGAGAGTAAAAAACAATTTTGGAATGAATGGGGCGAAGGGGCTCGGCGTGTATTTGAAGCGAGTCTGGCGAACAGGCGTCCAACAGTGGACGCCCGCTAAAAGTTTTTTACTCACACTTGGTGTCCGACAGCAGACGCCATATTGACCTAAATGGCGTCCGACAGTTGACGCCATTTAGGCGAATATGGCGTCCGCTAGTGGACGCCCGGCAGCCTGAATTTCTTCCATTCCAACTTCTGTCGGACGCCAAGTTTGGCGTCTAACGGTGGACGCCCGTTTGTATTTTCAGACGCCATGTAGGCGTCCATATGCCCAGGACGCCCACCAGGTGGACGCTCGGGGCTGATTTTCTTGTAGTGAATCTATGTCAATCAAAATTTCTAACGACAATAATGAAAACCTTTAATGGTACCACAACACTCAGGCTAACACTTTAAACAATACTCATAGATCTCAAATATTCACGATGCATCCATCAAATAAGCATTAAGTAAGAATCCCAAAGTAATATTATCAGTTACACATAGTTCGGTTCTATGTTAGGTACTAGGTATCCATCAAATATGGCATACTCTTACTACTCCAAAATATATTCAACTCTAAGTACTCCAAACTAATCAAAGTAAACTATAACCCACGGTTCAGTGTCTAAAGTATCATCCTAATTTCATCAATCAACAATTTGCCATTCAAATCAATCCTCAAGAATTTTTTACTTGCTTAGAAGATAGTGTAGACTCACAATCCTCAAACCAGGTAACAAAGGTTTACTAAACCTCAAACATCTATAACTTTTCACGGGGTTCACTTAGAAAAAATTCGGTCTAACCAAAGAATCTCAAGAGGACAGATGGTAAAGTAAGAGAATTAATCAAAGATTCATCACAAGAATTAAGATGAGAATTTATAAGAGAATAGTTGGAAGAAGTAGAGGAAAAAAGAAAAGAATCGATGATCCTATATTACTAAGTTCTTGAACCAGAGGAGAATCTTCGGGCCTCCAGAGTTCACGAGGGAACTAAGTGGATTACTTCATCTTCTTGTAGAAGAATGAGCACACAAGTTTTGGGTCGCTGCATCTGGATCTACTGCAACATCATGAAACATGAATCTACTCTTGATCATCTAACCTGTGGCCTTAGCCAACTAAATCTGGGCTAAGAGATCACCATTGTATCTTCCTTGTAGCACAAGCTATCCACTCGAGTCAGCAGTCGTTGAGAGTTCTAATCAGGTCTTGTCCCGATCTGGAGCAGCATCATACCAACATTTTGTTCATTCATCTTCTTCCAGACAAAACCATGTAAGCCTAACAATTAAGTCCTTATTTTGTTTCTACCTATCTCTCACAAATATTCTTTTTATGTTCAAATCATGTCGATAAACGCCTTTGTTCGTGGGTTAGGCTCTTGTGGGTTAGGCAAGTCTTGTGGGTTGGGTGAGTCTCGTGGGTTAGGTGAGTCGTCATTCCTATGTGTTATCATTATAGAACAAGTTGCACTCCACAACGTCAACTATCATACCTCTCAACCCTCCCTCATTTTGTCGGTTTTTGGGTTCCTCAGACACTGAGATGGCTCACCATGACAAATCCAATGATAATAATCGGGTGAAAAACCATTGTAGATGACATGTTTCTTAACCACAACGACCTCAAAAATTTTTAGGTTCTTGCATTTAGTACACGGACACCTAACCTCCCCCCTCGATGCATAGTCTAGTGACTTTTTAGCAACCTCGACAAATGATTCAACACCCCTCAAAAATTCGACGGTGGGACGTCTCTTCTTATCAAGTCTTCCCTCATACATCCATTTCCGTTCAATTTTCTTCATTTTCTATGTTAAAAAAATATATATAACTAATTAAAGTTTAATTTCCCTAATTTGATTTAGGACTTACTAAACAAAAATTTTATCACCATTTAACTTAAACTTAATTTCTCTAACTTAATTTCCGTAACTGAATTTCCTCAATTTAATCACAAAGACATCAAAGTAAACCCAAATGTCTTGTTAATTTAGAATTGACCTTACGAAAATTAATCGCCGAATTTAATCACAAATGTAATCACAATTTAATCCCAATTTACGAAAACCCTAATTCATCAATTTAATCCCAATTTAACTGAACAAAACACAAAAATCCATGGATTAGGTCAGACAGAAATAGCTTAAACAAGTCAAATAAGGTCAAATTTTCCGATAGAGATATCAAAACTCCGAAAGCACCGCTAAAACCTATTTTCGACGTCGATCACGATGGAAGTGGTTTCGGGAAATTCGGCATTGTTACAACACCTTTTGGTCCATCGTAAATCACACAAAACCTCACGGAAGGCCCTAGAGGTCATTCTAGCTCACAAAAAGCGAGAAAGAAGTCATCTACATCGTCACAAACACTAATCGAGCAAGAATACACAAGACAAGTATGGAAATATCCGGGTGAACGGTATCTAATCCTAGCATTTTGTACTAATCAAACATTACTCAAATCCTAATTAATAAATTTAATCCCAATTTAATCCCAATTCAACCAAATTCATCAAACCCTAATCAGAATTGAGATGATGGGCAAAACTAATCTACCTAATCGAATTTGGGCTAAACTAATCTACCTAATCGAAATTCAGACCTAAACAATATTAACTATCAAACTACCAATAAAAAACGATAAAAATCAAAAATAAGAACTAATTATAATGAATAAGAACTAAGTAAAGTAAGAAAACATACCGAAAATTAGGAAGAGGTATGGAAAATGGAAGGGAGGATGGGCGAAGTGGCTCAACGAGTAGAGTAGAGAGATGTTAGAGAGTAAAAAACAATTTTGGAATGAATGGGGCGAAGGGGCTCGGCGTGTATTTGAAGCGAGTCTGGCGAACAGGCGTCCAACAGTGGATGCCCGCTAAAATTTTTTTACTCACACTTGGTGTCCGACAGCAGACGCCATATTGACCTATATGGCGTCCGACAGTTGACGCCATTTAGGCGAATATGGCGTCCGCTAGTGGACGCCCGGCAGCCTGAATTTCTTCCATTCCAACTTCTGTCGGACGCCAAGTTTGGCGTCTAACGGTGGACGCCCGTTTGTATTTTCAGACGCCATGTAGGCGTCCATATGCCCAGGACGCCCACCAGGTGGACGCTCGGGGCTGATTTTCTTGTAGTGAATCTATGTCAATCAAAATTTCTAACGACAATAATGAAAACCTTTAATGGTACCACAACACTTAGGCTAACACTTTAAACAATACTCATAGATCCCAAATATTCGCGATGCATCCATCAAATAAGCATTAAGTAAGAATCCCAAAGTAATATTATCAGTTACACATAGTTCGGTTCTATGTTAGGTACTAGGTATCCATCAAATATGGCATACTCTTACTACTCCAAAATATATTCAACTCGAAGTACTCCAAAATAATCAAAGTAAACTATAACCCACGGTTCAGTGTCTAAAGTATCATCCTAATTTCATCAATCAACAATTTGCCATTCAAATCAATCCTCAAGAATTTCTTACTTGCTTAGAAGATAGGGTAGACTCACAATCCTCAAACCAGGTAACAAGGGTTTACTAAACCTCAAACATCTATAACTTTTCACGGGGTTCACTTAGACAAAATTCAGTCTAACCAAAGAATCTCAAGAGGACAGATGGTAAAGTAAGAGAATTAATCAAAGATTCATCACAAGAATTAAAATGAGAATTTATAAGAGAATAGTTGGAAGAAGTAGAGGAAAAAAGAAAAGAATCGATGATCCTATATTACTAAGTTCTTGAACCAGAGGAGAATCTTCGGGCCTCCAGAGTTCACGAGGGAACTAAGTGGAATACTTCATCTTCTTGTAGAGGAACGAGCACACAAGTCTTGGGTCGCTCCATCTGGATCTACTGCAACATCATGAAACATGAATCTACTCTTGATCATCTAACCTGTGGCCTTAGCCAACTAAATCTGGGCTAAGAGATCACCATTGTATCTTCCTTGTAGCACAAGCTATCCACTCGAGTTAGCAGTCGTTGAGAGTTCTAATCAGGTCTTGTCCCGATCTGGGGCAGCATCATACCAACATTTTGTTCATTCATCTTCTTCCAGACAAAAGAAACAAATATTCAATGCTAATCATTCAGTTACAAAACCATGTAAGCCTAACAATTAAGTCCTTATTTTGTTTCTACCTATCTCTCACTAATATTCTTTTTATGTTCAAATCATGTCGATAAACGCCTTTGTTCGTGGGTTAGGCTCTTGTGGGTTAGGCAAGTCTTGTGGGTTGGGTGAGTCTCGTGGGTTAGGTGAATCGTCATTCCTATGTGTTATCGTTATTGAACAAGTTGCACTCCACAACGTCAACTGTCATACCTCTCAACCCTCCCTCATTTTGTCGGTTTTTGGGTTCCTCAGACATTGAGATGGCTCACCATGACAAATCCAATGATAATAATCGGGTGAAAAACCATTGTAGATGACATGTTTCTTAACCACAACGACCTCAAAAATTTTTAGGTTCTTGCATTTAGTACACGGACACCTAACCTCCCCCCTCGATGCATAGTCTAGTGACTTTTTAGCAACCTCGACAAAGGATTCAACACCCCTCAAAAATTCGACGGTGGGACGTCTCTTCTTATCAAGCCTTCCCTCATACATCCATTTCCGTTCAATTTTCTTCATTTTCTATGTTCAAAAAATATATATAACTAATTAAAGTTTAATTTCCCTAACTTAATTTAGGACTTACTAAACAAAAATTTAATCACCATTTAACTTAAACTTAATTTCTCTAACTTAATTTTCGTAACTAAATTTCCTCAATTTAATCACAAAGACATCAAAGTAAACCCAAATGTCTTGTTAATTTAGAATTGACCTTACGAAAATTAATCACCGAATTTAATCACAAATGTAATCAAAATTTAATCCCAATTTACGAAAACCCTAATTCATCAATTTAATCCTAATTTAACTGAACAAAACACAAAAATTCATGGCTTAGGTCAGACAGAAATAGCTTAAACAAGTCAAATAAGGTCAAATATTCGGATAGAGATATCAAAACTCCGAAAGCACCGCTAACACCTATATTCGACCTCGATCAAGATGGAAGTGGTTTCGGGAATTCCGGCATTGTTACAACACCTTTTGGTCCATCGTAAGTCACACAAAACCTCACGGAAGGCCCTAGAGGTCATTCTAGATCACAAAAAGCGAGAAAGAAGTCTCCTACATCGTCACAAACACTAATCGAGCAAGAGTACACAAGACAAGTATGGGAATATCCGGGTGAACGGTATCTAACCCTAGCATTTTGAACTAATCAAACATTACTCAAATCCTAATTAATAAATTTAATCCCAATTCAACCAAATTCATCAAACCCTAATCAAAATTGAGATGATGGGCAAAACTAATCTACCTAATCGAATTTGGGCTAAACTAATCTACCTAATCGAAATTCAGACCTAAACAATATTAACTATCAAACTACCAATAAAAAACGATAAAAATCAAAAATAAGAACTAATTATAATGAATAAGAACTAAGTAAAGTAAGAAAACATACCGAAAATTAGGAAGAGGTATGGAAAATGGAAGGGAGGATGGGCGAAGTGGCTCAACGAGTAGAGTAGAGAGAAGTTAGAGAGTAAAAAACAATTTTGGAATGAATGGGGCGAAGGGGCTCGGCGTGTATTTGAAGCGAGTCTGGCGAACAGGCGTCCAACAGTGGATGCCCGCTAAAATTTTTTTACTCACACTTGGTGTTTGACAGCAGACGCCATATTGACCTAAATGGCGTCCGACAGTTGACGCCATTTAGGCGAATATGGCGTCCGCTAGTGGACGCCCGGCAGCCTGAATTTCTTCCAATCCAACTTCTGTCGGACGCCAAGTTTGGCGTCTAACGGTGGACGCCCGTTTGTATTTTCAGACGCCATGTAGGCGTCCATATGCCCAGGACGCCCACCAGGTGGACGCTCGGGGCTGATTTTCTTTTAGTGAATCTATGTCAATCAAAATTTCTAACGACAATAATGAAAACCTTTAATGGTACCACAACACTCAGGCTAACACTTTAAACAATACTCATAGATCCCAAATATTCGCGATGCATCCATCAAATAAGCATTAAGTAAGAATCCCAAAGTAATATTATCAGTTACACATAGTTCGGTTCTATGTTAGGTACTAGGTATCCATCAAATATGGCATACACTTACTACTCCAAAATATATTCATCTCTAAGTACTCCAAAATAATCAAAGTAAACTATAACCCACGGTTCAGTGTCTAAAGTATCATCCTAATTTCATCAATCAACAATTTGCCATTCAAATCAATCCTCAAGAATTTCTTACTTGCTTAGAAGATAGGGTAGACTCACAATCCTCAAACCAGGTAACAAGGGTTTACTAAACCTCAAACATCTATAACTTTTCACGGGGTTCACTTAGACAAAATTCGGTCTAACCAAAGAATCTCAAGAGGACAGATGGTAAAGTAAGAGAATTAATCAAAGATTCATCACAAGAATTAAGATGAGAATTTATAAGAGAATAGTTGGAAGAAGTAGAGGAAAAAAGAAAAGAATCGATGATCCTATATTACTAAGTTCTTGAACCAGAGGAGAATCTTCGGGCCTCCAGAGTTCACGAGGGAACTAAGTTGATTACTTCATCTTCTTGTAGAGGAACGAGCACATCTTGGGTCGCTCCATCTGGATCTACTACAACATCATGAAACACGAATCTACTCTTGATCATCTAACCTGTGGCTTTAGCCAACTAAATCTGGGCTAAGAGATCACCATTGTATCTTCCTTGTAGCACAAGCTATCCACTCGAGTCAGCAGTCGTTGAGAGTTCTAATCAGGTCTTGTCCCGATCTGGAGCAGCATCATACCAACATTTTGTTCATTCATCTTCTTCCAGACAAAAGAAACAAATATTCAATGATAATCATTTAGTTACAAAACCATGTAATCCTAACAATTAAGTCCTTATTTTGTTTCTACCTATCTCTCACTAATATTCTTTTTATGTTCAAATCATGTCGATAAACGCCATTGTTCGTGGGTTAGGCTCTTGTTGGTTAGGCAAGTCTTGTGGGTTGGGTGAGTCTCGTGGGTTAGGTGAGTCGTCATTCCTATGTGTTATCGTTATTGAACAAGTTTCACTCCACAACGTCAACTATCATACCTCTCAACCCTCCCTCATTTTATCGGTTTTTGGGTTCCTCAGACACTGAGATGGCTCACCATGACAAATCCAATGATAATAATCGGGTGAAAAACCATTGTAGATGACATGTTTCTTAACCACAACGACCTCAAAAATTTTTAGGTTCTTGCATTTAGTACACGGACACCTAACCTCCCCCCTCGATGCATAGTCTAGTGACTTTTTAGCAACCTCGACAAATGATTCAACACCCCTCAAAAATTCGACGGTGGGACGTCTCTTCTTATCAAGCCTTCCCTCATACATCCATTTCCGTTCAATTTTCTTCATTTTCTATGTTCAAAAAATATATATAACTAATTAAAGTTTAATTTCCCTAACTTAATTTAGGACTTACTAAACAAAAATTTAATCACCATTTAACTTAAACTTAATTTCTCTAACTTAATATTCGTAACTAAATTTCCTCAATTTAATCACAAAGACATCAAAGTAAACCCAAATGTCTTGTTAATTTAGAATTGACCTTACGAAAATTAATCACCGAATTTAATCACAATTTAATCCCAATTTACGAAAACCCTAATTCATCAATTTAATCCTAATTTAACTGAACGAAACACAAAAATTCATGGCTTAGGTCAGACAGAAATAGCTTAAACAAGTCAAATAAGGTCAAATATTCGGATAGAGATATCAAAACTCCGAAAGCACCGCTAACACCTATATTCGACCTCGATCAAGATGGAAGTGGTTTCGGGAATTCCGGCATTGTTACAACACCTTTTGGTCCATCGTAAGTCACACAAAACCTCACGGAAGGCCCTAGAGGTCATTCTAGATCACAAAAAGCGAGAAAGAAGTCTCCTACATCGTCACAAACACTAATCGAGCAAGAGTACACAAGACAAGTATGGGAATATCCGGGTGAACGGTATCTAACCCTAGCATTTTGAACTAATCAAACATTACTCAAATCCTAATTAATAAATTTAATCCCAATTCAACCAAATTCATCAAACCCTAATCAAAATTGAGATGATGGGCAAAACTAATCTACCTAATCGAATTTGGGCTAAACTAATCTACCTAATCGAAATTCAGACCTAAACAATATTAACTATCAAACTACCAATAAAAAACGATAAAAATCAAAAATAAGAACTAATTATAATGAATAAGAACTAAGTAAATACTGAAAATTAGGAAGAGGTATGGAAAATGGAAGGGAGGATGGGCGAAGTGGCTCAACGAGTAGAGTAGAGAGAAGTTAGAGAGTAAAAAACAATTTTGGAATGAATGGGGCGAAGGGGCTCGGCGTGTATTTGAAGCGAGTCTGGCGAACAGGCGTCCAACAGTGGATGCCCGCTAAAATTTTTTTACTCACACTTGGTGTCCGACAGCAGACGCCATATTGACCTAAATGGCGTCCGACAGTTGACGCCATTTAGGCGAATATAGCGTCCGCTAGTGGACGCCCGGCAGCCTGAATTTCTTCCAATCCAACTTCTGTCGGACGCCAAGTTTGGCGTCTAACGGTGGACGCCCGTTTGTATTTTCAGACGCCATGTAGGCGTCCATATGCCCAGGACGCCCACCAGGTGGACGCTCGGGGCTGATTTTCTTTTAGTGAATCTATGTCAATCAAAATTTCTAACGACAATAATGAAAACCTTTAATGGTACCACAACACTCAGGCTAACACTTTAAACAATACTCATAGATCCCAAATATTCGCGATGCATCCATCAAATAAGCATTAAGTAAGAATCCCAAAGTAATATTATCAGTTACACATAGTTCGGTTCTATGTTAGGTACTAGGTATCCATCAAATATGGCATACACTTACTACTCCAAAATATATTCATCTCTAAGTACTCCAAAATAATCAAAGTAAACTATAACCCACGGTTCAGTGTCTAAAGTATCATCCTAATTTCATCAATCAACAATTTGCCATTCAAATCAATCCTCAAGAATTTCTTACTTGCTTAGAAGATAGGGTAGACTCACAATCCTCAAACCAGGTAACAAGGGTTTACTAAACCTCAAACATCTATAACTTTTCACGGGGTTCACTTAGACAAAATTCGGTCTAACCAAAGAATCTCAAGAGGACAGATGGTAAAGTAAGAGAATTAATCAAAGATTCATCACAAGAATTAAGATGAGAATTTATAAGAGAATAGTTGGAAGAAGTAGAGGAAAAAAGAAAAGAATCGATGATCCTATATTACTAAGTTCTTGAACCAGAGGAGAATCTTCGGGCCTCCAGAGTTCACGAGGGAACTAAGTTGATTACTTCATCTTCTTGTAGAGGAACGAGCACATCTTGGGTCGCTCCATCTGGATCTACTACAACATCATGAAACACGAATCTACTCTTGATCATCTAACCTGTGGCTTTAGCCAACTAAATCTGGGCTAAGAGATCACCATTGTATCTTCCTTGTAGCACAAGCTATCCACTCGAGTCAGCAGTCGTTGAGAGTTCTAATCAGGTCTTGTCCCGATCTGGAGCAGCATCATACCAACATTTTGTTCATTCATCTTCTTCCAGACAAAAGAAACAAATATTCAATGCTAATCATTCAGTTACAAAACCATGTAATCCTAACAATTAAGTCCTTATTTTGTTTCTACCTATCTCTCACTAATATTCTTTTTATGTTCAAATCATGTCGATAAACGCCATTGTTCGTGGGTTAGGCTCTTGTTGGTTAGGCAAGTCTTGTGGGTTGGGTGAGTCTCGTGGGTTAGGTGAGTCGTCATTCCTATGTGTTATCGTTATTGAACAAGTTTCACTCCACAACGTCAACTGTCATACCTCTCAACCCTCCCTCATTTTATCGGTTTTTGGGTTCCTCAGACACTGAGATGGCTCACCATGACAAATCCAATGATAATAATCGGGTGAAAAACCATTGTAGATGACATGTTTCTTAACCACAACGACCTCAAAAATTTTTAGGTTCTTGCATTTAGTACACGGACACCTAACCTCCCCCCTCGATGCATAGTCTAGTGACTTTTTAGCAACCTCGACAAATGATTCAACACCCCTCAAAAATTCGACGGTGGGACGTCTCTTCTTATCAAGTCTTCCCTCATACATCCATTTCCGTTCAATTTTCTTCATTTTCTATGTTCAAAAAATATATATAACTAATTAAAGTTTAATTTCCCTAACTTAATTTAGGACTTACTAAACAAAAATTTAACCACCATTTAACTTAAACTTAATTTCTCTAACTTAATTTTCGTAACTGAATTTCCTCAATTTAATCACAAAGACATCAAAGTAAACCCAAATGTCTTGTTAATTTAGAATTGACCTTACGAAAATTAATCCCCGAATTTAATCACAAATGTAATCACAATTTAATCCCAATTTACGAAAACCCTAATTCATCAATTTAATCCCAATTTAACTGAACAAAACACAAAAATCCATGGCTTAGGTCAGACAGAAATAGCTTAAACAAGTCAAATAAGGTCAAATTTTCGGATAGAGATATCAAAACTCCGAAAGCACCGCTAACACCTATTTTCGACCTCGATCACGATGGAAGTGGTTTCGGGAAATCCGGCATTGTTACAACACCTTTTGGTCCATCGTAAGTCACACAAAACCTCATGGAAGGCCCTAGAGGTCATTCTAGCTCACAAAAAGCGAGAAAGAAGTCTCCTACATCGTCACAAACACTAATCGAGCAAGAGTACACAAGAAAAGTATGGGAATATCCGGGTGAACGGTATCTAACCCTAGCATTTTGAACTAATCAACATTACTCAAATCCTAATTAATAAATTTAATCCCAATTCAACCAAATTCATCAAACCCTAATCAAAATTGAGATGATGGGCAAAACTAATCTACCTAATCGGATTTGGGCTAAACTAATCTACCTAATCGAAATTCAGACCTAAACAATATTAACTATCAAACTACCAATAAAAAACGATAAAAATCAAAAACAAGAACTAATTATAATGAATAAGAACTAAGTAAAGTAAGAAAACATACCGAAAATAGGAAGAGGTATGGAAAATGGAAGGGAGGATGGGCGAAGTGGATCAACGAGTAGAGTAGAGAGAAGTTAGAGAGTAAAAAACAATTTTGGAATGAATGGGGCGAAGGGGCTCGGCGTGTATTTGAAGCGAGTCTGGCGAACAGGCGTCCAACAGTGGATGCCCGCTAAAAATTTTTTACTCACACTTGGTGTCCGACAGCAGACGCCATATTGACCTAAATGGCGTCCGACAGTTGACGCCATTTAGGCGAATATGGCGTCCGCTAGTGGACGCCCGGCAGCCTGAATTTCTTCCATTCCAACTTCTGTCGGACGCCAAGTTTGGCGTCTAACGGTGGACGCCTGTTTGTATTTTCAGACGCCATGTAGGCGTCCATATGCCCAGGACGCCCACCAGGTGGACGCTTGGGGCTGATTTTCTTGTAGTGAATCTATGTCAATCAAAATTTCTAACGACAATAATGAAAACCTTTAATGGTACCACAACACTCAGGCTAACACTTTAAACAATACTCATAGATCCCAAATATTCGCGATGCATCCATCAAATAAGCATTAAGTAAGAATCCCAAAGTAATATTATCAGTTACACATAGTTCGGTTCTATGTTAGGTACTAGGTATCCATCCAATATGGCATACTCTTACTACTCCAAATTATATTCAACTCTAAGTACTCCAAAATAATCAAAGTAAACTATAACACACGGTTCAGTGTCTAAAGTATCATCCTAATTTCATCAATCAACAATTTGCCATTCAAATCAATCCTCAAGAATTTCTTACTTGCTTAGAAGATAGGGTAGACTCACAATCCTCAAACCAGGTAACAAGGGTTTACTAAACCTCAAACATCTATAACTTTTCACGGGGTTCACTTAGACAAAATTCGGTCTAACCAAAGAATCTCAAGAGGACAGATGGTAAAGTAAGAGAATTAATCAAAGATTCATCACAAGAATTAAGATGAGAATTTATAAGAGAATAGTTGGAACAAGTAGAGGAAAAAAGAAAAGAATCGATGATCCTATATTACTAAGTTCTTGAACCAAAGGATAATCTTCGGGCGTCTAGAGTTCACGAGGGAACTAAGTGGATTACTGCATCTTCTTGTAGAGGAACGAGCACACAAGTCTTGGGTCGCTCCATCTGGATCTACTGCAACATCATGAAACATGAATCTACTCTTGATCATCTAACCTGTGGCTTTAGCCAACTAAATCTGGGCTAAGAGATCACCATTGTATCTTCCTTGTAGCACAAGCTATCCACTCGAGTCAGCAGTCGTTGAGAGTTCTAATCAGGTCTTGTCCCGATCTGGAGCAGCATCATACCAACATTTTGTTCATTCATCTTCTTCCAGACAAAAGAAACAAATATTCAATGCTAATCATTCAGTTACAAAACCATGTAAGCCTAACAATTAAGTCCTTATTTTGTTTCTACCTATCTCTCACTAATATTCTTTTTATTTTCAAATCATGTCGATAAACGCCTTTGTTCGTGGGTTAGGCTCTTGTGGGTTAGGCAAGTCTTGTGGGTTGGGTGAGTCTCGTGGGTTAGGTGAGTCGTCATTCCTATGTGTTATCGTTATTGAACAAGTTGCACTCCACAACGTCAAATATCATACCTCTCAACCCTTCCTCATTTTGTCGGTTTTTGGGTTCCTCAGACACTTAGATGGCTCACCATGACAAATCCAATGATAATAATCGGGTGAAAAACTATTGTAGATGACATGTTTCTTAACCACAACGACCTCAAAAATTTTTAGGTTCTTGCATTTAGTACACGGACACCTAACCTCCCCCTCGATGCATAGTCTAGTGACTTTTTAGCAACCTCGACAAATGATTCAACACCGCTCAAAAATTCGACGGTGGGACGTCTCTTCTTATCAAGTCTTCCCTCATACATCCATTTCCGTTCAATTTTCTTCATTTTCTATGTTCAAAAAATATATATAACTAATTAAAGTTTAATTTCCCTAACTTGATTTAGGACTTACTAAACAAAAATTTAATCACCATTTAACTTAAACTTAATTTCTCTAACTTAATTTCCGTAACTGAATTTCTTCAATTTAATCAAAAAGACATCAAAGTAAACCCAAATGTCTTGTTAATTTAGAATTGACCTTACGAAAATTAATCACCGAATTTAATCACAAATGTAATCACAATTTAATCCCAATTTACGAAAACCCTAATTCATCAATTTAATCCCAATTTAACTGAACAAAACACAAAAATCCATGGATTAGGTCAGACAGAAATAGCTTAAACAAGTCAAATAAGGTCAAATTTTCGGATAGAGATATCAAAACTCCGAAAGCACCGCTAACACCTATATTCGACCTCGATCAAGATGGAAGTGGTTTCGGGAATTCCGGCATTGTTACAACACCTTTTGGTCCATCGTAAGTCACACAAAACCTCACGGAAGGCCCTAGAGGTCATTCTAGATCACAAAAAGCGAGAAAGAAGTCTCCTACATCGTCACAAACACTAATCGAGCAAGAGTACACAAGAGAAGTATGGGAATATCCGGGTGAACGGTATCTAACCCTAGCATTTTGAACTAATCAAACATTACTCAAATCCTAATTAATAAATTTAATCCCAATTCAACCAAATTCATCAAACCCTAATCAAAATTGAGATGATGGGCAAAACTAATCTACCTAATCGAATTTGGGCTAAACTAATCTACCTAATCGAAATTCAGACCTAAACAATATTAACTATCAAACTACCAATAAAAAACGATAAAAATCAAAAATAAGAACTAATTATAATGAATAAGAACTAAGTAAAGTAAGAAAACATACCGAAAATTAGGAAGAGGTATGGAAAATGGAAGGGAGGATGGGCGAAGTGGCTCAACGAGTAGAGTAGAGAGAAGTTAGAGAGTAAAAAACAATTTTGGAATGAATGGGGCGAAGGGGCTCGGCGTGTATTTGAAGCGAGTCTGGCGAACAGGCGTCCAACAGTGGATGCCCGCTAAAATTTTTTTACTCACACTTGGTGTCCGACAGCAGACGCCATATTGACCTAAATGGCGTCCGACAGTTGACGCCATTTAGGCGAATATGGCGTCCGCTAGTGGACGCCCGGCAGCCTGAATTTCTTCCAATCCAACTTCTGTCGGACGCCAAGTTTGGCGTCTAACGGTGGACGCCCGTTTGTATTTTCAGACGCCATGTAGGCGTCCATATGCCCAGGACGCCCACCAGGTGGACGCTCGGGGCTGATTTTCTTTTAGTGAATCTATGTCAATCAAAATTTCTAACGACAATAATGAAAACCTTTAATGGTACCACAACACTCAGGCTAACACTTTAAACAATACTCATAGATCCCAAATATTCGCGATGCATCCATCAAATAAGCATTAAGTAAGAATCCCAAAGTAATATTATCAGTTACACATAGTTCGGTTCTATGTTAGGTACTAGGTATCCATCAAATATGGCATACACTTACTACTCCAAAATATATTCATCTCTAAGTACTCCAAAATAATCAAAGTAAACTATAACCCACGGTTCAGTGTCTAAAGTATCATCCTAATTTCATCAATCAACAATTTGCCATTCAAATCAATCCTCAAGAATTTCTTACTTGCTTAGAAGATAGGGTAGACTCACAATCCTCAAACCAGGTAACAAGGGTTTACTAAACCTCAAACATCTATAACTTTTCACGGGGTTCACTTAGACAAAATTCGGTCTAACCAAAGAATCTCAAGAGGACAGATGGTAAAGTAAGAGAATTAATCAAAGATTCATCACAAGAATTAAGATGAGAATTTATAAGAGAATAGTTGGAAGAAGTAGAGGAAAAAAGAAAAGAATCGATGATCCTATATTACTAAGTTCTTGAACCAGAGGAGAATCTTCGGGCCTCCAGAGTTCACGAGGGAACTAAGTTGATTACTTCATCTTCTTGTAGAGGAACGAGCACATCTTGGGTCGCTCCATCTGGATCTACTACAACATCATGAAACACGAATCTACTCTTGATCATCTAACCTGTGGCTTTAGCCAACTAAATCTGGGCTAAGAGATCACCATTGTATCTTCCTTGTAGCACAAGCTATCCACTCGAGTCAGCAGTCGTTGAGAGTTCTAATCAGGTCTTGTCCCGATCTGGAGCAGCATCATACCAACATTTTGTTCATTCATCTTCTTCCAGACAAAAGAAACAAATATTCAATGCTAATCATTTAGTTACAAAACCATGTAATCCTAACAATTAAGTCCTTATTTTGTTTCTACCTATCTCTCACTAATATTCTTTTTATGTTCAAATCATGTCGATAAACGCCATTGTTCGTGGGTTAGGCTCTTGTTGGTTAGGCAAGTCTTGTGGGTTGGGTGAGTCTCGTGGGTTAGGTGAGTCGTCATTCCTATGTGTTATCGTTATTGAACAAGTTTCACTCCACAACGTCAACTATCATACCTCTCAACCCTCCCTCATTTTATCGGTTTTTGGGTTCCTCAGACACTGAGATGGCTCACCATGACAAATCCAATGATAATAATCGGGTGAAAAACCATTGTAGATGACATGTTTCTTAACCACAACGACCTCAAAAATTTTTAGGTTCTTGCATTTAGTACACGGACACCTAACCTCCCCCCTCGATGCATAGTCTAGTGACTTTTTAGCAACCTCGACAAATGATTCAACACCCCTCAAAAATTCGACGGTGGGACGTCTCTTCTTATCAAGTCTTCCCTCATACATCCATTTCCGTTCAATTTTCTTCATTTTCTATGTTCAAAAAATATATATAACTAATTAAAGTTTAATTTCCCTAACTTAATTTAGGACTTACTAAACAAAAATTTAATCACCATTTAACTTAAACTTAATTTCTCTAACTTAATTTTCGTAACTAAATTTCCTCAATTTAATCACAAAGACATCAAAGTAAACCCAAATGTCTTGTTAATTTAGAATTGACCTTACGAAAATTAATCACCGAATTTAATCACAAATGTAATCACAATTTAATCCCAATTTACGAAAACCCTAATTCATCAATTTAATCCTAATTTAACTGAACAAAACACAAAAATTCATGGCTTAGGTCAGACAGAAATAGCTTAAACAAGTCAAATAAGGTCAAATATTCGGATAGAGATATCAAAACTCCGAAAGCACCGCTAACACCTATATTCGACCTCGATCAAGATGGAAGTGGTTTCGGGAATTCCGGCATTGTTACAACACCTTTTGGTCCATCGTAAGTCACACAAAACCTCACGGAAGGCCCTAGAGGTCATTCTAGATCACAAAAAGCGAGAAAGAAGTCTCCTACATCGTCACAAACACTAATCGAGCAAGAGTACACAAGACAAGTATGGGAATATCCGGGTGAACGGTATCTAACCCTAGCATTTTGAACTAATCAAACATTACTCAAATCCTAATTAATAAATTTAATCCCAGTTCAACCAAATTCATCAAACCCTAATCAAAATTGAGATGATGGGCAAAACTAATCTACCTAATCGAATTTGGGCTAAACTAATCTACCTAATCGAAATTCAGACCTAAACAATATTAACTATCAAACTACCAATAAAAAACGATAAAAATCAAAAATAAGAACTAATTATAATGAATAAGAACTAAGTAAAGTAAGAAAACATACCGAAAATTAGGAAGAGGTATGGAAAATCGAAGGGAGGATGGGCGAAGTGGCTCAACGAGTAGAGTAGAGAGAAGTTAGAGAGTAAAAAACAATTTTGGAATGAATGGGGCGAAGGGGCTCGGCGTGTATTTGAAGCGAGTCTGGCGAACAGGCGTTCAACAGTGGATGCCCGCTAAAATTTTTTTACTCACACTTGGTGTCCGACAGCAGACGCCATATTGACCTAAATGGCGTCCGACAGTTGACGCCATTTAGGCGAATATAGCGTCCGCTAGTGGACGCCCGGCAGCCTGAATTTCTTCCAATCCAACTTCTGTCGGACGCCAAGTTTGGCGTCTAACGGTGGACGCCCGTTTGTATTTTCAGACGCCATGTAGGCGTCCATATGCCCAGGACGCCCACCAGGTGGACGCTCGGGGCTGATTTTCTTTTAGTGAATCTATGTCAATCAAAATTTCTAACGACAATAATGAAAACCTTTAATGGTACCACAACACTCAGGCTAACACTTTAAACAATACTCATAGATCCCAAATATTCGCGATGCATCCATCAAATAAGCATTAAGTAAGAATCCCAAAGTAATATTATCAGTTACACATAGTTCGGTTCTATGTTAGGTACTAGGTATCCATCAAATATGGCATACACTTACTACTCCAAAATATATTCATCTCTAAGTACTCCAAAATAATCAAAGTAAACTATAACCCACGGTTCAGTGTCTAAAGTATCATCCTAATTTCATCAATCAACAATTTGCCATTCAAATCAATCCTCAAGAATTTCTTACTTGCGTAGAAGATAGGGTAGACTCACAATCCTCAAACCAGGTAACAAGGGTTTACTAAACCTCAAACATCTATAACTTTTCACGGGGTTCACTTAGACAAAATTCGGTCTAACCAAAGAATCTCAAGAGGACAGATGGTAAAGTAAGAGAATTAATCAAAGATTCATCACAAGAATTAAGATGAGAATTTATAAGAGAATAGTTGGAAGAAGTAGAGGAAAAAAGAAAAGAATCGATGATCCTATATTACTAAGTTCTTGAACCAGAGGAGAATCTTCGGGCCTCCAGAGTTCACGAGGGAACTAAGTTGATTACTTCATCTTCTTGTAGAGGAACGAGCACATCTTGGGTCGCTCCATCTGGATCTACTACAACATCATGAAACACGAATCTACTCTTGATCATCTAACCTGTGGCTTTAGCCAACTAAATCTGGGCTAAGAGATCACCATTGTATCTTCCTTGTAGCACAAGCTATCCACTCGAGTCAGCAGTCGTTGAGAGTTCTAATCAGGTCTTGTCCCGATCTGGAGCAGCATCATACCAACATTTTGTTCATTCATCTTCTTCCAGACAAAAGAAACAAATATTCAATGCTAATCATTCAGTTACAAAACCATGTAATCCTAACAATTAAGTCCTTATTTTGTTTCTACCTATCTCTCACTAATATTCTTTTTATGTTCAAATCATGTCGATAAACGCCATTGTTCGTGGGTTAGGCTCTTGTTGGTTAGGCAAGTCTTGTGGGTTGGGTGAGTCTCGTGGGTTAGGTGAGTCGTCATTCCTATGTGTTATCGTTATTGAACAAGTTTCACTCCACAACGTCAACTGTCATACCTCTCAACCCTCCCTCATTTTATCGGTTTTTGGGTTCCTCAGACACTGAGATGGCTCACCATGACAAATCCAATGATAATAATCGGGTGAAAAACCATTGTAGATGACATGTTTCTTAACCACAACGACCTCAAAAATTTTTAGGTTCTTGCATTTAGTACACGGACACCTAACCTCCCCCCTCGATGCATAGTCTAGTGACTTTTTAGCAACCTCGACAAATGATTCAACACCCCTCAAAAATTCGACGGTGGGACGTCTCTTCTTATCAAGTCTTCCCTCATACATCCATTTCCGTTCAATTTTCTTCATTTTCTATGTTCAAAAAATATATATAACTAATTAAAGTTTAATTTCCCTAACTTAATTTAGGACTTACTAAACAAAAATTTAATCACCATTTAACTTAAACTTAATTTCTCTAACTTAATTTTCGTAACTAAATTTCCTCAATTTAATCACAAAGACATCAAAGTAAACCCAAATGTCTTGTTAATTTAGAATTGACCTTACGAAAATTAATCACCGAATTTAATCACAAATGTAATCACAATTTAATCCCAATTTACGAAAACCCTAATTCATCAATTTAATCCTAATTTAACTGAACAAAACACAAAAATTCATGGCTTAGGTCAGACAGAAATAGCTTAAACAAGTCAAATAAGGTCAAATATTCGGATAGAGATATCAAAACTCCGAAAGCACCGCTAACACCTATATTCGACCTCGATCAAGATGGAAGTGGTTTCGGGAATTCCGGCATTGTTACAACACCTTTTGGTCCATCGTAAGTCACACAAAACCTCACGGAAGGCCCTAGAGGTCATTCTAGATCACAAAAAGCGAGAAAGAAGTCTCCTACATCGTCACAAACACTAATCGAGCAAGAGTACACAAGACAAGTATGGGAATATCCGGGTGAACGGTATCTAACCCTAGCATTTTGAACTAATCAAACATTACTCAAATCCTAATTAATAAATTTAATCCCAGTTCAACCAAATTCATCAAACCCTAATCAAAATTGAGATGATGGGCAAAACTAATCTACCTAATCGAATTTGGGCTAAACTAATCTACCTAATCGAAATTCAGACCTAAACAATATTAACTATCAAACTACCAATAAAAAACGATAAAAATCAAAAATAAGAACTAATTATAATGAATAAGAACTAAGTAAAGTAAGAAAACATACCGAAAATTAGGAAGAGGTATGGAAAATCGAAGGGAGGATGGGCGAAGTGGCTCAACGAGTAGAGTAGAGAGAAGTTAGAGAGTAAAAAACAATTTTGGAATGAATGGGGCGAAGGGGCTCGGCGTGTATTTGAAGCGAGTCTGGCGAACAGGCGTCCAACAGTGGATGCCCGCTAAAATTTTTTTACTCACACTTGGTGTCCGACAGCAGACGCCATATTGACCTAAATGGCGTCCGACAGTTGACGCCATTTAGGCGAATATAGCGTCCGCTAGTGGACGCCCGGCAGCCTGAATTTCTTCCAATCCAACTTCTGTCGGACGCCAAGTTTGGCGTCTAACGGTGGACGCCCGTTTGTATTTTCAGACGCCATGTAGGCGTCCATATGCCCAGGACGCCCACCAGGTGGACGCTCGGGGCTGATTTTCTTTTAGTGAATCTATGTCAATCAAAATTTCTAACGACAATAATGAAAACCTTTAATGGTACCACAACACTCAGGCTAACACTTTAAACAATACTCATAGATCCCAAATATTCGCGATGCATCCATCAAATAAGCATTAAGTAAGAATCCCAAAGTAATATTATCAGTTACACATAGTTCGGTTCTATGTTAGGTACTAGGTATCCATCAAATATGGCATACACTTACTACTCCAAAATATATTCATCTCTAAGTACTCCAAAATAATCAAAGTAAACTATAACCCACGGTTCAGTGTCTAAAGTATCATCCTAATTTCATCAATCAACAATTTGCCATTCAAATCAATCCTCAAGAATTTCTTACTTGCTTAGAAGATAGGGTAGACTCACAATCCTCAAACCAGGTAACAAGGGTTTACTAAACCTCAAACATCTATAACTTTTCACGGGGTTCACTTAGACAAAATTCGGTCTAACCAAAGAATCTCAAGAGGACAGATGGTAAAGTAAGAGAATTAATCAAAGATTCATCACAAGAATTAAGATGAGAATTTATAAGAGAATAGTTGGAAGAAGTAGAGGAAAAAAGAAAAGAATCGATGATCCTATATTACTAAGTTCTTGAACCAGAGGAGAATCTTCGGGCCTCCAGAGTTCACGAGGGAACTAAGTTGATTACTTCATCTTCTTGTAGAGGAACGAGCACATCTTGGGTCGCTCCATCTGGATCTACTACAACATCATGAAACACGAATCTACTCTTGATCATCTAACCTGTGGCTTTAGCCAACTAAATCTGGGCTAAGAGATCACCATTGTATCTTCCTTGTAGCACAAGCTATCCACTCGAGTCAGCAGTCGTTGAGAGTTCTAATCAGGTCTTGTCCCGATCTGGAGCAGCATCATACCAACATTTTGTTCATTCATCTTCTTCCAGACAAAAGAAACAAATATTCAATGCTAATCATTCAGTTACAAAACCATGTAATCCTAACAATTAAGTCCTTATTTTGTTTCTACATATCTCTCACTAATATTCTTTTTATGTTCAAATCATGTCGATAAACGCCATTGTTCGTGGGTTAGGCTCTTGTTGGTTAGGCAAGTCTTGTGGGTTGGGTGAGTCTCGTGGGTTAGGTGAGTCGTCATTCCTATGTGTTATCGTTATTGAACAAGTTTCACTCCACAACGTCAACTGTCATACCTCTCAACCCTCCCTCATTTTATCGGTTTTTGGGTTCCTCAGACACTGAGATGGCTCACCATGACAAATCCAATGATAATAATCGGGTGAAAAACCATTGTAGATGACATGTTTCTTAACCACAACGACCTCAAAAATTTTTAGGTTCTTGCATTTAGTACACGGACACCTAACCTCCCCCCTCGATGCATAGTCTAGTGACTTTTTAGCAACCTCGACAAATGATTCAACACCCCTCAAAAATTCGACGGTGGGACGTCTCTTCTTATCAAGTCTTCCCTCATACATCCATTTCCGTTCAATTTTCTTCATTTTCTATGTTCAAAAAATATATATAACTAATTAAAGTTTAATTTCCCTAACTTAATTTAGGACTTACTAAACAAAAATTTAATCACCATTTAACTTAAACTTAATTTCTCTAACTTAATTTTCGTAACTAAATTTCCTCAATTTAATCACAAAGACATCAAAGTAAACCCAAATGTCTTGTTAATTTAGAATTGACCTTACGAAAATTAATCACCGAATTTAATCACAAATGTAATCACAATTTAATCCCAATTTACGAAAACCCTAATTCATCAATTTAATCCTAATTTAACTGAACAAAACACAAAAATTCATGGCTTAGGTCAGACAGAAATAGCTTAAACAAGTCAAATATGGTCAAATATTCGGATAGAGATATCAAAACTCCGAAAGCACCGCTAACACCTATATTCGACCTCGATCACGATGGAAGTGGTTTCGGGAATTCCGGCATTGTTACAACACCTTTTGGTCCATCGTAAGTCACACAAAACCTCACGGAAGGCCCTAGAGGTCATTCTAGATCACAAAAAGCGAGAAGGAAGTCTCCTACATCGTCACAAACACTAATCGAGCAAGAGTACACAAGACAAGTATGGGAATATCCGGGTGAACGGTATCTAACCCTAGCATTTTGAACTAATCAAACATTACTCAAATCCTAATTAATAAATTTAATCCCAATTCAACCAAATTCATCAAACCCTAATCAAAATTGAGATGATGGGCAAAACTAATCTACCTAATCGAATTTGGGCTAAACTAATCTACCTAATCGAAATTCAGACCTAAACAATATTAACTATCAAACTACCAATAAAAAACGATAAAAATCAAAAATAATAACTAATTATAATGAATAAGAACTAAGTAAAGTAAGAAAACAAACCGAAAATTAGGAAGAGGTATGGAAAATGGAAGGGAGGATGGGCGAAGTGGCTCAACGAGTAGAGTAGAGAGAAGTTAGAGAGTAAAAAACAATTTTGGAATGAATGGGGCGAAGGGGCTCGGCGTGTATTTGAAGCGAGTCTGGCGAACAGGCGTCCAACAGTGGATGCCCGCTAAAATTTTTTTACTCACACTTGGTGTCCGACAGCAGACGCCATATTGACCTAAATGGCGTCCGACAGTTGACGCCATTTAGGCGAATATAGCGTCCGCTAGTGGACGCCCGACAGCCTGAATTTCTTCCATTCCAACTTCTGTCGGACGCCAAGTTTGGCGTCTAACGGTGGACGCCCGTTTGTATTTTCAGACGCCATGTAGGCGTCCATATGCCCAGGACGCCCACCAGGTGGACGCTCGGGGCTGATTTTCTTTTAGTGAATCTATGTCAATCAAAATTTCTAACGACAATAATGAAAACCTTTAATGGTACCACAACACTCAGGCTAACACTTTAAACAATACTCATAGATCCCAAATATTCGCGATGCATCCATCAAATAAGCATTAAGTAAGAATCCCAAAGTAATATTATCAGTTACACATAGTTCGGTTCTATGTTAGGTACTAGGTATCCATCAAATATGGCATACACTTACTACTCCAAAATATATTCATCTCTATGTACTCCAAAATAATCAAAGTAAACTATAACCCACGGTTCAGTGTCTAAAGTATCATCCTAATTTCATCAATCAACAATTTACCATTCAAATCAATCCTCAAGAATTTCTTACTTGCTTAGAAGATAGGGTAGACTCACAATCCTCAAACCAGGTAACAAGGGTTTACTAAACCTCAAACATCTATAACTTTTCACGGGGTTCACTTAGACAAAATTCGGTCTAACCAAAGAATCTCAAGAGGACAGATGGTAAAGTAAGAGAATTAATCAAAGATTCATCACAAGAATTAAGATGAGAATTTATAAGAGAATAGTTGGAACAAGTAGAGGAAAAAAGAAAAGAATCGATGATCCTATATTACTAAGTTCTTGAACCAGAGGAGAATCTTCGGGCCTCCAGAGTTCACGAGGGAACTAAGTTGATTACTTCATCTTCTTGTAGAGGAACGAGCACATCTTGGGTCGCTCCATCTGGATCTACTACAACATCATGAAACACGAATCTACTCTTGATCGTCTAACCTGTGGCTTTAGCCAACTAAATCTGGGCTAAGAGATCACCATTGTATCTTCCTTGTAGCACAAGCTATCCACTCGAGTCAGCAGTCGTTGAGAGTTCTAATCAGGTCTTGTCCCGATCTGGAGCAGCATCATACCAACATTTTGTTAATTCATCTTCTTCCAGACAAAAGAAACAAATATTTAATGCTAATCATTCAGTTACAAAACCATGTAATCCTAACAATTAAGTCCTTATTTTGTTTCTACCTATCTCTCACTAATATTCTTTTTATGTTCAAATCATGTCGATAAACGCCTTTGTTCGTGGGTTAGGCTCTTGTTGGTTAGGCAAGTCTTGTGGGTTGGGTGATTCTCGTGGGTTAGGTGAGTCGTCATTCCTATGTGTTATCGTTATTGAACAAGTTTCACTCCACAACGTCAACTATCATACCTCTCAACCCTCCCTCATTTTATCGGTTTTTGGGTTCCTCAGACACTGAGATGGCTCACCATGACAAATCCAATGATAATAATCGGGTGAAAAACCATTGTAGATGACATGTTTCTTAACCACAACGACCTCAAAAATTTTTAGGTTCTTGCATTTAGTACACGGACACCTAACCTCCCCCCTCGATGCATAGTCTAGTGACTTTTTAGCAACCTCGACAAATGATTCAACACCGCTCAAAAATTCGACGGTGGGACGTCTCTTCTTATCAAGTCTTCCCTCATACATCCATTTCCGTTCAATTTTCTTCATTTTCTATGTTCAAAAAATATATATAACTAATTAAAGTTTAATTTCCCTAACTTAATTTAGGACTTACTAAACAAAAATTTAATCACCATTTAACTTAAACTTAATTTCTCTAACTTAATTTTCGTAACTGAATTTCCTCAATTTAATCACAAAGACATCAAAGTAAACCCAAATGTCTTGTTAATTTAGAATTGACCTTACGAAAATTAATCCCCGAATTTAATCACAAATGTAATCACAATTTAATCCCAATTTACGAAAACCCTAATTCATCAATTTAATCCCAATTTAACTGAACAAAACACAAAAATCCATGGCTTAGGTCAGACAGAAATAGCTTAAACAAGTCAAATAAGGTCAAATTTTCGGATAGAGATATCAAAACTCCGAAAGCACCGCTAACACCTATTTTCGACCTCGATCACGATGGAAGTGGTTTCGGGAAATCCGACATTGTTACAACACCTTTTGGTCCATCGTAAGTCACACAAAACCTCATGGAAGGCCCTAGAGGTCATTCTAGCTCACAAAAAGCGAGAAAGAAGTCTCCTACATCGTCACAAACACTAATCGAGCAAGAGTACACAAGAAAAGTATGGGAATATCCGGGTGAACGGTATCTAACCCTAGCATTTTGAACTAATCAACATTACTCAAATCCTAATTAATAAATTTAATCCCAATTCAACCAAATTCATCAAACCCTAATCAAAATTGAGATGATGGGCAAAACTAATCTACCTAATCGGATTTGGGCTAAACTAATCTACCTAATCGAAATTCAGACCTAAACAATATTAACTATCAAACTACCAATAAAAAACGATAAAAATCAAAAACAAGAACTAATTATAATGAATAAGAACTAAGTAAAGTAAGAAAACATACCGAAAATAGGAAGAGGTATGGAAAATGGAAGGGAGGATGGGCGAAGTGGATCAACGAGTAGAGTAGAGAGAAGTTAGAGAGTAAAAAACAATTTTGGAATGAATGGGGCGAAGGGGCTCGGCGTGTATTTGAAGCGAGTCTGGCGAACAGGCGTCCAACAGTGGATGCCCGCTAAAAATTTTTTACTCACACTTGGTGTCCGACAGCAGACGCCATATTGACCTAAATGGCGTCCGACAGTTGACGCCATTTAGGCGAATATGGCGTCCGCTAGTGGACGCCCGGCAGCCTGAATTTCTTCCATTCCAACTTCTGTCGGACGCCAAGTTTGGCGTCTAACGGTGGACGCCTGTTTGTATTTTCAGACGCCATGTAGGCGTCCATATGCCCAGGACGCCCACCAGGTGGACGCTTGGGGCTGATTTTCTTGTAGTGAATCTATGTCAATCAAAATTTCTAACGACAATAATGAAAACCTTTAATGGTACCACAACACTCAGGCTAACACTTTAAACAATACTCATAGATCCCAAATATTCGCGATGCATCCATCAAATAAGCATTAAGTAAGAATCCCAAAGTAATATTATCAGTTACACATAGTTCGGTTCTATGTTAGGTACTAGGTATCCATCCAATATGGCATACTCTTACTACTCCAAATTATATTCAACTCTAAGTACTCCAAAATAATCAAAGTAAACTATAACACACGGTTCAGTGTCTAAAGTATCATCCTAATTTCATCAATCAACAATTTGCCATTCAAATCAATCCTCAAGAATTTCTTACTTGCTTAGAAGATAGGGTAGACTCACAATCCTCAAACCAGGTAACAAGGGTTTACTAAACCTCAAACATCTATAACTTTTCACGGGGTTCACTTAGACAAAATTCGGTCTAACCAAAGAATCTCAAGAGGACAGATGGTAAAGTAAGAGAATTAATCAAAGATTCATCACAAGAATTAAGATGAGAATTTATAAGAGAATAGTTGGAACAAGTAGAGGAAAAAAGAAAAGAATCGATGATCCTATATTACTAAGTTCTTGAACCAAAGGATAATCTTCGGGCGTCTTGAGTTCACGAGGGAACTAAGTGGATTACTGCATCTTCTTGTAGAGGAACGAGCACACAAGTCTTGGGTCGCTCCATCTGGATCTACTGCAACATCATGAAACATGAATCTACTCTTGATCATCTAACCTGTGGCTTTAGCCAACTAAATCTGGGCTAAGAGATCACCATTGTATCTTCCTTGTAGCACAAGCTATCCACTCGAGTCAGCAGTCGTTGAGAGTTCTAATCAGGTCTTGTCCCGATCTGGAGCAGCATCATACCAACATTTTGTTCATTCATCTTCTTCCAGACAAAAGAAACAAATATTCAATGCTAATCATTCAGTTACAAAACCATGTAAGCCTAACAATTAAGTCCTTATTTTGTTTCTACCTAGCTCTCACTAATATTCTTTTTATTTTCAAATCATGTCGATAAACGCCTTTGTTCGTGGGTTAGGCTCTTGTGGGTTAGGCAAGTCTTGTGGGTTGGGTGAGTCTCGTGGGTTAGGTGAGTAGTCATTCCTATGTGTTATCGTTATTGAACAAGTTGCACTCCACAACGTCAAATATCATACCTCTCAACCCTTCCTCATTTTGTCGGTTTTTGGGTTCCTCAGACACTGAGATGGCTCACCATGACAAATCCAATGATAATAATCGGGTGAAAAACTATTGTAGATGACATGTTTCTTAACCACAACGACCTCAAAAATTTTTAGGTTCTTGCATTTAGTACACGGACACCTAACCTCCCCCCTCGATGCATAGTCTAGTGACTTTTTAGCAACCTCGACAAATGATTCAACACCGCTCAAAAATTCGACGGTGGGACGTCTCTTCTTATCAAGTCTTCCCTCATACATCCATTTCCGTTCAATTTTCTTCATTTTCTATGTTCAAAAAATATATATAACTAATTAAAGTTTAATTTCCCTAACTTAATTTAGGACTTACTAAACAAAAATTTAATCACCATTTAACTTAAACTTAATTTCTCTAACTTAATTTTCGTAACTGAATTTCCTCAATTTAATCACAAAGACATCAAAGTAAACCCAAATGTCTTGTTAATTTAGAATTGACCTTACGAAAATTAATCCCCGAATTTAATCACAAATGTAATCACAATTTAATCCCAATTTACGAAAACCCTAATTCATCAATTTAATCCCAATTTAACTGAACAAAACACAAAAATCCATGGCTTAGGTCAGACAGAAATAGCTTAAACAAGTCAAATAAGGTCAAATTTTCGGATAGAGATATCAAAACTCCGAAAGCACCGCTAACACCTATTTTCGACCTCGATCACGATGGAAGTGGTTTCGGGAAATCCGGCATTGTTACAACACCTTTTGGTCCATCGTAAGTCACACAAAACCTCATGGAAGGCCCTAGAGGTCATTCTAGCTCACAAAAAGCGAGAAAGAAGTCTCCTACATCGTCACAAACACTAATCGAGCAAGAGTACACAAGAAAAGTATGGGAATATCCGGGTGAACGGTATCTAACCCTAGCGTTTTGAACTAATCAACATTACTCAAATCCTAATTAATAAATTTAATCCCAATTCAACCAAATTCATCAAACCCTAATCAAAATTGAGATGATGGGCAAAACTAATCTACCTAATCGGATTTGGGCTAAACTAATCTACCTAATCGAAATTCAGACCTAAACAATATTAACTATCAAACTACCAATAAAAAACGATAAAAATCAAAAACAAGAACTAATTATAATGAATAAGAACTAAGTAAAGTAAGAAAACATACCGAAAATAGGAAGAGGTATGGAAAATGGAAGGGAGGATGGGCGAAGTGGATCAACGAGTAGAGTAGAGAGAAGTTAGAGAGTAAAAAACAATTTTGGAATGAATGGGGCGAAGGGGCTCGGCGTGTATTTGAAGCGAGTCTGGCGAACAGGCGTCCAACAGTGGATGCCCGCTAAAAATCTTTTACTCACACTTGGTGTCCGACAGCAGACGCCATATTGACCTAAATGGCGTCCGACAGTTGACGCCATTTAGGCGAATATGGCGTCCGCTAGTGGACGCCCGGCAGCCTGAATTTCTTCCATTCCAACTTCTGTCGGACGCCAAGTTTGGCGTCTAACGGTGGACGCCTGTTTGTATTTTCAGATGCCATGTAGGCGTCCATATGCCCAGGACGCCCACCAGGTGGACGCTTGGGGCTGATTTTCTTGTAGTGAATCTATGTCAATCAAAATTTCTAACGACAATAATGAAAACCTTTAATGGTACCACAACACTCAGGCTAACACTTTAAACAATACTCATAGATCCCAAATATTCGCGATGCATCCATCAAATAAGCATTAAGTAAGAATCCCAAAGTAATATTATCAGTTACACATAGTTCGGTTCTATGTTAGGTACTAGGTATCCATCCAATATGGCATACTCTTACTACTCCAAATTATATTCAACTCTAAGTACTCCAAAATAATCAAAGTAAACTATAACACACGGTTCAGTGTCTAAAGTATCATCCTAATTTCATCAATCAACAATTTGCCATTCAAATCAATCCTCAAGAATTTCTTACTTGCTTAGAAGATAGGGTAGACTCACAATCCTCAAACCAGGTAACAAGGGTTTACTAAACCTCAAACATCTATAACTTTTCACGGGGTTCACTTAGACAAAATTCGGTCTAACCAAAGAATCTCAAGAGGACAGATGGTAAAGTAAGAGAATTAATCAAAGATTCATCACAAGAATTAAGATGAGAATTTATAAGAGAATAGTTGGAACAAGTAGAGGAAAAAAGAAAAGAATCGATGATCCTATATTACTAAGTTCTTGAACCAAAGGATAATCTTCGGGCGTCTAGAGTTCACGAGGGAACTAAGTGGATTACTGCATCTTCTTGTAGAGGAACGAGCACACAAGTCTTGGGTCGCTCCATCTGGATCTACTGCAACATCATGAAACATGAATCTACTCTTGATCATCTAACCTGTGGCTTTAGCCAACTAAATCTGGGCTAAGAGATCACCATTGTATCTTCCTTGTAGCACAAGCTATCCACTCGAGTCAGCAGTCGTTGAGAGTTCTAATCAGGTCTTGTCCCGATCTGGAGCAGCATCATACCAATATTTTGTTCATTCATCTTCTTCCAGACAAAAGAAACAAATATTCAATGCTAATCATTCAGTTACAAAACCATGTAAGCCTAACAATTAAGTCCTTATTTTGTTTCTACCTATCTCTCACTAATATTCTTTTTATTTTCAAATCATGTCGATAAACGCCTTTGTTCGTGGGTTAGGCTCTTGTGGGTTAGGCAAGTCTTGTGGGTTGGGTGAGTCTCGTGGGTTAGGTGAGTCGTCATTCCTATGTGTTATCGTTATTGAACAAGTTGCACTCCACAACGTCAAATATCATACCTCTCAACCCTTCCTCATTTTGTCGGTTTTTGGGTTCCTCAGACACTGAGATGGCTCACCATGACAAATCCAATGATAATAATCGGGTGAAAAACTATTGTAGATGACATGTTTCTTAACCACAACGACCTCAAAAATTTTTAGGTTCTTGCATTTAGTACACGGACACCTAACCTCCCCCTCGATGCATAGTCTAGTGACTTTTTAGCAACCTCGACAAATGATTCAACACCGCTCAAAAATTCGACGGTGGGACGTCTCTTCTTATCAAGTCTTCCCTCATACATCCATTTCCGTTCAATTTTCTTCATTTTCTATGTTCAAAAAATATATATAACTAATTAAAGTTTAATTTCCCTAACTTGATTTAGGACTTACTAAACAAAAATTTAATCACCATTTAACTTAAACTTAATTTCTCTAACTTAATTTCCGTAACTGAATTTCTTCAATTTAATCAAAAAGACATCAAAGTAAACCCTAATGTCTTGTTAATTTAGAATTGACCTTACGAAAATTAATCACCGAATTTAATCACAAATGTAATCACAATTTAATCCCAATTTACGAAAACCCTAATTCATCAATTTAATCCCAATTTAACTGAACAAAACACAAAAATCCATGGATTAGGTCAGACAGAAATAGCTTAAACAAGTCAAATAAGGTCAAATTTTCGGATAGAGATATCAAAACTCCGAAAGCACCGCTAACACCTATTTTCGACCTCGATCACGATGGAAGGGGTTTCGGGAAATCCGGCATTGTTACAACACCTTTTGGTCCATCGTAAGTCACACAAAACCTCACGGAAGGCCCTAGAGGTCATTCTAGCTCACAAAAAGCGAGAAAGAAGTCTCCTACATCGTCACAAAGACTAATCGAGCAAGAGTACACAAGACAAGTATGGGAATATCCGGGTGAACGGTATCTAACCCTAGCATTTTGAACTAATCAAACATTACTCAAATCCTAATTAATAAATTTAATCCCAATTCAACCAAATTCATCAAACCCTAATCAAAATTGAGATGATGGGCAAAACTAATCTACCTAATCGAATTTGGGCTAAACTAATCTACCTAATCGAAATTCAGACCTAAACAATATTAACTATCAAACTACCAATAAAAAACGATAAAAATCAAAAATAAGAACTAATTATAATGAATAAGAACTAAGTAAAGTAAGAAAACATACCGAAAATTAGGAAGAGGTATGGAAAATGGAAGGGAGGATGGGCGAAGTGGCTCAACGAGTAGAGTAGAGAGAAGTTAGAGAGTAAAAAACAATTTTGGAATGAATGGGGCGAAGGGGCTCGGCGTGTATTTGAAGCGAGTCTGGCGAACAGGCGTCCAACAGTGGACGCCCGCTAAAATTTTTTTACTCACACTTGGAGTCCGACAGCAGACGCCATATTGACCTAAATGGCGTCCGACAGTTGACGCCATTTAGGCGAATATGGCGTCCGCTAGTGGACGCCCGGCAGCCTGAATTTCTTCCATTCCAACTTCTGTCGGACGCCAAGTTTGGCTTCTAACGGTGGACGTCCGTTTGTATTTTCAGACGCCATGTAGGCGTCCATATGCCCAGGATGCCCACCAGGTGGACGCTCGGGGCTGATTTTCTTGTAGTGAATCTATGTCAATCAAAATTTCTAACGACAATAATGAAAACCTTTAATGGTACCACAACACTCAGGCTAACACTTTAAACAATACTCATAGATCCCAAATATTCGCGATGCATCCATCAAATAAGCATTAAGTAAGAATCCCAAAGTAATATTATCAGTTACACATAGTTCGGTTCTATGTTAGGTACTAGGTATCCATCAAATATGGCATACTCTTACTACTCCAAAATATATTCAACTCAAAGTACTCCAAAATAATCAAAATAACTATAACTCACGGTTCAGTGTCTAAAGTATCATCCTAATTTCATCAATCAACAATTTGCAATTCAAATCAATCCTAAAGAATTTCTTACTTGCTTAGAAGATAGGGTAGACTCACAATCCTCAAACCAGGTAACAAGGGTTTACTAAACCTCAAACATCTATAACTTTTCACGGGGTTCACTTAGACAAAATTCGGTCTAACCAAAGAATCTCAAGAGGACAGATGGTAAAGTAAGAGAATTAATCAAAGATTCATCACAAGAATTAAGTTGAGAATTTATAAGAGAATAGTTGGAAGAAGTAGAGGAAAAAAGAAAAGAATCGATGATCCTATATTACTAAGTTCTTGAACCAGAGGAGAATCTTCGGGCCTCCAGAGTTCACGAGGGAACTAAGTGGATTACTTCATCTTCTTGTAGAGGAACGAGCACACAAGTCTTGGGTCGCTCCATCTGGATCTACTGCAACATCATGAAACATGAATCTACTCTTGATCATCTAACCTGTGGCCTTAGCCAACTAAATCTGGGCTAAGAGATCACCATTGTATCTTCCTTGTAGCACAAGCTATCCACTCGAGTCAGCAGTCGTTGAGAGTTCTAATCAGGTCTTGTCCCGATCTGGGGCAGCATCATACCAACATTTTGTTCATTCATCTTCTTCCAGACAAAAGAAACAAATATTCAATGCTAATCATTCAGTTACAAAACCATGTAAGCCTAACAATTAAGTCCATATTTTGTTTCTACCTATCTCTCACTAATATTCTTTTTATGTTCAAATCATGTCGATAAACGCCTTTGTTCGTGGGTTAGGCTCTTGTGGGTTAGGCAAGTCTTGTGGGTTGGGTGAGTCTCGTGGGTTAGGTGAGTCATCATTCCTATGTGTTCTCGTTATTGAACAAGTTGCACTCCACAACGTCAACTATCATACCTCTCAACCCTCCCTCATTTTGTCAGTTTTTGGGTTCCTCAGACACTGAGATGGCTCACCATGACAAATCCAATGATAATAATCGGGTGAAAAACTATTGTAGATGACATGTTTCATAACCACAACGACCACAAAAATTTTTAGGTTCTTGCATTTAGTACACGGACACCTAACCTCCCCCCTCGATGCATAGTCTAGTGACTTTTTAGCAACCTCGACAAATGATTCAACACCGCTCAAAAATTCGACGGTGGGACGTCTCTTCTTATCAAGTCTTCCCTCATACATCCATTTCCGTTCAATTTTCTTCATTTTCTATGTTCAAAAAATATATATAACTAATTAAAGTTTAATTTCCCTAACTTAATTTAGGACTTACTAAACAAAAATTTAATCACCATTTAACTTAAACTTAATTTCTCTAACTTAATTTCCGTAACTGAATTTCTTCAATTTAATCAAAAAGACATCAAAGTAAACCCTAATGTCTTGTTAATTTAGAATTGACCTTACGAAAATTAATCACCGAATTTAATCACAAATGTAATCACAATTTAATCCCAATTTACGAAAACCCTAATTCATCAATTTAATCCCAATTTAACTGAACAAAACACAAAAATCCATGGATTAGGTCAGACAGAAATAGCTTAAACAAGTCAAATAAGGTCAAATTTTCGGATAGAGATATCAAAACTCCGAAAGCACCGCTAACACCTATTTTCGACCTCGATCACGATGGAAGGGGTTTCGGGAAATCCGGCATTGTTACAACACCTTTTGGTCCATCTTAAGTCACACAAAACCTCACGGAAGGCCCTAGAGGTCATTCTAGCTCACAAAAAGCGAGAAAGAAGTCTCCTACATCGTCACAAAGACTAATCGAGCAAGAGTACACAAGACAAGTATGGGAATATCCGGGTGAACGGTATCTAACCCTAGCATTTTGAACTAATCAAACATTACTCAAATCCTAATTAATAAATTTAATCCCAATTCAACCAAATTCATCAAACCCTAATCAAAATTGAGATGATGGGCAAAACTAATCTACCTAATCGAATTTGGGCTAAACTAATCTACCTAATCGAAATTCAGACCTAAACAATATTAACTATCAAACTACCAATAAAAAACGATAAAAATCAAAAATAAGAACTAATTATAATGAATAAGAACTAAGTAAAGTAAGAAAACATACCGAAAATTAGGAAGAGGTATGGAAAATGGAAGGGAGGATGGGCGAAGTGGCTCAACGAGTAGAGTAGAGAGAAGTTAGAGAGTAAAAAACAATTTTGGAATGAATGGGGCGAAGGGGCTCGGCGTGTATTTGAAGCGAGTCTGGCGAACAGGCGTCCAACAGTGGACGCCCGCTAAAATTTTTTTACTCACACTTGGCGTCCGACAGCAGACGCCATATTGACCTAAATGGCGTCCGACAGTTGACGCCATTTAGGCGAATATGGCGTCCGCTAGTGGACGCCCGGCAGCCTGAATTTCTTCCATTCCAACTTCTGTCGGACGCCAAGTTTGGCTTCTAACGGTGGACGTCCGTTTGTATTTTCAGACGCCATGTAGGCGTCCATATGCCCAGGATGCCCACCAGGTGGACGCTCGGGGCTGATTTTCTTGTAGTGAATCTATGTCAATCAAAATTTCTAACGACAATAATGAAAACCTTTAATGGTACCACAACACTCAGGCTAACACTTTAAACAATACTCATAGATCCCAAATATTCGCGATGCATCCATCAAATAAGCATTAAGTAAGAATCCCAAAGTAATATTATCAGTTACACATAGTTCGGTTCTATGTTAGGTACTAGGTATCCATCAAATATGGCATACTCTTACTACTCCAAAATATATTCAACTCAAAGTACTCCAAAATAATCAAAATAACTATAACTCACGGTTCAGTGTCTAAAGTATCATCCTAATTTCATCAATCAACAATTTGCAATTCAAATCAATCCTAAAGAATTTCTTACTTGCTTAGAAGATAGGGTAGACTCACAATCCTCAAACCAGGTAACAAGGGTTTACTAAACCTCAAACATCTATAACTTTTCACGGGGTTCACTTAGACAAAATTCGGTCTAACCAAAGAATCTCAAGAGGACAGATGGTAAAGTAAGAGAATTAATCAAAGATTCATCACAAGAATTAAGTTGAGAATTTATAAGAGAATAGTTGGAAGAAGTAGAGGAAAAAAGAAAAGAATCGATGATCCTATATTACTAAGTTCTTGAACCAGAGGAGAATCTTCGGGCCTCCAGAGTTCACGAGGGAACTAAGTGGATTACTTCATCTTCTTGTAGAGGAACGAGCACACAAGTCTTGGGTCGCTCCATCTGGATCTACTGCAACATCATGAAACATGAATCTACTCTTGATCATCTAACCTGTGGCCTTAGCCAACTAAATCTGGGCTAAGAGATCACCATTGTATCTTCCTTGTAGCACAAGCTATCCACTCGAGTCAGCAGTCGTTGAGAGTTCTAATCAGGTCTTGTCCCGATCTGGGGCAGCATCATACCAACATTTTGTTCATTCATCTTCTTCCAGACAAAAGAAACAAATATTCAATGCTAATCATTCAGTTACAAAACCATGTAAGCCTAACAATTAAGTCCATATTTTGTTTCTACCTATCTCTCACTAATATTCTTTTTATGTTCAAATCATGTCGATAAACGCCTTTGTTCGTGGGTTAGGCTCTTGTGGGTTAGGCAAGTCTTGTGGGTTGGGTGAGTCTCGTGGGTTAGGTGAGTCATCATTCCTATGTGTTCTCGTTATTGAACAAGTTGCACTCCACAACGTCAACTATCATACCTCTCAACCCTCCCTCATTTTGTCAGTTTTTGGGTTCCTCAGACACTGAGATGGCTCACCATGACAAATCCAATGATAATAATCGGGTGAAAAACTATTGTAGATGACATGTTTCATAACCACAACGACCACAAAAATTTTTAGGTTCTTGCATTTAGTACACGGACACCTAACCTCCCCCCTCGATGCATAGTCTAGTGACTTTTTAGCAACCTCGACAAATGATTCAACACCCCTCAAAAATTCGACGGTGGGACGTCTCTTCTTATCAAGTCTTCCCTCATACATCCATTTCCGTTCAATTTTCTTCATTTTCTATGTTCAAAAAATATATATAACTAATTAAAGTTTAATTTCCCTAACTTGATATAGGACTTACTAAACAAAAATTTAATCACCATTTAACTTAAACTTAATTTCTCTAACTAAATTTCCGTAACTGAATTTCCTCAATTTAATCACAAAGACATCAAAGTAAACCCAAATGTCTTGTTAATTTAGAATTGACCTTACGAAAATTAATCACCGAATTTAATCACAAATGTAATCACAATTTAATCCCAATTTACGAAAACCCTAATTCATCAATTTAATCCCAATTTAACTGAACAAAACACAAAAATACATGGCTTAGGTCAGACAGAAATAGCTTAAACAAGTCAAATAAGGTCAAATTTTCGGATAGTGATATCAAAACTCCGAAAGCACCGCTAACACCTATTTTCGACCTCGATCACGATGGAAGTGGTTTTGGGAAATCCGGCATTGTTACAACACCTTTTGGTCCATCGCAAGTCACACAAAACCTCACGGAAGGCCCTAGAGGTCATTCTAGCTCACAAAAAGCGAGAAACAAGTCTCCTACATCGTCACAAACACTAATCGAGCAAGAGTACACAAGACAAGTATGGGAATATCCGGGTGAACGGTATCTAACCCTAGCATTTTGAACTAATCAAACATTACTCAAATCCTAATTAATAAATTTAATCCCAATTCAACCAAATTCATCAAACCCTAATCAAAATTGAGATGATGGGCAAAACTAATCTACCTAATCGAATTTGGGCTAAACTAATCTACCTAATCGAAATTCAGACCTAAACAATATTAACTATCAAACTACCAATAAAAAACGATAAAAATCAAAAATAAGAACTAATTATAATGAATAAGAACTAAGTAAAGTAAGAAAACATACCGAAAATTAGGAAGAGGTATGGAAAATGGAAGGGAGGATGGGCGAAGTGGCTCAACGAGTAGAGTAGAGAGAAGTTAGAGAGTAAAAAACAATTTTGGAATGAATGGGGCGAAGGGGCTCGGCGTGTATTTGAAGCGAGTCTGGCGAACAGGCGTCCAACAGTGGACGCCCGCTAAAATTTTTTTACTCACACTTGGCGTCCGACAGCAGACGCCATATTGACCTAAATGGCGTCCGACAGTTGACGCCATTTAGGCGAATATGACGTCCGCTAGTGGACGCCCGGCAGCCTGAATTTCTTCCATTCCAACTTCTGTCGGACGCCAAGTTTGGCTTCTAACGGTGGACGTCCGTTTGTATTTTCAGACGCCGTGTAGGCGTCCATATGCCCAGGATGCCCACCAGGTGGACGCTCGGGGCTGATTTTCTTGTAGTGAATCTATGTCAATCAAAATTTCTAACGACAATAATGAAAACCTTTAATGGTACCACAACACTCAGGCTAACACTTTAAACAATACTCATAGATCCCAAATATTCGCGATGCATCCATCAAATAAGCATTAAGTAAGAATCCCAAAGTAATATTATCAGTTACACATAGTTCGGTTCTATGTTAG
Organism: Agrostemma githago; assembly: GCA_958450325.1. Taxonomy (NCBI): domain Eukaryota; kingdom Viridiplantae; phylum Streptophyta; class Magnoliopsida; order Caryophyllales; family Caryophyllaceae; genus Agrostemma; species Agrostemma githago. The sequence continues at coordinate 31,171,111 of OY288256.1, forward strand.
GTACTAGGTATCCATCAAATATGACATACTCTTACTACTCCAAAATATATTCAACTCAAAGTACTCCAAAATAATCAAAATAACTATAACCCACGGTTCAGTGTCTAAAGTATCATCCTAATTTCATCAATCAACAATTTGCCATTCAAATCAATCCTCAAGAATTTCTTACTTGCTTAGAAGATAGGGTAGACTCACAATCCTCAAACCAGGTAACAAGGGTTTACTAAACCTCAAACATCTATAACTTTTCACGGGGTTCACTTAGACAAAATTCGGTCTAACCAAAGAATCTCAAGAGGACAGATGGTAAAGTAAGAGAATTAATCAAAGATTCATCACAAGAATTAAGATGAGAATTTATAAGAGAATAGTTGGAAGAAGTAGAGGAAAAAAGAAAAGAATCGATGATCCTATATTACTAAGTTCTTGAACCAGAGGAGAATCTTCGGGCCTCCAGAGTTCACGAGGAAACTAAGTGGATTACTTCATCTTCTTGTAGAGGAACGAGCACACAAGTCTTGGGTCGCTCCATCTGGATCTACTGCAACATCATGAAACATGAATCTACTCTTGATCATCTAACCTGTGGCCTTAGCCAACTAAATCTGGGCTAAGAGATCACCATTGTATCTTCCTTGTAGCACAAGCTATCCACTCGAGTCAGCAGTCGTTGAGAGTTCTAATCAGGTCTTGTCCCGATCTGGGGCAGCATCATACCAACATTTTGTTCATTCATCTTCTTCCAGACAAAAGAAACAAATATTCAATGCTAATCATTCAGTTACAAAACCATGTAAGCCTAACAATTAAGTCCATATTTTGTTTCTACCTATCTCTCACTAATATTCTTTTTATGTTCAAATCATGTCGATAAACGCCTTTGTTCGTGGGTTAGGCTCTTGTGGGTTAGGCAAGTCTTGTGGGTTGGGTGAGTCTCGTGGGTTAGGTGAGTCGTCATTCCTATGTGTTATCGTTATTGAACAAGTTGCACTCCACAACGTCAACTATCAAACCTCTCAACCCTCCCTCATTTTGTCGGTTTTTGGGTTCCTCAGACACTGAGATGGCTCACCATGACAAATCCAATGATAATAATCGGGTGAAAAACTATTGTAGATGACATGTTTCATAACCACAACGACCACAAAAATTTTTAGGTTCTTGCATTTAGTACACGGACACCTAACCTCCCCCCTCGATGCATAGTCTAGTGACTTTTTAGCAACCTCGACAAATGATTCAACACCCCTCAAAAATTCGACGGTGGGACGTCTCTTCTTATCAAGTCTTCCCTCATACATCCATTTCCGTTCAATTTTCTTCATTTTCTATGTTCAAAAAATATATATAACTAATTAAAGTTTAATTTCCCTAACTTGATATAGGACTTACTAAACAAAAATTTAATCACCATTTAACTTAAACTTAATTTCTCTAACTAAATTTCCGTAACTGAATTTCCTCAATTTAATCACAAAAACATCAAAGTAAACCCAAATGTCTTGTTAATTTAGAATTGACCTTACGAAAATTAATCACCGAATTTAATCACAAATGTAATCACAATTTAATCCCAATTTACGAAAACCCTAATTCATCAATTTAATCCCAATTTAACTGAACAAAACACAAAATTACATGGCTTAGGTCAGACAGAAATAGCTTAAACAAGTCAAATAAGGTCAAATTTTCGGATAGAGATATCAAAACTCCGAAAGCACCGCTAACACCTATTTTCGACCTCGATCACGATGGAAGTGGTTTTGGGAAATCCGGCATTGTTACAACACCTTTTGGTCCATCGCAAGTCACACAAAACCTCACGGAAGGCCCTAGAGGTCATTCTAGCTCACAAAAAGCGAGAAAGAAGTCTCCTACATCGTCACAAACACTAATCGAGCAAGAGTACACAAGACAAGTATGGGAATATCTGGGTGAACGGTATCTAACCCTAGCATTTTGAACTAATCAAACATTACTCAAATCCTAATTAATAAATTTAATCCCAATTCAACCAAATTCATCAAACCCTAATCAAAATTGAGATGATGGGCAAAACTAATCTACCTAATCGAATTTGGGCTAAACTAATCTACCTAATGGAAATTCAGACCTAAACAATAATAACTATCAAACTACCAATAAAAAACGATAAAAATCAAAAATAAGAACTAATTATAATGAATAAGAACTAAGTAAAGTAAGAAAACATACCGAAAATTAGGAAGAGGTATGGAAAATGGAAGGGAGGATGGGCGAAGTGGCTCAACGAGTAGAGTAGAGAGAAGTTAGAGAGTAAAAAACCATTTTGGAATGAATGGGGCGAAGGGGCTCGGCGTGTATTTGAAGCGAGTCTGGCGAACAGGCGTCCAACAGTGGGCGCCCGCTAAAATTTTTTTACTCACACTTGGCGTCCGACAGCAGACACCATATTGACCTAAATGGCGTCTGACAGTTGACGCCATATAGGATAATATGGCGTCCGCTAGTGGACGCCCGGCAGCCTGAATTTCTTCCATTCCAACTTCTGTCGGACGCCAAGTTTGGCGTCTAACGATGGACGTCCGTTTGTATTTTCAAACGCCATGTAGGCGTCCATATGCCCAGGACGCCCACCAGGTGGACGCTCGGGGCTGATTTTCTTGTAGTGAATCTATGTCAATCAAAATTTCTAACGACAATAATGAAAACCTTTAATGGTACCACAACACTCAGGCTAACACTTTAAACAATACTCATAGATCCCAAATATTCGCGATGCATCCATCAAATAAGCATTAAGTAAGAATCCCAAAGTAATATTATCAGTTACACATAGTTCGGTTCTATGTTAGGTACTAGGTATCCATCAAATATGGCATACTCTTACTACTCCAAAATATATTCAACTCTAAGTACTCCAAAATAATCAAAGTAAACTATAACCCACGGTTCAGTGTCTAAAGTATCATCCTAATTTCATCAATCAACAATTTGCCATTCAAATCAATCCTCAAGAATTTCTTACTTGCTTAGAAGATATGGTAGACTTACAATCCTCAAACCAGGTAACAAGGGTTTACTAAACCTCAAACATCTATAACTTTTCACGGGGTCACTTAGACAAAATTCGGTCTAACCAAAGAATCTCAAGAGGACAGATGGTAAAGTAAGAGAATAAATCAAAGATTCATCACAAGAATTAAGATGAGAATTTATAAGAGAATAGTCGGAAGAAGTAGAGGAAAAAAGGAAAGAATCGATGATCCTATATTACTAAGTTCTTGAACCAGAGGAGAATCTTCGGGCCTCCAGAGTTCACGAGGGAACTAAGTGGATTACTTCATCTTCTTGTAGAGGAACGAGCACACAAGTCTTGGGTCGCTCCATCTGGATCTACTGCAACATCATGAAACATGAATCTACTCTTGATCATCTAACCTGTGGCCTTAGCCAACTAAATCTGGGCTAAGAGATCACCATTGTATCTTCCTTGTAGCACAAGCTATCCACTCGAGTCAGCAGTCGTTGAGAGTTCTAATCAGGTCTTGTCCCGATCTGGGGCAGCATCATACCAACATTTTGTTCATTCATCTTCTTCCAGACAAAAGAAACAAATATTCAATGCTAATCATTCAGTTACAAAACCATGTAAGCCTAACAATTAAGTCCTTTTTTTGTTTCTACCTATCTCTCACTAATATTCTTTTTATGTTCAAATCATGTCGATAAACGCCTTTGTTCGTGGGTTAGGCTCTTGTGGGTAGGCTAGTCTTGTGGGTTGGGTGAGTCTCGTGGGTTAGGTGAGTCGTCATTCCTATGTGTTATCGTTATTGAACAAGTTGCACTCCACAACGTCAACTATCATACCAATCAACCCTCCCTCATTTTGTCGGTTTTTGGGTTCCTCAGACACTGAGATGGCTCACCATGACAAATCCAATGATAATAATCGGGTGAAAAACTATTGTAGATGACATGTTTCTTAACCACAACGACCTCAAAAGTTTTTAGGTTCTTGCATTTAGTACACGGACACCTAACCTCCCCCCTCGATGCATAGTCTAGTGACTTTTTAGCAACCTCGACAAATGATTCAACACCCCTCAAAAATTCGACGGTGGGACGTCTCTTCTTATCAAGTCTTCCCTCATACATCCATTTCCGTTCAATTTTCTTCATTTTCTATGTTAAAAAAATATATATAACTAATTAAAGTTTAATTTCCCTAACTTGATTTAGGACTTACTAAACAAAAATTTAATCATCATTTAACTTAAACTTAATTTCTCTAACTTAATTTCCGTAACTGAATTTCCTCAATTTAATCACAAAGACATCAAAGTAAACCCAAATGTCTTGTTAATTTAGAATTGACCTTACGAAAATTAATCACCGAATTTAATCACAAATGTAATCACAATTTAATCCCAATTTACGAAAACCCTAATTCATCAATTTAATCCCAATTTAACTGAACAAAACACAAAAATCCATGGCTTAGGTCAGACAGAAATAGCTTAAACAAGTCAAATAAGGTCAAATTTTCGGATAGAGATATCAAAACTCCGAAAGCACCGCTAACACCTATTTTCGACCTCGATCACGATGGAAGTGGTTTCGGGAAATCCGGCATTGTTACAACACCTTTTGGTCCATCGTAAGTCACACAAAACCTCACGGAAGGCCCTAGAGGTCATTCTAGCTCACAAAAAGCGAGAAAGAAGTCTCCTACATCGTCACAAACACTAATCGAGCAAGAGTACACAAGACAAGTATGGGAATATCCGGGTGAACGGTATCTAACCCTAGCATTTTGAACTAATCAAACAGTACTCAAATCCTAATTAATAAATTTAATCCCAATTCAACCAAATTCATCAAACCCTAATCAAAATTGAGATGATGGGCAAAACTAATCTACCTAATCGAATTTGGGCTAAACTAATCTACCTAATCGAAATTCAGACCTAAACAATATTAACTATCAAACTACCAATAAAAAACGATAAAAATCAAAAATAAGAACTAATTATAATGAATAAGAACTAAGTAAAGTAAGAAAACATACCGAAAATTCGGAAGAGGTATGGAAAATGGAAGGGAGGATGGGCGATGTGGCTCAACGAGTAGAGTAGAGAGAAGTTAGAGAGTAAAAAACAATTTTGGAATGAATGGGGCAAAGGGGCTCGGCGTGTATTTGAAGCGAGTCTGGCGAACAGGCGTCCAACAGTGGACGCCCGCTAAATTTTTTTTACTCACACTTGGCGTCCGACAGTAGACGCCATATTGACCTAAATGGCGTCCGACAGTTGACGCCATTTAGGCGAATATGGCGTCCGCTAGTGGACGCCCGGCAGCCTGAGTTTCTTCCATTCCAACTTCTGTCGGACGCCAAGTTTGGCGTCTAACGGTGGACGTCCGTTTGTATTTTCTGACGCCATATAGTCGTCCATATGCCCAGAACGCCCACCAGGTAGACGCTCGGGGCTGATTTTCTTGTAGTGAATCTATGTCAATCAAAATTTCTAACGACAATAATGAAAACCTTTAATGGTACCACAACACTCAGGCTAACACTTTAAACAATACTCATAGATCCCAAATATTCGCGATGCATCCATCAAATAAGCATTAAGTAAGAATCCCAAAGTAATATTATCAGTTACACATAGTTCGGTTCTATGTTAGGTACTAGGTATCCATCAAATATGGCATACTCTTACTACTCCAAAATATATTCAACTCTAAGTACTCCAAAATAATCAAAGTAAACTATAACCCACGGTTCAGTGTCTAAAGTATCATCCTAATTTCATCAATCAACAATTTGCCATTCAAATCAATCCTCAAGAATTTCTTACTTGCTTAGAAGATAGGGTAGACTCACAATCCTCAAACCACGTAACAAGGGTTTACTAAACCTCAAACATCAATAACTTTTCACGGGGTTCACTTAGACAAAATTCGGTCTAACCAAAGAATCTCAAGAGGACAGATGGTAAAGTAAGAGAATTAATTAAAGATTCATCACAAGAATTAAGATGAGAATTTATAAGAGAATAGTTGGAAGAAGTAGAGGAAAAAAGAAAAGAATCGATGATCCTATATTACTAAGTTCTTGAACCAGAGGAGAATCTTCGGGCCTCCAGAGTTCACGAGGTAACTAAGTGGATTACTTCGTCTTCTTGTAGAGGAACGAGCACACAAGTCTTGGGTCGCTCCATCTGGATCTACTGCAACATCATGAAACATGAATCTACTCTTGATCATCTAACCTGTGGCCTTAGCCAACTAAATCTGGGCTAAGAGATCACCATTGTATCTTCCTTGTAGCACAAGCTATCCACTCGAGTCGGCAGTCGTTGAGAGTTCTAATCAGGTCTTGTCCCGATCTGGAGCAGCATCATACCAACATTTTGTTCATTCATCTTCTTCCAGACAAAAGAAACAAATATTCAATGCTAATCATTTAGTTACAAAACCATGTAAGCCTAACAATTAAGTCCTTATTTTGTTTCTACCTATCTCTCACTAATATTCTTTTTATGTTCAAATCATGTCGATAAACGCCTTTGTTCGTGGGTTAGGCTCTTGTGGGTTAGGCAAGTCTTGTGGGTTGGGTGAGTCTCGTGGGTTAGGTGAGTCGTCATTCCTATGTGTTATCGTTATTGAACAAGTTGCACTCCACAATGTCAACTATCATACCTCTCAACCCTCCCTCATTTTGTCGGTTTTTGGGTTCCTCAGACACTGAGATGGCTCACCATGACAAATCCAATGATAATAATCGGGTGAAAAACCATTGTAGATGACATGTTTCTTAACCACAACGACCTCAAAATTTTTTAGGTTCTTGCATTTAGTACACGGACACCTAACCTCCCCCCTCGATGCATAGTCTAGTGACTTTTTAGCAACCTCGACAAATGATTCAACACCCCTCAAAAATTCGACGGTGGGACGTCTCTTCTTATCAAGTCTTCCCTCATACATCCATTTCCGTTCAATTTTCTTCATTTTCTATGTTCAAAAAATATATATAACTAATTAAAGTTTTATTTCCCTAACTTAATTTAGGACTTACTAAACTAAAATTTAATCACCATTTAACTTAAACTTAATTTCTCTAACTTAATTTTCGTAACTGAATTTCCTCAATTTAATCACAAAGACATCAAAGTAAACCCGAATGTCTTGTTAATTTAGAATTGACCTTACGAAAATTAATCACCGAATTTAATCACAAATGTAATCACAATTTAATCCCAATTTACGAAAACCCTAATTCATCAATTTAATCCCAATTTAACTGAATAAAACACAAAAATCCATGGCTTAGGTCACACAGAAATAGCTAAAACAAGTCAAATAAGGTCAAATTTTCGGATAGAGATATCAAAACTCCGAAAGCACCGCTAACACCTATTTTCGACCTCGATCACGATGGAAGTGGTTTCGGGAATTCCGACATTGTTACAACACCTTTTGGTTCGTCGTAAGTCACACAAAACCAAGGGGAGAATATAGGTGACATCTGAAGAGAAGTGGCCTCCAGGTCTTGTAATAGAGGAGACACCAAGTCAAATGGCTAATATTGAGCCTCCTGCACAGACCATTTCTTTTATGAATACAGGGGACGAAAAGAGTAGAGATGACAACAGGGTAGGTGAGGATGGGAGACCAAAAAGTAAAAGTCCATCATACCGTGATAAATTATGTGACACCTCTTCTGTAGGTGTGAAGCAAGGTGGCAACAAACCCCTCATATTTTCCTAATGATTATTGGGTTTTGGAATGTGAGGGGGATGAATAGGAGGAAGAAACAGGAGGAAGTTGCTAAATTTATGAAAAGTAATAAAGTAGGAATTTTTGGCATACTTGAAACTAAAATAAAGCCTACTAAACAGAATAAAGCCATGACTAATGTGTTTAATGATTGGTGTATTACTACTAATAGCCATATTCACCCTGGAGGTCGTGTGTGGGTTTTATGGGATCCGCAAATTTGTGATGTTAACATCAGGAAGTATACTGACCAGCTGATACACTGCACTATTGTTGAGATCCAGAAAGGGAGACAGTTTGAAGCTACTTTTATCTACGCATTCAACAAACTGGAGGAAAGAGTCACTTTGTGGGAGGATTTAAGGCAATTTCAGATGGGTATTCAGGGAGCGTGGTGGATGGGTGGTGACTTCAATTGTGTTCTATCTCCTGAAGAACGTTTAGGGGGGGATTTAATTTGAAGGTTGCTCAATCATTTCAAAGTTGTATTGATTATTTAGGTATGGTGGACTGCCCTGCTCGAGGTGCTTATTATACATGGACTAACAAACAACCTCCGGAGACTCGAGTTTACAGTAGATTAGATAGATCTTTGGCGAACCAGGATTGGCTGGAGTTATTTGACGGGTATTGTGCTAATTTCACGCCAGAAGGTTTATTCGATCACAATCCTTGTGTCATCTCTGATAATCCAGTGCAGCAAAGGGGCAAAAGATGCTTCAAGTATTTTAATATGTGGAGTCAAGATAAGCAATTTGTTGATATAGTAAGAAACTCTTGGCAGCAACCTATAGATGGTACGCTGATGTACCAGTTTGCAGTGAAGCTAAGACGACTCAAATATCCTTTGAAAGAACTGAATAAAACCAGATTCCATGCTATTGATAAAAGAGCGGATATTGCACAAGTGAAACTTACGGATAGCCAGAAGAGTTTGAGGGAAGATCTTACTAATCATAGTTTGATTATGGTTGAGATGCAGGCTGCTTAACAGTATAGGGAACTTGACAGGGCGAGGTGTAGTTTCCTAAGTCAGAAAGCTAAAGAACATTGGGTTAATGAAGGGGATGCTAACACTGCCTTTTTTCATGGGTCTCTTAAGGCCAGAAGATTGCGTAATGGAGTCTCGATGACTGAAGATGTCGAAGGTAAGGAATGCAAATCTGCTGAGGATATCCAATATGCATTCCTGTCATTCTATCAGACTTTACTTGGGAGCAGGACAGAATCTACACCTGTGTCTAGCAAGGTTGTGCAAATGGGGCCGAAGTGCAGTCAAGAACATCATGTTGTGTTACAGGAGCAGGTTACTAATGAGGAAATTAAAAAAGTTCTTTTTAGTATCCCGAATGATATAGCTCCAGGGCCGGATGGGTATACCAGCCAATTTTTTAAGGATGCTTGGTCAGTTGTCGGGGAGGATTTCTGTGCTTCCATTAAAGATTTTTTCCAATCAGGAATGCTTCTCAAGCAGCTGAACACCACGAATTTGGTCCTCATCCCAAAAGTTGAACGTCCAAAATCGGTGCTTCAGTTCCGTCCTATAGCCTGTTGCAATACGCTGTACAAATGCATATCTAAACTCCTCTGCAACAGATTGGGTAAGGTTCTTCCGGAGATCATATCACCGGTTCAAGGTGGGTTCATTAGGGGAAGAATTATAGTGGAAAATATCCTTATTTGTCAAGACTTGGTACGGTTATACACTAGGAAAGCTGTGTCGTCTCGATGCTTGATCAAAATGGATATGCAAAAGGCATATGACACTGTGGAGTGGGAATTCCTTGAACAGATGTTGGAACATCTTAATTTTCCTCATGATTTTCGTAATCTTCTTAATCAATGCGTACACACTGCTTCTTTCTCACTTAGTATTAATGGAGATTCCTTTGGTTTTTTCCATGGGAAGAGAGGGCTGAGACAAGGGGATCCTCTTTCCCCCCTCCTATTTACTATATGCATGGAATATCTGACGAGATTACTTCGATACACTACCTCTAATGAAAAGTTCAGTTATCATCCGATGTGTAAGCCTATGAAATTGACTAGCCTGATGTTTGCTGATGATCTATTACTCTTCAGTAAAGAAGATATTCAATCTATGATGGTACTTTTACGTACTTTTGCTACGTTTTCAGCAGCCTCGGGGTTAAAAATCAGTCCAGGAAAGACTCACATTTATTTCAATGGAGACAGGACTGTTGACAGGCAAGATATTTTGGCCGTCTCAGGATGTACTGAAGGCAATCTGCCATTTAAGTATCTGGGTGTCCCCATTAAGAGCTCCCGACAGACGATCACTGATTGCTTGCCTCTGATTGATTCAGTCACCGAGCGAATTAGGAAGATTGGAGCGAGGAAACTTTCCTACATGGGAAGATTTGTGCTGGTGCAGTCCGTGTTCAGCACGCTGCATCAGTATTGGGCGAGTATTTTTCTCATTCCCAGTGGAGTTATTAAAAAAATTGAAGACATCTGCCGTAATTTCCTATGGGAGGGGGGAACGACCTACTCCAGAGCCCCACTAGTATCGTGGGAGAAAGTTTGTGTTCCGTATGAAGAGGGTGGATTGAATCTTAGACAGAATTGTCATTGGAATAAGGCAGCGATAGGGAAAATGACGTGGTGGATTCTCAATTATCCGGATAAGTTATGGGTTCAATGGGTGAATTCAGTGTATTTAAAGGGAGCTCAGTGGATGGACTACATTCCTACAATGAACTCAAGTTGGGGTTGGAGAAAGATATGTCATGCTAAAGATGTGTTTAAAGATGGATACTCGCGTGGGGAGTGGAATGCTCAATGTCAGTATACTGTCGCGAGAGGATATAATTGGTGTCGATTAAAGCGAGAGAAAGTGGATTGGGCACGTCTGGTGTGGAGTAAATGGTCGATCCCTAAGCACAGATACGTTGCTTGGCTTCATCTACAGGATGCGCTAAGAACTCGAGACAAGCTGTACAAAATGCAGATTACTGATGAAACTGATTGTTGTTTGTGTGCGCAAATAACAGAAACAGCAGCTCACCTGTTTTGCCAATGTGAGTACAGTAAGGCTGTACTTCTGAATGTTGAAAGCTGGGTAGAATATCGAATGCAGGTATCGCTGAATACCAATTGGAGATTACAGTTAAGAGGCTCGAAGTTGAAGAGAGGGATTGTGAACGGGGTGATCAATGCGTGTGTTTACCATATATGGATGCAGCGAAATCAGAGTAGAATGGATTACATGATCACGAGACCTGATATTATTAGTGAAAGGATAAGAAAAGAACTTCAAATGTATTTCCGAGGGATTAGGAAAGGGAATTTAAGTACGAGGGACTCTGAATATGTAACTAGAATCATAGCACACTGTATATAATTTTTTGATTTATCAATATACTTACCATTTAACAAAAAAAAGTCACACAAAACCTCACGGAAGGCCCTAGAGGTCATTCTAGCTCACAAAAAGCGAGAAAGAAGTCTCCTACATCGTCACAAACACTAATCGAGCAAGAGTACACAAGACATGTATGGGAATATCCGGGTGAACGGTATCTAACCCTAGCATTTTGAACTAATCAAACATTACTCAAATCCTAATTAATAAATTTAATCCCAATTCAACCAAATTCATCAAACCCTAACCAAAATTGAGATGATGGGCAAAACTAATCTACCTAATCGAATTTGGGCTAAACTAATCTACCTAATCGAAATTCAGACCTAAACAATATTAACTATCAAACTACCAATAAAAAACAATAAAAATCAAAAATAAGAACTAATTAAAATGAATAAGAACTAAGTAAAGTAAGAAAACATACCGAAAATTAGGAAGAGGTATGGAAAATGGAAGGGAGGATGGGCGAAGTGGCTCAATGAGTAGAATAGAGAGAAGTTAGAGAGTAAAAAACAATTTTGGAATGAATGGGGCGAAGGGGCTCGGCGTGTATTTGAAGCGAGTCTGGCGAACAGGCGTCCAACAGTGGACGCCCGCTAAAATGTTTTTACTCACACTTGGCGTCCGACTGCAGACCCCATATTGACCTAAATGGCGTCCGACAGTTGACGCCATTTAGGCGAATATGGCGTCCGTTAGTGGACACCCGGCAGCCTGAATATCTTCCATTCCAACTTCAGTCGGACACCAAGTTTGGCGTCTAACGGTGGACGCCCATTTGTATTTTCAGACGCCATGTAGGCGTCCATATGCCCAGGACGCCCACCAGGTGGACGCTCGGGGCTGATTTTCTTGTAGTGAATCTATGTCAATCAAAATTTCTAACGACAATAAGAAAACCGTTAATGGTACCAGAACACTCAGGCTAACACTTTAAACAATACTCATGGATCCCAAATATTCGCGATGCATCCATCAAATAAGCATTAAGTAATAATCCCAAAGTAATATTATCAGTTACACATAGTTCGGTTCTATGTTAGGTACTAGGTATCCATCAAATATGGCATACTCTTACTACTCCAAAATATATTCAACTCTAAGTACTCCAAAATAATCAAAGTAAACTATAACCCACGGTTCAGTGTCTAAAGTATCATCCTAATTTCATCAATCAACAATTTGCCATTCAAATCAATCCTCAAGAATTTCTTACTTGCTTAGAAGATAAGGTAGACTCACAATCCTCAAACCAGGTAACAAGGGTTTACTAAACCTCAAACATATATAACTTTTCACGGGGTTCACTTAGACAAAATTCGGTCTAACCAAAGAATCTCAAGAGGACAGATGGTAAAGTAAGAGAATTAATCAAAGATTCATAACAAGAATTAAGATGAGAATTTATAAGAGAATAGTTGGAAGAAGTAGAGGAAAAAAGAAAAGAATTGATGATCCTATATTACTAAGTTCTTGAACCAGAGGAGAATCTTCGGGCCTCCAGAGTTCACGAGGGAACTAAGTGGATTACTTCATCTTCTTGTAGAGGAACGAGCACACAAGTCTTGGGTCGCTCCATCTGGATCTACTGCAACATCATGAAACATGAATCTACTCTTGATCATCTAACCTGTGGCCTTAGCCAACTAAATCTGGGCTAAAAGATCACCATTGTATCTTCCTTGTAGCACAAGCTATCCACTCGAGTCAGCAGTCGTTGAGAGTTCTAATCAGGTCTTGTCCCGATCTGGAGCAGCATCATACCAACATTTTGTTCATTCATCTTCTTCCAGACAAAAGAAACAAATATTCAATGCTAATTATTCAGTTACAAAACCATGTAAGCCTAACAATTAAGTCCTTATTTTGTTTCTACCTATCTCTCACTAATATTCTTTTTATGTTCAAATCATGTCGATAAACGCTTTTGTTCGTGGGTTAGGCTCTTGTGGGTTAGGCAAGTCTTGTGGGTTGGGTGAGTCTCGTGGGTTAGGTGAGTCGTCATTCCTATGTGTTATCGTTATTGAACAAGTTGCACTCCACAACGTCAACTATCATACCTCTCAACCCTCCCTCATTTTGTCGGTTTTTGGGTTCCTCAGTCACTGAGATGGCTCACCATGACAAATCCAATGATAATAATCGGGTGAAAAACCATTGTAGATGACATGTTTCTTAACCACAACGACCTCAAAATTTTTTAGGTTCTTGCATTTAGTACACGGACACCTAACCTCCCCCCTCGATGCATAGTCTAGTGACTTTTTAGCAACCTCGACAAATGATTCAACACCCCTCAAAAATTCGACGGTGGGACGTCTCTTCTTATCAAGTCTTCCCTCATACATCCATTTCCGGTCAATTTTCTTCATTTTCTATGTTCAAAAAATATATATAACTAATTAAAGTTTTATTTCCCTAACTTAATTTAGGACTTACTAAACAAAAATTTAATCACCATTTAACTTAAACTTAATTTCTCTAACTTAATTTTCGTAACTGAATTTCCTCAATTTAATCACAAAGACATCAAAGTAAACCCAAATGTCTTGTTAATTTAGAATTGACCTTACGAAAATTAATCACCGAATTTAATCACAAATGTAATCACAATTTAATCCCAATTTACGAAAACCCTAATTCATCAATTTAATCCCAATTTAACTGAACAAAACACAAAAATCCATGGCTTAGGTCACACAGGAATAGCAAAAACAAGTCAAATAAGGTCAAATTTTCGGATAGAGATATCAAAACTCCGAAAGCACCGCTAACACCTATTTTCGACCTCGATCACGATGGAAGTGGTTTCGGGAATTCCGGCATTGTTACAACACCTTTTGGTCCATCGTAAGTCACACAAAACCAAGGGGAGAATATAGGTGACATCTGAAGAGAAGAGGCCTCCAGGTCTTGTAATAGAGGAGACACCAAGTCAAATGGCTAATATTGAGCCTCCTGCACTGACCATTTCTTTTATGAATACAGGGGACGAAAAGAGTAGAGATGACAACAGGGTAGGTGAGGATGGGAGACCAAAAAGTAAAAGTCCATCATACCGTGATAAATTATGTGACACCTCTTCTGTAGGTGTGAAGCAAGGTGGCAACAAACCCCTCATATTTTCCTAATGATTATTGGGTTTTGGAATGTGAGGGGGATGAATAGGAGGAAGAAACAGGAGGAAGTTGCTAAATTTATGAAAAGTAATAAAGTAGGAATTTTTGGCATACTTGAAACTAAAATAAAGCCTACTAAACAGAATAAAGCCATGACTAATGTGTTTAATGATTGGTGTATTACTACTAATAGCCATATTCACCCTGGAGGTCGTGTGTGGGTTTTATGGGATCCGCAAATTTGTGATGTTAACATCAGGAAGTATACTGACCAGCTGATACACTGCACTATTGTTGAGATCCAGAAAGGGAGACAGTTTGAAGCTACTTTTATCTACGCATTCAACAAACTGGAGGAAAGAGTCACTTTGTGGGAGGATTTAAGGCAATTTCATATGGGTATTCAGGGAGCGTGGTGGATGGGTAGTGACTTCAATTGTGTTCTATCTCCTGAAGAACGTTTAGGGGGGGGGGATTTAATTTGAAGCTTGCTCAATCATTTCAAAGTTGTATTGATTATTTAGGTATGGTGGACTGCCCTGCTCGAGGTGCTTATTATACATGGACTAACAAACAACCTCCGGAGACTCGAGTTTACAGTAGATTAGATAGATCTTTGGCGAACCAGGATTGGCTGGAGTTATTTGACGGGTATTGTGCTAATTTCACGCCAGAAGGTTTATTCGATCACAATCCTTGTGTCATCTCTGATAATCCAGTGTAGCAAAGGGGCAAAAGATGCTTCAAGTATTTTAATATGTGGAGTCAAGATAAGCAATTTGTTGATATAGTAAGAAACTCTTGGCAGCAACCTATAGATGGTACGCTGATGTACCAGTTTGCAGTGAAGCTAAGACGACTCAAATATCCTTTGAAAGAACTGAATAAAACCAGATTCCATGCTATTGATAAAAGAGCGGATATTGCACAAGTGAAACTTATGGATAGCCAGAAGAGTTTGAGGGAAGATCCTACTAATCATAGTTTGATTATGGCTGAGATGCAGACTGCTTAACAGTATAGGGAACTTGACAGGGCGAGGTGTAGTTTCCTAAGTCAGAAAGCTAAAGAACATTGGGTTAATGAAGGGGATGTTAACACTGCCTTTTTTCATGGGTCTCTTAAGGCCAGAAGATTGCGTAATGGAGTCTCGATGACTGAAGATGTCGAAGGTAAGGAATGCAAATCTGCTGAGGATATCCAATATGCATTCCTTTCATTCTATCAGACTTTACTTGGGAGCAGGACAGAATCTACACCTGTGTCTAGCAAGGTTGTGCAAATGGGGCCGAAGTGCAGTCAAGAACATCATGTTGTGTTACAGGAGCAGGTTACTAATGAGGAAATTAAAAAAGTTCTTTTTAGTATCCCGAATGATAAAGCTCCAGGGCTGGATGGGTATACCAGCCAATTTTTTAAGGATGCTTGGTCAGTTGTCGGGGAGGATTTCTGTGCTTCCATTGAAGATTTTTTCCAATCAGGAATGCTTCTCAAGCAGCTGAACACCACGACTTTGGTCCTCATCCCAAAAGTTGAACGTCCAAAATCGGTGCTTCAGTTCCGTCCAATAGCCTGTTGCAATACGCTGTACAAATGCATATCTAAACTCCTCGGCAACAGATTGGCTAAGGTTCTTCCGGAGATCATATCACCGGTTCAAGGTGGGTTCATTAGGGGAAGAATTATAGTGGAAAATATCCTTATTTGTCAAGACTTGGTACGGTTATACACTAGGAAAGCTGTGTCGTCTCGATGCTTGATCAAAATGGATATGCAAAAGGCATATGACACTGTGGAGTGGGAATTCCTTGAACAGATGTTGGAACATCTTAATTTTCCTCATGATTTTCGTAATCTTCTTAATCAATGCGTACACACTGCTTCTTTCTCACTTAGTATTAATGGAGATTCCTTTGGTTTTTTCCATGGGAAGAGAGGGCTGAGACAAGGGGATCCTCTTTCCCCCCTCCTATTTACTATATGCATGGAATATCTGACGAGATTACTTCGATACACTACCTCTAATGAAAAGTTCAGTTATCATCCGATGTGTAAGCCTATGAAATTGACTAGTCTGATGTTTGCCGATGATCTATTACTCTTCAGTAAAGAAGATATTCAATCTATGATGGTACTTTTACGTACCTTTGCTACGTTTTCAGCAGCCTCGGGGTTAAAAATCAGTCCAGGAAAGACTCACATTTATTTCAATGGAGTCAGGACTGTTGACAGGCAAGATATTTTGGCCGTCTCAGGATGTACTGAAGGCAATCTGCCATTTAAGTATCTGGGTGTTCCCATTAAGAGCTCCCGACTGATGATCACTGATTGCTTGCCTCTGATTGATTCAGTCACCGAGCGAATTAGGAAGATTGGAGCGAGGAAACTTTCCTACATGGGAAGATTTGTGCTGGTGCAGTCCGTGTTCAGCACGCTGCATCAGTATTGGGCGAGTATTTTTCTCATTCCCAGTGGAGTTATTAAAAAAATTGAAGACATCTGCCGTAATTTCCTATGGGAGGGGGGAACGACCTACTCCAGAGCCCCACTAGTATCGTGGGAGAAAGTTTGTGTTCCGTATGAAGAGGGTGGATTGAATCTTAGACAGAATTGTCATTGGAATAAGGCAGCGATAGGGAAAATGACGTGGTGGATTCTCAATCATCCGGATAAATTATGGGTTCAATGGGTTAATTCAGTGTATTTAAAGGGAGCTCAGTGGATGGACTACATTCCTACAATGAACTCAAGTTGGGGTTGGAGAAAGATATGTCAGGCTAAAGATGTGTTCAAAGATGGATACCCGCGTGGGGAGTGGAATGCTCAATGTCAGTATACTGTCGCGAGAAGATATAATTGGTGTCGATTAAAGCGAGAGAAAGTGGATTGGGCACGTCTGGTGTGGAGTAAATGGTCGATCCCTAAGCACAGATACGTTGCTTGGCTTCATCTACAGGATGCGCTAAGAACTCGAGACAAGCTGTACAAAATGCAGATTACTGATGAAACTGATTGTTGTTTGTGTGCGCAAATAACAGAAACAACAGCTCACCTGTTTTGCCAATGTGAGTACAGTAAGGCTGTACTTCTGAATGTTGAAAGCTGGGTAGAATATCGAATGCAGGTATCGCTGAATACCAATTGGAGATTACAGTTAAGAGGCTCGAAGTTGAAGAGAGGGATTGTGAACGGGGTGATCAATGCGTGTGTTTACCATATATGGATGCAGCGAAATCAGAGTAGAATGGATTACATGATCACGAGACCTGATATTATTAGTGAAAGGATTAGAAAAGAACTTCAAATGTATTTCCGAGGGATTAGGAAAGGGAATTTAAGTACGAGGGACTCTGAATATGTAACTAGAATCATAGCACACTGTATATGATTTTTTGATTTATCAATATACTTACCATTTAACAAAAAAAAGTCACACAAAACCTCACGGAAGGCCCTAGAGGTCATTTTAGCTCACAAAAAGCGAGAAAGAAGTCTCCTACATCGTCACAAACACTAATCGAGCAAGAGTACACAAGACAAGTATGGGAATATCCGGGTGAACGGTATCTAACCCTAGCATTTTGAACTAATCAAACATTACTCAAATCCTAATTAATAAATTTAATCCCAATTCAACCAAATTCATCAAACCCAAACCAAAATTGAGATGATGGGCAAAACTAATCTACCTAATCGAATTTGGGCTAAACTAATCTACCTAATCGAAATTCAGACCTAAACAATATTAACTATGAAACTACTAATAAAAAACAATAAAAAAAAAAAATAAGAACTAATTAAAATGAATAAGAACTAAGTAAAGTAAGAAAACATACCGAAAATTAGGAAGAGGTATGGAAAATGGAAGGGAGGATGGGCGAAGTGGCTCAATGAGTATTGTAGAGAGAAGTTAGAGAGTAAAAAACAATTTTGGAATGAATGGGGCGAAGGGGCTCGGCGTGTATTTGAAGCGAGTCTGGCGAACAGGCGTCCAACAGTGGACGCCCGCTAAAATGTTTTTACTCACACTTGGCGTCCGACAGCAGACGCCATATTGACCTAAATGGCGTCCGACAGTTGACGTCATTTAGGCGAATATGGCGTCCGCTAGTGGACGCCCGGCAGCCTGAATTTCTTCCATTCCAACTTCTGTCGGACACCAAGTTTGGCATCTAACGGTGGACGCCCGTTTGTATTTTCAGACTCCATGTAGGCGTCCATATGCCCAGGACGCCCACCAGGTGGACGCTCGGGGCCGATTTTCTTGTAGTGAATCTATGTCAATCAAAATTTCTAACGACAATAAGAAAACCGTTAATGGTACCAGAACACTCAGGCTAACACTTTAAACAATACTCATGGATCCCAAATATTCGCGATGCATCCATCAAATAAGCATTAAGTAAGAATCCCAAAGTAATATTATCAGTTACACATAGTTCGGTTCTATGTTAGGTACTAGGTATCCATCAAATATGGCATACTCTTACTACTCCAAAATATATTCAACTCTAAGTTCTCCAAAATAATCAAAGTAAACTATAACCCACGGTTCAGTGTCTAAAGTATCATCCTAATTTCATCAATCAATAATTTGCCATTCAAATCAATCCTCAAGAATTTCTTACTTGCTTAGAAGATAGGGTAGACTCACAATCCTCAAACCAGGTAACAAGGGTTTACTAAACCTCAAACATCTATAACTTTTCACGGGGTTCACTTAGACAAAATTCGGTCTAACCAAAGAATCTCAAGAGGACAGATGGTAAAGTAAGAGAATTAATCAAAGATTCATCACAAGAATTAAGATGAGAATTTATAAGAGAATAGTTGGAAGAAGTAGAGGAAAAAAGAAAAGAATCGATGATCCTATATTACTAAGTTCTTGAACCAGAGGAGAATCTTCGGGCCTCCAGAGTTCACGAGGGAACTAAGTGGATTACTTCATCTTCTTGTAGAGGAACGAGCACACAAGTCTTGGGTCGCTCCATCTGGATCTACTGCAACATCATGAAACATGAATCTACTCTTGATCATCTAACCTGTGGCCTTAGCCAACTAAATCTGGGCTAAGAGATCACCATTGTATCTTCCTTGTAGCACAAGCTATCCACTCGAGTCAGCTGTCGTTAAGAGTTCTAATCAGGTCTTGTCCCGATCTGGAGCAGCATCATACCAACATTTTGTTCATTCATCTTCTTCCAGACAAAAGAAACAAATATTCAATGCTAATCATTTAGTTACAAAACCATGTAAGCCTAACAATTAAGTGCTTATTTTGTTTCTACCTATCTCTCACTAATATTCTTTTTATGTTCAAATCATGTCGATAAACGCCTTTGTTCGTGGGTTAGGCTCTTGTGGGTTAGGCAAGTCTTGTGGGTTGGGTGAGTCTCGTGGGTTAGGTGAGTCGTCATTCCTATGTGTTATCGTTATTGAACAAGTTGCACTCCACAACGTCAACTATCATACCTCTCAACCCTCCCTCATTTTGTCGGTTTTTGGGTGCCTCAGACACTGAGATGGCTCACCATAACAAATCCAATGACAATAATCGGGTGAAAAACCATTGTAGATGACATGTTTCTTAACCACAACGACCTCAAAAATTTTTAGGTTCTTGCATTTAGTACACGGACACCTAACCTCCCCCCTCGTTGCATAGTCTAGTGACTTTTTAGCAACCTCGACAAATGATTCAACACCCCTCAAAAAATCGACGGTGGGACGTCTCTTCTTATCAAGTCTTCCCTCATACATCCATTTCCGTTCAATTTTCTTCATTTTCTATGTTCAAAAAATATATATAACTAATTAAAGTTTAATTTCCCTAACTTAATTTAGGACTTACTAAACAAAAATTTAATCACCATTTAACTTAAACTTAATTTCTCTAACTTAATTTCCGTAACTGAATTTCCACAATTTAATCACAAAGACATCAAAGTAAACGCAAATGTCTTGTTAATTTAGAATTGACCTTACGAAAATTAATCATCGAATTTAATCACAAATGTAATCACAATTTAATCCCAATTTACGAAAACCCTAATTCATCAATTTAATCCCAATTTAACTGAACAAAACACAAAAATCCTTGGCTTAGGACAGAAATAGCTTAAACAAGTCAAATAAGGTCAAATTTTTGGATAGAGATATCAAAACTCCGAAAGCACCCCTAACACCTATTTTCGACCTCGATCTCGATGGAAGTGGTTTCGGGAATTCCGGCATTGTTACAACACCTTTTGGTCCATCGTAAGTCACACAAAACCTCACGGAAGGCCCTAGAGGTCATTCTAGCTCACAAAAAGCGAGAAAGAAGTCTCCTACATCGTCAGAAACACTAATCGAGCAAGAGTACACAAGACAAGTACGGGAATATCCGGGTGAACGGTATCTAACCCTAGCATTTTGAACTAATCAAACATTACTCAAATCCTAATTAATAAATTTAATCCCAATTCAACCAAATTCATCAAACCCTAATCAAAATTGAGATGATGGGCAAAACTAATGTACCTAATCGAATTTGGGCTAAACTAATCTACCTAATCGAAATTCAGACCTAAACAATATTAACTATCAAACTACCAATAAAAAACGATAAAAATCAAAAATAAGAACTAATTATAATGAATAAGAACTAAGTAAAGTAAGAAAACATACCGAAAATTAGGAAGAGGTATGGAAAATGGAAGGGAGGATGGGCGAAGTGGCTCAACGAGTACAGTAGAGAGAAGTTAGAGAGTAAAAAACAATTTTGGAATGAATGGGGCGAAGGGGCTCGGCGTGTATTTGAAGCGAGTCTGGCGAACAGGCGTCCAACAGTGGACGCTCGCTAAAATTGTTTTACTCACACTCGGCGTCCGACAGCAGACGCCATATTGACCTAAATGGCGTCCGACAGTTGACGCCATTTAGGCGAATATGGCGTCCGCTAGTGGACGCCCGGCAGCCTGAATTTCTTCCATTCCAACTTCTGTCGGACACCAAGTTTGGCGTCTAACGGTGGACGCCCGTTTGTATTTTCAGACGCCATGTAGGCGTCCATATACCCAGGACGCCCACCAGGTGGACGCTCGGGCCTGATTTTCTTGTAGTGAATCTATGCCAATCAAAATTTCTAACGACAATAATAAAAACCTTTAATGGTACCACAACACTCAGGCTAACACTTTAAACAATACTCATGGATCCCAAATATTCGCGATGCATCCATCAAATAAGCATTAAGTAAGAATCCCAAAGTAATATTATCAGTTACACATAGTTCGGTTCGATGTTAGGTACTAGGTATCCATCAAATATGGCATACTCTTACTACTCCAAAATATATTCAACTCTAAGTACTCCAAAATAATCAAAGTAAACTATAACCCACGGTTCAGTGTCTAAAGTATCATCCTAATTTCATCAATCATCAACTTGCCATTCAAATCAATCCTCAAGAATTTCTTACTTGCTTAGAAGATAGGGTAGACTCACAATCCTCAAACCAGGTAACAAGGGTTTACTAAACCTCAAACATCTATAACTTTTCACGGGGTTCACTTAGACAAAATTCGGTCTAACCAAAGAATCTCAAGAGGACAGATGGTAAAGTAAGAGAATTAATCAAAGATTCATCACAAGAATTAAGATGAGAATTTATAAGAGAATAGTTGGAAGAAGTAGAGGAAAAAAAGAAAAGAATCGATGATCCTATATTACTAAGTTCTTGAACCAGAGGAGAATCTTCGGGCCTCCAGAGTTCACGAGGGAACTAAATGGATTACTTCGTCTTCTTGTAGAGGAACGAGCACACAAGTCTTGGGTCGCTCCATCTGGATCTACTGCAACATCATGAAACATGAATCTACTCTTGATCATCTAACCTGTGGCCTTAGCCAACTAAATCTGGGCTAAGAGATCACCATTGTATCTTCCTTGTAGCACAAGCTATCCACTCGAGTCAGCAGTCGTTGAGAGTTCTAATCAGGTCATGTCCCGATCTGGAGCAGCATCATACCAACATTTTGTTCATTCATCTTCTTCCAGACAAAAGAAACAAATATTCAATGCTAATCATTCGGTTACAAAACCATGTAAGCCTAACAATTAAGTCCTTATTTTGTTTCTACCTATCTCTCACTAATATTCTTTTTAAGTTCAAATCATGTCGATAAACGCCTTTGTTCGTGGGTTAGGCTCTTGTGGGTTAGGCAAGTCTTGTGGGTTGGGTGAGTCTCGTGGGTTAGGTGAGTCGTCATTCCTATGTGTTATCGTTATTGAACAAGTTGCACTCCACAACATCAACGATCATACCTCTCAACCCTCCCTCATTTTGTCGGTTTTTGGGTTCCTCAGACACTGAGATGGCTCACTATAACAAATCCAATTATAATAATCGGGTGAAAAACCATTGTAGATGACATGTTTCTTAACCACAACGACCTCAAAAAATTTTAGGTTCTTGCATTTAGTACACGGACACCTAACCTCCCCCCTCGATGCATAGTCTAGTGACTTTTTAGCAACCTCGACAAATGATTCAACACCCCTCAAAAATTCGACGGTGGGACGTTTCTTCTTATCAAGTCTTCCCTCATACATCCATTTCCGTTCAATTTTCTTCATTTTCTATGTTCAAAAAATATATATAACTAATTAAAGTTTAATTTCCCTAACTTACTTTAGGACTTACTAAACAAAAATTTAATCACCATTTAACTTAAACTTAATTTCTCTAACTTAATTTCCGTAACTGAATTTCTTTAATTTAATCACAAAGACATCAAAGTAAACCCAAATGTCTTGTTAATTTAGAATTGACCTTACGAAAATTAATCATCGAATTTAATCACAAATGTAATCACAATTTAATCCCAATTTACGAAAACCCTAATTCATCAATTTAATCCCAATTTAACTGAACAAAACACAAAAATTCATGGCTTAGGTCAGACAGAAATAGCTTAAACAAGTCAAATAAGGTCAAATTTTCGGATAGAGATATCAAAACTCCGAAAGAACCGCTAACACCTATTTTCGACCTCGATCACGATGGAAGTGGTTTCGGGAAATCCGGCATTGTTACAACACCTTTAGGTCCATCGTAAGTCACACAAAACCTCACGGAAGGCCCTAGAGGTCATTCTAGCTCACAAAAAGCGAGAAAGAAGTCTCCTACATCGTCACAAACACTAATCGAGCAAGAGTACACAAGACAAGTACGGGAATATCCGGGTAAACGGTATCTAACCCTAGCATTTTGAACTAATCAAACATTACTCAAATCCTAATTAATAAATTTAATCCCAATTCAACCAAATTCATCAAACCCTAATCAAAATTGAGATGATGGGCAAAACTAATCTACCTAATCGAATTTGGGCTAAACTAATCTACCTAATCGAAATCCAGACCTAAACAATATTAACTATCAAACTACCAATAAAAAACGATAAAAATCAAAAATAAGAACTAATTATAATGAATAAGAACTAAGTAAAGTAAGAAAACATACCGAAAATTAGGAAGAGGTATGGAAAATGGAAGGGAGGATGGGCGAAGTGGCTCAACGAGTAGAGTAGAGAGAAGTTAGAGAGTAAAAAACAATATTGGAATGAATGGGGCGAAGGGGCTCGGCGTGTATTTGAAGCGAGTCTGGCGAACAGGCGTCCAACAGTGGACGCCCGCTAAAATTTTTTTACTCACACTTGGCGTCCGACAGCAGACGCCATATTGACCTAATTGGCGTCCGACAGTTGAATCCCCTAGACAAAAGAAACAAATATTCAATGCTAATCATTCAGTTACAAAACCATGTAAGCCTAACAATTAAGTCCTTATTTTGTTTCTACCTATCTCTCACTAATATTCTTTTTATGTTCAAATCATTTACTGGTATTTTTCCTAGAATCAGGTGTAAGCGTCGGGAGCAACAATGCTCTAATACCAACTGTAATCCCCTAGAAATTCTAACGCGATACAGTGGCGAAAACACTGTATAGTTTGGATTAAAACATACTGACAAATTATATCTTATAAAAAAATGGTAACTCAATACAAAGGCCTTTTTTTACAAAAGGGCTAAAAAGGAAATTCTCCAAACAGGTTTATACAAATCCATAAATCGTGAATAAAGAAAGAGTAGAATCCACGCTACTTGCTAGCTCGCACCCAAAACCCAGCAGCAAATACCTGTCATGTTATAAACATAACAGCCACGTCTGTGGGAAGTAACTCGGACATTCTCCCAGCCATATTATTTCATATGGAAAAATAATAGTATTACTATATTAAAATATTTAAAAAGAGAAAACATTGAAATGATATAAAAAAAATAAGTTTTCAGCAAAACTTAAAGCACTTGTCAACCTGCAAGTCAAAAAATCAATCGATAATAATAATATTCAAAAATGGCGTTATAGAAATTCGATCAGTGTGCACAAGGCTAGTCTTTCACTAGGGATAATAATGGAAACTAGCATCGGGAACTGTAGACTTAAATCATAACATCAAGTCTCTAACTATAGAACTCAACTAAAACAGGACTGCGTGCAAGAAGGTCCTGGTTTAAGTAGTATACACCCCTCCTGGACACAAACCATGTCTAGTTCAACCCGAGGCGACTTACACGATGCGATATCTAAGTTTAAGGTCAATGCACACTCTCCTGAACACAAACCATGCTCAGTTCAACAACCAATGTGTCACATAAACACACAACAGCCTTATAGTTGATGGCAAAAACGTACGTCCAAGTCTATATTACTCTAACCTCACACTTGTCTTATTCCATAACTCCAAAACAGCCATTATCGATATTCAAAAATAAATAATCATCGTAAATAATATGAAAATAAAAGAAATAAACCTTTTATATAAAAAGGAAATTTTCTATAAATAGAAACTTACTAATTTTAGAAACTTACTTAAAATAGATATATTCTTATAGATATACGTAAATTATTAAAACAAGTGATATTTATAAAAATAGCATTTCCGACGAAGTTAATATTTTATTATTATCCTTGTTATCGTAACTTTAATAAAATTCTAAATCCGTTACTCAAAATTTAAATAAAATATAATAAGTCAATATATAGTATTTTATAAATAATTAGGAAATCGAGTTAAAACTATTAATTTTAGAAAGGAGATGTTTTAAGAAAAATGATATCAAAATTAATTGAGTCAACGACTTTTATAAATGAAATGAATTTTACAAAGGTTTCAAATTATTCTTTGCAAATAGCTTTTATTAATAAATAATACTGATTTTACTAAAAATAGTCAATCGGAAACAAAAATGAGATTACTAGTGGAAATAGTCTCGACGAAAAATGTATTTAAAACAAAATAGACTATCGTCTCATTTATTAGTATAAATCGTAAAACGAGAATTAATTTCTTGAACGAGTATACAAATCTCGATTATATAATACAAAAATACGATTTTGAGTTAAAATTATAAATTAACGAAATATGACGAAAACATGAAATTGATATTATTTAGTTATTAGTGTCACGATAACCAACAAAATATTATAAACGATCATATATAATAAAATTAATACCTATTTTCAAAACGATATCGAAAGTTGTAAAAATATTCATTAGGTACAAAACTTAAAAATAATATTATTATCAAATAATAAATAGCTAAAATTAGAAAACCGAAGTTAAAATACTACTACATACTACTACTCAAACATACGATATAAAATCGAGTAACGTCTTAATGTTACCTTAAGTCAAATCGATAGCTTCAAACCATTTGTTCCTCAAATAGTCCAAGCTCCAGTCACGAACTCGAGAGTCGTCTTGAACACTTGTTCTTCAGTAAATCCATTTTACTCCAACAGAATTCGAGACATAGAAAGAGAAATAAAGGGATCGGATTAAAGATTGATACAAAGAATAGAGGAATGGAAGAATGATATGCGGAAAAGGGAAAAGAAGGGGAAAACCGAGAGTAGCAGCAATTTGGACAGCAACATTTCGGAAACTGAAAGACGGGACGACAAACAGAACAAAAAGGAACGATGAGAATAAGAAAGCAAAGGAGGAAAAGAAGAACGTAGGGCAGGAGGGCAATCAGAAACAGTGGCAGTACAATAGCATCAAAATAGGAGCAGAAACAACGGATCAACAAAAAGGACACGAAATTGAGCAGTAGGTATGCAATATCGAAGAGAAAACCGAGAGAGGACAAAAGGCGTAGAAGACCAAGAGGAAAAACACACAACGATTGAATCGATACCGAAACCAAACATAATAGCGACAAGTTGCAACAGTACGAAGAGTAGAACAATAGCGAGCAGCAACGCAAAACGAGAACAAGACGAAACAAGCAGCAACAATGGATTTTCTGACAATAGCGAGCGGAATGACAGCAGTAACAACAACAGATGACAATAACCAAAACAGGACAAAGTGATGCGAAGAAGAAGAAGAAGAAGAAGACAAAGAGGAAGCAAACAACAACAGTAGAAGCTCAACAACGCACAACATCAACGTTGAATGACAACAATAACAGCCGCAACAGCAAAAACGAAAGACAGTAGCAGTAGAAATAGACAACAGCATTAACAACGTACAGAATGAAGAAGAAGAAAATAGAGAAGAGGACAGACGAGAAGATACAACGAACAGCAACAACAAGGACGCACAAACGCAGAAGAAAAATAAGCAACGAAGAAGAAGAAAGAAAATTTGCATCACAGGGTCATACGGAGATGAAAAACAGCGGTGATGACGTCGATGGTTATGGATGATATAGTGCAAAGAAAAAGATGATGGTGGTGGCTGCAGCTTCAGTTACGCGGAGTAAAATGATGGCAGGTAAAACAAAATGAAGAAGAGAGAAGGAGGAACAAAGAGGTGGACTTAAAGGGGATGAATGTAAAGGGGGGTTGAACGGTGGTGGAACATGGGGAATGAATGTTAAAATTAATTATTTTTTTTTGGTTCAACGAAGAGCGCACTTAGTCGCATTACAATATAGGGGTGGGGGGATTCGAACCTGAGACCTATTGTCTCAGAGCACCTAACTTTCACCACTAGGCTAAGACATCTTCGGTTGTTAAAATTAATTAATGGGAAAGCAAGAGGATGAGGGAAAAGCAAAGGAAAAACGGTAGAAAAATAGGAGGCCAAAGAGTAAAGAACCACATGGGTAATAGTAAACTATATGTGGTTAGGAGAATGGAGTAATAGAATAAGGTGTTACTAGGACACGAATATGGAGAATATAAGTTTACTGACCCACGAAATCGAATTAAAAACGAGTTAATAAAATTAACAAATAAAAAGGCCGATTAATAAAATGAATAAATAGAATATTTCTCGAGATAAAAAAAATTAATATCCGAGACGAAAATGAAGGTTATAGAAATAAATAATTAGACGATGAAATAGTATTTCCCGATAAATAATACTCCCTCCGTCCATTATTTATCGCCCCACTCCATGAATATATGTGAGGAGTATTTTAATGGAGTGGGGCGATAAATAGTGGACGGAGGGAGTAAATCTTCGATAAAGTGAATTAAATTGATTTCTCAAGGAAAGGTAATAGATGTTTTGACGAAACATAAATAAATGAGTTTCGAGTCGAAAATACAAATTCGCACTTAAATAAAAATAAATAAAAAGAATTTAGAATTTAAATCACCGAAATAGACCCTCGATAAGAATTAAATGTATAAAATAAATCAAAACAGAAATAAAAATATGTTTTAAATATAAGAAGAGTTTCCGAGACAAATAGAATTTCAAGAGTTTGAAACGATTAAACGATAAATTCGTTTTATAATATTTTTAAGAATTACGAGTTAAATCGTAAACAAAATAAAAATACGAACATAACTTTAAATTAATTTAATTTCTAAAATCAGGGGTGTTACAAAAGGGAGGAGGTCCGAACTCGGGACATGCATGGTAGGGCCATGCCGATCGGGATGGATGAGAGGAGGTCGTAAATGCGGTTTTGATTGCATAATAAATTAAGTGATTGTAAATTGACCCGACCCTCATTGTGAGCGTGTATACCCTCTGAAAACCTGGCAGTGTTACACCCTCATTTACCCAAGAGATTTAGCGAGACCTTCCCGAGTAGAATAAAAAATATGTTGTTTATATTCATTTAATGACGTGTTTGGCTAAGGCTTTTTGGTTAACCTTTTTTTTGAAAGGATTTAGAAACTAAGTGGTTTTTTCTGAAGATGTCTTAGTCTAATATTAATGGTTAAGAATATGTATCCTAGTATGTCTTAGGTTCGAGTCCTCATTCCTCTATATTGTAACATAACTAAAGTGCGCTCTTCAACAAAGAATTCTAAATCCACCCTAACCCCTTGGAATGTCAATATTACAACCGAATCCTGATCAAACCAGAAAAATATTAAGGGCACGTTTTGTTGTAATATTTGAGAGATATTGTAATGTTGGAAAGGAAAGTTTAATTGCATTACTGACTTGGAACAAGCTTACAGTACATATAGGACTTGAAAATTGAATAACTGACTCCCACTTTGCCATGCTTAACATCATGCTTAAGTAGTGGGTTGATTCCTAAATTTAAGCAAACACCAACAACTTAACTTGACTGCACAACATAACAGTCTCGTACTTATTTGTTATCTTAATTGTTACCTTAACAGATGCTGACAATGAGGCTCGAATCAACATCCAATACCTCCCTTTGATTCAGACTCTTGAACACCAATCTTCTCCATGAAGAAGTGATGTTTTCGACATGACAGACTCTAGGTGAGTATGTCTGCACTTTGACTGTTAGTTCCACAGAACTTTAACTCCACCATGCCTTCACTTAATTATTAGACTTCTAAAGAAGTGATGTTGAACATCAAAGTGCTTTGTCCTAGCATGGAAGGCCGGGCTCTTTCTCATTGCCATTGTTGATCTGTTATCATCATAGTGTAGTTTGACTTTCTCGTCCTAGATCAATCAACAATTTTCTTAGCCATGTTGCTTGTCTTCCTGCTGCTTATGCAGCCACATACTTAGCTTCTATTGAGGATAGAGCTACAGTTTCTTGTTTCTTAGAGCTCCATGTAATGGCTCCTGATCCAAGACTTAAAATTGATCGTGAGTTTCTCTTCCTGTCATCAATATTTCCAGCCCAATCATTGTCAGTATATCCTACCAGACTGAGCTTTTCTATGCTTTCATACCAAACTCCATACTTCGTTGTTCGTGCTTCATACTTGAGGATTCTCTTTGGAGCTCCTAGATGTTGCTTTGTTGGATTGTTCAGATACCTTGAAACTATACCCACACAGGTTATGCCATGCCTTGTTTGTGTTAGGTAGTTCAAGGCACCAACAATGCTTCTGTAGAGCTTTTAATCTGCACATCTGTACCATATTCTTTCTGTAATTTTTCTTCTGGATTCATGGGTGTGTTAGCAACATCATACTCTTCCATTTTGAACTTCTTGAGGATTTCTTTTGCATACTTTTTTTTGCAGATCAATTTGCCATCTTCACCTTGCTCAACCTCTAATCCCAGGAAGTATCTTAACATCCCCAAATCTATCATCTCAAACTCGTGCATCATAGCCATTTTGAAGTCCTGTAGCAGCCTGTTTGATGGACCTAAATAGACTATATCATCAACATAGAGACATACTATTATTTATTTCTGATTACCTTGCCTTTTGATGTAAAGAGTGAGTTCATTTTCACTCCTTTCAAACCCATCCTTCAGGAAGAAGTCATCTATTCTGCTATACCAGGCCCTTGGAGCCTGTTTCAATCCATACAAGGCTTTCTTCAACTAATATACTTTTCCTTCTTTTCCTTCCTTGACAAAACCTTGGGGTTGTTCAATGAAAATCTCTTCCTGAAGATCACCATTTAGAAACACTGATTTGACATCAAACTGGTGAACTGGTAACTTGTACTGTGTAGCAAGAGCAAGTATTACTCTGACAGTCTCAAAACTGGCAACTAGAGAGTAGGTTTCCTCAAAATCAATTCCTTCAACTTGTGCATACCCCTTTGCAACCAACCTTGATTTATTTTGTTCATGCAGATTGACAGTATCTCTTTTTCCATTGCCTTTTGCCATTCAACTTTGCTTACATCGTCCTCAAACTTTGTGGGATCTACAGCAATGAGAGCAAAACCAAAATTTTCATATATCTCCTGGATTGATTTCATCTTCCTTGGAGATGATTAATCTGAAGTATCATCAGATGTTCATCAATGGCTGAACCAGTTTCAACTGAAGTTGTTTCATTGTTTTATTGTTGACCTTCTTGTTATTGTTGCTGAACTTCTGGTTCAAAGGTGAGAGTTCTGTTCATTCTCTGAGTGGACCACTCCCATGTAACATCCTCATTGAAAACTACATTCCTGCAAATTTTTACATTGCCATTCACAGGATTATATAGCCTTGTAGACACCCAAGTTTGGACCTGGTGGCTCCAAAAGTACCCGACAAACACCTGATGATGATCGGACTGCAATACGACACGATCTTACGATGTTGTAGATGATTTTTCTATAGAACGGATCAAATAATTACTCGGAGAAATTAATTCAACATTAAGACTGTCTTAGTCGTGTCATTACGGTCGTGTTAACACAAACTAGAGTCAATTCCTACTCCGTGACTCCGAATTGGTCCCGAAACACGCAAAGTAAAACCCGAGTCAATGTGTCAGGCCGAGTCGAACCTCAGGATCCGCTCCCGATGCCCATCGGCTAAAGCTAGGTCAAAAGCCTAAAGCCTTAACGTGCAAGCAATCATAAGATCACGTACAACTCCGGTTTGGAAACTTTTCAAAATCAGATATTCAAAATCTCAGGCGTTGGGATGGACGCGCCTGAGAATTACAACGACTGGAGCTAGGCGCCCCAACCTTGGGTTGCACGACAAGCTGCGCCCGAGCCTTCAGATTGAACTATGAGAAAAAAATAAATGCCCTCCTCCTCCGCTCATAATGGACACACAACACAACCTTCTCTCCCTCTACGAGCTCCACACAACTTGCAGATCTTCTATAGCATCGTACTACACGACATTAGGAATGATCCACTCGATCGTTATCTCCTCGATTCGCATTCCACGAATCAACGCTACTCTTCGTAGTTACTCGAGTTCATGACACAAAAGGACGAAAAAGAGCACTTGTGTTGAGCCGTATTGTAAACGGCAGCCCTTACCAAAACTCATGACAACCAACTATACTATCACCCCCAGCAGAGCATCTCACAAACCGTCACAGCCTGTTATCCAAACCCGTTAAAATTCCAAGTGGTACCCATCAACATAAAATGTCAAATTTTAAGCGCAAATCGATTACCCCAGCAAATCCCTAATCCAAAGCAACCAACCCATATTCCCAGAAGAAAACCATAAGCCCCAGATCGTATACAAACGCAAGAATCAATGCAAACACAATTATGCACTCGTTAAGAGTTTACACAACAACCTCAGCAAATTAAGAGCATAACTATCACCAAATCTAAACAATTGCTCATTAATGTGCATAGGCCAGAGATAGTCGGAAACTATCTCGAATAACGCAAAAGACTAGGAACGTGGACACTAGGTCCATAACACGTACTAAAGCACGTAACGTCCCAACTTCAACCACAAACACTAAAACACTCTAAATAGACCCGAGTAGTCCCGAGATCCGTTCTCAACTATCTATGCATCGTGTCCCGTTTAGCGTATACTCCGAGGGTGCAACTCCTCACTATGTGGTTTACCCACATTTCGCATTTACCGCTTTCGTATGATTATTGCTTTTATGACCTTATAATTGCATGCTAAATCACCTAACACGGAATTCAGAGCGTAATCAAGCTAAAACTGAACAAAGTGATGGTCGGGTTCTGTATTAGTTCTGATGCTCATCATACCTGGTTTGACGCATCCCGATTAATATCGAGCCGGCGCATCTTAAGCAGAATACCAGGTAAGGTACACCACGAGAATGACTAATATCCATATTATCGCGTTAAAACTGATTAGCTAATACGAATAATATCTTGTACTCTCTACTCTCCTACATGCATCTTTTCATGGTCTGCTTGTCACGTGAAATCGCATGCAAAGAATGTAAAAACAATTACTTCGACGACAAAAGCCTACTTGTCTTTAAACAACCGACGTAGCAGAGACACGGGGTTAAAAAAACGGATGTTATCGTACTTCCGGCACAATTAAAGAAAAAAATTATCAACCTAGCTACCAATTGATTAGTAGAGGCCGCTACGTGCGGGCGAGATTGGTTGTTGACGTCTATCTGACGTTGGCTTCTCAATACGTACCCTCACTCCTTACTCAGAATCTACGGTTTCCGAATGGCCGAAACCATTGACAATGAGAGTCATTCTAGACATGAAATGCTTAAGGGTACAAGACATGAAATGCATGTCACTTAGCTTAGAGTCGGCTAAGGATTAAAGTTGACTAGAACGGTTTCCAAGTATCCCAAAATTACTCGGTGGTGACTCCACAAATCGGCAACAAATTTGGTTCACTAAAAAGGTCGTCAGACCAAACATATCGGCCTTCAAACATTTACAACCACGTCGGGATCGATTCCAACGGAAACATGGATGTCCCCACATCCGTCTAGTGGTGGACGTCAATCCGAACCGCCAAGCGCCTCGTGCGCTGATAAGTGTGGTTTGTAGTGCCTATTTTGATGTGTTTTGGTCCCATTTTCCTTGTAGAATCGCTCCTTGGGAACGGTTTAGGGGCTTCTTATGCTTCCTTTGGTTCGTTTCAGGTTCCCGAGACCGATTTGGAAGAGTTGGAGCGATTCTGACTCGATACATACACATTTTGGAGCCAATGGAGTAAAGGAAGCATGACTCGATGCCTTGGAATCGATCCCGAGACCTTGGGGCCCAATCCAGAGCCTCCGAGACCCGATCCCGAGTCCCGAGATTCGATGGGAAGCCCATGAGAGGCAAGGAGGGACCAAAAAGCTCTTAAGGGAAGCCTACAAGACCCATCCCGTTCGGGATGGCCTCATCCCGTTCGGGATGAGGTGCGCAAGAAGGATGGCTGCTGTGGGTCCGCCCCGGTCGGGACAAACCCGTCCTGGTCGGGATGACAGCCCATACCGGTCGGTTTGAGTCATGGTATCTTAGTGGCCTTCAAGGCCTCGGTAGTTGTTGCTCCCGACTCTCGATGATGTGACTACATCGAGAGTCATTTCAAAATCCAAATTTTTACAAGATTTTCACTTTCTTTTTGAGGATTTAGTCGGATTTAGGCGGAATCCGGGCTAGGTGACTTGATTACACCTAGCCCTCCCCTCCCATTTCCTTTTACTTCCTTCTTTTTATATTCTTCCCCCATCCATATCTTTTCTTGTCTCGGCCCATGGTGACTTGATTACACCCCGGCCGGACACCTTCTACCTTTTGTTCACTTTATTTTTGATTTTTAGTTTTATTTTCGTAGTTTCTTTTTCTTTCTCTTGTCTCTCCGCACCCTACGATCGAGCATGAGGACATGGCTCGATTTAAGTGTGGGGGAGCGATATTCTAGCATAGTTGGTTTTATTTTCTTAGTTTTTTTTTTCGAAAAAATCTTTAAAAAACCCTAAAAATTTGAAAATTTTTCACAAAAATCAAAAAGATTTTCTTTTGTGTGTTTTCCTTTTATGTTTTTGTATCGTGTTTTTGTCGTATTGTGCGTGTTTGCCTCCCTTTCCCTTATAGGTTGCTTTAATCGCCGTTAACTTTGGAAGGCTTTCAAGACTCCCGGTAACATCTTATCCCTTTTTCTTCTTTACCTCTTGCGGAGTTTGGAGGAGATTGTGATGTTGTGTGCTCGGGTGGAGCTTTGTAAAGTGTGGTTGATTTGGTGGCTTGTTTGGATGATCGGGGTGGTGTTTATGTTGTGTATGTGTTCATTTTGTGTTGTTTTTGTTTCGTTGCTTTTACTTCTTTTTCTTTCGTTCTCGTTGAGTCTTTGTTTTATGTTGTGTTGCGTGTCTTGTGCGTAAACCGTTTTTGAAAACCCGGTTTAGAGGCTAGTGTGCGAGTGTTTACTTTCCCTTTCTAGTAATGTAAATCGAGTCTTGGACTTTAGTCTAGTAGAATGACCCTAAATCAATGAATTCGTTGGTCCTTTACCTTGAGTCCACCTAGCTTACTAGGGATTTACTACGGGATTTGCATTTTCACCATTATGACCACCCACGGTGTGAAAAGGCCTTGGTTACCGAGTCTCGTCCCCTAGCTAGGTGACCGTGTTTAGGATTGTTTTGATTAGTCCAAGTTCTCCACTTTTTGTGTGTTTGAAGGGAAGGCACCGTCCCGACTTTCCCATTTCCCTACCTCCTACACATATCACACAATAAATTGCAATTTGTTGATTCTCTCTTTCTTAATTGTCAAGAAATGCCAAAAAGCCAAATCTTGCCAAAAAAAAGGGCAAAGAAAAGAAAAGAAAGAAAAATGAAAGAAAGAAAAGAATGAAGAAAAGGCACAAAAGCCAAAAAGAAAATAGAAAAGAAGAAAAAGAAATGGCATGGCAACAAACAAATCAAAATGTCGAAAAGAAAGAAAATGCCAAAAGAAAATCCGTCTCACAAAAAGAAATCCCCACAAAAATAAGCCTTTTTCCGACTTTTACCGTGAAAGGCCTACCAAAGGACCGAGTCCCGAGGAAGGATGATAGCGGCATTAGTCGGTCTTCCCTCATTTTGCATATTTCCACCTTTTTACTTGGGCTAGTTAGGCGGTTTCGGACACGGGACGACCCTCTTGGCTCACGCTAAAGGGGGCGGGGTCTCACTTACCTACAGTGTCGACTAACACTGTGGTTCTTCACTTTTCCACTCCGCCGATCGTCCCGTAGTACGTTTTTAGAAAGTTAGGAGGACCTAGGTAAGTTACCAACGTTTTTATTGCTTGATCGTCATACTATTAGGGTTTAGTTCACCTTGGTTTGTATTGCTAGCTTGGGAACGTTGTCACTTATCTCGAATCCTAAACCGGTGTTTCATTCACCGCTTTTAGAGGGAAGCGGTATTTGTTTTTCTTTGGGTGCAACCTTGTGTTTGTGTGTTTGTTTGTTTTTGTGTCTTGTGTCCGGTTGCATCCACAGTTTTGTCGCAAGACCCTATTTGCCTTGCGGAGTGCACTCTTCCTCTAAGTGTACTCGCGTGAGTTGAAAGGGCGTAGGGTGCGCTAATACCCGCTCGGCTAGTATAGTAGTTAGTATGTGCTTACTCGAGGGCGAGTAAGGGTTAAGTGTGGGGGAGTTGATAAGTGTGGTTTGTAGTGCCTATTTTGTTGTGTTTTGGTCCCATTTTCCTTGTAGAATCGCTCCTTGGGAGCGGTTTAGG
Source organism: Agrostemma githago (assembly GCA_958450325.1). Lineage (NCBI taxonomy): Eukaryota > Viridiplantae > Streptophyta > Magnoliopsida > Caryophyllales > Caryophyllaceae > Agrostemma > Agrostemma githago. The sequence continues at coordinate 31,206,728 of OY288256.1, forward strand.
GGCTTCTTATGCTTCCTTTAGTTCGTTTCAGGTTCCCGAGACTGATTTGGAAGAGTTGGAGCGATTCCGACTCGATACATACACATTTTGGAGCCAATGGAGTAAAGGAAGGATGACTCGATGCCTTGGAATCGATCCCGAGACCTTGGGGCCCAATCCCGAGCCTCCGAGACCCGATCCCGATTCCCGAGATTCGATGGGAAGCCCATGAGAGGCAAGGAGGGACCAAAAAGCTCTTAAGGGAAGCCTACAAGACCCATCCCGTTCGGGATGGCCTCATCCCGTTCGGGATGAGGTGCGCAAGAAGGATGGCTGCTGTGGGTCCGCCCCGGTCGAGACCAACCCGTCCCGGTCGGGATGACAGCCCGTCCCGGTCGGGATGATCCGTCCCGGTCGGGACCGTGCTGCTGCTGCACGCCTTCCTTTCTTTCTTCCCCTTTCCACTTGTAACCCTATATATACTCTTCCCTTGTTTTGTAATGTTATGCACTTCTTTAGACATTAAACCCTAGACTACTTTAGGTTAGATTAGATTAGATTAGTGTAGATTAGTCGGTAATTAGTCATTAATATTAGTTTAGTACCTGTATTAAGCGAATTCTTCAAGATCTTCACCAAGATTGGCAACCTTGGTGGTTTGTTTTGGGTTTTTCTTCATTAATGCAAGATTTCTTCCTTTCTTCCTCTCTAGTATGGTATAATCCCCTTTTCCTTCTCTTTAATCTTGTTTTATTCATCCAAGCTTGAATCTTTATTATTGTTTGTTCTTGTTCTTGTTAGTTTGATTGAGTTTGTTTATGTATGTTTTGTTTCTTATGATGATTCCTCTTGTTAGTGTTAGTTTTAGATTAGATATGTTAGAGTAGTGTTCTTGCTAGGGTTAATAGGGTGATTAGGGTGTTAATTGGGTGATTAAGGGTTTGTTGGAGATGTTGGTGGAAGATTTGGGTTTCCTCTTGGTTTGATGCATATCACATGTTTGTTGAAATGCTTGATTGACTAAGTAGTTGCGAATGCTTGTTTTTCTTGCCTTTCTCTTGTGGGCGATAGTTTGTTTGTGGGTTCGGTTCCCTCACTAAGTTGCGAGAGCCCGGTGAGAACGACCCCTAGGTCGGTCTAAGTAGCGAGAGCCCGGATTCGACCTAGGCCACCATAGCGCGCTAGAACCCCGTTTGTCATGTGTGTCGCCGAGATGGGTTCTAGGTGGAACCTCTAGGTGGGTCTAAGTTGCGAGAGCCCGGACCAACCTAGATCACCCTACTACCTCCTTCACTCTAGTTCTCCCTTGACCATTCCGTCACCCCTTTGACCCCGACCTAATCCTACCCCGTTTCCTTTGATTGTAGTCCTAGTTTTAGACCTAGTTTAGTCTTTAGCCTCCCCCTTAGAATAGCTTGTCTCGAACATAGTCCTTGACCGTAGCATACCTTAGTCCATCCTCCCGTCCCTGTGGATTCGACCTGACTTACCCTAGCTACCCTAGTTAGGTTAGTTGGTTTTATTTGATGGTTGGGATTCACGACAAATCCCTCCCATCACGTGCGCCCGCGCGGGATCGACCCGGTTTCGTCGCGGCGGCCACCTACGCGGCCCCCCTCCCAGTCAGGGGACCGGTCCAATCTCGCATACAGGGCGATTTGTTGGACCTCAATTCAGATGACGATTCAGAATAGTACTTGACGGATGCGAGCACTCGTCTTTCTGTTAGAATCAATCGAATCGTAGTTGTAAATGTTTAAAGGCCGATATGTTTGGTAAGGCGACCTTTTTAGTGAACCGAATTTCTTGCCGATTTGTGGAGTCACCACTGAGTCAATTATGGGGACTCGAAAACCGTTCATGTCAACTTTGATTCTTAGTCGGCTCAAAGTTGAGTGACACGGGACCTAAAGATAAAGACTTGTACCCTTAAGCACTCCATGCCTGGAATGCCTCTAATTGCCAATGGTTTCGGACATCCGGAAACCGTCGATTCTGAGTAAGGGGTGAGGGTACGTATTGTGAAGCCAATGTCCGCTAGACATCGACACCCGATCCTGCCCGCACATAGCGGCCTCTACTAATGAATCAGTGGGCTGATAACTTTGTTCCTTTGTTGTGGCGGAAGTGCGGTAACATCCATAGTTTTAACCATATGTCTTTGCTATGTCGGTTGTTTAAGGACAAGTATGCTTTGTAGTAGAAGTAGTTGTGTTTAATATCTTTGCATGCGATTTCACGTGACAAGTAGGCCATGAAAAGATGCACATAGAAGAGTAGAGGGTACTAAGTGTTATACGTATTAGCCAAACAGTTTTAACATGATAATACGGATAGTAATCGTTGTCGTGGTATACCTTACCTGGTATTCTGCTTAAGATGCGTTGGCTTGGTATTAATAGGGATGCATCGAACCACGGGTAGTGAGCATCGGGAATAATACGAAACCTGACCATCGCTTTGTTCAGTTTCAGCTTGTTTACGTTTTGAATTTTGTGTTAGGTGATTTAGCATGCGAATATAAGGTCATAAAAGCAGTAAGTCATACGAAAGCGGTAAATGCGAAATCTAAGTAAATCACATAGTGAGGAGTTGCACCCTCAGAGTATACGCTAAACAAGACACGATGCATGGAGAGTTGATAACGGATCTCGGAACTACCCGAGTTTAGTTAGGATGTTTTAGTGCTTATGGTTGAACTTGGGGACATTACGTATATTTATAACGTGCCATGGACCTAGTGTCCACGTTTGACATTATCGAAGTTCATAATAAAAGTACAGGAATATAAAGTTTTGTTTAAATGACAACCTAGTGACGTTTCGACCATGAGGCGGATCCTCGTCCTGGGTTATTGTCGATTCGCTATCGGGACAACGATCGAGTGGATCGTACTTAGGGTCGGAGTGCGAACCTAAGTTAGAGAAGATGACTCGTAAAGAGTGAGAGAAGGGAAGGAATGAATTTTGTGTTGAATGAGCGAAATGAGGGGGGTATTTATAGTTGTTCGCGCAGTTCAAGTAGACTACTCAGACACCTGGTGTCCAGCGACTCAGAAATCAGACGTTTTGTGTTAATCAGTTCAGTTTTGGGAAGCCTGGTGTGAGGCGTCTGGATTTTTGAAGATTTGATTTTGAAACTTTCCAAAATGGAGAAGATGCGTATATTGTGTTATCTTGGGGATTAAGCTTCCCCGTTAACCCTAGCGTGTCGAGCGCTAGGTACGCCTCGGGCGCGTATCCAGAGGTTTGCTCGGCCCGACGCGTTGACTCTGGCTTGACTTTGCATATATCGGGACCGATTCGAGGTCCCAGTGTCAGAATTGACTCTAATTAGTGTCGACGTGACCGTAATGACATGACTAAGGCTGTCTTGACGTTAAATTAATTTTTCCGAGTAATTGTTTGATCCGTTCTATAGAAAAACTATCTAAAATATCGTAACCTCACGTCGCGTTGCAATCCGATCGTCATCGGGTGTTTCTCGGGCACTCCTGCAGCCACCAGGTCCAAATCTTGGTGTCCACAGAAGCCCCTACTTTGACGAGGCTTGGGCAAGGTGAAATTCAAAGTATAGCCGCCCAGGTCAATCAAGGATTACGACCTGGTTGATGTACGTTCGGGTCGTTTTAAGTTCGTTAGACTATGTATTTTAGGCTTGTCTGCCCTGGCTTTGGAGATCATACTTGACATCCTCGCCTGCGGTTGCTTGTCGGAGCTCGGGTCCGGGCTTGCTAGCTTGTTTTGGGTTCAATATTTTTGTTTTTTGACACGGGACTTTCGCTTAAGTCTTTTATTGTTGTCTTAGTCTTGGTTGAATATCCTTGGCAGATGGTTTGTGTCCTGGTTTTGTATTACCTTTTGCTTCGGTTATTCCTCTGGTGTGCGAATTGAATGGTTAGGGACTTGTTTAAGGTTTGAATTGTTTTGAGTGTTTTGAGTGTTTTTGAGGAATTGAATTGAATTGGATTGAGTGCTACTAGGGACTCATCCAAAATCGGATTTGGAGCGCTACCAGGGGCTCATTGACTTGACTTGACTTGGACTGAGTGCTACCAGGGACTCATCCAAAATCGGATTTTGAGCGCTACCAGGGGCTCATTGAAAATTGAATTGAATCGAGTGCTACCAGGGACTCGTTGAATTAAATTGAGTGCTACTAGGGACTCGTTTAAAATTGGTTTTGAATTAAATTGAGTGCTACCAAGGACTAATTTAAAATTGAATTGAATCGAGTGCTACCAGGGACTCATTGAATTAAACTGAGTGCTACTAGGGAGTCGTTTAAAATTGGTTTTGAACACTACAAGGGGCTCATTTAAAATTGAATTGATTCTGAGTGCTATCAGGGACTTGTTGAATTAAACTGAGTGCTACAAGGGACTCGTTTAAAATTGGTTTTGAGCGCTACAAAGGGCTCGTTTAAAATTGTTTTGATTCTGAGTGCTACCAGGGACTCGTTGAATTAAACTGAGTGCTACTAGGGACTTGTTTAAAATTGGTTTTGAGTGCTACAAGGTTCCCATTTAAAATTGTTTTGATTTTGAGTGCTATCAGGGACTCGTTGAATTAAACTGAGTGGTACAAGGGACTCGTTTAAAATTGGTTTTGAGCGTTACAAGAGGCTCGTTTAAAATTATTTTGATTCTGAATTCTACCAGGGACTCGTTGAATTAAACTAAGTGCTACTAGGGACTTGTTTAAAATTGGTTTTGAGCGCTACAAGGGTCTCGTTTAAAATGGTTTTGAACTGAATTGAGTTGAATTACCTTCAGAATGCTTTGGAATTCGTTAGGCTCACTGGTTTAAAATTTACTTGGGATTCGTTAGGTTCGTGGGTTTTGAATTTCTTTTTCGAATGTTTCGGGATTCTATCGAAATTGTTTAGTTCAAAGTTTTGCTTGGGTTGTTATGTGCTTTGGTATAGGTGGTCTTATTAGCTGGAGATTTCCAGGTTCGTTTATCGCTGGGGCTGATTTCGACTAGAGTAGGTTTTGAGGCTTGCTTTACAGGTTTGATTTACTCCTAATTCCCTCGATTGGCACCTAATATGGTGCGTCCTTGTCCGGTTAGGTTTCCGGCGGGGATAGAGTGGAGGTTAGCTTATGCTAAGAGCACGACGAGTCACTACTCGTCGGAGAATGTCCTGGTGACCCAGCTGCGCCTCGAGGATGTAAGTTTCTTTACGCCTTTTTTAGCAGCCCTGATGGTAGGACTCGTCGTCTATCCTACCGATCAAATAAACCAACTAATCCTAAGCTAGGTAGCTAGGGAAGTCGGGTCGATGGACGGTGACGGAAAACGGGTCTAGACTAAGGTTTACCTAAATACAAGACTAGGTCACAATGTCACAATGGGGGATAACTATAGAGGATTGAGTGACTACAACGAATACTAAGTTCAAGAACAAGAGTAAACAAAGTAGGACGATGGAAAAGAAGAAGATAGAATTATGAATGAACTAGGGATGACATAAACTTATAGATTGAACTAGAACTAAAATGAAACAACAAACGAGAGGAACAATGGCTAAGAAGATGGAAGAAATCAATAAGGAAAAGAGTAAGGTTAGGTCGGGTTCATAGGTGTATAAGGCTACTGGGGAAATCGAGGGAGTAGGTTTCACCTAGTCACTAAGGTAAGTTCGCGCTCTCGCGTCAAAAACAAACCCGAAAACTCATGCAAGATGTTACCCAAAACAAGAGAATTCAACCACCAATTATACATACAATAAGAAGGAAGAAACAAGCAAGAGAAGTATTGGCCACTACTACTCTAACAAGCATTCCATCACATGGCATGCATAACAAGTGACTAGCAACAAAGATTCAACCGTTACCCACAATCAACCTTAATCACCCATAATCAACACCTAATCCCCCTACTAACCCCACATGAATCTACTCACACATGTTTAAACTAACACTAACACAAACAAGAGAAATCAACATAAGAACTAAAACATTCATAATAAAGAATAAACCAAGATGAACAATAAACAAGAGATAAATATTGAAACTTTACTAATAATGAAAGATTAAAGGAAAAGAGAGAATAAAAATTTTACCCAACTAGTAAGAAGATGAAAAGATGAAAAATCGTATATAAAAAAACCCAAAACCTCCACCAATGTTGTCAAGATTGGTGTATTCTTCAAGAAATCCCTTAATACAAGAATAACTATCTAGATTAAGCTAAGAGTAACAAAAGATTAAGGATGAACTAAGCTAAGCTATGTATTCTCTATCTAGGGTTTCCTCCAAAGTAGTGTGCTTCAAACAATACAAGAGGAAGGTATATATAGGGTTCCATAACTGAGGGGAATGAAAAGAATGAAGCGGATGCGAGCTGGAACCTTCCCGTCGGAAAAAGGGTGGTCCCGGTCGGGAGGGTGGTGGTCCAGGTCAGGAGGGTGGTGGTCCCGGTCGGGAGGGTGGTGGTCCCGGCCGGGATGGCCCCACAGCGTCCCGTATCTTCTTGGCTTCTCATCCCGACCGTGATGGGTCCTTCCCGGCCGTGATGGGTCCTTGTTTGCTCTTCCTAGGCTTCTTATCGATGCTCGGTGCTCGGGATATCATCAAGTGGGCTCCATGGGACTCGGGATCTAGTCTAAGTCACCGAATCATCGTCGCTTCTCTTCGTTGTCTCCATATGCATCAGAAATGAGTCGGAATCGTTCCATTTCTCCAAGATAGGCCTTAGAAATCTAAAACAAGATAGAAGAAGCATAAGTGGCCTCGAAACCGCTCTAATGAGCGATTCCACAAGAGAAAGCGGGACCAAACACAAGGAATAAGCACTACAAAATACACTTATCAAGCCCCAAAGATTAGGGTTGTTGAAATGTCGGTTTGTTTGGGCATTTCATGGCCCGTCCTTGGGCCGATTATGAGGGCCTGCCCGAGTATGTTGGTGTGGAGCTGAGGCCCAGAAGCTACAGGAGGATGCTCCTTCCTGCGTTGTTTCGCCCGGTGTGGTATCTGGGCGAGCGGTTGGTGCATCAGTGTTTATATGATGAGTTCAAGGTGCCGTTTGATCCTCCCCGAACTATGTTTAGACCACCAACCGTCGCAGAAGTCCGCGAGGTTAGGGACGAAGAGAGAGGTGATGCACTACTGGTGCCGGGTGCCTCTTATCTGTCTCACGTCTGCCAGCGACTAGATTTCCACCGCCTCATCGTGAGTACTCGGTTCTTTATTTTATTGGCTTGTTTTGTTCCATGGTTTAGTGTTCGCTTGCATCTTGATCGGTTCGCTTTTCCTTTAGCTTGCCGATCCAGCCGATGCTGTTCAGCCCCTAGACTTCCCCTTGACGCTGCTTAGAGTCGATGTGGCTGGGGTAGCCATTATAGAGCCTCTTCCTTCGTGTTCAGATGAGGAGATGGAGGTTGGGATGGAGTGGCATAACCGGATGTACCGGTAAGTTTCGGGGTTTGCCTTGAGCTCGGCTCTTGAGGGTTAGGTTTTGTGTGACTAATTTTTTTGGTTTTGTTTTTCAGGTTTCGTCGTTCTCCCATCAGCGGTTGTGGCAGGCCGCCAACCGATTCCGGGCCTATCCGTCGAGGGTCTCCTATGATACTTCGGGGCCTCGATCGGTAAGTATGTGTTCCTAGGGTTGGTTTTCTAGGCGATTGTTCCCTTTCCTAAAGTATCGGTGTATTTTCAGGATGTTTCGGGTATGGTGGGGCAGCTAGCGACTCGGGTGATCGAGCTCGAGACGAGTGAAGCCACGTTGCTGCAACTCCTGCAGTATTGGGATAATGAGATTGCCAAGCATAAGAAGCAGCAGGCTCGGACTCAAGGCGAGACCTCAGCGGAGGGAGAGGCTAGATACGGGACCGAGGTGGAGAGGGGGGTTGAGGCTGACGCTGAGGGTCATGTTACGAACAATACCGAGGATGTCGGAGGAATTCCCGAGACAGCTACCTTAGATATGTTGTCAGGCATGGGTGGCACCGAGTCTCCTCTATTGGATATGGATCATCTAGTTCTAGATGACAACATCGGTGAGTTTATGATAGCTATAGGCGCAGCCTCTAGGGGTCCTCCCTAGTTTGTAAACTCAGTTTGTGTTTGGATTTGTATATTTTGGATTTCTAGTATTTTGATTGATTTCTTAGTCTTGCGTTTCGTTTTGCTTTTGAAATGTTGACTTAGATTGACAAGTAATCACTTCAAGTTTGTTTTCTATGCGATTTTGTCGTAGTTTAGGACGTTTAAAATGCGTTAGGATTGCACGAGAGTACGAAAATGCTTTTCGGAATCTTTTTTTAAATGTGTTAATTTGAGCCGAGAGTTGGATCGAGTAGTACGTCGATTAAAATGTTTGACTCAAGATGCAAAGAAACGTAAAGAGTGCTTTGCAGCTAAAGTGTATCGACCGAGTGCGTGTTCGGTGTTGGGAGACAATTCTAACTGTCTCGACATTCGTGTTTACAAAAAGAAAGAAGTTAGAATACCTTTTGAAAAAAAAGTTATACCACTTTTGTCTGATAATGTCGTACATGGCTACAGACGCAGATTGACGATGCCGTTAAAGGCTACAACACTCCTAGGTGAGGTAGCTTATCCTCCTAAAAAGAAAATAAAAAGGACGTCTAAGTCTAGTGGATCCGACGGGTGAAATGTGTTGTCCGTGTGGACCAGTCACTCTTGCGCGGGCATTTCAGCTTTTGGAAAGGGGTTTAGCGACTTCAGGAGGTCGTTCCTGACGTCCGGGGTTGTTGGATGTGAGAGAAAGGTTAAGGATTGTGGAGATGACTGTACCACAGAATATATAAACGGGTCGAGAATGACAAGACCCATATTGAAAATGTGAGTGAGGAGGGGAAATGGGATCGGTTGGACTCGCCTTTGGCTAAGATAGAGGTGGAAGTCTGTATTCTGAAGGTATATGGTGAGAGACCAAAAGAGGCATTTCCGAATGGCAAGGAGAAAGAGAAGTTGGACGGGTAGAGCCCAGCCGTTTAGTATTATGTTATATTAATTTATATTATGTGGCGTATTAGTACTAGTTTTTGTGGAGTTTGCTTGACATATTGTCATTGTCCGGGGTGGCCGGATATTAGATTCTCGATGTAAAGGGCCTCGACAAAGGCTTGATTTAATTGATTTGGCATTAATGAGAAGTATATTTTTTTTTAATTAATTTTTTTTTGTGGTGGCTTGCAACTCGATTCTTCATTTTGCCTGGAGTGCCCTTTCGGGTTTTCACTCCGTTCTCGGCTCACCCTTTTTGCTATTTTTTTTTGACGACTCGCAACTCGATTCTTCATTTTGCCATGAGTGCCCTTTCATGTTTTCACTCCGTCCTCGGCACGTAAATTTTTAAATTTTTTTTCTGTATATTTTTTACGACGGCTCGCAACTCGTTTCTTAATTTTGCCTGTGGCGCCCATTCAGATTTTCACCATGTCCTCGGCTCGTCGTTTGTGCTTCGTCATTGAAACCACTCGTTAATCGGAACATAGGGATGTTGGAGCGAGTGTCCTCCACAATAGTGCATTGATATATTAAATCTCATGGACGGAATATACTTGGGATAATTAGTACATGGATACTCCACGTCGGTTGATTAACGTAAATCGGTAACGCTCAGCTGACTAGAGTTAGACGTTACTATCGTATGACGGCGGTGATCAACTGATCCCTTTTGGTCACACCTATAGGATGAGACCCAAATAGAAGACTAATTATTTGTATCTGATACAGCTAATTAGTTCCTTGCGTATATAGTGATATATGCATGGTAACGAGAGTTATTTATTGGAGATAGAGTTTGGAACTCTGTCCAATTAAGTTTATTAGTCCATTATACGATAATTGACTGAATAAATTTTACGTCTTATTTTAATACGATTAAATAAGACCATTTTTAGTATTTAAACGTTAATTACTAAATTAGTTGAGGTTTTGTATGCTTTTATGGATAGTGGTAATTAGCCGTTAATATATTTACAAGGAGTTGTAAATTTAGCTAATTGATTATTATTATTATGGGACATATTATATATAGATATAATAGTAGTATACTACTTAAAGAGTTAAGTGTATATTATTTGATGTGATCAATTATGGAGATAATTGATCATGTCACACATTGCATTTGTATGACAAATGACAAAATAAAATGGACCCATTTTATGTACAAGTGTGTGTGACACACTAGTAAAATAATGGCAATTATGGTTGTTCTTATTTTACTACATGCATAAATGATAGTAGTAATTAAACTAGACACTAGACATGAGCATGCAAATAAAATAAAAAGCAAAATGGTCTTCCCCATGTGGGGTGGCCGGTTTTGGGGAGCATAAAGGGGACTATTTGTTCTCTTATTTGATCTATCCCATTCATTCATGCATGTGCTTTTAGCTTTTTACCTCATCTCTCCAAAACTCTCTCTCTCTACTAATATTCATCTTTTACTAGAGTAGTATTAGATTTATAATATTAGTATTGTATTATCACTACTATTATCTAGTTTATAATACTAGTGATTATTTGGGTTGATTCTTGGTGCAACTTGAAGGAGATCTTCTATTTTGGAGATTCAAGGTTTTGGAGGATCATCCATATTATTGATAGCTCAAGAACAACAAGAAAAGGAGTTTTCTTGTTGTGCCCAATATTTCCTCATTGTATATGTAAGGAAATCTCTTCTTGTATCTAGTTTTTGTCATTTGATGTCATGCATGTAACTAGATCTTAATATACTAAATTAACAAGTAATTTAGTAACTAATTAGAGGAGTCTAATTAGTGGGTTATGAACCTTTCAAGTGGTATCAGAGCTTTGTTGTTGCATGCATGTCGATTTTTGACATTTTTTCGGGTTATATGATAACTTTGGGAAAACCGAAAATTGTGTGTAAAATGGGTTTCACACGAAATTTTTGGGTACATGCATACCTAATGACCTCAAAATGGTTGTGGTCGAGTTTGGTATTTTTTGGAATTTATTTGCTAATTTATAATCATTTATGCCTTAAAAACCGAGTTTTTATGCCTATTTGATGTTAAAAGTTAACTAAAAATAGTTGCATGTTGTTTTTTTGGGTATAGTATTATGGTGTACATGTCTTCATATTTTGATGGACATATTTGTAAATTTTTTGAAATTTTTTTTGTTTTTTTTTGAGATGTTTATTATTTTTTATGAGATAAGAATCGATAAACATACTTTTATTTGTTCCTATTTCATCCGAAAGTTTTTGTGGACAAATTTTTGTTTTGGTGTTCCTGGAAATGTTCCAGAATGTACAAAATTATCCACTTTTATTTTGGGTGTTTTATGATTTAATTTGAATTTATTTCATAAAATTGACCATTTACCAATCAAATTAGCAAATTGAATCAATTCAAACTAATTTTTATTTTTCAAATTAGTGGAGACTAATTCTTGAAATTCCAAATTGGTTTGGAAAAATTAGTTTGAGCTTAATTGAGAATTAAGTGTTGATTAATGATTTTTAATGGTTACAAATCGATAAATTCCATAAAACCGAGCTAGGATGAACTTGATAAATTATGGGGCGATTTTGGCATGATTTTTACAGCATTTTATTTATTTTAATGTTGTTGAATGAATGAATGTCATTTATTGTTTATTTTGCAAGATTGTACCTAGTATGGCCTAGTCTTTTAATCGGTATTACCCGTAATGTAAGGGAATATCGATTTGATTGTAATTAATTGCGATCTCGTATCGCCCGTTTGTAATAATTAATAGTTTTATTTATACAAATGTATAATAGGAAATGCTATGTATCATTTGTATCATTTGTAATTAATTATTATGAAGACGGAGATTACACAAGACGGTGGACAAAAGACGGTGCCTTTTGGTGGTGTTCCATTGAAGAGGCCAGGGACCAAGGAGTTGGTTTCCGATTTTGTAATAGTCTAGTTAATTAGATTAGCTAGATGGCCATACTAGGATTTATTTTGTTTCATGCTTGCTTTATTTTCGCTCATGCCAAAATCGCCAATCATGCATTTTATTCGTCGATTGTCAATTCACCAATTTACGTAATCACCAACTTAGTTCACTTATAAGTGATTAGTAACCTAATATTGACAAGACCTCTCACATGCATCGTAAGAATTGAGATTTAGCCTTACCAATTAAAGCACCTATGAACCCCTTGTTCATTAGGGCAACCACAACGTGGACCCTTTTTACCTAGGGTAGGGTGATAAGATCACATGCCAAGATTGGGTTGGACTCAACGAGATAAAAGTTATTTCGGGGCTAGGAGATGGATTTGGTTGAAATCCGTCGACCGAGAGTTCTAGGGTAGAATTAGTCAAGTAATGACTTACCGTTTTTACATAAGGATTGCATGCGATGTTAGTTCTTATCTAGATACGGGTCTCGGAATCGCTTATATAATTTCGTGAGGGGTCATTATATGAGTGACTTGTTAAAATTGTTTTACAAGTAAATTATATAACAATGAATGTTAATATTTCCTAAACTTTGTTGTAGTGTTTATAATTCGCTATGGCTACTAATGCAACCATTCAACTCGGAAAGGATTCTTGGCTTAGGTCCGTTATGGACAAATGTATCTTGAAAGACGATGGAAGTAATTTCATCGAGTGGGAGTCTACCATTAAAGGTGCGGCGTTGTCCGACAACGTCCTTCGTTACTTGAACGAGCCACCACCCAACGAACCCGGTCCTAGGGCCACCGCGGCTCAAAGGACCGCTTATGAGGAGTTTTTGAAGATATCCAACGATATCAAGAACGTCTTGATATGGTCAATGTCTCCAAAACTCAAGCTTCAATACATTACCCTTAATGCATATGAGATATTCTCAAGCGTTACGACGGCTTTTTCCCAATCACCGGATATCCGTCAATATGAGGCTATGATGAAATTCTTCGAGGGTAAGTTAGAAAAGGGCCAAAGAGTTGGTCCCCATGTGCTCAAGATGATTGAGCATATTGACACACTAGAGCGTCTAGGGTGTAGCATTCCCAAGAAGCTTGCGATCGGTCGCATTCTTCACTCACTCCCCTCCAAGTTCTCCCAAATTAGGGTGAACTATAATATGCATGGCATGGACAAGAGTTTCCAAGAGCTTCATGCACTCCTCAACCAAGCGGAGAGGGACATGGAGGCTAGTGGGAGTGAGAAGAGAGACATGCTCTCCATGAAAATGAAGAATCTCAATCTTGGGGTTCAAAAGGGTAAAAACAAGGGTAAGACCAAATTCAAGAGACAAGGAAAAGACAAGAGTAAAGGGAAAGCTATTGAGAATAGCAAACCCAAGGCTAAGATTAACAAACATGCCGACGCCGATTGCTATCATTGTAATGGCAAGGGACATTGGAAGCGCAATTGTCCCAAATATTTGAAGGAATTGAAGAACAAGAAAGACGAGAGTGAGACTCCGTCAGGTATTGTCCTCACTTCCCTCTATATGATAGACATTAACTATACTTGCACTTCCACTTGGGTATTAGATACCGGATGTGGTTCTCATCTTTGTAATCATTTACAGGGGTTGAGGGACGTGCGAGCACTAGCCAAGGGTGATGTGGACCTACGCATGGGAAATGGAGTTAGAGTAGCCGCTATATCCGTAGGCACTTATGTACTCACTCTAGCTAGTGGTTTAGAGTTGTATTTGAATAATTGTTATTTCGTACAAACTTTAACTAAGAACATTATCTCCATTTCCGTACTTGATATGGAAGGTTTTTCCTTTATGATTAAGGACAATTGTTGTACTTTTTCATTTAATGACATGGTTTATGGTAAAGCTACGTCTATCGGAGGTATTTATGTTCTAGATAATGTTAATGATGTATATCATGTAGAAAACAAGAAGCTCAAAACGGGTGAACCTAATCAATCCTACCTTTGGCATTGTCGTTTAGGACACATAAACGAACGACGCATAAAGAGACTTGTTTCAACGAAACTTCTCAAACCATTTGATTACGAATCTTATGGTGTATGCGAGTCTTGCATATTAGGCAAGATGACTCGTGCTCCTTTCTCAAGTAAAGGAACACGAGCAAGTGAGGTATTGGGCCTTATACATACCGATGTGTGTGGCCCAATGACTATCACCGCTAGGGGTGGTTACAACTACTTCATCACTTTTACCGACGACTTAAGTAGATATGGGTATGTCTACTTAATGAGGCATAAGAGCGATGCTTTTGAAAAGTTCAAAGAGTTTCAAAGTGAAGTAGAGAACCAATTGGATAAAAAGATTAAAGTACTACGATCCGATCGTGGCGGTGAATACCTAAATAATGAATTTGATTCACACCTAAAAGATTGTGGCATAGTATCACAATGGACTGCTCCTGGCACACCACAGTTGAATGGTGTGGCCGAAAGGAGAAACCGAACATTATTAGATATGGTTCGGTCCATGATGAGTCTCACTGAGCTTCCTGATTCATTTTGGGGTTTTGCCATTTTGTCCGCAATATTTTCACTAAATCGAAGCCCGACTAAAGCGGCCAATAAGACACCATATGAGATATGGAAGGGAAGGGTTCCTTATTTGTCGTTCATGAGAATCTGGGGTTGTGAGGCATATGTTCAGAACAAGTCTGACAACAAACTCGCACCAAGATCCGACAAATGTCTGTTTGTAGGGTATCCAAAGGAAACACAAGGCTATTACTTCTACAATCGTCACGAAAACAAAGTGTTTGTGGCACGTGACGCTGTCTTTCTAGAAAATGACTTCATTTCTAGAAGACAGAGTGGGAGAAAATTTGAACTTGATGAAGTCCAAGAGCCACAAACCGAAAATGAAGTGGAGGAAAGCGTTCCCTCCTCCTCGGACACGGTTTTTGTTCCCTTTGAACCTAGGAAATCCACGAGGATTAGTCATCCTCCTGATCGATACCTTGGTATTGTCGAGGAAGATGCGTTAGACATGTTGCTTTGAAAGTGACGAGCCTAACACCTACAAGGCGGCCATATCTAGTCATGATTCCATGCAATGGCTTGAAGCCATGCGATCCGAAATGGACTCTATGCACGAAAACCAAGTGTGGGATTTGGTTGATTTACCTGAAAAGGTGAGACCTCTTCAGTGTAAATGGATCTTTAAGATCAAGAATGGCATAGATGGACATAGAGATGTCTACAAAGCTAGATTGGTGGCAAAGGGTTTTACTCAAGTTCATGGTCTTCACTATGACGAAACCTTTGCTCCAGTCGCAATGCTTCGCTCCATAAGGATTATCCTAGCGATTGCCGCATTTCATGATTATGAGATTTGGCAAATGGATGTCAAAACCGCCTTCTTGAATGGGATTCTAGAAGAGGAAGTGTATATGACACAACCAGAAGGTTTTGTAGATACATCTAATCCTAGGAAGGTATGCAAGCTTAAGAGATCCATTTATGGTCTTAAGCAAGCGTCCAGAAGTTGGAATCATCGCTTTGATCATGTTATCAAACAATATGGTTTTGCTCGAAGTGTCGAGGAACCTTGTTTGTACATGAAGTTTAGTGGGAGTAAGGTAACCTTTCTTGTCTTGTATGTGGATGACATACTTCTTATCGGGAATGACGTTCTGATGCTTGCTTCCGTAAAGGAGTGGCTAGGAAAACACTTCCAAATGAAAGATTTGGGAAATGCACAATGTATTTTGGGTATTCGGATCCATAGAGATAGATCCAAAAGGACGTTGGTATTAAGTCAAGAAGCTTATATAGATAAGATTCTTGATAGATTCAAAATGAAAGACTCTAAGAGAGGCTTTCTTCCCATGAGTCAAGGTACCATTTTGTGCAAGTCACAGTGTCCTACCACACCCGAAGAAATTGAACGCATGAAGTTGATCCCATATGCTTCCGCGGTTGGATCAATCATGTATGCCATGACGTGCACTCGTCCCGATGTTTCGTATGCTTTGAGCATGACGAGTCGTTATCAAGGCAATCCAGGTGTAAGTCACTGGACAGCCGTGAAGAACATCCTTAAGTACTTGCGAAGGACCAAGGATTCGTTCTTAGTGTTTGGAGGGGATACTGAATTACGTGTAAGAGGTTACACGGATGCCAGTTTCCAAACCGATCGGGATGATTTGAAATCCCAATCCGGCTATGTTTATATGTTGAATGGAGGAGCCATTAGTTGGAAGAGCTCCAACCAAAGTGTCACCGCGGATTCTACAACAGAAGCTGAGTACGTCGCGGCTTCGGAAGCTGCAAAGGAAGCTGTTTGGATTCGTCAGTTTTTGGAAGGACTAGGAGTAGTCCACTCCGTCGAAGATCCTATCACCATATATTGTGATAACAGCGGGGCCATTTTTCAAGCAAAAGAGCCCAAGTCTAGCAATAAGTCTAGACATGTACTTAGGAAATACCACGTGATAAGAGATCTCGAGGAAAGGAAGGAAATCGATATATGTATGGTTGGGACAGACGAGAATATCGCTGATCCTTTAACCAAGCCTCTTTCAAAGGCTAAACATGATGGTCATGTTGTTGCAATGGGATTGAGAAAAGTCCCGGATTTTCCTTAAGTTATCTAAGATGTAATAATTGGATATTGTAGCAATTTTTACATTTATGATAATAGCATTCATTGTTCGAGTTTCAATATGAACTCTTTTGTTTAGTTTGACTAAACCCATACTTTGTTCATTCGAATGGATTGTGAGACAATCTTGAACCCTATTCATGTGAACGTTTGAACATAGTATTTTTGCCCCTTGTCACTTAATGAGGTGATGACTCGGAGTGACAAGATTGTAAGTTGATCGATGGTTAGTTCAAGACCATGGGGTCATGGAGATGACTGGTCATTTACATAGGCAGACTGATTGTCACTCTGCCGGGCAGTGACCACAATAGAGTCCCTTATCCGATTAGTTGAAGCCTGGTCGTGGCGAGGATTTCTATTTTATTCCTATGAGTCGATTCTTTAGACTGGCGACCATTTATCTGAGTCGCGCAGTTTTCGATTGGCTTAGGTTGGTGTCCTAAGTCGTGCCATGAAAGGAGGCTGATGGGCATCTTCTGGGTCATGGTGATCTGCATTATACAGTATAAGTTGGGTCAAAAGGAATTGTCCACCCACGTCGGGTACATACGTCCTTGGGCCACTCGAGGAGAAGTAACTGGAAATGCGTGGCCACGCTCGGAAATAGATCTATGGTAGATTTTCCGGTCAAACAGTTATTCTCCAGATCGAGAAAACCACTCTTATTATATTTAAATCACAAGTGCGACCTGAAAGACACCTTGTGATGAGTGGGAGGATGTGACATCAAAGAGACAAGAGAATCGGTAGCGCACAACTTGTGTAGACAAGTGGGAGATATTGATGGAGTAGGAGTACTCCGCAATATAGTGGCTACATGCACAACTTGTATCGGACAAGTGGGAGATTGTTGGAGCGAGTGTCCTCCACAATAGTGCATTGATATATTAAATCTCATGGACGGAATATACTTGGGATAATTAGTACATGGATACTCCACGTCGGTTGATTAACGTAAATCGGTAACGCTCAGCTGACTAGAGTTAGACGTTACTGTCGTATGACGGCGGTGATCAACTGATCCCTTTTGGTCACACCTATAGGATAAGACCCAAATAGAAGACTAATTATTTGTATCTGATACAACTAATTAGTTCCTTGCGTATATAGTGATATATGCATGGTAACGAGAGTTATTTATTGGAGATAGAGTTTGGAGCTCTGTCCAATTAAGTTTATTAGTCCATTATACGATAATTGACTGAATAAATTTTACGTCTTATTTTAATACGATTAAATAAGACCTTTTTTAGTATTTAAACGTTAATTACTAAATTAGTTGAGGTTTTGTATGCTTTTATGGATAGTGGTAATTAGCCGTTAATATATTTACAAGGAGTTGTAAATTTAGCTAATTGATTATTATTATTATTATGGGACATATTATATATAGATATAATAGTAGTATACTACTTAAAGAGTTAAGTGTATATTATTTGATGTGATCAATTATGGAGATAATTGATCATGTCACACATTGCATTTGTATGACAAATGTCAAAATAAAATGGACCCATTTTATGTACAAGTGTGTGTGACACACTAGTAAAATAATGGCAATTATGGTTGTTCTTATTTTACTACATGCATAAATGATAGTAATAATTAAACTAGACACTAGACATGAGCATGCAAATAAAATAAAAAGCAAAATGGTCTTCCCCATGTGGGGTGGCCGGTTTTGGGGAGCATAAAGGGGACTATTTGTTCTCTTATTTGATCTATCCCATTCATTCATGCATGTGCTTTTAGCTTTTTACCTCATCTCTCCAAAACTCTCTCTCTCTACTAATATTCATCTTTTACTAGAGTAGTATTAGATTTATAATATTAGTATTGTATTATCACTACTATTATCTAGTTTATAATACTAGTGATTATTTGGGTTGATTCTTGGTGCAACTTGAAGGAGATCTTCTATTTTGGAGATTCAAGGTTTTGGAGGATCATCCATATTATTGATAGCTCAAGAACAACAAGAAAAGGAGTTTTCTTGTTGTGCCCAATATTTCCTCATTGTATATGTAAGGAAATCTCTTCTTGTATCTAGTTTTTGTCATTTGATGTCATTGTAACAAGTAATTTAGTAACTAATTAGAGGAGTCTAATTAGTGGGTTATGAACCTTTCAAGGGAATGGTTCCAATTTGTATGCAAATCGAATAATCGATTTTATCATTTTTGTTGGTTGTACCCTTGGAAGAGTTGCTTACGTATCCGTGTTTAGACGGAATCAAACCATGTCTGTAGTTCATAATAGATGTGAGTGATTTTGCTTCAGACTCCTTATGCCAATTATCGATGTGAGATACTTAGGGTGTATTACATGGCATTTCACCCTATTTTAAGAACTCAGATGAAGTGATCGGGTGTGACCCTTTAACAATGACAATCACCGAGATACCGTGTTTAGGTCAGGGTGACTGGTTTGGGTGGTTTTGGAATGTGGAGCTAGATAGTAAGTGGTTTTGATGGATAAAAAATCCGGAGTTTTATTTTTGTGGAGTTAGGGCTATGGGCTAAGGTTTTGTAATGTGGTAAGAAAGGGGAAGCTGAGTAAAAATGACTCAGACTACAATCGGGTGGGATGTAAATTATGTGGGATCTGATTTCAATGTCTGGCCCTTACAGTTGGGATTATCCTATTGAGCTTGAATCCTCAAAATTCCGGACTGTCTCCTAACAAGTATCTCGGGAAGGTCTTAAGGATTGTAATGCAGGGAGCCTAGTATTCGGATTTTTTTTGCTTGTTTGTTCAGACTTTGCACTTGAACTTGAGTTGAATGATTGGGGGTTTCATTTTGACCATTACGTTCGGTCTTGATCATTGAATAGGGCCGATTTGATTTGGCCTTGGTTTTGCTTTTTCCTTTGGCTCCTTTTGGCTATTTCTGACTTTTTTTTTCCAGACTAGCACCTATGGTGGGGATTGGTCGATCTTTATTCGAGGGATGTTTATTGTGCCAAATGGGTTTGCCTTCCGTCTTAAATTACAAGCTAAGAGACTATCTAGATTCGTCATAGGATTCAGTAATGCTCGTTCTAAGGGATAGTTTATGGCTTTCTATACCAGACATGGAATAGGCCGGGTAAAAACAACACGGGATCTCAGTTATTGTAATTCCTCGTTGTTTCGAGGTATGTTCGATTGTTATCAATAAATGGCATAGTATCGAGTCGTAACCAAGAAGGTGCGTTATTTTAAAATCAAGCGATTGTCGAGGCGCATTGTAAAGAAGAAGAGTTGATTTCTTTTTATTGATAGTAATAAGCGGGCCATGCGCCCGAGATATTGTTTTCGGGGAGGGGGAAGATAGATCCCCTCGCACCTCCTGACTCGATGTGAAATAAAAACAAAAGACATTTGTTATACTATTAGGTCTAAGCCCTAAGACGAACTAGACTCTGACTCGGACACAGATTTACCCGTCTTGACGGGTGCCCGCTGGTTGTCGGGATCTTCCTTGATATTCAGAACATTCTCCTCTATAGGGTCGAGGTGGGAACAATCGATGGTGTCGTCAAAGATAGCATGAACCTAAAGAGGTTTGTGGTATTGTTTGGTTTCTCGGGTGGAGGGAGAGGAATCGTCCCATTTTCGATCATGTCTTGTATGGCATGTTTGAGTCGAAGGCAAGATTCAGTATCATGCCCATTGCCACGGTGGTAATGGCAATATTTATTGGCATCCCACAACTTCCCTTTTCTGGCCACGGATGGTTCTGGAATAGGGCCTTTGGGTTCGAGCTTCCCTTGCTCGGTTAACCTTTTTAGAGCTTCGGCATATGTGATGCCTAGTTTGGAGAATGTTCTAGGGGTAAAGTTTGTTCTTCCCCAGGTGGTTGGTTCGACTAGGTGTACTTCTTCGATTTCGTTATTCCCGGATGACCCATAAGAGCGGGTTCCCGTGGATGTAGTTGGACCTTGATAACCTTTTCGCATTATTTTGGAGAATACTCCCTTTATCATATTGTCTTCTAGGCGTATTCCTAAGGTAGATAGCTCCTTGAAGGTATGGATATTTTGTTACCTAAGATGAGAGGCGTAAGTGGGCCTGAAGTTATTGACGAATTTTTCTACTAAGGTGGCTTCGTTGGGGCGGTTTACTAATTGGGTGCTGACCTTTCTCCACCTAGTCAAAAATTCGGAGAAGCCTTGCTTCTAGTTTTGGGAAAGGACCTCGAGGCTTTGGATGGTGACTTGTGTTTCAGAATTATCCGTCTATTGTTTTGCGAATTCTATGGAGATGTCATCCCAGGTGGACATCTTTTTATGGTTGAGGGAATAAAATCTGTATCGTGGTGTGTCGCCTAAAGAGGATGGGAATATCCTACCAAAAAAGCTGGGTTTGACCCCCTTAATGGCCATGTAATCCTTAAAGGCCCGGATGTGATTGAGGGGGTCCTCAGTTCGTTTGAACTTCAGTATGTCGGCTAGGGAAAAGTTTTCTGGTAGCTGGTCGTTCACCATTTCAAACTTTCGTTGGTTTTCGAGATGGACATTGTTGCCTTGGTTTAGGCGCATTTGGTTTTCAATGAAGTTTATGCGATTCATGGCAGACTGTAGAATGTTGTCTAGGGGAGGTGCTACAGGATCAATAGGGGTAACTCTTATTGGAACATTGTCTAAGGGTATAGAGGTTAAAAGGACCTTGTTGAGGACCTGGTTATGGTGTTCATCAGAGGCCTTATCTTGCTTCCAGGTGGCCTAGGCGGGAATTGATGCTGTTTACGGATGCGTTCATGGTAATGATGGTGGCCTGTAAGTTCCGGATCATATTGGCTAAGGTTTCTATGGTGTTATCCCCGGACTGTCCAACGTCAACCACACTATAATTACTCGTGTCTACGATTGAATCTCCTAACATTACTGCGGAAAAGGTCGTACGGATGAGGGCGAATCCGCCAGACAACTTAAAGACTCGAGGAATGCTCGTATTTGAGCGACACAGAAATGAATCCTTGATTTGTGCGTGTTTGCGATCATCGAGTTAGGGACACGGGTGCTTTAGACTCTTGGTGTATTTGGCGAAGTGCCTAACAGTCTCGTATCTCTAGAACGAGACGATTTGACATAAATCTCGGGAAAGAGATTTAAAGAGGAGGACTTCTCAAGACGAGACGACCCAAAATGTAAAACCTCGGATTGAGGCGCCCCCAGTAACTAACGTAGATAGTTAATCACACGGTTGTACGACGTAAGGAATTGATCTCGATCCCGGCTCGGAATCAAAGAGTTTTGGAATTTTCGAAAACGGATGGGTTTTGAAAATAAACTTTTTTTGAAAGTGAGATCTTGTAAATTTGGTACAATGGTTTAGTGAAACCGTTTGTGATTTGTCGAAAAGGTGTTGCTACGTGTGTGTCGAGGATTCGACGATAATAAAAGTGTAAACGGTGATTCTGCAAAAGAAGCGTGGTTGTAACGGAACCAGTTTTGAAAATAGTGACGTTGTGCTTTTCATCGAGACTACTATTAACTACTATTAATTAATTAGTTCGACGTTTGCGGCATAGACGGTGTTTGGAAAAGGACTTGGTGTCTGTGACAGTGCTTTCGAAGGTGTGACCAAAGCCTTGTTACAGAATTTAGGTGGTGAAAGTATTTTGAATTTTTTTTTAAATGGGCGACCATACTTGTCAATTCCATTGATTGGCATTTCGATGGTGGTAGCGGTGCATTGTAAAAAAAATGTCCCGTGTGTATAACCGTTTCGGGTTCCTTGACTTCATTAATTGAAGTTTTGGTTGTGTTAACGGTATGTGCGAAAAGACGTTCTGAAGAATAAAATGTGACCGTTTTAGGTGCCTTAATCCCCTTGACTGGGAATTTGGCGGGGGTAACGATATGTTCGTGCGCGTGAATGTTTTGAAAACAAAATGTAACGGTATGATGTACCTTGTTCCCATCAGCTGGGATTTTGGCGATAATAACGGTATATCCTTGTTGTTTGAAAATGACGAATTTTGATTTTGGCCGGAGTAACGGCGCTCAAAAGTGTTTTTTTGGAAATGTGGAGTGTGAAATGGGCCATGATGACGGCCTCAAAGTATTCTTGAAAATAATTTGGATTTGGCCGGAGCATCGGCGCTTAAAAGGCGGTTTTGAAAAGAAGATGTCCTTTTTAAAAAACGGAGTTAGGTGCGGTTGAATATGTTGTCGTTGTTGAATCCAGATTTTAGTGTTTTATTTAAGTTGTTCAAACACGCTACATATAGCTAGGAATGCATACACTCATGCAGGATGCGGACATGGGTAGGTAAGGGTAGGCTACCGCCCACGAATAATCTTTGCTCAGGTGACGACAGGTCACCTAGGGAGGTGAGTGTCGTACCGTCTGCTTAGAACCACTTGTTTTGTATATCCACATAATACGAGGCTACCTTGGATGGCTAGAGCGTCAAATGAGTGTCTCTCTGCGTGTCCGTAAGGATCTTACCGCGAAGAGGTCGATTGATCGTAATATCTGTTAGGGGGATGTAGACACCCGCATTTTGACTGCCAGGTGTCTATGGTAGTTTCCAAAAAACACCCAATGATGGTCGGACGCTAACGTGCTCTAACGCGCTCGGATACAGACTCAAAATCAGTAATGTCCGGCATGGGCTTTTAACGGGATACAAATCTCACAAAACCAACCTCAAAACCAGGCCCAGTGGGTCGTTCCGAGCAAAATGGGACTAATTTGGGCGAAAACCGACACCAAAAAAAAAACCCGTCTTTTAGCGATCGGGTCAAAACCCGATCAAAAAACGAACTCGACACACAAAAACGACCTGGTGCTCTTCTAGAAACTTGCGCCAAATAAAAAAATTAAAAAAATAATCAAAGATCAATCAAGGTCAATCATCGCTAAAATATCTCGCCCTAATTGATCCACTCGGTCGAGTGGATTGACCCACTCGGTCGAGTGGAGCCTCAAAAACCGGACCAGATTCGTCCTCAAGGGCACTCGACCGAGTGCACTAGGGCCACTCGATCGAGTGACCCTATGTCGTGGGGTTTTGCCTATAAATACCCCATCAATCCATCACATTTCACAACTTTTCGAAGCATTAAAAAACAACCTTAGGGATCACACTTTTCAGCCACATTAAGTCACAAATCATCACCATTCTCGACATCACCCTACACACATCCGTCTACATCCATTCCGAGATTGAAACTCATAAAAACTAAGAAAACAATTCTCCATACAAACCTCATACATACACACCATCAGTTCTCCATACAAACTAAGAGCATGTAGGTTGAGGGCGTAACATTCAACACCGACTTCTCCTTCTTCCCTTTCTTTTCGTTCTTTTTATGTACATTTATGTTTATGTCTATGTATTATAATTATGTCGATAGTAACGACAATACTACTAACACTAACATCTAACATCTAACATTTATTTATCGTATTCTAACATCTAACATTTATTTTTCGTATTCTAACAATCTAACATTTAATTTTCATTATTTAGATTTTGTCATAATATCACTACCGCGTATATATATATTTACATATCATCAAAACTCGGATTTTAACTCGTTTAACTACGACTATTGCACAAAGTCCGTTTAATCCCTTTACGAGACGCAATAGTGGTGGCGCCCTTTCGAGGAGCACCGCCCTACGCACTCAAGGGCATAACGTGATCGTGATAGTACGTAGTTGAACGGGCTTAATTCCATATCAAAGGATCGATACAAAACCCGTTGACGCGAAATCGAGCATCGCATAATCCGTAAGGATTATTAAAGATGACGTAACGCGGAGAGAACTAATTTTGTCCCGGTCCAATTTAAAACGATTTTTATATCATCTTTTCTAAAATCTCCGATGACGGTCTCATAATCATAATATACGTATTATGAGTACCGAAGATCGAATTGCATATAAATCGTGCCATATTTATATGTGATTCGGTTAATTATCGATTTTAAAACGCATAAAACGAGACGAGTTATACCTCGTACATGTGCCACTCGACCGAGTACATAGGCTACTCGATCGAGTAGCACCCCAAATCATGGGCAGTAGCCTCTTCTAGGACACACTCGACCGAGTCAGACCATGACTCGATCGATTGGGTCCTGTAGCCCAGAAAACCGAGAGCTCTTTTTATCATCCGAGCCTCGTCTTTTAAAAAGCGACTTAGTCGACACGTGTAAAGTTAATCAGGTGATCTCATTTTCAAAATACATCCATAACATTGCACATAAACAACTTTGATCGACGGTCTCACTATTAATCCTGCGTTGACGATTCCTTAGTCGCATCCGACATATGATTAATTTAGACTCCAATTTACCGATATGATAAGTTGGGACAAGGCATCGAGATTTGGGATCGGGCTAGCACCACGCCTAGGTCCTATATCTCCGTCCTTTGGTTAGTACACAAAATAATGTGTATTTAATCAAATGTTCGTTCATATACACGAGTCACGGTCTAGTTAATATTTACTATATACGGGTCCGTTTCTATTTATTGGGTATCATTTTAGTTATATATTCCGATTATTCTATATTATTGCTCGTTGTATTGTGAATTCCGGGTTGTATTCCGCCCGTGTAACTTGTAACCGATTTATATTGCTTTTGTTTTATTTATTTACGTTTTACCGTTTATAAATGAACCTTCGCATGCTAAATCA
Organism: Agrostemma githago; assembly: GCA_958450325.1. Lineage (NCBI taxonomy): Eukaryota > Viridiplantae > Streptophyta > Magnoliopsida > Caryophyllales > Caryophyllaceae > Agrostemma > Agrostemma githago. The sequence goes on from OY288256.1 coordinate 31,231,882, forward strand.
CTTCGACAATAAATTAGATGCATTAAAATGACGTAGCTCACATTTAATTAGCATGTTTAGCAAAAAAAGTTGTTTGCATATCATTTCACCGGATTACTAACGCGCATATTAGAAAGTCAAACGATGTCTTAGTAGAGGCCGCTATGTGCGGATGGGGTTGGGTGTCCTTAGTGGGCTTCCCAACACATACCCTCACCCCTTACTCAGAAACTGGGTTTCCAGATGCCCGAAACCATTGGCGCACGAGTGTCATTCTTTACACGATTACCGATATAGATGGTATCGGTATCACAATGCAAAGGGACGAGCCCAATAAACTCTAAAACCGAAATGGGTCATACATTATGTATGCTCCATAGCGATATATAGTGGGCTCGAACGGTTCCGAATAACCATATAAATTGGTGGCGACTCCATTTCGACTTAAATTTCAATTCGATACATTCTCATATGGAGGTGCATTCGCCTACCCAAACCTGCGCGTGGCCGCGTCGGGGTGGACCTACGTCATGTCCACAATTTGGCAACTCCGCTGGGGATTAACTGATGAGTACGTGACTAACCATCGGCATCCTCAGGGTGAGACTCGAATAGAAATCGTTTGACTAGTACAATACGCGTTTTAGTTTTACGGTTCATGCATCACCCATATTTTCCCGGGCCGGTACTGGTGACCGACGTCCCACTATACCACAATGTATTCCGCCTTGAATACGTTAAAGGTGTTCATAGTCGATTCGTATGGACTTTGCGGCATGTTCTAAGCTCAACTCGACTTAGGAAGTCCGTCCAGATTCTCGTCTAGACTATGAGCACTGGTATAGACCCCATTTAGACCGACCGAGACTTAGTGTAAAGCATACATGACGTCGTTATAATGCTTGCGTGACTATGTGCTGCTTGGTTTCCGTGTCATTTTCAAAAAACGTCATTTTCAAAATGCATCTTTTCAAAAATATATTCAAATTTCAAAACCCGGAAAGCTACCGAACTTAGGACTTATGATTTTACTCAAAATAGCCCACTTTCTAGCCGGTATGCTGCCAGATTCAAAACTCGAAAATATTTTCGAACTTATGAGGCCCGATGCACTTTCCGATTTTGTTTGAAAAAAATCGGGCCTTTCCCCGAGTTTTCTCGGACTTTCCAAAAATAATCCTTTTCAAATTTTCCTCCCTCTTAGGACTTTCCCGTATTTAGCAGTGTCGGGTCATGTCATAAGTCGTCAAGGTCTTTAGCTTCGAAACTTTGCCGATCCTACATCACGAGTTTGTTCCCTATCCCAGTCCGCCTTATTAGACTAAGGCAAGGCCCACCTACGTAGGACATACTCCTACAAAGAAAGGCCCGTCTACACATTTGAGTCCAAAGTCTGGGGACGTCTCACATTGACCTTCCTTCAAACAGGATTCGGCCCACCCGTCAAATCCTAAGGAAAGCCCGTCATCCACGAGTCACCCATCTAAAAGTCTCTTTCAAGTCGTTTTTTTAGTCTTTTCCCTGCTCGGGATGTACTATTTTTGTTTCAAGGTCCGGTTTCAGTTTCTGATTGCACGGTGTTCTTACAGACAGGCCACCGTTCACCAGACACAGTCGCAAAATGGAAGCAACTCTGAACAGTTTGAAGACATCCGTCGATGCCATGGTCAACAAACAAACCGACATTGAGGCCCAATTGACAGAAATGAGGGTCGGACAAGTGGCTATCGTTGCTCGTTTAGCTGCAGTGGAGTAAAGGACTCCAAATACCGGGGTTACGGAACCTTTAGCTGAACTAGTTAGCTCGGTCCGCCGATTAGAAGAACAAGTTCACTTAACTGGAAGTAACAATATCCATCGGGAGAATTGTCGGGAGTACTCCCCGGTAAGTGACAAACTGCCCGCGAACCTGAATCTCACGGGCTTACCCATGTTTGAAGGGACTGAAGACCCGTTACTACATGTACGGGCCTTCAAGGAGTTCATGGCTATTAAGGGAGTGGACTCTTCTATGTTCAAAAACCTCTTTGTTGCATCTCTTGAGAAACACCCAAAGACCTGGTAATACAGGCTAGACCCAAAGAAGTTCTCGACATGGGATGATGTGGCCACAGAATTTGCTCGGAACTATGCTGATAACACCGAGATCCAGACCACAATGCGGTCTCTAGAGGTTATGGCCCAGGAACCTAAGGAGGGCTTTACAAAATACCTCCAACGTTGGAGGGCCGAAAGTGTGAAACTGGTCGATAAGCCCAGTGAAAAGACTTTAGTGGAGGCCTTTGTCAAGAACCTCCTCCCTTCCTACCGGGTCCACCTTCGGTATGCTTTCATACCCAATTTCACCACTCTTACTGAAATGGGCATGAGAATTGAGGATGATCTAAGACTAGAGAGCCTGACTAAGGCCTCTAGCAAGGGATACCAAGGGGCTTCCTCATCCACTACCAAGCCCCCGGCTGCAACCCGAAGTATCTTTGACACGGTTAACCTGTTAGATGCCTCGTCCAAAAGAAATACCCCTCCTAGGGTATTCACTGATATAGGGACTACCTATACATATGCCTTACAAAGGCTATCTTCCAAGGGCCTGGTCCAACCGATAGGCCCAACTCCTGAAGTCCCAGTTGAAAAACGCTCCAAAAGCTACAATGCCCAAGCCTATTGCCAGTATCACCGGGGCAATGGGCATGATACCGAGAAATGTTGGAAGTTGAAACATCTGATTCAGGATTTGATTGAGAGCGGGAAAATACCGTTACCCGGGGACAAGCCAAGCAACAAGGACAACCCCTTTAGCTCTCATGCTATCTTCACCGGTGAGGTGATCGACTGTTCTCACCTTATCTCTCCTTTCATCCCACAAATCAATGGGATATGGTTCGATGATGAGGAAGATGTGTACCTCACCAAAGGGGAAATCGTCCCTATCACTCCTGAAGAAATCCGGACGGCTAAGTCCAAGGCCTTAGCTAGTAACCACCTCACCACCGCCGGTCGTCCTTATTCAGCCACTAGCTCTAAGGACATTTCAGTCCCGGCAACCGTCACTGAACTTGCCAGGACAGAAGAGGCCATTGAAGAGCCAAGCATCGATAAGGCTCTTGTTAAACAATTGAAAAGAGCTCGGGTTGACCTCACTATATGACAACTCTTGGTTAGCTCGCAAGAACATCGAGAGGCACTTACTAAGGCTCTCGATCAGATCAAGGTCGACTCCCAGGTTACCCCTACTGAAATGGTAGCCACCATCCTGCCCTACCTCAAGGGCAAGTCCAAAGAAGAAGGCCCATTAGTCACTTTCTCGGATGCCGACCTACCACCATTCGGGGTCTCTCACAATCTGGCCCTATATACCACAGTAATTTGCCGGGGTAAGTACCTCCCAATGACCCTAGTTGACGACGGGTCTGCCGTAAATGTCCTCCCTCTAAGGACTGCCAAAGCACTCGGCATCACCGAGGCTGACTACATACCAACTGCCGACACTATCCAGGCTTTCGATGGAAGTCCAAAGGCCGTTTCTGGGGCCGCTAAGCTGACAATTATGACGGGTCCAATTGAAAAGGAGCTAGAGTTCCAGGTGATCGATGTCACCTCCTCTTTCAATCTACTCCTAGGAAGGCCTTGGATTCATGCTGTAAAGGCGGTGCCTTCAACTCTTCACCGAAAGATCAAGATGCCCTTGCAAGACGACATTATCACTCTAGAGGCAACCCCTATGACTGTGGCTAGCTGTAATGCCACGGACCGCACTGACCTTTGGGGATTCGATTTTGTGGGGATGATTGAAGAAGAGTATCTTTTCAGGCCCTACTTCACCACGAGCATCAACACGATGCTGCAAAATTTGGGATATTTACCGGGGGCTACCTCGAGGCCATATCTTCCAGCTGGTAAGATTATTTAAGTACTGAATGACGGGGAATCTCGCTTCGGCTTAGGGTATGCCGTGACCCCGGGAAATGTGGTCAGAGCAGGCATTGAGAAAGCTTGCAACATCATCAAGGGTTCCTACTTGGGCCCTTATAGCCCGAGGTTGGCTGACTATTTCGTCACACCGGTATTCGGGGCTATTCAAGTTGGCCTATATCAACTAACTATCACATATCCCGAGACTGAACTAGTTCGGGAATGCAACTACATTCCGGATGACATATTCGCCCTCATCCAATCTGAATCCAAGGAGGGTACTGACAATGTCGAGCCCGTGCTGGGGCTCTTATTTGGGGAAGACAAAGTTGTTCCGAACCCCAATGAAGACTTGGTGAACCTGATCCTTCGAAGCAACAGGTTCGATCCTTCAAAGCTGATCTCGGAGGTCGGGGCTGATACTGGGAAAAGAGCCTGGAGGAAGACCATCAAATGGACCGAAGGCCAGGGTCGAGTCTACAAGCTGACCACCGGGGAAGGAGACATGCCGGACACCGATTCCGTGTCTGAGTCTGAGTCTGAGTCTGAGTCTGAGTCTGAGTCTGAGTCTCTATTCGAGTCTAAGGGGTCTGGTGCTAGAGTCCAAACTGTAACCCCCCTCCCTGTAGTCACTACCACCGAAGCCTTAGGGTCTGTCCCGAAAGCGCTCCCAATCCCACCTCTGACCAATGATCAGATGGCCGCTCTCTTTGAGCTGTTTTCTAAATTTTCTCTCAATAATAACGATAACCGTTCTGCTTATGACTTGCCTCCTTTTCAAAATGCTTTCAATTTCAAAAATATTTTATGCAATGACATTGAGAAACCCGATGAACAGGTGTCCTTGCCTCCGCATCTGATCGAGCAGCTAGAATAGAGGGAATCCCGTGACCCGGTAATCGAGGAAACCGAGTCTATCAATGTGGGAACAACCTTAGAGCCCCATATGCTTAAGATAGGGTTATCTTTAGATCTCAAAGAGAGACAACAATTCACAAACCTCCTTCAAGAATTCAAAGATGTCTTCGCATGGTCCTACAAGGACATGTCGGGGATAGATCGGGAAATAGCTGAACACCGCAGACCCATCAAAGATGGGTGTAAGCCGGTAAAACAGAAGCTTCGAAGAAAGAAGCCCGAGTGGTCTCTCAAAGTCAAAGAAGAAGTAGACAAACAATTCAAAGCGGGCTTTATACAAGTGTTTGAATATCCAGACTGGGTTGCAAACATCGTGCTGGTACCCAAGAAGGACGGCAAGATGCGGGTATGTGTAGATTTCCGGGACCTTAACAAGGCCAGCCCAAAAGACGATTTTCGGTTGCCACACATCGACATACTGGTGGACAACACAGCTGATCATGCCCTTCTATCATTTATGGATGGGTATGCCGGATACAACCAAATCAAGATGGTGAAAGAAGATATGGGTAAAACCACTTTCACCACGCCATGGGGTACTTATTGTTATACCTTTATGCCGTTTGGGCTCATTAATGCCGGAGCCACTTATCAACGAACAGCCACGACCTTGTTACATGACATGATGCATAAGGAAGTGGAAGTTTACGTCGATGACATGATCGTCAAATTTAAAAGCCGAGATGGGCATGTTGCTGCCCTAAGAAAATTCTTCACCCGGCTGCGTAAGTACAACATGAGGTTGAACCCTCAAAAGTGCAGTTTTGGGGTAACGTCGGGCAAATTACTGGGCCATATCGTTAGCCAACGCGGCATCGAGGTCGACCCAGCTAAAATCAAAACCATCACCGAGATGCAACCACCCAAGACCGAAAAGGAAATAAGGGGGTTTCTCAGGAAAGTCCAATACATCAGCCGGTTTATTTCGAAGCTAACCATGGTGTGTGAACCCATTTTCAAGAAACTGAAGATAGGGGAACGGGTACTATGGGACGATAAATGTCAAACGGCTTTTGACAGAATCAAGGAGATCCTGTCTGCTCCGCCGGTATTAATGTCACCTCAACCCGGTTTGCCTTTGTCGTTATACCTAACAACGACTGAGACAGCCATGGGGGCTATGCTGGCCCAGACAGTTGATTCAGAAGAACGGGCTATTTACTACATCAGTAAAAAGTTCCTAGAATACGAATGCAAATATACAATGCTCGAGAAAACAGGCCTAGCTTTAGTGTGGGCCACTAAAAAGCTACGGCACTATATGCTCAGCCACGAGATACATGTCCTGTCCAAAATGGATCCGATCAAATACTTGTTCGAGAAGCCCATTCTTAATGGAAGAATGTCCAGATGGACTTTAATGTTAGCTGAGTTTGACCTCAAGTTTGTACCGTTAAAAGCCATCAAAGGCCGGGTAGTAGCTGAGTTCCTCGCCGATAGTCCGGTATCTGAAGAGGGCCATACCGATACTTGGGCCTTTCCTGACGAAGGCATATTCCATACTGACACCGAAACATGGGACTTGTATTTTGATGGAGCATCCAACTTTCGAGGGTTCGGAGTCGGTATTCTCCTTATATCACCAAAAGGGGAGCACACACCGTTATCCATCAAACTGGACTTTGATGTGACTAATAACGCGGCCGAGTATGAAGCATGCATCCACGGGTTACAAGCAGCTGCTGATCTGGGAATTACTAATCTCCGGGTTCACGGGGACTCGTCCCTAGTCATCAATCAAGCCCTTCAAAAATGGAAAACTCGGACACAAGCGTCATATACGTATCCAGCATTACACACGCACTTGGTCAAACTTTTTAATCACAAAACGCTTTATACATGTTTGGCACAGTTCGAGTCAAATGTTTTAATCGACGTACTACTTGATCTAATTCCCGGCTCAAACTAACAAATTTCAAGCATCCCGGAAAACATTTTCGCGCTCCTGTACAATTTTAATGCATTTAAAACACTTTATATCATGGTTAAACCATAAGTAAATCAACCTTAGAGTGTTTACATGTTATCTAAGCTAGCTAACATTTCAGAAGTACGATAAAGCAAGCAGATCAAGCTCGATAAGGTTCAATAAAATACACAAGTATGCAAATCCTATACATAACCGAGTTTACCAACTAGGGAGGACCCCTAGAGGTTATCATCTAAACCTAGATCCTCCAGATCAAAAGTAGGAAACCTTGTACCATCATCTACCAAGCGACCCATACCCGCCAGCATATCCACGGTAGCCGTCTCTATAATAGGAACCCCTTCGGAAGGATCAACCTCTTCAGTAATACCAGTGGCCTGATCCTCAGCCACAACCTCTCCCTTTACCTCAACCTCAGCCTCAGCCCTAGCCTCCCCCTACGTCGAAGTCTCACCATGAGACCGAGCCATCTGTTCGCTCAACCTAGTGATCTCGACATCCCGAGACCGCAAAGACTGGATCATACTGAGCTCAACCACCCGCGCTCCCAACTGCACTACCATATTGGGAACATCCTACAAAAGTCATAACTACCCTTTAGAAAGAGACAAAGCAACTGGCCTAAGAATCACCCACAAAAAAGGCAATACTTACCGATCGAGGTCCCGACATGTCGCGAGTCGAGGCGGCAGCCCCCCTGTTGGAGCAAGTGTCCTCCACAATAGTGCATTTATATATCAAATCTCATGGACGGAATATACTTGGGATAATTAGTACATTGATACTCAACGTAAGTTGATTAACGTAAATCGATAACGCTCAGCTGACTAGAGTTAGATGTTATTGTCATATGACGGCGGTGATCAACTGATCCCTTTCGGTCACACCTATAGGATGAGACCCAAATAGAAAACTAAATATTTGTATTTGATACAGTTAATTAGCTCCTTGCGTATATATTTGATATATGCTTGGTAATGAGAGTTATTTATTGGAAATAGAGTTGTGAATTCAATCTGATTAAGTTTATTAGTCTAGTATATGATAATTGACTGAATAAATTTTACGTCTTATTATAATACGATTAAATAAGACTTAATTTAGTATTTAAAAGTTAACTACTAAATTAGTTGAGGTTTTTTATGCTTTTAGAGGTAGTGGTAATTAGCTATTAATATTTACAAGGAGTTGTAAATTTAGCCAAATGATTATTATTATTATGGGACCAATTATATATTGATATAATTGTAATATACTACTTAAAGAGTTAAGAATATATTATTTATTTGATGTGATCAATTATTTAAGATAATTAATCATGTCACACATAAGCATTTTGTAAAAAAAATGACAAAAATAAAATGGACCCATTTTATGTACATGCACACGACACACATATGAAATGGAGCCTTGGTGGTTGTTTTCTATGTGCATGCACAAGCATGCCACAAACATAATCATTGCATTATATTACCCATGTAAGCATGCAATTAAAGAAAAAGCAAGTGGCCTTCCCTTGCCCCTAGTGGCCGGCCAAGGGTTAATAAAAGGAAAACATTTGGTTCTCTTATGGCTTGCTAGAACTTCTTGTTTTAGAATGCTCTTGCGTAATCTCTCTAAAACTCTCATGCACTAATATTCTTTACTATTAATATAGTATATAACCCTCTAATTGGACTCCTCTAATTAGTCACTAAATTACTTGTTAATTTAGTATATAAAGATCTAGTTACATGCATGTGATAAAAATGACAAAACTAGATACAAGAAGAAATTTCCTTACATAAACAAAGAGGAAATTGTGGGCACAATAAGAAAAATCTTTTTCTTATTGTTCTTGAGCTTATTATATAATGGATGATCCTCCAAAACTACTTGAATCTCTAAAGTAGAAGATCTCCTTCTAGTTGCACCAAGATTCAACCCAAATAATCACCACTATTATTAACTAGCTAGATAATAGTAGTGATAAAACTACATCAATATTATAAATATTACTACTATTGTAATAGTAAAGAATATTAGTGCGTGAGAGTTTTAGAGAGATTATGCAAGAGCATTCAAAAACAAGAAGTTCTAGCAAGCTATAAGAGAACCAAATATTCTCCTTTTATTTGTTAGAAATAATGCAAAGTGGAATTGTTGACCATTCTTGCATAGTAATAGCATCTCCCCATTAGTAGCATATAAAACCTAGTTTATTAGTATGGTTATGAATGTCATTATATTTAGAATAATGACAACTCATTTTCCATCATGAAGTGACTTTGGATACCTTTTGAGGTTAGTCTCATCATATGACACTTATTATATAAGTATGAGAATGATAAGACAAATGAGCATATACATCAAATGTCATCATCCAAATCTCTTTGATAAATTCTGAGTATACCATCGAGTTCCAACTCCTAATGGTTGAGTACACAACCTTTTAGGAGTGTTGTGTGACCTTGGGGGACAACGCCCATTCCGATTTGTACAGTAGTCGGGGCGATTTCGTTTCTCATTCAGTGGCCTCTATACCACGACCCAACGTATATTTTCCTTTTATATATCGCCCCTATAGTGACCCAATATTTCCAACAATTGAGAAACGAAATTATGTCACTATTATTGTTGTTGTGTTCATCATTCTTGTCATTGGAATGATTTCTTTTGGCAAAGATATGTGTTTTTGCGTGTAAGATTTAGCCCGCTGAGCGAGGGTGAGACAATATTTTGGTATTATGACAATAACTCGGTCTCTAGATCTCCGATTGGGACGTGTAATATGGCGTTGGAAATCTAAGAATAAGGGCTACAACTCTTTAGTTGAAGTCGTGAACTGATTCTGCAATTTACCCTTCGGAAAATGGGACACAATGTCGTGATAGTATGCTGAAAGTTTTTGAAGGTTTATGAGTGAATGATATTATCTTATTTTATTATCAATTTTCATCCTTGATGATGAGGTATGGTATCTATCAGTTTAGTTCTTATCTTCTTGTGATTCATGATGATAAAATAATTACGTTTGGTAGATGGGTATCATTTATCATCATTGATTGAAAGATAAATTATTATCTGATAAGAGTAGGATGTTATGTTGTTTCTGAACATACATTGAATCTGCTAGTCTCAATATTTCATGATGAATGATGAATTTGCACATATATTTTTAATATTATATGGCTAAAAAAGTGAACATTTTCCTAAACTTTTATCGAGTCTTGATATTACATCTTGGAAAGAAGATTTAGACTCATGTTTATGGAAAATGGTATGTGTATAGTCAAATAAAATAATTAATGCGATTATTAGTGGTGTAATATAATAATGATTAATAATAAAGGATTATTGTGCAAATTATGATGGTTGGAAGATAACCATGTGGAGATTGAATGCTTTTATGAGTAATGAGAGCAATATTTGAACTTATTATATAGCCGTTATAAATTTATTATATAGCTGTTATAAATTTATTCTATGCACTTAATATATATAAAATTGAATATTATTCATTAATCAATTTAAGAACATTATGAATGTTTTGCTTGAGAAAATTGAATATATGTATAATATATGTTGAGATTATATATTAGTGTGATTTTTCGTATCCTTATTAATGTTTTGAAAAGGCACGTGTGTACTTGTCTTGTAAATTATTTTGGATACATTTGGAAGAAGAATTTAACTTCACACTAGAGACGCATCAATGCTCACTCGAATAAAATAAGTTATATGTGGGGGTTAAATATTTTATTTTTATTGACTCGCATAATCTTGATCGAGTATGTATTAAATAATTGCATGAATTATTTGATAAATTACTCTAAGAATAGTGTAGACACCCGCATTTTGACTGCCAGGTGTCTATGGTAGTCTCCAAAAAACACCCGATGATGATCGGACGCAAACGTGACTTAGTATACTTGAATTTGGGCTCGGAATCAATAATATCCGACATGGACTTTTAGCGGAGTACAAATCTCTCAAAAACAACCTCCAATCCAGGCCCAGTGGATCGTTTCGAGCAAAATAAGACTAATTCGGGCCAAAACCGACACCAAAAATAAACCGTCTTTTGGCGACCGGGTCAAAACCCGGTCAAAGACGAACCCGTCACGCAAATCAGCCAAGTGCATTTCTCGAAACTGGCGCCCAAATCAAAAATTCAAAAAACAATCAAAGGTCAACTCCTTCCAAAATTATCTCGATCCCCTTGATCCACTCGATCGAGTGGATTGACCCACTCGGTCGAGTGGAGCGTCATGAACCGGATCAGGCTTGTTTGCAAGGGCACTCGATCGAGTGCACTAGGGCCACTCGATCGAGTGACCCTAGGTCGAGGGGTAAAATCTATAAATACCCCTCCTTGTGCACTTCATTTCAAGTTTTGGTCAAATGCTCAAAAACCCTACATTTTCATCCTAACACCCTACACCACACTACATTTCAACCCTAAGCAATACTACACAAAACACCGAGTCTACATCCCTCGTAAAACCGATACACACACACACACACACCATAACTCACATACATCCTCGATATTCCCGACGTCCCCGTCATTATTACGAGTCCATTTCTGAGGCCTTTACTAAGCATGTATGTTGAGGGTGTCCTAAACCCCATCTCGATCCTTACTATCTTGTTTCATCTTTTATTTACATTTTCGTATTTTGTATTAGAATTGTACTAGTAACTCTAACTTTAACACCAACTTTTTTATTGTTTACTAACATTTCAATTTCGCATTCTAACAATTAACATTTACATACGGCGTATATATACATACTAGTATTAAAATTCGGTTTCAAATACGTTTGACTATGACGATCGCCTAATGTCCGTCTAACCCCTTTACGAGTAACGACGGAGGTGGCACCCTTTCGAGGAGCGCTGCCCCAATGTATTCAAGGGCATGATGTGATCGTGGTCGATCATAGTTGAACGCATTTGATCCCATTTCTACGATTAGTACGGAACCTATTGACACGAAAACCGACATCACATAATCCGAAAGGATTAGTTCCGATGTCGTGACGTAGAGGGGTGCAATTTCGTCACTAATTCAAAATTTCTAATCTAACGATAATATTTTCATTAAATTCCGATAACGGTGTTATAATCGCATGCATACACGATTATAGCACCGGAAGCCAAGTTAAATTCAAATCGTGCAATATTTATATTTAACTTGGCCAATTATCGATTTTAACCAAAAAAATAAAACGAGTTGTCACTCGTACAGGGGCTACTCGACCGAGTACGTAGGCTACTCGATCGAGTAGCACCCAAAAAACTGGGCAGTAGCTACTTTAAAGGCACACTCGACCGAGTCAGACCATGACTCGATCGAGTGGGTCCTGTAGCCCAGAAAACCGAGAGCTTTAATGCAACATTCGAGCCTCGTCTTTTTCTTTACGACTTAGTCGTAGCGTGCAAAATCAATCACGTAATTCTAATTTTCAAAACCCATGCATATCACTACAGTTAAAACGACTTTGATCGACGGTCTTGCACTATTAATTTTGTGTCGACGACTCTTTAGTCGTATCCGACACATGATTAATTTAGACTCCATTCCTCGAAATGATAAGTCGGGGCAAGGCATCAAGGTTCGAGATCGGGTTAGCACCACGCCTAGGTCTCGAACCTCCGTCCTTCGATTAATACGCAATATAATGCGTAATTGATCGAAGTTCATCCGTTTAACTAACTCACGGTCTAGTGTATGTTTGTTTATACGGGTCCGTTTCGAGTCATTTATTCTATTTATCGGTCTTCTTATTTTAGTTTATTATTTCTATTAATCGTTGTATTGTGAATTCCGGGTTGTATTTCCGCCCGTGTAACTTGTACACTTTTATTTAAGAGTTTTGTTTATTTACTTGCTTATCGCTTTATAAATGAACCTCGCATGCTAAACAACTTCGACCATAGTTAGATGCATTAAATGACGTAGCAAACCAATAATTCACATGCTTAGCCCGAAAACGCTGTTTGCATATCATTTAGCCATTTTACTAGCGCGCGTACACGAACATGAACGATGTCTTAGTAGAGGCCGCCATTGTGCGGGCGGGGTTGGGTGTCCTTAGTGGGCTTCCCAACACGTACCCTCACCCCTTACTCAGAACCTTGGTTTCCGGATGTCCGAAACCATTGGCGCACGAGAGTCATTTTATATACGAAAGCCGGTGTAAACGGTATCGATATAATAATGCAAAAGGACGAGCCCCATAAACTCTGAAATCGAAATGGGCCGTACTTTGTTTATAGCCCACGATCGAATTGTTCCGAATAACCACAAAATTCGGTGGCTACTCCATTTTGACTTAAATTTCGAACCCGAGAACAATCTTACCACGAGATTCATTCGCCTACCCAAACCCGCGCGTGGCCGCGTGGGGGTGGACCTACGTCATGTCTACAATTTGGCGACTCCGCTGGGGACACCTGATGTACCACATGTCATCGGGGTTCCTAGGGTGAGACTCGAAGAGAAATCGTTCGAATATTAGTGTGCGCGCATTAGTTTAATGATTCATGCATAACCAATTTTTGCCTGGGCCGGTTACTTGTGACCGACGTCCCACTATACCGCGGTGCATTCCTACATGGGTGCGCTAAAGACATCGATGGTGGAACTCGTATGGGTTTTGCGGCATGTCCTAAGACCAACTCGGCTTAGGGAGTCCGTCCTGATTTACGAGAAAGCCATCGTTGTTGGTATAGACCCTATTTTGACAGACCGAGACTTAGCGTAATGCATACATAAGCATCGTTATAATGCTTGTTTGACTACGTGCTACTTTGTTTCCGTGTCATTTTTCAAAAAAACGTCATTTCAAAAATGCATCTTTCCAAAAATACCAAATTTCGAAAAAAACCCGAAATACTGTCCGTTTCGGGACCCATCTTTCCAAAAATACCCAATTTTGAAAAACCCGAAATGGGCAGACCCATCTTTTCAAAATATCCAAATTTCAAAACTCGGAATGCCGCCGAAATTTAGGATCAACGATTTGACTCAAAATATCCTTTTCTTTAGTCGGCATGCTGCCCGTTTTAACTCTCGAATTTCCGACACCGTCTTAATTTTCTGAATTTTTCAAAATTCTAATCTCGGTTTTCGAAATTCCGTTTTCAATTTTCGAACTCTCGGAAATTCACCCATTACATATTCAAATTTTTAACATCCAACTTTCCTAAAATAAATCTTCCCTATTATAGGACCTACCATCCATCCGTGTGTCGGGTCTTTGCATAGTATGTAGAAGGTTTATAGCGTCGAAACTCCGTCGATCTTACATCACGAGTTTCCCCCCTTTCCCGAGTCCGCCTTATTTGTCAAGGCACGACCAACCCACGTAGGGCATACCCCTACAAAGGAAAGTCCGTCCGTACACTCGAGTCAAAAGTCTGGGGAATAATCTCACGTTGACCTTCCTTCGAACGGGACTAGGCCCACAAGGCCAAAGTCCTAAGGAAGTCATACCACCAACGAGTCATCCGTCTAGGTGTCTTTCTCGAGTATTTTTCACTCAGTCGTTTTCTTTTGGGTCGCTCGGGATATACTTTTTTTTGATTCCAAGATCTGGGTTCGGTTTCTGATTACGCGGTGTTCTTACAGACAGGCCGTCGTCAACCAGACACACCCGCAGGATGGAAGCTACTTTGAACAGTCTGAAAACCTCTGTAGACGCCATGGTCGCCAAACAGACCGACATTGAAGCCCTACTGACTGAAATGAGGGCTGGTCAAGTGGCTATTGTTGCTCGTATGGCCGCAGTGGAGCAAAGGACTCCTAATACCGGGACTAATGGGTCTCTAACTGAGCTACTAAGTGTCGTGCATCGCCTAGAAGAACAAGTGCACCTAGCCGGGAGTAACAACATTCATCGGGATAACAGTCGTGAGTATGCCCCGGTGAACGACAAGCTACCCCCGAACCTGAACCTCACGGGTTTACCAATGTTTGAGGGAACCGAAGACCCGTTACTACATGTACGGCCTTCAAAGAATTCATGGCCATCAAGGGAGTGGATTCTTCTATGTTCAAGAACCTTTTTGCTGCGTCTCTTGAAAAGCACCCACGGGCCTGGTACTACAGGCTAGACCCAAAGAAATACCCTACTTGGGATGATGTGGCCACCGAGTTTACTCAGAACTATGTTGACAACACCGAGATCCAAACCACAATGCGATCTCTGGAAGTTATGGCCTAAGAGCCGAAAGAAGGTTTTACCAAGTACCTTCAACGCTGGAGGGCCGAGAGCGTGAAACTGGTCGATAAGCCCAGTGAGAAGACTTTGGTGGAGGCTTTTGTCAAGAACCTCCTCCCCTCCTACCGCGTTCCCCTCCGGTACGCTGTCATACCCAATTTCACCACCTTACTGAAATGGGTATGAGGATCGAAGACGACCTAAGACTGGAAGGCCTTACTAAGGCCGCTAGCAAAGGGTATCAAGGGGCTTCCTCCTCCACCACCAAGCCCCAAGTTGCAACCCGCAAGAATTTCGACGCGGTTAATCTACTAGATGCCCCGTCCGAGAAGAACACCCCACCTCGGGTTTTCACTGATATAGGTACCACCTATACTTATGCCATACAAAGGCTATCCTCCAAAGGCCTAGTCCAACCGATAGGCCCAACTCCTAAAGTTCCGGTCGAGCGACGCTCCAAGAACACCAATGCTCAGGCCTATTGCCAGTACCACCGGGGCAATGGGCATGATAACGAGAAGTGCTGGAAGCTGAAGCACTTGATCCAGGAGTTGATCGAAAGCGGTAAAATCCCGCTACCCGGAGATAAGCCTAGCAACAAGGAGAACCCTTTCAGCTCCCACGCCATCTTTACCGGGCAGGTGATTGATTGCTCTCACCTTATCTCTCCATTTATCACGCAAGTGAACGGGATCTGGTTCGACGACGAGGATGACGTCTACCTCGCTAAAGGGGAAGCTGTCCCCATCATCTCCGAGGAGATTCGTAAGACTAAATCTCGAGTCTTAGCCAGTAACCACCTTGGTCGTCCCTATCAAGCCAATAGCTCTAGGGACGCCCCTATCCCGATAACCGTCATTGAGCCACTCAGGACGGAAGTCACCCCTGAAGAGCCGACTGCTGAAACGGCTCTCCTGAAACAGCTGAAGAAGACCCGAGTTGACCTCACCATATGGCAACTCCTGGTCAGCTCATAGGAGCATCGAGAAGCACATACTAAGGCTCTCGATCAAATTAAGGTTGACTCTTTGGTTACCCCTGCTGCGATGGTAGCCACGGTTCTGCCTCACCTGAAGGGCAAAGTCAAGGAGGGAGGCCCAGTGATCAGTTTCTTCGTAGCCGACCTAGCGCCATTCGGGGCCTCCCATAATCTGGCCCTCTACATTACGGTGGTTTGCAGAGGAAAATACCTCCCTATGACCCTGGTTGATGATGGGTCCGCTGTAAATGTCCTTCCTCTGAGGACCGCCAAAGCCCTCGGCATTACCGAGGCCGACTATATCCCGACTGCTCAGACCGTCCAAGCCTTTGATGGAAGCCCGAAGTCGGTAGCTGGGGCCGTAAAACTGACCATCACAACGGGTCCGATAGAAAAGGAGCTCGAATTTCAGGTGATCGATGTCACCTCATCATTCAACTTGCTCCTAGGTAGGCCGTGGATCCACGCGGTCAAGGCGGTGTCCTCCACCCTCCACCGAAAGATCAAGATGCCTCTACTTAACGATGTTATCACTTTAGAGGCAACCCCAATGACTGTGGCTAGCTGTAACACCACGGGACGCACGGACCTCTGGGGGTTCGATTTTGTGGGGGTGATCGAGGAAGAGTACCTCTTTAGGCCAGACTTCACTACGAGTATCAACACGATGCTCCAAAATCTAGGGTACTTTCCGGGGGTTACCTCTCGACCCAACCTTCCAGCTGGGAAGATTATCGAGGTCCTTAAGGACGAAGACTCTCACTTTGGCCTTGGTTTTGTCGCCACTCCGAGCAATGTTGTCCAAGCAGGAATTGAAAAGGCGTGCAACATCATTAAGGGTATCCACTTGAGCCCTTACAGCCCACGGTTGGCTGACTACTTTGTTAAACCGGTGTTTGGGGCTGTTCAGGTTGGTTTATACCAACTTAGTGCTGTGCACCTCGGGACCCACTTGGCCCGGGACTGCAACTATATCCCGGATGACGTGTTCGCCCTCATCCAGTCCGATGGAGGTGATGATACTGAGCCCGTGCTAGGGCTACTTTTCGGGGAAGACACCATAGCCCCAACTCCAAAGGAAGACCTGGTCAACCTGATTCTCCGCAGCAACAGGTATGACCCGACCAAGCTGATCTCAGATGTTGGCGCCGAAACGAGAAACAGGGCCTGGAGAAAGACTGTCAATTGGACTGACAGTCAGGGAAGAATCTACAAGCTAGTCACCGGAGAGGGAGACATGCCTGACTCTGAGTCCGAGTCTGAGTCGGAGTCTGAGTCAGAGTCTGAGGTCCAGTCTAGGGAAGTCGGTGCTAGAGTCACTCCTGTAACCCCTCTCCCTTTTATCATTCCTGCTGCTGGCACTTCGGGGTCTGTCCCGAGTGCCTTACCAATTCCGCCTCTGACCAATGATCAGATGGCTACTCTTTTTGAGCTGTTTTCAAAATTTTCCATCAATAATAACAACCGTTCTGCTTACGACTTATCTCTTTTAAATTCTGCTTTAAAAAATACTTTATGCAATGACATTGAGAAACCAGACGAACAGGTACCCTTACCTCAATATCTGATCGAGCAACAAGAGCAAAAGGAATCCCGGAACTCGGTAATCGAAGAAACCGAGTCCATAAATGTGGGAACAACCTTAGAGCCTCAGATACTTAAGATAGGGTTGTCCTTAGATCCCGAGGAGAAACAACAGTTCATAAACCTCCTCCAAGAATTCAAGGATGTCTTCGCATGGTCCTACAAGGACATGCCGGGGATGGACCGGGAAATAGTCGAGCACCACATACCAATCAAAGACGGGTGCAAACCGGTCAAGCAGAAACTCCGTCGAATGAGGCCCGAGTGGTCTCTCGAGGTAAAAGAAGAAATCGATAAACAGTTCAAAGCCGGCTTCATACAAGTGTCCGAGTACCCGGACTGGGTTGCAAACATCGTGCCGGTTCCTAAAAAGGACGGTAAGGTGCGGGTATGCGTACATTTTCGGGATCTAAACAAGGCAAGCCCGAAAGATGATTTTCCGTTACCACACATCGACATACGGGTGGATAACACGGCCGATCATGCTCTTCTATCATTCATGGACGGGTATGCTGGGTACAATCAGATCAAGATGGCGGAAGAAGATATGAGTAAGACAACCTTCACAACACCTTGGGGTACTTACTGCTATACCGTCATGCCATTCGGTCTCATTAACGCCGGAGCCACATATCAGAGGACCGCTACCACTTTATTACATGACATGATCGTCAAATCCAAAGAACGGGACGGTCACATCACCGCCCTAAGAAAATTCTTCACCCGACTGCGCAAGTATAACATGAGGCTAAACCCTCAAAAATGCAGTTTCGGGGTAACATCAGGCAAATTACTGGGTCATATCGTTAGCCAACGAGGTATCGAAGTCCACCCAGCTAAAATCAAAGCCATTACCGAGATGCAACCTCCCAAAACCGAAAAAGAAATAAGGGGATTTCTCGGAAAAGTCCAGTATATTAGTCGGTTCATTTCCAAACTAACCATGGTGTGTGAACCAATTTTCAAGAAACTAAAAGTAGGAGAACTGGTACTATGGGATGACAAGTGCCAAGCTGCTTTCGACAAGATCAAGGAAATATTGTCTCCTTCGCCGGTCTTAATGCCACCTCAACCCGGTTTGCCTCTGTCGTTATACCTAACGACGACCGAGACAACCATGGGGGCTATGCTGGCTCAGATGGTTGACTCCGAAGAACGAGCTATCTATTACGTCAGCAAGAAGTTTTTAGAGTATCAGTGCAAATATACCATGCTCGAAAAGACGTGCTTGGCTGTAGTCTGGGCCACTAAGAAACTCCGACATTATATGCTCAGTTACGAGGTCCATATACTATCCAAGATGGACCCCATCAAATACCTCTTCGAAAAACCCATTCTCAATGGCCGAATTTCCAGATGGACTCTAATGTTGGCAGAGTTTGACCTAAAATTTGTGCCATTAAAGGCCATTAAGAGGCGGGTAGTAGCTAAATTTCTCGTCGACAGCCCAGTAACCGAAGAAGGACACACCGACACCTGGTCCTTCCCAGATGAAGATATTTTACATACCGATACTGAAACGTGGGATTTATACTTCGATGGAGCATCTAATTTTCGAGGGTTCGGAGTCGGGATCCTCCTAATCTCACCAAGAGGGGAGCATACTCCCGTCTCCATCAAACTGGACTTTGATGTTACCAATAATGCAGCAGAATACGAAGCATGCATTTACGGGCTACAAGCCGTCGCCAATCTGGGGATCACAAATCTCCGGGTACATGGTGACTCATCCTTGGTCATTAACCAAGCACTCCAAAAATGGAAGACTCGGAATGCTAATCTCGTGGCCTACCAGGCACGAGTAAGGGATCTCGAGAAACAGTTCCAAAGGGTAGAGTACATATACCTGCCCCGAGAAGAGAATCAGTTTGCAGATGCACTTTCGAAATTGCCATCTCTGCTAAATATCCCCGACCACGTGACCAGTATGCTGATTTGCGTCGAAAGACGGTCCGAGCCGGCGTACATTCACGACATCGAAGACATTGAGATAACTGATCTCGAACCATGGTATCAGGCTGTGTTGACGTACCTGAAAAACAGAGAATATCCTCCCGGGACGGAAGGTCGAGCCAAGAAAGCCTTACGAAGGCTAGCCACCCAGTTCATCCGTACCGATGACGAGCAACTGTACAAAAAGACGGCACAGGGGGCTCTTCTCCTTTGTGTTAATAAATATAAGGCTGAGAAAGTTATGGCCGAAGTAGATGATGGTGAAAACAGTCCACATATGAATGCCCACATGCTGGTCCGAAAAATCATGAGGCTCGGTTATTACTGGAATACTATGGAAGCCGACTGCCAGTTATATGTCAAACATTGTCATAACTGTCAAATCTTTGGCAATGTGCAACATATTCCGTCATCATTGCTTTATACCATGACGTCACCCTGGCCATTCTCGACATGGGGTATCGACATAATCGGGAAAATAAATCCCTCTGGTACTGGTGGGCACTGCTTTATTTTAGTAGCTATCGACTATTTCACCAAATGGGTCGAAGCTGAATCATATCGCATTCTCAATGCTAAGCATGTCGCCAAGTTTATCCAGAACAAGATAATATACCGGTACGGGATTCCTTGTGAATTTATCAGTGATCACGGGACTCATTTTCAAGACGAGGCTGCGGCCCTGATGACCAAGTATAAAATTCGAAGGCATACGTCCTCGCCTTATCGTCCCCAAACAAATGGAGCAGTAGAGGCGGCCAATAAAACAATTGTCACCATACTCAAAAGATGGCTGATAATTACCGGGACTGGCCCGACAAAATACCTTTCGCCCTGTGGGGATACCGAACGTCAATTCGCACCACAACCGGGGCGACGCCGTATTACCTAACCTATAGGATGGAGGCGGTCCAGCCAGTTGAATTAGAGGTACCATCCCTCAGATCTCTGCTAGAAAGCCAAGTGCCCGAGGCTGACTGGGTTCGAGCACGGTATGACTCGTTGGTTCTACTAGACGAACGACGATCTCGTGCCCTCAACAACATCCAAATCTACCAGAAGAGGATCCAACGGGCCTTCAACAAAAGAGTAAGGCCCAGGAACATTAAGGAAGGGGATCTGGTCCTTAAGTCTGTTCGAGCTTTACTACCAGTTGACCCAAGGGGAAAGTTCAAACCCAATTGGGCTGGGCCATATCTGGTAAAGAAGATCCTATCAGCGGGAGCTGTAATGCTGACGGACCTGGACGGGAATGAGTTCGTCAACCCGACCAACCTGGACCAGCTGAAGCGTTACTACCCTTAGCCATTTCTCAATGTCATTAGCAAAATTTATCAAAATCTTTTTACAAAAAGCAAGTCAATAAGCTAGAATTATTTATTCTACTGTCGCAAACATCTTGAACCAATAGTCTTGGTGTAATTCGAGATTGCAAATTTACTAAGCCTGAACTACGTTTGGTTTGATTCTACTAATCGCGGATACGTAGGCAACCCCTCAAAAGGGCACAACCAATGCAATCGAGAAAAGACAGGAGCGGTTTAATAATAAACTTCTTTTATTAAATACCCAAAAAAAGAAATCCCGATAAAGTCGGGAAATTACAAATGCAGGAATTCCAAAAAAGAAAATACAAAAATGGCACACGACAAAAATAGTAATAATACTTAAATAATAATAAAATCTAAGGACTCAGCATTTAGGGCATCTTGTCCTTCCCCTTGTCCTTGGCCTCTTTAGCCGTCCACTGGCGACTACGCGGAGGGGAGCGTTCCCGAATCACCAAGGGAACCTCTCTAGCTCGGGCTCGTTTGTTTGAGCCCGAATCCTCTATCACCTCAATGGGCCCAAGTCGGGCCCTCCCGGGCTCAGGGAGCCAGTCACGCGGACCTAGTCGGTCCCGGGCCGCCAGCCTTGGCCCAAGGCGTCTCTCCAAATCAGTCTGGGGGCTTGGCTGCCCCCGTGTGCTGCTAGTACCGATCTCCTTAGATCGAGTCTTAGTTTGTGACTTAAGACCCGATTCTCCTCGGACTAAAGCATCGGGAGTATCTCCCTCATCGAAGAAATCCCTGTTATCCTTCGCCGTCTCTCGGCGAACTAGTTCGAAGGCCTAATCAACCTTCAAGGCCTTGCGACCTTTCTCGGACTCCTCCGAAGTCCACTTCTGGTAAGCCCGTGAAACCCAAGCGAATTGGCAAGGGCTGGGTATAGTCCATGTAGGACGAGTGAACCACCTCTGCAACCATGTGTCGCACATAGCGTCCGTCAATTGGAGCGAGACGCTAATAATGGCTTCAGTCTCAGGGATGCGCTGAGACAAACCGAACTGCCTCAGGAGACGGTCCGGGTAAATATGAACTGTCCAGTCAAGGGACAGAATCACCAGGTAGCGAGCTTGGTCTCTCTTGGCCAATCCAGTCAACTTCGAAAGGAACCACCAAGCGACGGTCTACCTAATCAAAGGACCCCCGTGGAACACCAGCTCCTCATCCCAGTAAGCTCGGTTTATTTGATGACTCGAGCTTATCCGTCGCCTTCTGGAGATAATCTGACTGCTCCGGTAATTGAGGACCCACGGAGGGGACTCTATAATCGATAGCCGCTCCGACAACCATATCTGAAAAGTACACACAAGATTCGTAAGCAACAGAGTGGTCCGCTACAGCCCACTCGATCGAGTACAGCAGCTGACTCGATCGAGTAAGCCCTCAAAAAACAGGCAGTAGCTCGCTAAGAGTGTCACTCGATCGGGTGACAGGTCCACTCGATCGAGTGACTTACGGACATCAGGAATTTCGCGCGAAACACAAAAAAAAAATATAAAAAAAAATTCGCGAGATGTATACCTGCAGAAGACGGGTACTTCCCGTCAGCCGTCGGTTCGGGTCGAGTCGCCTAACATCCAGACCCATAATGATTTCCCCGGTGGCTAGCCAAGCAGGGCTATGACCAGTCTCCATTTGGTCAGCCACACCGATCAGCCTGATTTGACTCAAGCACGAGTCAAGCTCCATCATCTCTTCGAAAACATAGTAGTGCAGCATACAAAACGCGAATGCCCTGCGCCTGTAGGTAGAGGTAGCCCTCACATCCTGGTTGTTCATAAACTTGTCAGCCAGGTCAAAAAGGAAACAGTATTTCTCTGCAGCATTCGATCTGTCTCAGCATGAGACAGACCCAAGAAATCCCTCAGTCGCCTTCTTGGATCCGGGTAGTACGGAGGGATAGCAGGGCGAGTAATAGGGATCCAACCACCTATAGCTGCGATTTCCTCAGGTAGAGGGCATATTTCTCCCCGCGGGAACGCAAAGACGTGATAGGTAGTATCCCAGAACGTCAGGCAGGCGTCCAAGAAATGTTAGTCAATTATCAGACGTTGGAGGGGGAATAGACTGACGATTCCAATCTGGGTCAGTCGAACCTTTTCCTCGTCCCGAAAATATTGGGACCAGGCGAGAAGCATGGCTGTCAAATGGTTGATACCCATGACAGAAATTTCTAGTTTTCTTGAAAGTCTAAAAGATTTTGAGAAGAAGAAGGAGAGTTTGAGTTAGAATGTAGAAGTTGAAGCAGGGAGACCTATATTTATAGTAGGAAATCCCACCTGTAACCCTAACTGCCATACCTCCTCAGCAAACCTGGGCCCTATGCGCGTGCAGGCCTGATTTCGAACAAAGAACCCAGATTAGGAATTAAGTCATCCCGAGCTTTCCTAAAAATTTCTAAAAAAAAATTGTGATAAATTTCTCCTCGAAAATTTTTGTCTTTTCAAAAATTCAATATTTTATCTCCCCAGCGCGAGTCAGTGTTTTGCCTACATGTTACATACAAGTTGTTATGTGTCAGCGTACATGTACACCCCAGACTTCAGAAGCAAGTCTCCTCGCAGATATTTCACTCCCCAGCATAAGTTTGACTCCCCACAGAGCAAGTCTCCTCGCCTTCTTGGATCCGGGTACACCTACAACCCCAAAGGCAAGTTTGACTCCCCACAGAGCTACCATCATCAGGACAGGTATGACCCTTTGCTTATGGCTGGCGAGCCCTTCACGCAAGTCTACTGGACTATAAAAAACCCGACCGGAAGACTGCCAGGTCGTAATCTACGATTGGCCTGGTAGCAACTCTGACTTTCGCCTTGTCCAAGCCTCAGTCAGAGTGAAGGCTCTGTAGACACCCGCATTTTGACTGCCAGGTGTCTATGGTAGTCTCCAAAAAACACCCGATGATGATCGGACGCAAACGTGACTTAGTATACTCGAATTTGGGCTCGGAATCAATAATATCCGACATGGACTTTTAGCGGAGTACAAATATCTCAAAAAAAACCTCAAGTCCAGGCCCAGTGGGTCGTTCCGAGCAAAATAAGTATAATTTGGGCCAAAACCGACACCAAAAATAAAAACCGTCTTTTGGCGACCGGGTCAAAACCCGGTCAAAGACGAACCCGTCACGCAAATCAGCCAAGTGCATTTCTCGAAACTGGCGCCCAAATCAAAAATTCAAAAAACAATCAAAGGTCAACTTCTTCCTAAATTATCTCGATCCCCTTTATCCACTCGATCGAGTGGAGCGTCATGAACTAGATCAGGCCCGTTTGCAAGGGCAATCGATCGAGTGCACTAGGGCCACTCGATCGAGTGACCCTAGGTCGAGGGGTAAAATCTATAAATACCCCTCCTTGTGCACTTCATTTCAAGTTTTGGTCAAATGGTCAAAAACCCTACATTTTCATCCTAACACCCTACACCACACTACATTTCAACCCTAAGCAATACTACACAAAAAACCGAGTCTACATCCCTCGTAAAACCGATACACACACACACACACCATAACTCACATACATCCTCGATACTCCCGACCTCCCCGTCATTATTGCGAGTCCATTTCCGAGGCCTTTACTAAGCATGTATGTTGAGGGTGTCCTAAACCCCATCTCGATCCTTACTATCTTGTTTCATCTTTTATTTACATTTTCGTATTTTGTATTATAATTGTACTAGTAACGCTAACTATAACACTAACTTTTTTATTGTTTACTAACATTTCAATTTCGCATTCTAACAATTAACATTTACATACCGCGTATATATACATACTAGTATTAAAATTCGGTTTCAAATACGTTTGACTATGACGATCGCCTAAAGTCCGTCTAACCCCTTTACGAGTAACAACGGAGGTGGCACCCTTTCGAGGAGCGCCGCCCCAATGTACTCAAGGGCATGATGTGATCGTGGTCGATCATATTTTAACGCATTTGATCCCATTTCTACGATTAGTACGGAACCCGTTGACACGAAAACCGACATCACATAATCCGAAAGGATTAGTTCCGATGTCGTGACGTAGAGGGGTGCAATTTCGTCACTAATTCAAAATTTCTAATCTAACTATAATATTTTCATAAAATTCCAATAACGGTGTTATAATCGCATGCATACACGATTATAGCAGCGGAAGCCAAGTTAAATTCAAATCGTGCAATATTTGTATTTAACTTGGCCAATTATCGATTTTAACCAAAAAATAAAACGAGTTGTCACTCGTACAGGAGCTACTCGACCGAGTACGTAGGCTACTCGATCGAGTAGCACCCAAAGAACTGGGCAGTAGCTACTTTAAAGGCACACTCGACGGTCTTGCACTATTAATTTTGTGTCGACGACTCTTTAGTCGTATCCGACACATGATTAATTTAGACTCCATTCCTCGAAATGATAAGTCGGGGCAAGGCATCAAGGTTCGAGATCGGGTTAGCACCACGCCTAGGTCTCGAACCTCCGTCCTTCGATTAATACGCAATATAATGCGTAATTGATCGAAGTTCGTCCGTTTAACTAACTCACGGTCTAGTGTATGTTTGTTTATACGGGTTCGTTTCGAGTCATTTATTCTATTTATCGCTCTTCTTATTTTAGTTTATTATTTCTATTAATCGTTGTATTGTGAATTCCGGGTTGTATTTCCGCCCGTGTAACTTGTACACTTTTATTTACGAGTTTTTTTTATTTACTTGCTTATCGCTTTATAAATGAACCTCGCATGCTAAACAACTTCGACCATAGTTAGATGCATTAAATGACGTAGTAAACCAATAATTCACATGCTTAGCCCGAAAACACTGTTTGCATATCATTTAGTCGTTTTACTAGCGCGCGTACACGAACATGTACGATGTCTTAGTAGGGGCCGCCATTGTGCGGGCGGGGTTGGATGTCCTTAGTGGGCTTCCCAACACTTACCCTCACCCCTTACTCATAACCTTGGTTTCCGGATGTCCGAAACCATTGGCGCACGAGAGTCATTTTATATACGAAAGCCGGTGTAAACGGTATCGATATAATAATGCAAAGGGACGAGCCCCATAAAATCTGAAATCGAAGTGGGCCGTACTTTGTGTATAGCCCACAACGACATAGAGTGGGCTCGAATGGTTCCGAATAACCACAAAATTCGGTGGCGACTCCATTTTGACTTAAATTTCGAACCCGAGAACAATCTTACCACGAGATTCATTCGCCTACCCAAACCCGCGCGTGGCCGCGTCGGGGTGGACCTACGTCATGTCCACAAATAGATTATGGAATAGATAAATTGTCAGACATAATTATTTGATATCTAAAAGTTGGGATGATTAATGAATGAATAATTTGTATATTTTGTTTGAATGATTATGTTTGTCACTATTTCGTGGTGTGACAACATGTAGGGGAAGTCATTCAACTTATTTGATAAAATTATTCATGCATAATTTTTAGAGTTGATATCTCATAATTTGTGAAGAGTATGTATATCTCTAATTGTGGGGGAAAGTGATAATCGATAGCATGTTTTATACATAAATAATTGAACCAAATGTAAGAGTTTTAATTTGTTGACTAAGTCAATAAATAATGGTTGCGTAAGGTTCATTTATTTATGTTGTACATCTAGCTTACACAACAATATATGAGATTATGATGATTGATTTTATGTGAGTAAAGGTTATATATTTTAATTTGTGGATTTGTCAAAAAGAAAATATAAGAGAAACAATCATCGATATCATTGTTCTCTAATATAAGAATGATGATGTATATATGGTGCAATAATGAGAATTGCAACATGTTGGATATCTATAAAGATGTTGGATCACAAGGTGAGATGCACAATGATCATGAGTAAACTTTCATCTTTATAATAATTTTATTATAAGTCTATTGAGAAGACTGTTATAATTTAATGTATTATGTATGCGTATTATTTTGCTCTTTTAACCTTACCAGGGTAATGCATGGTGATTGGGAGCTTAATATTTATTGCATAATTGTGGGGGCATCAATTGCTATGAAATATAATTTGGTGTATTTGAAAGGTTGAGCATATAGCTCTTAATGATCTTATAGCCCAAATTTGGGTAGTCTTTGTGAGACGGACTTGATGAGATCACCGTAATGATAAAGGTTGAGCATATAGCTCTTAATGGTCTTATAGCCCAAATTTGGATGGTCCTTGTGAGATGGACTTGATGAGATCACCGTAATGATAGAGGTTGAGATATTTCTCTTAATGAATCTATATCCCTATGTTTGGGTGGTCCTGTTGTGAAGGACTTGATGGATTCATCGTAGTGCTGAGAGGTTGAGGTTTAGAGCTCTTAATGATTCTATAGCTCATAAGTGAGTGGGTTATGTGGAGATATCCTTGATAGAATCACCTAAGTGAGTGTGAAGGGATGACCTCCTTCTATGAGAGATTGAGTTATTTTTGTAGAGCACTCATCAAAATCCCAAGGTTCATTTGGCCATAAATTTGTTGAATTGTATTGCGGAACTCGTGTGGAACTTAAGGTATGATATGTGTTGTGAGGGTAATTCAACCGAAGTTCAATAAGGAATTCAAATCGAAAGATATTCTCTAATTGTAAGTAAGTTGTTGACTCATTTCACTAATACGTTAATTCAAATCGAATGATATTAACGTCTAAGTGTCAACCTTTTCATATGCACAGAATTTTTGTTTTCGGTTTACCATTTGCATTAGTGGGGGATTGTTAGAAATAATGCAAAGTGAAATTGTTGACCATTCTTGCATAGTAAGAGCATCTCCCATTAGTAGCATATTAAACCTAATTTATTAGTATGGTTATGATTGTCATTATATTTATAATAATGACAATTCATTTTCCATCATTAAGTGACTTTGGATACCTTTTGAGGTTAGTCTCATATGACACTTATTATATAAGTATGAGAATGATAAGACATATGAGCATATACATCAAATGTCACCATCCAATTCTCTTTGATAAATTCAGAGTATACCATCGAGTTCCAACTCCTAATGGTTGAGTACACAACCTTTTAGGAGTGTTGTGTGACCTTGGGGGACGAGGCCCATTCCGATTTGTACCGTAGTCGGGGCGATTTCGTTTCTCATTCAGTAGCCTCCATACCACGACACAACGTATATTCTCTTGTTATATATTGCCCTTATAGTGACCCAATATTTCCAACATTATTAACCCTTGGCCGGCCACAAGGGGCAAGGGAAGACCACTTGCTTTTTCTTTAATTGCATGCTTACATGGGTAATATAATGCTTATGTTTGTGGCATGCTTGCATGCACATAGAAAACAACCACCATGGCTCCATTTCATATGTGTGCCGTGTGCATGTACATAAAATGGGCCCATTTTATTTTTGTCATTTGTTTTACAAAATGCTTATGTGTGACATGATTAATTATCTTAAATAATTGATCACATCAAATAAATAATATACTCTTAACTCTTTAAGTAGTATATTACAATTATATCAATATATAATTGGTCCCATAATAATAATCATTTGGCTAAATTTACAACTCCTTGTAAATATTAATAGCTAATTACCACTACCTCTAAAAGCGTACAAAACTCAACTAATTTAGTAATCTATATATTATATTAAATAGAAAGCAAAGCACTCTCCATGCTGAATTCTAAGGTGGGACACTTGGTGCGATGCGATTGGGTAGGAATTGAAAAGACGGGAGTTGAATACATAAAGTCGGTTATTATTAGTTAGGACCTTTCAACTTCTTTCTCATTCATTAGCTAATATGGTGAAATGTAAGCTCTTCTAACTTCTTTCTCATTCATTAGGTAGAATCCAAGGTGAGGAACTCATCAACTTCTTCCTCATTGATGATGTAGAATCCTAGGTAAAGCAATCAAAGTCAGTTATTATTGAAATGTAAGCTCTTTAACTTCTTCCTCATTGATGATGTAGAATCCTAGGTGAGAAGATTCCTCAAAATATTTAGTTAAATAATAATGATAATGACACATTCAATTACGTAATGAATAAAATGATTCCTCTAAACATTTATTCTCACGTTACTATACTAGCCGCATATAAATACCTCATACACACTACTCTAACGATACACTCTTTTAACACCCAAGCTAAAATACGCGACACAATATTGCAACAAAATAATCAAACCACAGACAACAAAGGAAACAAATGGCGCCAATAAGAACTACCATTGCAGGCTTGGTCCCCTCAAAGTCCAAATATTAGATAACAGCACGAGCCACAAGGATATGGCGCGTAACACCGAACAAAAACAGCCCCCCCACTGTCGCTAGACATGGTGCTATTAGACAAAGAGGTGAGGTCCCAACCCTTCAATTGGATAACCATTTTGATTCCCTGTCTATTTTTGTCGGTGCTACAAAATTGCTGAACATTTTGTTTCTTCTCATTCTGGCCAGTGAAACCATATACATGCAACAATACCCAAACGGTGGGTGACCTCATATGAAGGCGTGCTGCACGAGGGGAAAATTTACACCCTCCAACATTTTGAGGTGACGCAAAATAATAGATCGTACAAACCAGTAAAAGAAAACCCACACATCATCAAGTACACCCCATTTACATCGATACTGGAGGATAAGGACCAAACTCAAAGTATTCCACTCCACAAATTCAAATTCCACCCACTCGACAAATTGGAAGAACGCAACAACAAAAATGATTATTTGATAGGCAAGTACACCAACACATGCACTATAAAATGCAACAATTTTTCTATCTAAACACTTTATTTGCCTATTCACTCTTTTTAACAACATGGTGCAGACGTTTTTGGCTTCCTGAAAACGATTGAGGAGAAAAGGGAGGTGCTAACAAAAAATGGTCGGACACATTTACGTCATATACAAATACAAGATGGAAGGTACCTTCACCACCTTCACCACGCACTGTAAAGTAATTAACTTACCGCAATATAATGACTACATGCAGGGAAAAAATAGTGAACGTGACTTTATGGGGTGATGCGTCTGACTACATTACAGAAGAAATTAGCCGGCAAAATGGACATGACATGGTCGTAGTCATCACATCTGCAAGGGTCATAAATTATGAAGGTAATAAACTTTTGTTTATCAACTTTTATCGTTCATCTTTTTGAATATATGTAAATTTACATGCTCGAGTCTGTCACATATGATTATCAAAAACACGATTTTCAAAAAAGTTGTTCATTACTCCATATTGTGTGGTATGAGAAAATAAGGCAATATAAACCTACGCCACTTCAATGCCAAGGAAAATGTACATGGAACATATAACATGTGTATGTGGATGCACAAAATTTTGACACAACAGCGTACTACCAGTACTTCTCTTTTCTCCTCTTTCAACCTCACTCCTACTCATCTACTACTAGTGCTACTTTTGATTTCTACGCATTTCGGCATAGCACTAAACAGTACTTCTCCATTCGTCTCGATTGTTTATAAACCCGTGGTTTAGTACGACTATACACAGTCGAAAGGACAATAAAAAGGGGACGTAGGCTTAATATTATGTTATTAACTTAGTTAAAGTGTATAATAAAGTCAAATATTATAATGTCACTTAACATTATGTAGGTATTACGTTAACGCTAACATGTGTCTAATGGACACGCGTAATATGTTATTAACATAAATATTAGGTACTCGTTGAATCTTGATTTGCAGTCACATAGGAACCATTTTAAACTAATTGGTTTTAAGTTTTTTATTGTTACAAATCATATTAGTTAAATTGCTTTGATTTAATTACGGTTAGTCTAATCACATTTGACTGATCTTTTAACCTATAATAATGCTGCACATATCATACTTATTAACAAAGACTACAACACTGATGTAGGAGATTACCAATTACAATCCACATATGGGACCAAGGTCTTCCTCGACTTGGACTTGCCAGAGACTAGAATATTACTGCAAAGTAACCGTTTGCCCCCACAATAAATAAAACGCACATGAACCATGCCCCCGATCTCACATATACTAGATTAGCCACATATTATTATTTGCGTTGCCATACCACCCTACAGGGACCAGGAACCCGTTCAAATAAGAGTCCTCGATACTGAGGTCGCAGAAGATATGGTCACTTCAACCATTGCAGAGCTTCTACAAGTAGATGTCGACGATCAGGTAATGTCGACAGACATCGCATACCTACTGATGTGATATACCATTGAACATTTCCGATTAAATGAAACAATTGGAACAAAATGAGGTATACAAATCCCACGGAACGATAACAAAAGTAAGAACAAATGTTGACTGGCGGTATCAGTCTTGCACATCATGCCCCGCTGGAATCAACGAGGACGGAAAGTGTCGCCAATGTAACGAACCAATACCCTACCCCAAACAAAGGTAAGAAAAAACACAAAAAATATAACTCACCGTACGGTATGTTAAACCTATCTACTGCTCCTAGACAATATCACAAATATGATAATACCTACAACACAGGCACAGATTAATCACTACAATAGCGGACGAAACAGCATACGCATCTTTGGTGATTTTTGGGAGAGAAGCTGAGAAGATAGTCGGGAGACAAGGCCAATCGAAGCATCAGTAACCCAATATGAAAAGGTACGCACAAAAAATAACACACTAACTACTCAAACAAATTTTAACCATTTTGTCCTAACAAGAGAGCGAAAAGAGGACGGGGGAAAGGAGAAAGTGTTTGACATACTCTAACAATGTGTCGGGAGAGAATACACCATGAAAGTCAAGATTGGGATTACCAAATACAACTCCGAACGGGAACTAAAGTGTCAAATGGTATTGCCGACGCTAAAGGACCATCCAACTCCAACCACAGTGGAAAGGGGGGGGACAAAAAACAGAGGTAACAACAACAATTCTTACCCAAAAAACACCAGCATCTTTTTACACACGAGACCATAAACCCAAATAACCAATGTTTTCGCAGGTGCAACCACAACAAGACAACTTAGAAAGTTAGCCTACAACAAAGTTCTACCCTCCGGTGAACACCTCAGCTAAAAATGAGAAGAGAAAGATAGACATGGAGTAAGTTAATTATTATTACGTACACCAACTACAAGCAATTTTTCACTTATATTTCAATAACATAATTTCCACACCAAAAATGACTTACAGCTTCGAAGTGACAGCGAAAAAAGCATCCCCAGCGAAGGAAACAATAGAGAAAAAGAGGCCAAAAGTTGAAAAGACAAAATAGACCCCGACAGAGAAAAACACAGAAGAACAAGGGCATAATTTATGCAGATTACATATTGCAATTATTTTATAGTATACGAATTTTTTAATGTTTGATTCTTCCTTAGACTGGATCATGTCAACTTCTTTCGTTCTTTATATTTACATGTCATACATCTTTTAGTAGCTTTGATGATTCGATCTTCGCAACATCTGCCCTATTCACGATTACAACATCTTCTTTAAGCACGCGACGTGACAACCACATGGAAGTTAGACAAGTAAATTAGTAATCCCGTGCGGTGCACGGGCATGGCGACTAGTTAACTTTAAATACTAAATTAAGTCTTATTTAATCGTATTATAATAAGGCGTAAAATTTATTCAGTCAATTATCGTATAATAGACTAATAAACTTAATCAGATTGAGTTCACAACTCTATTTCCAATAAATAACTCTCATTACCTAGCATATATCAAATAAATACGCAAGGAGCTAATTAACTGTATCAAATACAAATAATTAGTTTTCTATTTGGGTCTCATCCTATAGGTGTGACCGAAAGGGATCAGTTGATCACCGCCGTCATGCGACAATAACGTCTAACTCTAGTCAGCTGAGCGTTATCGATTTACGTTAATCAATTGTCGTGGAGTATCAATGTACTAATTATCCCAAGTATATTCCGTCCATGAGAATTGATATATAAATGCACTATTGTGGAGGACACTTGCTCCAACACCCTCTCCCCGATGCGTAGGCCCAGAAGCAGTTGGCAGCTTGCCATAACCGCTGATGGGTAGCCGACGAAACCTAATCTACAAAACAAAACAAGTTAGCCAACAAAACCCACAAACCCGACTTCGAAGAAAAACCACAAAACTTACCCGGTACACCCGATCGCGCCACTCCATCCCGGGCTCCATCTCTTCCGCGGAGCAAGAAGGAAGAGGCTCGGTAAAAGCCACCCCGGCCACATCCACCTTAAGTAATGTTAGAGGGAAGTCTGGGGGCTGAACGATATCAGCCGGGTCGGCCAGCTAAAAAAAACACGCCGTTGAAAATTATAACCCATTTATGGGCTGAACAATTATACTCTTTTTTTTATTCTTGTAATTTATGGATTTGTATAACCCATTTGGAGAATTTCCTTTTTAGCCCTTTTGTAAAAAGAGGTCTTTGTATTGACTTACCATTTATTTTAATAAGATATAGTTTGTCAGTGTGTTTTAATCCCAACTCTACAGTGTTTCCGCCACTGTATTGCGTTAGAATTTCTAGGGGATTACAGTTGGTATCAGAGCATTGTTGCTCCCGACGCTTACACCTGATTCTAGGAAAAATACCAGTAAATGATTTGAACGTTAAAGAAATATTAGTGAGAGATGGGTAGAAACCAAATTAAGGACTAACTGTTAGGTTTATATGTTCTTGTAACTCAATGTTTAGCATTGAATATTTGTTGATTTTGTCTGGAGAAGATGGATGAATGATAAGTGTAGTTTGTAGTGCCTTTTTCACTATGTTTTGGTCCCATTTCCTTGTGGAATCGCTCCTTGGGAGCGATTTATGGGCTTCTTATGCTTCGTTTGGTTCGTTTCAGGTTCCCAAGACCGATTTGGAAGAGTTGGAGCGATTCTGACTCTATACATACACATTTTGGAGCCAACGGAGTAAAGGAACGATGACTCGATGCCTTGGAATCGACCCCGAGACCTTGGGACCCAATTCCGAGCCTACGAGACCCGATCCCGAGTCCCGAGAATCGGCGAGAAACCCATGAGAGGCAAGGAGGGACCAAAGAGCTCTTAAGGGAGGCCTACAAGACCCATCCCGTTCGGGATGGCCTCATCACATTCGGGATGGGGTGCGCTTTTGAGGAAGCCACTGTGAGCCCATCCCGGTCAGGACCAACCCATCCCGATCGGGATGACAGGGCCGTCCCGGTCGGGACCAACCCGCCCCGGTCGGGACCGTAGACCTGCATCGCGACTTCTTTTATTTCTTCTCCTTCATTCTTGTACCCATATATATACTCCCTTCTTGTATTAGTAACATATCTTATCATACCCTAGACTAGTTTAAGCCTCCATTAAGCATTAAACCCTAGATTAGCTTTCCTCTCATTAGTTTAATCTCTCTTTAATTCTTAGTTAATCATTGTAATTAGTTCTTGGATTAAGGGGATACTTGAAGATTGTTCCAAGCTTGACAACCTTGGGATTTTATTTGGGTTTCTTATTAATACAAGATTGCATCTTTTCTTCATCTAGTGTTGGTATAATCTTTCTATACTCTTGTTCTTTGTTATTCAATCTAGTTTCATCTTTTACATTTTGTTATTGTTATTGTTTGTTTATGATGAATGTTTGGATGCTTGTTCTAGTTTTTCTTGTGAATGTTGGTTTTCTCTTAACTATGAGTGAGTAGTTTCTTTGTGGGGTTAGTAGGGGGATTAAGGGTGGATTATGAGTGATTAGGGTTTGATTAAGGGAAAAGGGTGAATCTTTGTTGTTAGTCACATTCTGGGCATTCCATGTGTTTGTTGATATGCTTGTGTGAGTTGTAGTGGCCATGCTTCCCATACTTGTGTTGATCTTCTCATTGTGTGTCTATTATGTGGAAATGTTGAGAATAGTCGTAGTGACGAGAGTGCGGACTAGGGTCTAAGTTGCGAGAGCCCGGACCCACCTTGACATCGGTCTAAGTTGCGAGAGCCCGGACCGACCCTAGCAACTAGGAGACACCTATACCCTTGATCACCCCAATTACCCTTCTACTCCTATGAACCCGACCTACCCCACTTCCTTTCCATATTTGAGTTCATCTCCTTAGTTAGTCATCTTTCCATTAGTTTCATTGTTTAGTTGGTTCCTAGTTAATCATTAGTCTAGTTCTTACTTCTCCTCCACCATAGTTTTCCAATTATCATCTCTTTGTGTTTGTTTGGTGACCTAGTCTCGTTTTAGGTAGACATAGTCTATGCCTTGCAATACCGTCCTCGTGGATACGATCCCGACTTGCCCTAGCTACCCACTAGGCTAGTTGGTTGTTTATTGTTGGTTAGAACTCACGACAAATCATACCATCAATTTGGCGCCGTTGCCGGGGACGGTGCATTGTTTAGACTTAGTTTGCTTATTTCTAGACTTAGTTACCCTTCTTTGTGTTCTTCTACCCTCTCTTGTGCATATTTTCTAATTTTTCTTCTTTTCTTAGCTTTATTTTCTTTTTGTCTCTAGTTGTGCTTGTTTGTTGTCGTTGCCTAGTGCCCATAAAGCACTAGGTGTTCTCACGTTTGTTCTAGTGTGTAGTGTATGCCTAGGAGGGGAGGTGACTTCTATCTCTTTAATCCAGAGCCGGAGAGACTCTTTTGAGCCTTTCGCCAACGGACAATTAACCGGGTTAGGATCTCTCAATCAAGTGCAAGCAATACTCATCAAGGGCAAGCTCAAGGAGCCGACATTAGCGAGTCACCTCGAGAGACGGCCGGAGGGACATTCATCAATCCCTTCGGTAACTCTTCTTCTCCTAGTTCCCCCTCTTCATCTACCTCAACACCGTCTACACCACCATCTTCTCCCTTATATCCAAGAATGCCGAAGTTTTCATCTCACTCCACTTTCACGGAAGATGTCTTGCCGGGACCGAGTGCATTACCGGAAGCCTATACCGGGAATTTTGTGGCAAAGAGTCAATTCATCCAACTTGTGGAGAGGAGCCCATTTAGTGGTTTGTCCACCGAAGACCCGCACCAACACATGGAGACCTTCTCCGATTATTGTGACACTATATCCCAAACCGGGGTTACTCAAGATCAAATTCGTTGGGTACTTTTCCCGTTCTCTCTTATTGGAAAAGCGAAGCAATGGATCAAGAGTCTCGATAGGGCAACCATGGGTATCGATACTTGGAAAAATCTTGCCTTGGCGTTCTACCAAAAGTTTTACCCTCCGGAAAAGACGAATTTGCTTAGGGCCTCCATCACCGGGTTCCAACAAAGGGATGAAGAGAGCCTATATGAAGCTTGGGAGCGGTTTAAGTCTTTGGTAAGATCGTGCCCTCATCATGGACTCTCACAATGGTTCTTGGTGCAACAATTTTGGAATGGTCTTTATGAGGACTCGAGAGCTATTCTTAACATGGGCTCCAATAGTAGGTTCACCGAGGTCGATGACGATCAAACTTGGGCGAGAATCGAAGAGATGGCGGTGCATAATTCGCAATACTCTAGGCCTAGGAAGGCACATCGAGGAGGCATGCATGAGGTTGATGCTATCACTAAGTTAAGCATTGACCTTGGAGCTCAATTGAAAACACACATGGAGACTATTGACAAGAAGCTCCAAAGCCACCTCAACCAAGTCCAAGGCACTAGTTCCTCCACCGTCAACCGATTCAAGAAGTGAACGCTTTGGGGTTTGCACCTCCTTTACCTTATTTTGGGATGTGCGATACTTATGGAATCGTTGGTCATGATCCTATGAATTGTAGAGGAAGTATTGAGCAAGTGAACGCCTTTCAAGCGTTCAAGCAAGGTGCCTCCTACTCTAATCAATACCAAGCTTCCAATCAAGTCCCTCAACAACAAGCACTTCAACATCAACAACAACATCGTCCCTATGTTCCACCTCCCCTAAGGGACAACACTCAAGGTTATTAAGGTTATATGGGTAATCCATGACCCTTCAACAACTTCAAGCAAAATAACCAAGGTACCTTCCACAACAACAATCAAGGGTTCCAACAAGGGAACTTCAATCAAGGTGGTTTCCAAGGAAACCAAAATTTCCAAAGACAACAAAACCACAACCAAGGCCTTAATCAAGGCAATTCTCATGGGTTCCAAGGGAACCGTCAACAGCAAGCTACGCAAGGTAATCAACAACAAAGCAAGCCTAGGAGCCGGTCTCCTACTCATGATTATGGCATTCCTCTCGCCATCACCGATACTCCGCATAATCCATCATCTCCACCACGGGATTTCGACATACAAAAGCAAATGTTGGATATTCAAAGGAGTACTCAAGACATGCAAAGGAGTCAATTGGAGACACAAATGTCACAACAAGGAATCATTGCTCAAATTCTAATGGATAACAAGGAAATGAAAACTCACATGAAGATGATTGAGAATCAAGTATCACAACTTGCATAGGGAAGTTCCTCAAGACAAAGGGGGCAATTACCTCCTCAAGGTGAAACTCCAAATTTTGAGCATGTCAACGCCATCACCTTAAGGAGCGGTGCCACCTATAATCCTCCCGTGTTTCGTAGTGAGCAACAAGCAATGAAGGAAGTTGTGTCTCCAATTCAAGAAGATTCAAGCTCGGAAAATCCAATGGAGGAGCAAGTTCTTTGGGAAATTGAAAAACCCCAAGAAGACAACCCTCCCCCACTTCAAGGGAAAGACAAGGGTAAAACGAAGGTGTCATTTGAGAAATCCACCCCTATTGAGCAAAACGAGTACCAAATCAAGTTGTCGTTCCCATCAAGGCAAATGAAGACTAAGGTAGATACTCAATACGACAAGTTCCTTAACATTGTGAAGCAATTGGATGTTAGTGTCCCGTTCACCGAGTTACTTACCCAAATCCCGACATATGGAAAATTCATGCGGGAAATCCTAGCTAGGAAGGGGTCCATCGACAAGGAAGAGACGGTAGCGTTCACGAGGGTGGTGAGCGAGCTTATTCAAGGTTCCACGCTTCCGAAGTTGAAGGATCCGGGTAGTTTCTCGATCCCTTGCACCATAGACAATTTCATGATCAAGAATGCATTATGTGACTTGGGCGCGAGTGTGAGCATCATTCCCTACTCTATTTGTTACCGACTAGGGATGAAGGAGTTGAAATGTACGTCCATTACACTCCAAATGGCCGATAAATCTCTTAACCGACCATTGGGAATGCTTGAGGATGTGCCGGTACGAATAGGGAAATTCTTCATTCCGGTCGATTTCATTGTGCTCGATATGCCGGAGGATGCAAACACTCCCATTATTCTTGGGCGTCCATTTCTACACACCGCGGGTGCCATGATCGATGTGAAGAACGGTAGGATCACATTTGAGTTAGGCGAGGAAAAGATAGTGTTCGACCTCCAAGGCAACACTTCGCCTACTAAGGATGAATCATGCAATATGATCCAAACCAAGAAAGACATCGATCTAGGGGTGAGTCGGGAAAAAGCTTGAAGAAGTACTCTTATGTACTTGAAGATGATGACTCCGAGAGTGAGGAGGATGAGAGCCCACATCATGGGTTAGTTGACAAATGCAATGACAAGGAGCAAGATGAGCCTCCCTTGGGGCCACATGAGGATCGTTGGACGTTTGGGTTTATCCCGAAAGACCGCAAGTACAAGTTCAAGCCTTTAAACTTAGCGGATCGGGATGCCCCGGGAACGTCGAGGCAAGGCCATGAAGAGTCTTGGGAGGTGGTTGGTTATATGACATGCTTGATTGAAGACTTTGCTAGGGCCTTCGACTTGTTCTTACGTGCCCTTGATGGAGATGGAATTGGTCATGGTTGTTGAAAAAGAATGAAGAGAGCACCATCCTTGGTTTGACGGAGTTCCACAAGAACCGTCTCATTGTATATATCCTTGTATTGTATTTTATTTGGTTTTTCTTGGTGAATTCTTGTAATATTGGATTATTGATAAGCGATGCGAGGGAGAGAGTTTTATGTTGAGTTTTAGTTTGTTTGATAGGTATGAAGTGAGAATGCTTCCTAGAGAAGAATAGCCATGATAGAGCTTGGGTTGTAAGTACGAGGATCGGCCTTTTGAAGCTTGGAGCAAGCTTTTGGGATTGTGGAAGTTGAAGAAGGCCCATCCCGACCGGGATGAGGCGTCCCGACCGGGAAGGGTGAGGCATCCCGACCGGGAAGGGTGCCGTCCCGATCGGGATGGGTGTACCAAATTTCGAGCATGCTGTGGGTCCGTCCCGACCGGGATGAGGGCGTCCCGACCAGGACGAGTGAGGTAACCCGACCGGGACCAACCATCCCGACCGGGATGGTCCTCTACTCCCCCTTTGTGTTTCTTCTTCGACAATTGACTCCACCCAACCGTTTTATGACCCCTCCCAACCTCCCTAGCTATCCTAGACTTATCATATGCCTCATTTATTTCATTGACATGCCCTCACTCCATTTCCTATCCACTTTACACCGACTCTCACATCAAATCCCACCCCCTACCATTACTACCCCGACCATGAGTTCTTCTTGAGTGTGAAGCGAGATGGCAACTGAGAAGACAAGCGACGAGCCTCTAATGATCATCGAGACGATGGAGCAAGTGAGTTACTAACCGCTCGGTTTGGGTAACTATCCTTACTTTTCCGTCTTTTTATCGCTTGTATTCTCTTATTTGCCCCCTTCACCTTGAGTCATGGTATCGTAGTGGCCTTCGAGGCCGTAGTATGGTTGCTCCCGACTCCTGATGACGTGATTACGTCGGGATTCGATCGATTAATCCAATTGTACAAGATTTCACCCCTTTTTTAGTAGTTAGTCGGATTTGGACGGAATCCGGGCTAGGTGACTTGATTACACCTAGCCCTCCCCTCCCATTTCCTTTTATTTCTTTCTTTTTATTTTCTTCCCCCTTCCATATCTTTTCTTGTCTCGGCCCATGGTGCTTGACTACACCCCGGCCGGACGCCTTCTACCTTTTTCTCCACTTTTCTTTTTGATTTTTAGCTTTATTTTCGTAGTTTTTCTTCTTTTTCTTTTGTCTCTCCGCACACTACGATCGAGCATGAGGACATTGCTCGGTTTAAGTGTGGGGGAGCGATATTCTAGTGTAGTTATCTTTATTTTCGTAGTTTTTCGAAAAATCTTAAAAATCCCAAAAAATTCGAAAAAATTTCACAAAAATCAAAAAGATTTTCTTTTGTGTGTTTTCCTTTTTTGTCTTTGTGTCATATATTTGTTTTGTATTGTGTGTGTTTTGCCCCCCTCTTCCTTATAGGTTGCTTAATCACCGTTGTTTGGAAAGCTTTGAAGACATCCGGTAACATCTTCTAACCCTCTTTCCCTCTTTATTCCTTGTGATGTTTGGAGAAGGTTGTGTTGAGGTGTGCTCGGGTGGAGCTTGTACATACTTGTGGTGGATTTGTTGACTTGTTTGGAAATTCGGGGTGGTGTTTTCTTTGTTCATGTGTTTGTCTTGTTTTGTGTTATTTTGTTCCCTTTTTTGTTTCTTTTTATTTCGTTCTCGTTGAGTCTCTATTTTGTGTTATGTTTGCTGAGTCTTGTGTGTAAAAGGTTTTCGAAAACCCGATTTATAGGCTAGAGTGCGAGTGTTTACTTTCCCTTCCTAGTTGTATAAATCGAGTCTTGGACTTTAGCCTAGTAGAATGACCCTAAATCAATGATTTCGTTGGTCCTTTACCTTGAGTCAACCTAGCTTACTAGGGATTTACTACGGGATTTGCACTTTTGACCATTATGACCACCCACGGTGTGAAAAGGCCTTGGTTACCGAGTCTCATCCCTTAGGTGACCGTGTTTAGGATCGTTTGATTAGTCCATGTTCTTCCCTTTTTGTGGGTTTGAAGGGAAAGCGCGCTCCCAACTTACCCATTTCCCTACCTCCTACACATATCACACAATAAATTGCAATTTGTTGATTCTCTCTTTCTTAATTGTCAAGAAATGCCAAAAAGCCAAATCTTGCCAAAAAAAGGGCAAAGAAAAGAAAAGAAAGAAAAATGAAAGAAAGAAAAGAATGAAGAAAAAAAAAAGGCACAAAAGCCAAAAAGAAAATAGAAAAGAAGAAAAAGAAATGGCATGGCAACAAACAAATCAAAATGTCGAAAAGAAAGAAAATGCCAAAAGAAAACCCGTCTCACAAAAAGAAATCCCCACAAAAGTAAGCCTTTTTCCGAATTTCGCCGTGAAGAGCCTACCAAAGGACCGAGTCCCGAGGAAGGATGATAGCGGCATTAGTCGGACTTCCCACATTTTGCATGTTTTCCACCTTTTTACTTGGACTAGTTAGGCGGTTTTGGACGCGGGACGACCCTCTTGGCTCACGCTAAAGGGGGCGGGGTCTCACTTACCTACAGTGTCGACTAACACCGTGGTTCTTCACTTTTCCACTCCGCCGATCGTCCCGTAGTACGTTTTTAGAAAGTTAGAAGGACCTAGGTAAGTTACCAACGTTTTTGTTGCTTTATCGTCATACTATTAGGGTTTAGTTCACCTTGGTTTTTATGTCTAGCTTGGGAACGTTGTCACTTGCCTCGAGTCCTAAACCGGTGCTTCTTTCACCGCTTGTTTGAGGGAAGCGGTATTTGTTTTTTTTTGGTGCAACCGATTGTGTGTTTGTTTGTTTGTGTGTTTGTTTGTTTGTGTGTTTTGTGTCCGGTTGCATCCACAGTTTTGTCGCAAGACCCCACTTGCATTGCGGAGTGCACTTTTCCTCAAAGTGCATTCGCGTGAGTTGAAAGGGCGTAGGGTGCGCTAATACCCATTCGGCTAGTATAGTAGTTAGTATGTGCTTACTCGAGGGCGAGTAAGGGTTAAGTGTGGAGGAGTTGATAAGTGTAGTTTGTAGTGCCTTTTTCACTATGTTTTTGTCCCATTTCCTTGTGGAATCGCTCCTTGGGAGCGATTTATGGGCTTCTTATGCTTCCTTTAGTTAGTTTCAGGTTCCCGAGACTGATTTGGAAGAGTTGGAGCGATTCCGACTCTATACACACACATTTTGGAGCCAACGGAGTGAAGGAACGATGACTCGATGCCTTGGAATTGACCCCGAGACCTTGGGACCCAATCCCGAGCCTCCGAGACCCGAACGCAAGTCCCGAGAATCGGCGAGAAACCCATGAGAGGCAAGGAGGGACCAAAGAGCTCTTAAGGGAGGCCTACAAGATCCATCCCGTTCGGGATGGCCTCATCCCGTTCGGGATGGGGTGCGCTTTTGAGGAAGCCACTGTGAGCCCATCCCGGTCGGGACCAACCCGTCCCGATCGGGATGACAGGGCCGTCCCGGTCAGGACCAACCCGTCCCGGTCGGGACCGTAGACCTGCAGCGCGACTTCTTTTATTTCTTCTCCTTCATTCTTGTACCCATATATATACTCCCTTCTTGTATTAGTAACATATCTTATCATACCCTAGACTAGTTTAAGCCTCCATTAAGCATTAAACCCTAGATTAGCTTTCCTCTCATTAGTTTAATCTCTCTTTAATTCTTAGTTAATCATTGTAATTAGTTCTTGGATTAAGGGGATAGTTGAAGATTGTTCCAAGCTTGACAACCTTGGGATTTTATTTGGGTTTCTTATTAATACAAGATTGCATCTTTTCTTCATCTGGTGTTGGTATAATCTTTCTTTACTCTTGTTCTTTGTTATTCAATCTAGTATCATCTTTTACATATTGTTATTGTTATTGTTTGTTTATGATGAATGTTTGGATGCTTGTTCTAGTTTCTCTTGTGAATGTTGGTTTTCTCTTAACTATGAGTGAGTAGTTTCATTGTGGGGTTAGTAGGGGGATTAAGGGTGTATTATGAGTGATTAGGGTTTGATTAAGGGAAAAGGGTGAATCTTTGTTGTTAGTCACATTGTGGGCATTCCATGTGTTTGTTGATATGCTTGTGTGAGTTGTAGTGGCCATGCTTCCCATACTTGTGTTCATCTTCTCATTGTGTGTCTATTATGTGGAAATGTTGAGAATAGTCGTAGTCACGAGAGTTCGGACTAGGGTCTAAGTTGCGAGAGCTCGGACCCACCTTGACATCGGTCTAAGTTGCGAGAGCCCGGACCGACCCTAGCAACTAGGAGACACCTATACCCTTGATCACCCCAATTACCCTTCTACTCCATGAACCCGACCTACCCCACTTCCTTTCCATATTTGAGTTCATCTCCTTAGTTAGTCATCTTTCCATTAGTTTCATTGTTTAGTTGGTTCCTAGTTAATTATTAGTCTAGTTCTTACTTCTCCTCCACCATAGTTTTCCAATTATCATCTCTTTGTGTTTGTTTGGTGACCTAGTCTCGTTTTAGGTAGACATAGTCTAAGCCTTGCAATACCGTCCTCGTGGATACGATCCCGACTTGCCCTAGCTACCCACTAGGCTAGTTGGTTGTTTATTGTTGGTTAGGAATCACGATAAATCCTACCATCAATGAAAAAGATGTTGATAGGATGCTGCCCCAGATCGGGACAAGACCTGCTTAGAACTTTCAACGCCTGCTGACTCGAGTTGACAACGTGGTGCTCCAAGAAAGATGCCGATTGTGGCTTTTTAGCTACGGATCAGTTTGCTTAAGCTACAGGTTAGACGATGAAGAGTAGATTCATGTTCCAAGATGTTGCAGTGGAGCCAGATGGAGCAACCCAAGACTGGAGTGCTCATTCCTCTACAAGAAGATGAAGTAATCCTTTTGGTTCCCTCGTGAACCTTAGAGGTCCGAACTTTCCCTTCTTGTTTAGGTCTTTATTATCTAGAATCATCATTTCTTGTCTTCCTTCCTCTACTTCTTCCAATTCTTCTCTTATATGTTCTATTCTTCATTCGCTTGGTGAACCCTTGTTCTATTCCCCTACTTTACCATCTTTCTTCTTGAGATTCTTGGTTTGACCGAATTCCGTCTGAGTGAACCCCGTGAAAAGTCATAGATGTTTGAGGTTTAGTAAACCCTTGTTACATGGTTTGAGGATTGTGATTTATACCCTATTACCTATCTTATTAGACTTTTGAGGTCGATTTGAATGATAAATTGCTGCTTGATGGAATTAGGACGATACCTTAGACACTGAACCTTGGGTTATAGGTTAGTGTGATTATTTTGGAGTACTTAGAGTTTAATATATTTTGGAGTAGTAAGAGTATGTCATTTTTTTATGGATATCTAGTACCTAACCTAGGACCGAACTAAGAGTAATTGGCAGTATACCTTGGGATTCTTACCTAAATGCTTTTAATGGATGTATCGTGAATATTCGGGATCATAGAGTATTGTTTATAGTGTTAACCCGAGTGTTGTGGTACCATTGAAGGTTTTCATTAATATCGTTAGAAATTTTGGTTGACAT
Organism: Agrostemma githago; assembly: GCA_958450325.1. Taxonomy (NCBI): domain Eukaryota; kingdom Viridiplantae; phylum Streptophyta; class Magnoliopsida; order Caryophyllales; family Caryophyllaceae; genus Agrostemma; species Agrostemma githago. The sequence continues at coordinate 31,275,931 of OY288256.1, forward strand.
AGACTACCCGTGTTTCTTAAGGATTAGATAGTTGATCGTTGTTTAAGGTTGTAACCTATGGACTTTGGAGTTGAGTGATCTAACTTGGATAAATTGTTGTTAACCTTGAAGAAGAGAAACATATTGTACAAATAAAGGTTTGATTCATCGCGTTGTTTTGAGGGATACTTAATGCGAATCGACTTGATGGATTTATAGTTCAGAACCCTTAGACCATCGAGTTTGTGGCTTCGTTGAGTTAATAGAAACATTAGTCGAATGACGTATTTGAAGAGGTGAGTGTTTGCGCCATTACCTATAGGTTTGAGTGTGTTTGAGGATTTATATTATATTTTCCCTACTTCTGTACTTGTGGCATTATAATTATGTTGGTAATCATTTTTGAGGATTTCGTACCCGAGCATTGCTAAATTGGTGGATCTTCTTTAGTGTTCCTTACTCGAGAAATTTGGAATATACCTCGATTTCAAACTTTAGGAGTTTTGGATTTAGGAACCTTATCGATGGCAAGTTTGGGTATGTTGATAACCGTTGGAATTTTAAGTAATGAGATTAGATTCAAAAGCATTGTGGATTAGTTTCGTGTCGTTTGAAATCACGTAAGAATTTTTTGGAGATTGTGACTTGGTGGTACTACCTTTGGACTTAACTTTGTTGGATAGAAATTAGGAAACCGTGTTGTGGGAGTCGTGCCGGAAATCTCGAGATGGTTAATTTATTCTCTAATCCTCGAGAACTCTTTTTGACTCTCAATTCGTCCTTCCCTTAGCTTTTCTTAAATCATGCCACTTCTTCTTCGGCTAATTTTCTTCGACTTCTTTATCGGGTTTGGAAACTTTTGTTTCGATTTGTCGTTGACCTTCACTCTAATTTATCCGTTCACCTTTTTCCCGAACCCGTGTTATGAAAAGGTTGACTAATCTAAATTTTTGGGCTAACGTGAAATTTTAACATTTTGAATTATAAATTTCAAAACTTTGTATTTCATTTTTATTCTATTTTTGGTCCCGTTTCAAACGGGTCTAAATAATTTATTTTAAAGTATTTCAAATTTTTTTAAAATTTTAATTTTGATTTTCATGTGACCGAAATTTTATGAAAACTTTCTGATTTGCAAATACTTTGATTTTTATAAGATTATTATGTAAAACGATTTAATATTTTCGAAATACTTCGTACGTATAATTTTATTTTATTGAAAATGTTTTTCGACTGATTTGATTCTTATTTATTAACTACAAAACTTGATTTCTCAAATTTTGTTTACTCTTAAAAGAAAGTATTGTCGAATTTCTTAATTAGACGTCTTACTGTTGCTTTGAAAATATTTGGGTACTCTCCCCTCAAGTTTCATTTACAAATATTATTTATCGTCATTATTTTATAAAATAATTTTTAACTTGCAAATTTATTAATTTAAATGATTTTAAACTTTGGGAATTGAGCCCAACTCTTCTTTAAATAAATGTCATCCTCAATTTCGATTTCATATCACATTTGATGTTGTAATTTTTTTTTTTAAGAAAAAAAACCGAGATTGTGATGTGAGTTAAGCATTCTCCTTTGTTCAAATGATATAACCTTATTTTCCACTCTATTATTATGTTTTTGTTAGTTTCGAGAACGAAACTTCTTTTTAGTGGGGAAGATTGTAACACCCCCGATTTTATAAATTAAATTAATCTAAAATTATGTTCGTATTTTTATTTTTACGATTTAACACGTAATTATTATAATTATTATAGAACAAATTTATCGTTTAATCATTTCAAACTCCTAAAATTCTATTTGACTCGGAAACTCTCCTTATATTTAAAATATATTTTTATTTCTGTTTCGATTCATTTTATATATTTAATTTAATTTTATTTATTTTATCGAAAGTCTATTTCGATGGTTTAAATTCTAAATTTTATTTATTTATTTATATTTAAGCTCGAATTTCTATTTTCGACTCGAAGTTCATTTATATTAAGTTTCGTCAAAACATTTATTACTTTTCCTCGAAAAATCGGTTTAATTCACTTTAGCGAAAATTTATTATTTATCGGAAAATACTATTTCATCGTCTAAATTATTTAATTCTATAATCTTCGTTTTCGTCTCGAATACTTTATTTACTCATTTTATTTTACGGCCCGATTATTTATTAATTTCATTGATTCGTTTTTAATTCTATTTCGTGGGTCAGTCAACTTATCGTTTCAGAATTCATTTCCTACCCGATTCATTTAATCAGTCCGTATTGTTTTTAACCTCTTTGTTTTCCCTCTATGCGTGCATCCCCCCTTACACATTCACTCCCTTGCTTTGTTTTCTCCACCCTTCATTACGTTCTTTTCCTCTTTTGTTTGGATTCCACCGCTTGGCTCCCTCATTCAACCCCCGCTTCATTCTTCCTCCCTTCCTTTATTTTATTTCTGTTTTCCCCGCTTCCTCTTTGTTACTCTGCTGTGTGATTTTGGCTTTCTTCCTCTCCTTCTCCTCCAGCCAGCAACTTGAATCTCTCCCCTGTTTCCGGCCTCTTTTTTCGCCATTTCTGTTCGCTGCGTACTTGTGGACATGACATAGGTCCACCCCGACGCGGCCACACGCGGGTTTGGGAGGCGAATGAATCTCCATATGAGAATGGATCGAATTGAAATTTAAATCGAAGTTGGAGTCGCCACCGAAATTTGTGGGAGTTCGGGCCCATTCGAACCCACTCTATGTCGTAGTCGGTCGTGTACAAAATACAGCCCATTTCCGATGTCAGAGTTTATTGGGTTCGTCCCTTTGCATTTGATACCGATACCGACATTATCGGATACCGTGTATTGAATGACTCTCGTTGCCAATGGTTTCGGACATCCGGAAACCGAGGTTCTGAGTAAGGGGTGATGGTACGTGTTGGGAAGTTCACTAAAAACACCCAACCCCGCCCGCACGTTAGCGGCCTCTACTAGGATATCGTTTAATTTTTAAATACGCGTGTTAGTGATACGATGAATGTTATGCAAACATTGTTTTCCTAAACATGCGAGGAATTGGCTGGGTTGCTAAGTCGGTTTAATGCATGAAAATTAACGTCAAAGTTGAATTTAGCATGTGAGATTCGTTTTAGTACAATAAAACAAACGATGAAAAAAAATGACTTTGCTACAATGTATGAACAAACGAGTTAGTATTGATTTGTGAATAAAAGACGTAAATATGATAATATGCATGGTTATGAAAAAGGATTTTATGATACGTGATGGATTAAACACGTGTAGACCGAGGTTGAAAAATATTTGTCGAAATCTGAAAATATGCCTAGAAAACCGCTGTTTTATGTAAGAAACGATGTAAAATAAAAGAAGAAACGAGAAAACAACAGGTCGCGGTTTACAGGCCCCCGCGCGACTCGCGCGGGTAGCTGTTTCGGATCGGGTTTTTCGAAAATCATTAATTTTAATAAATCGCGTACAAATATGGATTAATTTATACTCGATTTATATTTTCGATATTCGTCGTATCCGATATTCGATTACGAAATCGATATCAAATATTCAAAATAATTTTTAGAAAAAGTTTCTTTAAAAATCGTTTTGAAAAGAAATTGAACGAAAAGAAAAAAATTATTAATTCTTTCCGCGTTAAAATCGTCGTATTTTGTAAAAAAAGATGTAATGATTTTTTAGCATCAACGAGATTTAATTTAGTTTTTGTTAGATACGATATTCGATTAATGAACCGGTATCGTATTTTAAGAACGTTATATATGAAAATAATTTTGTAGTATCGATATTAGAAATAAATAAGAAAAAATGCGACGAACGACCCGTAAAACAAAAATCGACCGACGACGAAAAAAAGAAGAAAAGACAAAAAGGAGAAGAAGAGAGAAAGGAGAAGTCGGGTTTGATTTTACACCCTCAACCTACATGCTTCGTTTACTCGGATCGGGGCTCGTCGGAATGTGGCTAGGGCACGGGAGCGTCGATTTAATGTCGGTGAGTTATGGTGGTTTGGTTTGGACGTGTAAGGTGGCGGGTGAGGTAGCCGGTTTTTGTCGGGTCTCGGGTTGTACTATCGGTCTTCCGATGCTATGTGTATGAGTCTCGAAGTGTGTGTTTCTTATGAATTGTAGATGTGTTTGTATCGTGTGTATTGTGTGTCTTGTGTTGAATGTGAGGGTCCTATTTATAAGTGAAGTCCTCGATAGGAGCTAGGAGAAGTATTCTTGCTTAGATGACAGGAAATACCGGTTTGGATAGGAAATGTAAGAGGTTGAAAGGAACGAGAATTCCGTTTCTTGGTGAAGAAGAAACGTACCTCGGCTGAAATGGGGCTTCTTGGCCGAGTATTTGATGCTCGGTCGAGTGTTTGATTCGATATTCGGATAGAATTCCTACTTGAGATCGAATTCCATCCTCAAACGGATGTGTTTAATATTTTGCGTAGCTGATTTTTGTAGTGTTTGAGTTCAAACCAGACTCGTGAGGTGTCACGGCTGGTCCGTGTGTCTCATAAATATCTTTGACCGAGTTTTGACTCGGTCGCTAAAAGACGGTTTTGCCCCTGGTGCCGGATTCGACCCAAATTAGTCTTATTTGACTCGGAACGACCCACTGTGCCAGATTTTGAGGTTGGTTTTGTGAGATTTGTACTCCATAAAAAGCCCAAGCCAAATGCCAATGATTTTGAGCCCGTTTTCGAGTATATTAAAGCACGTTTGCATCCGATCATCATCGGGTGTTTGTCGGAAACTGCTATAGACACCTGGCGGTCAAAATGTGGGTGTCTACCGAGCCCCCACTCTGACTGAGGCTTGGACAGGGCGAAAGTTTGAGTAGCCACCAGGCCAATCAAAGATTAAGACCTGGCAGACTTCCGGTCGGGTCGTTTATAGTCCAGTAGACTAGCGTAAAAGGGCTCGCCAGCCATAAGTTGGAAATCATACATGAGCTGATGATGATAACTCCGTGGGGAATCGGACTTGTCGACAAGTCTTAGGTGCGCCTATATGTGGGCCCATCCCGTTAAATGTCGCTGGGGAGTTAGTTGTATAGTTTTGCCTGAGTCGTCCTGTACATGATTTATGCAGAAACATTTTGCATGTAACATTTGTAGGAGAAATGACTCGCGCTGGGGAATAAAAATTTTGAAGAGGATTTTGAATTTTTGAATTTGAAAGAGTTTTGAAAACTAGAGTATTTTTTTTTTTTGTTAAATGGTAAGTATATTGATAAATAAAAAAATCATATACAGTGTGCTATGATTCTAGTTACATATTCAGAGTCCCTCGTACTTAAATTCCCTTTCCTAATCCCTCGGAAATACATTTGAAGTTCTTTTCTAATCCTTTCACTAATAATATCAGGTCTCGTGATCATGTAATCCATTCTACTCTGATTTCGCTGCATCCATATATGGTAAACACACGCATTGATCACCCCGTTCACAATCCCTCTCTTCAACTTCGAGCCTCTTAACTGTAATCTCCAATTGGTATTCAGCGATACCTGCATTCGACATTCTACCCAGCTTTGAACATTCAGAAGTACAGCCTTACTGTACTCACATTGGCAAAACAGGTGAGCTACTGTTTCTGTTATTTGCGCACACAAACAGCAATCAGTTTCATCAGTAATCTGCATTTTGTACAGCTTGTCTCGAGTTCTTAGCGCATCCTGTAGATGAAGCCAAGCAACGTATCTGTGCTTAGGGATCGACCATTTACTCCACACCAGACGTGCCCAATCCATTTTCTCTCGCTTTAATCGACACCAATTATATCCTCTCGCGACAGTATACTGACATTGAGCATTCCACTCCCCACGCGAGTATCCATCTTTGAACACATCTTTAGCCTGACATATCTTTCTCCAACCCCAACTTGAGTTCATTGTAGGAATGTAGTTCATCCACTGAGCTCCCTTTAAATACACCGAATTCACCCATTGAACCCATAATTTATCCGGATGATTGAGAATCCACCACGTCATTTTCCCTATCGCTGCCTTATTCCAATGACAAGTCTGTCTAAGATTCAATCCACCCTCTTCATACGGAACACAAACTTTCTCCCACGATACTAGTGGGGCTCTGGAGTAGGTCGTTCCCCCCTCCCATAGGAAATTACGGCAGATGTCTTCAATTTTTTTAATAACACCACTGGGAATGAGAAAAATACTCGCCCAATACTGATGCAGCGTGCTGAACACGGACTGCACCAGCACCAATCTTCCCATGTAGGAAAGTTTCCTCGCTCCAATCTTCCTAATTCGCTTGGTGACTGAATCAATCAGAGGCAAGCAATCAGTGATCGTCAGTCGGGAGCTCTTAATGGGGACACCCAGATACTTAAATGGCAGATTGCCTTCAGTACATCCTGAGACGGCCAAAATATCTTGCCTGTCAACAGTCCTGACTCCATTGAAATAAATGTGAGTCTTTCCTGGACTGATTTTTAACCCCGAGGCTGCTGAAAACGTAGCAAAAGTACGTAAAAGTACCATCATAGATTGAATATCTCCTTTACTGAAGAGTAATAGATCATCGGCAAACACCAGGCTGGTCAATTTCATAGGCTTACACATCGGATGATAACTAAACTTTTCATTAGAGGTAGTGTATCGAAGTAATCTCGTCAGATATTCCATGCATATAGTAAATAGGAGGGGGGAAAGAGGATCCCCTTGTCTTAGCCCTCTCTTCCCATGGAAAAAACCAAAGGAATCTCCATTAATACTAAGTGAGAAAGAAGCAGTGTGTACGCATTGATTAAGAAGATTACGAAAATCATGAGGAAAAGTAAGATGTTCCAACATCTGTTCAAGGAATTCCCACTCCACAGTGTCATATGCCTTTTGCATATCCATTTTGATCAAGCATCGAGACGACACAGCTTTCCTAGTGTATAACCGTACCAAGTCTTGACAAATAAGGATATTTTCCACTATAATTCTTCCCCTAATGAACCCACCTTGAACCGGTGATATGATCTCCGGAAGAACCTTAGCCAATCTGTTGCAGAGGAGTTTAGATATGCATTTGTACAGCGTATTGCAACAGGCTATAGGACGGAACTGAAGCACCGATTTTGGACGTTCAACTTTTGGGATGAGGACCAAATTCGTGGTGTTCAGCTGCTTGAGAAGCATTCCTGATTGGAAAAAATCTTTAATGGAAGCACAGAAATCCTCCCCGATAACTGACCAAGCATCCTTAAAAAATTGGCTGGTATACCCATCCGGCCCTGGAGCTTTATCATTCGGGATACTAAAAAAACTTTTTTAATTTCCTCATTAGTAACCTGCTCCTGTAACACAGCATGATGTTCTTGACTGCACTTCGGCCCCATTTGCATAACCTTGCTAGACACAGGTGTAGATTCTGTCCTGCTCCCAAGTAAAGTCTGATAGAATGACAGGAATGCATATTGGATATCCTCAACAGATTTGCATTCCTTACCTTCGACATCTTCAGTCATCGAGACTCCATTACGCAATCTTTTGGCCTTAAGAGACCCATGAAAAAAGGCAGTGTTAGCATCCCCTTCATTAACCCAATGTTCTTTAGCTTTCTGACTTAGGAAACTATACCTAGCCCTGTCAAGTTCCCTATACTGTTCAGCAGCCTGCATCTCAGCCATAATCAAACTATGATTAGTAGGATCTTCCCTCAAACTCTTCTGGCTATCCATAAGTTTCACTTGTGCAATATCCGCTCTTTTATCAATAGCATGGAATCTGGTTTTATTCAGTTCTTTTGAAGGATATTTGTGTCGTCTTAGCTTCACTGCAAACTGGTACATCAGCGTACCATCTACAGGTTGCTGCCAAGAGTTTCTTACAATATCAACAAATTGCTTATCTTGACTCCACATATTAAAATACTTGAAGCATCTTTTGCCCCTTTGCTGCACTGGATTATCAGAGATGACACAAGGATTGTGATCGAATAAACCTTCTGGTGTGAAATTAGCACAATACCCGTCAAATAACTCCAGCCAATCCTGGTTCGCCTAAGATCTATCTAATCTACTGTAAACTCGAGTCTCCGGAGGTTGTTTGTTAGTCCATGTATAATAAGCACCTCGAGCAGGGCAGCCCACCATACCTAAATAATCAATTCAACTTTGAAATGATTGAGCAGCCTTCAAATTAAACCCCCCCCCCCCCCTAAACGTTCTTCAGGAGATAGAACACAATTGAAGTCACCGCCCATCCACCACGCTCCCTGAATACCCATCTGCAGTTGCCTTAAATCCTCCCACAAAGTGACTCTTTCCTCCAGTTTGTTGAATGCGTAGATAAAAGTAGCTTCAAACTGTCTCCCCTTCTGGATCTCAACAATAGTGCAGTGTATCAGCTGGTCAGTATACTTCCTGATGTTAAAATCACAAATTTGGGGATCCCATAAAACCCACACACGACCTCCAGGGTGAATATGGCTATTAGTAGTGATACACCAATCATTAAACACATTAGTCATGGCTTTATTCTGTTTAGTAGGCTTTATTTTAGTTTCAAGTATGCCAAAATTTCCTACTTTATTACTTTTCATAAATTTAGCAACTTCCTCCTGTTTCTTCCTCCTATTCATCCCCTCACATTCCAAAACCCAATAATCATTAGGAAAATATGAGGGGTTTGTTGCCACCTTGCTTCACACCTACAGAAGAGGTGTCACATAATTTATCACGGTATGATGGACTTTTACTTTTTGGTCACCCATCCTCACCTACCCTGTTGTCATCTCTACTCTTTTCGTCCCCTGTATTCATAAAAGAAATGGTCTGTGCAGGAGGCTCAATATTAGCCATTTGACTTGGTGTCTCCTCTATTACAAGACCCGGAGGCCTCTTCTCTTCAAATGTCACCTGTATCTCCCCTTGGTTATTAACTGGCAAGATATTCTCCTGCCTAATCACCGGCTTCCAAACCTTCTTGATTACCTGTTCTTTTGGCATACTTCTCCCACGACATTTTTCTTTTTCATGCCCCATTTTCCTACACACCAAGCACGAAGTAGGTTTCCAATCATACGTAACCGGAATTTCCACAATGGAGCCTTTCTCATCCCTAAATGATATCATTTTTGGAAACTGTTGATCAATTGACACCTCAACAAGCACCCTTGCATAACCCAATCTTGTCTTCTGTTCAGTAGCATCATCTTTTTTCAAGAATTTCCCCACCAGTCCAGCAATCTTAGGAAGTCCCAACCCCCAGAATTTTAAAGGTAACTTATGGAGTCGAGCCCATATAGGCATTACCTTAACGTCCTCCTTCTCTAGATCAATGTCCGGTTTCCAGGCTTTTAGAACAAGAGGTTTATTGTCGAACATATAGATTCCAGCATTCAGCACTAAATCCCGCATAGCAGCAGTTTGAAATCGTACCAGAAAAACCCCATTAGGGAGAAAGGAAATCTTGTCCATAACGTGGTTTTTCCAAATACGATTAAGGAAACCCTCAAACGTCTGCCAATACGGATTTGATCCTACTACAAATCCATACACGTCATTCTCCCAGTAGTGTATCTCATCACGCACATCTTGTTCAGTTATCTGCAATAGAACTTCATCGTCATGTGCATTATGCATCGCTATCGCTTTGCCACCCTGCATCTGAAACCACTCTCCACCATCTTCATTATCCTGAGATTTTCCAGAATTTACGTCCGAAAAACCAGGCAAAGGACTTCCAGGTATAGTAACCTCATCTTCCAGAGAATACAGAGGTATTCCCATTATCTCCTGCATGGTTTTTTATTTCAGCACATCATCCAAATCAGGTTTGTTACGTAACAGATTTTCATCAATCTTCCCTTTCTCCTTCTCCATGTTATTGCGTTTAATCTTCCTCCTAGTGATGTTGCTTAACTCCGGTGATCTAGATCGGGACTCCCGGACCATTGTGTCACGGTGGCCGCCAGTCGCCTTCGTATTCTCTCACTAGGGTTTGGTTCTCTTTAATCTTCCTCCTCGGTTTCTATTGTTTACTCTCTTTATCTTTCCCGAGTATGTAAGTTTTACAAATTTGTAAAACATAAAATTTCGAACCTGCGATAATTAAAATAACAGATACAAAATAATATGAGAACAAGAGTATTACTTAATAATCGAAAGATTGACGGTTACAACTTCCGTAGATCTCTTGATTCCATCTCGAAGGTTAGGGTTTTGATAGTTCTACGGAGTCTTATCGACTTAGATCCGTAGGGGCGGAAGATGGGGTCTTTTTTTGTGACTTGTTCCATTTACCTACAATTTGGTAGTAGGATGATGGGGTCGTGTGTGAGACTTGTTCCATCTGACCTCCTCTAGACCCTGGTAGTAGGATGATGGGGTCGCGTGTGAGACTTATTCCATCTGACCTCCTCTAGACCCTAGATGGAGACCTGTATTTATAGTTGGATAGCTTAGGGAGCAAGCTAAGAATATTCTAGAGCATCTAAGATATTATCATAATATTTATTGATAATTATCTCTAAATACTAAAGATATTATTCCTAAATAGATACCGAAATAATATAAAATTTTGGTGTCTACAAATGCCCCCTCGAGACTTGTTGTAGAGACTTCGAAGTCGGTTGAAGAAAGGGAATTGTGGGAATCATGAATTTTGACCAATGAAAACTAGAGTATTTTTTACTCTGAAGAGGAATAGGAAAGCCCGGGATGACTTAGCTAGATCTAGGATAAGGCCTGTATGCTAAATCCTCTGGGATTAGGAATCCTAGAGTGAGGAGGAAAGTCTGGGTTTTATACTATAAATACCCTCTCCTTTCTCATAATTTCTTCATAATTCCCACAATTCCCTTTCTTCCTTCAAAGAAAAACAAGCCCAAACTTATTCTCCCTTTTTAGAAATTCGTTATGGGAATCGACCGATTAGTTGCAATGCTGCAAGATTGGTCCCGATACTTCAGAGACGCAGATAAAGTTATTTTGAACCAGAATGGTGTCACCCAGTTATTCACGATCTGCCAGATGCAAGTAGACCGTCACTTTTTGGATGCCTGCTTGTCCTATTGGGACGATACTTATCATGTTTTCGGCTTCCCCAGAGGCGAAATCTGCCCTATTCCCGAAGAAATTGTTGCCGTAGGCGGGTGGAATCCCATACTTCGCCCTGCTATCCCGTTTTCAGTTCATGACCCGAGGAGGAAATTACGAGAATTTTTAGGGCTTTCCCATATGGAGGTATCTCGTATGTTGGAAGGAGACACCGTTTCCTGATCGATTTGGCTGAAAAATTCATGAACCCACACGACGTCCGGGTCAAACCGGTCCACAGCCGTAGGGCCTTTGCTTTTTGTATGCTCCATGTCTATGCTTTTGAAGGCCATATGGATCTGCTATCTTGTATGGGCCATGTCCGACTCTTCACAGTGGTTGATTTTATGGAGACGGAGCACAGCCCGGCTTGGCTGATTACAGGAGAGATTATCCAGGGTTTGGATAATAGTAAAAGGGATTCGTCGATTCAGCTGACTGGAAGTACCCGTTCTTTACAGGTGCCTTGATTTTTTGATTTTTTTCACAATTTCGATTTTTTGCCATTTCCGATTTTTCCGGTTTTTCGATTTTCTCGCGGTTTTCTTCGATTTTTCCGTTTTTCTTGGTTTTCCTCGATTTTTGTGTTTTTTTTTCTTTTTTTTTTTTGTTTTGACTTTTCGCGATTTTGACTTTTTGCGATTTTGAATTTTCAGCTTTGGCTATTTGAGAGGCTATCGATCGTGGATCCTCCTCTTGACGTAAGCCGATATCGTCCGAATCAAGTGATGACGAGGAGATGGACCGTTGACTTTTCTCGTCTCAATACTAAAAAATACTGGGACGAGCTGCTATCTTTCCATGGAGGTCCATTGATTCGCTGGACCATACCCTGGTGGCCCATTTATGTCTGGACCGGTTTGGAATCGAGGGATAGGGCCTGATATCAATTGATCCTATCTTTTAGGCAAACAATCCATCTTTACCCCGATCGCATACTTAGGCAATATGGTCGGGCCCAAAGAATCCCGGAAATCGAGGCGGTAGTGAGTGAATCTACCCAGCTGACGGACGTAATGTGCGACACCTGGATGCAAATGTGGTATACCCGGGCTACTTGGCCCGTTTCCAAGACTCTTCATTCGATCTAGGTATCGAATTCTTATGTAAAGTGGACAAAAGCAGACTCTGCTAAAGCCCGTGCTGCCTTGAAGACCGACGAAGCCTTTGACTTGCTGCGCCGAGAACAAGCTAAAGATAATCGAGGCTTCTTTGATGATAGTGATACCCCGGCCACCATGGTTCGTCTGATGTCAGGCCAGAAAGGGAAGACTAGGACTCAAACTGAAGGGTCCGGTACTAAAGGTGCATGGGGGAAAGTGAGCCCCCAGACGGACTTGGAAATGAGACTCGGCCCAAGACTGGCGGTTAAGAACCGACTTGGTCCACACGACGGACTTCCCGAACATGTACGGGCTCGGCTTGGACTAGTGACGATAGCAGAAGATCCGTTGTCGAGGAAACAGGTTCGAGCTAAAGAGGTTCCCTTAGTGATCCGGGAACGTTCGCCCCCGCACCGTCGACCTCAGGCCCCGCACGACCCAAAAGATAAAGGGAAGCGGAAAATGTATTAGTAATAGTCTCCTAGATTTTATTATTTAAGTACTAATATTATTTTTTTGTGGGGTGATTTTTTTGTTGTTGCTTTTTTTGCGTGATGCATTTTTTGAATAATAATAAAAGACATGTTAGTGACAAACCGTTCCTGTCTTTTCGTTATTGCAGTGGTTGTACCCTTTTAAGGGGTTGCCTACGTATCCACGATTAGTGGAATCAAACCAACCGTAGTTCAGACAGAATTTTTTTGAAATTTTTCGAAATACATCAAGACTATTAGTTCAAGATGTGCGACAGTAGGATAAGTAATCCTAACTTATTGACTTGCTTAATTTTTGAAAAATCTATAAAAAGACAAATTTTTATAAACTTTTAGCAAATGACATTGAGATAAGGTTTAGTGGTAGTATCGTTTCAGCTGGTCCAAGTTGGTTGGCTTGACGAATTCGTTCCCGTCCAAATCCGTCAGCATTACTGCTCCTCCTGATAAAACCTTCTTTACTAGATACGGTCCGGCCAAGTTGGGTTTGAATTTTCCCCTTGGGTCGATTGGTAGCAAAGCCCGGACAGATTTTAGGACTTGATCGCCCTCCTTGATATTTCTGGGCCTAACTCTTTTGTTGAAAGCCTGTTGTATCCTTTTTTGGTATATCTGGATATTGTTAAGGGTCCGGGATCGCCGTCCGTCCAAGAGGACTAGTGAGTCATATCGGGCTTGGACCCATTCTGCTTTAGGCACCTGACTTTCGAGTAGAATCCTCAGGGATGGTACCTCGAGCTCGACCGGTTGGACCGCCTCCATTCCATATGTCAGATAATATGGAGTTGCTCCGGTCGCAGTGCGAATTGACGTCCGATACTCCCATAAGGCGAAAGTTATCTTGTCCGGCCAGTCCCGGTAATTCTCAGCCATCTTTTTAAGTATGGTGACAATCGTTTTATTGGCTGCCTCTACCGCTCCATTTGTTTGGGGACGGTAAGGCGAAGATGTATGCCTTGGAATTTTATATTTTTCCAGCAAAGTAGCGTTTCAGCTTGGAAATGGGTCCTGTGATTACTGATAAACTCGTGCGGGATCCCGTATCGGCATATAATTTTGTTTTGGATGAATTTGGACACGTGCTTGGCGTTCAAGACACGATATGATTCGGCTTCGACCCATTTGGTAAAATAGTCAATAGCCACTAGAATGAAACAATGACCCCCCGTCCCGGAAGGATTCACCTTCTCGATTATATCAATTCCCCATGTCGAGAATGGCCATGGTGATGTCATAGTATATAACAGGGATGACGGCATATGCTGGACGTTGGCGGAAATATGACAGTTATGACAGTATTTGTCATATAACTGGCAGTTGGTTTCCATGCTATTCCAATAGTAATCGAGTCTCGCGATTTTTCGGGCTAGCATATGGGCGTTCATATGCGGACCGTTCTCGCCGTCGTGTACCTCGGCCATGACCCTTTCGGCTCGCGTTTTGTCAATGCATAGGAGTAAAGCCCCCCTGTGTCGTCTTTTTATATAACTGTCCATCGTCCGTGCGGATGAACTGGGTTGCCCACCTTCGTAGGGCTTTCTTGACCCGGTTTTCAGATCCCGGAGGATATTCTCCCGACGTTAAGTAGGTCAGAACAGCCTGGTACCAAGGTTCCGGATCAGTTATTTCAATATCTTTGATAGCGTTGATATATGCCGGCTCGGACCGTCTTTCGACACAAATCGGCATGCTGGTCAAGTGTTCCGGGATATTTAGTAAAAATGCTAATTTGGATAGCGCATCTGCAAACTGGTTTTATTTCGGAGGTAGATAGATGTATTCTACCTTTTGGAACTGCTTTTCGAGAATCCTTACTCGCGCTTGGTAAGCCACGAGATTGGCGTTCCGCGTTTTCCATTTTTGGAGAGCTTGATTGATGACAAAAGACGAGTCACCGTGGACCCGGAGGTTTGTTACTCCTAAATCAGCGGCAACTTGCAACCCGTGAATACATGCTTCATACTTGGCTGCGTTGTTAGTCACGTCAAAGTCCAATTTAATGGATAGCGGGGTGTGCTCTCCTTGTGGTGAGATTAGCAAAATCCCGACCCCAAATCCTCGAAATTTGGACGCCCCCACTAGTAGAAAAAATGCAACTTGCGGCTCCATAAAACCCCTTATTTGCTGTGTTTTTCATGAAGTTGCATATGGCGGGGCAGCAGATAGAAAATTGAGGTGCGGCATCAGAAAAACGTAGCAAATAAGCATTATATTTGCGGCGTGTAGCATAAAAACGCATCAAATAGTCCACCTATTGTCGGCGTTTTATAAGAATGACGCCTCTAATACCCCTATTATTTGCGGCATGTTTTTTGAATGACGCCTCAGATAGTAATTCTATAAAATAAAAAAAAATGCAATGAAATTGATCAAAATACATTTCAAAATACAAAATTTTAATATTTAATACAAGTCCAAAGTTTGTATACAAATAAATTTATACAATCAAATGTCTTACATCATCCATTTTATCAACATTCCCGATACAAGAAAAAAAGTAATATAAATATGTTTCTAAATAATCGTACACTTCTAAAATATGAAGCTCATCCCACAATTCATTCATCTCAACTTCAACGTACTTGTACGGTTCCTCTTTGTGCGAGTTTAATACCTAGAAAATGAAAGACTAACACAAATACATCATGTAAACGGAAAGTTGAACCTTTTAAATTACTAGATAAAAGTAGTATAAGATCGTGGAGAGCACCGAAGATACTAGTATATTCTTAGCAGAAATTTGACTAACCGTTCATAGTTGTAGTTTATAATTTAATATGGGAGCAACGACTAATGATTAATGATTTTTATTAAATGTAATAAAGAAAAGAGAATAATATAATACCTCTGAAGCTTAATCATTCTTTCTACCGATGGCTTGGAATTTAAAGTTGATCTTACATTTACTATTGGATTCTATACTACTCAGTACTACTCATGGCAAGGAAACAAAAATAAAAGGAACTCATATAGCAAATATACCGCTCATCCTCTTTTTCCTTGAACTCCTTCAGCAACAATTCGGATAGCTTCTGCTTGACCTAGACCCACCAATAATCAATAGAGAAACCATGTGCTTTAAAAAGCTAAAAAAGCAACACAAGCAAGAAAATGTGTAACTGATGGTATTAGATCAACTTTGTGGCTTGATTGATAGAGTTTAGCTTTGCAGCCTTTGAAGTCAAGGATAGCTTGCCTCTTTCCTGCCAAAGACAACTGTTATTATTAACCATTTCAGAGATTCATTAATACAAATTGTAAAAGTAGTATCCGATTAACAGTGTATGCAGAAATACCTGCCATAGAAACGGGGAGAAGGTAGTAACCACAGGTGTTCATGGAGTTTGAGTGGTCATGATATACTATTCTACAGCAGCGTACCTGAAGACAAAGCATGAGATCAGACCAACAAATATTTACAATTGACAAAATCAAAGAGCCCACTTTGAAAAGGAAATTATAGGCCGAGCCTAAAAAAATCACATGTGTCCAACAAGAACTTCGTGGGAATAAAATTGATCCACTCTTCTTTATATTCTTGGTTTCTTCCTTGGAATAAAGAAGTTCTCCACTCCTAGACCTTAGTAGTGTATACAGGCTGTAGAAAAATATGGAAGATAATTGAGACGAATACTCAGTTTCATTTATGTTAATGACTCAAATTTGATAAGATCAAAATATGCAAAGCAATAACCATTTATCTCATATCTCCGATCAAAGATGATTGATAAACATATTGAACTTACAATGAATCAGGCTCTCCATTCGTATCAGGTTATATTACCACTCCACTAGTCTCCATTTAAATAATATGGCTCTATCGCAACATCCTAAAATCAATCAATCAATAAACAAATACGGCTTTATCAGGTTGTGTATTAACAAGAAAAGAAACGCTTATGCACACTTTTCCAGTTTTACCACTTTACCTCAACTTTCAGTCTCAGTCTCTACTGTATTACTTCCTCAGTCATCGCATGTCAGGTTTATGTGTTAACTCAGGACACATACGGGCAGCTAATACCTCACACCTGTTAGCAAAAACTGAAACGTTTGCAAAAAATGAAACAGTTGCAATTAGTTTGACGAAATGTTTCGTAAGAGGCACGACGAATTTACTGGGAAAGTTATAATCAGAGCTCAAATACAAGTCTCATCATAGCAAATAGTCATATCAATGTTTGCAATTATGACGGTAATGTTAAGAATTGTCTGAGCGAATCG
This sequence comes from Agrostemma githago, assembly GCA_958450325.1. Taxonomy (NCBI): domain Eukaryota; kingdom Viridiplantae; phylum Streptophyta; class Magnoliopsida; order Caryophyllales; family Caryophyllaceae; genus Agrostemma; species Agrostemma githago. The sequence goes on from OY288256.1 coordinate 31,292,781, forward strand.
CATGTTGTTAGTTTCAGCAGCAACTTTGAGTGCATCCCAGATTTCTGACAACATAAAAAATTTCATCATTTTGATTATATAGATCTATCTACCGCATTTTGATGCTATAATTTATTTCAGCTTGAAATTTTAATAATGTACCCTAGGAGCGGAGGGAGTTGAATACGTAATGCCCAGGTATGTATTATATATTCATACAAATTACTAGTATTAACTACTGCATTTTGATGTTTTTAATTGTTTCAAATTTCATAGTTTCTGTCAGGGCATCATATCTACCCATTTGTTAGTAGACAAACGTACGTACGTAATCCCATAGTAATAAGCAGATAGTATTGAAATCTTGGCCGCAAGCGAGTCCATTATTATATTTGTTTGCTACTCCCTCCAATTACTCTTCACTTTTGCTCTCACCCATAGTACAAACATATTAAGGATTGGATACAATTGTAAGAAACGGAGTAGGCTTACCTGTGGGTATGGCGTTTAGGATGTGAGCTTGATACTGCTTAACCGAAGAATAGTAAAACAAAGAGAGTGGTCAAAAGTCAAAAATGGATGGAGTACTTGTCTAGAAGAGCAGAGTAGATGAATAGGGAAGAGAAACTGACCAGAGAAGGGAGTTGGAGCTGAAAATCGAGTAGAGAGAGGGAGAAGAAGTTGCTGCTTGTCATCCAAATTAAAGAATAAGACATCAAATTAGGTTTGAATTGCTCATTCAACAAAATACTGGAATTTACAACTAATCGCACCCTTTCTAACTCCGTGAAACTATAACCAGCAAATCCATGAAACAAAATAAACTAACTAGATCTTTCTTCAAACAAATTAAAGATTCCAGTTTTAAAGCTAATGATCCTACTCTCACATTAAAAATTTATCCCAACAATCAAACATGGATGCTCGGATAAAAATTTAGTCTCAAATCAAATTCTTTGATTTCTCAAACACAGGAATACTGAGATATGTCCTGCAGAATTTAGTGTGAGCATCCCTGACTGAAATATACCGACTGATTCACAGAAATGCAGTATACTGACTGAAATATCCTTTTCACACATGGAATACTTGTAGAGTACTAAGTAATTCGGCATACGAGAATCCCCATTTATTAGTATCAAACTGATAAGTGTAGTTTGTAGTGCCTATTTGTTGTGTTTTGGTCCCATTTTCCTTGTGGAATCGCTCCTTGGGAGCGATTCATGGGCTTCTTATGCTTCCTTTAGTTCGTTTCAGGTTCCCGAGACCGATTTGAAAGAGTTGGAGCAATTCCGACTCAATACATACACATTTTGGAGCCAATGGAGTAAAGGAATGACGACTCGATGCCTTGGAATCAATCCCGAGACCTTGGGGCCCAATCCCGAGCCTCTGAGACCCGATCCCGAGTCCCGAGATTCGATGGGAAGCCCATGAGAGGCAAGGAGGGACCAAAAAGCTCTTAAGGGAAGCCTACAAGACCCATCCCGTTCGGGATGAGGTGCGCTTTGAAGAAGGCCACTGTGAGCCCATCCCGGTCGGGACCAACCCGTCCCGGTCGGGACCATGCTGCTGTTGCACGCCTTCTTTTATTTCTTCTTCTTTCCACTTGTAACCCTATATATACCCTTCCCTTGTTTTGTAAAGCTTAGGCACTTCATTAGACACTAAATCCTAGACTACTTTAGGTTAGATTAGATTAGATTAGAGTAGATTAGTCGGTAATTAGTGGTTAATCTTAGATTAGTGCTTGTATTACTGGATCTCTTGAAGAATCCACCAAGATTGACAACCTTGGTGGAATTGTTTGGGTTTTCTTCTATGCAAGTGTTCTCCTTTTCCATTTCCTTTGTAGTTTGGTACAATCTTCTTCTCCTTTTACTCTTAATCCTTTATTGTTCATCAAGTTTGAATCTTTATTATTGTTTGTTCTTGTTCTTGTTAGTTTGGTTGAGTTTGTAGATGTATGCTCTTGTTCTTATGTTGATTCCTCTTATTCTTGTTAGTTGTAGTTTGATTATGTTTGTGTAGATTCTTGCTAGGGTTAGTAAGGTGATTTGGGAGTTGATGGATGATTAAGGGATTGTTGGAGATTTTGGTGGAAGATTTGGGTTTCCTCTTGGTTTGGTGCACATCACATGTTTGTTGAAATGCTTGATTGACTAGTAGATACATATACTTGTTTTTCTTGCCTTTCTCTTGTGGGTGATAGTTTGTTTGTGGGTTCGGTTCCCTCACTAAGTTGCGAGAGCCCGGTGAGGACGATCCCTAGGTCGGTCTAAGTAGCGAGAGCCCGGATGCGACCTAGGCCACTATAGCACGTTAGAACCCCGTTTGTCGTGTGTATCGCCGAGATGGGTTATAGGATGAACCTCTAGGTCGGTCTAAGTTGCGAGAGCCCGGACCATACCTAGATTACCCTACTACCTCGTTCACTCTAGTTCCTCCTCGACCATTCCGTTACCCCTTTGACCCCGACCTAATCCTAGCCCGTTTTCCTTAGTTGTTTTCTCCGTCTCCTTAGCCATAGCCTTAGTTTTCTCCCCTCTTATCATTCTTGTTTAGCGTAGTCCGTTGACTTAGTCTCGTATTTAGGCGACCTTAGTCTAGGCTTTACATTACCGTCCCCGTGGATTCGACCCGACTTACCCTATCTACCCTAGTTAGAATTAGCCGGTTTATTTATTGATCGGTTGGGACGTGACAAATCCCTGCCATCACAAACATACAGACTGTCAGGGATTTTTATTGCATTCCGGTTATTGTGGTCATTAATGGGTGTATACTTTACTCAGTAAATGAAGAAATAGATTAAAATGGAGGTGCGGAGTGAAAGAGAAGATAAACATACAGGAGACATCCAACTAACTTCACTAAAGTAACCTAAGTACCAAATTCGACCCAAAAATAAAATTGTTCTTACAAGTTTGAGAGCAACAATCTCGAAGGTATCAACATGAGTTGCTGTACCAAAAAAGCAAAAATCAGAACTCGAAAATACATGAAACATCAAATCAGTCAATAATCTAATAAAAACTCTAATCGAAATATATAACATTAAAAAACACAAACAATAATATATAGTAATTAATTCACTGCCGAGTTTACGGCCAATCCGAGCTTACACTTCACAGCGATGATCTAACCCATAAAAATTATCATTCGTTGAAACCATCTATGAGTGGTCTTGTGACAGTTGAAGCATGTTTTGACACTCAAGAGTGGTTGCATTTTGCCAAAGTTAGAACACAGAAGAATAGGAGTAACAAGCGACACGTTCTAGGGTGATAAATTAGGTAGATTCGTACATACAACAACAAACATCCCAAAGTCGTATCCACTATACAAGCTTACGTAGTTACGCACCTCCAATGGACGTGTGAAGCTGAACTGTCAAGACTTCCAGAGTTTCACCAGAATAAGAAAAAGGCGATGGCTAAAACTAAAGGATGAAATGTTAGCATTCCATCAGATGGATCAAAAGAAGGTTTGTTTCAACCGCACTCTCGTCTGCTGGCTGTCCACCGTAGCATAAGAATACCTTACCTAGTACATATAACTCTATCAGTGCCAGCTTTTAAACACAGAATTTTAGGGTGCGAACAAGTGAATTGATAGAAAGGGAGAAGGAGAAAATCATCGAAAAGAGGAAGTCAGGAAGGGGGATTAGGTACAAAAAAGAAAAATTTGTTTCATCCCAAACAAACAAGCATGACCTAGAAGATGAAGTTAAGGTTTATGAAAATTAGGGGAAAATGCTGGAATTTACAATAGCTAAAAAGAAAAAAAAGAAAGGAAAAAACATTAAATTAAGGAAGAGATAGTCGAACCAAGCAAATAGATAATCCTATGGATTCAGTATCTTCTTCCCTACCCTTGCTCTGAGGAAACAAATCGATAGGAGCCGATTCAATACCCGAGTGACCCTTATCATATGTGTCTACAGGTTGACAAGAATCTGACCGCTTCTCTTCAGGAACTCGAGGATGACCCAACTACTTAGAGACAAGGATTGATCAACAAAAATGCTAGAATACACCTTCAACACAGGTTTTAAGAGATGTAACAGATGGTTAGAATCCTAACTGTCACTGAAATTGAAGGCCACAATACTTCATCACAATCCCAAATGTTGAAATCTCAAATTCTAGCTGCCATATTGAATTAATATTAATTAACAAAACCAAATCACAATTAGGGTTAAACACAAAAGTTGCAACCTTTTCTTTCAGCCACTTCTCAGAATCTCAACATATCAATAAATTGTAAAATAATCAAAACCCTAACTTTAATATTTCAAACATGTCGCATCCCTCAACACACACAATTTTTTATGAATCACATCACTTTTCAGCAACCTAACACCAGATCCTAAACCGCTCCCCTAAACCTAGATAAACTACATATATTTATAAATCAAGCAAAAAAAACACAGTTAATTAAGCAAATTATAAACCCAATCCTAAGACTATGCAAACAACTTAATCCGGAAAACAGAAGAACGAAATGTAAGAGTGACGTACATGAAATGGTTCCCAATAGCATTCAAATCAAGAACTTGAATATCTCAACTAGGGACGTCAACATAAGATTCGGGAGAATGGTTTGAGTTAATCTTCATAATGCCGTCGTGGCTTACTACTTTACCGCCATTTTCTCTGAATCTAAGATCGAGAAAGTAGTAATAAGTCAGCGACATGATAGACCTCCAGCGAGAATTGGTGGCGTGAGCAAGCAGAGTGCGAGCGAAGAGAAATGGAGAGGCGAGGGTTTCGCCGTCGAGTGGTATTAGTTCTGCTGGGTAGGGATTTCTCGTGGTGAGGATGAGAGCAGGGTACAGGTTTTGTTTTTATTTTAAGGATAATAATAATAATAATATATAATATATACTCTAGTGTCCAGTATAGAGAGGCGTGGAAATTGACGCCGCACAATCTGTTTAAATGAATGTAGAGAGGCGTCAATAGTTAGAGGATGCCGCATTTTTATTTTGTTTACTATTTAAAGCATTTTATTCCTAAAAACGACTTATACAAGTGTTTTTGCTAAAAGAAAAAGGTAAATTATTTGCTCCTATTTACCTAAAACGCCTCAAATGGGGAGACGCAATTCCATCTTTTTCTAATAGTGCCAGTCAAAGTATAGATCCCATGTTTCGGTGTCAGTATGGAATATATCTTCATCTGGGAAGGCCCAATTATCGGTATGTCCCTCTTCAGATACTTGACTATCGGCAAGGAACTTGGCTACTACCCGGCCTTTGATGGCTTTTAATGGCACGAACTTGAGGTCGAACTGAGCTAGCATTAAAGTACATCTAGATATCCTGCCATTAAGGATGGGCTTCTCGAACAGATACTTGATTGGATCCATTCTAGATAACACGTGCACTTCGTGGCTAAGCATATAATGTCGGAGCTTTTTAGTGGCCAAAACTAAAGATAGGCACGTTTTCTCGAGCATGGTATATTTACACTCGTATTCTAGGAACTTTTTACTGATGTAGTAAATTGTCCGCTCTTCTGAATCGACTGTCTGGGGCCAACATAGCCCCCATGGCTGTCTCGGTCGTTGTTAGTTATAACGACAAAGGCAGACCGTGTTGAGGTCGCATTAATACCGGCGGTGCAGACAGAATCTCTTTGATTTTATCGAAAGCTGCTTGACATTTGTCGTCCCACAGTATCCGTTCTCCTATCTTCAGCTTCTTGAAAATGGGCTCACATATATGGTTAGCTTCGAAATAAAACAGCTAATATATTGGACTTTCCCGAGAAACCCCCTTATCTCCTTTTCGGTTTTAGGTGGTTGCATCTCGGTAATGGCTTTGATTTTGGCTGGGTCAACCTCGATGCCGCGTTGGCTGACGATATGGCCCAATAATTTGCCCGATGTTACCCCGAATCTGTATTTTTGAGGGTTTAGCCTCATGTTGTACTTGCGTAATCGGGTGAAAAACTTTCTGAGGGCCGAAATATGCCCATTTCGGTCTTTGGACTTAACAATCATGTCGTCCACATAAACTTCTACTTCCTTATGCATCATGTCATGTAACAAGGTAGTGGCGGTCCGTTGATGAGTGGCCCTGGCATTGATAAGCCCAAATGGCATAACGGTGTAACAGTAAGTACCCCAAGGTGTAATGAAGGTGGTCTTACTCATGTCGTCTTTCGCCATTTTGATTTGATTGTATCCGGCATACCCATCCATGAATGATAGAAGGGCATGATCGGCCGTGTTGTCCACCAGTATATCGATGTGTGGCAACAGGAAATCGTCTTTCGGGCTGGCCTTATTAAGGTCCCGAAAATGTACGCAAACCCGTACCTTTCCGTCTTTCTTGGGTACTGGTACGATTTTTGCCACCCAGTCTGGATATTCAGACACTTGAATAAAGCCCGCTTTGAATTGCTTATCGACTTCCTCCTTGACTTTGAGAGACCATTCGGGCCTCATTCTTCGGAGTTTTTGCTTTACCGGCTTACACCCGTCTTTGATGGGTATACGGTGTTCGGCTATCTCCCAGGCTATTCCCGGCATGTCCTTGTAGGACCATGCGAAGATGTCTTTGAATTCATGGAGGAGATCCGTGAATTGTTCTTTCTCCTCGGGATCTAAGGATAAACCTAACTTAAGCATCTGAGGCTCTAAAGGGGTTCCTACATTGACGGAGTCATTTTCCTCAATTACCGGATCTCGGGATTCCCTTTGTTCGATTTGCTCGACTAGATGCGGAGGTAGTGGTACCTGTTCGTCGGGTTTTTCAATGTCATTGCATATAAAATTTTTGAAAATGTTTTGAAAATAAGACAAGTCGTAAGCAGAACGATTATCGTTATTATTGATAGAAAATTTTGAAAATAGCTCAAAGAGAGCAGCCATCTGATCGTTGGTTAGAGGCGGGATCGGGAGTGCTCTCGGGACAGACTCCGAGACTCCCAAAGGTGTGACTAAAGGAAGGGGGGTTACAGACTCGACTCTAGTACTGGACCCTCTAGACTTGGACTCAGATTCCGACTCTAACTCTGGCTCAGACTCAGACTCGGACTAAGTGTCTTGCATGTCCCCTTCACCAGTAGTGAGCTTGTAGACTCGACCCTCCCTGTCGGTCCACTTGATCGTCTTCCTCCAAGCCCTTTTTCCAGTGTTAGCACCGACTTCAGAGATCAGCTTGGTCGGATCGAACTTGCTGCTGTGGAGGATCAGGTTCACTAATTTCTCCTTAGGAGTCGGGATGATCTTACTTTCCCCGAACAGGAGCCCCAGCATAGGCTTGGTGTGATCTGCACCTTCCTTTGATTCGGCCTGGATGAGAGCAAAGACATCATCCGGGATGAAATTGCATTCCCGAGCCAATTTGGTCTCCGGATATGAGATGGTGGGCTGATAGAGGCCCACTTGAATAGCTCCGAACGCGGGAGTGACAAACTTGATTGCGTTTGTTCGGTCCATACCTCCCTGGGTCATAGTGTAGCCCAAACCGAATCGAGAGTCGCCGTCATTTAGGACCTCGATGATCTTGCCAGCTGGGAGATTGGGCCTTGAGGTAGCTCCCGGTAGGTAGCCCAAATTTTGCAGCATCATGTCGACGCTAGTAGTGAAGTAGGGCTGAAAAGATATTCTTCTTTGATCATTCCTACGAAATTGAAACCTCGCAGGTCTGTTAGGCCTGCCGTGTTGCAGCTTGGCACGGCTATGGGGGTAGCTTCGAGAGTAACGACCCCGTCTTGAAAAGGTAACTTGACCTTCCTGTGGAGAGTGGAGGACACGGCTTTGACCGCGTGGATCCAGGGCCTTCCGAGTAGCAGGTTGAACGATGAGATGACATCGATCACTTGGAATTCGAGCTCTTTCTCGATCGGGCCTGTTATGATGGTTAGTTTAACGGCCCCAGCAACTGATTTTGGGCTCCCATCAAAAGCCTGGATTGTTTGTGCAGTAGGAAGGTAGTCAGCCTCGGTAATGCCGAGGGCCTTAGCAGTCTTTAAGGGAAGGACGTTTACAGCGGACCCGTCATCAATTAGGGTCATGGGTAGATACTTGCCTCGGCATATAACCGTGATATATAGGGCCAAGTTATGGGCGGCCCCAAACATTGGAAGGTCGGACTCGGAGAAGGTGATAAGTGGGCCTTCTCCCTTTGACTTGCCTTTAAGGTGAGGCAAAATAGTGGCTACCATTTCAGTGGGGGTAACCAACGAGTCTACCTTGATCTCATCGAGAGCCTTAGTAAGTGCTGCCCGATGCTCTTGAGAACCAACCAAAAGCTGCCATATAGTAAGATCGGTTCGGACCATCTTCAGTTGCTTGACTATGGCCATGTCAGCGCTTGGTTCTTCAAGTGTAGGTTCCGTCCTGGCATGTTCAGTGATGGTTCCCGGGGCCGAAGGTCCGGCTGTGATGACGTGTGTGCCGGCCAAGGCCTTGGTTCTGGCCTTCCGGATTTCTTCGACGGTGATGGGGACAGCTTCCCCCTTAACCAGATAGACGTCATCTTCATCGTCATTCCATATCCCGTTGATTTGGGGGATGAAAGGGGAAATGAGATGAGTACAGTCGACTACTTCTCCAGTAAAAATGGCGTGAGTAGCAAGAGGATTATTTTTGTTACTCGGCTTATCACTGGGTAGCGGTATCTTCCCACTTTCGATCAGATCTTGAATGAGATGTTTCAACTTCCAGCATTTTTCGGTGTCGTGCTCGTTGCTTCGGTGATAGTGGCAGTAGGCCTGGATGTTGTAGCTTTTGGACCGTTTTTCGATGGGAACTTCCGGAATCGGGCCTATCGGCTGGATCAGGCCCTTAGATGATAGCCTTTGTAAGGCGTTAGCATAAGTAGTCCCTATGTTAGTGAATACTCGAGCCGGAGTATTCTTTTTGGTCGAGGTGTCTAGCAGATTAACCTCGTCAAAGATGCTTCGGGCAGCAGTTGTAGTTGTGCGCTTGCCGGAAGACGAACTGGCTCCTTGATATCCCTTAGTAGAGGCCTTAGGAAGGCCCTCTAACCTCAAATCGTCTTCGATTCTCGTACCCATTTCGGTCAAGGTAGCGAAATTGGGTATGATGGCGTAAGGCCTCCACTAGCACCTTTTCGCTGGGCTTGTCCACCAGCTTGACACTTTCTGCCCTCCACCTTTGAAGGTATTTCGTGAAACCTTCCTTAGGCTCTTGGGCCATGACCTCTAGAGTACGTATGGTAGTCTAGATCTCGGTGTTGTCCGCATAGTTTCGGGCGAACTCCATTGCGACATCGTCCCAAGTTTTGTACTTCTTGGAATCAAGCCTGTAGTACCAGGCCCTCGGGTGCTTGTCCAGGGAAGAAGCAAAAAGATGCTTCAACATGGTCGATTTGACCCCCTTAACTGCCATAAACTCCTTGAAAGCCTGGATATGGAGTACCGGGTCTTCAGTCCCATCGAACATGGGTAGGCCCGTCAGATTGAGATTAGCGGGCAGCTCATCAGTCAGGGGCGAATAAGCCCGAGCGTTCTCTGTGTGGATGGTGTTGCTTGTGGTCGTGTGGACCTGTTCTTGAAGTTTATGGACCGCGCTGGCCAGTTCAGCTAACGGCCCATCATCCTCAATTCCTCCGTTAGGAGTTCCCTGTTCCACGGCGCTTACCCGAGTAAGGATGGCGATCTGGTCCTGCCTCATCTATGTCAATTGGTCTTGTAGCTTGGCCAACGCAGCTGTCAATTCATCAATGGGTTCTTTCGTCATGGTTCGGGTGAAGGGTGGTGGTGGTTAAGGATTCGTCACGTCCCTAGCCAACAATATAACACCGACTAACCTAGTGGGTAGCTAGGGCAAGTCGGGATAGATTCCACGAGGACGGTATACCAAAGTTTAGACTAGGTCGGCCTACAACGAGACTAAATTACCAAGCAAACACAAAGAGTGCAATAAAAGGAAAACTATTGAGAAGGAGGAGGAAGAACTAGACTAATGATCGAACTAATGAATAAACTAGAAGAACTATGACTAACTAAGACGGTGAACTCAAATATGGAAAGAAGTGGGGTAGGTCGGGTTCATAGAGGTAGAAGGATAATTGGGGTGATCAAGGGTAAAGGTGTCTCCTAGTCGCTAGAGTCGGTCCGGGCTCTCGCAACTTAAACCGATGTCAAGGTGAGTCCGGGCTCTCGCAACTTAGACTCTAGTCGGCACTCTCGTGACTATGACTATTCTCAACATTTCCACAAAATAAGCAATCAATGAGAAGATGAACACAAGCATGGGAAGCTTGGCCACTACAACTCACACAAGCATATCAACAAACACATGGAGTGCTTACAATGTGACTAACAACAAAGATACAACCTTTTCCCCTTAATCAACCCTAATCATCCATAATCTACCCCTAATCCCCCTACTAACCCCAAAAAGAAACTACTCACTCATTATAAAGGAGAAACTAACATTAACAAGAGAAAACAAACTAAACATCCAAGCATTCATTATGAACAACTAACGACAATAACAATAAAAAGATGAAACAAGATTGAATAAACAAAGACAAGAGTAAGAAAGGTTATACCAACACTAGGAAGATGAAAAGATGAAATCTTGTATAAATAAGAACCCAAATAAAACCCAAGGTTGTCAATCTTGGAGAATTCTTCAAGTATCCTCTTAATACAAGAACTAATTACAATAATTAACTAAAGATTAACTAAGATTAATGGAATATTAAGGCTAATGAGTGAGAGTAAATCTAGGGTTTTGGAGGCTTAAACTAATGTAGGTTAACATAAAACATCCCTTTAAATTACAAGAAGGGAGTATATATATAGGTACAAGAATGAAGGAGAAGAAAAGAAGAAGTGCGGGTGAGCTGTAGCCCGTCCCGACCGGGACGGATCATCCCGATCGGGAAGGGTTCTGCCATCCCGATCGGGAAGGGCTCAACCCGACCGGGAAGGACCCACAGTGGCGCTTCTAAATGTGCCTTCCTTCCCGATCGGGAAGGCTATTATCCCGACCGGGAAGGGTCTTGTATGCCTTCATTAAGAGCTCTAGGGTCCCTCCTTGTATCTTATGGGCTTCCCGTCGATTCTCGGGACTCGGGATCGGGTCTCGGAGGCTCGGGATTGGGACCCAAGGTCTCGGGGTCGATTCCAAGGTCTCGAGTCATCGTTCCTTTATCTCGTTGGCTCCAAAATGTGTATGTATTGAGTCGGAATCACTCCAACTCTTCCAAATCGGGCTCGGGAACCTGAAATGGACTAAAGGAAGCATAAGAGGCCCATGAATCGCTCCCAAGGAGCGATTCCACAAGGAAAATGGGACCAAAACACTACGAATAGGCACTACAAATGACACTTATCAACTCCCCCACACTTAACCCTTACTCGCCCTCGAGTAAGCACATACTAATACTAAACTAACCGAGTGGGTATTAGCGCACCCTACGCCCCTTCAACTCACGCGAGTGCACTTAGAGGAAAAGTGCACTCCGCAAGGCAAGTTGGGTCTTGCGACAAAACTGTGGATGCAACCGGACACAAAACACATAAACAAACAAACATACAAACAAACACATAATCGGTTGCACCCAAAAGAAAGAAATACCGCTTCCCTCAAACAAGCGGTGGAAGAAACACCGGATTAGGACTCAAGGTAAGTAACAACGTTCCCAAGCTAGCAATACAAACCGAGGTGAACTAAACCCTAATAGTATGACGATAAAGCAACAAAAAACGTTGGTAACTTACCTAGGTCCTCCTAACTTTCTAAAAACGTACTACGGGACGATCGGCGGAGTGGAAAAGTGAGGAACCACGGTGTTAGTCGACACTGTAGGTAACTGAGACCCCGCCCCCTTTAGCGTGAGCCGAGAGGGTCGTCCCATGCCCAAAACCGCCTAACTAGTCCAAGTAAAAAGGTAGAAAAAATGCAAAATGAGGGAAGACCGACTAATGCTGCTATCATCCTTCCTCGGGACTCGGTCCATTGGTAGGCTCTTCACGGCAAAAGTCGGAAAAAGGCTTATTTTTGTGGGGATTTCTTTTTGTGAGACGGGTTTTCTTTTGGCATTTTATTTCTTTTCGACGTTTTGATTTGTTTTGCCATGCCATTCTTTTTTTCTTCTTTTCTATTTTCTTTTTGGCTTTTGTGCCTTTTCTTTTTCTTCATTTCTTTTCTTTCTTTCATATTTTTTCTTTCTTTTCTTTTCTTTTCTTTGCCCTTTTGGCAAGATTCGGCATTTTTGGCATTTCTCGACACTCAAGAAAGAGAGAATCAACAAATTGCAAGTTATTGTGTGGATATGTGTGAGATGGTAGGGAAATGGGTAAGTCGGGGTTGCGCATTCCCTTTCAAACCCACAAAAAGTGGAGAAAACTTGGACTAACCAAACGATCCTAAACACGGTCACCTAAGGGACGAGACTCGGTAACCAAGGCCTTTTCACACCATGGGTGGTCATAATGGTCAAAAGTGCAAATCCCGTAGTAAATCCCTAGTAAGCTAGGTGGACTCAAGGTAAAGGACCAACGAATTCATTGATTTAGGGTCATTCTACTAGATTAAAGTCCAAGACTCGATTTATACAACTAGAAAGGGAAAATAGACACTCACACACTAGTCTCTAAACCGGGTTTTCGAAAACCATTTACACGAGACACAACACAACACAAAATGAAGATATGACGAAAACAAAATGAAAAGAAACAAAGGCAAAAGCAACAAAAACAAGAACAACACAAAACAAACACAAACACAACATAAACACCACCCCGATCATCCAAACAAGTCACCAAATCACCCACCAATATGCACAAAGCTCCACCCGAGCACACAACATCACAATCTCCTCCAAACTCCATAAGAGATAAAGAAGAAAAAGGGATAAGATGTTACCGGAAGTCTTCAGAGCTTTCCAAAGTCATTGGCGATTAAAGTAACCTATAAGGACAAAGGGAGGCAAAACACGCACAAAAAAAAATATACGACACAAAGACACAAAAGGAAAACACACAAAAGAAAAAAATCTTTTTGATTTTTGTGAAAATTTTTCAAATTTTTAGGGACTTTTAAGATTTTACCGAAAAACTAAGAAAATAAAACTAACTAAACTAGAATATCGCTCCCCCACACTTAAATCGAGCAATGTCCTCATATGCTCAATCGTAGTGTGCGGAGAGACAAAAGAAAAAGAAAAGAAACTACGAAAATAAAGCTAAAAATCAAAAATGAAGATGAAGAAAAGGTAGAAGGTGTCCGGCCGGGGTGTAATCAAGTCACCATGGGCCGAGACGAGAAAAAGATATGGAACGGGGAAGAAAAATAAAAAGAAAGAAAGAAAAGGAAATGGGAGGGGAGGGCTAGGTGTAATCAAGTCACCTAGCCCGGATTCCGTCCAAATCCGACTAACTCCTAACAAGGGGTGAAAACCTTGTAAATGGACTAATCTATTGACTCGCGACGTAATCACGTCGTCGGGAGTCGGGAGCAACCAAACTATGGCCTCGAAGGCCCCTAGGTACCGAGGCTCAAGGGAATGGGGCAAACAATGAAAAGAGAAGCGATAAAAAGACGGAAAAGTAAGGATAGTTACCCAAACCGAGCGGCTAGTAACTCACTTGCTCCATCGTCTCGTTGATCATTAGAAGCTCGTCGCTTGTTTTCTTGGTTGCCATCTCGCTTCACACTTGAAGAGAACTCACGGTAAAGGTAGTAATGGTAGGGGGTGGGATTTGATGCGAGAGTTGGTGTAAAGTGAATAGGAAGTGGAGTGAGGGCATGACGATGAGGTACATGGGGCATATGGTAAGGCTAGGGTAGTTAGGGAGGTTGGGAGGGGGCATAAAACGGTTGGGTGGACTCGATTTGCGAAGAAGAATCACAAAGGGGGAGCAGAGGACCATCCCGGTCGGGAAGACTGATCCCGATCGGGTTACCTCACCCGTCCCGGTCGGGACGACCTCATCCCTGTCGGGACGGACCCACAGTAAGCCCAATTCTTGGTGCACCCATCCCGATCGGGACGGCTCCTTCCCGGTCGGGATGCCTCATCCGTCCCGGTCGGGACGCCCTCATCCCGGTCAGGATGAACTCACAGTAAGCTCAAAATGTGGTGCGCTCTTCCCGATCGGGAGGACACCCTTCCCGATCGGGAATCTTAACCCTTCCCGGTCGGGACGCCTCATCCCGGCCGGGATGGGTCTTCTTCGACCTCCACGATCCCAAAAACTTGCTCCAAGCTTCAAAAACCCAATCCTCTCGCTCACAACCTAAGGTAAACCATAGCCAATCTCCTCTAGGAGCATTTTCACTTCACCTATCAATCAAAATCAATTCAAGCATCAAATTCTCTCCCTTGCCTCGCTCATCAATAATCCAAATAACAAGAATTCACAAAAAAAAACACTAACTACAAGAAAGTGATATATACAATGACACGGTTCTTGTGGAACTCCGTCAAACCAAGGTGGTATAATCCTCATTCTTTTTCAACAATACTCCAACCGGTTCCATCTCCATCAAGAGCACGTAAGAACAAGTCGAAGGCCCTTGAGAAGTCTTCAATCAAACACGTCATATAGCCGACCACATCCCAAGGCTCCTCATGGCCTTGCCTCGACGTTCCCGGGGCATCCTGCGCTTCCAAGTTCAACGGCTTGAACTTGTAATTTTGGTCCTTGGGGATATACCCAAACGTCCACCGGTCATCATGTGGCCCCAAGGGAGGCTCATCTTCTTCCTTGCTTAGCAACTTGTTGTCAAGCCCATGATTCGGGCACTCATCTTCCTCCATATCGGAGTCGTCATCCTCAAGTACATAAGAGTACTCCTTCAAGCTTTGTCCCGATCCTTCCCCTAGATCGATGTCTTCCTTGGCATGGATCATATTACATGTCTCGATCATAGGCGAAGTGTTGCCTTGGAGGTCAAACACTAACTCCTCGTCGCCTAGTTGAAAAGTGATCCTACCCTTCTTCACATCGATCACGGCACCGGCGGTGTGTAAAAATGGGCGTCCAAGGATGATGGGAGTGTTAGCATCCTCCGGCATGTCAACCACAATGAAGTCGACCGGAATGAAGAACTTCCCTATTTGTACCGGCACATCCTCCAACATTCCCAATGGTCGGTTAAGAGACTTATCGGCCATTTGGAGTGTAATGGACGTACACTTCAACTCCGTCATCCCTAATCGCTCACAAATGGTGTAGGGAATAATTCTCACACTTGCGCCCAAATCACACATAGCTCTCTCGATTTTGTAATTGCCGATGGTGCATGGGATAGAGAAACTACCCGGGTCCTTCAACTTCGGAAGCGTGGAACCTTGAATAAGCTCGCTCACCACCCTAGTGAACGCTACCATCTCTTCCATCTCGATGGACCTCTTCCTAGCTAGGATTTCCCGCATGAATTTTCCACATGCCGGGATTTGGGTAGGTAGCTCGGTGAACGGGACACTAACATCCAATTTCTTCACGATATTAAGGAACTTGTCGAATTGAGTGTCCACCTTAGTCTTCATTTGCCTCGATGGGTAAGGCAACTTGATTTGGTACTTGTTTTGATCATTACGGGTGGACTCTTCAAAGGACACTTTCCTTTTTCTCTTGTCTTTCTCTTGAAGAGGAGGAGGGTTGTCTTCTTGAGGTTTCTCGACCTCCCTTGAGACTTACTCCTCAATTGGAATGTCAAAGCTTCACTCTTCTTGATTTGGAGATGTCATTTGCATTGTCGGTTCTTGTATTGGCTCTTGCTCATTAGGTGAAAAAGGGGGTTCATAGGACGTACCACTCCTCATAGTAATAGCATTTACATGCTCAAATTTTGGTGTTTCGCCTTGAGGAGGTAGTTGCCCCTTTTGTCTTGAGGAGCTCCCCGAAGCTAGTTGAGAAATTTGATTCTCAAGTATCTTCATATGGGTATCTCTCATTGCGTTTTCCCCTTTAATATAAGTGAAGAGATCATGATGATGCCTTGACATTTCCACTTGACCTTGTTGCAAATCTTGATTACTCCTTTGTAATTCCGTCATTGTCTTTTGAATGTCAAAATCCCGAGGTGGGGACGATGGATTATGCGGAGTATCGGTGAGGGCCAATGGAGTACCGTAGTCATGAATAGGAGACCGACTCCTAGGCTTGCTTTGTTGATTGCCTTGTGTTGCTTGTTGTTGTTGATGGTTCCCTTGGAACCCATGAGAATTGCCTTGATTAAGGCCTTGGTTGTGGTTTTGTTGACCTTGAAAGTTTCGGTTTCCTTGGAAACCGCCATGATTGAAGTTCCCTTGTTGGAACCCTTGCTTGTTGTTGAAGTTACCTTGGTTGTTTTGCTTGAAATTGTTGAAGGGTCTTTGGTTACCCACATAACCTTGGTAACTTTCATTGTTGTCCCGTAAAGGAGGTGGAACATAGGGACGATGTTGTTGTTGATGTTGAAGTGTTTGTTGTTGAGGGACTTGATTGGAAGCTTGGTATTGATTAGAGAAGGAGGCACCTTGCTTGAACGCTTGAAAGGCGTTCACTTGCTCAATACTCCCTCTACAATGCATAGGATCATGACCAACGATTCCACAAGTATCACACATCCCAAAATAGGGCAAAGGAGGTGCAAACTCCAAAGCATTTACATCATGGATCGAGTGTTGGTTTGAGGAACTAGAGCTTTGAACTTGGTTGAGGTGGCTTGGGAGCTTTTTGTCAATGGTCTCCATGTGAGTTCTTAGTTGAGCCCCAAGATCAATGCTCAATTGTGTAATGGCATCAACCTCATGCCTACCTCCCCGATTTGCCTTCCTAGGCCTCGAGTATTGTGAATTGTGCACCGCCATCTCTTCAATCCTTGACCAAGTTTGGTCATCCTCCACTTCGGTAAACCTACCGTTAGATCCCGTATTGAGTATGGCCCTTGAGTCTTCATATAGCCCATTCCAAAATTGTTGTACGAGGAACCATTGTGATAAGTCATGGTGTGGACAAGAACGGATCAAGGCTTTGAATCTTTCCCACGATTCGTAGAGGCTTTCATCATCGCGTTGTTGGAAACCCGTGATAGAGGCTCTCAATAGATTTGTCTTCTCCGGGGGATAGAATTGTTGGTAGAAGGCTAAGGCTAGCTTCTTCCAAGTATCAATGCCAAGTCTTGCTTTATCCAACCCCTTGAACCATTGCTTCGCCTTACCGATAAGAGAGAAAGGAAATAATACCCACCGGATTTGGTCTTGAGTTATTCCTGTTTGTGAAATAGCGTCACAATAGTCCGAAAAGGTTTCCATGTGTTGATGAGGATCCTCGGTTGGTAACCCGCTAAATTGACTTCTCTTGACCAATTGGATAAATTGCGTTTTCGCCACAAAATTCCCGGTATATGCCTCCGGTAAAGTGGATGGACCCGGCAAAACGTCTTCCGTAAAGGTTGAGTGAGAAGAGAACTTAGGCATGATTGGATATAAGGGAGACGATGGTGGTGTAGACGGTGTTGATGTAGAAGAAGAGGGGGAACTAGGAGAAGAATCACCGAAGGGATTGATGAAGGTCCCTCCGGCCGTCTCTCGAGGTGAGTTGCTCAAGTCGGCTCCTTGGGCTTGCCCTTGATGAGTGGTGCTTGCACTTGGTTGAGAGATCCTAACCCGATTAATCGTCCGTTGGCGAAAGGCTCGAAAGAGTCTCTCCGGCTCTGGATTAAAGAGATAGAAGTCGCCTCCCCTCCTAGGCATACACTACACACTAGAACAAACGTAAGAACACCTAGTGCTTTATGGGCACTAGGCAACGACAATAACAAACACGACTAGAGACAAAGAGAAAAGAAAGCTAAGGAGAGAAGAGAAACTAGAAAATATTCACAAGAGAAGAAGAGAGAGCACAAAGAAGGGTAACTACGTCTAGAAATAAGCAAACTAAGTCTAAACAATGCACCGTCCCCGGCAACGGCGCCAAATTGGTGGTTAAGGATTCGTCACGTCCCTAGCCAACAATATAACACCGACTAACCTAGTGGGTAGCTAGGGCAAGTCGGGATCTATTCCACGAGGACGGTATACCAAAGTTTAGACTAGGTCGGCCTACAACGAGACTAAATTACCAAACAAACACAAATACTGCAATAAAAGGAAAACTATTGAGGAGGAGGAGTAAGAACTAGACTAATGATCGAACTAATGAATAAACTAGAAGAACTATGACTAACTAAGACGGTGAACTCAAATATGGAAAGAAGTGGGGTAGCTCGGGTTCATAGAGGTAGAAGGATAATTGGGGTGATCAAGGGTAAAGGTGTCTCCTAGTCGCTAGAGTCGGTCCGGGCTCTCGCAACTTAAACCGATGTCAAGGTGAGTCCGGGCTCTCGCAACTTAGACTCTAGTCGGCACTCTCGTGACTATGACTATTCTCAACATTTCCACAAAATAAGCAATCAATGAGAAGATGAACACAAGCATGGGAAGCATGGCCACTACAACTCACACAAGCATATCAACAAACACATGGAGTGCTTACAATGTGACTAACAACAAAGATACAACCTTTTCCCCTTAATCAACCCTAATCATCCATAATCTACCCCTAATCCCCCTACTAACCCCAAAAAGAAACTACTCACTCATTATAAAGGAGAAACTAACATTAACAAGAGAAAACAAACTAAACATCCAAGCATTCATTATGAACAACTAACGACAATAACAATAAAAAGATGAAACAAGATTGAATAAACAAAGACAAGAGTAAGAAAGGTTATACCAACACTAGGAAGATGAAAAGATGAAATCTTGTATAAATAAGAACCCAAATAAAACCCAAGGTTGTCAATCTTGGAGAATTCTTCAAGTATCCTCTTAATACAAGAACTAATTACAATAATTAACTAAAGATTAACTAAGATTAATGGAAGATTAAGGCTAATGAGTGAGAGTAAATCTAGGGTTTTGGAGGCTTAAACTAATGTAGGTTAACATAAAACATCCCTTTAAATTACAAGAAGGGAGTATATATATATAGGTACAAGAATGAAGGAGAAGAAAAGAAGAAGTGCGGGTGAGCTGTAGCCCGTCCCGACCGGGACGGATCATCCCGATCGGGAAGGGTTCTGCCATACCGATCGGGAAGGGCTCAACCCGACCGGGAAGGACCCACAGTGGCGCTTCTAAATGTGCCTTCCTTCCCGATCGGGAAGGCTATTATCCCGACCGGGAAGGGTCTTGTATGCCTTCAGTAAGAGCTCTAGGGTCCCTCCTTGTATCTTATGGGCTTCCCGTTGATTCTCGGGACTCGGGATCGGGTCTCGGAGGCTCGGGATTGTGACCCAATGTCTCGTGGTCGATTCCAAGGTCTCGAGTCATCGTTCCTTTATCTCGTTGGCTCCAAAATGTGTATGTATTGAGACGGAATCACTCCAACTCTTCCAAATCGGGCTCAGGAACCTGAAATGGACTAAAGGAAGCATAAGAGGCCCATGAATCGCTCCCAAGGAGCGATTCCACAAGGAAAATGGGACCAAAACACTACGAATAGGCCCTACAAATGACACTTATCAGGTGGTCTGTCTGTAAGAACACCGCGTAATCAGCAACTAACCCAAATCCTAGAACAAAAGTACATCCCGAGCAAGGGAAGAAAGGAGACTAGGAAAGAAATGACTCGGAAAAGGACACCTAGACGGGTGACTTGTGAAAGGTGGGCCTCCTTTAGGATCCAGCCGTGCGGGCTGGGCCCTGTTCGAAAGGAGGTTCATGGAGAGATTCCCCAGAATTTGGACTTGATTGTGTAGATGGGCCAACCTTTGTAGGTGTATGTCCTACGTAGGTGGGACTTTCCTTAGTCTAATAAGGCGGACTGGGATAGGGAGGAAATCCGTGATATAAGATCGATGGAGTTTCGACGCTAGAGACCTTGACAACTTGCGACACGACCCGACACTGCTAAATACGGGAAGTCCTAAGAAGAGGAAGGTTTCGAAATATGATTTTTTTTTAAAAGCCCGAAAAATTCAGGGAGAACCGGCCCTTTTTTGAAAAAGAAAACGGAAAGGCGGACCGCGGGACGGTTTTGAAAGTTCGAAAATATTTTCGAGTTTTTGAAATGGGCATAATACCGGCTAGAAATAGGTTGTTTTGAGTAAAATCGTAAATCCTAAATTCGGTATATGTCCCGGGTTTTGAAATTGGATAATTTGAAAAGGATGCAAATTTTTGAAAATGACGGTTTTTGAAAGACGACTTGTAAATCAGGTAGCACGTAGTCATGGAAACAGTATAACGACGCCATGTATGTCCTAATTCTAAGTCTCGGTCAGTATCTAAGGGTCTATACCAGTGTACATAGCCTATCGAGAATCGGGGCGGACTTCCTAAGTCGAGTTGAGCTTAGAACATGCCGTAAAACCCATACGAATCGGCTAATGGACACCTTTGACATATCCAATTTGGACTACATCAATAGTATGGTGGGACATCGGTCACCAGTACCGGCCCGGGAAAATATGGGGTTATGCATGAACCGTAAAACTAAAACGCGTATTGTACTAGTCAAACGATTTCTATTCGAGTCTCACCCTGAGGATGCCGATGGTAAGTCACGCATCAGTTAATCCCCAGCGGAGTCGCCAAATTGTGGATATGACATAGGTCCACCCCGAAGCGGCCACGCGCGGGTTTGGGGAGGCGAATGAATCTCCATATGAGAATGGATCGAATTGAAATTTAAATCGAAGTTGGAGTCGCCACCGAACTTTGTGGGAGTTCGGGCCCGTTCGAACCCACTCTATGTCGTAGTGGGCCGTGTACAAAATACGGCCCATTTCCGATGTCAGAGTTTTTTGGGTTCGTCCCTTTGCATTTAATACCGATACCGACATTATCGGATACCATGTATTGAATGACTCTCGTTGCCAATGGTTTCGGACATCTGGAAACCGAGGTTCTGAGTAAGGGGTGAGGGTACGTGTTGGGAAGTTCACTAAGAACACCCAACCCCGCCCGCACGTTAGCGGCCTCTACTAGGATATCGTTTAATTTTAAAATACGCGCGTTAGTGATACGATGAATGTTATGCAAACATTGTTTTCCTAAACATGCGAGGAATTGACTGGGTTGCTAAGTCGGTTTAATGCATGAAAATTAACGTCAAAGTTGAATTTAGCATGTGAGATTCGTTTTAGTACAATAAAACAAACGATGAAAAAAAATGACTTTGTTACAAAGGATGAACAAACGAGTTAGTATCGATTTGTGAATAAAAGATGTAAATATGATAATATGCATGGTTATGAAAAAGGATTTTATGATACGTGATGGATTAAACACGTGTAGACCGAGGTCGAAAAATATTTGTCGAAATCTGAAAATATGCCGAGAAAACCGCTGTTTTATGTAAGAAACGATGTAAAATAAAAGAAGAAACGAGAAAAAAATGGGTCGCGGTTTACAGGTCCCAGCGCGACTCGCCCGGGAGGGGGTGCGACTCGCGCGGGTAGCTGTCTCGGCTCGGGTTTTTCGAAAATCGTTAATTTTAATAAATCGCGTACAAATATGGATTAATTTATACTCGATTTATATTTTCGATATTCGTTGTATCCGATATTCGATTACGAAATCGATATCAAATATTCAGAATAATTTTTAGAAAAAGTTTTTTAAAAAATTGTTTTGAAAAGAAATTGAACGAAAAGAAAAAAAATGTTAATTCTCTCCGCGTTAAAATCGTCATATTTTGTAAAAAAAGATGTACCGATTTTTTAGCATCAACGAGATTTAATTTAGTTCTTGTTAGATACGATATTCGATTAATGAACCGGTATCGTATTTTAAGAACGTTATATATGAAAATAATTTTGTAGTATCGATATTAGAAATAAATAAAAAAATATACGACGAACGACCCGTAAAACAAAAATCGACGGACGACGAAAAAAAGAAGAAAAGACGAGAAGGACAAGAAGAGAGAAAGGAGAAGTCGGGTTTGATTTTACACCCTTAACCTACATGCTTCGTTTACTTGGATCGGGGGCTCGTCGGAATGTGGCTAGGGCACGGGAGCGTCGAGTTAATGTCGGTGAGTTATGGTGGTTTGGTTTGGACGTGTAAGGTGGCGGGTGAGGCAGCCGGTTTTTGTCGGGTCTCGGGTTGTACTATCGGTCTTTCGATGCTATGTGTATGAGTCTCGAAGTGTGTGTTTCTTATGAATTGTAGATGTGTGTTTGTATCTTGTGTATTGTGTGTCTTGTGTTGAATGTGAGGGTCCTATTTATAGGTGAAGTCCTCGATAGGAGCTAGGAGAAGTATTCTTGCTTAGATGACAAGAAATATCGGTTTGGATAGGAAATGTAAGAGGTTGAAACGAACGAGAATTCCGTTTCTTGGTGAAGAAGAAATGTACCTCGACTGAAATGGGGCTGCTCGGCCGAGTATTTGATGCTCGGTCGAGTGTTTGATTCGATATTCGAATAGAATTCCTACTTGAGATCGAATTCCATCCTCAAACGGATTTGTTTAATATTTTGCGTACCTGATTTTTGTAGTGTTTGAGTTCAAACCGGACTCGTGAGGTGTCACGGCTCGTCCGTGTGTCTCGAAAATATCTTTGACCGGGTTTTGACTCGGTCGCAAAAAGACGGTTTTGCCCCTGGTGCCGGATTCGACCCAAATTAGTCTTATTTGACTCGAAACGACCCACTGGGCCTGATTTTGAGGTTGGTTTTGTGATATTTGTACTCCGTAAAAAGCCCAAGCCAAATGCCAATGATTTTGAGCCCGTTTTCGAGTATATTAAAGCACGTTTGCGTCCGATCATCATCGGGTGTTTGTCGTAAACTGCAATAGACACCTGGCGGTCAAAATGTGAGTGTCTACAGTACTACTGCTGTTGCGTCCTGCTGCTGCTGTGTTCAGTTGCCGCTGCTACTGCTGTACGTTGCTCTCTTTTCCTCGATTCTTTTTTTTCCGCTGTCTGTATTCTTCTTCAATTGCTGTTGTTTATTACACAATTCTTTCTTCTCCTTCTTCCTATTTCAGCTGATGTGCTGGTTACTGCTATTTGTCATTTCTGTTTCTCTTCTGTTCGTCGATTGCCGCTTGTTTCGATTCGATTTATTGCCGCTGCTGTCTGCTGCTATGTTATTCGTACGGCTACTGCTGCCCTGCACTCCTTCAGCCGCTGTTACTTTATTGCGGTTGTTATCATCTTTGATCGTTGCTGTCATGTTGTTCTTTTTGTTCCCGCTCACTAGTTGTCAATTCCTGTTGTTTTTCCGTTCTTTTTCTGTTCTGATGTCGATGATATCCGCTACTATCGTTGTTATTGTTATTGGAGTCTCCTTGCGTTATTGATCTATTGCTCGCTCGTCTCATCTGTTTTGAAACTGCTATATGTCCCTTTTCTATGCTGTTGCTGTTCGTTATCTACTGTCGTTTTTATGCGTCTTCGCTGCTGTCTTCACACCCCTCGGTTTCAATCGTTTTGTTCCTCCGATTTTGATTCGGCTGCTGATGTTGTTCGTTATTGTTGTCGTTGCTTACATCGAGCCTCTCTCTCCATTTTCCTTTCCATTTCAGCACATCTTCTTTCCTTTCGCCTTCATGTGAAGATAGGAACTGTCGCCTTTCTGATTAGAACTCGACGAAGGTGATTTTCCTCGTCTCTTGTTTGGTTTGAATATCGTTCTTGTTTCCGTGTTGGTTTGAAACACCGAGCACCCGTTCTATTCAAATCTTCGTGAATTCCAACCTTCTTTTGTTTATGTTTGTGTATATCCATGAACCCGTTGGAGCCTTGAAGATTTACTGACGAACAAGTGTTCAAGTCGACTGGTAGACTCGGGAGTGGAGCTTGGACTAATTAGACGGACAATTGCGTTGAGGTTATTAGCTCAATTTAACTTTAGGATGTTACTCGATTTTATATCGTATGTTTGAGTAGTAGTATGTAGTAAATATTTTAACTTCGATTTTCTAATTTTAGCTATTTATTAATTGCTAATTATATTATTTTTAAATTGTGCCTTATAAATATTTTACAAATTTTCGATATCGTCTTATAAATCGTTAGTAATTTAATTATTTACGATTGTTATAATATTTTTTGGTTATCGTGACACTAGTAACTAAATAATATCGATTTCATATTTTCGTCATATTTGGTTAATTTCTAATTTTTAACTCAAAACGTATTTTCGTATTATAATCGAGATTTATATACTTGTTTAATAAATTAATTTTCGTTTTACGATTTATACTAATAAATGAGAAAATATTCGATTTAGTTTTAAATATACTTTTAGTCGAGACTATTTTCACTAATAATTTCTTATTTGTTTCCGATTGAATATTTTAATTAAAATCTGTATTATTTATTAATAAAAGCTATTTGCTAAAAATAATTTGAAACCTTTGAAAACCTCATTTCATTTATAAAACTCGTCGACTCAATTAATTTTGATATCGTTTTTCTTAAAACATATCTTTTCTAAAATCTATATTTTAACTCGATTTCCTAATTATTCATAAAATATTATATATTGACTTATTATATTTTATTTATATTTTGGGTAACGAATTTAGAAATATAATAACGTTAAGATAACGACGATAATAATAAAATGTTAATTTCGTTAGAAATGTTATTTTTATATATTTCAGTAATTTTAATGATTTGCGTATTTCTATAAGAATATTTCTATTTTAAGTAAGTTTCTAAAATTAGTGAGTTTCTATTTATAGAAAGTTTCCCTTTTAATACAAAAGATTTATTTCTTTTATTTACATATTAATTATAATGATTATATCTTTTAAATATCGATAATGACTGTTTTGGCGTTATGGAATAAGGACAAGTGTGGAGTCTGGGATGTACGTTTTTGCCATCAACTGTAAGGCTGGTGTGTCTTTATGTGGCACATTGGTTGCTGAACTGAGCATGGTTTGTGTTCAGGAGAGTGTATGTTTTGACCTTAAGCTAGATACCGCATCGTGTTAGTCACCGTCAGCTGAACTAGACATATTTGTTGTCTAGGAGGGGTATGCACTACTTAAACCAGGACCTCGCTGCACGCAGTCCAGTTATAGTTGAGTTGCCTAGTTGGAGACTGGATTCTGTTATGAGTTAAGTCTACAGTTCTCGAAGCTAGTTTCCAGTATTATCCTAGTGAAAGTCTAGCCTTGTGCACACTGATCGAATTTCCATAACGCTAGTTTTGAATATTATTATTATCGATTGATTTTTTTGATTTGCAAGTTGGCAAATGTTTTAAGTTTTCTCCGAAAACTTATTTTTATTATATCGTTTTAATGTTTTCCATTTTAACTATTTTGATATAGTAATACTATTATTTTTCCATATGATATAATATGGCTGGGAGAACGTTCGAGCTACTCCCCACTGACGTGGTTGTTATGTTTATAACATGACAGGTATTTGCTGTTGGGTTTTGGGTGTGAGCTAGCGAGTAGCGTGGATCCTACTCTTTTTTTATTCTTGTAATTTATGAATTTGTATAACTCATTTGGAGATTTTCGTTTTTAGTCGTTTTGTAAAAAGAGGTCTTTGTATTGACTTACCATTTCTTTTAATAAGATATAGTTTGTCAATTTGTTTTAATACCAACTCTATAGTGTTTCCGCCACTGTATTGCGTTAGAATTTCTAGGGGATTACAGTTGGTATCAGAGCATTGTTGCTCCCGACGCTTACACCTGATTCTAGGAAAAATACCAGTAAATGATTTGAACGTTAAATAAATATTAGTGAGAGATGGGTAGAAACCAAATTAAGGACTAACCGTTAGGTTTATATGTTCTTGTAACTCAATGATTAGCATTGAATATTTGTTGATTTTGTCTGGAGAAGATGGATGAACAAGATGTTGATAGGATGCTGCTCCAGATCGGGACAAGACCTGCTTAGAACTTTCAACGCCTGCTGACTCGAGTGGACAACTTTGTGCTCCAAGAAAGATGCCGATGGTGACTTTCTAGCTACAGATCAGTTTGCTTAAGCTACAGGTTAGACGATGAAGAGTAGATTCATGTTACAAGATGTTGCAGTGGAGCCAGATGGAGCGACCCAAGACTGGCGTGCTCATTCCTCTACAAGAAGATGAAGTAATCCTTTTGGTTCCCTCGTGAACCTTAGAGGTTAGTTTGATGGAATTAGGACGATACCTTAGACACTGAACCTTGGGTTATAGGTTAGTTTGATTATTTTGGAGTACTTAGAGTTGAATATATTTTGGAGTAGTAAGAGTATGTCATTTTTTTATGGATACCTAGTACCTAACCTAGGACCGAACTAAGAGTAACTGGTATTATACCTTGGGATTCTTACCTAAATGCTTTTAATGGATGTATCGTGAATATTCGGGATCATAGAGTATTGTTTATAGTGTTAACCCGAGTGTTGTGGTACCATTGAAGGTTTTCATTAATATCGTTAGAAAGTTTGGTTGACATAGACTACTCGTGTTTCTTAAGGATTAGATCGTTGATCGTTGTTTAAGGTTGTAACCTATGGACTTTGGAGTTGAGTGATCTAACTTGGATAAATTGTTGTTAACCTTGAAAAAGAGAAACATATTGTACAAATAAAGGTTTGATTCATCGCGTTGTTTTGAGGGATACTTAATGCGAATCGTCTTGCTGGATTTATAGTTTAGAACCCTTAGACCATCGAGTTTGTGGCTTCGTTGAGTTAATAGATATTTTAGTGGTTTCGCTGTTACGATATGAAATTTGATGGACTCCTAGAAACATTAGTCAAATGACGTATTTGAAGAGGTGAGTGTTTGCGCCATGACCTATAGGTTTGAGTGTGTTTGAGGATTTATATTATATTTTCCCTACTTCTATACTTGTGGCATTATAATTATGTTGGTAATCATTTTGAGGATTTCGTACCTAAGCATTGATGGTGTGGATTGCCGTGGGTCCTACCGATCAATATTAACCAACTATACCTAACGGGTAGCTAGGGTAAGTCGGGTCGTGTCCAGGGAGACGGTTAAGGTTGTCTAGACTAGGTCGACCTAATAACAAGGCTAAGTCACACAAACAAACACAAAGAAGATGATAATTGACAAACTATGATGGTTGAAGGTGATGAAAGTGGAATAACAATATACTATGTATGATGAGAGCTAAATGAAACAACTAAAGATTAACTAAGCAAACGAACTTGAAAAAAGATGACTAACTAGAAGGATAAATCAAATAAGGAAAGGAGTAGGGTTATGTCGGGTTCTTAAGTGTAGTAGGGTGATTGGGTAATCAAGGGTGTTGGTATCTCTTAGTTCGAAATGAACTAGGCCCTAATAGTATGACAACAAAGCAATAAAAACGTTGGTAACTTACCTAGGTCCTCCTATCCTTCTAAGAATGCACTACGGGATGATCGGCGGGATGGAAAAAGGATGAACCACGGTGTTAGTCGACACTGTAGGTAAGTGAGACCCCGCCCCCTTTAGCGATGAGCCAAGAGGGTCGTCCCATGCCCAAAACCGCTCAACTAGTCCAAGTAAAAAGGTGGATAAGAGTGCAAAATGAGGGAAGACCGACCATTACCGCTATCATCCTTCCTAGAGACTCGGTCCTTTGGTAGGCTCTTCACGGTAATAGCCCGAAAAAGGCTTATTTTTGAGGGGTGAGGGTTCTTTTTGCGAGACGGTTTTCTTTTGGCATTTTTTCTTTCTTTTGCATTTTTGCTTTTTGTGTTGCTATGCCATTTCTTTTTCTTCTTTTGTATTTTCTTTTTCTTGGTTTTTTGTGTCTTTTCTTTTTCTTCAACCTTTTCTTTCTTTTATTCATTTTCTTTCTTTTTCTTTGTTTGCCCTTTTGGCTAGATTTGAGTTGTAGGCATTTTTTTGCAACTAAGAAAGAGATTTCAACAATTTGCAACTTTATTTTGTGGATATGTGTAGGAGGTAGGGGAATGGTTGAGTCGGGGAGCGTCCTTCCCTTCAAACCCACAAAAAGGTGGATAACTTGGACTAATCAAACAATTCCGAACATGGTCACCTAAGGGACGGGACTCGGCAACCAAGGCCTTTTCAAACCGTGGGTGGTCATAATGGTCAAAATGCAAATCTCGTAGTAAATCCCTAGTAAGCTAGGTTAACTCAAGGTAAAAGACCAACGAAACTATTGATTTAGGGTCATTCTACTAGACTAAAGTCCGAGACTCGATTCATACTACTAGAAAGGGAAATTAAACACTTGCACACTAGCCTCAAAACCGGGTTTTCGAAAACCTTTTAACATACTAGACACAACTACACATCACAAAACGAAAACATGACAAAAACGAAAGAAAAAGAGACAAAGGCAACAAAACAAAATAAAAACACAAAGAGAACAAATACCACCCCGAATTTCCAAATAAGCGACCAATCAACCACAATTCTTTACAAAGCTCCACCCGAGCACACATCATCACAAATCTCCTCCGAACATCACAAGAGGTAAAGAGGAAAAAGGGATAAAAGGTGTTACCGGATGTCTTGAAAGCCTTCCAAAGTTAACGGCGATTAGGCGACCTACAAGGAAAATGGGAGGCAAAACACGCACAACAAAACAAGCATACGATACAATGACATAAAAGGAAAACACACAAAAGAAAATCTTTTTGATTTTTGTGAAAATTTTCAAATTTTTAGGGTTTTATAAGATTTTTCGAAAAAACTACGAAAATAAAATTAAACTATACTAGAATAACGCTCCCCCACACTTAAACCGAGAAATGTCCTCATGCTCGATCGTAGTGTATGGAGACACCAGAGAAAGGAAGAGAAAGTACGAAAATAAAACTAAAAATCAAAAAGAAAGCGGAGAAAAGGGTTGAATGTGTCCGGCCGGGGTGTAGTCAAGTCACCATGGGCCGAGACGAGAAAAGATATGGATGGGGGAAGAAATAAAAAGAAGGAAATAAAAGGAAATGGGAGGGGAGGACTAGGTGTAATCAAGTCACGTAGCCCGGATTCCGCCCGAATCCGACTAAATCCTGAAAAGTGAAAAATAAAGTGAAAAGGCTTGTAAATTTGGATTTTGAAATGACTCTCAACGTTGTCAATAACTACTAAGGCCCCGAGGGCCACCATGACGCAAAAGTGCATAAGGGGAAGGGGACAAACAAAGGAAGACAAGCGATAAAAGATGAAAAAGAAAGGATAGTTGACGTACCCATAGGTTAGCAACTCACTCGCTCCATCGTCTCATAGTTCAATATCGGCACATAGATAGTCTTCGTCATGGTTATTCCTCTTTATTCTCGATATGGTTCCATGGTTGGAGAGCAAAGGTATAAGGAGGTGGGATTTGATGTGCGGCTCGGTATGTAGTGAAGATAAGATGAAGTGAGGGTATGTATATGGAGTGTAGGGGTTATTTGATATGGGAAAGGATAGGTAGGGAGGTTGGGAGGGGGTATAAAATGGTTGGGTGGGCTCGAATGCCGAAGAAGAGGCAAAATGTGGAGCAGGGGACCATCCCGGTCGGGATGGATGGTCCCGGTCGGGATGACACCTTCTTCCCGGTCGGGATGACACAACAGCAAAACCAATTTTTGACACCCTCATCCCGGTCGGGAAGCTCCCTTCTCGGTCGGGATGACACATCCTTCCCGACCGGGATGCTCTCTTCTCGGCCGGGAAGGCTCTTCTAACCTTAGCTTCCATAACCCCAAAGGCTTGTCCAAAGCTTCAAAAACCGAGTCCCTTGCTCAAATCCAAGCTTCTATCACCATCTACTCTCCTCGAAACTTCATCTTCACTAAGACCTATCAAATAAACTCAAATAACATTCATCAAAATCCCTCCCTCACATCGTTCATCAAAATACCAAATTACAAGAAATTCACAAAACCTAAAAGGATTACAAGAAAGAGATATATACGATGAGACGGTTGTTTTGGAACTCCGTCAAACCAAGGATGGTGCATTCTTCAATCATTTTTTTCACAACACTATGGCCAATTCCATCGCCATCAAGGGCACGAAGAAACAAATCGAAGGCTCTCGAGAAATCTTCGATCAAGCTAGTGGTATAACCATCCACATTCCAAGGTTCATCACAACCTAACCTCGACGTTCACGGGGCATCCCGATCTGCTAAGTTCAATGGCTTGAACTTGTACTTGCGATCCTTCGGTATATACCCAAACGTCCATCTATCTTCATGTGGCCCCAAGGGAGGCTCAACTTTCTTCTTGCCTTGCACTTTGTCTTCAACATCATGATATGGGCATTCACCCGCCCCAAGCTCGGAATCATCATCTTCAATTCCAAAGAAGTTGTTCTTCAAGCTTTCACCCGACTCATCCCCTAGATCGATGTCTTTCATGGCGGTGATCATTTTACAGGACTCATCATTAGTAGGCGAGGTGTTGCCTTGGAGGTCAAACACGAGCTTCTCGTCGCCTAGCTCAAATGTGATCCTACCATTCTTCACATCGATCATGGCACCGGCGGTATGTAGAAATGGGCGCCCAAGGATAATGGGAGTGATAGCATCTTCCGGCATGTCAAGTACAAGGAAGTCGACCGGAATGAAGTACTTGCCGATTCTTATCGGCACATTCTCTAACATCCCTAATGGTCGGTTGAGTGAACTATCGGCCATTTGGAGTGTAATGGAAGTACACTTGAGCTCCTTCATCCCAAGTCGCTCAAAAATGGGATAGGGAATGATTCTTACACTCGCACCTAAATCACATAGTGCTCTCTCAATCTTGAAGTTGCCTATGGTGCACGAGATCGAGAAACTACCCGGATCCTTCAACTTGGGAAGCGTAGAACCTTGAATAAGCTCGCTCACCACTTTTGTGAACGCTATGGTCTCTTCCTTGTCGAGGGATCTCTTCCTAGCCAAGATTTCTTTCATGAATCTTCCATATGCCGGGATTTGGGTAAGTAGCTCGGTAAAAGGGACACTCACATCCAATTTCTTCACAATGTCTAGGAACTTGTCATATTGAACATCCACCTTGGTTCTCATTTGCCTTGTTGGGAAAGGCAACTTGATATGCACCTTGTCTTGCTCATTAAGGTTGGACTTCTCAAATGACATTTTCCCTTTACCCTAGTCTTTTCCTTGAAGTGGGGGAAGCTTGTCTTCATGGGGTTTCTCAATGTCCCACAAGTCTTGTTCCTCCATTGGATTTCCCAAGCTTGAATTCTCTTGAGTTGGAGATGCAACTTCTTTCATTGCTTGCTCACTAGGAAACACGGGGGAATCATAAGATGCACCACTCCTCGTGGTAATAGCATTCACAGCTCAAATTTCGCCGTTTCACCTTGAGTAGGTAGTTGCCCTTTTTGCCTTGAAGAGCTACCCGAAGCAACTTGAGCTATTTGGGTTTCGAGCATCTTCATATGAGCATCTCTTGCTATGTTCTCCCTTTGAAGATGAGCAAAGAACTTTTGTTGGTTTCTTAGCATCTCCATTTGGCTTCTTTGCATTTCTTGATTACTCTTTTGCACATCCATCATAGATTTTTGCATGTCGAAATCTCGAGGTGGAGATTGTGGATTGTGCGGAGTATCGGTGAGGGCTAATGGAGTACCATAATCATGAATAGGAGACCGGCTCCTTGGCTTGCTTTCTTGTCGATTACCTTGGGTTTCTTGTTGTTGTTGATGGTTCCCTTGGAACCTATTAGAGTTGCCTTGATTAAGGCCTTGATTGTTGCCATGGTTGTAGTTTTGGTGTCCTTGATTGTGTTGGTTTCCTTGGAAACCACCTTGATTGAAGTTCCCTTGTTGGAACCCTTGATTGTTGTTGAAGTTACCTTGGTTATGTTGCTTGAAATTGTTGAACGGCCTTGGGTTGCCCATATAACCTTGTTAACCTTGGTTGTTGTCCCTTAAGGGAGGTGGCACATATGGACGGTGTTGTAGAGATTGTTGTTGGGAAGCTTGATGGGATGCTTGGAACATATGAGGATAAGGGGCACCTTTCTTGAATGCTTGAAAGGCGTTCACTTGCTCAATACTACCTCGACAATGTATAGGCTCATGTCCAAATATCCCGCAAATATCGCATATCCCATAATAAGATGTAGGAGATACAACTCCCAAAGCATTGACTTGATGAGTAGAATGTTGGCGGGAGGCACTTGCACTTTGACCTTGATCAAAATGGCTTTGGAGCTTCTTGTCAATAGATTCCATGTGGGTTTTTAGTTGAGCCCCAAGATCAATGCTTAATTGTGTAATGGCATCGATCTCGTGCCTTCCTCCTCAATTCGCCTTTCTAGGCCTTGAGTATTGGGAGTTGTGCACCGCCATCTTCTCAATTCTTGACCAAGTTTGGTCATCATCCACCTTGGTAAACCTTCCATTCGATCCCATGTTGAGAATGGCCCTTGAGTCTTCATATAACCCGTTCCAAAACTGTTGAACTAGGAACTATTGTGATAGACCATGGTGAGGACAAGAGCGGATCAAGGCTTTGAATCTTTCCCACGATTCGTAGAGGCTTTCTTCATCAAGTTGTTGGAATCCCGTGATAGAGGCTCTCAATAGATTTGTCTTCTCCGGGGGATAAAATTGTTGGTAGAAAGCTAAGGCTAGCTTCTTCCAAGTATCAATACCAAGAGTCGCCTTGTCTAACCCCTTGAACCATTGCTTAGCCTTACCGATTAAAGAGACTGGAAATAATACCCACCGGATTTGATCTTGGGTTATTCCCGTTTGTGAGATAGCATCGCAATAATCCGAAAAGGTTTCCATGTGTTGATGAGGATCTTCGGTTGGTAACCCACTAAATTGACTTCTTTCGACCAATTGGATGAATTACATCTTTGCCACAAAGTTGCTGGTATATGCCTCCGGTAAAACGGTCGGACCAGGCAAAACGTCTTCCGTAAAGGTTGAATGAGAAGAGAACTTAGGCATGATTGGATATGCGGGAGATGTTGGTGTAGACGGTGTTGATGTAGATGTAGAAGGAGAAATAGGACTAGAAGTACCGAAAGGATTGATGAAATTCCCTTCGGCCGTCTCTCGAGGTATCTCGTTTAAGTCAGAACCTTGAGCTTGCTCTTGATTGGTATTGCTAGCACTTGGTTGAGAGATTCTAACCCAGTCAATCGTCCGTTGGTGAAAGGCTCTAAAGAGTCTTTCCGGCTCTGGATTGAAGAGAAAGAAATCGCCTCTCCTCCTAGGCATACACTACACACTCGAACAAACGTAAGAACACCTAGTGCTTTATGGGCACTAGGCAAAGACAATAAACAAGCACAACGGTAGACAAAGAAGAAAGAAAATGATAAAAACAAGGAAAAAGACAACTAAATATGCACAGGAGATAGAAAAAGAACACAAAGAAGGGTAACTAAGTCTAGCTAATAAGCAAACTAAGTCTAAACAATACACCGTCCCCGGCAACGGCGCCAAATTGATGGTGTGGATTGTCGTGGGTCCTACCGATCAATATTAACCAACTATACCTAACGGGTAGCTAGGGTAAGTCGGGTCGTGTCCACGGAGACGGTTAAGGTTGTCAAGACTAGGTCGACCTAATAACAAGGCTAAGTCACACAAGCAAACACAAAGAAGATGATAATTGAAAAACTATGATGGTTGAAGGTGATGAAAGAGGAATAACAATATACTATGTATGATGAGAGCTAAATGAAACAACTAAAGATTAACTAAGCAAACGAACTAGAGAAATGATGACTAACTAGAAGGATAAATCAAATAAGGAAAGGAGTAGGGTTATGTCGGGTTCTTAAGTGTAGTAGGGTGATTGGGTAATCAAGGGTGTTGGTATCTCTTAGTTACTAAGGTCGGTTTACGCTCTCGCGCCAAAGCCTAAGTCTTCACTCTCGTGTCTAAGACTAGACCCGAACACTCATGCTAGATGCTACTCAAAACATAAGGATTCAATCACAAATTAGTCAAACAATGAGAAGAGGAACACAAGTATGAGAAGCATTGGCCACTACTACCCACACAAGCAATACAACAAACACATAATGTGCCCAATATGTGACTAGCAACAAAGGATCACCTTTATCCATAATCAAACCCTAATCACCCATAATCCACACTTAATCCCCCTACTAACCCCACAAGGAATCTACTCGCACATTATGAAACAAAATCTATCACTAACAAGAGAAATCAACATGATAATCAAAACATCCATAAAGAACAAACAAGAACAATAAACAATAAGTAAAGATTAAAACTTGGAAGATTAACAAAGATTAAGAGAAAAGAAGTTATACCAACTAACAAGTAGATAAAAAGATGAGAACTTGCATTAATAAGAAACCCAAACAAATCTCCAAGGTTGTCAAGCTTGGATCAATCTTCAAGAATCTCCTTATACAAGACCAATTAACTAGATTAATCTAAGATTAACAAAAGTTTAGAGAAAAGATTAAGCTAATGAGAGGAGGCACTCTATCTAGGGTTTATAATAATGTATGGTAATGTCAGATCCTTAAACAATACAATGGAGGAGTATTTATAAGGTTACAAGAGTGAAGGAGAAGGAAAGAAAGTCACGCGGCTACAGCTACTCCATCCCGGTCGGGAAGGATTGGTCCCGGTCGGGATGGGCCATCCTTCCCGATCGGGACGGAATGGTCCCGGTCGGGACGGCCTAAACAGCAGCCTATGTAAACACGCACTCCTTCCCGGTCGGGATGGGTACTCTTCCCGCCCGGGAAGGACCTTGTAGGCCTCCATTAAAGTCTCTAAGGTCCCTCCTTGCTTCTCATGGGCTTCCCGTCGATTCTCGGGGCTCGGGATCGAGTCTAAGGGGCTCGGAAATGGGTCCCAAGATCTCGGGATTGAATCCAAGGCACCGAATGATCGTTCCTTCTCTTCGTTGGCTCCAAAAGTGTATGAAACGAGCCGGAATCATTCCAATTCTCCATGAACGGTCTCGGGAACCTAAAACGAACTAAAGGAAGCATGAGTAGCCCAGAAACCGCTCCAACGAGCGATTTCACAAGGTAAAAAGGGACCAAACACAACAAAATGGGCACTACAAAATACACTTATCAAGCATTGCTAAATTGGTGGATCATCTTTAGTGTTCCTTACTCGAGAAATTTGGAATATACCTCGAGTTCAAACTTTAGGAGTTTCGGATTTAGGAACCTTATCGATGGTAAGTTTGGGTATGTTGATAATCGTTGGAATTTTAAGTAATGAGATTAGATTCTAAAGCATTGTGGATTAGTTTCGTGTCGTTTAAAATCACGTAAGACGTTCTTGGAGATTGTGACTGGGTGGTACTACCTTTGGACTTAACGTTATTGGATGGAAATTAGGAAACCGTGTTGTGGGAGTCGTGCCGGGAATCTCGAGATGGTTAATTTATTCTCTAATCCTCGAGAGCTCTTTTTGACTCACAATTTCGTCGTTCCCTTAGCTTTACTTAAATCATGCCACTTCTTCTTCGGCCAATTTCCTTCGACTTCTTTATCGGGTTTGGAAACTTTTGTTTCGATTTGTCGTTGACCTTTACTCTTATTTATCCATTTACCTTTTACCCGAACCCGTGTTATGAAAAGTTTGATTAATCTAAATTTTTGGGCTATCGTGAAATTTTAACATTTTGAATTATAAATTTCAAAACTTTGTATTTCATTTTTATTCTATTTTTGGTCCCGTTTCAAAAGGGTCTAAACAATTTATTTTAAAGTATTTCAAAATTGTTTAAAATTTTAATTTTGATTTTCAAGTGACCGAAATTTTATGAAAACTTTCTGAATTGCAAATATTTTGATTTTTATGAGATTAATATGTAAAACGATTTAATATTTTCGAAAAACTTCGTACGTCTAAATTTTTGTTATTGAAAATGTTTGTCGACTGATTTGATTTCTTATTTAGTAACTACAAAACTTGATTTCTCAAATTTTGTTTACTCTTAAAACAAAGTATTGTCGAATTTCTTAATTAAACGTCTTACTGTTGCTTTGAAAATATTTGGGTACTCTCCCCTCAAGTTCGTTTACAAATATTATTTATCATCATTATTTTATAAAATAATTTTTAACTTGCAAATTTATTAATTTAAATGATTTTAAACTTTGGGAATTGAGCTCAACTCTTCTTTAAATAAATGTTATCCTCAATTTCGATTTCATATCACGTTTCATGTTGTAATTTTTTTTTTATACAAAAACCGAGACTCTGATGCGAGTTAAGCATTCTCCTTTGTTCAAATGATATAACCTTATTTTCCACTCTATTATTATGTTTTTGTTAGTTTCGAGGACGAAACTTCTTTTTAGTGAAAGATTGTAACACCCCTGATTTTATAAATTAAATTAAATTAAAATTATGTTCGTATTTTTATTTTTAGGATTTAAGTCGTAATTATTAAAATTATTATGAAACAAATTTATCGTTTAATCGTTTCAAACTCCTAAAATTCTAGTTGACTCGGAAACTCTCCTTATATTTAAAATATATTTTTATTTCTGTTTCGATTCATTTTATATATTTAATTTAATTTTATTTATTTTATCGAAAGTCTATTACGATGGTTTAAATTCTAAATTTTATTTATTTATATTTAAGCTCGAATTTCTATTTTCGACTCGAAGTTCATTTATATTAAGTTTCGTCAAAACATTTATTACTTTTCCTCGAGAAATCGGTTTAATTCACTTTAGCGAAAATTTATTATTTATCGAAAAATACTATTTCATCGTCTAAATTATTTAATTCAATAAAATTCGTTTTTGTCTCGAATACTTTATTTTCTCATTTTATTTGACGGCCCGATTATTTATTAATTTTATTGATTCGTTTTTAATTCTATTTTGTGGGTCAGTCAACTTATCGTTTCAACGCATAGCCTGCAAACCACGCACACCAAGGTAACCCGCCCGTGGGCGACATGCTCGAAGTCTAGAGGCATAGTCTCTAGCCATACAACTCCCACAAGTTCGCGCTTGCAGGGGCTTGAACCTGAGACCCTTGGGCCGATGACCACAAGTTTTGACCACTAGGCAACACCCTTATGGGCGTTTTAACCTCTTTGTTTTCCCTCTATGTGTGCATCCCCCTTACACATTCACTCCCTTGCTTTGTTTTCTCCACCCTTCATTACGTTCTTTTCCTCTTTTGTTTGGATTCCACCGCTTGCCTCCCTCATTCAACCCCCGCTTCATTCTTCCTCCCTTCCTTTATTTTATTTCTGTTTTCCCCGCTTCCTCTTTGTTGCTCTGCTGCGTGATTTTGGCTTTCTTCCTCTCCTTCTCCTCCAGCCAGCATCTTGAACTTCTCCCCTGTTTGCGGCCTCTGTTTTCGCCATTTTTGTTCTCTGCGTACTACTGCTGTTGCGTCCTACTGCTGCTATGTTCGGTTGCCGCTGCTGCTTTGTTTTGTTCCTCCTCCTTTTTCGTTCTACTTCGTCAAATGTTTTGTTGGTGCGTGAATTGCTGCTACTGCTGTACGTTGCTCTCTTTTCCTCGATTCTTTTTTTTTCCGTTGTCCGTATTCTTCTTCAATTGTTGTCGTTTATTGCACCCGTCTTTCTTCTCCTTCTTCGTATTTCAGCTAATGTGCTGGTTACTGCTATTTGTCATTTATGTTTCTCTTCTGTTCGTCGATTGTCGCTTGTTTTGATTCGATTTATTGCCGCTGCTGTCTGCTGCTATGTTATTCGTACGGCTGCTGATGGGCGGGATTTGTCGTCGATCCCGCCACCAAATAATAACCAACTAAACTAACTAGGGTAGCTAGGGCAAGTCGGGTCGAATCCACAGGGACGGAAATGCGTTCGGACTAGTGGGTGCTACGGTCAAGGACTATGTTCGGGACGAGCTAATCTAGGGGGAGGCGACTAAACTAGGTCTAAAACACGGGAAAGGAAGACAAAACCAAAGACTAACGACTAAGGGAAGCTAGGATAACACTAAGAAGGAAGACTAGGGTTAGGTCGGGTTCATGGAGTGATGGGATGGTCGAGGAAGAGCTAAGGTGAAGGGGTAGTCGGGTAATCTAGGTGTAGTCCGGGCTCTCGCTACGTAGACCGACCTAGAGGTTCTTGATAGAACCCGCCTTAGCGACACATATGACAAACGGAGTTACTAGCGTTCTATCGTAGCCTAGGTCACGTCCGGGCTCTCGCTACGTAGACCGACCTAGGGGTCGTCCTCACCGGGCTCTCGCTACGTAGTGAGGGAACCAAACCCACGAGCAAACTACCACCCACAAGAGAAACGGCAAGAAAAACACAAGGATTCGCATCTACATGTCATTCAAGCATTTCATCAAACATGTACCATGCATCAAACCAAGAGGAAACCCAAAACTTCCACCAACATCTCTAACAAACCCTTAATCATCCACAATCACAACCAATCACCCTAATAACCCTAGCAAAGATCTACTCAAATATATCTATGCTAAAACTAACACTAACAAGAGGAATCAACATAACAATCAAAACTTGCATAATGAAACTAGTAAAACAATGAACAATGAACAAAACAATCAACAAAGATTCAAACTTTAATGATAAAACAAGATTAAGAGAAGAGAAAAGAAGATAATACCTACTAACAAGATGAAAGGAAGAATGAAAACTTGCATAAAAGAGAAAACCCAAAACAATCTTCCAAGGTTGTCAATCTTGGTTCAATTCTTCAAGAATTCCCTTAATACAAGGCTTAATCTAAGATTAACGATAATCTAAAGACTAATCTACACTAATCTATGCTAATCTATGCTAAAATAATCTAGGGTTTAATGTCTAATCAAGTATATCTCCTCTAAACAAAACAAGGGAAGAGTATATATAGGGTTCCAAGTGGAAAGAAGAAGAAAGAAACAAAGGCGAGCTGCAGCAGGCCCGTCCCGGCCGGGAGCAGGCCTTCCCGGTCGGGATGGGGTCGGTCCCGGGCGGGAAGGCCTGCTCCCGGTCGGGATGGGCTCCAGACAGAAAGGTCTTCTTTTGTGCACCTCAACCGGGACCGGTTGAGGCCATCCCGTCCCGGTTGAGCCTTGTAGGCCTCCTTTAAGCTCCTTTTGGTCCCTCCTTGCCTCTCATGGGTTTCTCATGGATTCTCGAGACTCGGGATCGGGTCTCGGAGGCTCGGGATAGGGTCCCAAGGTCTCGGGGTCGAATCCAAGGCATCAAGAGATCGTTCCTTCACTTCGTTGGCTCCAAAAAGTGTATGTATCGAGTCGGATTTGCTCCAACTCTTCATGAATGGTCTCGGGAACCTGAAACGAACTAAAGGAAGCATAAGTAGCCCATAAACCGCTCCCAAGGAGCGATTCCACAAAGAAAATGGGACCAAAACACATGAAAATAGGCACTACAAACTACACTTATCAACTCCCCCACACTTAACCCTTACTCGCCATCGAGTAAGCACATACTAACTACTAAACTAGCCGAGCGGGTATTAGCGCACCCTACGCCCTTTCAACTCACGCGAGTACACTTAGAGTAAAAGTGCACTCCGCAAGGCAAGTAAGTTCTTGCGACAAAACTGTGGTTGCAACCGGAGACGAAACACATAAACAAACAAACATACAAACAAACACATAATCGGTTGCACCCAAAAGAAAACAAATACCGCTTCCCTCAAACAAGCGGTGAAAGAAGCACCGGTTTAGGACTCGAGGCAAGTGACAACTGATAAGTGTCACTTGTAGTGCCTATTTCGTAGTGTTTTGGTCCCGTTTTCCTTGTAGAATCGCTCCTTGGGAGCGGTTTAGAGGCTTCTTATGCTTCCTTTAGTTCGTTTCAGGTTCCCGAGACCGAATTGGAAGAGTTGGAGCGATTCCGACTCGATACATACACATTTTGGAGCCAACGAAGCTAAGGAACGATGACTCGATGCCTTGGAATCGACCCCGAGACCTTGGGACCCAATCCCGATCCTCCGAGACCCGATCCCGAGTCCCGAGAATCGATGGGAGGCCCATGAGAACCAAGGAGGGGCCAAAAAGTTCATATTGGAGGCCTACAAGACTCATCCCGGACGGGTATGGCCTCATCCCGTCCGGGATGAAGGAGGAACGAAGAGCAGCTACTGGAGGGTGTTCCGGATCGGGAATAGGAAATCCCGATCGGGAATCCCCACAATACCGATCGGGAATTATCTTCCCGACCGGGAAATGCCCCAGCTCACCCGCCTTCAATTCCTTTCTTCTCCTTTCATTCTTAAACCCTATATATACCCTTCCTCTTGTAATGTGTTGGGATGGACTCTTATATCCACTAAACCCTAGACTACTTTAGGTTAGATTAGATTAGATTAGTGTAGATTAATCGATAATTAGTAGTTAATCGTAGTTTAAGCTTGTAATATTGGATCTCTTGAAGAATCCATCCAAGATTGACAACCTTGGTGGATGAATTTGGGTTATCTTCTATGCAAGTGTTCTCCTTTTCATTCTCTTGTTAGTTTGGTACAATCTTCTTCTCCTTTTACTCTTAATCCATTTTTGTTTATCAAGTTTGAATCTGTGTTCATTGTTATCATTAGTTTGTGATGTTTGTTTTGTTTTCTCATGTTGATTCATCTTGTTCTTGTTAGTTTTAGTATAATCATGTTAGAGTAGTGTTCTTGCTAGGGTTAGTAAGGTGATTAGGGTGTTAATTGGGTGATTAATGGATTGTTAGAGATGTTGGTGGAAGATTTGGGTTTCCTCTTGTTGGGTGCACATCACATGTTTGTGGAATTGCTTGAATGACTAAGTATGTGCGAATGCTTGTTTTCTTGCCTTTCTTTGTGGGTGTTAGTTCGTTGTGGGTTCGATCCCCTCACTAAGTTGCGAGAGCCCGGTGAGGACGACCCCTAGGTCTTTCTAAGTAGCGAGAGCCCGGATTCGACCTAGGATCATAGCGCGCTAGAACCCCGAGTGTGTTGAGTGTCGACGAGATGGGTTTTAGGTGGAACCTCTAGGTGAGTCTAAGATGCGAGAGCCCGGACCAACCTAGATTACCCTACTACCTCCTTCACTCTAATCCTCCCTTGACCATTCCGTTACCCCTTTGACCCCGACCTAATCCTAGCCCGTTCACTTTAGTTGTTCACCTTAGTCTTAGTCTAGTTTCTCCCCTCCTTTCATTCTGTAGTTTAGCTCGTTGACTTAGTCTCGTATTTAGGCGACCTTAGTCTAGACTTTACATTACCGTCCCCGTGGATTCGACCCGACTTGCCCTATCTACCGTAGGAATAGCCGGTTATATTATTGACGGTTGGGATTCCACGACAAATTCCCTCCCATCAATTTGGCGCCGTTGCCGGGGACGGTGCTAGTTTAGACTTTGTTTTCCTATTTGCTTGACTTTGTCTTTGTGTTTGTGTTTTCTTTTTTTCTTTTGGTTACTTTGCTTCTTTTGTGTGTGCGGTTTATTTCTCTCTTGTCTAGTGCCTAAAAAGCACTAGACTTCTCACGTTTGTTCTTAGTCTACAGTTTGTGCTTAGAGGTGGTGATTATCTTCTTCTTGCGACTCAGAGCCGCTTAAGCGGACGGTTGCTAGAATGAGTGGTTTCCAACCGGGTATGGACTACGATTTTCGAGCGAGCATGGGGTTTGATCTAAACTCCACACACTCGGGAGCCGATATGAGCTACCACTCTTCTTCCATGAACCAAAGCCATGACATGACGTCCCCCTACCACTATCAAGCTTCTTGGGGTAATCAAGATGGGTATGAACCTCAAGAGTATGAGTATGGCTACCAACAAGTGAATGACTATCACTCCTACGATCATGGTGGCTTTTACTCGAGTTATGATTGTGAACCCACCATGTTC
This sequence comes from Agrostemma githago, assembly GCA_958450325.1. NCBI lineage: Eukaryota > Viridiplantae > Streptophyta > Magnoliopsida > Caryophyllales > Caryophyllaceae > Agrostemma > Agrostemma githago. Next base: position 31,334,458 of record OY288256.1, read on the forward strand.
AATCAAGATTCACTATATGGAAGCCAATACCCCCAAGACCCGCAATATTACCCTCCACCCCAACCACAATATGAACCCTATGACCCACAATACTACCAACCACCCCAACCTTGCTACCAACAATATGATGCCCCACCCCATGGGTATCATCAAGATTTTCAAGGAGCTTTACAAGACTCCAATGACCACCAATCGCTAAACTTGGAGTTGCATTAATCGATTCTTCAAATGCAAAAAGACCGACAAGAAATGGCCATCCAAACGAAAAAGAATTATGAACTCTTGGCCAAGCTCCAAAGGGAAATTGAAGAAGTTCAATCGTCTACCCAAAAAGAGACGAATGAGGATGTGACTCTTGGTGAAGGCAACATTGGTAAAGAATTGGAGGAGGATAGTGAGTGGGATGGTTTGGTGGAGTTTGTAGAGTTGATGGGTGAAATTGTGAGCCTCGAGTTGCCCTTGTCCGAGAATGTGGATAAGCATCAAGAGCCCCTAGAAAGTGAGCCAAGCAATGACTTGGAGGAGATTGAAATAGCCGGTAGAAGTTTCGATCCTATCCTCCAAGATGATGTGGGGCCGAGTGATGAAGATGGGGAGCCACAACTTGAGGAAAGTGTGGGGGTGTGCAATGAAGAGATGAGGCCAAAACCGCTTTTTTTGCCTCGATTCTTGGAGATGAAGCTTGCTTGTGTTTGGAGGCGATGCCTAGGGAGGAAGAGATAGGTTGAGCTCGTAGGATGGAGAGACCCCAGAGACAAATTTGAAGATGATGTCGGGTCTTGGGATTCCTACTTCTTGCCTCCTCCTTGGAGGCCGTGGAGGTCGGTAAAGCTCGAGCGCTTCTTGGGCCTTCACTACGATGTCGGTAGCGCGTTCGACTTGCTCCTCCATGCCCTTGAGGGCTACGGTTGAAGAATGGAGTCCACCATCCTAGGTTTGACGGAGTTCCTAAAAGAACCGTCATGTTGTATATTCCCCTCCTCTCTTCTTTAGAATTCTTGTGCTTGTATTTGTGTTTTTTTTTGTTTCTAGGACTTCCTTTGTTTTTGTGGGATTCTTGTGATTGATTTGGTATTTTGATGAGCGATGTGAGGGAGTGAATTTGATAAGTACTTTGAGTTTATTATGTTAGGTGAAGTGAAGGTAACTCCTACGAAGGAGTAGTTGATGATGGAGTTTGGTTTGCAAGCGAGGAAGTCGGTTTTTGAAGCTTATGATTAGCTTTTGGGCTTGGGGAAGCAAAGAAGACTCATCCCGACCGGGAAGAGGGCTTCCCGACCGGGAAGGATGAATAATCCCGACCGGGAAGGAGCCATCCCGATCGGGATGAAGGTGCTGAAAATCGGATTCACTGGAGTGCGTTCCCGACCGGGACGAGGGCTTCCCGATCGGGAAGGGTTTATCAACCCGATCGGGATTATCTATCCCGACCGGGATGGACCCCTTTGTCTCCACCCATCCATTATGCCCCCTCCCAACCTCCTTACTCCTCCTTACTCCTATAATATGACCCGTACACCTCACTTTACACACCGAGATCCACATCAAATCCCACCCCCTACCATTACTACCCCAACCATGCGATTTTATCAAGGTTTAAGGAGAATGACAAAGACGACAAGCAACGCGCCCACGTTGATCTATGAGACGATGGAGCGAGTGAGTTACTCGATGATTGGTTTTGGTAACTATCCTCACTTTTCCGTCTTTTATTGTTTGTTTTTCTCTTGTTTATCCCCTTCCCTTATCTTTTGTGTCATGGTGGCCTTCGAGGCCTTGCTAGTGGTTGCTCCCGACTCTCGATGACGTGACTACATCGAGAGTCATTTCAAAATCCAAAATTTTTACAAGATTTTCACTTTCTTTTTGAGGATTTAGTCGGATTTAGGCGGAATCCGGGCTAGGTGACTTGATTACACCTAGCCCTCCCCTCCCATTTCCTTTTATTTCCTTCTTTTTATTTCTTCCCCCATCCATATCTTTTTCTCGTCACGGCCCATGGTGACTTGATTACACCCCGGCCGGACACCTTCTACCCTTTTCTCCACTTTTCTTTTTGATTTTTAGCTTTATTTTTCGTAATTTCTTTTCTTTTCTTTTGTCTCTCCGCACCCTACGATCGAGCATGAGGACATGGCTCGATTTAAGTGTGGGGGGAGCGATATTCTAGTATAGTTAGTTTTATTTTCGTAGTTTTTTCGAAAAAAATCTTAAAAACCATAAAAATTTGAAAAAGATTTTCATAAAAATCAAAAAGATTTTTTTTTTCATTTGTGTGTTTTCATCTTGTGTCTTTGTGTCGTATATTTGTTTGTGTGCGTGTTTTGCCTCCCTTTGCCCTTATAGGTTACTTTAATCGCCAATGACTTTGGAAAGCTCTAAAGACTTCCGGTAACATCTTATCCCTTTTTCTTCTTTATCTCTTATGGAGTTTGGAGGAGATTGTGATGTGTGCTCGGGTGGAGCTTTGTGCATATTGGTGGGTGATTTGGTGACTTGTTTGGACGATCGGGGTGGTGTTTGTGTTTTGTGTGTGTTCGTTTTGTTGTGTTTTTGTTTTGTTGCTTTTACTTCTTTTTCTTTCGTTTGTTTTCGTCTTGTCTTTGTTTTGTGTTGTGTGTAAACCGTTTTCGAAAACCCGGTTTAGAGGCTAGTGTGTGAGTGTCTATTTTTCCCTTCCTAGTTATATAAATCGAGTCGTGGACTTTAATCTAGTAGAATGACCCTAAATCAATGAGTTCGTTGGTCCTTTATCTCGAGTCCACCTAGCTTACTAGGAATTTACTACGGGATTTGAACTTTTGACCATTATGACCACCCACGGTGTGAAAAGGCCTTGGTTACCAGTCTCGTCCCCTAGGTGACCGTGTTTAGGATTGTTTGATTAGTCCAAGTTATCCACTTTTTGTGGGTTTGAAGAGGGATCGCGACCCTCGACTCACTCATTTCCCTACCTCCTACACATATCCACACAATAAAATGCAAATTGTTGATTCTCCCTTTCTTGTTATTCAATGAAAATGCCAAAAATGTCAAATCTTGCCAAAACGGCAAAGAAAAAAAAAGAAAAGAAAGAAAAAAATGAAAGAAAGAAAAGAATGAAGAAAATGAAAAGGCACAAATGCCAAAAAGAAAATAGAAAAGAAGAAAAAAGAAATGGCATGGCAAAACAAAGCAAAAACGTCAAAAGGAAAGAAAATGCCAAAAGAAAACTCGTCTCACAAAAAGATATCCTCTCAAAATAAGCCTTTTTCTGACTTTTGCCGTGAAGAGCCTACCAAAGGACCGAGTCCCTAGGAAGGATGATAGCGGCATTAGTCGGTCTTCCCTCATTTTGCATGTTTTCCACCTTTTTACTTGGACTAGTTAGGCGGTCTTGGACACGGGACGACCCTCTTGGCTCACGCTAAAGGAGGCGGGGTCTCACTTACCTACAGTGTCGACTAACACCATGGATCATCACTTCCCACTCCGCCGATCGTCCCGTAGTACGTTTTTAGAAAGTTAGGAGGACCTAGGTAAGTTACCAACGTTTTTGTTGCTTTATCGTCATACTATTAGGGTTTAGTCCACCTTGGTTTGTATTGCTAGCTTGAGAACGTTGTCGCTTACCTCGAGTCCTAAACCGGTGTTTCAATCACCGCTTTTAGAGGGAAGCGGTATTTCTTTTGTTTTGGGTGCAACCGATTATGTGTTTGTGTGTGTGTTTGTTTGTTTATGTGTTTTTTGTCCGGTTGCATCCACAGTTTTGTCGCAAGACCCAACTTGCCTTGCGGAGTGCACTTGTCCTCTAAGTGCACTCGCGTGAGTTGAAGGGGCGTAGGATGCGCTAATACCCACTCGGATAGTTTAGTAGTAGTATGTGCTTACTCGAGGGCGAGTAAGGGTTAAGTGTGGGGGAGTTGATAAGTGTCACTTGTAGTGCCTATTTCGTAGTGTTTTGGTCCCGTTTTCCTTGTAGAATCGCTCCTAGCGGTTTAGAGGCTTCTTATGCTTCCTTTAGTTCGTTTCAGGTTCCCGAGACCGAATTGGAAGAGTTAGAGCGATTCCGACTCGATACATACACATTTTGGAGCCAACGAAGCTAAGGAACGATGACTCGATGCCTTGGAATCGACCCCGAGACCTTGGGACCCAATCCCGAGCCTCCGAGACCCGATCCCGAGTCCCGAGAATCGATGGGAGGCCCATGAGAACCAAGGAGGGGCCAAAAAGTTCATATTGGAGGCCTACAAGACTCATCCCGGACGGGTATGGCCTCATCCCGTCCGGGATGAAGGAGGAACGAAGAGCAGCTACTGGAGGGTGTTCCGGATCGGGAACAGGAAATCCCGATCGGGAATCCCCACAATACCGATCGGGAATTATCTTCCCGACCGGGAAATGCCCCAGCTCACCCGCCTTCAATTCCTTTCTTCTCCTTTCATTCTTAAACCCTATATATACCCTTCCTCTTGTAATGTGTTGGGATGGACTCTTATATCCACTAAACCCTAGACTACTTTAGGTTAGATTAGATTAGATTAGTGTAGATTAATCGATAATTAGTAGTTAATCGTAGTTTAAGCTTGTAATATTGGATCTCTTGAAGAATCCATCCAAGATTGACAACCTTGGTGGATGAATTTGGGTTATCTTCTATGCAAGTGTTCTCCTTTTCATTCTCTTGTTAGTTTGGTACAATCTTCTTCTCCTTTTACTCTTAATCCATTTTTGTTTATCAAGTTTGAATCTGTGTTCATTGTTATCATTAGTTTGTGATGTTTGTTTTGTTTTCTCATGTTGATTCATCTTGTTCTTGTTAGTTTTAGTATAATCATGTTAGAGTAGTGTTCTTGCTAGGGTTAGTAAGGTGATTAGGGTGTTAATTGGGTGATTAATGGATTGTTAGAGATGTTGGTGGAAGATTTGGGTTTCCTCTTGTTGGGTGCACATCACATGTTTGTGGAATTGCTTGAATGACTAAGTATGTGCGAATGCTTGTTTTCTTGCCTTTCTTTGTGGGTGTTAGTTCGTTGTGGGTTCGATCCCCTCACTAAGTTGCGAGAGCCCGGTGAGGACGACCCCTAGGTCTTTCTAAGTAGCGAGAGCCCGGATTCGACTTAGGACCATAGCGCGCTAGAACCCCGAGTGTGTTGAGTGTCGACGAGATGGGTTTTAGGTGGAACCTCTAGGTGAGTCTAAGATGCGAGAGCCCGGACCAACCTAGATTACCCTACTACCTCCTTCACTCTAATCCTCCCTTGACCATTCCGTTACCCCTTTGACCCCGACCTAATCCTAGCCCATTCTCTTTAGTTGTTCACCTTAGTCTTAGTCTAGTTTCTCCCCTCCTTTCATTCTGTAGTTTAGCTCGTTGACTTAGTCTCGTATTTAGGCGACCTTAGTCTAGACTTTACATTACCGTCCCCGTGGATTCGACCCGACTTGCCCTATCTACCGTAGAAATAGCCGGTTATATTATTGACGGTTGGGATTCCACGACAAATTCCCTCCCATCAATTTGGCGCCGTTGCCGGGGACGGTGCTAGTTTAGACTTTGTTTTCCTATTTGCTTGACTTTGTCTTTGAGTTTGTGTTTTCTTTTTTTCTTTTGGTTACTTTGCTTCTTTTGTGTGTGCGGTTTATTTCTCTCTTGTCTAGTGCCCAAAAAGCACTAGACTTCTCACGTTTGTTCTTAGTCTACAGTTTGTGCTTAGAGGTGGTGATTATCTTCTTCTTGCGACTCAGAGCCGCTTAAGCGGACGGTTGCTAGAATGAGTGGTTTCCAACCGGGTATGGACTAAGATTTTCGAGCGAGCATGGGGTTTGATCTAAACTCCACACACTCGGAAGCCGATATGAGCTACCACTCTTCTTCCATGAACCAAAGCCATGACATGACGTCCCCCTACCACTATCAAGCTTCTTGGGGTAATCAAGATGGGTATGAACCTCAAAAGTATGAGTATGGCTACCAACAAGTGAATGACTATCACTCCTACGATCATGGTGGCTTTTACTCGAGTTATGATTGTGAACCCACCATGTTCAATCAAGATTCACTATATGGAAGCCAATACCCCCAAGACCCGCAATATTACCCTCCACCCCAACCACAATATGAACCCTATGACCCACAATACTACCAACCACCCCAACCTTGCTACCAACAATATGATGCCCCACCCCATGGGTATCATCAAGATTTTCAAGGAGCTTTACAAGACTCCAATGACCACCAATCGCTAAACTTGGAGTTGCATCAATCGATTCTTCAAATGCAAAAAGACCGACAAGAAATGGCCATCCAACCGATTCTTCAGCACATCTTCTTCCCTTTCGCTATCATGTGAAGATAGGGACTGTCGCTTTTCTGATTAGGACTCGACGAAGGTGATTTTCCTCGTCTCTTGTTTGGTTTGAATATCGTTCTTGTTTCCGTGTTGGTTTGAAACATCGAGCACCCGTTCTATTTAAATCTTCGTGAATTCCGACCTTCTTTTGTTTATGTTTGTGTATATCCATCAACCCGTTGGAGCCTTGAAGATTTACTGACGAACGAGTGTACAAGTTGACTGGTAGACTCGGGAGTGGAGCTTGGACTAATTAGACGGACAATTGCGTTGAGGTTATTAGCTCAAGGTAACTTTAGGACGTTACTCGATTTTATATCGTATGTTTGAGTAGTAGTATGTAGTAAATATTTTAACTTCGGTTTTCTAATTTTAGCTATTTATTAATTGCTAATTATATTAATTTTAAATTGTGCCTTACAAATATTTTACAAATTTTCGATATCGTCTTATAAATCGTTAGTAATTTAATTATTTACGATCGTTATAATATTTTGTTGGTTATCGTGACACTAGTAAATAAATAATATCGATTTCATATTTTTGTCATATTTGGTTAATTTCTAATTTTTAACTCAAAACGTATTTTCGTATTATAATCGATATTTATATACTTGTTTAATAAATTAATTTTCGTTTTACAATTTATACTAATAAATGAGAAAATATTCGATTTAGTTTTAAATATATTTTTAGTCGAGACTATTTTCACTAATAATTTCTTATTTGTTTCCGATTGACTATTTTTATTAAAATCTGTATTATTTATTAATAAAAAATATTTGTTAAAAATAATTTGAAACCTTTGAAAAATTCATTTCATTTATAAAACTCGTCGACTCAATTAATTTTGATATCGTTTTTCTTAAAACATATCTTTTCTAAAATCTATATTTTTAACTCGATTTCCTAATTATTCATAAAATATTATATATTGACTTATTATATTTTATTTATATATTGGGTAACGAATTTAGAAATATAATAAAGTTACGATAACGACTATAATAATAAAATGTTAATTTCGTTAAAAATGTTATTTTTATATATTTCAGTAATTTTAATGATTTGCGTATTTCTATAAGAATATTTCTATTTTAAGTAAGTTTCTAAAATTAGTGAGTTTCTATTTATAGAAAGTTTCCCTTTTAATACAAAAGGTTTATTTCTTTTATTTACATATTAATTATAATGATTATATCTTTTGAATATCGATAATGACTGTTTTGGAGTTATGGAATAAGGATAAGTGTGGGGTTAGAGTAATATAATCTGGGATGTACGTTTTTGCCATCAACTGTAAGGCTGGTGTGTCTTTATGGGGCACATTGATTGCTGAACTGAGCATGGTTTGTGTTCAGGAGAGTTTATAGTTTGACCTTAAGCTAGATACCGCATCGTATTAGTCGCCGTCAGCTGAACTAGACATATTTGTTGTCTAGGAGGGGTATGCACTACTTAAACCAGGATCTCGCTGCACGCAGTCCTGTTATAGTTGAGTTGCCTAGTTAGAGACTGGATTCTATTATGAGTTAAGTCTACAGTTCTCGAAGCTAGTTTCCAGTATTATCCTAGTGAAAGTCTAGCCTTGTGCACACTGATCGAATTTTCATAACGCCAGTTTTGAATATTATTATTATCGATTGATTTTTTTGATTTGCAGGTTGGCAAATGTTTTAAGTTTTCTCCGAATTATATCGTTTTAATGTTTTCCATTTTAACTATTTTGATATAGTAATACTATTATTTTTCCATATGATATAATATGGCTGGGAGAACGTCCGAGTTACTCCCCACTGACGTGGCTGTTATGTTTATAACATGACAGGTATTTGCTGATGGGTTTTGGGTGTGAGCTAGTGAGTAGCGTGGATCCTACTCTTTTTTTATTCTTGTAATTTATGGATTTGTATAACCCATTTGGAGAATTTCCTTTTTAGCCCTTTTGTAAAAAGAGGTCTTTGTATTGACTTACCTTTTCTTTTAATAAAATATAGTTTGTCAGTTTTTTTAGTCCAAACTCTACAGTGTTTTCGCCACTGTATTGCGTTAGAATTTCTAGGGGATTACAGTTGGTATCAGAGCATTGTTGCTCCCGACGCTTACACCTGATTCTAGGAAAAATACCAGTAAATGATTTGAACGTTAAAGAAATATTAGTGAGAGATGGGTAGAAACCAAATTAAGGACTAACTGTTAGGTTTATATGTTCTTGTAACTCAATGATTAGCATTGAATATTTGTTGATTTTGTCTGGAGAAGATGGATGAACAAGATGTTGATAGGATGCTGCTCCAGATCGGGACAAGACCTGCTTAGAACTTTCAACGCCTGCTGACTCGAGTGGACAACTTGGTGCTCCAAGAATGATGCCGATGATAACTTTTTAGCTACGGATCAGTTTGCTTAAGCTACAGGTTAGACGATGAAGAGTAGATTCATGTTCCAAGATGTTGCAGTGGAGCCAGATGGAGCGACCAAAGACTGGCGTGCTCATTCCTCTACAAGAAGATGAAGTAATCCTTTTGGTTCCCTCGTGAACCTTAGAGGTCCGAACTTTCCCATCTCGTTTTAGGTCTTTATTATCTAGAATCATCAATTCTTTTCTTCCTTCCTCTACTTCTTCCAATTCTTCTCTTATATGTTCTATTCTTCATTCGCTAGGTGAACCTTTGTTTTATTCCCCTACTTTACCATCTTTCCTCTTGAGATTCTTGGTTTGACCGAATTCCATCTCAGTGAACCCCATGAAAAGTCATAAGTAAACCCTTGTTACATGGTTTGAGGATTGTGAGTTATACCCTGTTACCTATCTTAGTAAACTTTTGAGGTCGATTTGAATGATAAATTGCTGCTTGATGGAATTAGGACGATACCTTAGACACTGAACCTTGGGTTATAGGTTAGTTTGATTATTTGGGAGTACTTAGAGTTGAATATATTTTGGAGTAGTAAGAGTATGTCATTTTTTTATGGATACCTAGTACCTAACCTAGGACCGAACTAAGAGTAACTGGTATTATACCTTGGGATTCTTACCTAAATGCTTTTAATGGATGTATCGTGAATATTCGGGATCATAGAGTATTGTTTATAGTGTTAACCCGAGTGTTGTGGTACCATTGAAGGTTTTCATTAATATCGTTAGAAATTTTGGTTGACATAGACTATACGTGTTTCTTAAGGATTAGATCGTTGATCGTTGTTTAAGGTTGTAACCTATGGACTTTGGAGTTGAGTGATCTAACTTGGATAAATTGTTGTTAACCTTGAAGAAGAGAAACATATTGTACAAATAAAGGTTTTATTCATCGCGTTGTTTTGAGGGATACTTAATGCGAATCGTCTTGCTGGATTTATAGTTTAGAACCCTTAGACCATCGAGTTTGTGGCTTCGTTGAGTTAATAGATATTTTAGTGGTTTCGCTGTTACGATATGAAATTTGATGGACTCCTAGAAACATTAGTCAAATGACGTATTTGAAGAGGTGAGTGTTTGCGCCATTACCTATAGGTTTGAGTGCGTTTGAGGATTTATATTATATTTTCCCTACTTCTGTACTTGTGGCATTATAATTATGTTGGTAATCATTTTTTAGGATTTCGTACCCGAGCATTGCTAAATTGGTGGATCTTCTTTAGTGTTCCTTAATCGAGAAATTTGGAATATACCTCGAGTTCAAACTTTAGGAGTTTCGGATTTAGGAACCTTATCGATGGCAAGTTTGGGTATGTTGATAATCGTTGGAATTTTAAGTAATGAGATTAAATTCTAAAGCATTGTGGATTAGTTTCGTGTCGTTTGAAATCACGTAAGACATTTTTGGAGATTGTGACTGGGTGGTACTACCTTTGGACTTAACGTTATTGGATGGAAATTAGGAAACCGTGTTGTGGGAGTCGTGCCGGAAATCTTGAGATGGTTAATTTATTCTCTAATCCTCGAGAGCTCTTTTTGACTCTCAATTTCGTTCTTCCCTTAGCTTTTCTTAAATGATGCCACTTCTTCTTCGGCCAATTTCCTTCGACTTCTTTATCGGGTTTGGAAACTTTTGTTTCGATTTGTCGTTGACCTTGACTCTTATTTATCCGTTTACCTTTTTCCCGAACCCGTGTTATGAAAAGTTTGACTAATCTAAATTTTTGGGCTATCGTGAAATTTTAACATTTTGAAATATAAATTTCAAAACTTTGTATTTCATTTTTATTCTATTTTTGGTCCCGTTTCAAAAGGGTCTAAATAATTTATTTTAAAGTATTTCAAAATTGTTTAAAATTTTAATTTTGATTTTCATGTGACCGAAATTTTATGAGGACTTTGTGAATTGCAAATATTTTGATTTTAATAAGATTATTATGTAAAACGATTTAATATTTTCGAAAAACTTCGTACGTCTAAATTTTTGTTATTGAAAATGTTTGTCGACTGATTTGATTTCTTATTTACTAACTACAAAACTTGATTTCTCAAATTTTGTTTACTCTTAAAACAAAGTATTGTCGAATTTCATAATTAAACGTCTTACTGTTGCTTTGAAAATATTTGGATACGCTCCCCTCAAGTTCGTTTACAAATATTATTTATCGTCATTATTTTATAAAATAATTTTTAACGTGCAAATTTATAAATTTAAATGATTTTAAACTTTGGGAATTGAGCCCAACTCTTCTTTAAATAAATGTTATCCTCAATTTCGATTTCATATCACGTTTGATGTTGTAATTTTTTTTTTTTTAAAAAAAACCGAGATTGTGATGCGAGTTAAGCATTCTCCTTTGTTCAAATGATATAACCTTATTTTCCACTCTATTATTATGTTTTTGTTAGTTTCGAGGATGAAACTTTTTTTTTAGTGGGGAAGATTGTAACACCCCTGATTTTATAAATTAAATTAAATTAAAATTATGTTCGTATTTTTATTTTTACGATTTAACTCGTAATTTTTAAAATTATTATAAAACGAATTTATCGTTTAATCGTTTCAAACTCCTAAAATTCTATTTGACTCGGAAACTCCTTATATTTAAAATATATTTTTATTTCTGTTTCGATTCATTTTATATATTTAATTTTATTTTATTTATTTTATCGAAAGTCTATTTCGATGGTTTAAATTCCAAAATTTTATTTATTTATTTATATTTAAGCTCGAATTTCTATTTTCGACTCGAAGTTCATTTATATTAAGTTTCGTCAAAATATTTATTACTTTTCCTCGAGAAATCGGTTTAATTCACTTTAGATAAAATTTATTATTTATCGGAAAATACTATTTCATCGTCTAAATTATTTAATTCTATAAGCTTCGTTTTCGTCTCGAATACTTTATTTACTCATTTTATTTGACGGCCCGATTATTTATTAATTTTATTGAGTCGTTTTTAATTCTATTTCGTGGGTCAGTCAACTTATCGTTTCAGAATTCATTTCCTACCCGATTCATTTAATCAGTCCGTATTGTTTTTAACCTCTTTGTTTTCCCTCTATGCGTGCATCCCCCCTTACACATTCACTCCCTTGCTTTGTTTTCTCCTCCTTTCATTACGTTCTTTTCCTCTTTTGTTTGATTCCACCGCTTGGCTCCCTCATTCAACCCCCGCTTCATTCTTCCTCCCTTCCTTTATTTTATTTCTGTTTTCCCCGCTTCCTCTTTGTTGCTCTGCTGCGTGATTTTAGCTTTCTTCCTCTCCTTCTCCTCCAGCCAGCATCTTGAACCTCTCCCCTGTTTCCGGCCTCTGTTTTCGCCATTTCTGTTCGCTGCATACTGTTGCTGTTGCGTCCTGCTGCTGCTGTGTTCGGTTGCCGCTGCTGCTGCGTTTTGTTCCTCCTCCTTTTTCGTTCTTCTTCGTCAAATGCTTTGTTGGTGCCTGAATTGCTGCTACTGCTGTACGTTGTTCTATTTTCCTCAATTCTTTTTTTTCCGCTGTCCGTATTCTTCTTCAATTGCTGTTGTTTATAGCACCAATCTTTCTTCTCCTTCTTCCTATTTCAGCTGATGTGCTGGTTACTGCTATTTGTCATTTCTGTTTCTCTTCTGTTCGTCGATTGCCGCTCGTTTCGATTCGATTTATTCCCGCTGCTGTCTGCTGTCTGCTGCTATGTTTTATTCGTACGGCTGCTGCTGCTGCTGCTGCCCTGCACTCCTTCTGCCGCTGTTACTTTATTAATTGCGGTTTTTATCATCTTTGATCGTTGCTATCCTGTTGTTCTTTTTGTTCCCGCTCACTAGTTGTCAATTCCTGTTGTTTTTCCGTTCTTTTTCTGTCCTGATGTCGATGATATCCGCTACTATCGTTGTTATTGTTGTTGGAGTCTCCTTGGTCCTTGCGTTATTGATCTCTTGCTCGCTCGTCTCATCTGTTTTGAAACTGCTATATAACCCTTTTCTATGCTGTTGCTGATCTTTATCTATTGCCGTTTTTATGCGTCTTCGCTGCTGTCTTCACATCCCTCGGTTTCAATCGTTTTGTTCCTCCGATTTTGATTCGGCCACTGATGTTGTTCGTTATTGTTGTCGTTGCTTACATCGAGCCTCTCTCTCCGTTTTCCTTTCCATTTCAGCACATCTTCATTCCTTTCGCCTTCATGTGAAGATAGGGACTGTCGCCTTTCTGATTAGAACTCGACGAAGGTGATTTTCCTCGTCTCTTGTTTGGTTTGAATATCGTTCTTGTTTCCGTGTTGGTTTGAAACACCGAGCACCCGTTCTATTGAGATCTTCGTGAATTCTGACCTTCTTTTGTTTATGTTTGTGTATATCCATGAACCCGTTGGAGCCTTGAAGATTTATTGACGAACGAGTGTTCAAGTCGACTGGTAGACTCGGGAGTGGAGCTTGGACTAATTAGACGGACAATTGCGTTGAGGTTATTAGCTCAAGGTAACTTTAGGACGTTACTCAATTTTATATCGTATGTTTGATTAGTAGTATGTAGTAAATATTTTAACTTCGGTTTTCTAATTTCAGCTATTTATTAATTGCTAATTATATTATTTTTAAATTGTGCCTTATAAATATTTTACAAATTTTCGATATCGTCTTATAAATCGTTAGTAATTTAATTATTTACGATCGTTATAATATTTTGTTGGTTATCGTGACACTAGTAACTAAATAATATCGATTTCATATTTTCGTCATATTTGGTTAATTTCTAATTTTTAACTCAAAACGTATTTTGGTATTATAATCGATATTTATATACTTGTTTAATAAATTAATTTTCGTTTTACGATTTATACTAATAAATGAGAAAATATTCGATTTAGTTTTAAATATACTTTTAGTCGAGACTATTATCACTAATAATTTCTTATTTGTTTCCGATTGACTATTTTTATTAAAATATGTATTATTTATTAATAAAAGATATTTGCTAAAAATAATTTGAAACCTTCGAAAAACTCATTTCATTTATAAAACTCGTCGACTCAATTAATTTTGATATCGTTTTTCTTAAAACATATCTTTTCTAAAATCTATATTTTTAACTCGATTTCCTAATTATTCATAAATATTATATATTGACTTATTATATTTTATTTATATTTTGGGTAACGAATTTAGAAATATAATAAAGTTACGATAACGACGATAATAATAAAATGTTAATTTCGTTAGAAATGTTATTTTTATATATTTCAGTAATTTTAATGATTAGCGTATTTCTATAAGAATATTTCTATTTTAAGTAAGTTTCTAAAATTAGTGAGTTTCTATTTATAGAAAGTTTCCCTTTTAATACAAAAGATTTATTTCTTTTATTTACATATTAATTATAATGATTATATCTTTTGAATATCGATAATGATTATTTTGGAGTTATGGAATAAGGACAAGTGTGGCGTTAGAGTAATATAGTCTGGGATGTACGTTTTTGCCATCAACTGTAAGGCTGGTGTGTCTTTATGGGGCACATTGGTTGCTGAACTGAGCATGGTTTGTGTTCAGGAGAGTGTATGTTTTGACCTTAAGCTAGATACCGCATCGTATTAGTCGCCGTCAGCTGAACTTGACATATTTGTTGTCTAGGAGGGGTATGCACTACTTAAACCAGGACCTCGCTGCACGCAGTCCTGTTATAGTTGAGTTGCCTAGTTAGAGACTGGATTCTGTTATGAGTTAAGTCTACAGTTCTCGAAGCTAGTTTCCATTATTATCCTAGTGAAAGTCTAGCCTTGTGCACACTGATCGAATTTTCATAACGCCAGTTTTGAATATTATTATTATCGATTGGTTTTTTTGTTTTGCAGGTTGGCAAATGTTTTAAGTTTTCTCCGAAAACTTATTTTTATTATATCGTTTTAATGTTTTCCATTTTAACTATTTTGATATAGTAATACTATTATTTTTCCATATGATATAATATGGCTGGGAGAATGTCCGAGTTACTCCCCACTGACGTGGCTGTTATGTTTATAACATGACAGGTATTTGCTGATGGGTTTTTGGGTGTGAGCTAGCGAGTAGAGTGGATCCTACTCTTTTTTTTATTCTTGTAATTTATGGATTTGTATAACCCATTTGGAGAATTTCCTTTTTAGCCCTTTTGTAAAAAGAGGTCTTTGTATTGTTTTACCATTTCTTTTAATAAGATATAGTTTGTCAGTGTGTTTTAATCCCAACTCTATAGTGTTTCCGCCACTGTATTGCGTAAGAATTTCTAGGGGATTACAATATTTGTTGGTAGGGACCCACGGCAAATCCTTCCCATCAATTTGGCGCCGTTGCCGGGGACGGTGCATGTTTAGACTTAGTTAGCTTATTAGCTAGAATTAGTTACCCTTTTTGTGTTCTTCTTCTATCCATTGTGCATATTTTGTAGGATTTTTCTTTGTTTTATTGTTTTCTTCTCTCTTTGTCTTCCGTTGTGCTCGTTTATTGTCTTTGCCTAGTGCCCATAAAGCACTAGGTGTTCTCACGTTTGTTCATGTGTGTAGTGCATGCCTAGGAGGAGAGACGACTTCTTTCTCTTCAATCTAGAGCCGGAAAGACTCTTTAGAGCCTTTCGCCAACGGACGATTGATCGGGTTAGGAATTCTCAACCGAGTACTAGCAATATCATTGAAGAACAAGCTCAAGGATCCGACTTGAACGAGTCACCTCGAGACACCACCGAAGGGACCTTCATCATTCTCTTTGGTACATCTATCCACTCTTCATCACCTAGTTCTCCTTCAACTTCTACATCAACGCCATCTACACCATCATCTCCCTTATATCCAATCATGCCGAAGTTTTCATCTCACTCTACTTTCACCGAGGATATTTTGCCGGGGCTGAGCACTTTACCGGATACATACACCGGAAATTTTGTGGCAAAGACACAATTCATCCAACTTGTGGAGAGAAATCAATTTAGTGATTTGCCCATCGAAGACCCGCACCAACACATGGAGACTTTCTCCGATTATTGTGATGCTATTTCTCAAACCGAGATTACTAAAGATCATATTCGTTGGGTTCTTTTCCCGTTTTCTCTTATTGGAAAGGCAAAGAAATGGATCAAGAGTCTCGATAGGGCAACCATGGGGATTGATACTTGGAAGAAGCTTGCATTGGCATTCTATCAAAAGTTTAACCCTCCCGAGAAGACAAATTTGCTAAGGGCCTCTATTACCTGTTTTCAACAACGAGATGAGGATAGCCTTTTTGAAGCATGGGAACGGTTCAAAGCTTTGGTTAGATCTTGCCCCCATAACGGGTTATCACAATGGTTCCTTGTCCAACAATTTTGGAATGGGTTATATGAAGATTCAAGGGCCATACTCAACATGGGAACTTATGGAAGGTTCACCGAGGTAGATGATGACCAAACATGGTCAAGAATTGAAGAAATGGCTGTTCACAACTCTCAATACTCTAGGCCTAGGAAGGCAAATAGAGGGGGAAGGCACGAAGTCGATGCCATTACACAACTTAGTACCGATCTTGGAGCACAATTGAAGACCCACATGGATGCCATTGATAAGAAGCTCCAAAGTCATTTTGATCAAAGTCAAAGCACAAGTTCTTCCCACCAACAAGCCATTCAACAAGTCAATGCTTTGGGAGTTGTACCTCCTACATCTTATTATGGGATATGTGAGATTTGTGGGATACATGGACATGAGCATTAAGCAAGTGAATGCTTTCAAGCATTCAAGCAAGGTGCCCCTTACTCTAACTTCAAGGCTCAAAATGTGCCAAATCCTCACATGTTCCAAGCTTCCCAACAACAACACCGTCTACCATATGTTCCTCCTCCCTTAAGGGACAACAACCAAGGCTACCAAGGTTATCAAGGCAATCAAAGGCCTTTCAACAACTTCCAACAACATAACCAAGGTGCCTTCAACAACAATCAAGGGTTCCAAAATCAAGGGAACTTCAATCATCAAAGTGGTTTCCAAGGAAACCAACACTCACAAGGATTTCAAAGCAACCACCAAGGTTACCAAAATCACAATCATGGTAACTCTCAAGGCCTAAATCAAGGCAATTCACAAGGATCCCAAGGTACTTCCCTTAGCCATCATAAGACTACAAGCAAAGGAGCCGGTCTCCAATTCATGATTATGGCATTCCTCTAGCCATCACCAATACTCCTCATAACCAACAATCTCCCCCTCGGGATTTCGACATGCCAAAATCAATGTTGGATATGCAAAGAAGTAATCAAGGAATGCAAAGAAGTCAAATGGAGATGCTAAGAAACCAACAAGAATTCTTTGCTCAACTTCTAAGGGAGAACATGGCAAGAGATACACATGTGAAGTGATGGAAAGGATTTGCCGTGGATCCCTACCAACAAATAATAACCAACTAATAAGTACTAACTAGGTAGAAAGGGTAAGTCGGGTCGAGTCCACGGGGACGGTAAAGAGGGTTTAAACCAAGTTTCACCTAAAGACTTGACTAGGTCTCAAGACTAAACTAAACTAAAACGATAAGAAGGGGATAAAACTATGACTATGACTAAGCTAGGTAAAACAACTAAGGCTAAACGATTCAACTAACTAGAGAAACAATGACTAAGACGAATAAAGAAACAAATAGAAAGGGACTAGGGCTAGGTCGGGTTCATGGATGCAAAGGAGACCAAAAGAGGGAAACGGGGTTACTAGCTTGCTTTCGTAGCCTAGGTTACGATCGGGCTCTCTCTACTTAAATGGCCTAGGGGTGATCCTCATCACGCTCTCGCTACTAATGAGGGAACCGAACCAACCAACCAAACAAACACATACAAGAGAAGAGGCAAGAAAAACAAGGATTGATCATCTCAAGTCTCACAAGCAATTCATCAAACATGTAGAGTGCAAGGTAAATGGGAAACAACAAAAACAACAACTAGTACCAGCCATCTCACCCTAATCATCCCTAATCACACCCAATCCCTAATCATCCCCCTAATTAGACACACACATGTCTAATGGAAAATCAACACAAACATGAGAATCCAACACAAGAACAATCACATTCATGAAGAACTAACAAGGAACAATGAACAAAAGATAAAGAATGAAACTTTAATAACAATAAAAGATTAAGAGAAGGGAGAAAAGAGATTATAACAAACTAGAAGATGAATGGAAGAATGAAAACTTGCATAAAAGAGAAAACCCAAATACATCTACTAAGGTTGTCAATCTTGGTAGAGATCTTCAAGAATTCAAATAATACAAGGATTAAACTAAGATTAAGAAGTAACTAAGGACTAATCTACACTAATCTAAGCTAATCTAACCTAAAGTAGTCTGGGGTTTAGTGGGTAATGTCTCACATAACATAAGAGTACAAGAGGGGGGTATATATAGGGTTACAATGAATAAGAAGAAGAAAAGAAGTGACGCGGGGCATCAGGTGCTCAATCTCGGGCGAGAAGAGGGCATCTCGGGCGAGATGATGTGGTCTCGACCGAGATGGTGGTGATATCGGCCGAGATCACACTCCAGTGGCTCGGTTTTACTTGTACTCTTCATCTCGGCCGAGATGGCCCTTATCTCGGTCGGGATGGGTCTTGTAGGCCTCAAATATGATCTCAAAGGTCCCTACTTGCTTCTCATGGGCTTCTCATCTATTCTCGGAGCTCGGGATCAAGTCTAAGGGGCTCGGGAATTGGTCCCAAGGTCTCGGGATCGAGTCTAAGCCACCGAGTGATCGTTGCTTCTCTTCGTTGGCTCCAAATGTGTCGGAAACGAGTCGGAATCGTTCCATTTCTCCAATATTGATCTTAGGAACCTAAAACAAGCTAGAAGAAGCGTAATTAGCCTCGAAACTGCTCCCAAAGAGCGACTCCACAAGAGAAACTGGGACCAAACACAACAAATAAGTACTACAAAACACACTTATCAACTCCCCCACACTTAACCCTTACTCGCCCTCGAGTAAGCACAAACTAACTAAAAGCTAGAAGAAACTAAACTACTAACCGAGCGGGTATTAGCGCACCCTACGCTCTTTCAACTCACGCGAAAACACTTAGAGGAAAAGTGCTCTCCGCAAGGCAAGTGAGGTCTTGCGACAAAACTGTGGATGCAACCGGACATAAAAACACAAAAACAAGCAAACATACAAACAAACAAGCAATCGGTTGCACCCAAGAAGAAATAAATACCGCTTCCCTCTACAAAGCGGTGAAAGAAGCACCGGTTAAGGACACAAGGCAAGTGACAACGTTCCCGAACTAATAACAAAAACCGATATGAACTAAACCCTAATAGTATGACAACAAAGCAATAAAAAATTTGGTAACTTACCTGGGTTCCTCCTAACCTTCTAAGAACGTACTACGGGACGATCGGCGGGATGGAAAAAGGATGAATCACGGTGTTAGTCGACACTGTAGGTAAGTGAGACCCCGCCCCCTTTAGTGATAAGCCAAGAGGGTCGTCCCATGCTAAAAAATCGCCCAACTACTCCAAGTAAAAAGGTGGATAAGGTTGCAAAATGGGAGAAGACCGACTATTTACCGCTATCATCCTTCCTAGGGACTCGGTCATTTGGTAGGCTCTTCACGGTAATAGTCGGTAAAAGGCTTATTTCTTAGGGTGAGAGTTCTTTTTGTGAGGTGATTTTCTTTGGCATTCTTTTCTTTTGCATTTTGCTTTTGAGTTGCTATGCCATTTCTTTTTTCCTCTTTTGTATTTTCTTTTTTGATTTATTGTGCATTTTCTTTTTCTTCATTCTTTTCTTTCTTTCTTTCTTTTGACTTGGCTTGCCCTTCCTTCATGCCTTTTCTTTCTAAGTGAGTTTGTTACAAACCTTTACATTTGTCAGGTGTGAATTTGGATGTTTTTCAATCATCGATGTGATGTTTGGGTTCGCAGATTGACAACTACTTTGATATTCATCAAGATCTTCGGGTATGTTTAAGCCAATCTGTTTCAGCATACATATAGTGTCTCGTCGGACCTCTTATCGAATTATAGAGATCAAAGACTCTATTGTCTCCTTACATACTTTTTCTGCTATTTCAGCTACTGCTTCATCTGAAATCCCCACAATCGTTTGAGAAGTATGACGTGATGTCCCATACACATCTTTGATAGTAACTCCTCCCCCAAAACCTCTAACTCGACCTGAATGTTCCTTCTTATTAAGGCTACGAGACAAGACATCGTCGTACCTATCTGGAATAAATTCTCCCGAATCAACCTTTTTCTGCCATTCATCCTTACGTGTAAATAAAATAGTGAGAAATCATTAGACGATAAGGCATAGTGGGTTAAAATGACACTTGGTTATTGTGCCATTAAATTATGATCAATATAATTATTAAAAGAAGAAACATGAAATTATTACACATTAAATTTCAAGTACTAACCATATGTTCTTGAACCTCTCTAGTCTTCTTATTTGGTATTTCTCCATCTGATTTCGACCTTCCTTTTACCCAACGCCAGCTACGGTCAGTTGTAGGAGCATTTGGAGTCTGAAATTTCCACTCAGGGACCCTTTGGTTGTATCCCCGTCTACCCATTAAACGTGGATGCTCATTATGCTTTACACTTTTGGTGGCTTTTCTACTCTTCTCCTATATTAAAACATAGTAGAAACATTCTTAAAATAAGATTCACACAATCACATTGGGTGAGGTTAAATAAGGACATAAATAAGGTTTGTACAACATTCAGAGAGTAGTATTGATCACCTTAAATTCATCTGTTTCTCGGAACTTTTTAAATTTCTCCCAATCGGCACGCTCAATGAAACTGTAACAATCTACTAGAGAGTCATACTTTGGATTTTTGTTTCGAATGAAGTCTCGAGTTAAGTTTGCCTTGAAGTTTCTAAACATCTTCCCACAAGAGGTCATCACATAATTCTTGTGTTTCTCATCAATTAGAAACTGACTCTGGAATAAATAACGTAAAAAAGGGTATCAGGTCATTAGTAATGCATCATTTATGTAGAAAAATAAACCAACTTTAGTATAGATACCAATACTATTACATGAAACAGAGAAATAAAATAAATTAGGGATCCAAACAACTATTACCGAGATATCGCTCCACAACAGCTCTTTGAGACCATCTTCTATTTCTTTATCCCAATCATTTAAGTTGATGTTCACTTGGCAACGTGTTCTCTTACCGCAATAACTTGCAAAATGAGAAGCATACATCCTTATTGGGCAACCATCTTGATCCCATTGTAAATTCCAAGGCCCTTTACCCTCCATATTCTTTAACATAGTGGGTCCTCGAGTTCGTAAGGTATTTGCGCTTCATACACAAATAAGGCGTCAAATTATAAATACAAAGAAGGCCACGTGCTATGTTGACTACTCAAATTAAACTAGAAAACGTGTTCATCCCATCGGTACAAAGACCAACTCTTAAATTCCTAGATTCTTTACCAAATTCTGGAAATATTCTGTCAACATTTCTCCATTCAGGAGCATCTTCTAGGTGTCTAAGCTTACCATCTTTTTTCCTCATGTCCGCATGCCACCTTAATTTGGTTGCGTCATCTAGGTTGGCGAATAATCTTTTGAATCTTGGTATTATGGGTAAATACCACACCACCTTTGCCGCAGAGCCTTTCTTTTGCTCACAATCAATGTCCTTATCCTTCAAGCGATACCGAGATGTGCCACAAGTTGGACACTCATGCAAATCCTTGAATTTTTTGCGGTACAAAATGCAATCATTCGGACATGCATGAATTTTCTCATAATCACAACCTAATGGACACATGATTTTCTTCGCCTCGTAAGTGGATTTTGGAAGCACATTATCATCAGGCAACATGTCACTTACGCACTCTAAAAACAATGTAAAGCTCTTATAACTCCACTTACTTTCCACTTTTAAAGACATTATTTTCATCACGGAAGATAATCGAGTGTATTTGGTGCAGTTAGGATACAAGGGTATCTCTGCATCACTAAGCAAACTATCTAAAGCATGTTGGTCATTGTCAAAATTAACTTGTACGTCTCCAATCAAGTCATCAATCTGATCCCTTTCCATATCGTCATCATCAACAACATTGGTTGTACTCTTTTCTTTACTTTGACCGGAAGTGGTAGACTCGCCATGAAATATCCAACGTGTATAATCTCTCATAAATCCACGTAAAACTAAGTGCTCGACACAAATATCTGGAGTTAACACTTTCTTTAAATTTTTACAATCAACACACGGGCATAATATACGTGTCTCACCTTTTTTACTTGCATTCTCCACGACACTTCTCACAAAGTTCTCTTTCTCAAAATTCACAAATTCGGGGGTGGAACGTTTCATATTATACATCCAACTTCGATCCATCTCTATAGACACGAAAGAACACCACATTCAATAAAAAAAGAATTCTTACCTAAAAACAATATTCAGTCATATAAACTTAAATGAACCATGAAGTAGAGACATATACATTATTGTCCACTACCTCTTCTTCTATTTAATACTATACGACACTAAGGCATTGGAGCTAATTGTGTGAACTGTTATTAGTATGATTATCACTACTTTAGACAAAGAGATTGCTTGTAAAAACCTCATTATATTGTTATAATCCAAAAGAAATTAATACATAGTATTCATATTCATATTATTATTATTTTTCATGTTGAACTTCTCCTATAAAATACAAAAATACAAAAAAAAACATTTCAATACATTGCCAGAAAACAACAATACTGGAACAATTATCTAAAATAAATCTAAAATCTAAAAGAATAACACAAAAATTAATAATCCTAACAATAATAAGTTTATTATTAGTAATATATATCACAACGGACTACTCAAATTAACCTAACTAATCTTCAATAATACTAACTTAAATGAGAACCGTGAGAACTAGATAGTCCTTAGACATACAATTCCATCTATTCATTTGAGAGTTTTGGAGACAGGTAGCCAAGAAATCTCAATTGGCATAGTTTTGGAGACAATTTCATTTATTTGAATTGCAACTAACATAAATAATTGTATACTTAAAAACAACAAAACAATGAAGAAACAACTACTCTGTAGTAGTAGTTAAGTATGTATGTATGTATGTACCCATCAAAAAAAAAGAAAGTAGCACGAGATTGCATCTCAGAGGCAAGTATATAAGTGATATTCCCAACTTCCTTCTTCAAACTATTCATTGTTTCAATATTACTATTCATTGTTTCAATATTGTATTATTGCATCTCAAAGAGAATTAATCCTCATTTGGACACTAACATTGACTGCACTAGTATAATGATAAGAATTAATCCTCATTTTGACCTACAATCATCATCTCACGTCTCTACACTAACATTGACTACACTAACAATCACAAAGGATCATCCTCCTCCTCTCAGGTACCGGTCGAAATTACTACCTAAACATACTGCTGTAACATTCATGGAAAAGATTATCCCCTGTCAAAATTCTCCATTTTCTCAGAAATTAGGGTATTGCGGCCTGAATGTGAAAATTTTATATCTAGAAACTTCTTTAGATTGGCTATCCATTAGTCAAATTCAGTCAGACACTTAACCCACCATAAAAAAATTCAAACTTGAACATCGAAACCAGTTCATGAACCAACCTCAACAAAGCAAAAGTCAGCAAATTTCATCAACTTAACACATTGAAAAAGTCCTACTGCATTACAAATGACCCATTACAAATTTAACAAAGAAACTCATATTGAATCATAACCCAACAAAAAACCAATCAAAGATATGAGAAACATAATCAAAAACATGCATTGCAAAATAAGGGAATCAATCATGACAATTTAGAGAGTTTGGAGCTAATACCTGAGATTTTCAATTGTTAGACCTGAAGAATGTGGGGTTCTTCAAGCCGATAAACATGAGCTTGTTGACTGAAAAATTAGCAAGAGTGCAGGACAACTGGCGAAGAAGAAGAAGAAGAAGCTGTAGTCGGGGAAAATAAGTGAAGTAGATGAGCAATTGCAAAATTAGATGAGAGGCGATTTGTTGGTCATTTTGGTTAATTAGTTTGTGGTTTGGGCCTAAAGGGTAAGAGTCATTTTTTATGGGTTAATATTATAGAAATCGTTTGAGGTGGAAATCGGGCGGGCTGATCGGGTTTAGGTCGGAAAATTTTTGGGTCGGGTCGACTTTCGGATCGAGTCGGGTCAGATAATTTATCGGGTCGTCTCGGGTCGGGTTCGGGCCGGTCTGAAGCGGGTCGTATCGGGTTACGGGTCATCATCGAGTTGGGTCAAGTCGGGTAATGTCACTACATTTTCGGTCAGATCGGGTCAATTTTACTCGGGTTTCGGGTCGGGTTAGTCGGGTCCAATTAGGCTTGTCAACTCTAGAAATGGTTGATAATATGTTTTTATATTATTAAGCATGGTGTTTTTATATTATTAGTGATAAAAAATTGTGATTATTATTAATAATGATCTTGACCGTCTTACGGTAAACTATTGTAAAACATACTAATAAAAAATGATATATTATTAAAAGTATGTAACTTGTATGTAAGTGTTTTCACAATAAATTTATCGTCAGCCCATCTTACGATAAATTATTATGTTGAGACATACTAATAAAAAAAATATTAAAAGTAACTCCTTTATATGTAATTAAAAAATAAATAAACAAGTAACCATAAATTATTACATATGACTATGTAAGAATTTCTAAAGAGAGTTATAATCTTATCACTAAGTTTAAAAAGTAGTAATATAAGTTATTTATTTTTATTAAGTATGCGCCGGGCCGGGCCAAATTTTGGGCCAGCTCCGTGGCCCAAACCCGGCCCAAAATCACTTCGGGCTTTTTTGGGCCGGCCCATGGCCTTTTTTGGGCCATAGTATAAGGCCCAAGCCCTTCAAAAAAGCGGGTCGGGCCGGACCGGGCTTATGGGCTTGAGCCATTTGATCACCTCTAATGTGAGCGATCTCACAATAACAAGAATTTGTGATTATATTATTCAACGGTCAAAATGGTCGTCGTGTTAAATATTATATAGATCGTTTTCGCAAACGTCGTAAATCTTGACTGATGCGGTTAAGTTTTATATACGTACACATTTTGCAACTGTCAAAATGGTCGTCGTGTTAAATATTATACAAGACGTTTTCGCAACGGTCGAAAATTTTAACTGATGCGGTTATATATATATATTTCGCAACGGTCATTATGGCCGTCGTATTACATATTATACAAAACCTTTTCGCAACGGTCGTAAATCCTGACTGATGCGGTTATATTTTACACATATATATCGCATCGGTCGTACAGTTTGACCGATGTAGTTACATTTCCTATAAACCTTTCGCATCGGTCGCTTCCCAATAACCGCTGCCTTTTATAATACGCAACGGTTATTTATAACAACCGTCATATTAGCTCTTTGTCAAATGTCATTTCTCTACTAGGGGATCACCTCTTCTCGACCGGGATGAAGAGTACAAGCAAAGCATGGCTACTGGACAGCAATCTCGACCGAGATCATCTCATCTCGACCGAGATGAGTCCCATCTCGACCGAGACCATCTCATCTCGCCTGAGATTAGCCACCTGCAGACCCGCGTCACTTCTTTTCTTCTCCTTGCTCATGAACCCTTATAAATACCCTCCCTTTGTATTGTTTAAGCACTTTTGCACATCTTACATTGGACTAAACCCTAGATAGAGTTCCTCCTCTCATTAGCTTAATCTTTCCTTAATCTTTAATTAAACTTAGCTTAATCTAGTTTATAATCCTTGTATTAAAGGAATTCTTCAAGATTCAACCAAGATTGACAACCTTGGGAGATTTATTTGGGTTTGTCTTATTAATGCAAGTTCTCATCTTTTCATCCTCTTGTTAGTAGGTATAATCTTCTTATTCTCTTTACTCTTAATCTTTGTTTAATCTTTCAAGTTTCAATCTTTGATTATTGTTATTGTTCTTGCTAGTTTCATTATGAATGTTATGCTGTTTGTATTGATTTCTCTTGTTATGGTTAGGATTAGTTTGAACATGTATGAGTAGACTCTTGTGGGGTTAGTAGGGGGATTAAGTGTGGATTATGGATGATTAGGGTTTGATTGTGGGTAAAGGTGGATTCTTTGTTACTAGTCACATGTTAAGAGCACCATGTGTTTGTTGAATTGCTTGTTTGAGTTGTAGTGGCCATGCTTCTCATGCTTGTTTTCATCTTCTCATTGTGTGATTGATTTGTGGTTGAACCCTTGTGTATTGGGTAATATCTTGCATGAGTATTCGGGTTTTGTCTTCGACGCGAGAGCGCGGACCAGCCTTAGTAACTAGGTGAAACCTACACCCTCTTTTCTTTTCCGTCTTTTAGTGCTAGTCTCTCTTTGTGTGTTCCCCTTCTTTTTATGCATTTGGTGTCGTGGCGGTCCTCGGGGCCTTGGTAGTCATTGCTCCCGATTCTAGATGACGTGACTTCATCGAGAGTCATTTCAAAAATCCAAATTTACAAGTTCTTTAACTTTATCTTTATTTTATTTTCTTTTGGTAGAATTTAATCGGATTTAGGCGGAATCCGGGCTAGGTGACTTGATTACACCTAGCCCTTCCCTCCCATTTCTTTTTATTTTCTTCTTTTTATTTCTTCCCCCATCCATATCTTTTCTCGTCTCGGCCCATGGTGACTTGATTACACCCCGGCCGGACACATTCTACCCTTTCTTCACTTTCATTTTTCATTTTTAGCTTTATTTTCCCTTTTTCTTTCCTTTTTAGTGTCTTCCACACACTACCGATCGAGCATGAGGATATTGCTCGGTTTAAGTGTGGGGGAGCGATATCCTAGTGTAGTTTAGTTTTATTTTCGTAGTTTTTTCGGAAAAAATCTTAAAAACCCCTAAAAATTTGAAAAAAATCATAAAAATCAAATTTTTCCTTTGTATTTTTTTCCTTTTGTGTCGTTGTATCGTATATATGTTGTGTTGTGTGTTTTGCCCCCCTAAATTTCTTGAAGGCTGCGTAATCTTCGATAAGTTTCGGAAGCCTCTTGACATCCGGTATTATCCTTCTTTCTCCTTCTCCTTTTTCCTTTTTGTGGAGTTTGGAGGATGTGTTGTGATGGTGTGTGCTCGGGTGGAGCTTTGTGAAGTTTGTGGTTGTTGTGGTGGCTTGTTTGGAAGTTTCGGGGTAGTGCTTGTTTTCCTTGTGTGTTTGCTTTCCTTTCTTTCGTTTTGTTTTGTTGTCTTTGTCTCGTTTTCTTTCGTTTTTGTTGCGTCTTTGTTTTGTGATGTGTAGTTTGTGTCTAGTGTAGAAAAGGTTTTCGAAAACCCGGTTTTGAGGCTAGTGCGCAAGTGTTTACTTTCCTTTTCTAGTGATATGAATCGAGTCTTGGACTTTAGTCTAGTGGAATGACTTTAAATCAATAGTTTCGTTGGTCCTTTACCTTGAGTCCACCTAGTCTACTAGAGATTTACTACGAGATTTGCATTTTGACCACTATGACCACCCACGGTGTGAAAAGACCTTGGTTGCCGAGTCCCGTCCCTTAGGAGACCGTGTTCGAAATTGTTTGATTAGTCCAAGTTTTCTACCTTTTTGTGGGTTTGAAGGGAAGGACGCTCCCCGACAATACCATTTCCCTACCTCCTACACATTTCCACAAATAAGTTGGAAATTGTCTAAGTTCTTACTTGGTTGCAAGAAATGCCTACAAAACAAAATTATCAAAAAGGCGAACCAAGTCAAAAAGAAAGAAAAAAAAAAGAAAGAAAGAAAGAAAGAAAAGAAAGAAGAAAAAGAAAAGGCACAACAAATCGAAAGCAAAATACAAAAGAAGAAAAAGAAATGGCATAGCAACTCAAAAGCCAAATGCAAAAGAAAAAAAAATGCCAAAAGAAAACCATCTCACAAAAAGATTCTCACCCTCTCAAAATAAGCCTTTTTTCGATGGTTACCATGAAGAGCCTACCAAAGGACTGAGTCCCTAGGAAGGATGATAGCGGTAATGATCGGTCTTCCCTCACTTTGCAACCATATCCACCTTTTCAGTTGGCTAGTTAGGCCGTTTTTGAGCTTGGGACGATCCTCTTGGCTCATCGCTAAAGGGGGCGGGGTCTCACTTACCTAAAGTGTCGACTAACTCTGTGGTTCATCCTTTTTCCATCCCGCCTATCGTCCCGTAGTACGTTCTTAGAAGGTTAGGAGGAACTAGGTAAGTTACCAACGTTTTTATTGCTTTGTTGTCATACTATTAGGGTTTAGTTCATATCGGTTTGTATTATTAGTTTGGGAACGTTGTCACTTGCCTTGAGCCCTTAACCGGTGCTTCTTTCACCGCTTTGTAGAGGGAAGAGGTATTTATTTCATCTTGGATGCAACCGTTTGTTTGTTTGTTTGTTTGTTCGATTGTTTGTGTGTTTATGTATTTTCGTGTTCGGTTGCATCCACATTTTTGTCGCAAGACCTCACTTGCCTTGCGGACAGCACTTTTGCTCTAAGTGTTCTCGCGTGAGTTGAAAGGGTGTAGGGTGCGCTAATACCCGCTCGGTTAGTAGTCTAGTTTATTTTAGTTTAGTAGTTAGTTTGTGCTTACTCGAGGGCGAGTAAGGGTTAAGTGTGGGGGAGTTGATAAGTGTGGTTTGTATTGCCTAATTCTTGTGTTTGGTCCCGGTTTCTCTTGTGGAATCGCTCTTTGGAGCGGGTTTTGAGGCACTTACGCTTCTTCTAGTTTGTTTTAGGCTCCTAAGACCAGTTTTGGAGAAGTGGAACGATTCCGACTCGTTTCCGACACATTTGGAGCCAACGAAGAGAAGCGAAGATCACTCGGTAGCTTCGACTCGATCTCTAGCCCTTGGGACCCATTCCCGAGCCCCTTAGACTCGATCCCGAGCATCGAGAATCGATGAAAAGCCTATGAAGAGCAAATAGGGACCTATGAGATCATATTGGAGGCCTACAAGACCCATCCCGATCGGGATGAAGAGCAAACAAAACTGCGATTCTGACTTGCCATCCCGGTCGGGACCAACCCGTCCTGGTCGGGACGACCCTCATCCCGGTCGGGATGAGCCCAGCACAGGCCGCGTCAGTTCTTTTATTCTCCTTTGCTCTTGTAACCTTAAAAATACCCTCCCTTTGTATTGTTTAAGCACCATACACTATCTTATGAAACCCTAAACATAGTTTAGCCTACTTTAGCTTATATTAGTGTAGATTAGCTTAATCTTCGTTTAATATTTCGTTAATCTTAGTTTAATCCTTGTATTATTGGAATTCTTGAAGATCTCTACCAAGATTGACAACCTTGGTAGATGTATTTGGGTTTTCTCTTTTATGGAAGTTTTCATTCTTTCATTCATCTTCTAGTTTGGTATAATCTCTTTTCTCCCTTCTCTTAATCTTTTATTGTTATTAAAGTTTCATTCTTTATCTTTTGTTCATTGTTCATTGTTGTTCTTCATTATGTATGTTCTTGTTCTTGTGTTAATTTCTCTTGTTTGTGTTAGTTTTAGTTTGATTATGTTTGAGTAGTCCTCTTGCTAGGGTTAGTAGGGGGATTAGGTGGCTTAATGGGTGATTAAGGGTTTGTGTAGATTGTTGGTTGAAGTTTTGGTTGCTTCTTGGTTATATGCATAGAATATGTTTGATGAAATGCTTGAATGACTTGTAGTTGCAAATGCATGTTTTCTTGCCTTCTTCTTGCGGTCTTGTATGTTGTTAAGATGAGTTCTTGCGCGAGAGCGAGGAACCTCTAGGTCTGTTTAAGTAGCGAGAGCCCAGACTATACCTAGATAGCTCGACTACCCCTTCACCTTTGCTCTTCCTTGATCATTTCATCACCCTTGAACCCGACCTAATCCTAGTTCTTTTCCTATTTGTTTTCTTCTTCGTCTTAGCGATAATTCTTTTAGTTAGTTGAATCTCTTAGCCTTAGTTGTTATACCTAGCTCGTTCCTAGTCATAGTTTTATCCCCTTCTTATCGTTCTAGTTTAGTTTAGCCTTGAGACCTAGTCAAGTCTTTAGGTAGGCCTTCGTCTAGACACCTCTTTTCGTCCCCGTGGATTCGACCCGACTTGCTCTATCTACCCTGTTAGGTTTAGTTGGTTTTACTTGATCGTTAGGATTGACGGCGAAATCCTTACCATCATAAATCAACCTTGGAGTGTTTACATGTTATCTAAGCTAACATTTCAGAAGTACGATAAAGCAAGCAGATCATGCTCGATAAGGTTCAATAAAATACACAAGTATGCAAATCCTATATATAACCGAGTTTACCAACTAGGGAGGACCCCTAGAGGTTATCATCTAAACCTAGATCCTCCAGATCAAAATTAGGAAACCTTGTACCATCATCTACCGAGCGACCCATACCCACCAGCATATCCACGGTAGCCGTCTATGTACTAGGAACCCCTTCGGAAGGATCAACCTCTTCAGTAACACTAGTGGCCTGATCCTCAGCCACAACCTCTCCATTTACCTCAACCTCAGCCTCAGCCTTGGCCTCCCCCTACGCCGAAGTCTCACCATAAGACCGGGCCATCTGTTCGCTCAACCTAGTGATCTCGACATCCCGACACCGCATAGACTGGATCATACTGAGCTCAACCACCCGCGCACCCAACTGCACTACCATATTGGGAACATCCTACAAAAGACATAACTACCCCTTAGAAAGAGACAGAGCAACTGGCCTAAGAATCACCCACAAAAAAGGCAATAATTACCGATCGTGGTCCCGACGTGTCGCAAGTCGAGGCGGCAGCCCCCCCCCCCCCCACGATGCGTACGCCCAAAAGCAGTTGGCAGCTTGACATAACCGCTGATGGGTAGCCGACGAAACCTAAGCTACAAAACAAAACAAGTTAGCCAACAAAACCCACAAACCCAACTTCAAAGAAAAACCACAAAACTTACCCGGTACACCCGGTCGCGCCACTTCATCCCGGCCTTCATCTCTTCCGCGGAGCAAGGAGGAAGAGGCTCGGTAAAAGCCACCTCGGCCGCATCCACCTTAAGTAGTGTCAGAGGGAAGTCTGGGGGCTGAACGATATCAGCCGGGTCGGCCAGCTAAAAAACAACAAGCCGTTGAAAATACAAATAGATCCAAAACCGTAAACAAACAATAACCAGATACTTACCACGATGCGGTGGCAAGCTAGTCGCTGTTAGACGTGATACACGTACAGGGGACCGGACACCAGTAACACCTCGTCTCCCTCACCATCCTTATCCTCACAGGCCTCAGCAGTAGTCAGAGGCCTGAATATGGTCCGGGGAGAATCAACCGACACCCTGAACTCGTTGTAGAGGCATTGGTGCACCAGCCTCTTGCCCAGTTACTACACCGAACGGAAAAATGAAGGGAGGAGCATCCTCCTATAGCTCCTCGGTCTCAACTCTGCCCCCAACATACCTAGGCAAACCCTTCTAGTTGGCCCAAGGACGAGCCACGAACTGCACAACCAAACCTACATTACATCACAAAACTCCTAACCTTGGGGACTATCTAAAAATACAAATAAGGGAAAGAACTTACATTCTCGAGATGCAACTAGTTAACCATTACGTTCTCTGTCGAGTATTGGCTCGTAGTAGTCTTGGTCTGAGTCAACCTCCACTCGATCACAGCCGGGAACCTAGCGAGCGACCCGACACCATTTTGGGTGCAAAGCATGGGAAGTAAGAGTAGATCCAAGCCTGTGAAACCCAAGATACCGTTAACAAAATAAAACAAAACCAAGCAAATTTCGATAAACCAAATTCAAGTTAAGTAACTAACCTCCAGAACGAGACTTGGACCCACAATGAAATTCGGAGGACCTGTTCCAACTTCAATATGGAGGCTCTTATTACAATAGAATACTATTAAATAATTCAAAAAAAATTACTTTGAAAAATAAGAAATATAGGAATCGAACCCACAACCTCAAGATCAACATTAACCATC
This sequence comes from Agrostemma githago, assembly GCA_958450325.1. Classification (NCBI taxonomy): domain Eukaryota; kingdom Viridiplantae; phylum Streptophyta; class Magnoliopsida; order Caryophyllales; family Caryophyllaceae; genus Agrostemma; species Agrostemma githago. The sequence continues at coordinate 31,366,116 of OY288256.1, forward strand.
TTAACCACTACACCAATGTACCACTTCTTGCTTATTTTGTATAATCAATATAAACATATTGAGGCCCTTCACCTACTTGGGCCCGGTTTCTAGAACCGAATGGATCACCCTATGGGCCGACCATGGCTCTAACTACCATTAGGTTAAACTTGGTTTTGCAACTTATTAGCCGAACCTAATGTCCGACTAAGGGACCCAAGGCCGTCCCCGTAACAACCTCCTTAGCCTCGGGGCTAAGCTTCTGAGAATACATCTCCAGACACGTCGTAAAGCCCGAGAAGGTCCTCATCAGACCTGGGGGTTGCAAACCGCAACAATGCAAGTGTAAACAAACATTACGAGTATACAAATCGAAGCCGAATATGAGCCAACAATAAAAATCAAGGTACTCAACTTGCTGTTTATAGTACGGCTAGACATGTGTAAATATGGACGGAGCACCAATTGCCCACCGTCCCAACCCCGAGCCTAAATGGGATTCTCGTAAGCAGCCTCCTCGCGTCCTCGTCAACGGGCCTTGGAACATGCTTCCTCCTGGAAACCGTTACAGGCATGGTGTGCGTCGTGACTCGATCAAAGTTAGCTTCATTCACTGCACCGGAATCAAGACAAGGCGAAGTAGCACCTTGACTCCTCTTACGGGCCACCCAGGGAGTCAATGAACTCGAACCGGTAGTCGCGTTGCTAGTACCAACTACGGGGACCTCATCGGGATGTCCCGTACCATCTCCATCAAAAAAACAGAACAAACAATGGACTTTGGGTCAGGTCAAGACAGCCCAAACGGGTCAAAATAAGCTCAAAATCTTTGAGCAAGATTTTCAAATTTCGAAAAGACCACTAGCACCCATTTTCGACCCTGGTTGCAATAAAAGTGGTTTGGGAAAATCCGGCAACGTTACGGTGTCATTTGGCTCATAGTAAGCGTCACAAACTCACACAAAGTGACCTAGAATGCATTCTGGGTCATGAAAATCGACATACAAGCTACTCACAACATCACAAGCAATAATCTAGTAAGATTACAAAGGTAAAGTACGAGAATAACCGGGAAATCGGTCCCTAAACCCTAGCATTTCGATTTTCACCCATGGGAGTCCATTAAAGTACCTTCAAGCTTTTCACTTCAAGCAAATTACTTCACCTACGAGTTCTATACTACCCTAATTCGAAAAGGAAATTGAAAGTAAGCATTGAAACTTAGCAAAACCGAGATACCCAAATCAATTTATAGGGTTTAAGCAAATTCAACCCAAAATCGCACCAATGAAGTACAAATTGACGGTAGCTGAGTAAGGAACATTTACCCAAGGTCGATATAATCAAGTGTAGCGAAAATCAAGCTTTTCAAGCTAAACCGTTCCCGAGCCCAACTAGTACGACCCTTCATTATAATAATAATAATAATAGTAGTAGTAGTAATAGTGGTAGTAGTAGTGGTAGTGGTAGTGGTAGTAGCAGTAGCAGTAGCAGTAGCAGTAGAAGTACTACAAGTAATACTAATAATACTAATAGTAATACTAATACTAATACTAATACTAATACTAATAGTAATACTAATAATAATACTAATAATAATAATACTAATAATACGAATAATAATAATAATAAACCGAATAGCTTGTGTTGATCTTACTGAGTCTTCTCCTTTGACTCAGTCCGGGCTCTCCGACTTTATACCAGGTCGTGTTGTGGGTGACGTTGCTCGGCGCAAATGCGTCAATTATCGGGGCCTGTGCGCGGGGCTAGGTTATGGGTTCTTGCCTTTTTCCTTTTCTTCTTTAGAGGAATTGAAGGTGGATGCTGTCAACTTGCTTAATGGATTCAAAAATTCTCGATAGCACAGGATGCCGGAGCACGCGCTGCTCCTTTTATTTTTACTCGGCTTAGCTTTGCTATAGCTAAGGGGGTGGGGGCCCAGATTTTATCTCGGCTACCCACCAATTTTTTGTAAATCATGTTTTGTTTCATCAATTAAATTCTCCCATTTATAATAATAATAAAAACAATAATAATAATAACAACATCACCATAACCTTGTCCGTGCCACACAGTTGGATATTTGCTTCCGGACGGGGATCTCTGCAGGCAAGGTGGTGGAGATTGGCCTCTACGACGATAACGACAAGCCCCTACGACCTGCCGACTTTCTGCTCTACTCGTGGGACAAGAAGGGGCGTGATGTTTGTGTTGATCTGACTGGGTCCTCTCCTTTGACCCAGTCCATCTTGACTCATTTTGAGCCTGGGCAGGCCGTTGCTGATGCTGCTCGCCGTAAGTGTGCCAAGTATCAGGCACGCTGAACGGCCATTGGGTATGGTTTCCTTCCTTTCTCCTTCTCCTCCATCAGTGAGCTCGACACGGATGCTGTTTCTCTGCTCCAGCGGATTCGTAAATTCGCTATATCACAGGATACTGGAGCGCGTGCCGCAGTTCATATTTTCAGTAAAATTAGTTTTGTGATCGCTAAGGGAGGGGGGGGCCCAGATAGTATCTCGGCTTACCTCTAACTTCTTGTAATTTGTTCTGGTGCTAATTTGTTCTGGTCGCTGGCAGCTATCCGCGGTGGCCTCGCTCTTGTCGGCGGTTTTCCCTCCTGCCGTCGGTCTTCTTTCTGTCCCCCTTTGGTGCTATCGACTCTCTTCTTTCCTCTTGTTCTCCCCTTCTCCTCTTTCTCTGGCTTTGGCTGCTGCCCGTTCCTGTTTTCCCGGCTGCCGGCCTTCCTCTCCCTGTTGCTACCTGATAAGTGTAGTTTGTAGTGCTTATTTTGTTGTGTTTGATCCCTTTTCACCTTGTGAAATCGCTCTTTGGAGCGGTTTCTGGGCTACTCATGCTTCCTTTAGTTTGTTTTAGGTTCCCGAGACCATTCATGAAGAATCGGAACGATTCCGACTCGTTTCATACACTTTTGGAGCCAACGAAGAGAAGGAACGATCACTCGGTGCCTTGGATTCGATCCCGAGACCTTGGGACCCATTCCCGAGCCCCTTAGACTCGATATCGAGCCCCGAGAATCGATGAGAAGCCCATGAGAAGCAAGGAGGGACAAAAAAGATCATATTTGAAGCCTACAAGACCCATCCCGGTCGGGAAGGACCTCATCCCGACCGGGATGAAGAAGCAAAAGAAGACGGCTACTGATGGGTCCATCCCGACCGAGATGAGTTCATCCCGACCGGGACCGACCTCATCCCGACCGGGACCACCTTCATCCCGACCGGGATGGGCCCAGCGAAGAGCTGTTTCGCTTCCTTTCTTCTCCTTTCCTCTTGTAACCCTATAAATACCCTCCCTCTTGTAATCTTATGTTATGTTCTTCATTACCCACTAAACCCTAGACTACTTTATCATAGATTAACTTAGATTAGTGTAGATTAGTCCTTAATTACTTCTTAATCTTAGATTATCCTTGTATTAATTGAATTATTGAAGATCTCTACCAAGATTGACAACCTTGGTAGATGTATTTAGGTTTTCTCTTTTATACAAGTTTTCATTCTTCCCTTCATCTTCTAGTATATGGTATAATCTCTTTTCCCTTCTCTTTATCTTTGTTTTATTAATCAAGTTTCAATCTTTAGCTCTTGTTTATTGTTTTGTTCATCATCCTTGTTAGTTTTACATATGTATGCTCTTATTCTTGAGTTAGTTTATCTTGTTCTTGTTTGTTGTAGTTTAATTATAGTTGAGTAGACTCTTGCTAGGGTTATTAGGGGGATTGTATGTGATTAGGTATGATTAGGGTGAGATGGGTGGTATTAGATGTTGTTTTTGTTGTTCCCCATTTACCTTGCACTCCACATGTTTGATGAATTGCTTGTGAGACTAGAGAAGATCAATCCTTGTTTTTCTTGCCTCTTTTCTTGTATGTGTGTGTTTGGTTGGTTGGTTTGGTTCCCTAATTAGTAGCGAGAGCGTGGTGAGGACGACCCCTAGGCCGTTTAAGTAGCGAGAGCCCGATCGGACCCTAGGCTACAAAAGCACGCTAGTAACCCCGTTTTTCCCCTTTTTGTCTCCTTTGCATCCATGAACCCGACCTACCCCTAGTTTTCCTTCTTATTGTTATCTTTGCTTCCATTAGTCGTTAGTTACTTGTTTTGTCTTCCTTTTCCGTGTTTCAGACCTAGTTTAGTCATTAGCCATCACCCTAGTTTAGCTTGTCTTGAACATAGTCCTAGACCATAGCACACCTAGGTCCGACACCCCGTCCCTGTGGATCGACCCTACTTACCCTAGCTACCCAGTTAGGAATAGTTGGTTTTATTTGTTTGGTAGGATTGACGGCAAAATCCTCCCATCAAATTGGCGCCGTTGCTGGGGACGGCGTAGTTTAGACTTTTGTGTGCTTAGTTTTAGACTTTGTTCTTGATCTTTTTGTTTTCTTCTCCTTGTGTATCTCAGTTCTACTTCTCGTGTGCTATTTTCTCTTCCTAGTGCCTCAAAAGCAGTAGGCTACTAACGTTTGCTCAAGTTCTTCTAGTTTATCCTAGGTATCAAAGCAACGTTATGGAAATGGCACGTCCTAGCTTCCATCAATCTTCACGGGACAACTATGGGGCAAATGGCCAAGTCCCAAAATTTCACCAACCATATCAACCTCATCAACAATCTTGCGAACGCCCTCCATATGGTTACCATGAAAGTTGTCAAGGATCATTCCGACATCCTAACAACTACCAAATACCCTCACATAACCCACAACCAAAAATCCCCAACTTTGAGATTTGTCAAATGTTGGTTCAAATGCAAAAGAGTTAACAAGAGATGATGATTCTATTGCAAAAGAGTCAACAAGAGATGATGATTCAAATACAAGGGATCCAAGAGGAGTTTAGGGCCCAAAAAGCGGTGCAAGATGCTCGAATCGATGCACTCATGGCTCGCATCACGATGTCGGCTACTCGAGCTCCACAAATTGTTGAGGAAGGTTCATTTGGGCAAGAAGATCGGTTGTCTCCACATGGAAATCAACCCGATCATGAAGCCAAGAATGAAGAAGAGAGGGTAAATCAAGAGATCATTGTTGAGTGTTGCTTGGATGGTGAAGATATGGGAAGAATGGAGGAAGTTGAAGCTTCAAGGGTCAACAATGAGGAGGGATGTGAACATGATTCTCAAGGTAACTCTTGGGGAGCCGATGCATTGGCTATCAAATTGGATTTGTACGATTTTCTTCGTGATGAACCGGATCTTAACAATCCAAAGCCATGTGAAGACAAGACTCCTTTAGGCCTACCAGACAAGGTGAGTGAAAAGGAACGTAATACTTGAGAAAAAGAGGTAGATGCCTTGGAACTTGCCTTGAATGGGAAATTGGAGGATCCTAAAGCCTCCAATGAAGAAAACATGAGGCCTTCACCTCCTTTATCGCACTCGATTCCAAGTCCCTTGTCTTGTGAGACGGTTGATGAAGAGTATCCTTGTCGGGCGGTGGAAGAGAATTCTACTCTCAACCCCGTAGAAGAAGCAACCTCCTTAGGGTGTGATCTCCCAACTCATAATGTTGAGCTTGACTCTAGACCACTATACCTACCGGATGGTCATAAGAGTCGTTGATATGTTGGTTTGGAAGACCCGGAAGATCACGAGAACCCCGAGCATAATGAAGATGATCGCTTCTTGCCTCCGACTTGGAAGCTCTTGAAAGTAGCTAGGCTCGGCCATGTGAGCCTCAATGAAGTTGTTGCTAGGGCATTTGACTTAATCCTCCGAGCTCTTCATGGCTATGGAAGTGTAGTTGGTGAGAGTATCTTAGTGTAAATATCTTTTTCCATTTCTTTTGAGCTCGTGTACTTGTTTATGCTTGTTTGGATAGTTTAGTTTCTAGGACTTGTTAGTTTTTGTGAAATCTTGTAATTCGGTATTTTGATAAGTGATGTGAGGGAGGGATCTTGATGAATGTTATTTGAGTTTATTTGGTAGGTCTTAGTGAAGATGAAGTCTCGAGGAGAGTAGATTATGATAGAAGCTTGGTTTTGACCAAGGGAGTCGTTTTTTTTAAGCTTTGGACAAGATTTTGGGGTTATAGAAGGTTAGAAGATCCACCCCGACCGGGAAGGGAGCTTCTCGACCAGGACGGGTGTGTCATCCCGGCCGGGACCATCCATCTCGACCGGGATGGTCCCCTGCTCCACATTTTGCCTCTTCTTCGACATTCGAGCCCACCCAACCATTTTATACCCCCTCCCAACCTCCCTACCTACCCTTGCACCTATCAAATCATATGAACTTACACTTCATATGCATACTCTCACCTCACCTTATCTTCACTACATACCGAGCCTAACATCAAATCCCACCCCCTTCTACCATTGCAAGCTTAATACTTAAACCATGCGGGCCTATCAAGATTGAAGAGGAATAGCAATGACGAAGACAAGCTATGTGCCGATATTGAACTATAAGACGATGGAGCGAGTGAGTTGCTAATCGATGGGTACGGCAACTATCCTTTCTTTTCCGTTTTTTATCGCTTGTCTTCCTTTATTTGTCCCCTTCCCCTTATACACTTTTGTGTCATGGTGGCCCTCGGGGCCTTGGTAGTTATTGCTCCCGACTCTCGATGACGTGACTACGTCGAGAGTCATTTCAAAATCCAAATTTACAAGCCTTTTCACTTTGTTTTTCACTTTTTGGGATTTAGTCGGATTTAGGCGGAATCCGGGCTAGGTGACTTGATTACACCTAGTTCTTCCCTCCCATTTCCTTTTATTTCCTTCTTTTTATTTCTTCCCCCATCCATATCTTTTCTCGTCTCGGCCCATGGTGACTTTACTACACCCCGGCCGGACACATTCTACCCTTTCTTCACTTTTCTTTTTGATTTTTAGCTTTATTTTCGTAGTTTCTTTTCGTTTCTTTTGTGTCTCCATACACTACGATCGAGCATGAGGACATTACTCGGTTTAAGTGTGGGGGAGCGATATCCTAGTGTAGCTTATTTTATTTTCGTAGTCTTTTCGAAAAATCTTTAAAAACCCTAAAAATTTGAAAAAATTTCACAAAAATAAAAAAGATTTTCTTTTGTGTCTTTCTCTTTTTGTGTCGATGTGTCGTATTTTTGTTGTATTGTGTGCGTTTGCCTCCCTTTTTCCTTATAGGTTCCTTAATCGCCGCGAGTTTCGGAAGGCTCAAGACATCCGGTAACGCCCTTTTATCCCTTCTTCCTCTTTATCTCTTGTGATGTTTGGAGGAGATTTGTGATGAGGTGTGCTCGGGTGGAGCTTTGTGAAGAATTGTGGTTGTTTGGTTGCTTATTTGGAGATTTGGGGTGGTGTTTGTCTCGTTATGTGTTTGTTTTGTTATGTTTTGTTTTTGTTGCCTATGTCTCTTTTTCTTTCGTTTTTGTCGCGTCTTTGTCTTGTATGTGTAGTGTGTCATGTGTGTAAAAGGTTTTCGAAAACCCGGTTTTGAGGCTAGCGTGCAAGTGTTTACTTTCCCTTTCTAGTAGTATGAACCGAGTCTTGGACTTTAGTCCAGTAGAATGACCCTAAATCAATAGTTTCGTTGGTCTTTTACCTTGAGTCCACCTAGGTTACTAGGGATTTACTACGGGATTTGCATTTTGACAATTATGACCACCCACGGTGTGAAAAGGCCTTGGTTGCCGAGTCTCGTCCCTTAAGTGACCATGTTTGGGATTGTTTGATTAGTCCAAGTTTTCCACCTTTTTGTGGGTTTGAAGGGAAATCGCGACCCCCGACTCACCCATTCCCCAACCTCCTACACATATCCACAATATAAAGTTGCAATTTGTTGAAATCTCTCTTTCTTTGTTGCAATAAGAAATGCCTACAAGTCAAATCTAGCCAAAAGGGCAAAGAAAAGAAAATGAAAGAAAGAAAGGGTTGAAGAAAAACAAAAAGGTACAAAAAGCCAAAAAGAAAATAAAAAAGATGAAAAAGAAAAGGCATAGCAACACACAAAGCAAAAATTGCAAAAGAAAGAAAAATGCCAAAAGAAAACCCGTCTCATAAAAAGAGTCCCCACATCTCAAAATAAGCCTTTTACCGACTATTACCGTGAAGAGCCTACCAAAGGACCGAGTCCCTAGGAAGGATGATAGCGGTAATGGTCGGTCTTCCCTCATTTTGCAATCACATTCACCTTTTCACTTGGATTAGTTAAGCGGTTTTGAAAATGGGATGACCCTCTTGGCTTATCGCTAAAGGGGGCGGGATCTCACTTACCTACAGTGTCGACTAACGCCGTGGTTCATCCTTCTTCCATTCCGCCGATCGTCCCGTAGTACGTTCTTAGAAGGTTAGGAGGACCTAGGTAAGTTACCAACGTTTCTATTGCTTTGTTGTCATACTATTAGGGTTTAGTTCATTTCGATTTGTGTTATTAGCTTGGGAACGTTGTCACTTGCTTTGAGTCCTGAACCGGCGCTTCTTTCACCGCTTTTTAGAGGGAAACGGTATTTGTTTCTTTTTGGGTGCAACCTTTTGTTTGTTTGTTTGTATGCTTGTTTGTTTATGTATTTCGTGTCCGGTTGCATCCATATTTTTGTCGCAAGACCTTACTTGCCTTGCGGAGTATACTTTTCCTCTAAGTGTACTCGCGTGAGTTGAAAGGGCGTAGGGTGCGCTAATACCCGCTCGGCTAGGTTAGTAGTTAGTTTGTGATTACTCGAGGGCGAGTAAGGGTTAAGTGTGGGGGAGTTGATAAGTGTAGTTTGTAGTGCTTATTGTTTTGTGTTTGATCCCTTTTTACCTTGTGAAATCGCTCTTTGGAGCGGTTTTTGGGCTACACATGCTTCCTTTAGTTCGTGTTAGATTCTCGAGACCATTCATGAAGAATCGGAACGATTCCGACTCGTTTCATACACTTTTGGAGCCAACGAAGAGAAGGAACGATCACTCAGTGCCTTGGATTCGATCCCGAGACCTTGGGACCCATTCCCAAGCCTTTTAGACCCGATCCCAAGCCCCGATAATCGATGAGAAGCCCATGAGAAGCAAGAAGGGACCAAAAAGATCATATTTGAAGCCTACAAGACCCATCCTGGTCGGGAAGGACCTCATCCCGACCGGGATGAAGAAGCAAAAGAAGACGGCTATTGATGGGTCCATCCCGACCGGGATGAGTTCATCCCGACCGAGACCGACCTCATCCCGACCGGAACTACCTTCATCCGGACCGGGATGGGCCCAACGAATAGCTGTTTCGCTTCCTTTCTTCTCCTTTCGTCTTGTAACCCTATAAATACCCTACCTCTTGTAATCTTATGTTATGTTCTTCGTTACCCACTAAACCCTAGACTACTTTAGCATAGATTAGCTTAGATTAGTGTAGATTAGTCCTTAATTACTTCTTAATCTTAGATTATCCTTGTATTAATTGAATTCTTGAAGATCTCTACCAAGATTGACAACCTTGGTAGATGTATTTGGGTTTTCTCTTTTATACAAGTTTTCATTCTTCCCTTCATCTTCTAGTATGGTATAATCTCTTTTCCCTTCTCTTTAGTTTTTTTTATTAATCAAGTTTCAATCTTTAGCTCTTGTTTATTGTTTTGTTCATCATCCTTGTTAGTTTTACATATGTATGCTCTTGTTCTTGAGTTAGTTTATCTTGTTCTTGTTTGTTGTAGTTTAATTATGTTTGAGTAGACTCTTGCTAGGGTTATTAGGGGGATTGTATGTGATTAGGGATGATTAGGGTGAGATGGGTGGTATTAGATGTTGTTTTTGTTGTTCCCCATTTACCTTGCACTCTACATGTTTGATGAATTGCTTGTGAGACTGGAGACGATCAATCCTTGTTTTTCTTGCCTCTTCTCTTGTATGTGTGTGTTTGGTTGGTTGGTTTGGTTCCCTCATTAGTAGCGAGAGCGTGGTGAGGACGACCCCTAGGCCGTTTAAGTAGCGAGAGCCCGATCGGACCCTAGGCTACAAAAGCTTGCTAGTAACCCCATTTTTCCCCTTTTTGTCTCCTTTGCATCCATGAACCCGACCTAGCCCTAGTTTTCCTTCTTATTGTTATCTTTGCTTCCTTTAGTCGTTAGTTACTTGTTTTGTCTTCCTTTTCCGTGTTTTAGACCTTGTTTAGTCATTAGCCATCACCCTAGTTTAGCTTGTCTTGAACATAGTCCTAGACCATAGCACACCTAGGTCCGACACCCCGTCCCTGTGGATCGACCCGACTTACCCTAGCTACCCAGTTAGGAATAGTTGGTTTTATTTGTTTGGTAGGATTGACGGCAAAATCCTCCCATCACTACCCTCCTCCGTTGATCAACATATTTTATATCGTATTTTATTGTCCCCCGACAACCATTTTTAATCTTTTCTTCTTCCATATTCATATATTTAATGTCGATTTCTATTAGAAAGTCGATACTGCCGATTCTCGCGCTACTTTGCAGGTTAGGTACAATTTCGAGCATATTTAGAAGTAATAACCTAGATAGCCGAGACGAGAACGGAGGACGAGGAAGAAAACGAAAAGCCGATAAGCAATGAAGAACTCAGCTACGAGTTCCAGTAGCGCCCACTCGATCGAGTGGTGCTATAGCACTCGATCGAGTGCCTCATACTCGCGTCCAACAGGACTGCATTGGAAATTTCGGCCGATTGATCTTTCTAGCCCAAAAACGAACGAAGATTGGAGCAATTACGGGTCCACTCGATCGAGTGGCACTGCATGCACTCGATCGAGTGCGTCTTACCCAGGCCGCGGATTAGATTTTAATTCATTTAGAATTTTGTGCCTATGTTGGAAGTCCAACTGATTTGTCTTTAAATCAGTTTTCTTAGGATTGTCAGACATCATCTTTATCACACTTTCATTACACACATCACGTTACTTTTCAATTTTTGCTTAGGATTGAAGTATTACATTCTTTTCCGCTTTCTTTCGTAAGATACATCAAATTTCGTTCTTCCCTTTTCCGATCTTGAATTATTCGGTATCGATATAATTCAGTTTTAGTTTTAATTTTAATTTCAGTTTTCTAGTTTTAATTCTTGTCTTAATTTGTTCTTTTGTTTTCGTAGTAATTTTGATTTCAGTTTTCGTTTACTGTTTCTAGCGTAGAATTATTATTGTTTCCTGTAGTTTAATTCAATTCGTATTCATCATGTCTGTTTGCAATTCGTCTTTTGTTAGTTTAATTACAATCAATATGCGTAGCTAAATTTTATCTAGGGTTTAAGGGGATCAATGTCTATTAATTGGGTTATAGAAAATTGACCTGTTTCTAATCACATGAACTGTCGCCTGAATATTGTTTTAATTCTGATTGATTGATTACTGACCAGGATTAATTAATTAGTATCACAATTACGACTTTTCGTCGACTGGGTTAAGGACTAATTAGGACACGATATTTTGGGTAGACTAGCTTAATTCTAGCGACCGCAGGTTAAGTTTAGATCTAAAGTTTGTAGTAGTACCGACCAGACCTACATCTTAGACAGTTCGAATATTGACCTGTTAGTTGACTCCCTGACCCGATTGATATTCATTGTGAACCTGAGACCCTAGACTCTTTTATTATTGATTTACCTTATAGCAGTTAGTTGTTAGTCTATTAAGGAAACAGAAAAAACAGTGACCTGTTGTCTTAAGTCTAGACCTTAGAACAAGTATTTGAGTCCCGTCTCCTTGTGGTTCGACCCCTACTTCACTATTTACATTAGTTAGTGAACCTTAGGGTATCTTTGATTAGGGATACGACTAACCCCTGTCAAATTTTGGCGCCGCTGCCGGGGGACGGTGTTATTTAGTTGTTTATCAAATTTTCAGGTTCTAGGTTATTTTTTTTGTATATAATTTTTTTTATTTTGTATATATATATATATATATATATATATATATATATATATATATATATATATATATTTTATCATTCACCATTATGACCAATTTTTATTTCCCACAATTCAAACATGAGTCACTACATAATTATTGGGATAGACTTGAGTCTTTCATTATTCAAAATGGCTTTAATGTTAATATATACGGGATATGTGTCATATGATATATAATGGTGTTGATGATGAGTCACGGGCTAGAATTGAGGAAAATTGCGGAGGGATGTTTAAGTATATCTCTTACGAGGAACGATTGAAAATCCTTAAATATTTAGCCCGTAATAGTGATGAATTAGAGTTGAGGCGGAATAATGACAAGACAGAAATTGAGGCTTTGTTGCTGCAATTCATGCAAGCTCGACAAAAGCAAGATACTCAAATAGGTTAGTTGCTAGATCATTATGAAATCTTGGACAGTCAAATTGCCCAATTAGCAAGCCAAGAGCAACAATGTCAACCAAGTACGCCTATGGAAGTGGTGAGAACCTCCAAGTAAGTGTTTCATCTCCATCTCTTGTAAACATAATTGATGATGATGATGATGATGATGGGTATAATGTTCAATCTATTCAAAATCACCAAACCCCCGTGAATGACTGTGAGCTAGAATGTGTGTATTTTGAGGAAAACGTGTGTTTGGATGCTCTGAATGATGCTCTTTTAATTGAGGATAACACGAAGGATTTTGATTTGTGTGATTTTGAGAGAGTGTCATTTGATGTCAATTATGAGGTTTTGGAGACAGAATTGAACAAAAGAGAGGATCTTGAGATTGAGCGGAAAAATCAAAGCGAAGGGAAGAACACACTTTTTATTGATTCTTTGAGTGAAAAAAGTGTAGATAGATGGGATATTGACAATGATTTCTTTGAGAAACTCATTTTAGAGAAATTCGAGTTTTTCTCTTTTATTGAGGATGAATCACTTTCACCCATTGATTGTCTTGAGCCTATTTCTCTTGAGCCTTTGTTTGAGCTTATGATTAGTGGGGAGGATTGTGATAATTCTTTCATGGAGATCGGTAAGATTGATCTTTTACGTGGTCTTAAGAGTTCTAACTCTTCTCTTATGCAATCTAGACCCGATGATGAGCCTTGGAGCGAATTTGAGATATTAGGTGTGTACGTCTTGCCATACGAGCCGCCTATTAACATTCTTACTCTTCCTATGCACTATGACCACCATGTTGAAGATTGGTCAAGTTCGTCTGATAGGCTAAGACGATCATTGACTTTGTCTCTGTTTGTCGTCTTTATATCTTGGTGCTACTTATGCTTTTGTGTAGCACATGCGCAGATGTTTGATAGACTCTTGAGAGCCTTAAGCTGTTTTGATCATAGTCATCTGTGGACAACTGATAAAAAAGGCGAACCCCCACCTTACAGCTGGTTTGGAGGAGCTATGTTGTGTATACGGTAGTTTCCTTCCTTTTTTTTATTTTTTATTTTTATTTTTTTTATTCGATTTCTTAGATTTTTGTCTCCCCCTAGGTTACGTTGTCCTTAGGATTGGCTGTGGAATTTTCTGTCTTATATGCTGTAGAGTCACATTGAGGACACTGTGACATTTAGGTTTGGGGGAGAGTTTGTGTGCTTTTGTGTGTTTTAATTTATGTCGTGTGTTTTACCGCTTTCAAAAAATTCTAAAAATCCAAAAAAATTGAAAATCATACAAATCCAAAAATATTTTGATTTTCTGTGTTTTTGTGTGTTGTGTCTGATGTAGAAGCATGCAAAACGGCGATGATGATAATGCTCTTAACATGATTTCTCCTAATTTTCAGCTTAATTTGTGTCTGAAAATATGTTTTTCTTTAAGATTTGATTAAATTGATATGATATGCCTAATTGAACTTTTAATTGCCAAATGAGTAGATTTGACCACTTGTCGGAAAGCCACAAAATTCTGAGGATTTAGAGCTTCCTAGGCCAGTAACATTCATAATTGGTCTCATTATTATTTAGGAATCGAGTGGTTTTCTCCTTGTGGAATGTGTAACATCAATTTGTATAAATATGACATTCGTCTCTTGATATTGAATACGTGTTTGGTTTGAGGAGGAGGTACATGAGGAAAGACATTTATGTTTTTGATGAGCTCCACATAGCCAAAAATGACCCATTTTTACTACTTTGTAGATTTAGGTCATTTTCCTTTGTTTAACCCATTTTAGTTGTTGTAAGCCGGTTTTCATTGCCTATATTAATTATCTACAACCCAAAATAGCCTACCCTGTCGGGACAGTCGCAGTGAACTTAATTGGAATTGCTTCACTCTTTGGTCATGTTTAGAGATTTCTGCATCTTTTGGACTTAATGTGTAATATTGTTGTGCAACTTCGTATTCGCCTTCCCCCTATTCAAAATTTGAGAAAAAAAATGGAAGCATGAAAACGAAAAGAAAAAAAGAAAAGAAAAATGGAATTAGAAAAAAAAGAAAATTTCCAATAAAAGAAAAATAATATACTCCCTCTGTTTCTTTAATATCTTCCACATTTTCCTTTTCAACCATTTCTTTGATTTCTTCCACTTTCCTTCACTTCTCTCTTACCTAGGTGGCCCACTTACTTTACTCCCTCTCTACTTTTATTTATTTTATTGTTTTTCTTAAGAAATGTGCCACTTTTAAGGTGGAAGAAATCATAGAAACGGAGGGAGTATATGCTTCTTGTAATATTTCGGGGAATGGTCGAAAAGATTAAAAATAGAGATTAATTTAGACGATAACAAAATTCCCTCTTACACCTAATCTTGAATTTATTTCTCTAGTTGGTGGTTCGACGTTATATATTCGGGATTTTTGATGGGTAGTTTTTATTGTGTAGCTGCGACTGGGCCCGGTTTTAGCTCCATATTCCCATACGTGCTTAGGCACAATCCATTTTCTTCCCTTACCCATTTAGCCTCCCTTTGTAAGTCCTTGACTGTACTATGGTCCTTATTGGTGGAACACGTATTTGATTGGGGAGATTGATTTCATATTCGATTGCATGCATGTTTCATAAGTCGAGTGAGTGTTCTTATTCCTTCTTATCTTCACATTTATATACTCACCCGTTCTTATGAGTGTTGAGCGATAACCGCGAGGAAGTACGACATTAATGGTCTCGCAAGGTTGAAAGTTTGGCAAGCGATCGTTTATTCATGGCATGATTATTGATTTAGTTTTATTCTTTGACATCCCGTGTTTTCTAGCCGGTTTATGATGAATTTTAGGACCATGATTGTAAGTTTGCTTTGAGTCGTGGTTCGCATCACTTGTCCTCTCTTGTATTATATGCTTCGTTTTCTTGAGGACAAGCAAAGAGTCGGTTTGGGGTAGTTTGATCAACACATTTTATATCTATTTATTTCGTCCCTCGACCGTCGATTTATCGCGTTTTCTTCTCCTGATTATGCCTTAAGTGTCGATATTTTCTAGAAAGTCGATACTGCCGTATCTTGGGTTATTTTGCAAAATATGTGTGTTTTTGGACGCATTAACGTCTTGACAAACTAAAAGGACTAAGCCGAGGACGAGAATGGGAATCGAGAAGGAACAAAGAAGGAAACAAATGCAAATTGAGAAGAAAGTATGATCGCCTACACAAGGGTCAACTTCAAACGTCAATATCTGGAGTTCTAAAACTCCAATCAGGGTGATTCCGGTGGCGTTGGAAAGATCTTTCTTCTTAGCTTTCCAACGGTATATTACACGTCTAATTTGAATAAGTAACAAGCAAATGGAAGCCGTTTGAAGTCGAGCGCGCAGTGCTGTGATCTACATCGCTACTCGATCGAGTGCCCCTACTGCACTCGATCGAGTGCTACTCCTTGAAGCTCCTGCCCATATTTGGGAGGGGGGGGGGGGGGGTCACTCGGTAGAGTGCCATCAGGCACTCGATCGAGTTCACCCAAACCGGGCCACACGTTGTTCTTACTTCGACTTCGAATTTGTGCCTGTTTTCGAGTCCAACTGCTACTCCTTAAATCAGTTTTCCTGACTTGTGTCAGACACTTTTCATTTTTACACAGTTTACAACTCTTTTATTTTCTTAGAATAGAAGTTTACGTTCTTTTCCATTTTCCTTCGCGAGATACATTGAACTCCGCTCTTCCTTTTTCAGATCTTGAATTATTCGGTATCGATACTCTTAAATTCAATTTGAATTTCAGTTTCTACTTTAATTTCCGTCTTAATTCATTCTTCGTATTGTTTTATTGTTTTCTAGTGTAGATTTATTATTGCTTTCCGTAGATTAATTCGTTTCGTTTCCGTTATGTTTAATTGCAATTCGTATTTCGTTAATTTGATTACGCTTAATATGAGTAGATAGATTTCATCTAGGGTTTAGGGGGATCAATTTGTACTATTAGGGTTATAGTCAATTGACCTGTTTCTAATCGTATGAATTATCGCCTTGAATATCGTTTTAATTATGATTAATTGTTTGATGCATAATTCAATTAATTAGTATCACAATTAGAAGTTTCCACCGACCGGGTTAAGGACTAATTAGGCCACAATATTTTGGGTAGACTGACTTAATGCTAGCGACCGCAGGTTAAGTTTAGATCTAAAGGTTGTAGTGTACCAACCGGACTTGCACCTTAGGTAGTTCGATTATTGACCTGTTAGTTGACTCCCTGACCCGATTAATATTCGTAGTGAACCTGAGACCCTAGACTTTCTCCTCATTGTTATTCCGTCTTAGTATTTAGCTTTAGTTTACCAAACCAACTCAAACTGTGACCCATAACCCAGAGTCTAAATCTTAGGAGTAGACAACTAAATCAAGTCTCCTTGTGCTTCGACCCCTGACTTCACTATCTACATTAGTTAGTGAACTTAGGGTAACTTTGATTAGGGATACGACTAACCCCTGTCAAATTTTGACAGGGGTTAGTCGTATCCCTAATCAAAGATACTCTAAGGTCCACTAACTAATGTAGATAGTGAGGTAGGGGTCGAACCACAAGGAGACGGGACTCAAATACTTGTTCTAAGGTATAGACTTAAGACTACAGGTCACTGTTTTTTCTGTTTGTTTAATAGACTGACAACTAACTGCTATAAGGTAAATCAACAATAAAAGAGTCTACGGTCTCAGGTTCACAATGAATATCAATTGGGTCAGGGAGTCAACTAACAGGTCAATAATCGAACTCTCTAAGATGTAGGTCCGATCGGTACTACTACAAACTTTAGATCTAAACTTAACCTGCGGTCGCTAGAATGAAGCTAGTCTGCCCAAAATATCGTGACCTAATTAGTCCATAACCCGGTCGGCGAAAAGTCCTAATTGTGATACTAATTAATTAATCCTTGCCAGTCGTAGACACCCACATTTTGACCGCCAGGTGTCTATAGTA
Source organism: Agrostemma githago (assembly GCA_958450325.1). NCBI lineage: Eukaryota > Viridiplantae > Streptophyta > Magnoliopsida > Caryophyllales > Caryophyllaceae > Agrostemma > Agrostemma githago. Next base: position 31,383,286 of record OY288256.1, read on the forward strand.
GTTTCCAAAAACACCCGATGATGATCGGACGTCAACGTGTTTCTACGCGCTCGGATGTGGGCTCGAAACCATTAATTGCTGGCTTATGCCTTTATGGAGTACAAATTTCACAAAACCGACCTCAAATTCAGGCCCAGTGGGTCGTTTCCAGTCAAATAAGACTAATTTGGGTCAAAATCGACACCGGAAATAAAACCGACTTTTAGCGATTGGGTCAAACCCCGGTCAAAGCCGTTTCCGAGACACATAAAAGAAGCCACATAAACATCAAAAGTCCAACCCAAATACAAGATCCACAAAATACCCAACTCAAGGTCCAAAAAACCGGACCCTTGCGATCCAGCTGACCCACTCGATCGAGTGTCAGCCCCACTCGATCAAGTGGGCCCTTAAGCAAGCCCGACTACAGTCGCACTGGGCCACTCGACCGAGTTGGCCAGTTACTCGGTCGAGCAACCCTAGACAGGGTAGATGAGCTTGGCCTATATATACACCCTCATGCATGCAACTTTGAACTACTTTTGACACATCTTTTAGAACCCTAATCAACCCTAATCTTCACCTAATCTCAAACTTCCAAAAAACCCTAACCCTAGCATCTAGGAATCCAAACCCTAATCACCATAACTCAACTTACATCTCGATACTCACGTGCAAGCCACAATTAACGAGTCCCGTCCGAGAACAAGAAACATGTAGGTTGAGGGTGCAAAATCCCGTTCTTCTCTCTTTCCTTTTTTTCCACGTCCGTCCGTCTAGTCGTCGTCAATCGCATATTTCATCAATTTTCAAAAATATTTCTGAATTAAACAACTTTTTTTTTAATTAAGGTCGAAACCCGTTGACGCGGATCCGACATCATCCAATCCGCAAGGACTTATTATGATGTCGGGATGCCGAAAGAATCAAGTCAAGTCTTTCAATTCAAGTAAAGTGTCAATCTGTTAGATTCGATACCAATTCAATAATTGGATGTCGAATCTAAACGATTTGGTTAATAAATTAAACTAATACAATTTTCGTTGACGCTAAAATAGTTGTCACCAAATTCGATAGAATTAATTACGACACTATAAATGCGGAGAAAACCTATATCGTTTTAGTTAATTTAAACGACTTATAACATCTTTTTTTAGTTTCGCTCTAATATTCGATATCGATTCAATAAGCGAACATTGGATACGACAAGTATCAAAATCTGAATCGAGCATAAATTATATAATATTTATGCCCGATTTAGCCGAATGAACGATTTATCCAAAATTAAAATTCAATTTTGAAATCAATAAGAATTGCAAAGCGAACCCTAGTTCGTACAGGGGGCACTCGATCGAGTGCCTAGTCCACTCGGTCGAGCAGCACCCCTAAAACGAGACAGAATGCTATTTTGACAACCACTCGGTCAAGTCTCGCCATGACTCGATCGAGTGGCCGTGTGTGGACATGACATAGGTCCACCCCAACGCGGCCACGCGCGGGTTTGGGGAGGCGAATGAATCTCCATATGAGAATGGATCGAATTGAAATTTAAATCGAAGTGGAGTCGCCACAGAACTTTGTGGGAGTTCGGGCCCGTTCGAACCCACTCTATGTCATAGTAGGCCATGCACAAAGTATGGCCCATTTCCGATGTCAGAGTTTATTGGGTTCGTCCCTTTGCATTCGATGCCGATACCGACGTTATCAGATATTGTGTATTGAATGACTCTCGTGCGCCAACGGTTTCGGGCATCCGGAAACCGAGGTTCTGAGTAAGGGGTGAGGGTACGTGTTGGGAAGTTCAAAAAGAACACCCAACACCGCCCGCACATTAGCGGCCTCTACTAAGATATCGAATGACTTTCTAATGCGCGCGTTAGTAGAACGATGAGAATGTTATGCAAACATTATTTTCCCTAAACATGCGAGAATTGAATGGGTTCCTAAGTCGATTTAATGCAACTAAAGCTAACGTCAAAGTTATATTTAGCATGCGGGTTCATTTTAGTATAATAAAATAAACAATAGAAAAATAGATCGAAAAGACATGAACAAACAAGTTAGTAACGGTATAACGATAATAACGGTTTGCGAAAATATAGAATAGTATAAGATGATGCATGGTTTTGAAAAGGTAGTACGACACGTGATTGATTTGACACGTGTTGACCTAAGTCATAAAATAGTATTATCGAAACTAGAAAAGCGATATGGGACTCACGGTATTTGTCGTGATAAGGCCACTCGATCGAGTCATTGACAGACTCGTCCGAGTGGTCCTCGAAAAAACTTCTGTCCCGTATTTTAGACCCTACTCGATCGAGTTATTGATGAACTCGACCGAGTACGCTGCCACTCGATCGAGTCATTGCGATACTCGACCGAGTGATGGTCAAAAAAGCATTCTGTCTCGTTTTTTGGGGTGCCACTCGACCGAGTGTGCTATCCACTCGATCGAGTGCCCCCTGTACGAACTAGGGTTCGCCTCGTAATTTATTGATTGCGTGATTGCTTTTCGATTTTGAATAAGTTGTTGATTCTGCCGAATCGTGCATAAATATTATATAATTTATGCTCGATTCGATTTTGATAAATCGTTGATTTTGTTGAATCGGGTATAAATATTATGGGATTTATACTCGATTCTAATTTTGATACTCGTCATATCCCATATTCAATTATTGAATCGATATGGAATATTAGAGCGAAAACTTGAAGAAAGTAATGTAAGTCGTTTGAAATGAACTAGAACGATATGAATTTCCTCCGCATTTATAGTGTCGTAATTAATTCAAACGAATTAGGTGACATCTATTTTAGCATCAATGAAAATTGTATTAGTTTAATCTTTTGACTAAATCGTTAGATTCGACATTCAACTATTAAGTTGGTATCGAATCTAATGGATTGACACTAATAAAAAAAGTATTGATTTGATTCCCTCGGCATCCCGACATCGTGATAAATCCTTGCTGATTATGTGATGTCGGATCTGCGTTAAAGGGTTTCGACTCAACTTGACTAAAAAATATGTGATTAAAAAAAATTGGGTTTTAGAAATCGATGTATGCGATGTTGACGATGACGCGACGAAAATTAAAACGATTTTGTTGATGTTGGCTCGCTTCAACTATCAAATATTCGGGGTGTCGGGATAAGCGACCGGCCGCGTCGGGTGAAATACCCTAGCATTCGTGTTTTCTTATTCCGTCATCCCTCATATTCGACACGAATTAGCGAGTATTTTAATGTTTTATACTAGTAATAGTATCGATAATATAGATGCGACAATAAAATAATAAAAAAATGATGACAATGTACAAAAAAACGGACGACACGAGGAAGAGAGGGAGAAGAGAAAGTCGGGTTTGTTGCACCCTCAACCTACATGTTTCTTGTTCTCGGACGGGACTCGTTAATTGTGGCCTAGGCACGGGAGTTCGAGGTTTACGTAGATTAAGTTATGGCGGTTTAGGGTTTGCCTCCTAAGTACTAGGGTTAGGGTTTGAGTGTATAGGATTAGTGTAGATTAGGGATTGATTAAGGTTGAATAGGGTGAAAAAAAAGGATGTGTGCAGTTATGAAAGTTAGGGTTTTAATTGCATGCAAGGGGGGGTATATATAGGCAATTGCTCCCCCTTGTTGTCTAGGGTTTAGTGCCTTGATGAACTTGATCTGATGGCCCACCTAAATGAGGACCGCGGGTTTGCTCTTCGGAAACGGCTTTGACCGGGTTTTGACCCGGTCGCTAAAAGACGGTTTTATTTTCGGTGTCGGTTTTGACCCAAATTAGACTTATCTGATTGGAAATGATCCACTGGGCCTGAATTTGAGGTCTATTTTAAGAGATTTGTACTCCGTAAAGGCCCAAGCCAGTAACTAATGGTTTCGAGCCCATATCCGAGCGCGTAGAAACACGTTTGCGTCCGATCATCATCGGGTGTTTTTTTGGAAACTGCTATAGACATCTGGCGGTCAAAATGTGGGTGTCTACACCGTGCACTCGGTCGAGTTCCCTCATAACTCGGTCGAGTGACGTCACGAAATCCGGGATAAAAGCTTTTCAGAGGCCCATTCGGTCGAGACCCTCAATGACTCAGTCGAGTGGCCCCTTTATCACGTCAAACCGTGAGTCCTATAACGTTGTTTTAGTCTTGTTAATACTTTTTTATGACTTCGGTCAACACGTGTTAAAACTATCACGTGAAATATTACTTTTCAAAACCATGCATCTTCTCCTTTACATCATTCCATATCATTCTACATCTTTGCAAACCGTTATTATCGTTATTTATCATTACTAACAAGTTTGTTACTTTTCTTGTTGATATATTGTTTATTTTATTGTACTAAAATAAACCTCGCATGCTAAATATAACTTCGACGTTAGAATTAGATGCATTAAATCAACATGGCAACCCATTCAATTTTGCGCATGTTTAGGGAAAACAATGTTTCCATATCATTTCATCGTTCTACTAACGTGTGTATTAAAACGGCATTCGATATCTTAGTAGAGGTCGCTAATGTGCAGGCGGGGTTAGGTGTTCTTTGTGAACTTCCCAACACGTACCCTCACCCCTTACTCAGAACCATGGTTTCCGGACATCCGAATCCGTTGGCACACGAGAGTCATTCAATACACGGAATCCGATAATGTCGGTATCGGTATCAAATGCAAAGGGACAAACCCGATAAACTCTGACATCCGAATGGGCCATACTTTGTGCATGGCTCACTAAGATATAGAGTGGGTTCGAACGGGCCCGAACTCCCACACAGTTCGGTGGCGACTCCACTTCGATTTAAATTTCAATTCGACCCATTCTCATATGGAGATCCATTCGCCTCCCCAAACCCACGATTTTTGTCATCCTCTAAATTACTAGAAGTAAAACTCAAAGGAGCATAAGAGGGAATTTTGTCATCCTCTAAATTATATAATTCAATTCTAGTTATAACATCTCGACCGTTCCCCGAAAATTACAAGAAGCATATATATATATTTTTCTTTTCTTTTTCTTGGATTTTTTTTCTAATTCCATTTTTCTTTCTTTCTTCATGCTTCTATGTTTTTTTTCAATTCAGACAAGGGGATGGCGAATATAAAGTCGCACAACAACGATATTCTACACTAGGATCCAAAAGATGTAAAAATCCAAATTATGATCAAATAGTGAAGTAATTCCAATTATGTTTACTGCGACTGTCCTGGTAAGATAGACTATTCTGGGTTGTAGCTGATTGGTGTATATATATAATAAAAACAGGCTTATAACAACTGAAATGGGCTGAACAAAGGAAAATGACCTAAATCTACATGCTAGTAACATTTGGGACGTTTTGGCTGTGTGGAGCTTATCAAAAACATAAATGCCTTTCCTCATGTACCTCCTACTCAAACCAAACACGTATTCAATTACAAGAGATATTTATGCAAATTTATGTTACACATTCCATAAGGAGAAACCACTCAATTCTTAATTATAAATGAGACTAGTTATGGATGTTACTGGCCTAGGAAGCTCTAAATTCTCAGAATTTATGTGGTTTGCCGACAAAATGGTCAAATTTACTCATTTCGCAATTAACAGTATAATAGGCAATCATATCAAAATCATTTCATCTCAAGTATTATATGCATTCAGGTACGGAGTCAGCTGTCAATTAGGAGAAATCATGTAAAATGCAATGTCATCATCGCCGTTTTGCATGTTTCACATCGGACACAAGACAGACACAAAGCACACAAAATAAAAATCTTTTTGAATTTTTGAATTTTTTTGAATTTTATTTAAAACTTTTTGAAAGCAATAAAATCACACAACGAAAAATGAAAACACACAAACTCTCCCCCAAACCTAAATGTCACAGTGTCCTCAATGTTACTCTACATCATATATGACAGAAAATTCCATAGTCAATCCTAAGGATAACTCGACCTAAGGGGGAGAAAAATCTAAGAAAGCAGTAAAAACAGAAATAAAAAGGAAAGAAAGTACCGTATATACAATGATAGCTCCCCCGAACCTGCTAATCAGCCATATCATCCTCTCCACCGGTCCCAGATGGACCAGCTCCCGTATCGACCTGACCTGAGCCGCTAGTACCTCCCTGATGACCTGGCTGTCTCAAATCTCTCAACCATTGTGCTCCTAGGCCGCCGTAGGTGTGCCCGTAGTCCGGACCCCAAGCAGCTGGAGCAACCCCATAATCGTGGAATATACCACTAGTATCTCCCGGACCTCTCCAGTAAGTCGGGTGGTGAGGGGCCGAGATGCCTTGAGTAAGCATGAACTCGTGGATCTCGCGGTTGACGATGCTCTGAGTATTCCCATCGTGTACCCGTCGCTGGTGCTCATAAACTAGATCATACATAAACAGATACGGGTGCGGAAACTGGGCACCCGGAGTGTGGAACGGGAAGGTTGGGGTGGTGTAGGTGTGTCCCTAGGGGGCTCGGTCTCGTCGGGTTCGGTCTCTACGCGAACCCTACGTCAAGGGGGTTGAACGCCCTCGTCGAAAATGAAGAGCTCCTCAGGAATGAGATATCTCGGTAGGTCGGGTGTGTCCTCGCCTGCGGGAGTGGGTTGCAAGGCAAGGAGTGGGGGTAGGATGTGCTCGGCAACCGGGACTTTCATTCAAACTTTGCCCTGGATGCGCCATAGAAAGTACGGGGGATCTCCCCGAATCCACTTCAACGTGGAGGTGAGGTAGCTACGTCCCAACAAAGGGACGCGATCGGTGAGACTCTAAAAAATGGCCGCTTCCCCAAAACCCTCAATTTAACTCTTTTCTAATGCAGTGACAATGGCGCCACAGGCGAGCGGCCCAGATCCATTGATCTGCCGCTCGATACCGACACAGATCATACCCGGTGCACTGAATGCCTTCAGGGATCGCCTAAAGGGGTTAAGGTAGTTTCCTAAAATCAACACCCCCAATGAGTGAAGTTTACTCATGTCGGAGCGTGGGAAAACCAAATGACTCAAAATCCGCAAAAAGAGGCGGATAGTAGGGTGTGGGATGGCGTTGAGTTCCATCGCAGTGACACTAGTGATGCGACCCGAAAATAACTTAAAATAAGGAGGGGCTTTCGAACTATAGGGTATGTCGTGGATGTCGGAATACCGGTCATAGGTAAGCCATAGACATTCAGATAAGGTGCTAAGTGGAATGCATCGCTCAACATTGTTCAAGCGGAAGGATATCGTGCTAGCTTGTCTATTGTACTCAAATGAACTAAGGAATTCTAAAGTGAGTAGTCGGTAAGATAACTCACGGAGTGTCCATAGTCCACCAAATCCGGTCATGGACAAGAGCTGCAACAATTGCTCGTTCAAACCAAGCTCGATCGCGAACTGCGATGAGCAACACCGGGTGGCCTCCATCGTCCTTGGTATCAAGGCAACTAAACGAGTTCGCTGAGCCTCGTTCCTGCATACAATCTCCTCATAGCCTGGTACAGACTGTATAGCTGGGACAGCTGGAACAACCGCCTGCTCTGCGTTCCTGTTCCTATTGCTATTCCGGAGTGGATTTCTTCTTCCTGCCATGACTATAGCACAATAACAAAACAAAATTACACAAAAACCCCACAAAAAACACAAAATCTCGGCCAAAATCAGTCTTTATACACAAAAATCGATTTTTGAGCACAAAGTGGTGAAATGAACACAAAATCAAGCATGCAATGGGATTAGTATATAACTAAGGATGAAATTAAACTATAAAATCAAGAAAAGAAGTAAGAAATTCAAAAACTCTAAGTATACCTCAAGGAGCTCGAAAATGACGAGATTAGGGGAAGAGGGGACAAGACTTTCAAAAAATAACACCAAGGAACACAAGTAGATACTACTAATTGCAAATTAGAAGCAAAAATCGTGAATTTTGTTGAAGATTTGATGAACTGGGAGTGATTTGGGTGAATTGGGGGTTAGGGTTCTTAGGAATTGTGAGGGGGGAGGGGTATTAATCCAAAACTGATTTAAAAGAAGAGAATAGGAAACAAGTTAAAGAGGGCGAAAAGAAACCGATACTGAACCCGGTTTAGGGGTACTCAACTGAGTGCCTACAGGGTACTCGATCGAGTAACCCCATGAAAAACAGGCAGACCCCTCCTCGTCAAGGCACTCGACCGAGTGCATGGGCCACTCGATCGAGTGACCTCTGCACCTGCTAGTCCTCGATTTTTTCTCTCTTTAATTGCTTCAAAATTCCTGAAATTAAATCAATTAAATCATAAAATTCCCTCGTCCTCACTCGAAAAAAAATACTAACTCCCAAATTAGAGGTACCAAGCTAACTAAAAAAATAATAAAATGCGGAAAGGGAAATTACAAATATATACAAGTGGTGCCGGGTTGCTCCCGGTTAGCGCTGGTTTTTACGGTATCGCTCGACCGGTTTACCTCAATTGGTTTAGGTGGAATCGAATATGTCGTTGAGGTCCATGGCCTCTACGACACCGATATATGCACCTTCATGATAGAGCTTGAGGTGTTGACCGTTCACCTTGAATATTTCGCCTTTGTTAGTAGTGAGCGTAACCGACCCTAATTTGTTCACTTCAGTTACCGTGAACGGTCCAGACCATCGGGATTTAAGATTCCCGGGAAAGAGTCGAAGTCGGGAACTAAATAAAAGTACCTTATCGCCGACATGGAACTCTCGGGGGATAATGCGCTTGTCATGCCACCTTTTGGTCCGCTCCTTATAAATTCATGCGTTATCATAAGCGTGGAGACGGAATTCATCAAGTTCGTTCAATTGCATGAGGCGCTTCTCTCCGGCTAGCTTCGGGTCAAGATTGAGGTTCTTTAAGGCCCACATTGCCTTAAACTCGAACTCTACAGGTAGATGGCAAGCTTTGCCATAAACGAGCCTATACGGGGATGTCCCGATAGGAGTCTTGAATGCGGTCCGGTAAGCCCAAAGAGAAACATCGAGCTTCGATCTCCAATCTTTCCTCGAGGTATAGACAACGACCTTCTCGAGAATAAATTTGATCTCACGGTTTGAGATCTAGACTTGCCCACTAGTTTGTGGGTGATAGGGTAGCCCGGTATGGTGGTGAACACCGTATTTCTTCAATAGCTTAGTGAGCTGGTGTTCATGATGTGTGAACCACCATCACTAATAATAGCCCGTGGGACCCCAAAACGAGGAAATATTGGCTTCTTAAAGAGTCAGATCACCACGTTAGCATCATTAGTAGGTGAAGTGATGGCTTCCACCTACTTCGAAACATAATCGACGACAACCAAAATATACCGATTCCCATAAGAAGAAGGGAACGGTCCTTAATAATCGATACCCCAAATGTCAAATAGTTCTACTTCAAGAATCCCAGTTTGAGGCATTTCGTGTCGTCGAGAAATATTTCCCGTTTGTTGGCACGCATCGCAAGAACGGATAAAAGTGGTCACATCTTTTAGAATAGTGGGCCAATAAAAGCCCGATTGCATTACCTTCGCGAAAGTCTTCGAAGGACCGTGATGTCCACCATAAGGGGAGGAGTGGCATCTAGTGAGGATAGAATGTACCTAAATCTCGGGAATACACCTCCTAAATAAGCCATCTGCATCTTCTCGAAAAATATACGGGTCGTCCCAGAAATATCGCTTCATATCATGTAAGAATCTCTTCTTCTGCTGATACTAAAGGTCGGGAGGTAGAGTTCCTCCAACTAAGAAGTTAGCATAATCAGCAAACTACGGAGTATCTATGGTAATAGCGAGGAAATGGTCATCCGGGAACGAATCGTCAATTGGGGCAAGATCCCCACCATCATATCTTAGCCGGGATAGGTGATCGGCTACGACATTCTCGGCCCCGGACTTGTCACGGATCTCCAAATCAAATTCCTGCAATAATAGGATCTATCTAATAAGTCTCGGTTTGGCCTCCTTCTTTGCTAGAAGGTACTTCAAAGCTGCGTGTTCTGTATATACTATCACCTTCGAGCCAATGAGATAGGCTCGAAACTTGTCTAGAGCATAGATAATGGCCCATAATTCCTTCTCCGTTGTAGCATAATTAATCTGCACCATATCTAACGTTCGACTAGCATAGTAGATCGCATGTAAAGCTTTGTCTTTCCTTTGCCCGAGCACAGCTCCTACAGCGTAATCGCTAGCATCGCACATAACCTCGAAAGGCAAGTCCCAATCCGGTGATCGTATAATCGGTGCGGAAACAAGAGCCTGCTTAATCCTGTCAAAAGCTCGAGCACACTCGTCAGTAAATACGAATGGGGCATCTTTGAGGAGCAGCTGAGTCAGAGGTTTGGCAATCTTGGAGAAATCTTGGATGAAACGGCGGTAAAAACCCGCGTGACCAAGAAAACTCCTCACACCCTTATCATTAACGGGGTATGGTAATTGCTCAGTCACCTTGACTTTCGCTTTACCCACTTGGATGCCACGTTCGGACACTAAATGACAAAATGACTCCCTCGGTCACCATGAAGTGACATTTCTCTCAGTTTAAGACCAAATTGGTCTCATCACAACGTTGCAAGAGCCATGAAAGGTTAAGTAAACATGCATTATAATCAGTGCCATATACACTGAAGTTATCCATGAAGACTTTCAATGTTGAAAAGTGGTCGGGGCATTACATCATACAACGTTGAAAAGTGGTCGGCGCATTACAAAGGCCAAAAGGCATCCTTCGGTATGCGAAGGTGCCGTAGGGACAAGTGAATATTGTTTTCTCCTGGTCGTTAGGGTGAATTGGGATTTGAAAGAATCCAGAGTAGCCATCTAAGTAGCAGAAGTACTTATGGCAAGCAAGACGCTCTAGCATCTGGTCAATGAAGGGGAGTGGAAAATGGTCTTTCCTAGTAGCCGTGTTTAGCTTGCGGTAGTCAATGCACATTCTCCATCCAGTCACTAGATGAGTAGAAATAAGCTCATTCTTTGTGTTCGTGATAACCGTGGTCCCTCCCTTCTTAGAGACCACTTGGACTAGACTAACCCATTTGGAGTCGGAAATGGGATAGACAATGCCAGCATCTAGGAGTTTCATAACCTCCTTTCTAATTACATCCTGCATGTTCGGGTTCAACCTACGTTGTCCATGAATGGACGGTCTATGGTCTCCCTCTAGGTGAATACGGTGCATGCAAATTTCGGGACTAATGCCCCGTAAGTCATCAATATTGTACCCAATAGCCTTCTTATGTCGTCGTAAGATAACTAACAACTCCGAAAGTTGGCTATCCATGAGTGCAACGTTGCAAATTACGGGGTTTAGGCCCTTATCATCTAGGAATGCATATTTCAGATTAGAGGGGAGGGGTTTTAGTTCAGGTTTACTTACCTCGACCTCCTTTTTAGGGGTGCCAAGACTGTATACCTTTTCAATAGCGCTCTCCTTCCCGTTTAGCATACGTTCTAGCTCATCCACTTCCGCGCTCCATGATCTTTTCTCGGCATCAGCATTGCCGGATGTCAGCAATTTCTCCAAAGGGTTCCTGCCAAGATAATCGTCAATATAGTTTTCAATTTCCAAATCAATGACATCTATACTATAACAGGACTCCTCTATCATGGGCTTCTTAAGAGCTTGATCAAGACTGAAAGTCACGGTGTCATATCTTACGGAGAGTGTGAGCTTCATATTTTTGACATCGATGATCGCCCCTGCAGTGTGTATAAAGGGAGACCAAGGATAATAGGAATTATGGCATCCTCGGCCATGTCTAAGACTACAAAGTCAACGGGAATGAAAAATTTCCCTACTTTGACTGGGACATCCTCTAAGACACCAAGAGGATATTTAACCGATCTATCAGCCATCTGTAGAGTCATATTAGTACATTTTAAGACACCCATATTAAATTTTTGACAAATAGAATACGGCATGACACTAACGCTAGCTCCTAGATCACATAGTATAAGGGATAGAAAAACTCCCTGGATCCTTGAGCTTGGGCGGGGTACGACTCTGTAGTAGCGTGCTGCATTCCTCTGTGAAAGCAACTGTCTCGATTTCACTAAAAGATCGCTTACGAGTTAGTATTTCTTTCATAAATTTAGTGTAAGCAGGAACTTGAGTGATTAAATCAGTAAAAGGAACACTTACCTGCAGATTCATAACGACTTCCATAAACTTACCGAACTATTGATCAAGTTTTGTCTTACACTGTCGGTGGGGAAATAGAAGTTTGATCGGAATTGCAGGCTCCTTCGCTTGAGACGGGGATGTTTTAGAAGAACTAGCATCCTTAGTTGAAGACTGGGATGAAAAACAGCTGAATTAGGCGTTACGGTCTCCACTCGGTCGAGTCCAGGCTGACTCGGTCGAGTGCCGGTATACTCGGTCGAGTCACCTAGAGGCACTCGATCGAGTGGTATCGCTGAAGAGCTTATGGTCCATTTTGGATGGTCAACTCGATCGAGTGGGCTGACTGTACTCGATCGAGTGACCTCCAACTCGATCGAGTCTGGCATGACTCGGTCGAGTGGGCCACTTAACTGCTCTCTGCCGAATTTTAGGGGGTCTACTCGATCGAGTGATGTGGTGTTACTCGATCAAGTAGCCTCAATCCATGGTCGACTTAATGCTTCCTCGGCGAGCTCTTGCTTCTCCAACTCGGTTTCATCAACCACAACATACTCCTCGGGCTTTTTTGGACCGCCATAATGGGTTCCGCTTCTCAATGTTATCGCGTTGGCTTGCTCGTGCGATTGTTCGCCTTGAGGAGGTAGAGTACCCGGTGGCCTAGCTTGCTTTTGGGCGGCAAGTTGTGCTATTTGGGTATCTAGGATCTTGTTTTGGGCAAGTATCTGGTTAATTTGAATCTCTTGCTTATTATGAGCTTGGATACCTTGCATCAATAAATCTTTGATCTCCGCATACTCGGTGTTGGTTGGAGCTTGAGCTTGAGTTTGGTTTTGGTTTTGCGGGATTGGTTGGAATTGTTGTTGGTTCCCCCACCCTTGTTGGTTACCCCAAGGTTGGTTTCCCCATTGTTGGTTACCCCATTGTTTTTGGTTACCCCAATTTTGTTGCCCTCCTTGAAATTGTTGTCGGTTATTGTTTTGGGAAGGTCGGTTATGGGGTGCTACATATGGGACGGTTTTATTACCACCCGGTGGTGGTAGGTTAAGCATGTTCTGGCTCCTATAAGACAACAAAGACTTGTCATAGCCCGGTTGGTTCATGTTTGGGAGGTGTGGTCTCATGGATTAGAACGCATTCGCCGTTTCTAAACTTACACACTCTTGTGCATAATGACCCGTATTCCCACAATTCTCACAAACTACCTCGGACATTGCATTTACTTGGTCGATACCGCCTTGTTGTTGTTGTTGGTGTTGGGTTCTAGCAAGCTCCATGGTATCAATCTGCTTAGTTAAAGCGGCTAGGTGTCTAACTATGACATTTGATGAATCGGAGTCACCACTATTACCTCGGGTGTTACCTCGTGGATTTCCCCAACGTGAAATGAGTAGCCATATCTTCAATCAATTTCCATGCTTTATCATCATCAACGTTGTTTTGAAATCTGTCATTAGCTGCAGAATCGAGCGTATCTCGGCAATCGTCATATAAACCATTATAGAATTGATTGCACAAAAACCATACCTCGAAACCGTGATGTGGGCACTCCTTGACTAGCTTTTTAAACCTTACCCATGCCTCGTAGATATTCTCGTGAGATGTCTGTCAGAAGTTAGTAATCTGACTCCTTAACATGTTGGTCTTCTGCGGCGTGTAGTAATGCTTGTAAAAAGCTAAGGCTAGGGACTTCCAATCTGTGATTCCCTCGGTTGCTTTGTCTAGATCCGTGATCCAGTCTCTCGCGTTATCGCGTAAGGAGAACATGAATAGCATCTCCATCACCTCTTCTTGTGTTACTTCCGCGGGGAGTGGAATAGTAGAGCAATAGTCGGTGAAGAGCTTCATGTGCTTCGCCGGGTCTTCATCGGGACCTCCACCAAATTGATTTCGCTCCAGCAATGTGATAAAGGCGGGGCGAATCTCAAATGTACCTGTAGTGGCCGTGGGCCTCTTCAATAGTTTCGGTAGGGAATTTTCACCGGCTCGGAATGGCTAGCAAGTTTGGGAGGCATCTTGACTAGCGGTGTCTTGGGGGCAGTATTGGAATTATCCTTTTCGAAGGACAGCAATTCGGATATGTGCTTGTTGTCCGAATGTTCCACTGATTCGGATCTTTCTATCTCAGAAATGTCTTTGTAGAATTTCCTAGACCTGCAGAAAGTTCTCTCTGGTTCAGGATCGTATGGTGGTACGTAGCCTGAAATTCGAGAGGACCTGGGCATACGAGGAAACTACAGGAAAAATGTGAGAAACGATCTCAAGGAACTGAAGTTCCTCGAGACAAAGCAATCAAAAGACTAAAACACAAAACAAGTAAATAAATATCACTGTCTCCCCGGCAGCGGCGCCAAAATTTGACAGGAGTTAGTCGTAACCCTAATCAAGGATACCCTAAGTTCACCAACTCATGTAGATAGTGAAGTCAGGGGTCGAACTACAAGGAGACTCTGGGTTATGGGTCACAGTTTGAGTTGGTTTGGTAAACTAAAGCTAAATACTAAGACAGAATAACAATGAGAAGAAAGTCTAGGTTCTCAGGTTCACTACGAATATTAATCAGGTGAGCGAGTCAACTAACAGGTCAATAATCGAACTACCTAAGGTGCAAGTCCGGTCGGTACACTACAACCTTTAGATCTAAACTTAACCTGCGGTCGCTAGCATTAAGTCAGTCTACCCAAAATATCGTGGCCTAATTAATTAGTCCTTAACCCGGTCGGTGAAAAGTCCTAAATGTGATACTAATTAATTGAATTATAAACAATTAATCAGAATTAAAACGATATTCAGGCGATAGTTCATACGATTAGAAACAGGTCAATTGACTGTAACCCTAATAGTACGCATCGATCCCCCTAAACCCTAGATGAAATCTAGCTACTCATATTAAGCGTAATCAAATTAACGAAATACGAACTGGAATTAAACATAACGGAAACGAAACGAATTAATCTACCGAAAGCAATAATAAATCTACACTAGAAAACAATAAAGCAATACGAATAATGAATTAAGATGGAAATTAAAGTAGAAACTGAAATTGAAATTGAATTTAAAAGTATCGATACCAAATAATTCAAGATCTGAAAAAGGAAGAGCGGAGTTCAATTTATCTCGCGAAGAAAACCGGAAAAGAACGTAAACTTCTATTCTAAGAAAATAAAGAGTTGTAAAGTGTGTAAAAATGAAAAGTGTCTGACACAAGTCAGGAAAACTGATTTAAAGAGTAGCAGTTGGACTCGAAAACAAGCCCAAATTCTAACTCGAAGTAAGAATAACGTGTGGCCCGGTTTGGGTGCACTCGATCGAGTGCCTGATGGCACACAATCAAGTGACCCCCTAAAATATGGGTAGGAACTTCACGGAGTAGCACTCGATCGAGTACCGGCTGCCATTTCATCGTTACTTGTTCAAGTTGGACGTGTAATATACCGTTGAAAAGTTAAAAGAAAGATATTTCTAATGCCACAAGAATCACCCTGATTAGAGTTATGAACGTTTGAAGTTGACCCTTGTGTAGGCGATCATTCTTTCTTCTCAATTTGCATTTGTTTCCTTCTTTGTTCCTTCTCGATTCCCACTCTCGTCCTCGGCTTAGTCCTTTTAGTTCGCCAAGACGCTAATGCGTCCAAAAACACACAAATTCTGCAAAATAACCCGAGATACGGCAGTATCGACTATCTAGAAAGTATCGACACTTAAGGCATAATCAGGAGAAAAAAACGCGATAAATCGACGGTCAGGGGACGAAATAAATAGATATAAAATGTGTTGATCATCTGTTCACCGGTCGCTTCTGCCGTTCTTGGGTGTCGTCGCCTTCTCTCCCTGGTGGAGTTCCTTTTTGTGGGGTTTGGTCTTTGTGCCGGCGGTCCCTGCTCGCTTCCTTGGCGTCGCCGGTCTGGGTTGCTCCGCCTTCCCCTTCCTCTGTCTTTAGCTGTTAATATGCCGGAGTCTTGTCGGAAATCTACTGTTGTCCTCTTCTGTGAGTCGTTGCTGCTGTTTTCTCAAGTACTCCCTCATGTGCGCCGCTGCTGCTGCCTTTCTCGTTGCCGGCCAGTCAGTGGGTTCCTCTTCTCCGGCTACCTGAGTTGTCTGTCAATTTTTGATGTTTTCTGGGTTAGCCTTTGCTCGCTGCTGCTGTTCTTGTTCATTGTTCTTCTTGCGGGTTCCACTTGTTTGTTCTGTTTTTTTTTCTGTTGTTTTTTTACTCGAGGGTCGCTGGGTTTCTTGGTGGCTTGTGGTTTCTCCTGGTGGTTCTTCTCACTGGCCAGCCCTTGTGAGCGGGTTTCCGTTCGGCTTTTCTCCGGTGTCGGTTTTTGTTGGCTGTGTTTCTTGTTGTTTGTTCTGTTTTTCGTTGGTCGCTTTTTTTAGTTTCGGGTGTTGCAGGGTTGCTTAGTGGCTCCTTATGTTCTTTGTGCTTGACTTTCTTCTTTGTCCCGCGTTTTTCCTTTCGTGTCTTGTCGGTTCTTTATGTTAAGAATCGCGCGTTTCCATTGCCCCTTTGATGGTTTTTCTGAGTGCCGTAACAATAATGGGAAGGGTATTGTTAAGACCTCCATGATCGTCCACCTCCGGGATCGATATTGCCTTGTAGATGATCAGGTAATTACGCGTCAAGCTCTTTCTTCTAGTTTATCTGTTTTTTCTGAGGCGAAGGTTACCCTTAAGCGTATGAGTCTTTGGCTTTGTGGGGTTTGCTTTACTTCACATTCACTTTTTGCCAAGTGTCAGCACGGGCCGGGGTCTGATTTGCTTGTGCCCCCTGATTGCGGTGGTGGAGTTGCTCCTTTTTTTTATCTATGGCATCCTTAGACCGCCCGCTCCATCTTCGTCCCTTGGCGATGTTGTGGGGCTTGTAGGATTGGGTTGTCTTGACGTGGCTTCTCTGGATCGCTTGTTGTCTTTAGGGGTGCGCACCGTGAAATCTATCCCTCCCAGATGTTGCCTTGGGTTTTCTAGAATCTTCAGGGGGCACTCGATGCGGTGGCTGACTCCCCTGGTGATCTTTCATGCTGGGTTAGTTTGATTATTTTGCCCCTATGTATACTTAAGACTTTTTCCCCCAGGAGTAACCTTGAGTGTAGAGCTGTTGTGAAGGGCCAGCATCAGGAGGAATGTATTACCAGCGCCATTCCTACTTGGGGTTCCCCTGGTGGTATTGCTCAGCTTCTGCAGGAGACCTTAGCTGAAGAGGGTCCTTCTCTTCGTTTAGAGGAGGACCTTGACTCTAGTGAGGTTAACTTGCTGATAAGAGGACTTGTCGTGGGTCCTACCGATCAAGTTATACCAACTAAACCTAACTAGTAGATAGGGTAAGTCGGGTCGATATCCACGGGGACGGTTATGGGTGTCTAGACTAAGGTCAACTGAAAAATGAGACTAGATTACCAAAACAACACAAAGAGGAACAAACTAGCAAGAATTGACCAAGTATGATGGTGAAAAGAGATGAAACTAGTGTTATGGTTGAACTAGATATAACATGAACTAAATGAAGAAACTAAGCTAATGAAACAATCAAACTAGAGAAACTATGATTAAAGAGATGGAGAAATCAAATATGGGAAGGAGTAGGGTTAGGTTGGGTTCATAAGTGTAGTAGGATAGTTGGGAGATCAAGGGTGTAGGTTTCACCTAGTTACTAAGGTCGGACCGCGCTCTCGCGTCCAAGCCAAAGTCCGCACTCTCGTGTCAAAGACTAAACCCGAATACTCATGCAAGATTTTACCCATTACACAAGGATTCAACCACAAATCAATCACACAATGATAAGATGAAAACAAGCACGAGAAGCATGGCCACTACAACTCAAACAAGCAATTCAACAAACACATAGAGTGCTCAACATGTGACTAGTAACAAAGGATTCATCTTTACCCTCAATCAAACCCTAATTACCCATAATCAACACTTAATCCCCCTACTAACCCCACAATAAGTCTACTCAATCATATCTAAACTAACATTAACAATAATAAGAGAAATCAATACAAACATCCAAACATTCATTATGAAACTAGCAAGAACAAGAATAATAAGAAAAGATTAAAACTTGAAAGATTAAACAACGATTAAGAGAAAAGAGATTATACCAACTAACAAGAGGATAAAAAGATGAGAACTTGTATTATAAGAACACCCAAAACCTACACCAATGTTGTCAAGATTGAATGAATTCTTGTAGAGATCTCTTAATACAAGGTTAACTAACTAAATTAATCTAAGATTAAAAAAGTTTAAGGAAAGATTAATGTAAAACTAAGCTAGAGATTAAGAGAGGCTATCTAGGTTTTATAATAATGTAGGAGATGTAAAAGTCGTTAAACAATACAAAGGGAGGGTATTTATAAGGGTTCACAAGCAAAGGAATTGAAAAGAAGTGAAGCAGAGCTGCTGGTGGCCAATCTCGGCCGAGATGAGATGGTCTCGCCCGAGATGGGACTCATCTCGGCCGAGATGAGATGGTCT
Source organism: Agrostemma githago (assembly GCA_958450325.1). Taxonomy (NCBI): domain Eukaryota; kingdom Viridiplantae; phylum Streptophyta; class Magnoliopsida; order Caryophyllales; family Caryophyllaceae; genus Agrostemma; species Agrostemma githago. Next base: position 31,401,811 of record OY288256.1, read on the forward strand.
CGCCCGAGATTGGACTCATCTCGTTCGAGATGAGATGGTCTCGCCCGAGATTGGAGGTCACTGGCCGTGCTTTGCTTGTACTCTTCATCTCGACCGAGATGGCCCTTATCTCGGCCATGATGGGTCTTGTAGGCCTCAAATATGATCTCAAGGGTCCCTCCTTGCTTCTCATGGGCTTCTCATCGATTCTCGGTGCTCGGGATCGAGTCTAAGGGGCTCGGGAATGGGTCCCAAGGTCTCGGGCTCGAATCTAAGGCACCGAGTGATCGTTCCTTCTCTTCGTTGGCTTCAAATGTGTAGGAAACGAGTCGGAATCGTTCCACTTCTCCATGATTGGTCTTGGGAACCTAAAACGAACTAGGAGAAGCATAAGTAGCCCAGAGTAGAACATATAGAACATCAGTGTGTTTTAATCCCAAATCTACAGTGTTTCCGCCACTGTATTGCGTTAGAATTTATAGGGGATTACAGTTTGGTAAGGTGACTCTCCTTTCTTTTCCGTCTTTTATTGCTTGTCTCCCTTTGTATTTTTCCCTTCCCCTTATCATTTTTGTGTCATGGTGGCCCTCGGGACCTTTGGTAGTCATTGCTCCCGATTCTCGATGACGTGACTACATCGAGAATCATTTCAAAATCCAAATTTGAAAGTATTTTCACTTTTTCTTTGTCTTTTACTTTCCTTTTGGTAGGATTTAGTCGGATTCGGACGGAATCCGGGCTAAGTGACTTGATTACACCTAGTCATCCCCTCTTATTTCCTTTTATTTCTTCCCCCATCCATATCTTTTCTCGTCTCGGCCCATGGTGACTTGATTACACCCCGGCCGGACACATTCTACCCTTTCTTCGCTTTTCTTTTTTATTTTTAGCTTTATTTTCGTAGTTTCTTTTCTTTTTAGTGTCTCCACACACTACCGATCGACCATGAGGACATTGCTCGGTTTAAGTGTGGGGGAGCGATATCTTAGCCTAGTTAGTTTTATTTTCGTAGTTTTTTCCGAAAATCTAAAAAACCCCTAAAAATTTGAAAAGGTTTATTAAAAATAAAAAAGATTTTCTTTTGTGTCTCTTCTTTTTGTGTCGTTGTGTCGTATTTTTGTTGTATTGTGTGTTTTGCCTACTGATGGTGGGATTTTTCGTCGATCCTAACACCAAATAAGCCAACTATTCCTAACGGTAGCTAGGGTAAGTCGGGTCGATATCCACGGAGACGGTTAAGTAATGTCTAGACTAGGTCCACTTAAAACTAGGATAAGTCACAACAAAACACAAAGAGACTAGAATTGATTAACTATGATGGTTGAAGAGGTATGAACTAGGCTAACAGTATACTATGTATGATAAAAGCTAAATGAAACAACTAACGATTAACTAAGCAAACGAACTAGAGAAATGATGACTAACTAAAAGGATAAATCAAATATGGAAACGAGTAGGGTTAGGTCGGGTTCACAAATGTGGTAGGATGATTGGGTAATCAAGGGTGTAGGTGTCTCTTAGTTACCAGGGTCGGTTTGCGCTCTCGCGCCAAAGCCTAAGTCCACACTGTCGTGTCTAAGACTAGACCCGAACACTCATGCTAGATGCTACTCAAAACGCAAGGATTCTATCACATATTAGTCAAACAATGAGGAGAGGAACACAAGTATGAGAAGCATTGGCCACTACTACCCACACAAGCAATACAACAAACACCTAGTGTGCCCAATAAGTGACTAGCAACAAAGGAATCACCTTTACCCACAATCAAACCCTAATCACCCATAATCCACACTTAATCCCCCTATTAACCCCACAAGGAGTCTACTCACAAATTATGGAACTAAATCTAAGACTAACAAGAGAAATCAACATAATAATCAAAACGTCCATTAAGAACAAACAAGAACAATGAACAATATGTAAAGATTCAAACTTGCAAGATTAACAAAGATTAAAAGTAAATAAGAGAAGAAGATTATACCAAACTAGCAAGAATATGAAAAAGATGAGAACTTGTATTGAAAAGATAAACCCAAATGAAACTCCCAAGGTTGTCAATCTTGGATGAATCTTGAAGAAATCTCTTAATACAAGACTAATCAACTAGATTAAACTAAGATTAACTAAAGATAAAACTAGAGATGAAGAGAGGCTAATTAGGGTTTTTGAATGTTAAAGAGAGGTCGAAAATAATCTAGGGTAATGTATGATGCTTAAACAATACAAGGGAGGAGTATTTATAAGGTTACAAGAATGAAGGAGGAGAATAGAATCAAACACGAGCTGCAGCAGGGTCATCCCGTCCGGGACGGTACGGTCCCGTCCGGGATGGAGTGGTCCCGACCGGGACGGACCCAAAATAGACGCTGCTCCATTTGTGCACTCCTTCCCGGTCGGGAAGGCAACTATCCCGCCCGGGAAAGGCCTTGTAGGCCTCCAATACGATCTTTTTGGTCCCTCTTTGCGTCTCATGGGCTTCCCATCAATTCTCTGGGCTCGGGATCGAGTCTAAGGGGCTCGGGAATGGGTCCCTAGGTCTCGGGATCCAATCCAAGGCACCGAGTGATCGCTTCTTCTCTTTGTTGGCTCCAAAAGGTGTATGAAACGAGTCGGAATCGTTCCAGTTCTTCATGAATGGTCTCGGGAACCTAAAACGAGCTAGAAGAAGTATAAGTAGCCCCGAAGTCGCTCCAAAGAGCGATTTCACAAGGGAAAACAAGACCAAATACAACAAGATAGGCACTACAAACTACACTTATCACCTACCCATTTCCTTATAGGTTGCTTGATCGCCGTAATTTTCGGAAAGCTCAAGACATCCGGTAAAGTCATCTTATCCCTTTTCCTCTTTGTCTCTTGTATGGAGTTTGGAGGAGATTTGTGACGATGTGTGCTCGGGTGGAGCTTGTTGAAGGTTGTGGTTGTTTTAGTTGCTTATTTTGATGTTTCGGGGTGGTGTTTGTTTTGCTTGTGTGTTTGTTTTCTTCTCTCTCATTTTGTTTTGTTATGTTGTCTTTGTCTCATTTTCTTTCGTTTTTGTTGCGTCTTGTTTTGTGTTGTGTAGTTTTTGTCTAGCGTTGTAAATGTTTTCGAAAACCCGGTTTTGAGGCTAGTGCACAAGTGTTTACTTTCCCTTTCTAGTGATGTGAATCGAGTCTTGAACTTTAGTCTATTAGAATGACCCTAAATCAATAGTTTCGTTGGTCCTTTACCTTGAGTCCACCTAGTCTACTAGGAATTTATTACGGGATGCATTTTGACCACTTTGACCACCCACGGAGTGAAAAGGCCTTGGTTGCCGAGTCCCGTCTCTTAGGTGACTGTGTTCAAAATTGATTTGATTAGTCCAAGTTTGCCCCCTTTTGTGGGTTTGAAGGGAAAGCGCGCTCCCGACAATCCCATTTCCCTACCTCCTATACATTTCCACAAATAAGTTGCAAATTGTTGATATTCTTACTTGGTTACAAGAAATGCCTACAAAACAAAATCATCCAAAGGGCAAGCCAAGTCAAAAGAAAGAAAAAGAAAGAAAGAAAAGAAAGAAAAGAAAGAAGAAAAAGAAAAGGCACAACAAGTCAAAAACAAAATACAAAAGAAGAAAAGGAAATGGCATAGCAACACAAAAGCAAAATGCAGAAAGAAAGAAAATGCCAAAGAAAATCACCTCAAAAAAAAAAAGAATCCTCACCCCTAAAAAATAAGCCTTTTTCCTACTATTACCGTGAAGAGCCTACCAAAGGACCAAGTCCCTAGGAAGGATGAAAGCAATAAATAGTCGGTCTTCTCTCATTTTGCAACCTTATCCACCTTTTTACTTGGACTAGTTGGGTGATTTTTGAGCATGGGACGACCCTCTTGGCTTATCGCTTAAGGGGACGTGGTTTCACTTTACCTACAGTGTCGACTAACTCCGTGGTCCATCCATCCCGCCTATCGTCTCGTAGTACGTTCTTAGAAGGTTAGGAAGACCTAGGTAAGTTACCAACGTTTTTATTGCTTTGTTGTCATACTATTAGGGTTTTGTCCATATCGATTTGTGTTATTACCTTGGGAACGTTGTGACTTGCCTTGATTCCTTAACCGGTGCTTCTTTCACCGCTTTGTATTGGGAAGCGGTATTTATTTCTTCATGGGTGCAACCGATTGCTTGTTTGTTTGTATGTTTGTTTGTTTGTGTGTTTTTGTGTCCGGTTGCATCCACATTTTTGTCGCAAGACCTTACTTGCCTTGCGGAGTGCACTTTTCCTCTAAGTGTACTAGGATGATTTGAAAGGGTGTAGGGTGCGGTAATACCCGCTCGGTTAGTAGTGTAGTTTCTTTTAGTTATTAGTTAGTTTGTGCTTACTCGAGGGCGAGTAAGGATTAAGTGTGGGGGAGTTGATAAGTGTGCTTTGTAGTGTTTATTTCACGTGTTTGGTACCGCTTTCTTGTGTGATATCTCTCTTTGGAGCGGTTTCGAGGCTACTTACGCTTCTTCTAGCTTGTTTTAGGTTCCTAACGCTCATCACTGAAAAGTGGAACGATTCCGTTTCGTTTCCAATACATATGGAGCCAATGAAGAGAAGCGACGGTGATTCGGTGGCTTAGACTCGGTCCCGAGTCCCTTGGAGCCCATTCCCGAGCACCGAGAGTCGATAAAAAGCCTAGGAGGAGCAAATAGGGGCCTACATGGCCATGTCAGAAGCTTACATAGCCGTGTAGTGAGTTTGGAATCAAAGAAGAGAGGAAGCGAGCTACAGCAGGGCGTCATGACCGTGACCCATGACCATCATGGCCATGACGGGGGTGCCTCACTGCCTTGACCCCCCTCATCATGGCCGTGAGCCCCCTGATTCTCCTCGCACTTTGTCACTTCATTCCCCTTATTCTTACAACCCTATATATACCCCCCTCTTGTATTGTTTTAAGTACTTTACATTACTCTACACTATTCTAAACCCTAGATAGAATCTCTTCATCCCTAGCTTAATCTTTCATTAATGTTTTGTTAATCTTAGATTAATCTTAGTAATTAGTCTTGTATTAAGGGAATTCTTCAAGACTCATCCAAGATTGACAACCTTGGAAGATTCATTTGGGTTCTTCTTATCAATACAAGTTTTCATCTTTTCAACCTCTTGTTTGTTGGTATAATCTTCTTATTCTCTTTACTCTTAATCTTTGTTTAATCTTTCAAGTTTTAATCTTTTCTTATTGTTCTTTGTCTTGCTAGTTTCATAATGAATGTTTGGATGTTTGTATTGATTTCTCTTGTTATTGTTAATGTTAGTTTGGATATGATTGAGTAGACTTATTGTGGGGTTAGTAGGGGGATTAAGTGTGGAATATGGGTAATTAGGATTTGATTAAGGGTAAAGATGAATCCTTTGTTACTAGTCACATGTTGAGCACTCTATGTGTTTGTTGAATTGCTTGTTTGAGTTGTAGTGGTCATGCTTCTCATGCTTGTTTTCATATTCTTATTGTGTGATTGATTTGTGGTTGAATTCTTGTGTATTGGGTAATATCTTGCATGAGTATTCAGGTTTAGTCTTTGACACGAGAGTGCGGACTTTGGCTTTGATGCGAGAGCGCGGACCGACCTTAGTAACTAGGTGAAACCAACACCCTTGATCTCCCAATCATCCTACTACACTTATGAACCCAACCTAGCCCTACTCCTTCCCATATTTGATTTCTCCTCTCTTTAGTCAATCATTTTCTTTAGTTTACTTGTTCTATTAATCTTTTGTTGTTTCATTTAGTTCATGTTATATTTAGTTCATTGTTAGTCTTAGTTTCATCCTCTTCCATCATCATAGATAATCAATTCTTGTCAATCCTCTTCCTCTTTGTGTTTGTTTGTGACCTAGTCTTGTTTTGTAGGTAGACCATAGTCTAGACACCCCATTACCGTCTCCGTGGATATCGACCCGACTTACCCTAGCTACGTTTTAGGTCTAGTTGGTTTACTTGTTGGTAGGGATCCACGGCAAATCCTTCCCATCAGTCACCTAAGAGACGGGACTCGGAAACCAACGCCTTTTCACACCGTGGGTGGTCATAATGGTCAAACTGCAAATCCCGTAGTAAATCCCTAGTAAACTAGGTGGACTCAAGGTAAAGGACCAACGAAACTATTGATTTAGGGTCATTCTACTAGACTAAAGTCCAAGACTCGATTCACATCACTAGAAAGGGAAAGTAAACACTTGCGCACTAGCCTCAAAACCGGGTTTTCGAAAACCTTTTATTACACAAGACTCAAACTAATTAAACAAAACACAACAAGGACGAAAGAAAATGAGACACACACAACAAAACAAAACAAAATAAGAGAAAAGAAAACAAACATACAAACAAAACATACACCACCCCGAGACATCCACAAAAGCAACCAAAACAACCACAACCTTCAACAAGCTCCACCCGAGCACACATCATCACAAATTTCCTCCAAAATCCACAAGAGACAAAGAGGAAAAGGGATAGAATGACGTTACCGGATGTCTTGAGCTTTCCGAAAATTACGGCGATTAAGGAACCTATAAGGAAATGGGGAGGCAAAACACACAATACAACAAAAAATACGACACAAAACGAAAAGACACAAAAGAAAATCTTTTTGATTTTTGTGAAAAAATTTCAATTTTTTTGGGTTTTTTAAGATTTTTCGAAAAAACTACGAAAATAAAACTAACCTACACTAGGATATCTCTCCCCCACACTTAAACCGAGCAATGTCCTCACGCTCGATCGATAGTATGTGAAGACACTAAAAAGATAATAAACGAAGAAAATAAAGCTAAAAATCAAAAAGAAAAGCGGAGAAAAGGGTAGAATGTGTCCGGCCGGGGTGTAATCAAGTCACCATGGGCCGAGACAAGAAAAGATATGAATGGGGAAAGAAATAAAAAGAAGGAAATAAAAGGAAATGAGAGGGGAGGACTAGGTGTAATCAAGTCACCTAGCCCGGATTCCGCCTAAATCCGACTAAATCCAAACAAAAGAAAGTGAAATTAAAGGAAAAAGTGAAAATACATGTAGATTTGGATTTTTGAAATGGCTCTCGATGTAGTCACGTCATCGAGAGTCAGGAGCAATGATTACCAAGGCCCCGAGGGCCACCATGACACAAAAGTGATAAGGGGAAGGGAACAAACAAAGGGACACAAGCAATAAAAGACGGAAAAGAAAGGATAGTCGCCGTACCAATCGGTTAGCAACTCACTAACTTCATCGTCTCAATGTTCGATATTGGCACACTACTTGTCGTCATCATTGTTATTCCTCTTCAATCTCGATATGGTTGCATGGTTGAAGTACTAGGCTTGCAATGGTATAAGGAGGTGGGATTTGATGTGAAACTCGGTATGTAGTGAAGAAAATATGAGATGAAGGTATGTATATGAAGTGTAAGGGTCACATGATAGTTACAAGGGTAGGTAGGGAGGTTGGGAGGGGGTATAAAGTTGTTGGGTGGGCTTAAATGACGAAGGGGAGGCAAAATGGGGGAGCTGGGCCTCATCTCGGGCGAGAGCAACTAATCTCGGTCCGGAATGTCCCTTATCGGGCGAGATGAAACTCCTTCTCGGCCAGGATGGGTAGTCAGTAGCTCCCGATTCCACGCACACTTCATCTCGGGCGAGATAAAACCCTTCTCGGCCGAGATGACTCATCTACCTCTCCAATCCTCATGATAGCTTCACCCACATGACAACTAATACATCGAGATCTCGAATCCCGTCCCCAAAAGCTTCAAAAACCGACTTCCTAGCCCAAGCTCCAAGCTTCTATCATCAACTACTCTCCCAAGACTTCATCTTCACTATAACCTATCAAATGAACTCAATAAATATCATCAAAATCCCTCCCTCACATCGCTCAACAAAATACCAAATTACAAGATTTCCACAAACACATAAAAGAATAAAAAAGAGATATATACAAAGAGACGGTTCTTTTGGAACTCTGTCAAACCAAGGATGGGGGTTCTTCATTCATTTTTTTTAACAACACCATAGTCAACTCCATCGCCATCAAAAGCACGGAGTAACAAATCAAAGGCTCTCGAGAAATCTTCGATCAAGCTAGTGGAATACCAATCCACACTCCAAGGTTCTTCACAACCTTGCCTAGAAGTTCTCGGGGCATCCCGATCTACTATGTTCAACGGCTTGAACTTGTAATTTCGATCCTTCGGTATATACCCAAACTTCCACTCATCTTCACAAGGCCTCAAGGGAGGCTCAACCTTCTTCTTGCTAACCGACTTGTCTTCAATCTCATGGTATGGGCATTCATCCGCCCCAAGCTCGGAATCATCATCTTCAATTCCATACAAGTTGTTTTTCAAGCTTTCACCTGACTCATCCCCTAGATCGATATCTTTCATGGCGTGGATCATATTACACGACTCATAATTTGTAGGCGAGGTGTTGCATTGGAGGTCAAACACGAGCTTCTCGTCGCCTAGCTCAAATGTGATCCTACCGTTCTTTACATCAATCATCGCACCAATCTATTGAGAGGAGGACTTGCCGTGGGTCCTATCGATCAAGTTATACCAACTAAACCTAACTAGTAGATAGGGTAAGTCGGGTCGATATCCACGGGGACGGTTATGGGTGTCTAGACTAAGGTCAACTCAAAAACGTGACTAGATTACCAAAACAACACAAAGAGGAACAAACTAGCAAGAATTAACTAAGTATGATGGTGAAAAGAGATGAAACTAGTGTTATGGATGAACTAGATATAGCATGAACTAAATAAAGCAACTAAGCTAATGAAATAATCAAATTAGAGAAACTATGATTAAATAGATGGAGAAATCAAATATAGGAAGGAGTAGGGTTAGGTTGGGTTCATAAGTGTAGTAGGATAGTTGGGAGATCAAGGGTGTAGGTTTCACCTAGTTACTAAGGTCGGTCCGCGCTCTCGCGTCGAAGCCAAAGTCCGCACTCTCGTGTCAAAGACTAAACCCGAAATACTCATGCAAGATATTACCCATTACACAAGGATTCAACCAAAAATCAATCACACAACGATAAGATGAAAACATGCATGAGAAGCATGGCCACTACAACTCAAACAAGCAATTCAACGAACAAATAGTGTGCTCAACATGTGACTAGTAACAAAGGATTCATCTTTACCCTCAATCAAACCCTAATTACCCATAATCAACACTTAATCCCCCTACTAACCCATAAATAAGTCTACTCAATCATATCCAAACTAACATTAACAATAACAAGAGAAATCAATACAAACATCCAAACATTCATTATGAAACTAGCAAGAACAAGAACAATAAGAAACGATTAAAACTTGAAAGATTAAACAAAGATTAAGATAAAAGAGATTATTCCAACTAACAAGAGAATAAAGAGATGAGAACTTGTATTATAAGAACACCCAAAACCTCCACCAATGTTGTCAAGATTGAATGGTTTCTTGTAGAGATCTCTTAATACAAGGTTAACTAACTAAATTAATCTAAGATTAACAAAATTTTAAGGAAAGATTAATGTAAAACTAAGCTAGAGATTAAGAGAGGCTATCTAGGGTTTAGAATAATGTAGGAGATGCAAAAGTCCTTAAACAATACAAAGGGAGGGTATTTATAATGGTTCACAAGCAAGGAAATTGAAAAGAAGTGAAGCGGAGCTGCAGGTGGCCAATCTCGGCTGAGATGAGATGGTCTCGCCCGAGATGGGAATCATCTCGGCCGAGATGAGATGGTTTCGCCCGAGATTCGAGGTCAGTGGCCGTGCTTTGCTTGTACTCTTCATCTCGACCGAGATGGCCCTTATCTCGGCCATGATGGGTCTTGTAGGCCTCAAATATGATCTCAAGGGTCTCTCCTTGCTTCTCATGGGCTTCTCAAAGATTCTCGGTGCTTGGGATCGAGTCTAAGGGGCTCGGGAATGGGTTCCAAGGTCTCGGGATCGAATCTAAGGCACCGAGTTGGTATAATCTCTTCTCTTCGTTGGCTCCAAATGTGTAGGAAACGAGTCCGAATCGTTCCAATTCTCCATGATTGGTCTTGGGAACCTAAAACAAACTAGAAGAAGCATAAGTAGCCCAGAAACCGCTCCAAAGAGCGATTTCACAAGAGAAACCGGGACCAAACACAACAAATAAGAACTACAAAACACACTTATCATTTGCGGCAGTGTCGGCGGAAGATTTGTGATGGTCATTACGCTGCCGTTGTCCGGGTGCTTTCTTCGTCTGGCGTTACCCCTTACACGGTCGATACTCTGCAGGCCTTGAAAGATAAGCACCCTGCTGTTCCGCCCTCTTCCTTGCCGCCTTTGCCTGCTGATCACCCTCAGCTCATCGCGTCCACGACCGTTGTGTTGGATATGATAAGAAGTTTTTCGCGTGGCACTTCTTGTGGGCGGGACGGTTTTCTTGCCCAGGCCAACATCTCCTGGATTCTCTGAGTGGGTGATAAGTGTAGTTTGTAGTGCCTAATTTGTTGTGTATTGGTCCCGTTTTCCTTGTGGAATCGCTCCATGGGAGCGGTTTATGGGTTACTTATGCTTCCTCTAGTTCGTTTCAGGTTCCCGAGACCATTCACGAAGAATTGGAGCGATTCCGACTCGTTTCATACACTTTTTGGAGCCTACGAAGAGAAGGAACGATCACTCGATGCGTTGGATTCGATCCCGAGACCTTGGGACCCGATCCCGAGCCCCTTAGACTCGATCCCGAGCCTCGAGAATCGTTGAGAAACCCATGAGAAGCAAGGAGGGACCTTAAAGATCATATTGGAGGCCTAGAAGACCCATCCCCGTCGGGAAGGACCTCATCCCGTCCGGGATGAGGTGCACAAAAGAGAAGGGGTCTGTTTTCGGTCCGTCCCGGTCGGGACCACTCTGTCTCGGACGGGACCGAACCGTCCCGGACGGGATGAGCTAGCTGTTACCCGCATTTGAGTCTTTTCTTGTCCTTCACTCTTGTAACCTTATAAATACTCCTCCCTTGTATTGTTTAAGTATCAATACATTACCCTAGACTCTATTAAGCCTCTCTACATGGTTTAAACCCTAGATTTAGTTCTCCTCTCATTAGATTAATCTTCCTTTAAAACTTTTGTTAATCTTAGATTAGTCTAGCAATTAGTCTTGTATTAAGAAGATTCTTGAAGACTCATCCAAGCTTGACAACCTTGGAGATTATTTGGGTTTCTTATTTATACAAGTTCTCATCTTTTTCATCCTCTTGTAGTTGGTATAATCTATTTTCTCTTGTTCTTTGTTTATCTTTCAAGTTTGAATCTTTACAAATTGTTTATTGTAATTGTTTGTTCATTATGAATGTTTGGATGTTCACATTGATTTCTCTTGTTTTGGTTAATCTTAGTTTGATAATGAGTGAGTAGATTACTTGTGGGGTTAGTAGGGGGATTAAGTGTGGATTATGGGTGATTAGGGTTTGATTGTGGGTAAAGGTGATTCCTTTGTTGCTAGTCACATATTTGGCACACCATGTGTTTGTTGTATTACTTGTGTGGGTAGTAGTGGCCAATGCTTCTCATACTTGTATCCATCTTATCATTGTTGACTAATTTGTGATTGAGTACTTGTGTTTTGAGTAGCATCTAGCATGAGTGTTCGGGTCTAGTCTTAGACACGAGAGTGCGGACTTTGGCTTTGGCGCGAGAGCGCAAACCGACCCTAGTAACTAAGAGACACCTACGCCCTTGATTACCCAATCATCCTACCACATTTATGAATCCGACCTAACCCTACTCTCTTCCATATTTGATTCATTCTTCTAGTTAGTCATCATTTCTCTAGTTCATTGCTTAGTTAATCTTTAGTTGTTTCATTTAGCTTATATCACATCTATTTCATTGTTACTCCACTTTCTCATCCTCCTCAATCATCATAGTTTATCAATTATAGTCCTATTTGTGTTTGTTTGTGACTAAGGCTCGTTTTAGGTCGACCTAGTCTAGACTTCGTATAACCTTCTCCGTGGACATAACCCGACTTACCCTAGCTACTCGTTAGGATTACTTGGTTTATTTGGTGTTAGGTTCGACGACAAATCCTACCATCAATTTGGTGCCGTTGCCGGGGACGGTACATTGTTTAGACTTAGTTTACTTCTAGCTTGACTTAGTTACCCTTCTTTGTGCTCTTCTATTATCTCTTGTGCATATTTTGTAGGTTTTTCTTGTTTTCTTAGCTTTCTTTTCGCTTTGTTTTTCGTTTTGTTCGTTTATTGTCTTTGCCTAGTGCCCATAAAGCACTAGGTGTTGTCACGTTTGTTCGAGTGTGTAGTGTATGCCTAGGAGGAGAGGCGATTTCTTTCTCTTCAATCCAGAGCCGGAAAGACTCTTTAGAGCCTTTCGCCAACGGACGATTGGCCGGTTTAGAATCTCTCAACCAAGTGCTAGCAATACCAATCAAGTACAAGCCCAAGGATCCGACTTAGACGAAACACCGCGAAAGACCGCCGGAGGAACCTTCATCAATCCCTTCGGTACATCTAGTCCTAGTTCTCCTTCTATATCTTATTCAACACCGTCTACACCATCATCTCCCTTACATCCAATTACCGAGGATGTCTTGCCGGGACCGAGTACTTTACCGGATACATATACTGGAAATTTCGTGGCAAAGACACAATTCATCCAACTTGTGGAGAGAAATCAATTTAGTGGTTTGCCTACTGAAGACCCGCACCAACACATGGAGACCTTCTCCGATTATTGCGATGCTATCTCCCAAACCGGGATTACTCAAGATCTAATCCGTTGGGTACTTTTCCCGTTCTCTCTCATTGGAAAAGCGAAGCAATGGATCAAGAGTCTCGATAGAGCAACCATGGGTATCGATACTTGGAAGAAACTTGCATTGGCGTTCTACCAAAAGTTTTACCCTCCGGAGAAGACAAATTTGCTAAGGGCCTCCATCACCGGTTTCCAACAACGGGATGAGGAGAGCCTTTATGAAGCTTGAGAACGGTTAAAATCTTTAGTTAGATCGTGCCCCCACCATGAACTTTCACAATGGTTCTTAGTCCAACAGTTTTGGAACGGTCTATATGAGGACTCAAGAGCTATACTCAATATGGGCTCCAATGGTAGGTTTACCGAGGTCGATGACGATCAAACTTGGGCAAGAATCGAGGAGATGGCGGTGCACAACTCCCAATACTCAAGGCCAAGAAAGGCGAATCGAGGAGGTAGGCACGAGGTCGATGCCATTACACAACTAAGCATTGATCTTGGAGCTCAATTAAAAACTCACATGGAGACTATTGACAAGAAACTCCAAAGCCACCTCAATCAAGTTCAAAGCACTAGTTCCTCCAACCAGCACTCGATTCATGAGGTTAATGCTTTGGGAGTTGTATCTCCTACACCTTATTATGCGATGTGCGATACTTGCGGGATAATTGGACATGAGCCTCTATATTGTCGAGGAAGTATTGAGCAAGTGAACGCCTTTCAATCGTTCAAGCAAGGTGCCCCTTATCCTCATATGTTCCAAGCTTCCCATCAAGCTTCCCAACAACAATCTCTACAACCCCGTCCATATGTGCCACCTCCCTTAAGGGACAACAACCAAGGTTACCAAGGTTATATGGGCAACCCAAGGCCATTCAACAATTTCAAGCAACATAACCAAGGTAACTTTAACAACAATCAAGGGTTCCAACAAGGGAACTTCAATCAAGGTGGTTTTCAAGGAAACCAACACAATCAAGGATATCAAAAAAACAAAGGTAACACTCAAGGCCTTAACCAAGGCAACTCTCAAGGGTTCCAAGGGAACAGTCAACAACAAAAAGCAACTCAAGGTCAACAACAACAAAGTAAGCAAAGGAACCGGTCTTCTACTTATGACTATGGTATTCCTCTAGCACTCACCGACACTCCGCACAATCCACAATCTCCACCTCGAGATTTCAACATGCAAAAATCTATGATGGATGTGCAAAAGAGTAACCAAGAAATGCAAAGAAGACAAATGGAGATGCTAAGAAACCAACAAGAGTTCTTTGCTCATCTTCAAAGGGATAACATAGCAAGAGATGCTCATATGAAGATGTTTGAGACTCAAATATCTCAAATTGCTTCGGGAAGCTCTTCAAGACAAAAGGGGCAACTACCTTCTCAAGGTGAAACACCGAATTGAAATTTGAGCATGTAAATGCTATTACCACAAGGAGTGGTACATCTTATGATTTCCCCTTATCCCCTAATGAGCAAGAATCAATGCAAGAAGTTATACCCCCCTCTCAAGACATTTCAAGCTTTGAAAATCCAATGGAGGAGCAAGTCTTGTGGGAGATTGAGAAACCCCATGAAGACAAGCTTCCCCCACTTCAAGGAAAAGACAAAGGTAAAAGGAAAATGTCGTTTAAAAAGTCCACCCCTATCGAGCAAGACAAAGTGCACATCGAGTTGCCTTTCCCCACAAGGCAAAGAAAGACCAAGGTGGATGCTCAATACGACAAGTTCCTTAATATTGTGAAGAAATTGGATGTGAGTGTCCCATTTACCGAGCTACTTACCCAAATCCCGGCATATGGAAGATTTATGAAAGAAATCTTTGCTAGGAAGAGATCCATCGACAAGGAAGAGACCATAGCGTTCACAAGAGTGGTGAGCGAGCTTATTCGAGGTTCTACGCTTCCCAAGTTGAAGAATCCGGGTAGTTTCTCGATCCCGTGCACCATAGGCAACTTCAAAATTGAAAGAGCATTATTTGATTTGGGTGCGAGTGTAAGCATCATTCCCTATTCCATTTGTTGCCGACTTGGGATGAAGGAGCTTAAGCGTACTTCCGTTACACTCCAAATGGCCGATAGTTCATTCAACCGACCATTGGGGATGTTAGAGGATGTGCCGATAAGAATCGGGAAGTTCTTCATTCCGGTCGACTTCCTAGTGCTAGACATGCCGGAAAATTCTATCACTCCCATCATCCTTGGACGCCCATTTCTACATACCGCCGGTGCTATGATTGATATGAAGAATGGTAGGATCACATTTGAGCTAGGAGACGAGAAGCTCGTGTTTGACCTCCAAGGCAACACCTCGCCTACTAAAGATGAGTCTTGTAATATGATCCACACCATGGAAAACATCGATCTAGGGGATAAGTCGGGAGAAAGCTTGAAGAACAACTTCTATGAGCTTGAGGATGATGATTCCGAGCTTGGGGCGGATGAGTGCCCATATCATGAGTTTGAAGACAAGTGCCAAGACAAGATGAAAGATGAGCCTCCCTTGGGGCCACATGAAGATAGGTGGACGTTTGGGTATATATCGAAGGATCGAAAGTACAAGTTCAAGCCATTGAACTTAGTAGATCGGGATGCCCCGGGAACGTCGAGACAAGGTTGTGAAGAACCTTGTACTGTGGATGGTTACACCAAAAGCTTGATTGAAGACTTGGCTAGAGCCTTCGATTAGTTGCTTCGTGCCCTTGATGGCGATGGAATTGGCTATAGTGTTGTTGAAAAAGATTGCAGAATGCACCATCCTTGATTTCACGGAGTTCCAAAAGAACCGTCTCATTGTATATATCTCTTTCTTGTAGTTCCTTTGTGTTTTGTGAATTCTTGTAATTTGGTATTTTTGATGAGTGATCTGAGGGAGGGATTTTGATGAATGTGTTGAGCATGTTTGATAGGTGTCAAGTAAAGATGAACCAAAGAGAGGAATGGTTGTGGTTGGAGTTTGGATTGTGAGCAAGGGAATCGGTTTTTGAAGCTTTGGATAAGCTTTTGGGTTTGTGGAGGTCATGAAGACTCTTTCCGGCCAGGGAAGGAGGCTTCCCGACCGGGAAGGATGTGCCATCCCGACCGGGAAGGAGCCATCCCGATCGCGATGAGGGTACCAGAATTGAGGTTTTCTGATGAGGCATCCCGACCGGGACGAGATCTTCCCGCCCGGGAAGGGTAGTTCATCCCGACCGGGACCATCCATCCCGACCGGGATGGTCCCCTGCTCCCCCTTTTGGCCTTTTCTTTGTCATAAGAGCCCACCCAACCACTTTATACCCCCTCCCAACCTCCCTACCTATCCTTGCCCATATCATATAACCCATATACCTCATTTACATACCCTCACCTCATTTTCTCTTTACTTTACACCGAGTTTAACATCAAATCCCACCCCCTCGTACCATTACTACCTCAACCACGCGTTATTATCAAGTTTGAAGCGGGATGACAATGAAGAAGACAAGCAAAGTGCTTATATTGATCATTGAGATGATGGAGCGAGTGAGTTGCTAACCGATGGGTACGGTAAATATCCTTTCTTTTCCGTCTTTTGTCGCTTGTCTTCCCTTGTTTGTCCCCTTCCCCTTATACACTTTTGTGTCATGGTGTCATGGCGGCCTTTGAGGCCTTCGTAGTTATTGCTCCCGACTCTCGATGACATGACTACGTCGAGAGTCATTCCAAAATCCAAATTTACAAGTCTTTTCACTTTATTTTTCACTTTTTAGGATTTAGTCGGATTTGGGCGGAATCCGGGCTAGGTGACTTGATTACACCTAGTCCTCCCCTCCCATTTCCTTTTATTTCCTTCTTTTTATTTCTTCCCCCATCCATATCTTTTCTTGTCTCGGCCCATGGTGACATGATTACACCTCGGCCGGACACATTCGACCCTTTTCTTCGCTCTATTTTTAGTTTTTAGCTTTATTTTCGTAGTTTCTTTTCTTTTCTTTACGGTCTCCATACACTACGATCGAGCATGAGGACATTGCTCGATTTAAGTGTGGGGGAGCGATATTCTATCGTAGTTAGTTTTATTTTCGTTTTTCATTCGAAAAAATATTTAAAAACCCTAAAAATTTGAAAACATTTCACAAAAATCAAAAAGATTTTCTTTTGTGCGTGTTTCTTTTGTGTCGTTGTGTCGTATATTTGTTGTGTTGTGCGTCTTTTGCCTCCCTTTTTCCTTATAGGTTGCTTAATCACCGTTAGCTTTGGAGAGCTTTCAAGACATCCGGTAACATCTTTTATCCCTTTTTCGTCTTTGTCTCTTGTGGAGTTTGGAGGAGATTGTGATGTTGTATGCTCGGGTGGAGCTTTGTGCGTATTTGTGGTTGATTTGGTGGCTTTTTTGGAAGTTCGGGGTGGTGTTTGTTTTCGTTATGTGTTTGTTTTGTTTTGTCTTGTTTTGTTGCCTTTGCCTCTTTTTCTTTCGTTTTTTGTCATGTCTTTGTTTTGTGATGTGTAGTTGTGTCTAGTGTGTAAAAAAGCTTTTTTGAAAACCCGGTTTTGGGGCTAGTGTTCAAGTGTTTACTTTCCTTTTTTAGTAGTATGAATCGAGTCTTGGATTCTAGTCTAGTAGAATGACCCTAAATCAATGATTTCGTTGGTCCTTTACCTTGAGTTCACCTAGCTTACTAGGGATTTACTACGGGATTTGCATTTTGACCATTATAACCACCCACGGTGTGAAAAGGCCTTGGTTGCCGAGTCCCATCCCTTAGGTGACCGTGTTCGGAATTGTTTGATTAGTCCAAGTTTCTCCCCTTTTTGTGGGTTTGAAGGGAAGACGTCGTCCCGACATACCCATTCCCCTACCCTCAACACTTATCCACAAAATAAATTTGCAATTTGTTGAAATCTCTCTTTCTTAGTTGCAAAAAGAAATACCTACAACTCAAATCAAACCAAAAGGGCAAAGAAAAGAAAACGAAAGAAAACGAAAGAAAGAAAAGATTGAAAAAAAAGAAAAGGGCACAAAAAGCCAAAAACAAAATACAAAAGAAGAAAAAGAAATGGCATAGCAATACACAAAGCAAAAATGCAAATGAAAGAAAAATGCCAAAAGAAAACCGTATCACAAAAAGAATCCCCACATCTCAAAAATAAGCCTTTTTGCCGACTATTGCCGTGAAGGGCCTACCAAAGGACCGAGTCCCAAGGAAGGATGATAGCAGTAATGGTCGGTCTTCTCTCATTTTGCATTATTATTCACCTTTTTACTTGGACTAGTTATGCGGTTTTGGGCATGGGACGACCCTCTTGGCTCATCGCTAAAGGGAGCGGGGTCTCACTTACCTACACTGTCGACTAATACCGTGATTCATCCTTTTTCCATCCCGCCGATCGTCCCGTAGTACGTTCTTAGAAGGTTAGGAGGACCTAGGTAAGTTACCAACGTTTTTTATTGCTTTGTTGTCATACTATTAGGGTTTTGTTCATCTCGATTTGTGTTATTAGCTTGGGAAAGTTGTCACTTGCCTTGAGTCCTAAACCGGTGCTTCTTCGACCGCTTTTTAGAGTGAACCGGTATTTGTTTCTTTTTGGGTGTGATAAGTGTGGTTTGTAGTGCCTATTTCGTAGTGTTTTGGTCCCATTTTCCTTGTGGAATCGCTCCTTGGGAGCGGTTTATGGGCTACTTATGATTCCTTTAGCTCGTTTCAGGTTCCCGAGACCATTCATGAAGAGTTGGAGCGATTCCGACTCAATACATACACTTTTTGGAGCCAACGAAGCTAAGGAACGATCACTTGATGCCTCGAAGTCGACTCCGAGACCTTGGGACCCAATCCCGAGCCTCCGAGACCCGATCCCGAGTTCCGAGAATCGGTGAGAAGCCCATGAGAACCAAGGAGGGACCAAATAGTTCATATTGGAGGCCTACAAGACTCATCCCCGACGGGTATGGCCTCAACCGGTCCCGGTTGAGGTGCACAAAAGAGGTGGCTCCTGTCCAGGGCCCATCCCGACCGGGAGCATGGCTTCCCGACCGGGACCGACCCCGTACCAACCGGGACCACCCCTTCCCGGCCGGGATGGGCTGCAGCTCGCCCGCGCCTACTTCCTTTCACCTCCTTCCATTCTTAAACCCTATATACCGTTCCCTTGTTATGTTAAGCTTACGCACTTCATATTAGACTAAACCCTAGATAGTTTTAGCATAGATTAGCATAGATTAGTGTAGATTAGTCTTTAGATTATCGTTAATCATAGATTAATGCTTGTAATTTGGGAATTCTTCAAGATCTCCACCAAGCTTGACAAACTTGGATGTTTGTTTTGGGTTTTTCCCATTTATGCAAGTTTCCTTCTTCCTTTCATCTTGTTAGTAGGTATAATCTTCTTTTCCTTTCTCTTAATCTTGTTCTTTCATTAAAGTTTGAATCTTTGTTGTGTGGATTGCTCATAGTTCATAGTTCTTGTTAGTTTCATTATGCTAGTTTGGTTGTTTGAATTGATTTCTCTTCTTAGTTTTAGTTTTAGTATAGATATGTTAGAGTAGTATCTTGCTAGGGTTAGTAAGGTGATTAGGGTGTTAATTGGATGATTAAGGGATTGTTGGAGATGTTGGTGGAAGATTTGGGTTTCCCCTTGGTTTGATGCATATCACATGTTTGTTGAAATGCTTGAATGACTAGTATGTGCATATGCTTGTTTTTCTTGCTTTTCTCTTGTGGGTGATAGTTTGTTTGTGGGTTTGGTTCCCTCATTAAGTTGCGAGAGCCCGGTGAGGACGACCCCTAGGTCGGTCTAAGTTGCGAGAGCCCGGATGCGACCTAGGCCCCGATATCACGCTAGTAACCCCGTTTGTCGTTTGTGTCGCCAAGGTGGGTTTTAGGTGGAACCTCTAGGTGAGTCTAAGTTGCGAGAGCCCGGGCATTACCTAGATTACCCTACTACCTCCTTCACTCTAGTTCTCCCTTGACCATTCCATTACCCCTTTGACCCCGACCTAATCCTAGCCCGTTTCCTTTGTTGTTTTCTTGCTTTAGACCTAGCTTAGTCCTAGTCTCCCCCTCCTTAGAATAGCTTGTCTCGAACCTAGTCCTAGACCGTAGCATACCCTAGTCCGACCTCCCGTCCCTGTGGATTCAACCCGACTTACCCTAGGTACCCTTGTTAGGTTTTGCCAGTTTTATTGATCGGTTGGGATTCACGACAAATCCCTATACTAACGTTTGCTCAAGTGCTTCTAGCTCATCCTAGGTACCAAAGAAACGTTATGGACATGGCGCGTCCAAGCTACCATCAATCATCACGGGACAACTATGGGGCGAATTACCAAAACCTACAACTTTACCAACCATATCAACCTCATCAACAATCTTATGAACCCTCTTCTTATGGTTACCAAGAAAGTTGTCAAGGATCATTCCCACATCCTAACAACTACCAAACACCCTCACATAACCCACAACCAAATATCCCTAACTTTGAGACTTGTCAAATGTTGGTCCAAACACAAGGGAGCCGACATGAGATGGTGATGTTATTGCAAAAGGGTCAACAATTGATGTTGACTCAAATACAAGGGGTTAGGGAGGAGTTCAAGCCCCAAATAGAGGTGCAAGATGCTCGCATCAATGCACTCATGGCTCATATCACGATGTTGGCCACTCGAGCTCCACTACATGTTGAGGAAGGTTCATTTGGGCAAGAAGGTCGAGTGCCTCCACAAGAAATTCAACCCAACCTTGAAGCTACAAATGAAGAAGAGAGGGTCGATCAAGAGACCATTGTTGAGTGTTGCTTGGGTGGTGAAGATAGGGAGAGAATAGAGGAAGTTGAAGCTTCAAGGGCCAACAATGGGGAGGGGAGTGAATATGATTCTCGAGATAACTCTTGGGGAGCCAATGTATTGGCGATAAAATTGGATTTGTTCGATTTTCTTCGTGATGAACCACTAGACAATCCAAAGCCAAGTGAAGACATACCTCCTCTAGGCTATATAGACAAGGTGAGTGAAAAGGAGCTCAATACTTGGGAAAAAGAAGTAGATGCCTTGGAACTTGCCTTGAACGGGAAATTGGAGGATCCTAAACCCTCCAATGAAGAAAACTTGATGCCTTATCCTCCTCTACCGCACTCGATGCCTAGTCCCTTGTCTTGTGACACGGTTGGTGAAGAGGATCCTTGTCGGGCGGTGGAAAAGAGTTCCACTCTCGACCCCGTAGAAGAAGCGACACCCTTAGGGTGTGATCTCCCACATCATAACACCGAGCACGACTCTAGACTACTATACCTACCGGATGGTCATAAGAGTCGTCGCTACCATGGTTCCGAAGACCCGGAAGATCACGAGAACCCCGAGCATAATGAAGATGTTCGCTTCTTCCCTCCGACTTGGAAGCTCTTGAATGTGGCTAGGCTCGGCCATGGGAACTTAATTGAAGATGTTGCTAGAGCATTTGACTTACTCCTTCGAGCTCTTGATGGCTATGGAGGCGTAGTTGGTGAGAGTAGCTAGTGTATATATCTTTTCCCTTTTCTTTTGTGCTTGTATTTGAGTTTATGTTTGTTTGTATAGTTTGGTTTCTAGGATTTGTTATCCTTTGTGGAACTCTTGTTCATTTGGATTTTTGATGAGCGATGTGAGGAAGGGAATTTGATGTTGTAATTGAGTTTATTGTGATAGGTGTGAAGGAAAATCGATTCCTAGAGGAGAGTAGATAATGATAGAGCTTGGATCGTGAGTTTGGAAGTCGGTTTTTGAAACTTTGGTGAAGCTTTTGGGGTTTGTGGAAGGTCGAGAAGATCCATCCCGACCGGGAAGGAGTCATCCCGATCGGGATGAGGGTACCAAAATTCGAGCTTACTAGAGTGTCATCCCGACCGGGATGGGGGCTTCCCGATCGGGACGGGTGTGTCATCCCGATCGGAACCATCCATCCCGACCGGGATGGTCTCTTTTCTCCTCTTTTGGCCTATTCTTTGACATTTGAGCCCACCCAACCATTGTATACCCCCACCCAACCTCCCTACCCATCCTTGCTCATGTCATATGACCATTACACTTCATTTACATACCCTCACCTCATTTCTCTTCCCTTTACACCGAGTTTCACATCGAATCCCACTCCCCTCACACCATTAATACCTCTACCATGTGTTTTATCAAGTTCGAAGCGGGATAGCAATGATGAAGACAAGCAAAGTGCCTTTATTGATCATTGGAGACGATGGAGCGAGTGAGTTGCTACCCTATTGGTACGGCAACTATCCTTTCTTTTCCGTCTTTTATTGCTTGTTTTCCTTTGTTTACTCCCCTTCCCCTTATATTTGTGTCATGGTGGCCTTCGAGGCCTTGGTATATGGTTGCTCCCGACTCTCGATGACGTGACTAAATCGAGAGTCATTTCAAAATCCAAAATTTACAAGTTTTTCACCCCTTTTGTTGGATTTAGTCGGATTTAGGCGGAATCCGGGCTAGGTGACTTGATTACACCTAGACCTCCCCTCCCATTTCCTTTTATTTCCTTCTTTTTATTTTTCTTCCCCCTTCCATATCTTTTCTTGTCTCGGCCCATGGTGACTTGACTACACCCCGGCCGGACACCTTCTACCCTTTTCTTCACTTTATTTTTGATTTTTAGCTTTATTTTCGTAGTTTCTTTTCTTTTTCTTTTGTCTCTCCGCACACTACGATCGAGCATGAGGACATGGCTCGGTTTAAGTGTAGGGGAGCGATATTCTATCATCGTTAGTTTTATTTTCTTAGTTTTTCGAAAAATTCTTCAAAAAACCCTAAAAAATTGAAAAATTTCACAAAAATCAAAAAGATTTTCTTTTGTGTCTTTTCCTTTTTGTGTCGTTATGTCTTATTTTTGTTTTGTTGTGCGTGTTTCCCCCCCCCCCTTTTTTTCCTTATAGGTTGCCTAATCGCCGTTAGCTTTGGTGAGCTTTCAAGACTTCCGGTAACATCTCTTCATCCCTTTTTCCCTCTTTGCTTCTTGTGAGTTTGGAGGAGATTTGTGATGATGTGTGCTCGGGAGGAGCTTTGTAAAGATTGTGGTGGATTTGGAGACTTGTTTGAAGATCAGGGTGGTGTTTGTTTTGTTTATGTGTTGTTTCTCCTTGTTTTGTTTTGTTTTGTTTTGTTTTGTCTCTTTTTCTTTCATTTTCGTTGTGTCTTTGTTTTGTGTTTTGTTGTGTGTCGCGTGTCTAAACATTTTTCGAAAACCCGGTTTAGAGGCTAGTGTGCGAGTGTTTACTTTCCCTTCCTAGTTGTATAAATCGAGTCTTGGACTTTAGTCTAGTAGAATGACCCTAAATCAATGATTTCGTTAGTCCTTTACCTTGAGTCCGCCTAGCATACTAGGGATTTACTACGGGATTTGCATTTTGACCATTATGACCACCCACGGTGTGAAAAGGCCTTGGTTACCGAGTCTCGTCCCTTAGGTGACCGTGTTTAGGATTGCTCGACTAGTCCAAGTTCCCTCTTTTTTTGTGGGTTTGAAGAGGGATCGCGACCCCCGACTTACCCATTTACCTACCTCCCACACATATTCACACAATAAGTTGCAATTTGTTGAATTCTCCCTTTCTCGTCATACAAAGAAATGCCAAAAAGCCAAATCAAGCCAAAAGGGCAAAGAAAAGAAAAAGAAAGAAAATGAAAGAAAGAAAAGAATGAAGAAAAAGAAAAGGCACAAAAGCCAAAAAGAAAATAGAAAAGAAGAAAAAGAATGGCATGGCAAAACAAAGAAAAAATGCAAAAGAAAAGAGAAAATGCCAAAAGAAAACCCGATTCACAAAAATAACCCCTACCTCTCAAAATAAGCCTTTTTCCGAATTTTGCCGTGAAGAGCCTACCAAAGGACCGAGTCCCTAGGAAGGATGATAGCGGCATTAGTCGGTCTTCCCTCATTTTGCATATTTCCATCTTTTTACTTGGACTAGTTAGGCGGTGTTAGACATGGGACGACCCTCTTGGCTCACGCTGAAGGGGGCGGGGTCTCACTTACCTACACTGTCGACTAACACCGTGGTTCTTCACTTTCCACTCTGCCGATCGTCCCGTAGTACGTTTTTAGAAAGTTAGGAGGACCTAGGTAAGTTACCAACGTTTTTGTTGCTTTATCGTCATACTATTAGGGTTTAGTTCACCTTGGTTTGTATTGCTAGCTTGGGAATGTTGTCACTTGCCTTGAGTCCTAAACCAGTGTCCTTTCACCGCTTTTAGAGGGAAGCGGTATTTGTTTTCCTTTGGGTGCAACCTTGTGTTTGTTTGTTTGCTTGTTTGTGTACTCGCGTGAGTTGAAAGGGCGTAGGGTGCGCTAATACCCACTCGGATAGTTTAGTAGATAGTATGTGCTTACTCGAGGGCGAGTAAGGGTTAAGTGTGGGGGAGTTGATAAGTGTGGTTTGTAGTGCCTATTTCGTAGTGTTTTGGTCCCATTTTCCTTGTGGAATTGCTCCTTGGGAGCGGTTTATGGGCTACTTATACTTCCTTTAGCTCGTTTCAGGTTCCCGAGACCATTCATGAAGAGTTGGAGCGATTCCGACTCAATACATACACTTTTTGGAGCCAACGAAGCTAAGGAACGATCACTTGATGCCTCGGAGTCGACCCCGAGACCTTGGGACCCAATCCCGAGCCTCCGAGACCCAATCCCGAGTTCCGAGAATCGGTGAGAAGCCCATGAGAACCAAGGAGGGACCAAAAAGTTCATATTGGAGGCCTACAAGACTCATCCCCGACGGGTATGGCCTCAACCGGTCCCGGTTGAGGTGCACAAAAGAGGTGGCTCCTGTCCAGGGCCCATCCCGACCAGGATCATGGCTTCCCAACCGGGACCGACCCCGTCCCGACCGGGACCACCCCTTTCCGGCCGGGATGGGCTGCAGCTCGCCCGCGCCTACTTCCTTTCACCTCCTTCCATTCTTAAACCCTATATATACCCTTCCATTGTTATGTTAAGCTTAGGCACTTCACATTAGACTAAACCCTAGATAGTTTTAGCATAGTTTAGCATAGATTAGTGTAGATTAGTCTTTAGATTATCGTTAATCATAGATTAATGCTAGTAATTTGCGAATTCTTCAAGATCTCCACCAAGCTTGACAAACTTGGATGTTTGTTTTGGGTTTTTCTCATTTATGCAAGTTTCCTTCTTCCTTTCATCTTGTTAGTAGGTATAATCTTCTTTTCCTTTCTCTTAATCTTGTTCTTTCATTAAAGTTTGAATCTTTGTTGTGTGGATTGCTCATAGTTCATAGTTCTTGTTAGTTTCATTATGCTAGTTTGGTTGTTTGAATTGATTTCTCTTCTTAGTTTTAGTTTTAGTATAGATATGTTAGAGTAGTATCTTGCTAGGGTTAGTAAGGTGATAGGGTGTTAATTGGATGATTAAGGGATTGTTGGAGATGTTGATTGAAGATTTGGGTTTCTGCTTGGTTTGATGCATATCACATGTTTGTTGAAATGCTTGAATGACTAGTATGTGCATATGCTTGTTTTTCTTGCTTTTCTCTTGTGGGTGATAATTTGTTTGTGGGTTGGATCCCTCATTAAGTTGCGAGAGCCCGGTGAGGACGACCCCTAGGTCGGTCTAAGTTGCGAGAGCCCGGATGCGACCTAGGCCCCGATATCACGCTAGTAACCCCGTTTGTCGTTTGTGCCGCCAAGGTGGGTTTTAGGTGGAACCTCTAGGTGAGTCTAAGTTGCGAGAGCCCGGGCATTACCTAGATTACCCTACTACCTCCTTCACTCTAGTTCTTCCTTGACCATTCCATTACCCCTTTGACCCCAACCTAATCCTAGCCCGTTTCCTTTGATTGTTTTCTTGCTTTAGACCTAGCTTAGTCCTAGTCTCCCCCTCCTTAGAATAGCTTGTCTCGAACCTAGTCCTAGACCGTAGCATACCCTAGTCCGACCTTCCGTCCCTGTGGATTCGACCCGACTTACCCTAGCTACCCTAGTTAGGTTTTGCCGGTTTTATTGATCGGTTGGGATTCACGACAAATCCCTGCCATCAGGGTGCAACCTTGTATTTGTTTGTTTGTATGTTTGTTTGTTTATGTTTTGTCTGTCCGGTTGCATCCACAATTTTGTCGCAAGACCTTACTTTCCTTGCGGAGTATACTTCTCCTCTAAATGTACTCGCGTGTGTTGAAAGGGCGTTGGGTGCGCTAATACCCGCTCGGCTAGTTTAGTAGTTATTTTGTGCTTACTCGAGGGCGAGTAAGGGTTAAGTGTGGGAGAGTTGATAAGTGTAGTTTGTAGTGCCTAATATTTTGTGTATTGGTCCCGTTTTCCTTGTGGAATCGCTCCTTGGGAGCGGTTTATGGGTTACTTATTCTTCCTCTAGTTCGCTTCAGGTTCCCGAGACCATTCATGAAGAATTGGAACGATTCCGACTCGTTTCATACACTTTTTGGAGCCAATGAAGTGAAGGAACGATCACTCGATGCCTTGGATTCGATCCCGAGACATTGGGACCCGATCCCGAGCCCCTTAAAATCGATCTCGAGCCCTGAGAACCGTTGAGAAACACATGAGAAGCAAGGAGGGATCTTAAAGATCATATTGGAGGCCTACAAGACCCATTCCCGTCGGGAAGGATCTCATCCCGTCCGGGATGAGGTGCACAAAAGCGAATAGGCCTGTTTTGGGTTCGTCCCGGTCGGGACCAGTCCGGTACAGTCGGGACCACTCCGTCCCGGACAGGATGAGCTAGCTGTTACCTGCATTTGATTCTTTTCTTCTCCTTCACTCTTGTAACCTTATAAATACTCCTCCCTTGTATTGTTTAAGTATCAATACATTACCCTAGACACCCTTAAGCCTCTCTACATGGTTTAAACCCTAGATTTAGTTCTCCCCTCATTAGGTTAATCTTCCTTTAAAACTTTTGTTAATCTTAGATTAGTCTAGCAATTAGTCTTGTATTAAGAAGATTCTTGAAGACTCATCCAAGCTTGACAACCTTGGAGATTATTTGGGTTTCTTAATTATACAAGTTCTCATCTTTTTCATTCTCTTGTAGTTGGTATAATCTCTTTTCTCTTGTTCTTTGTTTATCTTTCAAGTTTGAATCTTTACATATTGTTTATTGTTATTGTTTGTTCATTATGAATGTTTGGATGTTTATATTGATTTCTCTTGTTTATGTTAATCTTAGTTTGATAATGAGTGAGTAGATTACTTGTGGGCTTAGTACGGGGATTAAGTGTGGATTATGGGTTATTAGGGTTTGATTGTGGGTAAAGGTGATTCCTTTGTTGCTAGCCACATATTGGGCACACCATGTGTTTGTTGTATTGCTTGTGTGGGTAGTAGTGGTCAATGCTTCTTATACTTGTATCCATCTTATCATTGTTGACTAATTTGTGATTGAGTACTTGTGTTTTGAGTAGCATCTAGCATGAGTGTTCGGGTCTAGTCTTAGACACGAAAGTGCGGACTTTGGCTTTGGCGCGAGAGCGCAAACCGACCCTAGTAACTAAGAGACACCTACACCCTTGATTACCCAATCATCCTACCACAATTATGAATCCGACCTAACCCTACTCTCTTCCATATTTGATTCATTCTTCTAGTTAGTCATCATTTCTCTAGTTCATTGCTTAGTTAATCTTTAGTTGTTTCATTTAGCTTATATCACATCTAGTTCATTGTTAGTCCACTTTCTCATCCTCCTCAATCATCATAGTTTATCAATTATAGTCCTCTTTGTGTTTGTTTGTGACTAAGCCTCGTTTTAGGTCGACCTAGTCTAGACTTCGTATAACCGTCTCCGTGGACACGAACCGACTTACCCTAGCTACCCGTTAGGATTAGTTGGTTTATTTGGTGTTAGGTTCGACGACAAATCCTACCATCAGTGGGGTCGCGGTTGCTATCTCGGATGATTTGATCACCTCTATCACTAAGGTGTTTAATCTTTTTATTGAGGGCAGATGCCCGCAGGTTCTTGGTGAGTACATCGCTAGTGCTCCGCTCACCCCGCTAGTTAAACCGGGTGGTGGTTCGTCCTATTGCTGTGGGTACGATTTGGAGACGCCATGTGTCTAAGGTTGGTGCTGTTCTGATTTGTCCATCGCTTTGCGGTTATTTTGAGGTTCTCCAGTTTAGGGCCGGGTTTCCGGTGGAGGAGAGGCCATTTTGCACGCCTTGAATCGGTTTATTGAGGATCGAGGTGGCTACGTGGGCCTGTCCATGCTTTTGGTCGACTTCCAGAATGCGTTTAATTTGGTCGACCGAGAGATCATGTTGCGCAAGGTTTGTCGTTGTTGCCCTGTTCTTTCCCGCTAGGTCGAGTTTTGTTACTCTAGGCCTGCCAGACTTTTTTATGGGGAGCACAGCTGTCTTGTCAGGGGGTCCAACAGGGTGACCCTTTAGGCCCTCTTCTTTTCGCTTTGGTCTTACATCCTTTGATTTGTAAGATCCGGGACTCCTTTCCCTTGAGCTTGCAGGCTTGGTACTTGGACGACGGCACCATTGTTAGAGACACTTTGGTTGTGGGAAAGGTTTTGGAGTTGATTATGGAAGATGGTCCTCACTTCGGTCTTCACCTTAATGTCAAAAAAACCGTGTTTTTTGGGCCTACGGAGGACCCTAGGAATCGACTTCCTGGTGTTTTCTCCCCTGATATTTCTCGTCCATTGCGTGGTGTCAAAGTTCTTGGTGGGCCCGTCAGTGTCTGCCGTATTTTCAGTAGTAAGCTTGTGGCGAAGAGAGTTACTATGACCATTGAGCTTATGGATTCTGTTGCCAGGATTGAGGATCCACAGTGCGAGCTGTTGTTACTTCGTGCATGTAATGGTATTTCTAAGCTTTCCTTTACTCTGCGCACCTATCACCCTTCGGTTTTTGACTCGGCTAGGACCTTCGATGCGGCACTGCTGTCTACCTTGGAGTGCATTGTCATAGCGTCCGGCCCCGGGTTTGGGGACTGGCAATGGCGTCTTTCTACACTGCCCTTTAATTTTGGAGGGCTTGGTGTGTACAACGCTGGGGATGTTCTGCACTATGCCTTTTTGGCTTCTCGCCTGCAGTCCTATGCGTTGCAGGCTATGCTCCTTCGGCCTTTTAGTTGTCTTAGCTCCCGGGCCGAGCTTCGATGCGGCCTTGGCTCTGTTTAATGAGACCACCGGTTCTGACTGATAAGTGCAGTTTGTAGTGCTTTTTTCACTATGTTTTGGTCCCATTTCCTTGTGGAATCGCTCCTTGGGAGCAATTTATGGGCTTCTTATGCTTCCTTTAGTTCGTTTCAGGTTCCCGAGACCGATTTGGAAGAGTTGGAGCGATTCCGACTCTATACATACACATTTTGGAGCCAACGGAGTAAAGGAACGATGACTCGATGCCTTGGAGTCGACCCCGAGACCTTGGGACCCAATCCCGAGCTTCCGAGACCCGATCCCGAGTCCCGAGAATCGGCGAGAAACCCATGAGAAGCAAGGAGGGACCAAAGAGCTTTTAAGGGAGGCCTACAAGACCCATCCCGTTCGGGATGGGGTGCGTTTTTGAGGAAGCCACTGTGAGCCCATCCCGGTCGGGACCAACCCGTCCCGATCGGGATGACAGGGCCGTCCCGGTTGGGACCATAGACCTGCAGCGCGACTTCTTTTATTTCTTCTTCTCCTTCATTCTTGTACCCATATATATACTCCCTTATTGTATTAGTAACATATCTTATCATAGTTTAGACTCTCTTAAGCCTCCATTAAATATTCAAAACCCTAGATTTAGTTTCATCATTTAGATTAATCTTCCTTTAATCTTTGTTAATCTTTAGTTAATCCTTGTAATTAGTTCTTGTATTAAGAGGACACTTAAAGAATTCTCCAAGCTTGACATCCTTGGATTTTATTTGGGTTCTTATTTATACAAGATTGCATCTTTTCATCATCTTAGTGATGGTATAACTCTCTTTACTCTTATTCTTTGTTATTCAATCAAGTTTCATCTTTTACATATTGTTATTGTTATTGTTGTTCATAATGGATGTTTGTTTAGTGAGTTTGTTTTCTCTTATTATTGTTGGTTTCTTCTTTATAATGAGTGAGTAGTCTTCTTGTGGGGTTAGTAGGGGGATTAGGGGTAGATTATGGATGATTAGGGTTGATTAAGGGAAAAGGGTGAATCTTTGTTGTTAGTCATATTGTGGGCACTCCATGTGTTTGTTGATATGCTTGTGTGAGTTGTAGTGGCCATGCTTCCCATACTTGTGTTCATCTTCTCATTGTTTGCCTATTATGTGGAAATGTTGAGAATAGTCGTAGTCACGAGAGTGCGGACTAGGGTCAAAGTTGCGAGAGCCCGGACCCACCTTGACATCGATCTAAGTTGCGAGAGCCCGGACCGACCCTAGCAACTAGGAGACACCAATACCCTTGATCACCCCAATTACCCTTCTACTCCTATGAACCCGACCTACCCCACTTCCTTTCCATATTTGAGTTCATCTCCTTAGTTAGTCATCTTTCCATTAGTTTCATTGTTTAGTTGGTTCCTAGTTAATCATTAGTCTAGTTCTTACTTCTCCTCCACCATAGTTTTCCAATTATCATCTCTGTGTGTTTGTTTGGTGACCTAGTCTCGTTTTAGGTAGACATAGTCTAAGCCTTGCAATACCGTCCTCGTGGATACGATCCTGACTTTCCCTAGCTACCCACTAGGCTAGTTGGTTGTTTATTGTTTGTTAGGACTCACGACAAATCCTACCATCAATTTGGCGCCGTTGCCGGGGACGGTGCATTGTTTAGACTTAGTTTGCTTACTTCTAGACTTAGTTACCCTTCTTTGTGTTCTACCATCATCTCTTGTGCATATTTTCTAGTTTTTCTTGTTTTCTTAGCTTTCTTTTCTCTTTGTCTCTAGTTGTGCTTGTTTATTGTCGTTGCCTAGTGCCCATAAAGCACTAGGTGTTCTCACGTTTGTTCTAGTGTGTAGTGTATGCCTAGGAGGGGAGGCGACTTCTATCTCTTTAATCCAGAGCCGGAGAGACTCTTCGAGCCTTTCGCCAACGGACAATTAACCGGGTTAGGATCTCTCAACCAAGTGCAAGCAATACTCATCAAGGGCAAGCTCAAGGAGCTGACTTTAGCGAGTCACCTCGAGAGACGGCCGGAGGGACCTTCATCAATCCCTTCGGTAACTCTTCTTCTCCTAGTTCCCCCTCTTCATCTACATCAACACCGTCCACACCACCATCTTCTCCCTTATATCCAATCATGCCGAAGTTTTCATGTCACTCCACTTTTACGGAAGATGTCTTGCCGGGACCGAGTGCATTACCGGAAGCCTATACCGGGAATTTTGTGGCAAAGACTCAATTTATCCAACTTGTGGAGCGGAGCCCATTTAGTGGTTTGCCCACCGAAGACCCGCACCAACACATGGAGACCTTCTCCGATTATTGTGACGCTATATCTCAAACCGGGGTTACTCAAGATCAAATTCATTGGGTACTTTTCCCGTTCTCTCTTATTGGAAAAGCGAAGCAATGGATCAAGAGCCTCGATAGGGCAACCATGGGTATCGATACTTGGAAAAAGCTTGCCTTGGCGTTCTACCAAAAGTTTTACCCTCCGGAAAAGACGAATTTGCTTAGGGCCTCCATCACCGGGTTCCAACAAAGGGATGAAGAGAGCCTATATGAAGCTGGGGAGCGGTTTAAGTCTTTGGTAAGATCGTGCCCTCATCATGGACTCTCACAATGGTTCTTGGTGCAACAATTTTGGAATGGTCTTTATGAGGACTCGAGAGCTATTCTTAACATGGGCTCCAATGGTAGGTTCACCGAGGTCGATGACGACCAAACTTGGGCGAGAATCGAAGAGATGGCGGTGCATAATTCGCAATACTCTAGGCCTAGGAAGGCACGTCGAGGAGGCATGCATGAGGTTGATGCTATCACTAAGTTAAGCATTGACTTTGGAGCTCAATGGAAAACACACATGGAGACTATTGACAAGAAGCTCCAATGCCACCTCGACCAAGTCCAAGGCACTAGTTCCTCCCACCATCAACCGATTCAAGAAGTGAATGCTTTGGGATTTGCACCTCCTATGCCTTATCTTGGGATGTGTGATACTTGTGGAATCGTTGGTCATGACCCTATGAATTGTAGAGGAAGTATTGAGCAAGTGAACGCATTTCAAGCGTTCAAGCTAGGTGCCTCCTACTCTAATCAATACCAAGCTTCCAATCAAGTCCCTCAACAACAAGCACTTCAACATCAACAACAACATCGTCCCTATGTTCCACCTCCCTTAAGGGACAACAACCAAGGTTACCAAGGTTATGTGGGTAATCCAAGACCCTTCAACAACTTCAAGCAAAACAACCAAGGTACCTTCCACAACAACAATCAAGGGTTCCAACAAGGGAACTTCAATCAAGGCGGTTTCCAAGGAAACCAAAACTTTCAAAGACAACAAAACCACAACCAAGGCCTTAATCAAGGCAATTCTCATGGGTTCCAAGGGAACCATCAACAGCAACAACAAGCAACTCAAGGAAATCAACAACAAAGCAAGCCTAGGAGCCGGTCTCCTATTCATGACTATGGTACTCCATTAGCCCTCACCGATACTCCGCATAATCCATCATCCCCACCACGGGATTTCGACATACAAAAGCAAATGTTGGATATGCAAAGAAGTACTCAAGACATGCAAAGGAGTCAATTGGAGACACAAATGTCACAACAAGGAATCATTGCTCAAATTCTAATGGATAACAAGGAAATGAAAACTCACATGAAGATGATTGAGAATCAAGTATCACAACTTGCATCGGGAAGTTCTTCAAGACAAAGAGGGCAATTACCTCCTCAAGGTGAAACTCCAAATTTTGAGCATGTCAACGCCATCACCTTAAGGAGCGGTGCCACCTATAATCCTCCCGTGTTTCCTAGTGAGCAACAAGCAATGAAGGAAGTTGTGTCTCCAATTCAAGAAGATTCAAGCTCGAAAAATCCAATGGAGGAGCAAGTTCTTTGGGAAACTGAAAAACCCCAAGAAGACAACCCTCCCCCACTTCAAGGGAAAGACAAGGGTAAAAGGAAGGTGTCATTTGAGGAATCCACCCCTATTGAGCAAAACGAGTACCAAATCAAGTTGCCGTTCCCATCAAGGAAAATGAAGACTAAGGTAGATACTCAATACGACAAGTTCCTTAACATTGTGAAGCAATTGGATGTTAGTGTCCCGTTCACCGAGTTACTTACCCAAATCCCGGCATATGGGAAATTCATGCGGGAAATCCTAGCTAGGAAGAGGTCCATCGACAAGGAAGAGACGGTAGCGTTCACGAGGCTGGTGAGCGAGCTTATTCAAGGTTCCACGCTTCCGAAGTTGAAGGATCCGGGTAGTTTCTCGATTCCTTTCACCATAGGCAATTTCATGATCAAGAATGCATTATGTGACTTGGGCGCGAGTGTGAGCATCATTCCCTACTCTATTTTTTACCGACTACGGATGAAGGAGTTGAAATGTACGTCCATTACACTCCAAATGGCCGATAAATCTCTTAACCGACCATTGGGAATGCTTGAGGATGTGCCGGTACGAATAGGGAAATTCTTCATTCCGGTCGATTTCATTGTGCTCGATATGCCGGAGGATGCAAACACTCCCATTATTCTTGGGCGCCCATTTCTACACACCGCGGGTGCCATGATCGATGTGAAGAACGGTAGGATCACATTTGAGTTAGGCGAGGAAAAGATTGTGTTCGACCTCCAAGGCAACACTTCGCCTACTAAGGATGAATCATGCAATATGATCCAAACCAAGAAAGACATCGATCTAGGGGGTGAGCCGGGACAAAGCTTGAAGAAGTACTCTTATGTACTTGAAGATGATGACTCCGAGAGTGAGGAGGATGAGAGCCCACATCATGGGTTAGGTGACAAATGCAATGACAAGGAGCAAGATGAGCCTCCCTTGGGGCCACATGAGGATCGTTGGACGTTGGGTATATCCCGAACGATCGCAAGTACAAGTTCAAGCCATTGAAATTAGTAGATCGGGATGCTCCGGGAACGTCTAAGCAAGGTCATGAAGAGCCTTGGTTTGTGGACAGTTATATCTCGAGCCTAATTGAAGACTTTGCTAAGGCCTTTGACTTATTCCTACATGCCCTTGATGGAGATGGAATCGGTTTGGAGGTTGTTGAAAAAGAATGAAGAGAGCACCATCCTTGGTTTGACGGAGTTCCACAAGAACCGTCTCATTGTATATATCCTTGTATTGTATTTTCTTTGGTTTTTCTTGGTGAATTCTTGTAATATTGGATTATTGATGATCGATGCGAGGGAGAGAGTTTGATGTTGAGTTTGAGTTTGTTTGATAGGTATGAAGTGAGAATGCTTCCTAGAGGAGAATGGCTATGATAGAGCTAAGGTTGTAAGCACGAGGATCGGGTTTTTGAAGCTTGGAGCAAGCTTTTGGGATAGTGGAAGTTGAAGAAGGCCCATCCCGACCGGGATGAGGCGTCCCGACCGGGAAGGGTGAGGCATCCCGACCGGGAAGGGTGCCGTCCCGATCGGGATGGGTGTACCAAATTTCGAGCATGCTGTGGGTCCGTCCCGACCGGGATGAGGGCGTCCCGACCGGGATGAGGGCGTCCCGACCGGGATGAGGGCGTTCCGACCGGGACGAGTGAGGTAACCCGACCGGGACCAACCATCCCGACCGGGATGGTCCTCTACTCCCCCTTTGTGTTTCTTCTTCGACAATTGACTCCACCCAACCATTTTATGCCCCCTCCCAACCTCCCTAGCTATCCTAGCCTTATCATATGCCCCATGTACTTCATTGTCATGCCCTCACTCCATTTCTTATCCACTTTACACCGACTCTCACATCAAATCCCATCCCCTCGCACCATTACTA
Organism: Agrostemma githago; assembly: GCA_958450325.1. Taxonomy (NCBI): domain Eukaryota; kingdom Viridiplantae; phylum Streptophyta; class Magnoliopsida; order Caryophyllales; family Caryophyllaceae; genus Agrostemma; species Agrostemma githago. The sequence goes on from OY288256.1 coordinate 31,436,386, forward strand.
CCCCGACCGTGAGTTCTTCTTGAGTGTGAAGCGAGATGGCAACCGAGAAGACAAGCGACAAGCCTCTAATGATCATCGAGACGATGGAGCAAGTGAGTTACTAACCGCTCGGTTTGGGTAACTATCCTTACTTTTCCGTCTTTTTATCGCTTGTATTCTCTTATTTGCCCCCTTCCCCTTGAGTCACGGTATCTTAGTGGCCTTCGAGGCCGTAGTATGGTTACTCCTGACTCCCGATGACGTGATTACGTCGGGAGTCGATCGATTAATCCAATTGTACAAGATTTCACCCCTTTTTTAGTAGTTAGTCGGATTTGGACGGAATCCGGGCTAGGTGACTTGATTACACCTAGCCCTCCCCTCCCATTTCCTTTTATTTCTTTCTTTTTATTTTCTTCTCCCTTCCATATCTTTTCTTGTCTTGGCCCATGGTGACTTGACTACACCCCGGCCGGACACTTTCTACCCTTTTCTCCACTTTTCTTTTTGATTTTTAGCTTTATTTTCGTAGTTTCTTTTCTTTTTCTTTTGTCTCTCCGCACACTACGATTGAGCATATGAGAACATTGCTTGGTTTAAGTGTGGGGGAGCGATATTCTATCGTAGTTAGTTTTATTTTTCCCTTTTTCGAAAAACCTTCAAAACCCTAAAAATTTGAAAAAAATGTCACAAAAATCGAAAAGATTTTCTTTTGTGTATTTTTCCCTTTATGTTTTTGTGTCGTGTTTTTGTTTTGTATTGTGTGTGTTTTGCCTCCCTTTTTCCTTAGAGGTTGCTTTAATCACCGATAACGTTGGAAAGCTTTAAAGACATCCGGTAACCTCTTCTATTCCTTCTTTCTCTCCTTTGTCTCTTGTGGAGTTTGCAGGAGATTGTGATGTTGTGTGCTCGGGTGGAGCTTTGTGCATATTGGTGGATGATTTGGTGACTTGTATGGAATATCGGGGTGGTTTTTGTTATATGTTTGTTTTGTTATGTTTTGTTTTTGTTGCCTTTGTTTCTTTTCCTCTCGTTTTCGTCATGTCTTTTATTTTGTGTTGTGTTGTGTTGTGTTGTGTGTCATGTGTGTAAACCGTTTTCAAAAACCCGATTTAGAGGCTAGTGTGCGAGTGCTTACTTTCCCTTCCTAGTAGTATAAATCGAGTCTTGGACTTTACTCTAGTAGAATGACCCTAAATCAATGAATTCGTTGGTCCTTTACCTTGAGTCCACCTAGCTTACTTGGGATTTACTGCGGGATTTGCACTTTTGACCATATGACCACCCACGGTGTGAAAAGGCCTTGGTTACCGAGTCTCGTCCCTTAGGTGACCGTGTTTAGGATCGCTTGATTAGTCCAAGTTCTCCCCTTTTTGTGGGTTTGAAGGGAAGGCGCCGTCCCGACTCACCCATTTCCCTACCTCCTACACATATCACAAAATAAATTGCAATTTGTTGATTCTCTCTTTCTTAATTGTCAAGAAATGCCAAAAAGCCAAATCTCGCCAAAAAAGGGCAAAGAAAAGAAAAGACAAAAAAACAAAAGAAAGAAAAATGAAAGAAAGAAAAGAATGAAGAAAAAGAAAAGGCACAAAAGCCAAAAAGAAAATAGAAAAGAGGAAAAAGAAATGGCATGGCAACAAACAAACAAATCAAAATGTCGAAAAGAAAGAAAATGTCAAAAGAAAACCCGTCTCACAAAAAGGAATCCCCACAAAAATAAGCCTTTTTCCGACTTTTGCAGTGAAGAGCCTACCAAAGGACCGAGTCCCGAGGAAGGATGATAGCGGCATTAGTCGGTCTTCCCTCATTTTGCATGTTTTCCACCTTTTTACTTGGACTAGTTAGGTGGTTTTGGACACGGGACGACCCTCTTGGCTCACGCTAAAGGGGGCGGGATCTCATTTACCTATAGTGTCGACTAACACCGTGGTTCATCCTTTTTCCACTCCGCCGATCGTCCCGTAGTACGTTTTTAGAAAGTTAGGAGGACCTAGGTAAGTTACCAACGTTTTTGTTGCTTTATCGTCATACTATTAGGGTCTAGTCCACCTTGATTTATATTGCTAGCTTAGAAACGTTGTCACTTACCTCGAGTCCTAAACCGGTGTCTCACTCACCACTTTTAGAGGGAAGCGGTATTTCTTTTGTGTTGGGTGCAACCGTCTAAGTGTTTGTTTGTGTGTTTGTGTCCGGTTGCATCCGCGGTTTTGTCGCAAGACCCCACTTGCCTTGAGGTGTGCAACTTTCCTCTAAGTGCACTCACGTGAGTTGAAAGGGCATTGGGTGCGCTAATACCCACTTGGCTAGTTTAGTACTTAGTTTGTGCTTACTCAAGGGCGAGTATGGGTTAAGTGTGGGGGAGTTGATAAGTGTAGTTTGTAGTGCCTTTTTCACTATGTTTTGGTCCCATTTCCTTGTGGAAGAGCTCCTTGGGAACGATTTATGGGCTTCTTATGCTTCCTTTAGTTCGTTTCAGGTTCCCGAGACCGATTTGGAAGAGTTGGAGCGATTCCGACTCTATACATACACATTTTGGAGCCAACGGAGTAAAGAAACGATGACTCGATGCCTTGGAGTCGACCCCGAGACCTTGGGACCCAATCCCGAGCCTCCGAGACCCGATCCCGAGTCCCGAGAATCGGCGAGAAACCCATGAGAGGCAAGGAGGGACCAAAGAGCTCTTAAGGGAGGCCTACAAGACCCATCCCGTTCGGGATGGCCTCATCCCGTTCGGGATGGGGTGCGCTTTTGAGGAAGCCACTGTGAGCCCATCCCGGTCGGGACCAACCCGTCCCGATCGGGATGACAGGGCCGTCCGGGTCGGGACCAACCCGTCCCGGTCGGGACCGTAGACCTGCAGCGTGACTTCTTTTATTTCTTCTCCTTCATTCTTGTACCCATATATATACTCCCTTCTTGTATTAGTAACATATCTTATCATAGTTTAGACTCTCTTAAGCCTCCATTAGACATTCAAAACCCTAGATTTAGTTTCATCATTTAGATTAATCTTCCTTTAATCTTTGTTAATCTTTAGTTAATCCTTGTAATTAGTTCTTGTATTAAGAGGATACTTGAAGAAATCTCCAAGCTTGAAATCCTTGGGTTTTATTTGGGTTCTTATTTATACAAGATTGCATCTTTTCATCATCTTAGTGTTGGTATAACTCTCTTTACTCTTATTCTTTGTTATTCAATCAAGTTTCATCTTTTACATATTGTTATTGTTATTGTTGTTCATAATGGATGTTTGTTTAGTGAGTTTGTTTTCTCTTATTATTGTTGGTTTCTTCTTTATAATGAGTGAGTAGTCTTCTTGTGGGGTTAGTAGGGGGATTAGGGGTAGATTATGGATGATTAGGGTTGATTAAGGGAAAAGGGTGAATCTTTGTTGTTAGTCATATTGTGGGCACTCCATGTGTTTGTGATATGCTTGTGTGAGTTGTAGTGGCCATGCTTCCCATACTTGTGTTCATCTTCTCATTGTTTGCCTATTATGTGGAAATGTTGAGAATAGTCGTAGTCACGAGAGTGCGGACTAGGGTCTAAGTTGCGAGAGCCCGGACCCACCTTGACATCGGTCTAAGTTGCGAGAGCCCGGACCGACCCTAGCAACTAGGAGACACCAATACCCTTGATCACCCCAATTATCCTTCTACTCCTATGAACCCGACCTACCCCACTTCCTTTCCATATTTGAGTTCATCTCCTTAGTTAGTCATCTTTCCATTAGTTTCATTGTTTAGTTGGTTCCTAGTTAATCATTAGTCTAGTTCTTACTTCTCCTCCACCATAGTTTTCCAATTATCATCTCTTTGTGTTTGTTTCGTGACCTAGTCTTGTTTTAGGTAGACATAGTCTAAGCCTTGCAATACCGTCCTCGTGGATACGATCCCGACTTGCCCTAGCTACCCACTAGGCTAGTTGGTTATTTATTGTTGGTTAGGACTTACGACAAATCCTACCATCACTGACCTTCCCCGTAACCCTACTTGCTACTTGGTTTCCGTGTTATTTTAAAAAAACCATCTTTTCAAAATGTCAAGTTTTCAAAAACTCAAAATGCTGCAGAAATTTAGACTTAAGATTTGACTCAAAATAGGCTATTTTTAGCCGATATGCTACCCATTTTGAAACTCAAAATTCTCGACTTTTCAAAAAAAAAAAATCGGTCAGGTCGGCATGATGCCAATTTCAATAGTCAGGATCGTCCTTCGAATTTTCATAATTCAACCCTTTTAAAAAAAAAACCTTCCTCATTATAGGACCTACCATAATCCGTGTGTCGGATATTTTCATAATTCGTCGAAGGTCTATAGCGTCGAAATTCCGTTTTCAATTTTCGAACTCTCAGTCGAAACTTCGTCGATCCTATATCACAGGTTTCTTCCCCATCCCAAGTTCGCCTTGTCTTAAAAGCATGACCACCCTACGTAGGGCATACCCCTAAAAGGGAAGGTCTGTCTAGACACTTGAGTCCAAAGTCTAGGGAAATCTCACGTGATCCTCCCTTCGAACAGGACTAGGCCCACATGGCCAAATCCTAAGGGAGTCATACCACCCATTTGTCACCCGTCTAGTCGTTTTCTCTCGTTTCGTTTTCCTTTGCTCAAGATGTTTTGATTCCAAGATCTGGGCCCAAAGTTTCTGATTACGTGGTATTCTTCCAGACATACCACTTTCAACTAGGCTCAAAATGGAACAATCAATGAGTGAATTGAAGACCATGATGGAAACCATGGTCAACAAGCAAACTGAGGTCGAAAGTCAACATGTAGCCATAAGAGCCGATCAAGCGGCTACGAATGCTCGTCTGGCCGCTGTAGAGCAAGGGAAACCTAACTTTCTGTTTGCAGACACTGGACCCATGGTTGAACTGATCACCGCGGTGCGCCGGTTAGAGGAACAGGTCTATCTGTCCAGGGGTAACAACATCCACACGAGGGTAACTGCCTGCGAACCTGAATCTCACGGGTTTGCCAATGTTCGAGGGGACTGAAGACCCGTCACTCCATATACGGGCCTTCAATCAAAGAATTTATGGCTATAAAGGGGGTAGATTCTAGCATGTTTAAGAATCTATTCATCGTGTCCCTCGAGAAACACCCAAGGGCCTGGTACTACAGGCTAGACCCGAACACTACAAGAAACTAGTGTCATTCCTACGGACCTAATTCGTAGGAAACACGGTCATTTCATCGGAATAACCACTTTCCTACAGAAAATTCGTAGGAACTAATCCGTCGGTATAATTCGTCGGAAATAAATTTTTTCCTACGGTAGATTTTGTAAGAATTAACTTTCCCACGGAAATTTTCGTAGGAACGGTTCGTCACATGAAGTTGTTGACCAAAATATTGGTCCTACGGTACCTCGTCGGAAGGTCTAAATTTCCTACAAAAATTTCGTTGTAACAACCCGGATTTTTAAAAAGTAATTAATAATATCAATAGTATAAATAATAGGGTCAAGGGTGGCGGAAACACCCGACTAAATCCGAATCATTACTATCTCGACAGTCAAACTATTACATTATTCAAAAGTGTTCAAAATGAAAATCAAAAGAAACTTAAGTAAAGGTCTCTCTCCACAGGTCTTCCCCAACATCATCACATTCAACATCATCTCGAAAGACCTGAAAGGGGGGGGGGGTCCACAGTCAGTGGGGAGCAACTAGATGTTCTCCCAGTCAGGGTTATAACAAGTTGAACATGAATAGCAATAATAATGAGAGATAACATAGTCAAACGACATGTGAAGATATCAATACACATGACCAACATGTTATTAGACACGGTCATATAATTTAATGCAATCCATAAATAATCATAACGATCGAGATAGATACTATGTATCCATCCACACAAGTCGGAGTAAGTAACAACAGACTTCATACAAAGATGTATAGGACATAGAATGAACACCGGCTAGAGTATGTAACTGATACTCTAACTAGTCAGAGCGTGTAACTGACCCTCTGACACGGAGCGTGTAACTGACCCTCCGTTTTGTGAAGTATGTAACCGATACTCCACGGTACTATGTATAGCGTGTAACTGACGACTATATGTCTTAGACCTGGCCAGAGCTCTCAACGCAGTAACTGTACGTCGAACGACACACGGGAACCTTGAACGTGTAACTGACGAATCTGGACCCACCGAACATAGACCAATTAAACCTCTTGCGAGCAGTATTGGTTCATTCCGATAGTATGTAACTGATACTACCGTCATCTATATCACTAAAAATCATGTATGTTGCACAGTGTAACTGACTGCCAACTGCGTGAGCAACCTCACGACTTCTACATAGTACAGTGTAACTGACTGCACTATGTAGTAATCAGACCTAGTGTAGTGTCACTGACTATACCAGGGAAAATCAGGCCCTAGATAGTGTAACAGACTATACCAAGTATTACTCATTCATGATAAACATCACGACTCAAACGTAGAACAATGTAACTGATTGTTGTAAAGGAATGAGTATAGAAGTAATCAAACAACGATAACATAATGAAGCTATAGCACAACCGACTATAACCTTCAAATAGTAATAGGGTTAAGGTCTAACGGACTATAACCCTGAACATCTAACATGTATTAGTATTCAAGGTCAAGGTAAGGCTACATTAACCTTGTCTACTAAACTGAAGTTATGTATATAACGTCAACCCGAAGGTGGTGTCATAGTATAACTACTATAACGTCAACTTCAAGTTAAGATTACATTAACCTCGACTATAACCTTGTGAGGTTATCTTAACCTCAGTGAGATTATAGCTTCGTAATGGTGTTACGTAATCCTCAAGTGAAGGGTATCGTAACTTCCCATTGAAGTTACTTGACTTCAAGTAAGGTTACATTAACCCTGTTATAACCTCGTGAGGTTACGTTAACCTCCGTGAGATTATAACTCGCAATAAGGTTAATTACATTAACCTCGTGTGAAGTTGTATAGTAACTTTCCAATAAAGTTACGTAAACCTCAACTAAGGTTACCTTAACCTTGATCATAACCTCGTGGAGTCACTTAAATTGATCTCCATCGAGACTTCAATAAAGTTACTTCCCAATGAAGAGACTTCAATAAATTGACTCCGCATTGAAGTTACCTTAACCTTAAGTGAAGTTTTATAGTAACTTCCCAATAAAGTTACATGATCTTCAATCAAGGTTAGATTAACCCCAACCCTAACCTCCACATCGGGTGATGATAGGACGAGTCATCTAACACTTAGGGTTGGAACCCTAAAGCCATCGATGAAACAACCCTAGCATCTCCAAAGGGAGAGGCCAAGCGGCTCACGTACGAATTTTAGATGTTACAACAGATTAGATCTAACAATTCTAATATAAGAGAAAATGACAATTATAGATCTAACGATAATAATAAATATTCAATTAACATGCTAATTAATTAGACTCTTTAAATCATGAATAAAGACACAACACAAATCAATTAAATCATGTTACAAATCATTAAAATCACACAACACATTCAAAATGCATAAACATGAAAAGAATCACATCTAGTTACCAATTTGTGATTTAATCAACGATCTTTTCTTCAACAATAAAAACGTCTTCCCACGGGCACATCTCCTTGTCTATACCGTCATCAATCACGTGCCAACACCAAACAAAACCCTAATTAAACACTAATAAAAACAATTACGAAAAACTAGCGCGAAAGGGAGTGAAACTTACGAAACAATGCAAAGGATTGCGCTAGGATCGATTAGGATTCGAAAGGGATGAAGATCAACTCTTTAATGAAGAGGAGGAGGCACGAACGTATGAAGAAGGAGGAGGTATGTGGCGTGGCTAGGAGTAAAAGAAGAGAGGAGAGGGTGAAAACCTAGAATTAGGGTTTGCAAATGAGAAGAAGAGGTGAAACTCTCACCCTAATCACCTATATATAGGCAAGATTATGGGCAAACCTTACTTGGGCCCAAATCCCAATGCTCCATCATCAATCCACACATGGGAAGCAAGAATGGGTTAGCCTTGGCCCACATTCCAAGCTAAACCGACCAAAGGTTACAAGGATACGGTTTTTGGACAATTAAACCGGAAAAGGGAATATCCGAATAGAAAAATTATAGGAATTGAATTAAATAAATAATATCGGATATTAGAATATATGAAATGTAATAAATAATTATGTCCGAAAATTCGGGGTGTTACAATCCAACCCCCTAAAAAGAAGTTTCGTCCTCGAAACTTGAAGTTCAAAGACAAGATCAAAAGAATATAAGAATTACAAGTGATCATCACCACAAGTCGTCTCGGATTTCAAACCACTGCGCACTCTGATCCTTATAAACATTCAAACCACAAAAGTGTATCTTAAGTCCTCAATGTTAAACAATCATTATCCATTCTAAAACCTAAATCACATTAATCCCAAATAATCGGAACCCAAAATCTTCGCTAAATCAATAGCATCTTCCAAATAGTCGTCTATTTTATCACGATATGACCTTATCGAGTAAAACTGGTCAACATTTCCACACCAGCATCACCTTAATCATGTGGTTAACTCTCATAAATACCATTACATCTCAGATCCCATAATATCAATGATTGCCTTACGTTCACCAAGTATTCTCAATACCCTTAAGTAATACTCATCGATGTACAACATCTTATCCCATGAATTACTAACTTCTACTCCATTTATTTCAAACATTATCCACAAATATCAGCCATCATTCCAAAACATATATACTCTCTCATAATTTGTACGAACTTATTACTATACACCACAAAAGATGAAATCGACCAGAGTTCCATATAGATAATCTTTAAACGAAAAATATCTTCTGAATGACCAAGAAAACTCTTATGTTCACTGGATCCATTAGAACTATCGCTACTTTAATATCCTCAAAGTAAGTAGTGATTACTATCATCCACAACTCTAATGCTCAAAATCCTTTAATATAATATCACAAATCTTCTCGGTATATGTATTACTGTCCAAATCCACAAATTTATGACCTTAAATCTGATTATAACTATCACAAACTCAATGCAACCTCAATCTCATGGCATAATTATTAGCCACACGCACAAAATCCAATCACTTCCTTTGAACACATCTGATCACATTATTCCTAGGCACCCAAACAATCATACACCTTTAGTCAAGCTAGTACTCAATGTAACACAATATTACTAGTCCATTGATAATGCAATTCCACAAAAGCATTGAATCATAATATCACCATACAAATCTCATCATGAATATAACGACCAAGCTTATAACCTCAATTTTTAATTACAATTTGCTATCCATCAATAAATATTTTAACCTTAAAAGTCCATCAAATGAAAGCCCTTAAATCTATGTCCTTCAATAAATGACTCATGCACTTAAATGAAACACCATATCTCCAAAGTTTTCTATATAGCTTCCAAAAGAAGAAATTAACATCCGCGTGCCCTTAATGTAATAACATCCTCAAACTTTCTAAGCTTGGTATAAGACCTTAAATACAATACTTCCAAAACACCATATATTACCCCAATTCATACTCTTATACTATGTTCTATGCTCTCAACATCAATTAACCCAACCTCAAACTCGAAGTATAAACATTTCGCCAAAGGATCCAAACTTCCACTATGAGATGATCACAAGTAGTTATGAAGAAGGAATCAAAAGTTTTCACATAACCATGAAAGAAAAACGAGCACGTGAAAAAAAATGAAATATTTTTGTGCAATACCACAAGGTAAAAAGTTTGAGAAGCTGCAGTAGAAGGTGAGATCAAGGTGAAAGAAAAATTACAAAAAGTTGAAGGAAGAGAAAGTTGGAGTTGAAATAATGATCAAATAGAGGGTATCGAAAGATCAAACATAAAAGACAAATATAAAAGGAAACTTTTTGTTGGTATGAAAATATGAGAGGCACAGTTGATACGATCAAGGCGACAAGGATAGATGACTCAAGACAATTCCATCTAACCGAAGACGACACCTTATTAACATAAATAAAGCACGAAAATCAGGTTCTTACAATTCTCGTACAATCATCACTCAAGGTATCTCTGTCTCACAGCAACCTTTAATCATATTATCATACTACCTCAAGACAAACAAATCTCTATGTAATTGTCCCTTCACAATCACTATGTTCCTCAGATAATCATTCTCTAGACTATTAAGTCCCAATACCATCATTTAATCATATATAACAAATAACACCGTAGGAATCCTCTGCATCCTAAAATGACAAATATCACGATTCATTATATCCATCTTCAATATGGTTGTTTACGAAATCAACGCTTTAAACATTAACATCTCATAAGTTCATAAGTCATACTCCTTCCCTTCCACTTGATCCTTAAAAGTCATGGTCATTAAATAAGTCCTCAATAAATAAATCATAAGTTCATTTCGTCAAACATTGATTGCCATTAATGGTTCTTACTCCTCGAATATGGTATTTCAATTCACGACAAGCCTAGTTCCCAAAATTCTCATCATTCAATGTAAATCCACAATAACCTTCAATTCAGTACCATCATCATGTTCTTAATCAATAAGTAACCCACATAACCTATTTCCTTAAAACAAATTTCAATATTCTATTAATTACAAGCATAAGTCGCAATACTCCCAAAGATAAACCTATCCATCAGGTCTCTCACTCCTTATAAAATCATGAAAGCATAGTCGTACATCTTACACCATACACAAACACTCAATGTCATCAATACACATTTCCTCAAAAATAAAAGGACTTAACACTCATAATCCCAAAGTAAACATCGTCATAACAACCTCTATTCCCAAGGTAAACTTCATCCCAACAATCTCTAATCCCAAAGGAAACATCATCTCACAACCCTTAATCCCAAATTAGACTTCTTCGCGACCAAACTCTTGATAATAATTGCTCTTTTCTTTCATACTTGAACATTATCTCCAAATACAATCAATTCTAACTTATTAAGTCAAGACTAAATCACAACAGGAAAACTCTCAAAGTTACCTTAAGAAGAGACGACACTAAGTGATCCAAAAGGATAACAGTAAGAGAAGAGTAAGCTCAGGATATCAAGGATTAAAAATTTTGTCAAACATATAACCAAAAGCACGATGTGTATGTAACATTAAAGATATATTTTTCCAAAAATAACCGTGATTCAAGTCAACAAAGCGTGCTTGAAAACGTCTTTACACGAACCATGCACTTAATGCAATTAATAACGATAGACATTAAGGCATAAACAATCAAAAACATGAACAAACACATGTAACATAGTCAATAACGAGACGAAACATTAAGGCATAAAGAAGTAAGTACATGATCAACACACGTAATGCAGTTAATAACAATATGGAACACTAAGGCGTAAACAAATAAATCCTTAATTGTTTCTACCCCCATTTACTCTCAGTCAATTACTAAGTCAAGTTATTCTTTTAATGATTAAGCAAGAGTTGGGAGCGTGTTCGCTCTGATACCAACTGTAACAACCCGGATTTAAAAAGACTAAATAATAATATCAATAGTATGAATAATAGGGTCAAGGGTGGCGGAAACACCCGACCAAATCCGAATCATTACTATCTCGACAGTCAAACTATTACATTATTCAAAAGTGTTCAAAACGAAAATCGAAAGAAACTTAAGTAAAGGTCTCTCTCCACAAGTCTTCCCCAACATCATCACATTCAACATCATCTCGAAAGACCTGAAAGGGGGGGGGGGGTCCACAGTCAGTGGGGAGCAACTAGATGTTCTCCCAGTCATGGTTATAACAAGTTGAACATGAATAGCAATAATAATGAGAGATAACATAGTCAAACGACATGTGAAGATATCAATACACATAACCAACATGTTATTAGACACGGTCATATAATTTAATGCAATCCATAAATAATCATAACGATCGAGATAGATACTATGTATCCATCCACACAAGTCGGAGTAAGTAACAGCAGACTTCATACAAAGATGTATAGGACATAGAATGAACACCGGCTAGAGTATGTAACTGATACTCTAACTAGTCAGAGCGTGTAACTGACCCTCTGACACGGAGCGTGTAACTGACCCTCCGTTTTGTGAAGTATATAACCGATACTCCACGGTACTATGTATAGCGTGTAACTGACGACTATATGTCTTAGACCTGGCCAGAGCTCTCAACACAGTAACTGTACGTCGAACGACACACGGGAACCCAGAACGTGTAACTGACGAATCTGGACCCACCGAACATAGACCAATTAAACCTCTTGCGAGCAGTATTGGTTCATTCCGATAGTATGTAACTGATACTACCGTCATCTATATCACTAACAATCATGTATGTTGCACAGTGTAACTGACTGCCAACTGCGTGAGCAACCTCACGACTTCTACGTAGTACAGTGTAACTGACTGTACTATGTAGTAATCAGACCTAGTATAGTGTCACTGACTATACCAGGGAAAATCAGGCCCTAGATAGTGTAACAGACTATACCAAGTATTAATCATTCATGATAAACATCACGACTCAAACGTAGAACAATGTAACTGATTGTTCTAAAGGAATGAGTATAGAAGTAATCAAACAACGATAACATAATGAAGCTATAGCACAACTGACTATAACCTTCAAATAGTAATAGGGTTATGGTCTAACGGATTATAACCCTGAACATCTAACGTGTATTAGTATTCAAGGTCAAGGTAAGGCTACATTAACCTTGTCTACTAAACTGAAGTTATGTATATAACGTCAACCCGAAGGTGGTGTCATAGTATAACTACTATAACGTCAACTTCAAGTTAAGATTACATTAACCTCGACTATAACCTTGTGAGGTTATCTTAACCTCAGTGAGATTATAGCTTCGTAATGGTGTTACGTAATCCTCAAGTGAAGGGTATCGTAACTTCCCATTGAAGTTACTTGACTTCAAGTAAGGTTACATTAACCCTGTTATAACCTCGTGAGGTTACGTTAACCTCCGTGAGATTATAACTCGCAATAAGGTTAATTACATTAACCTCGTGTGAAGTTGTATAGTAACTTTCCAATAAAGTTACGTAAACCTCAACTAAGGTTACCTTAACCTTGATCATAACCTCGTGGAGTCACTTAAATTGATCCCCATCGAGACTATAACCCTGCATTGAAGTTACCTTAACCTTAAGTGAAGTTGTATAGTAACTTCCCAATAAAGTTACATGATCTTCAATCAAGGTTAGATTAACCCCAGCCCTAACCTCCACATCGCGTGATGATAGGACGAGTCATCTATCACTTAAGGTTGGAACCCTGAAGCCATCGATGAAACAACCCTAGCATCTCCAAAGGGAGAGGCCAAGCAGCTCACGTACGAATTTTAGATGTTACAACAGATTAGATCTAACAATTCTAATATAAGAGAAAATGACAATTATAGATCTAACGATAAAAATAAATATTCAATTAACATTCTAATTAATTAGACTCTTTAAATCATGAATAAAGACACAACACAAATCAATTAAATCATGTTACAAATCAATAAAATCACACAACACATTCAAAATGCATAAACATGAAAAGAATCACATCTAGTTACCAATTTGCGATTTAATCAACGATCTTTTCTTCAACGATAAAAACGTCTTCCCACGGGCACATCTCCTTGTCTATACCGTCATCAATCACGTGCCAACACCAAACAAAACCCTAATTAAACACTAATAAAAACAATTACGAAAAACTAGCGCGAAAGGGAGTGAAACTTACGAAACAATGCAAAGGATTGCGCTAGGATCGAGTAGGATTCGAAAGGGATGAAGATCAACTCTTTAATGAAGAGGAGGAGGCACGAAAGTATGGAGAAGGAGGAGGTATGTGGCGTGGCTAGGAGTAAAAGAAGAGAGGAGAGGGTGAAAACCTAGAATTAGGGTTTGCAAATGAGAAGAAGAGGTGAAACTCTCACCCTAATCACCTATATATAGGCAAGATCATGGGCAAACCCTACTTGGGCCCAAATCCCAATGCTCCATCATCAATCCACACATGAGAAGCAAGAATGGGTTAGCCTTGGCCCACATTCCAAGCTAAACCGACAAAAGGTTACAAGGATACATGGACAATTAAACCGGAAAAGGGAATATTCGAATAGAAAAATTATAGGACTTGAATTAAATAAATAATTTCGGATATTAGAATATATGAAATGTAATAAATAATTATGTCCGAAAATTCGGGGTGTTACAATGTAGCCTAATACTTTTTCTGTCGGAATTAAAATTCGATGATTAATTTTTCAGAACCAATGATTTCCATTGGATAAATAGCTGATTTTCACTAGTACAAAAATAGTATTCCGTAAAAAGTAGGAAATGGTTTTACAAATACAGATTATTAATGTACTTCATTAATATTATACACATTAGTTACAAAGCAAATCAAATTAAAAAAATATTACAAATAAATATTTCTTGTGAGGTTGTTCCTTTCTTTCTCGCCTTACGCATGGAGGCGGCGAATGTAACAGTAGCTCGTCGGGTATAGAAACATGCTCATTGAAATCTAGCCCAATCATTGAAATAATGTTTTCCTCTTTCAAGACGTTAAATATTCTGAAGAAGTAACGATAGCATGGATAAAGTGGTGAATAGGCATGGTTTTGCAACACTGTAACTTAAACAAAGAAATAGAGGGCAGAATTAGTTTAAATAATCTTCCAGCAATCCCTAAGGGTTTATATATGAGAAAGACAACACATATTTTCATTGTTTTGCTCAAAGAAACAAATGTTCTCAATCGATGTACCAATGCTCAACACCTACATGGCACAAGATACACAAATGAACATCTATATATCATAAATTTGTTTTGAGGAAGATTACACTCTTCTTATATTGTAGGCTTTCAGCAAAGGAAGTTAATTCTTAGTCTAGAGAATAAAAACAAGACAATGGAAACAAAAGCCAATAATATAGTCAGTTGACTAACTGATTCCATATGGTCGTACTCATTTATTTCTCCTGTACTGTCAAAGGTTAACAATAAACCATCGTCTGATGCATCAAAACCGGTATTAAACTGGACCTAGTAATTAAAAGAGTTAACCCGCAGAAAAAAATTACACAGTGGTGAATTTAGCTAAGATATTACGTGGCAGAGCTATTATCTTCCGGTGGTGTAGCCAGTTCATACCTGAAACATCTTTAGTATGAGATTGTTCAAATCATGCAACTTGATTTTTGCTCCTCCAATCCCATAGAAATTCCTTAATCAGATTAGAAGCGACAGAAAACTTAAAGGTGAAAAATTGTTCTAAACCTAGTTAACATATTACAGAAAACCAAATAAATTAGAAGCGATAGAAACTTAAATTAACTCAAATTAAACATAAAGGTAAAAAATTGAGCGAAACACAGTTGATAAGATGATGAAATTGAAATAGGGAAAAGAAGACCTTGATGTTAATTTTTCTTGAAGGGTGAGTACTTTTGTTGATTATCATCCTATGCATCTGGTGTGGGTGGTCAATTCACCGAGTGCCTCCTGTTAACCACCAAAATTAATCAGAATTGAGAGGATTTACATTGGTGAGGAGAGTATAGGATAACTCATGTCAATAGATGGATGTTATTGAGGTTAGGAAACGAGAATAAGAAGACAAGTTTTCATAGAGGTGAATCAAAAGAAGCCTGTCATGATTAAGTTACAGCTGATTAAATAATACTACGTACTTCTAATTTAATTATTAAGAAAGTTATGATGATTAAAACAAAGTGGAAGAACCGATGACTCGTAAATTTTCTCTAGATCAATGTTTCTTGTCCAGAAAGGGCAACCCATTTGGTGCATACCATCTGAAGAACATGAACCGGGTTTATCATTCGTAGAGCCCTAAGCAGCTCACCTCTATCTTGCTTAACTCCATTTTCACGATTCTTATCTAAAGGCCTAAGCGACTAGCTGTTAAACTGATAAGGGATATGCCAAACTTACGCAAATTAAATAATACTCGTACTTAGTTTGTCAATTACTCAATCTACATGAAAGACAAATATTTCACATCTCTAAACTTGAGATAATGGAGGTCAAATGTGATGAAAATGGAGGGAGGTGCGTTGTGGATTATTATTTGAGCATAATTGTGTGTGGTTACATCCCCCGTCTACACTAAGTTAGACGTGGCCATAAATTGAAGCTACTGTGAAAAATAAGCAAGGCCATAAAACACATTGTTTGGGATAAAATTCACACCTTTAGATATGACGTGGAATTCTTCGAGTCAAAAGTCAAGGTCAAGAAGTCAAGTGATCAAAAGCGGAAAAGTCACGAAGTAATACTGGAATGTCAAAAGTCGTGAAAGACGTGAAAGTCGTAAGTTCAAAGTCAACATGACAATCCGGAGACTACACCCAATAATGATATTGGGCCGGTCAGCAGCTAGTTCCAGAAATGGGCCAAGAACAACCCAACAATAAAGGAGACCCCTACCCCAAGTAAGAGCCCAGTCAATCAACTACCTCCTAAATCCTAGGGTTGGTTCCACCAAAGGAGGAAGGAAACGAGGAGAAAAGGGAGGAAGAAGTGAACGAATATAAAGGCTACAACTGCAACAGAAGAACCATTCAACTCATCTTCAACACACTTCAACTTCGAAACACGAAAGCATACTAGCACAATATAGCCTCCGATAACCCGAAATCTTTACTTGTATTCTTTATTCGTTTTCTCCGTTCATAGTAGACATTTGGCGGGATTCTGACTCCCCCCGTGGTTTTTTCCACATTGGGTTTCCGCGTCACCAATTTTCGTGTCTCTTTACTTTCTGTTGCCATTCTTTCGTTCGCAGATTCGATTTATTTCGTTAGTTCGTGAAATGTTAGTCCGATCACTTTAACCCGCAACTTAAATCGTAACCCGGTAAATTTTTACCAAAACAATTTGTCGCCCACCATGGGGCAAAGTGATCATTTGCTAGCCAAAATTCTACAGTAAAGCAACCTACCATCATGTCTGGATCCGATCAAAACCTTGCCAGTAGCCAAGATGCCTCCATCTAGCCCGCTGGAGGAACACCGTCCTCAGGGGCAGCAAGCCCGCTCATCGCGCCATCCACTCAGGTGACCCCTGTCGGTCTGACGGCAGGGCATACACCAGCAACCTCAAGACTACCTCAAGGGCCCCCGACATCAAAGACGCTTAACCCTTTCAGAACTAGTAAAGAGGGTGCGTCATCCAAGACGCCGGCTCATGGAGGGTTGTTTGGGGATGCCCTCAGAATTCTGTCAGCCCAGATCCTGTGATGGAGATAATTCAGGGAATCAACACTCTGCAGCAAGTGGTGAAGACCTTGCAGAAGGACAACCGGGACATCAGGGCTCAGATAAAAGCGGCATCAAGGCCACCATCCGCTCCAGTCCATCCGTCGCCAGAGATCCTTCCTATGATATCTTGAGGAGAACCGAGCTTCGACAGAGAACCCACCGTCAGTGGGCAAACCTCCAGGGCGATTCCTCGGGAGGTGGTCACTAGGCTGGATATGGAATTATCACCACCCATCCAAACCGTTGTGCCACAAGAGCTAGGCTATCTGACCCGTCGGCCCACACCCGACAGATCGCACGTCTCAGGTAATCTCTTCTCCGGCATTGAAAACCGAGAGACTAATTCGTTATCTCTTACAGGTACCCCGATCCATCAGACGCTAGGATGGCAACCAGCGCAATCACCAGGAATGTCCCCTTCCCCAACAACCAACCCTCTGGAGGGGCATGGGTAGCATCTACTCCCAGCCAACAGGCGCCAAGATCGCAACCAGAAGCGCCAGTCAACCCGTCGACTGTCGGCAACAGTCTGCTTCCTGGAGTAACCTGGCCATCCAAAGCCTCGTCCCAGCAAGCACCAGAGTGGCAGCCAGGACCTGGAGTAGTTGCGTTCCCTCCGCCGCCTCCTCCAAACAGTTTACACCTTGGAGGGCCCTAAACAGGAAGTACACCTTTCAGTTTTTTTCCCTCCTGCTTCTAACCCTCTTAGAGGAACCAACAGTGCTGCAGACTAGCAGTACCAAGAACTGAAAGAGCTGAGGGAGCTGATCAACAAAATTCCTGGAATGTCGTGCCCCCTGGAGAGAACAGCCAGAGACAGCTATGCAGACTCACCCTTCACTAATTATCTGGCCTACGTTGCTGTACCCAAGGGCTTTGTGCCACCAGCCATGACGCTCTATGATGGCACTGTAGACCACTTGGATCACATCAAGCTCTATAAGCAGAAAATGATGGTGATAACCGCCACAGGGCCTCTAAAGGAAGCTTGCATGTGCAAAGGGTTCGGCTCCACCCTCTCAGGAGCAGCCCTCCACTGGTTCGTTGGCCTGCCAAACAGAAGTATCACCTCCTTTGCTGATCTGGTTAATGCCTTCAACCAACAGTTCGCCAGCAGCAGAAAGCCAGAGAAACAAACTAGTGATCTATACCGGGTGGTGCAGAAATTCGAGGAGTCTACGCGAGATTTCCTCAACAGATTCAACAGGGAGAAAGTAACTATTCCCAGATGTGACGTGGCCACCGCCATAGAAGCCTTCCCTCAAGGGATCCTCCAAGATTCGGACCTTTACAAAGCGTTGGCAGCCATCAGGCTAGAGGAAGATTCGGGCCCCAGAAGGGCTACATATGGTTCTGAGCATATCTCCAGGAAGGCACCAGCAGAGAAGAGAGGCGAAAGATCCAAGCCCTAGGACAGAAATGTGCACAAGATCTCTGAAGAAAAAGATTGGAAGGAGAGCCTAGGACTCCCACCTAAAATAAGCGAGTACGGGTTCTTTACCTACCTTGCTGGTCTGCTCCGGGCCCTAAAGAAGTTGGGGCGCAAAGTCAGGTGGCCCAGGAGACAAGAGTATACCAACGATCGTCGGGACGCCAGCAAGAGGTGTGAGTTCCATGATGATATTGGGCACAACACCGAAGAATGTGTCCTCCTCTGGAAGGAAGGGAAGTTCCACTATGATCAAGGAAACCTGGACCATCTGGTATCTAGAGGCTCCAGCAGGGTAAATGCGGCAGACCAAGTGTCGCCCTCGCCCCCTCCACTGTGCACCAGAATTGTCAATGTAATCACAGGAGGATCGGAATTGAGCGACCTAACTTATTCGGCAGCCAAAAGGCACGCTTCCCAGTCAAGAGGAGACAACCCAGAGCACTCCTGCAGAATCAGCTGTCCAAACCTTCCAGCCATCACCTTTGATGAATCTGATGTGGAACCCTCTCCGGAGTCCCACCATGATGCCCTAATCATTACGCTCTCCATAGGGAACTGCACTGTAAGGAAGATACTGGTGGACACCGGAAGCTCTGTCAACCTTATCATGTTGGAGACCTTGCAGAACATGGGATTCAGCGAGAAGGACCTGAGCAAAAGAGCGGTCCCTCTCATAGGATTTAGTGGGGAAACCAAATACTCCTTGGGAGAAATTACAATCCCACCTACGCTGGAGGAGTAAACAAGCAGGTACGGTATTTGGTCATTGACGGTCCGTCCACTTACAACGTGATCCTGGCAAGACTGTGGATACATGAGATGAAGGCCATAACGTCCACCTACCACCAATGCTTGAAGTTCCCCACACCCTGGGGAGTGCAGAAGATCAATGGTGATCAGAGGGAAGCCAAAGACTGCTACAGAGTGGCGTTGAAGAAGACAGCAAGTCCTCCAGCATAGCAACTACAGATTCTTCACCTGCCTCTGCAGGAGTATCTTGAGCCCCCTCAGGCGGAGATAGATGAAGTCAACTTAGACAAACAACACCCAGAGCGAAAAGTGATAATCGGGTCAGAATGCACAGGTAATATCCGACAAAACCTTATTGAATTATTAAAAACTAACATGGATTGTTTTGCTTGGTCCCATGATGATATGGTAGGAATATATCTGAGTATCTTAACCTACAGGTGAAGCGTGGACCCGAGCTACAAGCCAATCCAGCAGAAGAGGAGGAAGTTCGCTCTAGAGAGGAACCAAGTCATAAACCAGGAGGTAGATAAACCTGCTGGCTGCCGGAAAAATCAGAGAAGTAAAGTACCCAGAGTGGCTATCCAACGTGGTAGTACTCCCGAAGAAGAACGGCAAGTGGAGAGTGTGCGTTGACTTCACCGATCTGAACAAGGCATGCCCAAAAGACCCATTCCCCCTACCGCATATAGATGCCATGGTGGATGCCACAGCAGGTCATGAGATGTTAACCTTCCTCGACGCATGGAGTGGATACAACCAAATCAAGATGCATCCAGCAGATCAGGAGAAAACTGCGTTCAGATCTGAGAGAGGTATTTATTGTTACAATGTTATGCCTTTTGGTCTGAAGAATGTAGGATCCACCTACCAGAGGCTGGTTAACATGATGTTCAAGAAGCAAATTGGCAATACCATGGAGGTGTATATTGATGATATGGTCGTCAAGTCCAAGCGAGCCTCACAGCACACGGCACATCTGGAAGATGCTTTCAACACCCAGAGGGAGTACAAGATGAAGTTGAATCCTTTCAAGTGCTCATTCGGAGTATCCTGTGGAAAATTCCAGGGGTACATGGTCACCCAGAGGGGAATCGAAGCCAGTACAGAGCAGATCAAAGCCATCCTGCAGTTGGAGTCTCCCCAGAAACCGAAAGATGTGCGGCGGTTGACCGGAAGGATTGCCGCCCTAAATAGGTTCATCTCTAGGTCCTCAGACAGGTGCCGCTTATTCTATGATATCCTGAGGAAGGCTCAAAGATTTGACTGGACGGAGGAGCATGAGAAAGCATTCAAGGAGTTAAAGCACTACTTGAGTACTCCACCACTCCTGTCAAAGCCGGAACCTGGAGAACCGCTCTTTCTATATTTACCGGTGACTAAGGTGGCGGTTAGTGCAGTATTGATAAGGGAACATGAAGGAGCGCAACATCCCATCTACTATGTCAGTAAGTCTCTGCTTCCTGCAGAGACTAGGTACACATCCCTTGAAAAACTTGTACTTGCACTCGTTACAGCATCATATAAACTGCGTCCTTATTTTGAGTCACACATTATATCTGTAATAACAAACTACCCACTGAAAACTATTATGAGAAAACTTGAGTTGTTAGGTAGGATGGCAAAATGGTCTATGCACCTGAGTGGCTTCGACTTGAGGTTTGTCCCCAGAACAGCAATCAAGTCCCAAGCATTAGCAGATTTCATATCCGACTTCAGCCCAACGCTGCAGACGCAAGCAGAGAAAGACATCATTCTTATGGAAGAAAACCAGGGCGAACAGGTGTGGAAGCTCAACGTAGATGGCGCCTCAAACATGAGAGGATCCGGAGCAGGGTTGGTGCTCAGGTCACCTCAGGGAGATCTCATAGTCCAAGCAGTCTGATGCGAGTTCCGAACAACGAACAATGAAGCAGAATATGAAGCTTTGATCCTGGGTCTCCAGTTGTCCCTAGACCTTAAAATCAAGCAACTGGAGGTGTATGGTGATTCCCAGCTGATAGTCAACCATATGAACGGTTCATACGCGGCGAAGGATTCAAAGATGATGGCTTACCTTGAAGTGGCAAAAGATCTCTCCCTGAGATTCACAGAGTTCTCAATCAACCATGTTCCGAGGGAGCAAAACGTGGAAGCAGACGCCTTAGCAACTCTGGGGGCAACCTTCAAACCAGGAGAAGTATCCGCCATACCCATAGTCCATGTGCTGAAGCCAGCCATCCGGAGAGGCGCACAGGAACAGGGAACACCAGGCCAGAAGGGGATTCACCAGATCAAGGACTGCAATGGTTTCAAGAAGCAAGGATCTGCAGCACCACAGCAGAACTGGAGGAGATCTCCGACTGGAGGAAACCCTACAAAGACTGGCTGCAAGATGATATCCTGCAAGCAGACAAAAGAGAAGCCCGAAGTTTCAGGATGAAGGCATCCAGGTATACCCTCATTGATGGCGTGGTATTCAAGAGATCGACTGCCAGACCATACCTAAGGTGCCTAAGCCAGAAAGAAGCAGAGATGGTAATGCATGATCTCCACAGCAGAGAATGTGGAAATCATGCAGGGGGCAAGAGTCTATTCAACAAAGCACTTCGCCAAGGCTACTATTGGCCAACAATGCGCAGGAACGCCAAAGAGTATGTTAAAAAATGCGACGCCTGCCAAAGACATGCACCGGTCAATCACCAGCAAGCAGAACCACTGCATCCAATAATCTCTCCTTGGCCTTTCATGAAGTGGGGAATGGATATTGTGGGCAAATTGCCAAGAGCACCAGGAAATAAAGTCTTCATGCTTGCAGTGACCGACTACTTCTCCAAGTGGACAAAAGCAGAAGCGTTCCCTCAGGTGACTGAGAAGCAGGTTATATCCTTTATTAAACGTAACATTATCTGCAGGTTCGGGGTTCCCTCAGAGATCATCTGCGATAACGGGTCCCAGTTTATTGGCAATAAAATGGAAGCCTATTGCGCCAGGTGGAATATCGCTCTAAACAAGTCTACTCCCAGAAATCCTCAGTCCAATGGTCAGGCAGAATCCAGCAACAAAATTGTGATGGACAACCTGAAGAGGAGGCTGGAGGAAGCAGGGGGCAGATGGGCAGAGGAGCTTCCCTTGGTGTTGTGGTCCGACAGGACCACACCTAAGGTGGCTACAGGGCAGACGCCTTTTAGCTTGGTCTTTGGTGCTAAGGCGGTCATTCCTGCAGAGGTGAGGGTACCCACTCACATATATGGTTGCGTAACAGAAGAAAGAAACCAGGTTGAAATGGCAAACAGCTTGGACACCATAGACGAACTCAGACTGATGCCCAGATTAGAACGGCCTCCTACAGGCAGACAGTTGCCAGAAGCTACAACAAGAATGTCAAAGTCAGAATCCTGCAGGAAGGAGACCTGGTCCTCAGGAAAGTATTCCAACACACCAGAAACCAACAAGCGGGGAAATTCGCTTCTAATTGGGAAGGGCCCTACCAGGTGGAGAAAGTAGTTGGAAATGGAGCCTACCGACATATGACCATGGAAGGAGAGATCATCCAAAAACCCTGGAACATAGTGCACTTGAAAAAATATTTCTTCTAAATAAAAGTCACCAGAAGCATAGACCACTGTCGCCAGAACTAAGGCATTCAATCTGCCAGATACACCTCCACCAGAGCCCAGGTTCAATCTCGGCTTTTATCTTTTAACTCTACTTTATCCTTCAAACTATTCTTCTGATTGAAAAGACACATAACATCAGGATATAATTCAAGTTTTACGTATCCTTTTAAGAAAACCTCAAGATTTACCTTAACTTTCGTAAGATTCAAAAAATTTCGATTTTCACACATCTTTAAAAAAAATTATTTGGATTGAAAACCCCTCTCATGTATCTTCATGATTCAGCTCTATTTTCGAATATCCTAAAAATGTGAATTTTCCTTCATGTGTTTGTCAAAGGAAATCTAAAACTTTTACATATATAACTCCCTTTTCATATGTTTGCAAAATTCAAATTTTTTTATATTTACAACTAAAATTGAATCCTCCCCCTTCACACATTTTCTGAAATGTGATTCCCCCCACGCAACATTTTTTACAACATGACATTTTTTCGCCAAACTTCTCTTCAACTAAAATTGACAACTGATCTGGTGGAGTGTATAACTTTCACAGAAGGCGTGCGTCTTGTGCTAAGTGCTTACAACCAGGACATCACAGTCTCCTGCGCCACTTAACACCCACGCAAAGCGTGGCACCTCCGACTGAGTGGGCAAACAAAACCCTAGGCCACCATTTATCAAAGGTCGACCACACAAAACAAAGGCATGCAACAACAGATGACAACAACAACAACAAATCAAACATGGAAACATAGCAAAGTAATGATAAGTGTCATTTGTAGTGCCTATTCGTAGTGTTTTGGTCCCATTTTCCTTGTGGAATCGCTCCTTGGGAGCGATTCATGGGCTTCTTATGCTTCCTTTAGTCCGTTTCAGGTTCCCGAGCCAGATTTGGAAGAGTTGGAGTGATTCCGACTCAATACATACACATTTTGGAGCCAACGAGATAAAGAAACGATGACTCGAGACCTTGGAATCGACCCCGAGACCTTGGGTCCCAATCCCGAGCCTCCGAGACCCGATCCCGAGTCCCGAGAATCGACGGGAAGCCCATAAGATACAAGGAGGGACCCTAGAGCTCTTAAAGAAGGCATACAAGACCCTTCCCGGTCGGGATAATAGCCTTTCCGATCGGGAAGGAAGGCACATTTAGAAGCGCCACTGTGGGTCCTTCCCGGTCGGGTTGAGACCTTCCCGATCGGGATGGCAGAACCCTTCCCGATCGGGATGATCCGTCCCGGACGGGACGGGCTACAGTTCACCCGCATTCTTCTTTTCTTCTCCTTCATTCTTGTACCCATATATATACTCCCTTCTTGTAATTTTAAGACATCTTATGTTAACCTACACTAGTTTAAGCCTCCAAAACCCTAGATTTACTCTCACTCATTAGCTTTAATCTTCCCTTAATCTTAGTTAATCTTTAGATAATTATTGTAATTAGTCTTGGATTAAGGGATTCTTGAAGATTGTTCCAAGATTGACAACCTTGGGATTGTATTTGGGTTTCTCATTAATACAAGCTTTCATCTTTTCTTCATCATATTGTTGGTATAACCTTTCTTACTCTTATTTTTAGTTATTTAATCTTGTTTCCATCTTTTTATGTAGTTAATGTTACTGTTCTTGTTATTCATCATGAATGTTTGGATTGTGAGTTTGTTTTCTCTTATGATTGTGAGTTTTGCATTGATGATGAGTGAGTACTGATCTTGTGGGGTTAGTAGGGGGATTAGGGGTAGATTATGGATAATTAGGGTTGATTAAGGGGAAAAGGTTGTATCTTTGTTATTAGTCACATTGTAGGCACTCTATGTGTTTGTTGATATGCTTGTGTGAGTTGTAGTGGCCATGCTTCCCATGCTTGTGTTCATCTTCTCATTGATTGCTTATTTTGTGGAAATGTTGAGAATAGTCATAGTCACGAGAGTGCCGACTAGGGTCTAAGTTGCGAGAGCCCGGACGCACCTTGACATCAGTCTAAGTTGCGAGAGCTCGGACCGACTCTAGCGATTAGGAGACACCTTTACCCTTGATCACCCCAATTACCCTTCTACCTCTATGAACCCGACCTACCCCACTTCTTTCCATATTTGTGCTAATCCTCCTTAGTTAGTCATTGCTCTTTTAGTTTATTCGTTAGTTTAATCATTAGCTTAGTCTTACCTCTTCTCCATCATTAGTTTTCCTTTTATTGCATTCTTTGTGTTCGTTTGGTAATCTAGTCTCGTTTTAGGCCAACCTAGTCTAAGCTTTGATATACTGTCCTCGTGGAATCGATCCCGACATACCCTAGCTACCCACTAGGGTATTCGGTGTTATATTGTTGGCTAGGGACGTTACGAAATCCCTACCATCAATTTGGCGTCGTTGCCGGGGACGCTGCTTTGTTTAGACTTAGTTTGCGTATTTCTAGACTTAGTTACCCTTCTTTGTGCTCTCCCTTCTTCTCTTGTGAATATTCTCTAGTTTTTCTTTCTTTTCTCTTTGTCTCTAGTTGTGTTTGTTATTGTCGTTGCCTAGTGCCCATAAAGCACTAGGTGTTATTACGTTTGTTCTAGCGTGTAGTGTATGCCTAGGAGGGGAGGCGACTTCTATCTCTTTAATCCAGAGCCGGAGAGACTCTTTCGAGCCTTTCGCCAACGGACGATTAATCGGGTTAGGATCTCTCAACCAAGTGCAAGCACCACTCATCAAGGGCAAGCCCAAGGAGCCGACTTGAGCATTTCACCTCGAGAGACGGCCGGAGGGACCTTCATCAATCCCTTCGGTGATTCTTCACCAAGTTCCCCCTCTTCTTCTACATCAACACCGTCAACACCACCATCGTCTCCCTTATATCCAATCATGCCTAAGTTCTCTTCTCACTCAACCTTTACGGAAGACGTTTTGCCGGGTCCATCCACTTTACCGGAGGCATATACCGGGAATTTTGTGGCGAAAACGCAATTTATCCAATTGGTCGAGAGAAGTCAATTTAGCGGGTTACCAACCGAAGATCCTCATCAACACATGGAAACCTTTTTGGACTATTGTGACGCTATTTCACAAACGGGAATAACTCAAGACCAAATCCGGTGGGTATTATTTCCTTTCTCTCTTATCGGTAAGGCGAGGCAATGGTTCAAGGGGTTGGATAAAGCAAGACTTGGCATTGATACTTGGAAGAAGATAGCCTTAGCCTTCTACCAACAATTCTATCCCCCGGAGAAGACAAATCTATTGAGAGCCTTTATCACGGGTTTCCAACAACGCGATAATGAAAGCCTCTACGAATCGTGGGAAAGATTCAAAGCCTTGATCCGTTCTTGTCCACACCATGGCTTATCACAATGGTTCCTCGTACAACAATTTTGGAATGGGCTATATGAAGACTCGAGGGCCATACTCAATATGGGATCTAGCGGTAGGTTCACCGAAGTGGAGGATGACCAAACTTGGTCAAGGATTGAAGAGATGGCGGTGCACAATTCACAATACTCGAGGCCTAGGAAGGCAAATCGGGGAGGTAGGCATGAGGTTGATGCCATTACACAATTGAGCATTGATCTTGGGGCTCAACTAAGAACTCACATGGACACCATTGACAAAAAGCTCCAAAGCCACCTCAACCAAGTTCAAAGCTCTAGTTCTTCCAACCAACACTCGATCCATGATGTAAATGCTTTGGAGTTTGCACCTCCTTTGCCTTATTTTGGGATGTGTAATACTTGTGGAATCGTTGGTCATGATCCTATGCATTGTAGAGGGAGTATTGAGCAAGTGAACGCCTTTCAAGCGTTCAAGCAAGGTGCCTCCTTCTCTAATCAATACCAAGCTTCCAATCAAGTTCCTCAACAACAAGCACTTCAACATCAACAACAACCTCATCCTTATGTTCCACCTCCCTTACGGGACAACAATGAAAGTTACCACGGTTATGTGGGTAACCAAAGACCCTTCAACAATTTCAAGCAAAACAACCAAGGTAACTTCAACAACAAGCAACGGTTCCAACAAGGGAACTTCAATCATGGCGGTTTCCAAGGAAACCAAAATTTCCAAGGAAACCGAAACTTTCAAGGTCAACAAAACCACAACCAAGGCCTTAATCAAGGAAATTCTCATGGGTTCCAAGGGAACCATCAACAACAACAAGCAACACAAGGCAATCAACAAAGCAAGCCTAGGAGTCGGTCTCCTATTCATGACTACGGTACTCCATTGGCCCTTACCGATACTCCGCATAATCCATCATCCCCACCACGGGATTCGGATATACAAAAGCAAATATTGGATATGCAAAGGAGTACTCAAGATATGCAAAGGAGTCAATTGGAAAAACAAATGTCGCAACAAGGAATCATTGCTCAAATTCTAATGGATAACAAGGAAATGAAGACTCACATGAAGATGATTGATAACCAAGTAGCTCAACTTGCATCGGGGAGTTCTTCAAGACAAAGGGGGCAATTACCTCCTCAAGTTGAAACTCCAAATTTTGAGCATGTCAATGCCATCACCTTGAGGAGCGGTGCTACATATAATCCTCCCGTGTTTCCTAGTGAGCAACAAGAGATGAAGGAAGTTGTGTCTCCAATTCAAGAAGAGTCAAGCTTTGGCATTCCAATTGAGGAGCAAGTCTCAAGGGAGGCCGAGAAACCCCAAGAAGACACTCCTCCCCCACTTCAAGCACAAGAAAAGGGTAAAGGGAAAGTGTCAAGTGAAGAGTCCACCCCAATTGATCAAAACAAGTACCAAATCAAGTTGCCTTACCCATCAAGGCAAATGAAGACTAAGGTGGACACTCATTACGACAAGTTCCTTAGTATTATGAAGAAATTGATGTTAGCGTCCTGTTCACCGAACTACTTACCCAAATCCCGGCATATGGGAGATTTATGAGGAAAATCCTAGCTAGGAAGAGATCCGTCGACAAGGAAGAGACCGTAGCGTTCACGAGGGTGGTGAGCGAGCTCATACAAGGTTCCACGCTTCCGAAGTTGAAGGATCCGGGTAGTTTTTCGATCCCTTGCACCATAGGCAATTTCTTGATCAAGAATGCGTTATGTGACTTGGGCGCAAGTGTGAGCATCATCCCCTATTCTATTTGTTACCGACTCGGAATGAAGGAGTTGAGGTGTACGTCCATTACACTCCAAATGGCCGATAAGTCTCTTAACCGACCATTGGGAATGTTAGAGGATGTGCCGGTACAAATAGGGAAGTTCTTCATTCCGGTCGACTTCATTGTGGTTGACATGCCGGAGGATGCTAACACTCCCATCATCCTTGGACGCCCATTTCTACACACCGCCGGTGTCGTGATCGATGTGAAGAAGGGTAGGATCACTTTTCAACTAGGCGACGAGGAGTTAGTGTTTGACCTCCAAGGCAACACTTCGCCTATGACCGAGACATGTAATATGATCCATGCCACGGAAGACATCGATCTAGGGGAAGGATCGGGACAAAGCTTGAAGGAGTACTCTTATGTACTTGAGGATGACGACTCCGATATGGAGGAAGATGATTGCCCGAATCATGGGCTTGACGACAATTTGCTAAGCAAGGAAGAAGATGAGCCTCCCTTGGGGCCACATGATGACCGGTGGACGTTTGGGTATATCCCCAAGGACCAAAAGTACAAGTTCAAGCCGTTGAACTTGGAAGAGCGGGATGCCCCGGGAACGTCAAGGCAAGGCCATGAGGAGCCTTGGGATGTGGTCGGCTATATGACGTGTTTGATTGAAGACTTCTCAAGGGCCTTCGACTTGTTCTTACGTGCTCTTGATGGAGATGGAACCGGTTGGAGTATTGTTGAAAAAGAATGAAGATTGTACCACCTTGGTTTGACGGAGTTCCACAAGAACCGTCTCATTGTATATATCTCTTTCTTGTAGTTAGTGGATTTTTATGAATTCTTGTTATTTGGATTATTGATGAGCGAGGCAAGGGAGAGAATTTGATGCTTGAATTGAGTTTGTTGGATAGGTGAAGTGAAGATGATTCCTAGAGAGGATTGGCGATGATATACCTTGGGTTGTAGGCACGAGGATC
This sequence comes from Agrostemma githago, assembly GCA_958450325.1. Taxonomy (NCBI): domain Eukaryota; kingdom Viridiplantae; phylum Streptophyta; class Magnoliopsida; order Caryophyllales; family Caryophyllaceae; genus Agrostemma; species Agrostemma githago. The sequence continues at coordinate 31,465,497 of OY288256.1, forward strand.
GGGTTTTTGAAGCTTGGAGCAAGCTTTTGGGGATTGCGGAAGTGAAGAAGACCCATCCCGGCCGGGATGAGGCGTCCCGACCGGGAAGGGTGAGGCAACCCGACCGGGAAGGGTGCCTCCCCGATCGGGAAGGGTGCGCTGGATTTCGAGCTTACTGTGGGCTCGTCCCGACCGGGATGAGGGCGTCCCGACCGGGACGGGTGTGGCATCCCGACTGGGAAGGACCCGTCCCGATCGGGATGGGTGTGCCATGATTTGAGCTCACTGTGGGTCCGTCCCGACCGGGACGGGTGAGGTAACCCTATCGTGATCAGTCTTCCCGACCGGGATGGTCCTCTGCTCCCCCTTTGTGATTCTTCCTCGCAAAACAAGTCCACCCAACCGTTTTATGCCCCCTCCCAACCTCCCTACTCCTCCTTGTCCCTATCATACGACCAATGCACCTCACTTTAAACCATGATCCACATCAAATCCTACCACCCTCACACCATCACTACCTCTACCATGCGTTTTATCAAGAATGAAGCGGAAAAGCAATGATGAAGACAAGCAAGCGCCGTTATTGATCTATATGACGACGGAGAGAGTGAGTAGCTAACCTATGGTATGGCAACTATCCTCTCTTTTCCGTTTTTGTTGTTGCTTGTTTTCCTTTGTTTATTCCCTTCCCCTTGTACACTTTTGTGTCTTGATGTCGTGGTGGCCTTCGAGGCCGTAGTTTGGTTGCTCCCGACTCCCGACGACGTGATTACGTTGAGAGTCAATCGATTAGTCAAATTTACAAGATTTTCACCCCTTTTTAGGAGTTAGTCGGATTTGGACGGAATCCGGGCTAGGTGACTTGATTACACCTAGCCCTCCCCTCCCATTTCCTTTTATTTCCTTCTTTTTATTTCTTCCCCCATCCATATCTTTTTCTCGTCTCGGCCCATGGTGACTTGACTACACCCCGGCCGGACACCTTCTACCCTTTTCTCCACTTTTCTTTTTGAGTTTTAGCTTTATTTTCGTAGTTTCTTTTCTTTTCTTTTGTCTCTCCGCACCCTACGATCGAGCATGAGCACATGGCTCGATTTAAGTGTGGGGGAGTGATATTCTAGTGTAGTTAGTTTTATTTTCTTTGTTTTTCGAAAAAAAAAATCTTAAAAATCCCTAAAAATTTGAAAAATTTTCACAAAAATCAAAAAGATTTTTCTTTTGTGTGTTTTCCCTTTTTCTCCTTGTGTCGTGTTTTTGTCGTATTGTGCGTGTTTGCCTCCCCTTTTCCTTATAGGTCACTTATTCACCGCTAGCATTGGAGAGCTTTCAAGACACCCGGTAACATTTTTTCAACCCTTTTCCCTCTTTGTTTCTTGTGGAGTTTGGAGGAGATATGTGTTGTGGTATGCTCGGGTGGAGCTTTGTAAAGTTTGTGGAGAATTGGTTGCTCATTTGGAAATTCGGGGTGGTGTTTGTGTTCATTTTGTGTTGTTTTTGTTATATTGCTTTTGTTTCTTTTTCTTTCGTTTACTTTCGTCGTGTCTTTGTTTTGTATTGTGTTGTGTGTCGTGTGTGTAAATGGTTTTCGAAAACCCGGTTTAGAGGCTAGTGCGTGAGTGTCTATTTTTCCCCTTCTAGTTGTATAAATCGAGTTTTGGACTTTAGTCTAATAGAATGACCTTAAATCAATGAATTCGTTGGTCCTTTACCTTGAGTCCACCTAGCTTACTAGGGATTTACTACGTGATTTGCACTTTTGACCATTATGACCACCCACGGTGTGAAAAGGCCTTGGTTACCGAGTCTCGTCCCTTAGGTGACCGTGTTTAGGATCGTTTGATTAGTCCAAGTTTTCCCCTTTTTGTGGGTTTGAAGGGAAACCACGCTCCCGATTCTCCCATTCCCCTACTCCTACACATATCCACACAATAAATTGCAATTTGTTGAATTCTCTCTTTCTTGTTTCACAAAGAAATGCCAAAAATGCCAAATCTTGCCAAAAAGGGCAAAGAAAAGAAAAGAAAGAAAAATGAAAGAAAGAAAAGAAATGAAGAAAATGAAAAGGAACAAAAGCCAAAAAGAAAATAGAAAAGAAGAAAAAGAATGGCATGGCGACAAACAAATCAAAATATCGAAAAGAAAGAAAATGCCAAAAGAAAACTCGTCTCACAAAAAAAGAAATCCCCACAAAAGCAAGCCTTTTTCCGACTTTTGCCGTGAAGAGCCTACCAAAGGACCGAGTCTCGAGGAAGGATGATAGCGGCATTAGTCGGTCTTCCCTCATTTTGCATGCTTTCCACCTTTTTACTTGGACTAGTTAGGCGGTCTTGGACACGGGACGACCCTCTTGGCTCACGCTAAAGGGGACAGGGTCTCACTTACCTACAGTGTCGACTAACACCGTGGTTCTTCACTTTTCCACACCGCCGATCGTCCCGTAGTACGTTTTTAGAAAGTTAGGAGGACCTAGGTAAGTTACCAACGTTTTTTGTTGCTTTATCGTCATACTATTAGGGTTTAGTTCACCTCGGTTTGTATTGCAAGCTTGGGAACGTTGTCACTTACCTCGAGTCCTAATCTGGTGTTTCTTCCACCGCTTGTTTGAGGGAAGCGGTATTTCTTTTGTTTTGGGTGCAACCGATTATGTGTTTGTTTGTATGTTTGTTTGTTTATGTGTTTTGTGTCCGGTTGCATCCACAGTTTTGTCGCAAGACCCAACTTGCCTTACGGAGTGCACTTTTCCACTAAGTGCACTCGCGTGAGTTGAAGAGGCGTAGGGTGCGCTAATACCCACTCGGTTAGTTTAGTATTAGTATGTGCTTACTCGAGGGCGATTAAGGGTTAAGTGTGGGGGAGTTGATAAGTGTCATTTGTAGTGCCTATTCGTAGTGTTTTGGTCCCATTTTCCTTGTGGAATCGCTCTTTGGGAGCGATTCATGGGCTTCTTATGCTTCCTTTAGTCCGTTTCAGGTTCCCGAGCCCGATTTGGAAGAGTTGGAGTGATTCCGACTCAATACATACACATTTTGGAGCCAACGAGATAAAGGAACGATGACTCGAGACCTTGGAATCGACCCTGAGACCTTGGGTCCCAATCCCGAGCCTCCGAGACCCGATCCCGAGTCCCGAGAATCGACGGGAAGCCTATAAGATACAAGGAGGGACCCTAGAGCTCTTAATGAAGGCATACAAGACCCTTCCCGGTGGGGATAATAGCCTTCCCGATCGGGAAGGAAGGCACATTTAGAAGCGCCACTGTGGGTCCTTCCCGGTCGGGTTGAGACCTTCCCGATCGGGATGTCAGAACCCTTCCCGATCGGGATGATCCGTCCCGGTCGGGACGGGCTACAGCTCACCCGCATTCTTCTTTTCTTCTCCTTCATTCTTGTACCCATATATATACTCCCTTCTTGTAATTTTAAGACATCTTATGTTAACCTACACTAGTTTAAGCCTCCAAAACCCTAGATTTACTCTCACTCATTATCTTTAATCTTCCCTTAATCTTACTTAATCTTTAGATAATTATTGTAATTTGTCTTGGATTAAGGGATTCTTGAAGATTGTTCCAAGATTGACAACCTTGGGATTGTATTTGGGTTTCTCATTAATACAAGCTTTCATCTTTTCTTCATCATATTGTTGGTATAACCTTTCTTACTCTTATTTTTAGTTATTTAATCTTGTTTCCATCTTTTTATGTTGTTAATGTTATTGTTCTTGTTATTCATAATGAATGTTTGGATTGTGAGTTTGTTTTCTCTTATGATTGTGAGTTTTGCATTGATGATGAGTGAGTAGTGATCTTGTGGGGTTAGTAGGGGGATTAGGGGTAGATTATGGATAATTAGGGTTGATTAAGGGGAAAAGGTTGTATCTTTGTTGTTAGTCACATTGTAGGCACTCTATGTGTTTGTTGATATGCTTGTGTGAGTTGTAGTGGCCATGCTTCCCATGCTTGTGATCATCTTCTCATTGATTGCTTATTTTGTGGAAATGTTGAGAATAGTCATAGTCACGAGAGTGCCGACTAGGGTCTAAGTTGCGAGACCCCGGACTCACCTTGACATCGGTCTAAGTTGCGAGAGCCCGGACCGACTCTAGCGAATAGGAGACACCTTTACCCTTGATCACCCCAATTACCCTTCTACCTCTATGAACCCGACCTACCCCACTTCTTTCCATACTTGTGCTAATCCTCCTTAGTTAGTCATTGCTCTTTTAGTTTATTCGTTAGTTTAATCATTAGCTTAGTCTTACCTCTTCTCCATCATTAGTTTTCCTTTTATTGCATTCTTTGTGTTCGTTTGGTAATCTAGTCTTGTTTTAGGCCAACCTAGTCTAAGCTTTGATATACCGTCCTCGTGGAATCGATCCCGACTTACCCTAGTTACCCACTAGGTTAGTCGGTGTTATATTGTTGGCTAGGGACGTGACGAAATCCCTACCATCAAGTAAGCAGATAAGCGATAAAAGCATTGTATCCAAGCAAGTTCAAAAATACTCTGCTCTCTTGAGCATAAATGAAAATCAAACATTATGCTCCCCTGAGCAGAAAGAAATTCAGAACAGATAAAATTTTTAACAAAATATTTTTTGCCACGCAGGGCAAAAACAACAAGAGTAATAGGGTGAACAGCCTAGATATTTTTCTCCTCAGGAGGAAGAGAGGCGAGGGGCTCCACCACCACAGCATCAACAATTGCGTCCACAGGTCCGGGTGCCTCCTGAGCTGTTGGAGGGGAAGAAACTGACTCCTCCACTACCTCCTCTTCCCCTTCTGCAAGCATCTCCAGATCAAAGCCGTTGGGGAACTCCACCTTCATCCTCTTCTCCAAGGCAGCCAGGTCCCAGTTCACATGCTCCCCCGCGGTGTAGGCGTTGACCATGTGGATTTCGGTACTCAGAGCAGACCAGCTAAGAGCCCCTACCATATTCTCCTGCAATGCCGTCACCTTCTCCTGGAGATCGGAGTTGACATCCTGAACCTTAGCAAGCTCAGCCTTCATCTCCTCCATGGCCTTCTTCTGCTTCCCCTCCTCAGCAAGCTGTCTGTTGACCTGATCCAGCTCCCCCTTCAGTTTTGCGGCCTCCTCCCTCAGCTTTGTGGCCTCCTCCTTGGCCTGATTAGCCCCCTCCTCTAGCTTCGTGGCCCTCTCCTTGGCCTGATTAGCCTCCTCCAGCAGACGAGCGTTGTCCGACTGAAGTTGGCTCCCCAAATCCCTGAGGTGGGATATGCCAGCTTTCAAGAAGAGACCCATCTGGAGAGTCTGATCAACACCGCGACAGTCAGTAATGCAATCTAAGTTGAAATTAACTCAAAACCAGAAAAACAGAATCACCTCAAAACCGTGAGCGGTGATATGGGCTGCCGTCTCAATCAGAGGCTCCCTAGCCATCACGGCCTCAGAGCCAGGGAAGAGAAACTGATCCAGAACAGACAGGTCCGATAGATTCTTGATGGTCCCGAAATCCCTAGGAAAGGTCATCACGACATCATCGGAACCACACTCAGCGGAATGTGGAACGAAGGTCTGAGGGGAGTCAGGCACATGAATCACAGACGTCTCCTCTGCAGAATCAACCCGTGCTGAGGGGGAGAGACTGCGCTTCCTTTTTGAGCTGGTGGAAGGAGCAGGAGAAGAAACAGAGCCCCTCCTAGAAGATGAGCGAGTAGCCATGCTCTTCCTTCTGATCCGGTCCAGGGTCATAGGAGCTTTTGCACTGCCTAATGGAGACAGAGGGACAGCATAAGACACAAACAGAAAGAAAAAGAAAGGCAAAGTATAAATCTACTCAGCGAAATGACCCTCAGGAGAAGACATGGTGTCAGCAAGAGGAGGACAGGTGCCGTTACTAGAGGGGACGAAAAGGTTATTGAAGGTAAGTTGTTCAGAACTTAGGCTGGAAAGCTTGGCAGCGAAATCGAGAATCGGCGTCACCTTTTCAGGTTGCTGTAGACCTACAACACGAAGCCAGTAAGAACCGTAAGTGTGCAAGAAAATTCAAGAACTGAGAACATGATGAGTACCCGTGACGAGTCCCCACTTGGAAAAGAGGTAATCCCAAGGAAGGGGAGAAAGAGAATCAGCCTTCACGAAGATAAAGTCTCTGAACCATTCCGCGTCAGGAGGGTTGGAGGGGAAGATTATGCCGGGGAAATTCTTGTCCTTTACACGCATCGTCACCAGACCGCATCCCAGGGGTCTCACCTGGAACACGGCGCAGACATCCCACAAGGAGAAATCCTTCTGATGGCGATGGTTCAGAACACAGAAGGATAATAGCACCCTCCAGGTATGAGGGGCCAATTGGCACGGGGCTAGTTTGTAATGGGTCAAAAGCTCTTGGACAAGTGGGGGAAATGGAAAACGAAGACCCAACAGAAACGGGTAGGCGTACATGCAGATCCATCCGGGTAGGATGAAGTCCGCCTGCTGCCCAGAGGAAGGAAGGTAAACCTCGACCCCTTCGTCAAAACCGAAAACCTCTCTGACGAAGGAGAGGTCCCCGCCGGCAAAACTGGAGTCGCAAGAGTGTTTCTTGCCCAGAATGTTGGAGGGGGAAAACGTCATCGGCGATGACGATGGAGAGGGAGCAGATGACTTGCCCCGATTCGATTTAGGAGCCATGGATGAGACGGAAAAATAACGAATAAAGATAAGCGAAAGTCACCTGAGCAAGAGAAAGGCACAGCGCACGACGACGACGGACGGCGGAGAACGGAGAAGTAGAGCGGTTTGAATTTTGAGAGGAGGTTTGAATTATGAGAGAGGTAGAGGGAGTAGGAGTAAGTAAAGGAGGAGTAAGAGTGAATTAAGTAAAGAGGGGGAGGAAGTCTAGAGAAGCGCGAGTAATTATGAGGAGAGAAGAATAAAGTCATCATAAGGGAGGAGAAGAGTCAGTTAGGAAAACGAGAAGAAACAGACTCAGACAAACTCGGTGGAGGAAAATCGTTACCAGAACCATGAGCAACGATCTCAAACGGAAATTCCTGCCTAAGATGAGCTTAGTCGGAAATTTGGGGGCATTTGTTTGGGATAAAATTCACACCTTTAGATATGACGTGGAATTCTTCGACTCAAAATTCAAGGTCAAGAAGTCAAGGGATCAAAAGCGGAAAAGTCACGAAGTAATACTCGAAAGTCAAAAGTCGTGAAAGACGTGAAAGTCGTAAGTTCAAAGTCAACATGACAATCCGGAGACTACACCCAATAATGATATTGGGCCGGTCAGCAGCTAGTTCCAGAAATGGGCCAAGAACAACCCAACAATAAAGGAGACCCCTACCCCAAGTAAGAGACCCAGTCAATCAACTACCTCCTAAATCCTAGGGTTGGTTCCACCAGAGGGGAAGGAAACGAGGAGAAAAGGGAGGAAGAAGTGAACGAATATAAAGGCTACAACTGCAACAGAAGAACCATTCGACTCATCTTCAACACACTTCAACTTCGAAACACGAAAGCATACTAGCACAATATAGCCTTCGATAACCCGAAATCTTTATTTGTATTCTTTATTCGTTTTCTCCGTTCATAGTAGATATTTGGCGGGATTCCGACTCCCCCCGCGGTTTTTCCCACATTGGGTTTCCGCGTCACCAATTTTCGTGTATCTTTACTTTCTGTTGCCATTCTTTCGTTCACAGATTCGATTTATTCCGTTAGTTCGTGAAACGTTAGTCCGATCACTTTAACCCGCAACTTAAATCGTAATCCGGTAACTTTTTACCAAAACACACATGTTGATGGAGTACTACACTACAAACACACGTGGCCATAAATTGAAGCTACTGTATGTATGCATGTGTTGAATCCCTCCTCATCCTCATCCCCATCCTCATGTACTAATGTGTAAATCAGTCAAGCAAATTTTGAATGAATGTATTGACCTATCAGATTGATTCTACTGTCTTTTCAATTAAATTTTGATTTTAGATTCTAGAATGAGTAAAAAACAATTAAAAAAACAATGTTTCGATCATCAATTAAAAAAACAAACATTATTATTCTCTAAAAACAATGTTTCGTCCTTATCTAACTAATACTCCGTAAATAAATGAGTAATATTTGACCTATAACAATACGACGGATAATATGGCTTTACCATGTACCATGTACCAAGTACGGAGTATCAAGTACAAGCATTTTTCCTAATAGCTATAACATGGGAGTATTAAGTACAAGCATTTTTCCTAATATCTATAACATGAATTAATGTGGGAGGTTAAGCAGATATAAGAACATTATAGTTATGACATTACTCTTCTTCCCTTCCACACAAATCAATGCTTATAGATTGTACACACCTAAACTTATTCCACAAAAGTATTAAACCCCCAAATAATTCGGTTTAGAATCAACAATTAAACGGAACTCAAAATACATTGCCCCAAATGATCTTCTTATTGAAAGAATCATGTATCCACAAAAATTAGTTTGGCACAACAGCAGAAATAAGCTTACTCTTAATTAATTAATTACTCTACGTTATCCAACAGCCTAGATTCACAAAGAGGCAAATTAATTAAACTGATTGAAGAAAGTAACATAAACACAAACGATGACGAAAACGATGACTGAACTGAACAATCAAGCCACATAAACCATATATGGTTGAAAAATTAAAGCTTTACAATAATAGGGTGGACTAAAATCGTAGTTTGATTAATTGGGTTAATTGAAAACAATCTAAAATCAATTTATTATATTAATGTGATATTTTACAATTCTGACGTGAAAACCTTTAGAGTTCATTTTTTTTAAAACATTATCGTAAAATAAATTATAAAAATGAAATAATTAGATTCGTGTTAAAAAATCCTTTCATCAGATTATAAATTTCATATCATTTGTTTCACATTATGTGATGAATTTATAACATATAACAGTTTTAAAATTATCCCACATCGACAAATTACAATATGATAATGAAATTCTATATTATAAATAAAGAGTAATAATTCGTTCTTCGATATCTACCAAAAGTTTTTTGAATCTCAAAAAGAGTTTCTAAGACTATAAACTTAAGTAATTATCCTACATCGAGATGATGAAATCAATCTATATATATATATATATATATATATTAGGCTTTTTTCAAGCGATCTCATTGGTCCGTTCCATCAAACCTCAAATTAGGAAAGTATCATAAGTAAATAAAAAATCAATTAGAGAATCTTTTAATTATTATATTAATATCATGTTTTACAAATCTAAGGTAAAAACCTTTAGAGTTCATTTTTTAAAAACATTATCGAAAAATAAATTATAAAAATGAAATATTTAGATTCGTGGTAAAAAATGCTTTCATTAGAGTATAAATTTCATATTATTTGTGATGGTTAGATTTGTCGTGGATCCCAACCAACAATAAACAACCAACTAATCCTAGTGGGTAGCTAGGGTAAGTCGGGTCGTGTCCACGAAGACGGTATTGTAAAGTCTAGACTAGGTCAACTTAAAACGAGACTAGGTTACCAAAACAAACACAAAGAAGACTATAATTGATAAACTATGATGGTTGAGGAGGATGAGAATGGACTAACAATATACTATGTATGACATAAACTAAATGAAGCAACTAGGATTAACTAAACAATGAAACTAGAGAAATAATGACTAACTAGAAGAATGAATCAAATAAGGGAAAGAGAGTAGGGTTAGGTCGAGTTCTTAAATGTGGTAGATGATTGGATAATCAAGGGTGTAGGTGTCTCTTAGTTACTAGGGTCGGTTTGCTCTCTCGCGCCAAATCCAAAGTCCGCACTCTCGTGTCAAAGACTAGACCCGAAAACTCGTGCTAGATGCTACTCAAAACACAAGATTCAATCACAAACCAAACATACAATGAATAGAGAAAGACAAGTATGAGAAGCATTGGCCACTACTACCCACACAAGCAATTCAACAAACACATGGTGTGCCCAATAAGTGACTAGCAACAAAGGAATCACCTTTTCCCATAATCAAACCCTAAACACCCATAATCCACATTTAATCTCCCTACTAACCCCACAAAGAATCTACTCAAACATTATGAAACTAAATCTAAGAATAACAAGATAAATCAACATAACAATCAAAACATCCATTATGAACAAACAAGAACAATGAACAATATGTAAAGATTTAAACTTGATGAATGAACAAAGAACCAGAGAATAGAGTTTATACCAACTACCAAAGGATGAAAAAGATGAGAACTTGTATAAAATAAGAAACCCAAATAATCTCCAAGGTTGTCAAGCTTGGATGAATCTTCAAGAATCTTCTTAATACAAGACTAATTAAACTAGATTAAACTAGGATTAAAGGAAGATTAACCTAATGAGAGGAACACTAATCTAGGGTATTGAAAGTTTAAGAGAGGCCTAAGAGAGTCTAGGGTAATGTATGATAGTTAGACAATACAAGGGGGAAGTATTTATAAGGTTACAAGAATGAAGGAGAAGAAGAGAATAAAAGTCCTGCTGCAGCTCCGTCATCCCGCCCGGGACGGATCGGTCCCGACCGGGACGGCGTGGTCCCGACCGGGACGGAACCAAAACAGGCCCCTTCTCTTTTGTGCACCTCATCCCGGAAGGGATGAGGTCCTTCCCGATGGGGATGGGTCTTGTAGGCCTCCAATATGATCTTTAAGGTCCCTCCTTGCTTCTCATGGGTTTCGCATCGATCCACGGGGCTCGGGATCGAGTCTAAGGGGCTTAGGATCGGGTCCCAAGGTCTCGGGATCGAATCCAAGGCATCGAGTGATCGTTTCTTCATTTCGTTGGCTACAAAAAGTGTATGAAACGAGTCGGAATCGTTCCAATTCTTCATGAAGGGTCTCGGAAACCTGAAACGAACTAGAGGAAGCATAAGTAACCCATAAACCTCTCCCAAGGAGCGATTCCACAAGGAAAACGGGACCAATACACAACGAATTAGGCACTACAAACTACACTTATCAACTCCTTCGCACTTAACCCTTACTCGCCCTCGAGTAAGCACAAACTAACTACTAAACTAGCCGAGCGGGTATTAGCGCACCCTATGCCATTTCAACTCGCGCGAGTACACCTAGAGGAAAGGTGCACTCCGCAAGGCAAGTAAGGTTTTTCGACAAAACTGTGGATGCAACCGTACACAAAACACATAGACAAACAAGCAAACAAAAGGTTGCATCCAAAAAGAAACAAATACCACTTCCCTCTAAAAGACGGTGAAAGAGGCGCCGGTTTAGGACTCAAGGCAAGTGACAACGTTCCCAAGCTAATAACACGAATCGAGATGAACTAAACCCTAATAGTATGACAACAAAGCAATAAAAACGTTGGTAACTTACCTAGGTCCTCCTAACCTTCTAAAAACGTATTACGGGACGATCGACGGGATGGAAAAAGGATGAACCACGGAGTTAGTCGACATTGTAGGTAAGTGAGGACCCGCCCCCTTTAGCGATGAACCAAGAGGGTCGTCCCATGTTCAAAACCGCTCAACTAATCTAAGTAAAAAGGTGGATATTATTGCAAAATGAGGGAAGACCGACCATTACCGTTATCATCCTTCCTAGGGACTCGGTCCTTTGGTAGGCTCTTCACGGCAATAGTCGGCAAAAGGCTTATTTTATAGATGTGGGGACTCTTTTTGTGGGACGGTTTTCTTTTGGCATTTTTCTTTCTTTTGCATTTTTGCTTTGTGTGTTGCTATGCCATTTCTTTTTCTTCTTTTCTATTTTCTTTTTTTTTCCTTGGCTTTTTGTGCCTTTTCTTTTTCTTCAATCTTTTCTTTCTTTCGTTTTTGTTCTTTTTCTTTTCTTTGCCCTTTTGGCTTGATTTGAGTTGTAGGCATTTCTTTTTGCAACTAAGAAAGAGAGATTTCAACTATTTGCAACTTTATTTTGTGGATATGTGTAGGAGGTAGGGAAATGGGTGAGTCGGGGAGCGTCCTTCCTTTCAAACCCACAAAAAGGGGAAAAACTTGGACTAATCAAACAATTCCGAACACGGTCACCTAAGGGACGGGACTCGGCAACCAAGGCCTTTTCACACCGTGGGTGGTCATAATGGTCAAAATACAAATCCCGTAGTAAATCCCTAGTAAGATAGGTGGACTCAAGGTAAAGGACCAACGAAACTATTGATTTAGGGTCATTCTACTAGACTAAAGTCCAAGACTCGATTCATACTACTAAAAAAGAAAAGTACGCACTTGTACACTAGCCTCAAAACCGGGTTTTCGAAAACCTTTTTACAAACAAGACATAACTACACACACAAAACAAAGACTAGACGAAAACGAAAGAAAAAGAGACAAAAGACAGCAAATCAAAATAAAACAAACACATAAACAAAACAAACACCACCCCAAACTTCCAAACAAGTCACCAAATCAACCACAAGTACGCACAAAGCTCCACCCGAGCACCCAACATCACAAATCTCCTCCAAACTCCACAAGGAACAAATAGGGAAAAGGGGTAAAGAGATGTTACCGGATGTCTTGATAGCTCTCCAAAGCTAACGGTGATTGAGCAACCTATAAGGAGGAAGGAAGGCAAAACACGCACAACAAAACAAATGTACGACAAAACGACACAAAACGAGAACACATAAAAGAAAATTTTTTTGATTTTTGTGAAAAAATTTCAAATTTTTAGGGTTTTCAAAGTTTTTTTTCGAAAAAACTACGAAAATAAACTAAGCTACACTAGGATATCGCTCCCTCACACTTAAACCGAGCAATGTCCTCATGCTCGATCGTAGTGTGTGGAGACACCAAAAAGAAAAGAGAACTACGAAAATAAAGCTAGATATTGAAACGAAAAGCGGAGAAAAAGGGTAGAAATATGTCCGGCCAGGGTGTAGTCAAGTCACCATGGGCCGAGACGAGAAAAGATATGGATGGGGGGAGAAATAAAAAGAAAGAAGTAAAAAAGGAAATGGGAGGGGAGGACTAGGTGTAATCAAGTCACCTAGCCCGGATTCCGCCTAAATCCGACTAAATCCTACAAAAAAAAGGGTGAAAAACTTGTAAAGTTGGATTTTTCAAATGACTCTCGATGTAGTCACATCATAGAGAGTCGGGAGCAACATTTACCAAGGCATCGAAGGCCACCATGACACCATGACACAAAAGTGTACAAGGGGAAGGGGATAAACGAGGGAAAACAAGCGACAAAAGATGGAAAAGAAAGGATAGTTGCCGTACCCATCGGTTAGCAACTCACTCGCTCCATCGTCTCAATGATCAATAAAGGTACTTTGCTTGTCTTCTTCATTGTCATCCCGATTCAAACTAGATAATAACGCATGGTTGAGGTAGTAATGGTAAGAGGGGGGTGGGATTTGATGTGAAACTCGGTGTAAAGTGAAGAGAAATTGAGGTGAGGGTATGTAAATGAGGTACATGGGTTATATGATATGGGCAAGGATAGGTAGGGAGGTTGGGAGGGGGTATAAATTGGTTGGGTGGGTTCTCATGACCAAGAAGAGGCAAATGGAGGAGCAGGGGACCATCCCGGTCGGGATGCCTCAACCGTCCCAGTCGGGACGCCTTCATCCAGGTCGGGATTCCTCATCAGTAAACCCCAATTCTGGTACCCTCATCCCGATCGGGATGGCTCCTTCCCGGTCGGGATGAGTCATCCTTCCCGGTCGGGATGAGTCATCCTTCCTGGTCGGGATGAGTCATCCTTCCCGGTCGGGAAGAGTCTTCTAACTCTCGATAACCCCAAAAGCTTATCCAAAGCTTCAAAAACCGACTCCTTAACTCAAAGTCCAAGCTCCATCAATAACCACTCTTCTCTAGGATCTATCTTCACTTCACACCTAACAAACAAGCTCAAACACATTCATCAAAATCCCTCCCTCACATCGCTCATCAAAATACCAAAGTACAAGGATTTCTCAAAAACTCAAAAGAACTACAAGAAAGAGATATATAAAATGAGACGGTTCTTTTGGAACTCCATCAAACCAAGGATGGTGCATTCTTAAATATTTTTCAACAACACTATAGCCTGTCCCATCGCCATCAAGGGAACGAAGCAACAAATCGAAGGCTCTAGCAAAGTCTTCAATCAAGCTTGTGGTATAAGCATCCACACCCCAAGGTTCTTCGCAACCTTGTCTTGACGTTCCCGGGGCATCCCGATCTACTAAGTTCAATGGCTTGAACTTGTACTTTCGATCCTTCGGTACATACCCAAACGTCCACCTATTCTCATGTGGCCCCAAGGGAGGCTCATCTTTCTTCTTGTCATGGAACTTGTCTTCAAACTCATGATATGGGCACTCATCCGCCTCAAGCTCGAAATCATCATCATCAATTCCATAGAAGTCATTCTTCAAGCTTTGTCCCGACTCTTCCTCTAGATCGATGTCTTTCATGGTTTGGATCATATTAAATGACTCGTTCGTAGGCGAGGTGTTGCCTTGGAGATCAAACTCGAGCTTTTCTTCGCCTAACTCAAATATGATCCTACCGTTCTTCACATCAATCATAGCACCGGCGGTATGTAGAAATGGGCGCCCAAGGATAATGGGAGTGATAGCATTTTCCGGCATGTCGAGCACTAGGAAGTCGACCGGAATGAAGAACTTCCCGATTCTTATCGGCACATCCTCTAATATCCCCAATAGTCGGTTGAATGAAATATCGGCCATTTGGAGTGTAACGGAAGTACGCTTAAGCTCCTTCATCCCAAGTCGGCAACAAATAGAGTAGGGAATGATGCTTACACTCGCACCCAAATCACATAATGCTCTCTTAATCTTGAAGTTGCCTATGGTGCATGGGATCGAGAAACTACCCGGATCCTTCAACTTGGGAAGCGTAGAACCTTGAATGAGCTCGCTCACCACTCTCGTGAACGCTATGGTCTCTTCCATGTCGACGGATCTCTTCCTAGCCAAGATTTCTTTCATAAATCTTCCATATACCGGGATTTGGGTAAGTAGCTCAATAAATGGGACGCTCACATCCAATTTCTTCACAATATCAAGGAACTTGTCAAATTGGACATCCACCTTAGTCTTCCTTGCCTTGTGGGGAAAGGCAACTGGATGTGCACTTTGTTTTGCTCAATAGGGGTGGACTTCTCAAGTGACACTTTCCCTTTACCCTTGTCTTTTCCTTGAAGTGGGGGAAGCTTGTCTTCATAGGGTTTCTCAGTCTCCCGTAAAACTTGCTCCTCCATTGGATCTTCCTTGCTTGAGTTTTCTTGAGTTAGAGATGCAACTTTCCTCATTGCTTCTTGCATTGGTACTTGCTCACTAGGGAATAAGGGGGAATCATAAGATACACCACTCCTCGTGGTAATAGCATTTACATGCTCAAATTTCGGTGTTTCACCTTGAGGAGGTAGTTGCCCCTTTTGTCTTGAAGAGCTTCCCGAAGCAACTTGAGATATTTGAGTCTCAAGCATCTTCATATGAGCATCTCTTGCTATGTTATCCCTTTGAAGATGAGCAAAGTACTCTTGTTGGTTTCTTGCCATCTCCATTTGGCTTCTTTGCAATTCTTGATTACTCTTTTGCATATCCAACATAGATTTTTGCATGTTGAAATCTCGAGGTGGAGATTGTGGATTGTGCGGAGTATCGGTGATGGCTAGAGGAATACCATAATCATAAGTAGGAGACCGGCTCCTTTGCTTGCTTTGTTGTTGTTGAACTTGAGTTGCTTGTTGTTGTTGATGGTTCCCTTGGAACCCATGAGAGTTGCCTTGATTAAGGCCTTGAGTGTTACCTTGGTTGTTTTGATATCCTTGATTGTGTTGGTTTCCTTGAAAACCACCTTGATTGAAGTTCCCTTGTTGGAACCCTTGATTGTCGTTGAAGTTACCTTGGTTATTGATGGTAGGGATTCGTCACGTCCCTAGCCGATCAATAAAACACTGACTAACCTAGTGGGTAGCTAGGGTAAGTCGCGATCATATCCACGAGGACGGTATATCAAGGCTTAGACTAGGTCGGCCTACAACGAGACTAGGTCACCAAACAAACACAAAGAGACGATAAAAGGAAAACTAATGGTGGAGGAGAAGTATGACTAAGCTAATGATCGAACTAACAAATGAACTAGAGTAAACTATGACTAACTAAGGAGTTGAATCAAATATGGAAGAGAGTGGGGTAGGTCGGGTTCATAGGAGTAGAAGGGCAATTGGGGTGATCAAGGGTATAGGTGTCTCCTAGTCACTAGAGTCGGTCCGGGCTCTCGCAACTTAGACCGATGTCAAGGTGGATCCGGGCTCTCGCAACTTAGACCCTAGTCCGCGCTCTCGCGACTAAACTATTCTCAACATTTCCACAAAATAAGCAATCAATGAGAAGATGAACACAAGTATGGGAAGCATGGCCACTACAACTCACACAAGCATATCAACAAACACATAAAGTGCCCACAATGTGACTAACAACAAAGATGTAACCTTTTCCCCTTAATCAACCCTAATCATCCATAATCTACCCCTAATCTCCCTACTAACCCCACAAGATTACTACTCACTCATTATCATGGTCAAAATAACAATCATAAGAGAAAACAAACTCACAATCCAAACATTCATTATGAATAACAAGAACAATAACAAGAACAATAATACTAACAATATGAGAATATGAAACTAGATTGAATAAACAAAGAACAAGAGTAAGAAAGATTATACCAACACTAGGATGAAGAAAAGATGCAATCTTGTATAAATGAGAAACCCAAATAGAATCCCAAGGTTGTCAATCTTGGAACAATCTTCAAGAACTTCTTAATACAAGAACTAATTACAATGATTAACTAAAGATTAAAGAGAGATTAAGATTAATGAGAGTAGAACTAATCTAGGGTTTTGGAGGCTTAAACTAGTCTAGGGTATGATAAGATGTCTTAATATTACAAGAAGGGAGTATATATATGGGTACAAGAATGAAGGAGAAAGAAAAGAAGAAGCCCGTGCTGCCAGCTCTTCGTCCCGACCGGGACGGATCATCCCGACCGGGACGGCTCTGTCATCCCGATCGGGACGGGTTGGTCCCGACCGGGATGGGCTCACAGTGGCACCCTTCAACGTGCACCCCATCCCGAACGGGATGGGTCTTGTAGACCTCCCTTAAGCACTCTTTGGTCCTTCCTTGCCTCTCATGGGCTTCTTGTCGATTCTCGGGACTCGGGATCGGGTCTCGGAGGCTCGGGATTGGGTCCCAAGGTCTCGGGGTCGACTCCAAGGCATCGAGTGATCGTTCCTTAGCTTCGTTGGCTCCAAAAAGTGTATGTATAGAATCGGAATCGCTCCAACTCTTCCAAATCGGTCTCGGGAACCTGAAACGAACTAAAGGAAGCATAAGAAGCCCATAAATCGCTCCCAAGGAGCGATTCCGCAAGGAAAATGGGACCAAAACACATGCAAATAAGCACTACAAACTACACTTATCAACTCCCCCACACTTAACCCTTACTCGCCCTCGAGTAAGCACATACTAACTACTAAACTATCCGAGCGGGTATTAGCGCACCCTTCGCCCCTTCAACTCACGCGAGTGCACTTAGAGGAAAAGTGCACTCCGCAAGGCAAGTTGGGTCTTGCGACAAAACTGTGGATGCAACCGGACACAAAACACATAAACAAACAAACTCACAAACAAACACATAGACGGTTGCACCCAAAACAAAAGAAATACCGCTTCCCTCTAAAAGCGGTGAATGAAACACCGGTTTAGGACTCGAGGTAAGGGACAACGTTCCCAAGCTAGCAATACAAACCAAGGTGGACTAAACCCTAATAGTATGACGATAAAGCAACCAAAACGTTGGTAACTTACCTAGGTCCTCCTAACTTTCTAAAAACGTACTACGGGACGATCGGCGGAGTGGAAAAGTGAAGAACCACGGTGTTAGTCGACACTGTAGGTAAGTGAGACCCCGCCCCCTTTAGCGTGAGCCAAGAGGGTCGTCCCGTGTCCAAAACCGCCTAACTAGTCCAAGTAAAAAGGTGGAAAACATGCAAAATGAGGGAAGACCGACTAATGCCGCGATCATCCTTCCTCGGGACTCGGTCCTTTGGTAGGCTCTTCACGGCAAAAGTCGAAAAAAGGCTTATTTTTGTGGGGATTTCTTTTTTTTGTGAGACGGGTTTTCTTTTGGCATTTTCTTTCTTTTCGACGTTTTGATTTGTTTGTTGCCATGCCATTCTTTTTCTACTTTTCAATTTTCTTTTGGCTTTTGTGCCTTTTCTTTTTCTTCATTTCTTTTCTTTCTTTCATTTTTTTTTTCTTTTCTTTTCTTTGCCCTTTTGGCAAGTTTTGGCATTTTTGGCATTTTCTTTGTATGACAAGAAAGGTAGAAATCATCAAATTGCGTTTTATTGTGTGGAGATGCGTAGGAGGTAGGTGAATGGTTAAGTCGGGACGAGCCCTTCCCTTCAAACCCACAAAAAGTGGAGAACTTGGACTAATCAAGACAATCCTAAACGCGGTCACCTAGGGGACGAGACTCGGTAACCAAGGCCTTTTCACATCGTGGGTGGTCATAATGGTCAAAAGTGCAAATCCCGTAGTAAATTCCTAGTAAGCTAGGTGGACTCAAGGTAAAGGACCAATGAAATTATTGATTTAGGGTCATTCTACTAGATTAAAGTCCAAGACTCGATTTACAGTACTAGGAAGGGAAAGTAAACGCTTACACACTAGCCTCTAAACTGGGTTTTCGAAAACCATTTACACACAAGACACACAACAAAACACGAAACACAGACACGGCGAAAACGAACGAAAGAAAAAGAAACAAAAAGGCAACAAAATAAAACAAACCAAAGCAAACACATAAACAAGCAAACACCACCCCGAATTTCCAAACAAGTTACCAAATCCACCACAAGAATGTACAAGCTCCACCCGAGCACACCTCAACACAACCTTCTCCAAACATCACAAGGAATAAAGAGGGAAAGAGGGTTAGAGGATGTTACCGGATGTCTTCAAAGCTTTCCAAACAGCGGAGATTAGGCAACCTATAAGGAAAAGGGAGGCAAAACACACACAATACAAAACAAACATATGACACAACGACACAAAAGGAAAATACACAAAAGAAAATCTTTTTGATTTTTGTGAAAATTTTTCAAATTTTTAGGGTTTTTAAAGGTTTTTTTTTTCGAAAAAGGGAAAAATAAAACTAACTACGATAGAATATCGCTCCCCCACACTTAAACCAAGCAATGTCCTCATATGCTCAATCGTAGTGTGTGGAGAGACAAAAGAAAAGGAAAAGAAACTACGAAAATAACGTTAAAAATCAAAAATAAAAGCGGAGAAAAGGGTAGAAGGCGTCTGGCCGGGGTGTAGTCAAGTCACCATGGGCCGAGACAAGAAAAGATATGGAAGGGGGAAGAAAATAAAAAGAAAGAAATAAAACGAAATGGGAGGGGAGGGCTAGGTGTAATCAAGTCACCTAGCCCGGATTCCGTCCAAATCCGACTAACTCCTAAAAAGGGGGTGAAAATCTTGGAAATTGGAGTAATCGATTGACTCTCGACGTAATCACGTCGTCGGGAGTCGGGAGCAACCATACTACGGCCTCGAAGGCCACTAAGATCCCATGACTCGAGGGAAGGGGGCAAACAATGAAAAACAAGCGATAAAAAGACGGGAAAGTAAGGGTAGTTACCCAAACCGAGCTGCTAGTAACTCACTTGCTGCATCGTCTTGATGATCATTAGAGGCTCGTCGCTTGTATTCTCGGTTGCCATCTCGCTTCACACTCAAGGACTCACGGTCGGGGTAGTAATGGTGTGAGGGGATGGTATTTGATGTGAGAGTCGGTGTAAAGTGAATAGGAAATGGAGTGGGGCATGAAAATGAAGTACATGGGGCATATGATAAGGCTAAGGTAGCTAGGGAGGTTGGGAGCGGGCATAAAACGGTTGGGTGGACTCAATTTGCAAAGAAGAATCACAAAGGGGGAGCAGAGGACCATCCCGGTCGGGAAGATTGATCCCGATCGGGTTACTTCACCCGTCCCGGTCGGGACGGACTCACAGCAAGCTTGAAATCTGGTGCACCCTTCCCGATCGGGACGGCACCCTTCCCGGTCGGGATGCCTTACCCTTCCCGGTCGGGACGCCTCATCCCGGTCGGGATGGGCCTTCTTCAACTTCCACAATCCCAAAAGCTCGCTCTAAGCTTCAAAAACCCGATCCTCGTGCTTACAACCCAAGGTATATCATAGCCATTCTTCTCTAGGAGCATTCTCACTTCACCTATCAAGCAGTACTCAAACACACATCAAACTCTCTCCCTCACAACGCTCATCAATCAATCCAAATAAAAAGAATTCACAAAAATCCAAAGCGAATATAATACAAGGATATATACAATGAGACGGTTCTTGTGGAACTCCGTCAAACCAAGATGGTGCTTTCTTCAATCTTTTTCAACAACCACGACCAATTCCATCTCCATCAAGGGCACGTAAGAACAAGTCGAAGGCCCTAGCAAAGTCTTCAATCAAGCATGTTATATAACCAACCACATCCCAAAACTCTTCATGGCCTTGCCTAGACGTTTTCGGGGCATCCCGATCTACTAAATTCAACGGCTTGAACTTGTACTTGCGATCCTTCGGGATATACCCAAACGTCCAACGATCCTCATGTGGCCCCAAAGGAGGCTCATCTTCTTCTTTGCTTTGCAACTTGTCATCAAGCCCATGATTTGGGCACTCATCCTCCTCCAAATCGGAGTCATCATCCTCAAGTACATAGGAGTACTTCTTCAAGCTTTGTTCCAGTTTACCCCCTAGATCGATGTCTTTCTTGGTTTGGATCATATTGCATGATTCATCCTTAGTAGGCGAAGTGTTGTCTTGGAGGTCGAACACAATCTTTTCCTCGCCTAACTCAAATGTGATCCTACCGTTCTTCACATTGATCATGGCACCCGCGGTGTGTAGAAATGGGCGCCCAAGAATAATGGGAGTGTTGGCATCCTCCGGCATGTCAAGCACAATGAAGTCGACCGGAATGAAGTACTTCCCCACTCGTACCGGTACGTCCTCTAACATTCCTAATGGTCGATTGAATGATTTATCGACCATTTGGAGGGTGAGGGACGTACATTTCAACTTCTTCATTCCGAGTCGGCAACAAATAGAATAGGGAATGATGCTCACACTCGCGCCCAAGTCGCATAACGCATTCTTGATCAAGAAGTTGCCTATGGTGCAAGGGATCGAAAAACTACCCGGATCCTTCAACTTTGGAAGCGTGGAACCTTGGATAAGCTCGCTCACCACCCTCGTGAACGCTACGGTCTCTTCCTTGTCGACGGATATCTTCCTAGCTAATATTTCTCTCATAAATCTTCCATATGCCGGGATTTGGGTAAGTAATTCGGTGAACGGGACGCTAACATCCAATTTCTTCACAATACTAAGGAACTTGTCGTATTGAGTGTCCACCTTAGTCTTCAATTGCCTTGATGGGTAAGGCAACTTGATTTGGTATTTGCTTTGCTCAATAGGGGTAGACTCTTCAAAGGACACTTTCCTTTTTCCCTTGTCTTTCTCTTGAAGTGGGGGAGGGTTGTCTTCTTGGGGTTTCTCGACCTCCCATAAGACTTGCTCCTCAATTGGATTATCAAAGCTTGGCTCTTCTTGATTTGGAGATGCCATTTCCATTGTCGGTTCTTGCGTTGGCTCTTGCTCATTAGGACATGGAGGGGGGTCATAAGAGGTACCTCTCCTTGTGGTGATAGCATTTACATGCTCAAATGTCGGTGTTTCACCTTGAGAAGGTAGTTGCCCCTTTTGCCTTGAGGAGCTCCCCGAAGCGAGTTGAGATACTTGAGTTTCAAGTATCTTCATACGGGTATCTCTCATCGCGTTTTCCCCTTGAATATAAGTGAAGAGCTCATGATGGTTTCTTGACATGTCCACTTGGCATTGTTGCATGTCTTGATTGCTCCTTTGTATTTCCATCAAAGTCTTTTGAATGTCAAAATCCCGAGGTGGGGATGATGGATTATGTGGAGTATCGGTGATGGCGAGAGGAATGCCATAATCATGAGTAGGAGACCGGCTCCTAGGCTTGCTTTGTTGTTGATTGCCTTGTGTAGCTTGTTGTTGACGGTTCCCTTGGAACCCATGAGAATTGCCTTGGTTAAGGCCTTGATTGTTGCCATGGTTGTAGCTTTGATAGTTTCGGTTTCCTTGGAAATTTTGGTTTCCTTGGAAACCACCATGATTGAAGTTTCCTTGTTGGAACCCTTGCTTGTTGTTGTGGAAGTTACCTTGGTTATCTTGCTTGAAATTGTTGAAGGGTCTTTGATTACCCACATAACCTTGGTAACCTTCATTGTTGTCCCGTAAGGGAGGTGGAACATAGGGACGATGTTGTTGTTGATGTTGAAGTGCTTGTTGTTGAGGGACTTGATTAGCTTGGTATTGATTAGAGTAGGAGGCACCTTGCTTGAACGCTTGAAAGGCGTTCACTTGCTCAATACTCCCTCTACAATTCATAGGATCATGACCAACGATTCCACAAGTATCACACATCCCAAAGGTGTAGGAGGTGTGAATCCCAAAGCATTCACTTCTTGAATCGGTTGATGGTGGGAGGAACTAGTGCCTTGGACTTGGTTGAGGTGGCTTTGGAGCTTCTTGTCAATAGTCTCCATGTGTGTTTTCAATTGAGCTCCAAGCTCAATGCTTAACTTGGTGATAGCATCGACCTCATGCATGCCTCCTCGATGTGCCTTCCTAGGCCTAGAGTATTGCGAATTATGCACCGCTATCTCTTTGATTCTCGCCCAAGTTTGGTCGTCATCGACCTCGGTGAACCTACCGTTAGATCCCATGTTGAGTATGGCCCTCGAGTCTTCATATAACCCGTTCAAAAATTGTTGTACGAGGAACCATTGTGATAAACCATGGTGTGGACAAGAACGGATCAAGGCTTTGAATCTTTCCCACGACTCATAGAGGCTTTCATCATCACGTTGTTGGAAACCCGTGATGGAAGCTCTCAATAGATTTGTCTTCTCCGGGGGATAGAATTGTTGGTAGAAGGCTAAGGCTAGCTTCTTCCAAGTATCAATGCCAAGTCTTGCTTTGTCCAACCCCTTGAACCATTGCTTCGCCTTACCAATAAGAGAGAACGAAAATAATACCCACCGGATTTGGTCTTGAGTTATTCCCGTTTGCGAGATAGCGTCACAATAATCCGAAAAGGTTTCCATGTGTTGATGAGGATCTTCGGTTGGTAACCCACTAAATTGACTTCTCTCGACCAATTGGATAAATTGCGTTTTCGCCACAAAATTCCCGGTATATGCCTCCGGTAAAGTGGATGGACCCGGCAAAACGTCTTCCGTGAAGTTTGAATGAGAAGAAAACTTAGGCATGATTGGATATAAGGGAGAAGATGGTGGTGTAGACGGTGTTGATGTAGATGATGAGGGGGAACTAGGAGAAGAAGAATCACCAAAAGGATTTACGAAATTCCTTTCGGCCGTCTCTCGATGTGGATTGTTCAAGTCGGCTACTTGCGCTTGCCCTTGATGAGTATTGCTTGCACTCGGTTGAGAGATCCTAACCCAATTAATCGTCCGTTGGCGAAAGGCTCGAAAGAGTCTCTCCGGCTCTGGATTAAAGAGATAGAAGTCGCCTCCCCTCCTAGGCATACACTACGCACTAGAACAAACGTGAGAACACCTAGTGCTTTGTGGGCACTAGGCAACGACAATAAACAAACACAACTAGAGAAAAAGAGAAAAAGAAGAGATAAAACTAAGGAAAGAAGAAAAATCTAGAGAATATTCACAAGAGAAGACGGGAGAACACAAAGAAGGGTAACTAAGTCTAGAAATAAGCAAACTAAGTCTAAACAATGCACCGTCCCCGGCAACGGCGCCAAATTGATGGTAGGGATTCGTCACGTCCCTAGCCGATCAATAAAACATCGACTAACCTAGTGGGTAGCTAGGGTAAGTCGGGATCGTATCCACGAGGATGGTATATCAAGGCTTAGACTAGGTCGGCCTACAACGAGACTAGGTCACCAAACAAACACAAAGAGACGATAAAAGGAAAACTAATGGTGGAGGAGAAGTATGACTAAGCTAATGATCGAACTAACAAATGAACTAGAGTAAACTATGACTAACTAAGGAGTTGAATCAAATATGGAAGAGAGTGGGGTAGGTCGGGTTCATAGGAGTAGAAGGGCAATTGGGGTGATCAAGGGTATAGGTGTCTCCTAGTCACTAGAGTCGGTCCGGGCTCTCGCAACTTAGACTGATGTCAAGGTGGATCCGGGCTCTCGCAACTTAGACCCTAGTCCGCGCTCTCGCGACTAAACTATTCTCAACATTTCCACAAAATAAGCAATCAATGAGAAGATGAACACAAGTATGGGAAGCATGGCCACTACAACTCACACAAGCATATCAACAAACACATAGAGTGCCCACAATGTGACTAACAACAAAGATGTAACCTTTTCCCCTTAATCAACCCTAATCATCCATAATCTACCCCTAATCCCCCTACTAACCCCACAAGATTACTACTCACTCATTATCATGGTCAAAATAACAATCATAAGAGAAAACAAACTCACAATCCAAACATTCATTATGAATAACAAGAACAATAACAAGAACAATAATACTAACAATATGAGAATATGAAACTAGATTGAATAAACAAAGAACAAGAGTAAGAAAGATTATACCAACACTAGGATGAAGAAAAGATGCAATCTTGTATAAATGAGAAACCCAAATAGAATCCCAAGGTTGTCAATCTTGGAACAATCTTCAAGAACTTCTTAATACAAGAACTAATTACAATGATTAACTAAAGATTAAAGAGAGATTAAGATTAATGAGAGTAGAACTAATCTAGGGTTTTGGAGGCTTAAACTAGTCTAGGGTATGATAAGATGTCTTAATATTACAAGAAGGGAGTATATATATGGGTACAAGAATGAAGGAGAAAGAAAAGAAGAAGCCCGTGCTGCCAGCTCTTCGTCCCGACCGGGACGGATCATCCCGACCGGGACGGCTCTGTCATCCCGATCGGGACGGGTTGGTCCCGACCGGGATGGGCTCACAGTGGCACCCTTCAACGTGCACCCCATCCCGAACGGGATGGGTCTTGTAGGCCTCCCTTAAGCGCTCTTTGGTCCTTCCTTGCCTCTCGTGGGCTTCTCGTCGATTCTCGGGACTCGGGATCGGGTCTCTGAGGCTCGGGATGGGGTCCCAAGGTCTCGGGGTCGACTCCAAGGCATCGAGTGATCGTTCCTTAGCTTCGTTGGCTCCAAAAAGTGTATGTATAGAGTCGGAATCGCTCCACTATTCCAAATCGGTCTCGGGAACCTGAAACGAACTAAAGGAAGCATAAGAAGCCCATAAATCGCTCCCAAGGACCGATTCCGCAAGGAAAATGGGACCAAAACACATGCAAATAAGCACTACAAACTACACTTATCAGTTATGTTGCTTGAAATTGTTGAATGGCCTTGGGTTGCCCATATAACCTTGGTAACCTTGATTGTTGTCCCTTAAGGGAGGTGGCACATATGGACGATGTTGTAGAGATTGTTGATTGGAAGCTTGATGGGAAGCTTGGAACATATGAGGATAAGGGGAACCTTGCTTGAACGCTTCAAAGGCGTTCACTTGCTCAATACTACCTCGACAATGTATAGGCTCATGTCCAACTATCCCGCAAATATCGCACATCCCATAATAAGGTGTAGGAGACACAACTCCCAAAGAATTAACTTCATGAATCGAGTGTTGGTTGGAGGAACTAGTGCTTTGAACTTGATTGAGGTGGCTTTGGAGCTTCTTGTCAATAGTCTCCATGTGAGTTTTTAATTGAGCTCCAAGATCAATGCTTAGTTGTGTAATGGCATCGACCTAGTGCCTACCTCCTCGATTTGCCTTTCTAGGCCTTGAGTATTGGGATTTGTGCACCGCCATCTCCTCGATTCTTGCCCAAGTTTGATCTTCATCGACCTCGGTAAACCTACCATTGGAGCCCATATTGAGTATAGCTCTTGAGTCCTCATATAGACCGTTCCAAAACTGTTGGACTAAGAACCATTGTGAAAGGCCATGGTGGGGGCATGATCTAACCAAAGATTTGAACCGTTCCCATGCTTCATAAAGGCTCTCCTCATCCCGTTGTTGGAAACCGGTGATGGAGGCCCTTAGCAAATTTGTCTTCTCCGGAGGGTAAAACTTTTGGTAGAACGCCAATGCAAGTTTCTTCCAAGTATCGATACCCATGGTTGCCCTATCGAGACTCTTGATCCATTGCTTCGCTTTTCCAATGAGAGAAAATGGGAAAAGTACCCAACGGATTTGATCTTCAGTAACCCCGGTTTGAGAGATAGCATCGCAATAATCAGAGAAGGTCTCCATGTGTTGCTGCGGGTCTTCGGTGGGCAAACCACTAAATTGATTTCTCTCCACAAGTTGGATGAATTGTGTCTTTGCCACGAAAGTTCCGGTATATGTATCCGGTAAAATACTCGGTCCCTACAAGACATCCTCGATATGTATCCGGTATATAGTTTTAACTTACAAGCGTGCTTATTGCTTTTTAATTAATGAGGGCTGTTACATTTACCAACCGCGATAATCAATATATATATATATATATATATATATATATATATATATATATATATATTTTAGGCTTTTTTCGAGCGATCTCATTGGTCCATTCAATCAAACCTCAAATTAGGAAAGTATCCTAAATAATAAAAAAAATCAATTAGAGAATCTTTTGATTATTACAATATATATTTAATTTATTATATTAATGTGATATTTTACAATCTGACGTGAAAACCTTTAGAGTTCATTTTTTTTAAAACATTATCGTAAAATAAATTATAAAAATGAAATAATTAGATTCGTGTTAAAACATTCTTTCATCAGAGTATAAATTTCATATCATTTGTTTCAGATTATGTGATGAATTTATAACATATAACAGTTTTAAAATTATCCCACATCGACAAATTAGAATATGATAATGAAATTCTATATTATAAATAAAGAGTAATAATTCGTTCTTCGATATCTACCAAAAGTTTTTTGAATCTCAAAAAGAGTTTCTAAGACTATAAACTTAAGTAATTATCCTACATCGAGATGATGAAATCAATCAATCAATACATATATATATATATATATATATATATATATATATATATATATATATATTAGGCTTTTTTCAAGCGATCTCATTGGTCCGTTCCATCAAACCTCAAATTAGGAAAGTATCATAAGTAAATAAAAAATCAATTAGAGAATCTTTTAATTATTATATTAATATCATGTTTTACAAATCTAAGGTAAAAACCTTTAGAGTTCATTTTTTAAAAACATTATCGAAAAATAAATTATAAAAATGAAATATTTAGATTCGTGGTAAAAAATGCTTTCATTAGAGTATAAATTTCATATTATTTGTGATGGTTAGATTTGTCGTGGATCCCAACCAACAATAAACAACCAACTAATCCTAGTGGGTAGCTAGGGTAAGTCGGGTCGTGTCCACGAAGACGGTATTGTAAAGTCTAGACTAGGTCAACTTAAAACGAGACTAGGTTACCAAAACAAACACAAAGAAGACTATAATTGATAAACTATGATGGTTGAGGAGGATGAGAATGGACTAACAATATACTATGTATGACATAAACTAAATGAAGCAACTAGGATTAACTAAACAATGAAACTAGAGAAATAATGACTAACTAGAAGAATGAATCAAATAAGGGAAAGAGAGTAGGGTTAGGTCGAGTTCTTAAATGTGGTAGATGATTGGATAATCAAGGGTGTAGGTGTCTCTTAGTTACTAGGGTCGGTTTGCGCTCTCGCGCCAAATCAAAAGTCCGCACTCTCATGTCAAAGACTAGACCCCAAAACTCATGCTAGATGCTACTCAAAACACAAGCATTCAATCACAAACCAAACATACAATGAATAGAGAAAGACAAGTATGAGAAGCATTGGCCACTACTACCCACACAAGCAATTCAACAAACACATGGTGTGCCCAATAAGTGACTAGCAACAAAGGAATCACCTTTTCCCATAATCAAACCCTAAACACCCATAATCCACATTTAATCTCCCTACTAACCCCACAAATAATCTACTCAAACATTATGAAACTAAATCTAAGAATAACAAGAGAAATCAACATAACAATCAAAACATCCATTATGAACAAACAAGAACAATGAACAATATGTAAAGATTCAAACTTGATGAATGAACAAAGAACAAGAGAATAGAGTTTATACCAACTACCAAAGGATGAAAAAAATGAGAACTTGTATAAAATAAGAAACCCAAATAATCTCCAAGGTTGTCAAGCTTGGATGAATCTTCAAGAATCTTCTTAATAGAAGACTAATTAAACTAGATTAAACTAGGATTAAAGGAAGATTAAGCTAATGAGAGGAACACTAATCTAGGATTTTGAAAGTTCAAGAGAGGCCTAAGAGAGTCTAGGGTAATGTATGATAGTTAGACAATACAAGGGGAAAGTATTTATAAGGTTACAAGAATGAAGGAGAAGAAGAGAATAAAAGTCGTGCTGCAGCTCCGTCATCCCGCCCGGGACGGATCGGTCCCGATCGGGACAGCGTGGTCCCGATCGGGACGGACTGGTCCCGACCGGGACGGACCCAAAACAGGCCCCTTCTCTTTTGTGCACCTCATCCCGGACGGGATGAGGTCCTTCCCGACGGGGATGGGTCTTGTAGGCCTCCAATATGATCTTTAAGGTCCCTCCTTGCTTCTCATGGGTTTCTCATCGATCCTCGGGGCTTGGGATTGAGTCTAAGGGGCTCGAGATCGGGTCCCAAGGTCTCGGGATCGAATCCAAGGCATCGAGTGATCGTTTCTTCACTTCGTTGGCTCCAAAAAGTGTATGAAACGAGTCGGAATCGTTCCAATTCTCCATGAAGGGTCTCGGGAACCTGAAACCAACTAGAGGAAGCATAAGTAACCCATAAACCGCTCCCAAGGAGCGATTCCACAAGAAAAACGGGACCAATACACAACAAATTAGGCACTACAAATTACACTTATCAATTTGTTTCACAATATGTGATGAATCTATTAATAATATCACAACTGTAAAACTATCCCACATCGACAAATTATAATATGATGATGAAATTCTATATTATAAATATGAGTAATCATTTGTTCTTTGATATCTACCAAAAGTCTTTTGAATCTCAAAAACAGTTTTTAAGACTATAAACCTTAGTAATTATCCTACATGGAAAAATTATGATGAGGTGATGAAATTTTATATTATAAATCAGAGTAATCATTCGGTTTTAAATATCGACCAAGAAAAACTTTTAAATTATCCACATTGAAATTTATGATGGGGTGATGAAATTTAATATTATAAATAATAGTAATCATTCGGTTTTAAATATCGACAAAAGAACTTTTGAGTCTTTAAAAAGCTTTTAATATATAAGACTCCAAACTTAAAATCATCCCACATTGAAAAATTATAGTGAGGTGATGAAATTCTATACTTCGTATTATAATCAAGAGTAATGTATGATATATAAGTTGATGAATTCTATAAATAAGACTAATCATTCGTTCTTAAATATCAATAAAAAAACATTTTAAGTCTTAAAAAGTCTCTTAATAAGACTACAAACTTAAGTAAAAATAATCTCACATCAAAAAATTATAATAAGGTGATGAAACTTTATATTATAAACAAGAGTAACCATTCGGTTTTAAATATCGACAAAAAAACTTGAGTATTAAAAAAGCTTTTAATATATAAGACTACAAACTTAAAATCATCCCACATTGAAAAATTATAGTGATGTGATGAACTTTTATATTATAATCAAGAGTAATGTCAGAGTATCATGTATTTTTTTCCTTTTAAAAAGAGTATCATGTGTTCTTAAATATCAATCAAAAAAAACTTTTACGTCTTACAAAATATCATAATAAGACTGCAAACTTAAGTAAAATAATCTCACATCGAAAAAGTATAATAAGGTGATGAAACTTTATATTAGAAATAAGATAATTTTGTACTCTTAGATATTAACCAAAAATCTAATGAGTCTTAAAAATATATTAAGACCATAAACTTAAGTAAAAACTCAATATATTAAGACCATAAACTTAAGTAAAAAATTATAACAAGGTGATAAAATTTTATATTGTAAATCAGACTAATAATAATTCTTCCTTAGAATTCAACGACAATCAACTTTAAGAATTATGAATTTCTACTAAATAAGAATAATTATTGTTTTTAAATATCAACCAACAATATTTTGAGTATAAAAAAGGTCTTAATAAGACTAAAAATTTAAAATTATCCCACATCGAAACAATCAAAATAAGATACGGTGATGATTCTATATTATACATAAGACTACAAATTTTAGTTAAATTATCCCACATCGACAAATTATAATAATATGATGGATTTCTACATTATAAATAAGACTAATTATTTGTTAGACTATATACTTAAGTATCGCACATCGAAAAATTATTCTCCCTCTCTTTTGAGTTTTAAAAAACTTTTGAGACTATAATAAGACGATGAAATTCTATTATATAAATAAAATTAACAATTTCTCCAAATTATGATGAGATGAGAAAATTCTATATTATAAACAATTATCACATATTGAAAAATTATAATGAGGTGATAGAATTCTACGAAACCAACAATCTTTTGAGACTTAAAAAACCGTTCCAAAGACTAAGACAAAGACTATATAGTTAAAGTTGGAATTCTGTATATTATAAATTAGAGTAATTATTCCTCTATAAATAAAAGTTCTGAATTAGACTATATCTAAACTAAAAAAAAAACAACTTAAGTAAAATTATCCCACATCGAAAAAATTATAATAAGGTGAATTTTTTTTATCATATAATTAAGACTAATCATTCATCAAAAACATATACTCCAATAAGATGATCAAATTCGATTATATAAATAAAAAGTAATCGTCTATCCTTTGACTTAGATATAAAAACAAACTCTTTTAAGTCTTAAGAATAGCTCTTCAAACTATAAACTTAATTAAGTAAAAAAAAAGGTCTTAATAAGAGTACAAACTTAAAAGTCATTTGTTCTTATGATGAGGTCTCCCACATCGAAAAATTATGATAAGAGTAGTAATCATTGTTTTTAAATAGCAACAAACAATATTTTGAGTTTAAATTAAAAAGGTCTTAATAAGACTACAAAGTTAAAATTATCCCACATCGAAACAATTAAAATAAGGTACGGTGATGATTCTATGTTACAAATAAGAAGACTACAAATTTTAGTTGAATTCCACATCGACAAATTATAATAAGGTGATAGATTTCTATATTACAAATAAGACTAAGACTAAGACTATATATAGTTAAAGTAAAATTATCCTGCATCGAAAAATTAAGATGGGGTGATGGAACTCTATATATTATAAATAAGAGTAATCATTCGTGTATAAATAAAAGGTCTTAATTAGACTATATCTAACATAAATAAACTTAAGTAAAACTATCCCACAACGAAAAATTATAATAAGGTGAATTTTTTTTATTATATAAATAAGAGTAATCATTCATCAAAAATATATACTCCAAGATGATCAAATTCGATTATATAAATAAAGAGTAATCGTCTATCCCTTAACTTAGATATAAAATAAACTCTTTTAATTCTTAAAAATAGCACTTAATTAAGTAAATTATGATGAAGTGATGAAATTTTATATCATAAATGAGTAATCTTTCGGTTTTAGATATCAACCAACAATCTTTTGAGTTTCAAAAAACTTTTAAAAAGACTACAAACCTAAAATTATCCCACATCAAAGAAAATAAGGTGATGATTCTATATTATAAATAAGAGAATCATGCGTTTCTCTGGTCTTCAAAGCAAATCTTAAGACAATAAACCTTGAGTAAATTATCCTTATATCGAAAAATTATGATGAGGCAAAATTTTATATTATAAATAAGAGTAATCATGTATTCTTTTGATTTTTATGATTATTAATATCACGTGATCATCTTATTTATTGTAATGATATAGATTGATTAAGTTTCTTATTTAACGAATATACCTCATCAATGTAATTAAGCCAATTAACCCGTGCAGCGCACGGACTTTAATCTAGTAATAAACCTAAAAGGATGGTTCTTTTACTGAATCGTGCTAACCGTGCTATTGTGCTATTTAACCAAAGTTATGGGAAGCCAAAATTTATCATGATATAGAAACGGTTCCTTATATAAGCGTATTATTTGGGGCGTCTTGTATGATCAAAATTGTGGTAGTGCTTGAGAAAATTAACGAATGTACGACAAAAATAAATTAAATTGATTTTTTGAGGAAAATAATAAATGTTTCGATGAAGCTTAATTAAAATGAGCTTCAAGTAGAAACTAGAGTTTCAAGGTTACATAAAAAGAATTATGAAATTAAATAGTCGATAAGAATTTAATGAATAAGTAGATCAAAACGAAAATGAAAATATTTTTTAAGTATAAAAAGACTTTCACACGAATTGCATTTTTAGGAGTTCAAACGACGACAAAGATAATTTCGTCTTATAATTAATTTAAGAATTATGAGTTAAATCGTAAATATAATTAAATACGAACATAAATTTAATTTATAAAATCAGGAGTTTTACAGTAGTATTATAATTTATTTTTTTCAAATTTTCTTTTTTAAAATTCATTTGATTTGATTAACTGATTACAAGTCAATTGAACTCTTGTAAAGAAGATAATCAAAGTTGATTCCCAAAATTAAAATATGTAAAAGAAAATTAACTAACATTAATAAAATATAAAAAGTTGTGATAACATGAATTAGTAGTAGCTATAACAACAAAAATTAAAATAAAAAATAGAGAAATTAAGGAATTTTAATATAATTATCAAACCTATAATGACGTGAATACAATATTTTTTATTTAAGGACATCGTGAAATGGCGATATGGAAAACAAAGTTAAAAAGTGTGGAATAAACATTCAACGTATTATGTATTTATGTAGTCGAGGATAAAAAAACTGAAAGACTATGGAGCAAAACATAAGGACTATCATGTAGTAGAAGTAAAAAAGGAAGGGAATCTATTTCAAGTAATAAGAGAGAAAATCATGTTATATACTGGAAGAATTATATTCACTGATACGCTTTACGAGAAAACAATTTCATAGGGGTATCATTTCGGTTTTGGTAAAGTACAGGACGAGTATATTTCAGGGTAAAATACGTTGTTTAGTGTACAAAAACAATAACAATATGCGAGAATAAAGAATTTTTAACTTATGCATTAACATTAGTGAAACGGTTCACGAAACTATTTTTTGGACCTACAAATAATTCTTCGGAACATTCCGTAGTACAAAATGTTTCCTACCACAAATCCGTCAGAATTCCGTTGGGGATATTTAAAGGAGCGACGGATTGGGATTCCATAGGAAATATCTGTAGGAACAATTACTTTCCGACGCATTTCTAGACTCGTAGGAACTTTTCCGTTGGAATTACAACTAATTCTAGCAGTGGAAGAAATACCCAATCTGGGATGATGTGGCCACGGAATTTGCTCGTAATTATGCTGACAGTACCCAGATCCATACCACTACGCGCTCTTTGGAGGTCATGGTCCAACAGCCTAAATAAGAGTTCACAAAATACCTTCAGCGCTGGAGGGCCGAGAGTGTTAAGCTGGTTGAGAAGCCCAGCGAAAAGACTTTGGTAGAAGCCTTAGTGAAGAACCTACTCTCTTCCTACCGGGTCCATGTCCGGTATGCTGTTATACTCAACTTCACTACCCTCACTGAAATGGGTATGAGAATCGAAGACGACGTGAAGCTAGAGGGCTTAACCAAAGCCTCTAGCAAAGGTTACCAAGGGGCCTTGTCCTCTGCCAAGGCCCCAGCTGCAGCCACAGCATATTCGATGAGGTTAATCTACTAGATGCCTCATCCAAGAAGAACACCCCACCACGGGTATTCACTGACATAGGTACTACCTACACTTACGCCTTACAAAGGCTCTCATCCAAAGGCCTTATCCAACCGATAGGTCCTACTCCAGAAGTTCCGGCCAACAGACGCTCCAAAAACTATGACGCACAGGCCTACTGTCAATATCATAGGGGCAACGAGCATGATACCGAGAAGTGATGGAAATTGAAACATCTGATCCAGGATTTAATCGAGAGTGGCAAGATTCCATTGCCCATGGACAAACCGAGCAATAAAGACAATCCTTTCAGCTCCCACGTCATCTTTACCAGGTAGGTGATTGACTGTTCCCACCTTATTTGTCCCTTCATTCCACAAGTGAATGAGATATGATTCAATGATCAAGACGATATCTACCTCATCAAAGGGGAAGTTGTCCCCATTACTAGTGAGGAAGTCCAAAAGGTTAAGTCTAAGGTCCTAGCCAGTAACCACCTCACCCGCTCTGGTCGCCCCTATCAAGCTACTAGCTCTAGGGACACCCCTATTCCGGTAACTGTGACTGATCCAGTCATCCGCCCTGAGGAGCCAACTACTGACACGCCTCTTGTGAAACAGCTGAAGAAAATCCGAGTTGACCTCACCATATGGCAACCCCTAGTCAGCTCACAAAAACATCAAGAGGCACTTACTAAGGCTCTTGATCAAATCAAGATCAACACAACAGTTACCCCCGCTGAAATGATAGCTACCGTCATGCCCCATCTAAAAGGCTAGGCTAAGAAAGAAGGCCCGCTGATTACCTTCTCCAAGTCCGATCTACCACCATTTAAGGGTTCCCACAACTTAGCCCTATACATTACGGTGATATGCGGAGGCAAATATCTCCCCATGACCCTAATCGACGATGGGTTTGCTGTCAACGTCCTACCCTTAAGGACCGTTAAAGCTCTCGGTATTACCGAGACCAAATACATCCCGATTGCTCAAACCATCCAAGCATTCGAGGGAAGCCCCAATTCAGTAGCCAGGGCCATCAAATTGACCATCATAACAGGCCCGGTAGAGAAAGAAATGGAATTTCAGGTGATCGACGTCACCTCTTCCTTCAACTTACTTTTGGGACGTCCGTGGATCCATGTTATCAAAGCTGTGTCCTATACCCTACACCGTAAAATCAAGTTGCCTTTGCGTGATGACATTATCACCTTAAACGCAACACCCATGGCCGTGGCCAACTGCAACACCACAGGTCGTCTCGGTATGGACCTTTGGGGGTTTGACTTTGTGGGAATTATCGAGGAAGACTTCCTCTTCAAGCCTTATTTCCAAGTCTAGGGAGTCCGATGCTAGAGTCCAACCTGTAACCCCTATCCCTTTAGTCAATCCCGATGGTGCCTCGGGGTCTGTCCTGAGTGCCTTTCCAATTTCGCCACTGACTAACGATCAGATGGTTGCTCTATTTAAGCTATTTTTCAAATTTTCAATTAATAATAACAACCATTCTGCTTACGACTTGTCTCTTTTTAACTGCAATTCCGGTTTTGAAAATATTTTATGCAATGACATTGAGAAACCCGACAAACAGGTTTCCATACCTCCTCATCTGATCAAGAAGTTAGAGCAAAGAGAGTCTTGGAACCTGGTAATCGAAGAGACCGAATCCATCAATATGGGAACCACCTTAGAGCCTCAGATACTTAAGATAAGGTTATCAATAGATCCTGAGGAGAGACAACAGTTCACAAGACTCCTCAAAGATTTCAATGACATCTTCGCATGGTTCTACAAGGACATGCCAGGGATAGACCGAGAAATAGCTGAGCACCACATACTAATCAAAGACGGGTGTAAGCTGGTTAAGCAAAAACTCCGCAGAATGAGGCCCGAGTGGTAAGGCGAGCTCGAAAACATCATGTAAACATCGTGCCGATACCTAAAAAGGAGGTAAGGTGCGCATATGCGTAGATTTTTGGGATCTTAACAAGGCGAGCTCGAAAGACAATTTTCCATTACCATACATTGACATATTGGTAGACAGTACCGCTGATCATGCCCTTCTATCCTTTATGGATGGATACGCCGGGTACAACCAGATCAAAATGGCAGAAGAAGACATGAGCAAAACCACCTTCACCACACCTTGGGTACTTACTATTACACTGTCATGCCATTTGGCCTCATTAATGTCGGGGCCACTTATCAAGGAATCACTACAACCTTATTACATTATATGATGCACAAGGAAGCAGAAGTTTATATCAACGATATGATCGTCAAATCCAAGAGTCGGGATGGGCACGTCATCGCCTTAAGAAAGTTCTTTATTACTTGACTGCGCAAATGCAACATGAGGCTTGGTACCATCTGACGGCTGACAAATTACTGGGTCACATGGTTAGCCAACGAGGCATCAAGGTCGACCCAGCAAAAAATAAGCCATCACCGAGATGAAACCTCCTAGGAATGAGAAAGCAATAAGGGGATTCCCTGGGAAAGTCCAATATATCAGCCGTTTTATCTCCAAGTTAACCATTATATGTGAATGATAAGTGTGTTTTGTAGTGTTTATTTCACGTGTTTGGTACCGCTTTCTTTTCTGGAATCACTGTTTAGAGCGGTTTCGAGGCTACTTATGCTTCTTATAGCATGTTTTAGGTTCCTAAGGCCAATCATGGAGAAACGGAATGATTCCGTCTTGTTTCCAACCCATATGGAGCCAATGAAGAGAAACGACGATGAATCGGTGCCTAAGACTCGATTCCGAGTCCCTTGGAGCCCACTTTAGAATATCCCAAGCACCGAGCATCAGTAAGAAGCCTAGGAAGAGCAAGTAGGGACCTACATGACCGTGTCAGAAGCCTACATGGCCGTGATTCAAGACGCAAAAGAAGTTGGCTTACTGCTGGCCTTCACGGCCGTGTCGAAAAGGGTCACTACCGTGAGTCGAGGCCCATCCCAACCGTTATGAAATGGTCCCAGCCGGGACGGGTGTTGGCCTCGGCCGTGACCATCTTAAAACGGCCGTGACGGCCTGTTTGAGCCTCGATTCGATTCCTCGCTTCCTCTCCTTTCTTCCTACCCTATAAATACCCCCTTCTTGTATTGTTTTAAGCACAAAACCATATATACAAAACCTTCATCCTTAGCTTAGAGTCTTCTTAATTTTTCCTTAGTCTTTCTTTAATCTTAGCTTAATCTTAGCTAGTTACTCTTGTATGATTGGAATTCTTGAAGATTCTATCAACATTGACTACCTTGGTGGATGTATTTGGGTTTTCCTTTTATGAAAGTTTCAATCCTTTCATTCATCCTCTAGTTTTGGTATAATCCTTATTTTCTCTTTTCTCTTAATCTTTGATTGTTAGTAAAGTTTCAATCTTTGTTTATTGTTTATTGTTCATCCTTGTTTGTTCTTCATAATGAATATTTTTGCTCCTATGTTGTTTTCTTTTGTTCATCTTAGTCATGTGTGAGTAGACTCTTGTGGGTAGTAGGGGGATTAGGTTTTAACCATGGGTGATTAGGTTTGATTGTGGGTAAAGGTTGTATCTTTGTTGCTAATCACTTGTCATGGATGCCACATGTTTGATGAAATGTTTGTTAGGGTGATAGTAGCCAATACTACTCTTGCTTGTTTCTTCCTTCTTGTTGTGCTTGGTTGGTGATTGAATCCTCATGGTTTGGGTAGTTCTTTGCATGTGTTTTCGGGTTCGTTCTTGTCGCGAGAGCGCGAACTTACCTTAGTGATTAGGTGACTCCTTTAGCCTCGATTACCCCACTAGCCTAATCCACCTATGAACCCGACCTAACCCTACTCCACCCTCTATTGATTTCCTCTTCATCTTAGTAATTTTTCCTCTTGTTTATTGTTTGAATTTAGTTCTAGTTCATTCGTTTAGGTTGTGTTAATCTTGTTTTCTAGCCCTTGTCCATTCATAGTCATAGCTTTCTTCCCTTTCATTGTCCTAGTTCGTTTATCCTTGTTCCTTATCTTATTATTTGTTATAGGCATTCCATTCTTGTTAATTCTCTTCTCTCCCCTTGTTATCTTGTGACTTGGTCTTGTCCTTAGGCGAACCTTAGTCTAACCCCTACCGTCTCCGTGGATCGACCCGACTTACCCTAGCTACCTAGTTAGGATTAGTTGGTTTATTTGGTGTCGGGATCCACGACAAATCCCACCATCAATTTGGCGCCGTTGTCGGGGACGGTGTATGTTTAGACTTTGTTTGCTTATTTGCTTGACATAGTTACTGTTTTGTTTTCTTCTTCTTTTGTCCATTTTGCATATCTTGTTGTCTTTGTTTTTATTTTGTGTTCTTCTTCTTTGTTTTCCTTTGCTTTTCGTGTGTGTGAAGTTTATTTCTTTCTTCTCTAGTGCTCAAAAAGCACTAGAATTCTCACGTTTGCTCCTAGTCTATAGTTTATGCCTAGAGGTGGTGACCATCCTCTTCTTTACAACTCAGAGCCGGAAAGGTTTTTTCGAAACCTTCGCCAACGGACGGTTGCAAGATTAAGAGGTTCCCAACCGGATACAAGCCAATATTTCGAGCGACACTTAGAGATTGATCTAAACTCCCCACCTATAGAAGTCACCGAATCGAGTTTCCTAAACCCCTTCGGCACCCCCATATCAACCACATCTCACACAACATCACCTTCATACTCTCCACCTTTTACACCTCCCACATCTCTAACTACATCTCTGACAAGCTCAACACCTTCATCTCCCTTACATCCAATAATGCCTAAATTCTCATCACACTCCACTTTCACCAAGGATGTCTTGCCGGGACCGAGCACTCTACCGGCCTCTTATGCCGAATATTTCGTTGCCAAGACACAATTTATTCAACTAGTAGAGTGATGGGAAGGATTTGCCGTGGATCCCCGCCAACAAATAAAAACCAACTATTCCTAACACGTTGATAGGGCAAGTCGGGTCGAGTCCACGGGGTCGGTAAGAGGTGTCGAGACTAAGGTCTACCCAAATACAAGACTAGGTCTCAAGGCTAAGCTAATCTAGAACGATAGGAAGGGGGATAAACTAAGACTAGGACTAAGCTAAGGACAACAAGTAAGGCTAAAGAATAAGGAAAGAATAGGGTTAGGTCGGGTTCATAAGTGTAGTAGGATAGTTGGGAGATCGATGGTGCAAGGTTCACTTAGTTACTAAGGTCGGTCCGTGCTCTCGCGTCAAATCCTATGTCCGCACTCTCGTGTCTAAGACAAAACCCGAATACTTATGCAAGATGTTACCCAATACACAAGGATTCAACCGTAAATCAATCACACAATGAGAAGAGGAAGACAAGCAAGAGGGGTATTTGCAACTACTACTCTAACAAGCATTTCAACAAACACATAGTGTGCATAATATGTGACTAGCAACAAAGAATCCACCTTTACCCACAATCAAACCCTAATCATCCATAATCCACACTTAATCACCCTACTAACCCCACAAAAAGTCTACTCAATCATATCTAAACAAACATTAACATAAACAAGAGAAATCAACACAAACAACAAAACATCCATAATGAAACTAGTGAAAACTATGAACAATGAACAATACAATGAACAAAGATTAAAACTTGAATAACAAAGGAAGAAAAAGAGTAAAGGGAGAAGGAAGATTATACCAACTAAACAAGAGAAAAAAAGATGAACACTTGCATAGAAGAAAACCCAAACATCCACCAATGTTGTCAAGATTGGTAGAGATCTTCAAGAATTCTAATATTACAAGGATTAAACTAAGATTAAGGACTAATTAAGAACTAATCTACACTAATCTAGGCTAATCTAACCTAAAGTAGTCTAGGGTTTAGTGGGTAATGTCTA
The DNA here is from genome assembly GCA_958450325.1 of Agrostemma githago. Lineage (NCBI taxonomy): Eukaryota > Viridiplantae > Streptophyta > Magnoliopsida > Caryophyllales > Caryophyllaceae > Agrostemma > Agrostemma githago. The sequence continues at coordinate 31,505,324 of OY288256.1, forward strand.
ACATCCCATAAGATTACAAGAGGGGGGTATTTATAGGGTTACAAGAGTGAAGGAGAAGAAAAGAAGAGTCACGCGGCTACAGCACTTCTTCCCGGTCGGGAAGGGATGGTCCCGGTCGGGATGGGCCATCCTTCCCGGTTGGGAAGCTCTCTTCCTGGTCAGGATCAAGCATAACACCGGGCTGTGTTATCCATAACACCAGGCGGTGTTGTTGCTCTTCCCGATCGGGAAGCTCTCTTCCCGGTCGGGTCGGCGAGATCAGTAGCCTCTTCATTCATGCACTCCTTCCCGACCGGGAAGGCTACTCTTCCTGCCCGGGAAGGGTCTTGTAGGCCTCCAATATGATCATAAAGGTCCCTCCTTGCTTCTCATGGGCTTCTCCTCGACTCTCGGTGCTCGGGATCGAGTCTAAGAGGCTCGGGAATGGGTCCCAAGGTCTCGGGATCGAATCTAAGGCACCGAGTGACTGTTCCTTCTCTTCGTTGGCTCCAAATGTGTAGAAAACGAGTCGGAGTCGTTCCAATTCTCCATGAATGGTCTTGGGAACCTAAAACGAACTAGAAGAAGCAAAAGTAGCCCAGAAACCGCTCCCAAAGGGCGATTTCACAAGAGAAACCGAGACCAAACACAACAAATAGGCACTACAAACTACACTTATCAACTCCCCCATACTTAACCCTTACTCGCCCTCGAGTAAGCACGAACTAACTACTAAACTAATAAAAACTAATATACTAGCCGAGCGGGTATTAGCGCACCCTACGCCATTTCAACTCACGCGAGTTTACTTAGAGGAAAAGTGCACTCCGCAAGGCAAGTAAGGTCTTGCGACAAAACTGTGGATGCAACTGGACACAAAAACACATAACCAAACAAACATACAAACAAACAAACAATCGGTTGCACCCAAAAAGAAACAAATACCGCTTCCCTCAAACAAGCGGTGGAGAAACACCGGTTAAGGACTCACGGCAAGTGACAACGTTCCCAAGCTATTAATACAAATCGAAATGAACAAAACCCTAATAGTATGACAACAGAGCAATAAAAACGTTGGTAACTTACCTAGGTTCCTCCTAACCTTCTAAGAACATACTACGGGACGATCGGCAGGATGGAAAAAGGATGAACCACGGTGTTAGTCGACACTGTAGGTAAGTGAGACCTCGCCCCCTTTAGCGCTAAGCCAAGAGGGTCGTCCCATGCTCAAAATCGCCCAACTAGTCCAAGTAAAAAGGTGGATAAGGTTTACAAAATGAGAGAAGACCAACCATTACCGCTATCATCCTTCCTAGGGACTCGGTCCTTTGGTAGGCTCTTCACGGTAATAGTCGGCAAAAGGCTTATTTTGAGGGGTGAGAATTCTTTTTTTGTGAGATGATTTTCTTTGGCATCTTTCCTTTTTCATTTGGCTTTTGAGTTGTTATGTCATTTCTTTTTCTTCTTTTGTATTTTCTTTTTGATTGTTGTGCCTTTTCTTTTTCTTCTTTCATTTCTTTCTTTCTTTTTCTTTCTTTCTTTTTCTTTCTTTTGACTTGGCTTGCCTTTTGGATAATTCTTGTATTGTAGGCATTTCGTGCAACCAAGTGAGAATTTCAACAATTTGCAACTTATTTGTGGAAATGTGTAGGAGGTAGGAAAATGGGTGAGTAGGCGCGCTTTCCCTTCAAAACCCACAAAAAGGTGGAAAACTTGGACTAATCAAAAAATTTCGAACATGGTCACCTAAGAGACGGGACTCGGCAACCAAGGCCTTTTCACACCGTGGGTGGTCATAATGGTCAAAATGCAAATCCCGTAGTAAATCCCTAGTAGACTAGTAGGACTCAAGGTAAAGGACCAACGAAACTATTGATTTAAAGTCATTCTACTAGACTAAAGTCCAAGACTCGATTCACATCACTAGGAAGGGAAAGTAAACACTTGCACACTAGCCTCTAAACCGGGTTTTCAAAAACCTTTTATTACACAAGACACAAACAAACAAGACAAAACAAAGACGCGACAAAAACGAAAGAAAATGAGACAAAGACAACAAAACAAAATAAGAGAAGAGAAAACAAACATAGAAACAAAACAAACACCACCCCGAGACATCCACACAAGCCACCAAATCAACCTCAAACTCTACAAAGCTCCACCCGAGCACACATCATCACAAAATCTCCTCCAAACTCCACAAGAGACAAAGAGGGAAAAGGGATAAAAAGATGTTACCGGATGTCTTGAAAGTCGTCCAAAGTTAGTGGTGATTAAGCGACCTACAAGGAAAAAGGGAGGCAAAACACGCACAACACAACAAATATACGACACAACGACACAAAAGGAAAAGACCCAAAGGAAAAATCTTTTTGATTTTTATGAAACTTTTCAAATTTTTAGGGATTTTAAAAATTTTTCGAGAAAACTACAAAAATAAAGCTAAACTATACTAGGATATCGCTCCCCCACACTTAAACCGAGCAATGTCCTCATGCTCGATCGGTAGTGTGTGGAGACACTAAAAAGAAAGGAAATTACGAAAGTAAAGCTAAAAATCAAAAAGAAAAGCGGAGAAAAGGTAGAATGTGTCCGGCCGGGGTGTAGTCAAGTCACCATGGGCCGAGACGAGAAAAGATATGGATGGGGGAAGAAATAAAAAGAAGGAAATAAAAGGAAATGGGAGGGGAGGACTAGGTGTAATCAAGTCACCTAGCCCGAATTCCGCCTAAATCCTAACAAAAGAAAGGGAAAACAAAGAAAAAGCGAAAATTCTTGCAAATTTGGATTTTGAAATGACTCTCGATGTAGCCACGTCATCGAGAATCGGGAGCAATGACTTCCAAGGCCCCGAGGGCCACCATGACACAAAAACGATAAAGGGAAGGGAACATCAAAGGGAGACAAGCAATAAAAGACGGAAAAGAAAGGATAGTTGCCGTACCAATCGGTTAGCAACTCACTAACTCCATCGTCTCAATGTTCAATATCGGCACATAGCTAGTCTTCGTCATTGTTATTCCTCTTCATTCTCGATATGGTTGCATGGTTGAAGTACAAAGGTATAAGGATGTGGGATTTGATGTGAAACTCGGTGTGTAGTGAAGAGAAGATGAGGGGAGGGTGCATATATGAAGTGTAGGGATCATATGATAGTTGCAAGGGTAGGTAGGGAGGTTGGGACTTGGGAAGGGGTATAAAGTGGTTGGGTGGGCTCAAATGTCGAAGAAGAGGCAAAAGGAGGAGCCGGGCACCACCTCGATCGGGATGGACTTCTTCCCGGTCGGGATGGCTCCTTCCCGGTCGGGACGAACTTGATGTAATCCCTAGAAAATCTAACGCGATACAGTGGCGGAAACACTGTAGAGTTGGAATTAAAACACACTGTAACTATGTCTTAGTAAAATTAAAATGGTAAAGTCAAACAATAGGCCTTAAATAAAATGGCCAAAATTTAAACAATCCACAAAAGGGGTTTAAACAATCCATAAGACATAATTATCAAAATAAACAAGCAGGATCCACACTGCTCGCTAGCCCAATCCCGGAACACGTATACCTGCCATGTTAAAACATAACAGCCACAATCAGTGGGGAGCAACGTCAACGTTCTCCCAGCCGTATAACAGGATTTTAAAACTGTAATTACTATTATAGAAATATAGTAAAAACGGAAAACAGTAAAACATTATAATGAAAATAAGCTTTCAGTGAAAAACTTCACGTATCGAAACAGTATAATAAAAATGAGTTTTCCGAAGAAAACATAAAACATTTGCCAACCTGCAACCAAATTATATCGATAATAATAAAAATATTCAAATTGGTGTTATGGATAGGATTAATGTAGAATCTAGACTTTCACTAGGACAATACTAATCTAGCTTCGAGAACTTAGTCAAAACAAATCAGACTTCGGTCTCTAACTAGGCAACTCAACTATAACAGGACTGCGTGTAGCGAGGTTCTGGCTTAAGTAATGTACACCCCTCCTGGACACCAACCGTAATCCAGTTCAACCCGATGGCGACTTACACGATGCGATATCTAAGTTTAAGGTCAAAATATACACACTCCTGAACACAAACCATGCTCAGTTCAACGACCAATGTGTCTCAACATAGACACACCACCAGCTTTATAGTTGATGGCAAAAAGTACATCCCAGACTATATTACTCTAAACCCACATTTGTCCTTATTCCATAACTCCAAAACAAGCCATTATCGATATTCAAAAGATATAATCATCATAATAATAAGAGAACAAAAGGAGTAATCACAATATTCTAAAAGAGGAAACTTTCTATTTTAGGAAACTTCTATTTTTAGAAACTTACTAAAAATAGCATTATATCAAAATAGCAAAAATATTAGTTTATACTAATTCGACATTTTAGTAAACGATATAGATTTATAAAAACTAGTACTTTCGGCCTTAACGATATTACTTATGTAAGTGAGAGTTTTTAGATTTATGAAATTATTAAAATATCTTACAAGTGTTTATAAAATGATTAAAAATGTCTTAAACACTTTAGTACTACTAATTAGGGTGTTTCCAAAATTTATAAAATTAAAATTCCCTAATTATTATTACTTTCGACAATACGATTATAAATAGGATTTTACGGCAAATGTCCAATTAAATCTTTTAACGTCTTTTATTTAATAAAACCATTAAACAAATTTATAATATGTTAAGGGATGATTTAACTCCTAAAGTATCAGATTTAATATTTTCAATGATTGCTGGAAAAATAATTCTTTTAGGTAAGACGAAGCATTTTAACGATAAATCGTAATTTGTCCGAAAGCCAATACTTATTAATTAAAAACTTTAATAAATAGTAAAAAAAATTACGTAAAATAGTTAAAATATATTTATGGACATTCTGTCCAGAGAAGAAAATTTTCCAGAATACTAAAACTCGGTTTTTAAAGCGTTTTCTCGTTAATCGTCTAATCTCGACAATAACGATTAATAAAAATAGTAATTACAAAACGATTTACGTATTAATATCCAAAAAATATTATTACACTTTAAAATCCTGATTTTCAAGAATATAATTTTTCAGATTTTTCCAAGATTCCAGATTCAACAAATTCCAAGAAAACCGTCATTTAAACACGTTTTCACAATTAACGATTTCATTAATAAACTTATCGTTCTCAACGTTTTATTAAGGCACTAAAAATCGTAAAAACACATTTTATTATGAAATCACCAGAATCACATTTTTTCCCAGATTTAAACCAAAGACCAGAATTCAAGAATTTAAACAACAAACACAGTTTTAACGATAAATGATGATTTAAAGTGATTAATTAATTCATCCACTTAACAATTCCGAAAAATTATGAAAAACTTCAGAAAATTCTATTTCATCAGAATGTTTCACCACGTCAAAAATCAGATTAAAATAAAGATTTTAGGTACTAGAACTAAAATTCGGCTTTTAATCGTTTTTGTCCGTAAACGGTAATAATTCAATAATCGATATTTAAAAAATCAGAAAAATCCTAAATTATTATAAATCATCAAAAATATCATTTTTACAGAATATAAACATATATTACATGTTTAGGCCGAATATTATGATTTTACAAATTAATATGACGATTTAATCGTTAATCTCGTAAAAGCGATAAAAATACCGAAATATGCAAATTTTCAACTTTTAAAATTTTTCCATATTTTGTGTCATACATATGTTGTCAAAATGAAACATAAAAATATATACATGCAAATACACAATTAAAATCATGAAATACCGAGTAACATCGACGTTACCTTCAATCCAAATTCAAGTCTACGATAAATTCGTCATCTGCGGGATCATCTAGGAAGCCTATAAAATAATAAAATCCATGGTATGAAAATACCATAAGATGGCTGAAAAATCAAGGTAGAAAACGATTGGAAATGAAATCGATTAATACCTTAATGAAGGAAATGGAAAAAATATCGAATAAGGATAAATTAGAGACGGAAAGAGGATGATTAAGACTTGATTTTTGCACAAAATTGGGGCTGGTGGCTGCTGGAAATCATGGCCAAATGAAGAGGAAAAGAGAGTTGTTTTGCTTATTTTTTTTGTAAATGAATGATAAGAAAAACAAAGGGTTTCTTAAGCATAAATGATGCATGACTTTTGATAAAAATGAGGCCAAATACTAGTGTTTTTGGCCAGCCAAAATGAAGAGGTGGAGCTTGAAAAGTTTGATCATTAACACTAAGAATAAATGGTAGAAAACAAAATATCTCAAAAGTTTAATCCATTTTATAAAACAATGTGTAAAAAGAAATGTAAAGGGATGAGTGTATGACAAGGTCACGGTCCAAGGTGACAAGGGGAGTCCAAAAATTGTTGTAGGTTGGTAGTAAAAAGAATCGTAAAACTATTAAAGGTATTTCAAAGAAATTCGAGTAAACCTCACGTTGGAATATAATTATTTACGAAACTTCGTATTAAAATCATAAATGGCTTATTTTTAGTAAAGAAAATATTTCTTATTTGAAAATATTATATAAATGTTTTGAACATTTTTAGGAAAATGAATAACTTAAATCCGAGCTTAAAAACGTCAATTCAAAGAAAAATAGAATTCCTCGCGAAAAATTAATTAGTTTACGAAGAAAACCAAATAAATGGATTTAAAAAGAATTAAAATCTTTAAAATTAAAAATAAAAATCATTAAGCTCAAAAATGAAAAAGGAGCTTAGTAAAATGATGAAATATGAGGCCGAAAAGTGACAGAGTTAAGACGGAGTCCTAACCGAAAGAATAAATATGCTAGGAAAAATAGCGGGTGTTACACTTGATCCCGGTCGGGATGGCGCTCCAGAGAACCCGATTTTCAGCACAATCATCCCGATCGGGATGACATCCTTCCCGGTCGGGAAGACATCCTTCCCGGTCGGGATGGCTCATCCTTCCCGGTCGGGATGAACTTCTAACCCTTCATTTCCTTGATAGCTTCACCCACAAGGCCACCAATACACCGAGATCTAAAATCTCGTCCCCAAAAGCTTGTCAAAGGCTTCAAAAACCGACTCCCATGCCCAAATCCAAGCTTCTATTATCCACTACTCTCCTCGAAGCTTCATCTTCACTATGACCTATCAAGTAAACTTAATAAACATCATCAAATATCTCTCTCACATCGCTCAAGAAAATTCCAAATTACAAGAGTTCCACGAAACAAACAAAATCCTAGAAACAAAATCACAATAACACAATTACAATCACAAAAGCTCAAAATAAGAGGGAAAGGGGAATATACAACATGACGGTTCTTTAGGAACTCCGTCAAACCGAGAATGGTGGATTCCTCCTTCTTATCCATAGCCATCAAGGGCTCGGAGGAGCAAGTCAAACGCACGAGCCACATCATAATGAGGGCTCAAGCTTACGAGCCAATCTATCCTCCATGGCCTCCAAGGTGGAGGCAAGAAGTAGTAATCCCAAGACCCAACGTCATCTTTCATGTTGTCTCTGGGGTCTATCCATCCTACAAGCCTTACTGACCTATTCCTCCCTAAGCATCGTCTCCTAGCACAACCAAGGATTGAATTTCTAACACAAGGGTCAAAAGGGAGTTTAACCCTCTTCTTTTCATCAACCAAACCCAAGTCATTAACAAGTTCTGGCCCAATATCTCCAAATCCTAAAACATCGTTCTTCCCCACATCATCAATTAGAAGAGATTTGAAACTCAAACAAGCGGTTTCAACCTCCTCTAAACCAAGATCCAAATTACACACAAGGGGTTCACAATATTTTATTGGATTATCACATATGGGCGACTTGATTTCTTCATTCATGTCCCATGACTTCACAATACCTATCACCTCACTCAACACATCCCAAAGTTCAACATCCTCAACAATAGGCTCATAAGAAGCAGCATGAAGCTCAAGAGGAGGGCAAGCGGAGGGGATTGAAGTTTCAACAAGTATAGAGGGGGTAGACTCTTGACTTTCCTCTATTATATCGGTGTTTTCATCAATGAAACTCTTCAAATTCCGACTATCCTCACCCAATTCTTCACCAAAAACTCCTCCATCAAGGATTATCTCCTCTTTCGCCTCTTCTTAGGTTGACGATTGCGGTTCTTCAAAGGAAATTTCGCTTCCAAAAGGAGCTTCATCGGCGACTTCATGATTAGGTTGCTCCCTTTGCTCAAGTGAGCACCCTTCATCTAGTTGCGACGTTTGGGATAAAAACATTACAGTTTTGACCGATAACGCATTTAATCGAGCATCCATCGTCTCAGTTTTCCTTTGATATTGGGCCATGAATTCATCTTGGTTCTTTTGCATTTGAATGGTCATTTCTTGTTGGCTCCTTTGCAATTGAAGAATCGATTTATACAACTCCAAGTTGGGCATTTGGTGGTCATTGGGGTTTTGGAGTGCTACTTGGTAGTGAGGTTGAGGTGATTGGTAATATGGTGGGTTTTGGGGAAATTGGCTTCCATATCCTTGAAGCTCATACCCACGGGTTTCTTGATTACCAAATGAAGCTTGGTGGTACCTTGGAGACATCACGGCATAGTCTCGATTCATGGAGGAAGAGGAGTAGCTTGTTGTGGCTTCTATAGGTGGGGAATTTAGATCAAACCTCATGCTTTGCTCGAAAATCGCGGCTCGTACCCGGTTGAGGACCTCTCGATCTAGCTACTGTCCGTTAAAGTGGCTCTAAGTCGTAAAGTAGAAGATGGTCACCACCTCTAGGCACAAACTGTAGACTAAGAGCAAACGTGAGAAGTCTAGTGCTTTTCGAGCACTAGACAAGAAGGAAATAAACTTCGCACACACAAGAAGCAAAGGAACAAAAAAGGAAAAAAAAAACAAAAACACAAAAACAATAGAGAAAGTCAAGTAGGTAGGCAAACTAGGTCTAAACTAGCACCGTCCCCGGCAACGGTGCCAAATTGTTAGGAGGGATTTGCCGTGGATCTCCGCCAACAAATAAAAACCAACTATTCCTAACACGTAGATAGGGCAAGTCGGGTCGAGTCCACGGGGACGGTAAGAGGTGTCGAAACTAAGGTCTACCCAAATACAAGACTAGGTCTCAAGGCTAAGCTAATCTAGAACGATAGGAAGGGGGATAAACTAAGACTAGGACTAAGCTAAGGACAAAAACTAAGGCTAAAGAATAAGGAAAGAATAGGTTTAGGTCGGGTTCATAAGTGTAGTAGGATAGTTGGGAGATCGATGGTGCAAGGTTCACTTAGTTACTAAGGTCAGTCCGCGCTCTCGCGTCAAAGCCTATGTCCGCACTCTCGTGTCTAAGACAATACCCGAATACTTATGCAAGATGTTACCCAATACACAAGGATTCAACCACAAATCAATCACACAATGAGAAGAGGAAGACAAGCAAGAGGAGTATTTGCAACTACTACTCTAACAAGCATTTCAACAAACACATAGTGTGCATAATATGTGACTAGCAACAAAGAATCCACCTTTACCCACAATCAAACCCTAATCATCCATAATCCACACTTAATCACCCTACTAACCCCACAAAAAGTCTACTCAATCATATCTAAACAAACATTAACATAAACAAGAGAAATCAACACAAACAACAAAACATCCATAATGAAACTAGTGAAAACTATTAACAATGAACAATACAATGAACAAAGATTAAAACTTGAATAACAAAGGAAGAAAAAGAGTAAAGGGAGAAGGAAGATTATACCAACTAAACAAGAGAAGAAAAGATGAACACTTGCATAGAAGAAAACCCAAACATCCACCAATATTGTCAAGATTGGTAGAGATCTTCAAGAATTCTAATATTACAAGGATTAAACTAAGATTAAGGACTAATTAAGAACTAATCTACACTAATCTAGGCTAATCTAACCTAAAGTAGTCTAGGGTTTAGTGGGTAATGTCTAACATCCCATTACAAGAGGGGGGGGGGGGGTATTTGTAGGGTTACAAGAGTGAAGTAGAAGAAAAGAAGAGTCACGGGGCTATAGCACTTCTTCTCGGTCGGGAAGGAATGGTCCCGGTCGGGATGGGCCATCCTTCCCGGTTGGGATCAAGCATAACACCGGGCTGTGTTATCCATAACACCAGGCGGTGTTATTGCTCTTCCCAGTCGGGAAGCTCTCTTCCCGGTCGGGACGGCCAGATCAGTAGCCTCTTCATTCATGCACTCCTTCCTGACCGGGAAGGCTACTCTTCCCGCCCGGGAAGGGTCTTGTAGGCCTCCAATATGATCGTAAAGGTCCCTCCTTGCTTCTCATGAGCTTCTCCTCGACTCTCGGTGCTCGGGATCGAGTCTAAGGGGCTCGGGAATGGGTCCCAAGGTCTCGGGATCAAATCTAAGGCACCGAGTGATCGTTCCTTCTCTTCGTTGGCTCCAAATGTGTAGGAAACGAGTCGGAATCGTTCCAATTCTCCATGAATGGTCTTGGGAACCTAAAACGAACTAGAAGAAGCATAAGTAGCCCAGAAACGCTCCCAAAGAGCGATTTCACAAGAGAAACCGGGACCAAACACAACAAACAGGCACTAAAAACTACACTTATCATAGAGTGAAATCAATTTAGTGGTTTGCCCACCGAAGACCCGCACCAACATATGGAGACATTCTCCGATTATTGTGATGTTATTTCTCAAACCGAGATTACTCAAGATCAAATTCGATGGGTTCTTTTCCCATTTCCTCTTATTGGAAAAGCTAAGCAATGGTTTAAGAGTCTCGATAAGGCGACCATGGGGATTGATATATAGAAAAGGCTTGCATTGTCTTTCTATCAAAAGTTTTACCCTCCCGAGAAGACAAATTTGCTAAGGGCATCCATTACCAGATTCCAACAACGGGATGAGGAGAGTCTCTATGAATCATGCAAGAGGTTCAAAACTTTGGCCCGTTCTTGCCCTCATCATGGGTTGTCTCAATGGTTCTTGGTCCAACAATTTTGGAATGGGTTATATGAAGATTCAAGGGCTATATTGAACATGGGCTCTAATGGGAGGTTCACCGAGATAGATGATGACCAAATCGAAGAAATGGCGGTCCACAACTCTCAATATAGTAGGTCTAGGCAAGCAAATAGGGGGGAAGACACGAAATTGATGTTATCACACAACTTAGTGCTGATCTTGGGGCACAATTGAAGACCCACATGGATGCCATCGATAAAAAGCTCCAAGGTCACTTAAATCAAGCTCAAGGCCTATGTTCCTCCCACCAAAAATCTATTCATCAAGTCAATGCTTTGAGAGTGGTTTCTACAACCACTTACTATGGGATATGTGAGATTGGTGGGATATATGGACATGAGCCTCAACATTGTCGAAGTAACATTGAGCAAGTCAACGCTTTTCAAGCGTACAAACAAGGTACTTCATACTCCCCTTACAAGGCTCAAAATGTGCAAAATCCTCATATGTTCCAAGCCTCTCAACAACAAGGCCAACATCAAATCCGCCCATCATATGTTGCTCCTCCCTTAAGGGACAATCAAGGCTACCATGGTTATCAAGGCAATCAAAGGCCTTTTAACAATTTCCAACAACAAAATCCTTATCAAAACCAAGGTGCCTATAACAATCAACAAGGGTTCAATAATCAAGGGAACTTCAATAATCAAGGTTCACATGGTTTCCAAGGAAACCAACACTCTCAAGGGTTTCAAAACAACAACCAAAGATTCCAAAATCACAATCAAGGCAACTTCCAAGGCCTAAATCAAGGCAATTCTCAAGGGTTCCAAGGGAACTTTCAAAATCAACAAGGGTTCCAAAATGCTCAACAAGACAACAAGCCAAGGAGCCGATCTCCAACTCATGACTATGGCTTTCCCCTAGCCATCACTAATACTCCACATAACCAACAATCTCCGACTCGAAAATTTGATATGCAAAAGACGATGTTGGACATGCAAAGGAGTCAATTGGAAAAGCAAAGAAATCAACAAGAATTCTATACTCTACTTCAAAAGGAAAACAAGGCAAGAGATACACATGTTAAGATGCTTGAGACTCAAATATCTCAAGTAGCTTCGGGTAGTTCTTCAAGGCAAAAGGTCAACTACCCTCTCAAGGGGTATCATCGAAAATTGAAACCGTGAACGCCATCACCTAGAGGAGTGGTGCATCCTATGATTCTCCCTTGCTTGTTTCCAAATGAACAAAAAGCTATGAAGGAAGTGGAATCCTCATCTCAAGACTGAAAATCCGGGGAAGCTCATGGAGGAGCAAGTCTTATGGGAAGTTGAAAAACCGATTGAAGATAAGCTTCCTCCACCAAATAAGGCACTTGAAAGAAAGGAAAAGGAGGTGCCTAGTGAAAAATCCAAGCCCAAAGAAGTTAACAAGAACAACATCAAGTTGCCCTTCCCATCAAGGCAATTGAAGACTAAGGCGGATGTTCATTTTGATAAATTCCTCGATGTTGTGAAATTTTTTGATGTGAACATCCCCTTCAACAAGTTAATTACCCAAGTCCCGGCTTATGGGAAGTTTATGAGAGAAATTTTGGCAAGAAAGTGATTCTTAGACAAGGTAGAGACAATAGCATTTACAAGAGAAGTGAGTGATCTTATTCAAGGCTCTACTCTACCTAAGATCAAGGATCCGGGTAGTTTCGCGATCCCATGCACCATCGGAAATGTGAAGAACGAGAGGGCGTTGTGTGATTTAGGGGCGAGTGTAAGTATCCTCCCTTATTCTATTTGTGAGCAACTCGGTATGAGAGAGCTCAAATATACCTCGATTACACTCCAAATGGCGGATCGCTCACTTAATCGACCAATGGGAATGTTGGAGGATGTGTCGTTAAGGATCGGGAAGTTCATCATTCCGGTTGACTTCCTTAACCCTAACACCCCCCATTATCCTTAGGCGACCATTTTTACACACTACTGGTGCATTAATCGATGTCAAGAAGGGTAGGATCACTTTTGAGTTTGGTGACGAGAAGCTTGCTTTTGACCTACAAGGCACTACCTCACCGACAAATTAAGAGTCATGTAATATGATCCATGCCTTTAAAGACACCGAGCTAGGGAAGAAATTGGGTGAAAAGAACGATATTGTTAAAAATTAGGATGAAGCAAGTGAAAAGAGAATGTCTTTGTGTGATAATTTGAAAGCTTGTAATAAGCTTGACTTTGTGGAGCTAGAGAGTAGCTTAGAGATGAGTGAAGTCACTTGCTTGAGTTCCAAATCTCTCCATTTTGATAATGTGCAAAATGATGATGCTTTGGAGTTTAGGGTGGATGAATACCCTTGTCATGTTCATGTGGATAAGTTGCTTGGTAAAACAAAGGTTGAGCCTCCTTTGAGGTTCCATGAAAAGGAATGAAAGTTTGGTTATATCCCTAAAGATTGCAAGTACAAGTTTAAGCCATTGAATATAGTCAATCGGGATGCCCCAAAAACGTCAAGTCAAGGTTATGAAGAACCTTGGAGTGTATGTTGGTCTTCCACGAGCTTTGGTGAAGATTATTCAAGAGCCTTCGACTTGTTGCTCCATGCCTTTGAAGGCTATGGAATTGTGTGCGATTATGTAGGAATGAATGAAGAATCCACCATCCTTGGTTTGACGGAGTCCCTCAAGAACCGTCATGTTGTATATTCCTCTTTCCTCATCTATTGAGTTTTTATGTTTGTATTTGCGTGATTTCTTGGTTTGTCTCTAGATTTTGTTTGTTTTGTGGAGTTCTTGTAATTTGGAATTTTCTTGAGTGATGTGAGGGAGATATTTTTTATTGTGTTTATTGAGTTTAGTTGATAGGTTGGAAGTGAAGATGATGTTTTGGGAGGGGTTGTTCATGATAGTGTAGACACCCAGATTTGGACCTGGTGGCTGCAGAAGTGCCCAACAAACACCCGATGACGATAGGACTTCAACCCGACGCAGGTTCGCGATGTTTTAGGTAGTTTTTCTATAGAACGGATCAAATAAATTACTTGCAAAATTTAAACCAACATGATGGCAGCCTTAGTCGTCTCGTTACGGTCGCATAGTGTTGTGTGCTAAATTTAGACCATTTTCCCTCCCATTTAGATCCATTTTTCTCTCGTTTTGCGAGTCTTGAGTGCAATTATCGCCATATTTTGAGTACTTCTCGCATTAGCGTCCCTCTTGTGCGTTTTACGTGTTTTTGGTAGTTTTTCTATCAATTTTGGTAGGATTTGGCACCGAAATCACGATTGAGCTTCCACGAGCACAAGAGAAGGGAATGCCGTCCAAAGAGCAAAGCACACAACTTAAAGTTTAAAGCCATCCAATCATACGACGAAGAATCAGACAAGAAAAGAGGCCAGAAATATGACCGGGTGAAATTTCACCCGGTGAGATACCACCGGGCGAAGTTTCACCCGACGGTAAATTGCCTCCCCGGAGATTTTCCGAGACTTCTCCACCGAGCGAAAATGACCGGGCGAAATTTCGCCCGATGAAAAGAAGTACCAAAAACCGCGAAATGAGAAGAAAATCTCACCGGGTGAAGTTTCACCCGGTGGGATTGGTTCGTCACGCCGCAGGGTGAAGTTTCACCCCATGAAGATGCTAAGGTTGATTGTCTCACTAATGGAGCAAAAAGTTGGATTTGGGCTTTAGGTTAAAAACCCATTAAGGCACTCCTATATATATATATATATATATATATATACCCTAGTTTGTTGCCTAAGGCATCCCTTCACTAGTGTAGTATCACATCTCCATCCACCATTAGTGTAGTTACACCATCCATTAGTAGAGTAATTTAGTAGTATTCTTAGTAATTCTCTATAATTCTAGTAGTAATCTAATAGTAGATCTACATAGTTTTGATCAACAATTCTTTAGTTTTACATTCAAGTTTGTAGTAGATTATTGTTCCAAGTTTTATTTTGAAGATCTGTGGGGTTTATTGAAGAATTAGTGACAAGTTCTTCATTTTCTTCATCAAAGATTCAACCTTTATTTATTTCCAAGTTTTATTTTGAAGATTTGGTGGGTTTATTGAAGAATTAGTGACAAGTTCTTCATTCTCTTGATCAAAGATTCAACCTTTATTTATGCAATCTTCTTATTTATTGTAGATCTTCATAGTTGGTATATTTCTCTTCTACTCTCTAATCTCTAGTTTAGATTTATCTTATTGTTCTTTTATTATTGTCTTGTTTAGATCATCTTTATGTTGTTTTAAATTATTGTTTTATGTTTAGTTTTGTTGATTGTTGTTTTGATCATCTTAGTGTTGTTAGTTTCTCTAGATTTTATTTATGTTATTCTAGATTATTCTCTAGTTTATTTTGTTAGATCTTATTTCTTCCATAGTATAGTGGGTAATTGATCATAGTTTCCTTACTGTTTTGTTGTTAGTTTCTTTAGATTTAGTTATTATGTATGTTGTAGTTACTTTCTCCTTAGTTAATGTTTTCATGTTTTCCATTAAGATTAGTGAGTAGATTTCTTGTTTGAAGGTTTAGGGATGAGGACTTAGATTATTTGAATTAAGGGATGTTAGTGGGTTGCTTGTTTGTTGGTTTATCATGTTTATGGTTGTTGTGTCATTGTTGTTTTAGTCCGGCCAACTAGACCGACCTTGACTCATTTCTATCAATATGGGGAAACTCGGGGTAGAAATTACCATAGCTAGAGACTTACCCTTCTTCGCCGCGAAAGCGGGTTTTTAGGTGGGTTTGGTGAAGAAACCGAAAGGTGGCATTCTCCCTTTATCAATGTTGCGACAAAAACTCGATTCCGACCTTCTTAAACTCCAAGTTCCGAATCCCGACTTCCCCCTAACACCTCTCCCTAGATTGACCACTTCTAGCTATTTTTATCGTTATCTTTCTAGTGTAGACTCGACCCTTAAATCTCCCCCCTTTGGACACCAAAAACGTCGCTTTTAACTCGCTACTACTACATTCCGTTCCCTGAGGACCGACCTCGACTTACCACGATTACTCTAGTAGTTCTTGTGTTATCCCGAGTCTATAAATATTGTTTGACCCCCCGTCCTTCGCTAAACGACCGGTCCGATTGGGGTGCCCGTCAAAATGGCGCCGTTGCCGGGGAACGGCGAGTAGTTATCGTGTTTTTAGTTATTGTGTTTGTTTTTCATTGTTTTTTCTATTCTCCCCTTTCCCTAGTACCATTAGGTGCTAGGAGTCTCACCGTTTAATTGAGTTTTATGCCCAGGAACACGTCATCACCCTTGTAGTTCGATCCAGAGGCGGAAAGGACTTTTAGAGCATTACGTTTTCGGGGAAATAACTCAACCACCATTATTCCACATCCTTCATTATCACTCTTAACCTTAATCCCATCCTACGACCTACACCTCGTATACCTTCTACACCTTCTACATCACCTAATTCCGCTCCAATTAATCCTTCCATACCTTCCACTTTAAAAAATTCACCACTTACACCACCACCGAGAACACCACCACCAAATCCAAACCAATCCCCTCCAAATTCACCAAATTCAAATCCACCATAACCACCAATCCAACAAATGGCTACCTTAGCCTCTCATTCCCAACTCACACACGAAGAAACACCTTCTCCCGTCAATTTCGGAGAGATACCCGAGAATTATGAATTGAAAGCCTCTTTGACAAACGCGGTTCAACAAGATACTTTTCACGGTTTTTCTCAAGAAGATGCTCAAGAGCACATCGCTTCATTTAAAGAAAAATTAGTAGGAGCCCGTCTCAATGGATTAACTTCATGTCAATTGCATCGTTTATTATTTCCGAAGTCCTTGAGAGATGGAGCTCGTAGATGGCTTCAAGGCCATCCCGCTAATACATTCACAACATGGGCTCAATTATCTAATGCGTTCTTGGAGAAATATTTTCCACCGTCAAAGACTAACCAATATCACATGGAGATACAAACCTTCGAACAAGATGAATTTGAAAACCTAAGTGAGGGGTGAGAAAGATTTAGAGATCTATTGCGCAAATGTCCACATCATGGAATACCCGATTAGCTAACCACCCAAACGTTTTATAACACCCTTTCATCGAGAACAAAGTAAAACCTCAAGTCGGCCGCCGGAGGAGACTTCTCTTCCCTTACCGATGAGGCATCAAAGAATCTTATTGAGAAGATGGCAAGGAGTGATTCTAGAATGGGTCAATCGAGGGATTCTAGAAAGAAAGTTGAAGTGAACTCATCTAAGAGTTCTAATGAATTTAAGCTTCAAGCGGAAGTTGAAGAATTGAAAAAGAGAATGGATGCCATGAATTCTAAGCCCACTCCTAGAGGTATGTACCAAATTCAAGGGAGTGTTCCACCAAGGCAACCATCACCTCCAAAGCAAATAACATGGGAAGTTCAATGTGATCATTGTGGCAATTATGGCCATGATTCTAGCTCTTGCATTCCTAATGAAGAAATTTATACTGAAGAGCCAAATGAAGTCCAAGATATACAAGTGTATGGGCAAAGACCTCAATTTGATCCCTTTTCTAATACTTACAATGCCGGCACAAGATTTCATCCTAATTTTTCTTATGGAAATCAAAGTGTTCAAAATTCGATACCACGTGCCCAAGGCAGTCAACCGAGGCCATTTAATCAAAATCAACAAAGTCCCTTTAACCAAGGTACTCCAAAGATGCCCCTATATATGCCTCCTCACCAAAGGAGCAACTTCAATCAACAAGGTAGTAACTTTCATGTTCCCAACAATTACCAAAATCAACATGGTAATCATTTTAATCATGGATACAATCAAGGGTTCCAAGGCAATTTTCAAGGAAATCAAGGTTACAATCAACAACCATTTAATCAACCCTCTCAATCTTATGGCCAATCAAGCAATTTTCAATATGGTCAAGGAGGAGTTCCATGGGATAACATAAATGATTTGCAAAGAACAGTCGGGCAACTATAGAATGAGCATCAAGATACCAAGGCAAGGCTAAAGGTTTGGGAATCACAAGAAGCAACAAAAGCCTTAGCCGCCCCAATTCATCCACCCCATGATTTGGCCAGCCAACTCCAAAACCCAAGACACCCTTCACACCAAGCAAATGCCGTCATTTTGAGAGGTGGCAAGGAACTTGAGGACCCGTACAAGAACTTGAACTTGAACACCAAGACCTCCCTATCTAAAGTGAATCAACCATGTGCACCACAAGAATTATCTCCCACTTCCCCCAAACAAAACCGGGGAATACAAGCGGAGTTTGATATCTTCCAAAATGCGGAGAATGAACAAAGAGAACAAAGAAAGAAGAAAGAGAAAATGGAAGCGGAAGAAGCAAAAAGAAAAGAGGCGGAGCGATTAGCCGAAGAAGAAGAAGAATCCAATGTTCTACCGCCTCCCGTTTTTGTCCCTCCATTGACTTTTCCCGAACGAGCTAAGCCACAAAAGGAGAATGCTAAATTTAACCGTTTTGTGGATATGTTGAAGAAAATGGAGGTATATTTACCCTTCACCGAGGTGATTTCTCAAATGCCCCTCTACTCTAAGTTTTTGAAAGATGTCTTGACTAAAAAGAGAACTACAGAGGATAAATAATGTGTCTCTCTCACGGCGCAATGTAGTGCCATTCTTATGAATCAAATGCCAAAGAAACAAGACGATCCTGGTAGTTTTTCCATCCCTTGTCGGGTTGGAAATGTTGTTGTTAATCAAGCTTTATGTGACCTAGGGGCTAGTGTTAGTTTGTTACCTTATTTATTTCCAAGAGAATTAGTGTGGGGGAGATGAGACCCACTAGTATTTCAATTCAACTTGCGGATAGGTCCGTCAAGTACCCACTTGGGATACTTGAGGATGTACCCGTTCAAGTTGGTAAGTTTTTCATCCCCTCTGACTTTGTTGTCATGGATATGCCCGAAGACACTATTACCCCCATTATCTTAGGTGAAACTTTTATGGCTACCGGAGGTACTATAGTTGATGTTAAGAATGGAAAGTTGTCATTTAACATAGGGAACGAGTCGGTAGAGTTTTCCCATTCTCAAGCTCTTAAACAACCAATGATTGAACTAATGCATTCCATGGAAGTTATTGATAGTTTGGTTGAGTATAGCTTGATAAATGATGATAAGCAAGAAGATGAACCACTTGACTCTCCACCTCTTGAAGATGAATGCTTGCATGACGGAAAGGTAGAACCACTACCGGTGGGTAAGAGTATGGTATCTTCTCCTCCTTATCTTGAATTTAAACCACTCCCCTCTTCCCTCAAATATGCCTTTCTTGAAGGAACTAATTATCTCGTTATCGTCAATGTCACGCTTGATGGGCCTCAATTGGAAAAACTTTTGATTGTTTTGAGAAAGCACAAAAAGGCCATCGGGTATAGCATTGCCGACCTCCAAGGCATTAGCCCACACTACTACAATAAAGGGCTACTGGAACGCAGCGAAAATATTGCATATGACCTCTAAAATGTTGCTTTAGGGTTTATGCAACATTTTTAATTGTGTTGCTTAAAGCTCCGTTGCAATAGCCTAATGTAACACTTTGTGCAACATTTTTTACTCAAATGCAACATTTTTAAAAAAATGTTGCAACGATCCCCTAATGCAACACATATCTTGAGAAGCTATTGCAACACTTTAAAATACTTAAAGGCAACATTTTTTCTCCTTTCTTCCAAAATTTCGCAACGCTTATTTCAATAGTATGCAACATATTTTTGTCTGAATGACACATAAAGGCAACATTATTTTGATGCTAATGCAACATATCTAATTTTGTCAAAGGCAACACTATTCTAATTGTAATAAAACTTTCATGGATGAAAATGTATAATATACATTTGTTTTGATTTTCTACCGCCTATTTAATTTAATTGTTACAACAGTATCCGCACTTACAGAAGACTAATCCAAAAATAATCATTAATTGATTCACAAACCCCATATGTTCATTAATCATCCAAAACACAATTTCATGTTTCATACATCTTATTGAAACATTGTCACACTGAAAAAAAAAATATAAGAAATAAAAACACTTCTTGGATAAATAAATAACATCGTGCACGTATAAGTCTTCAGTGACTCCAAATTTGTTTCTATCGTTCCATCCTTACGTAACCAAAAAGGTGAGTGGCCTGTAACAAGAAAAATGAGTATTTAATCACAGCTAGTAAAATCACACTTGTTGTCGACCACCGGAGTGGATGTCTTGTTAGAGTTGCAAAATGAGCATCTAGTTAGAGTTGTTTTTCAACAATGATATTAGCTTATTATATAAATTAATGGGTTTGAGTTAAAATGCAAGATACTAAAGATCTAAATGGTTCTAATTTAATGCTTAAAAATGTAATTTATTCAAATAAAATAAAATAATTTTAACAAATACCATCGAGAAAGCAATCTGAGATAAGTAATACGGAGTATTAAAAAGAGACACAAAGAGCTATGTAATGTCTAATGAGTACCATCACGACCAATGAAGCTAAGATGGTTAAGTTCATACTTCAGGATGTCCTTCAAGAATACTAATTCACTTGTGAATTATCTTCCATTTCCTACAAGAACCAATTCACTACGCGAACTAGCTTCCATTTTCCAAACATGACTACAAATTAGAAAATAGAATTCTTAAAAACGAGTTTACTAGTCATGGTTTCCTTGGCAAACTAGTAAATGAAGAGAGTTGTCAACCTTTCATACTGAATTCCCAAAGTCCGCGGTTACTTTTATCGGTTCCAGTTACACACTGGCGTCTTTTTTCTTCTTGCTTCTATATTGTGTTATCAATATATCACAAACAGAAATACAATCTTTTCAATCATGAATAGTGAAGGTAACATAGAAATATCAGTGCATCAACAAATTATAGGATACTCGACTTAATAGAAGAACATAACATTCAGAAAGAATATATAAGACAAGAAAACAAACCCAAGGACCAAATTCTTTGAAAAGCAACATAAAGAGGGTATAAAGACTTACAAAACCGCAGTGGGAGAAGCAGAACCACCACCCTGGATCTCAAGATGGCCTAATCTGAGAATAAAACAATCACAGGGTAGTGTAACCTTACCAGCTTCACTTCTGGTTGATACAGACTAAACTAAAGCAATTGTTCCCCTTGAGACTCCTTTCAGGTTCATGTCCATATCTTCATGGAAATTGCTAACTACCATATTGGTCCCTTACAGAAGACGGGGAAAAAAGGTCTGTTATTCAAACTAGCTGTTTGATTATCATTTAGTTCACCAATAAATGGGCATACTGGGTAGGTGTTTTCCAAGTACCAAATATCCCATGGAAATATAAAGTACCGAAAGGATTTTGATAAAAAAAAAGGGGGGGGGGAGGGGAAAACTAGAACACATGATACAATCATGAATATGGTAAAAACATACATCTAGAGTGATACATGCATTATAAAGTAGAATGTAGTATCTAGGAACTGCATGAAATTGGGAGAATTGATCACATACATGTACTAGATAATTATATTTATAACAATTGCATCACTCTGCAAGTCATAGAGATACCTCTTACCCACCACTATTTGTAGATGCATCCAACCTATAAATGCACTTGATTCTACTCAATATGGCCATTTCAATTTGACAAAAAATGTGGCCAAACAAATCTACCTGGAAAAGGGCCAAGGACAATGACATGCTAATGATCAAATCAAATTACCAAGGATAAAAAAATCTCCAGAGTAAAATATTAACTTTGCCAAAAGTACTTGTATAGGCTGTAAACATCAATTTTCTCATTAAGCACGTAAGTTATGGCATGACTGTACAATTTAAATACAAAATTATAACACAACAAAAGCAACTTTTTGGAGGGGAAGCAGCCATGTCAAAATTTCGAGGCAATATCTAAAGAAGAAGACTTTAATTCTGACGGTCCAGAATGTCAACATCCCTCAAACACAGGGATTGCTCGAGTAAGGAAAAGAAGGAAAGAAAGAACCTAAGATATACTCCCTCCGTTCAAACGAATTGTATACATTAAACACTATTTATAAGTGTTCAATATAACTCCTAATCAATATATATAATTAAAGGAAGCTTTTTTTCGAGAGAATCCAACTTTTATGAAACACTAAGAATTTAAATATTATCCATATTAAAAGTGGATATGATAGATAATACTCCTATTTGTTTTAGTATTAGATAATAAATAATACTCTTTGACTATTAGTATTAGACAAAACAATCCTTAACACCTCCTAAGAGTCAAAGAATTACCATTATATAAACCGTCAATTACCACCTCAGAAAACAACAAAATTTGAATAGACACCGCGTGGAACGCGTAAAATGGTTATGATTATTTCAAATAATTGTCATTTTTGGAGAATTATTATTAAAATAAAATTATTATCCTAATATATAAGTAGATATATTTATTAAGATAAAATTATCCTAATAGAATTGGATTTACATTTTTACGAAAATAAGGTGTGAGGAATTACAATTTTATGTAAAAACTAGAAAGTACAACTTTAGTCTCCTGATTTATAAGCAAACAATATATATACTAATAAGAGTGATAGATAATTTAAGTTAAAATTAGAAACAAAATCATATTCAAATAAATTGATTAATATAAAAAAAATTATGTTCAATCAATCAATCCATCAATTATCAATATAATTAAACGATATGTTTTTCGAGCGACGTTGATAATCTCCAATAGTTTTAGAATTCTTAAATACAAACTTAAATTATTTATCATATTTAAGTATTTAAAAATTTTGAACACTGCAAACTTGATTAAACTATTTTAACTAATTCAGAATTTAATGAAGTTAAAACACTTAAATAGAATAATTAAATAATTAAAAACAAAATGAATACATGTCGGGTTAGACTACGGATATTTCAAGTGACATGTAGTCTCAAACCTTTTTAAACTACATAATTTATTTAAATAACTTTATATATGTCGGGTTAGACTACAGGTCGGTTCAAATAGGATATAAAGTCGGGTTAGACTACAGGTCGGTTCAAATAGGGGTCGGGTTATACGGGTCACGAGACGGATTATGCTTAGAATACAGCTGAAAAATAGTTTCGAACGTAGATTTTTTTTATGTTTAAGTAGAACGGAGTAATATTTTCGATATTACCTTTTATTTATTTTTATAATATTATTTTTATACTCCTTTATTATAATGTTTATATTACAATGAATTTTTAAAACTATTTTAATAATTATTTACTATCAAAAGATAAAAAATGTTGTATTAAATTGAATATTGATTTATATTTGTAATTTAAAATATCAAGTCACGGATCAAGATTTCGATGTTTTGACTCTTAACCTATGAATAAACGGGTTGAGCGGATCGTGTTACAAGTCAGGTCAAGTTTTGTTGAGTCTAATAGTAACGTTACTATTTAACACGATAACACAAATTTTATCTCCCAACAAGTGTTCCTTGTGACGACCATATCTGTCACAGAATCGCAAGCTTGCGACGGGGAAAATACTACCCATTGGGTAGATAAGACAAAATAAAGTGTCATTTACTAAGTATTTTGCTTTAGTTTATCTACCCCACATAGATAGTACTTGACCCGTCGCAAGTTTGTCAAAATTAACAATTTCTGTTAGGCTCCCAATATACAACTTTACAAGAGAGTAACGTACTAAATTTGCTAGATAATTTATGTTAAGATTAGACATAAAGTTATATTCAGATAAAAAGAATAATATATAAAATTAGTTATATCGAATAACTAAAAAATTATAATTAGAATTTTAACAAAATCTAGGCAGAGTAATAGATTGAGTCGAACTAGGCTTTTAGACTAAATGTTTTAGCTTGGTTTAGGTCAAATGGGTCACGGCTCAAGAAAAAAGGGCTCATGACCCTAAAAACAATGGGTCAGGCGGGTAGGGTCGAATATAGTGCGAGATGATGACATACATACAAAATATTTGACGGAGAAAGTCAAATGATTATAATTTTATAAAGTAAAAGACATAGATAAACTAAATGTTCACTGATGATTTGTGATTGTGACGTATTAATATTGCTCACAGATACATGACTTACTACTTTGATGAGCGTCGTTTTTTTTATCCAAGTAAGTAATCAATATAGGCACTAGACCAGTCAAACAAGTCGAGTGGGTCGGCTCACGGGTCGAGTTATACGAGTGGAGTCAGGATACGGGTCGGGTTATACGAGTCACGGGTCGAGTTATTATCAATAACTCAAAAGTTACAATTATTCGAAATAATCATAAACAGTTCGTCACAGTCAATATTATAAAATGAAGTATTATCACTATTATGGATGATTTGGTAGCACTTTTGTTGCACCCGTGCATCGCACGGGCATTATAACTAGTATATAAGATAAAATATAGTCACGTGGGATCTTGTTTAAATTGTCTAATAAAATACATTATGAATATCAAATTTTTATAATTTTTCGTAACACGTAACTAAAGATATAGACAAAAGAAAACAAGTATCGATGTACTTGCATCAGGCAAACAAATGGTTGGAACGGAGGGAGTAACTATCTATTTTCATGTAAGATCTTTCAGTAGAGTCAAATGTAGATAGAGAGCATTACTTTGTCCACTGGACAATAGGAAGAATCATTAGCTATTAACCAAAGTAGGTTGTATGTATGCAGCATTTGTACGCTTATTTGCGCGGTGACATACACACAAACTACACAACAACTATCTTTCAATGAATGGGAAATACAATTCAATGCTCAACTCTTTCTAATATCTTTTATCTCCTGCAAACTCTATTACATTCAATACAATATGGGAACTTAAGCATAATCAAGCGTTATATTATGATCCTATACCCCTAATAATCACTTCTTTTTCATAAATAAAGGATTAACATAGTTGAAATCGAAAAGGCCTAATTCTATTTATGGGTTTCAAAAAATCCCAAATCCATTGCAAAACCAAAAACAAAGGATGGATTCGTACTTACTCGGTTGAACAACTGTATTTGCGAGAAAGATTGAGCCGGAAATGAAGTACTAGAGTTCTGATACGATTTCGCCGCCATCGAAGAGTAGGAGGAGTAGGAGGAGGAGGAGATTTGAGACGAAGGGTTGGGTACTTGGGTTAATCCAAATGTCCATGGAGTATTTTTTCACTCATGCCAGGGTCATGTCAATATTAAATGGATCGTTACTCACCCGACCCAAACCCGAACCATTTTACACCATCGTGTCACTTGCCTTAAACCTAACTCGATTCATATAATTTTATACAACCCAGCTCGACTTGCTTAATTCATTTATCTTTAAGCAAGTCATTTTTTACCTATATCACTTTCGCAACCCATTAGAATCTTTAACATGAATAGCTTATATATGATCCATTAACCAAAATTGCAAAATTAAATAACGTGTTTTCACACAAATTTAGGTTGATTACCTATTTATGACCATTTTAGAGACTTCAACACTAACTTGACCAAATTAAATCTCATGTCGTGTACGTATGAACCAATTATATAAATGGGTCACATTGGCTCAACCCTAACCCGTTAACTTCGTGTCGGGTTATTGTCAAGTCAATAAATATCACCTATACTTTTGACACTTTATAACTCCCTCCGTCTCGTTCATTTCTTTGCGTTTGATTAAAATAATCTTCACAATAAATATAAAAGACAAAGAAATGAACGAGACAGGGAAAGTACTATTTAAATGCAACCCTTACTCAAAATGTTTCATTTTTACTAAAAATATGCAACACTCGTATAATAATGTTGCATTTTAGATGACAATATGCAACCCTTCTTCCTAAGTGTTGCATTCTAAATGGTATATGCAACATTTTTCTATGAAGTGTTGCAAAAATAATTTCTACCACTTAAATTGCAACACAAAGATAAGTGTTGCAAACAAAATGTTGCATTAGGCTTGTTTTGTAGTAGTGCCAAATGTTTGTATGCATAGGATCATCCTTGATGATGACCACCGTTCTTCGGCTGAGGGTCAACGTAGGTTAAACCCCACCATGAAAGAGGTTGTCATGAAGGAAGTCCTCAAGTTGTATGAGGCTAACATTATATACCCAATAACCGGAAGTAAATGGGTTAGCCCCGCACAAGTTGTGCCGAAAAAATGAGGAATGACGGTTGTTAAAGGAGAAAAGGGTGAGTCAATTTCTACTAGGACTATTACCGGTTGGCGCATGTGTTTAGACTATCGAAAATTGAACACGGCCACCATAAAAGACCATTTCCCCCTTCCCTTTATTGATCAAATGCTTAAAAGATTGGCGCATCATTCTTATTTTTGTTACCTTGATGGTCATTCCGGATTTCTTCAAATTCCCATTCACCCCGATGACCAAGAGAAGACCAATTTCATATGTCCCTATGGCACCTATGCTTATAAAAGGATGCCATTTGGATTGTGTAATGCGCCGAGAACGTTTCAAAGATGTATGATGGCTATTTTCTCCCGTTATATTGAAAAATCCATGGAAGTTTTTATGGATGATTTTAGTGTCCATGGTACATCTTTTGATTCTTGACTTGAAAATCTTGATCAAGTGTTAGCTCGATGTGAAGAGTATAGACTTGTTTTGAATTGGGAAAAGTGTCATTTTATGGTTGAACAAGGTGTTGTCCTAGGTCATATTGTTTCTAATAGAGGAGTCGAAGTCGATAAGGCGAAAGTCTCCGCGATTGAGAACTTGCCACCACCTACAAATGTCAAAGGGGTGAGGAGTTTTCTAGGTCACGCCGGCTTTTACAGACGATTTATTAAAGACTTTTCCAAGATTGCCAAGCCTTTGACTTCTTTGCTTATGAAAGATACACCTTTTGTTTTTGATGACTCGTGTCTTGAGGCCTTTTGCAGAATAAAGACCGCTCTCACTACCACACCAATTATCAAAGCTCCCGATTGGAATCTTCCATTTGAGATCATGTGCGATGCATCCGATTTTGCCGTTGGTGCCGTTCTAGGACAACGGGTTGATAAGAAGCTACATGTGATTTATTATGCAAGCAAAACACTAGATGAAGCCCAATCGAGGTATACAACAACCGAAAAAGAGATGCTTGCCGTTGTCTGTGCCATGGAGAAATTCCGAAATTATGTTACCGGTTCCAATGTCATTATTCATACCGATCATGCGGCGATTCGTTACATCATGTCTAAAAAGGAGACAAAGTCCCGTCTCTTTCGGTGGGTGCTCCTTTTACAAGAATTTGATATTGAGATTAAAGACAAAGCCGGATCGGAGAACTTGGTAGCGGATCATCTTAGTAGACTAACGGTTGGTAAAGAAAGCAATGAAGAAGATGGTATACCCATCAATGAAGCTATGAGAGATGAGGCCTTGATGGCCATTGAAACTATTACACCTTGGTATGCCGATATCATCAATTTCTTAGTGTCTCATTACATTCCAGACGATTATTCCAAGCAAGAGAGGAAGAAACTACGTTATGAAGTCCGACGCTATTATTGGGACGAGCCCTATTTATTTCGCCGATGTATAGATTGAATTTACTGACGATGTGTTACGGCCGAAGAAGGATATAATATTGTGAAGTACCTTCACTAGACATCTTATGGTGGACACTTGGCAAACCAAAAGACAATTGCCAAGGTTCTCCAAAGCGGGTTCTGGTGGCCTTCCATGTTCAAGGACATTCGAGCTTTCATTCTCACATACGATGCATGCCAAAGAAGTGACAATATTACAAGAAGAAATGAGATGCCCTTTCAACCTATCTTGGAGATTGAATTGTTCGATGTTTGGGGCATTGATTTCATGGGTCCGTTCACATCCTCTTTTGGTAACAAATACATTCTAGTCGTGGTTGATTATGTTTTAAAATGGATCGAGGCCGTAGCTTACCCCACCAATGACTCCAAGGTTGTAATCAAGCTTTTCAAGAATGTAATTTTCCCGAGATTCGGTATGCCTAGAGCCATATTTAGTGATGGAGGCTCTCATTTTAGGAAAGATACCTTTGAACACCTTCTTAGGAAATATGGTATCACCACAAGATGTCCCTAGCCTACCATCCTCAATCAAATGGGCAAGCCGAGATCTCCAACCGTCAAATCAAGGGAATTTTAGAGAAAGTTGTAAATACACACTGAAAGGATTGGTCATTGAAGTTGAATGACGCTCTTTGGGCATTGAGAACTGTAGACACTCAGATTTGGACTTGGTGGCTGCAGAAGTGCCAAACAAACACCCGATGACGATAGGACTGCAACGTGACGTGGGTTCGCGGAGTTCTAGATAGTTTTTCTATAGAACAGATCAAATAAATTACTCGGGCAAATCAAACTAACATGATGGCAGCCTTAGTTGTGTCTTTACGATCGCATAGACACTAATTAGAGTCAATTCTGACACCGGGACCCCGAGTCCGTCTCGAAACTCGAACCGAGTCAACACCGCGCCAACCGAACCTCGGGATGAACACCCGAGGCCCACTAAACCCACAGCGCTAGGTCAAACCCGGGGTAAGCTTAATCCCCAAGAATCGTATTACACTCCTCCCTCTCGGTTTTGGAAAGTTTCAAAACCGTATCCTCAGAACCCCAACTGCACCACCTGACGCGCCTGGGTCTCCCCGCGCCCGAACCCAGACGCCTGAGTCTCAGTACGCCCCAGCTCGGGCGCCTATATGGGCGACGAGGGCCAAAACACCTATAAATACCCCCCCTTCACGCCCTCATTTCGACACACATCATTCAATTCTCTTCCCCCTCTAAAAAGTCTCGCTAAGGGCTCGCACTCCGACACCCGAGGCAAACGATCCACTCGATCGTAGTTCCGATAATAAAGCGACATCGACGTTAATCCTCACCTTCGAGCACTCCACTCGAAACCGAGGTGCCTGTGATCAACTAGCTCAAAACTAATACCCAAGTTCTGTCGGATTAGCCGCAGAACTAGTCCTTAGCAACGAAGCTCTGCCGAAATAGCCGCGGGAAGGTCAAACGGTAACGGAACTCTGCCGGAATAAATGGTCAAGCTAGGAGAATCCGCCTGTCAAAGTCGTATCGTCAGTAGGTGGCCATCTAAACAAAACTCTCCATACTCGCACTTTCTATTATTATGCACAATGAGAACACTAGATGTGGGCACTACGCCCACAAACATCTACTAAAATACGTAACGTCCCAACTTCAACCGCAAACACTAAAACAATCTAAATAGACCCGAGTAATTCCGAGATCCGTTCTGAAACTATCTATGCATCGAGTCCCGTTTAGTGTATACTCCGAGGGTGCAACTTTTTCATTATGTGATTTACTTACATTCGCATTTACAGTTTTTCGTATGATTTATCGCTTTTATGACCTTATAATCGCATGCTAAATTACCTAACACGGAATTCAACACATAAAAAAACTAAAATTGAACAAAGTGATGGTCGGGTTCCGTATTAGTCCCGGTGCTCGCCTTATTAGGTTCAACGCATCTTCATTAATACCGAACCGACGCATCTTAAGCAGAATACCAGGTAAGGTATACCACGAGAATGACTAATATCCGTATTATCGCGTTAAAACTGATTTGCTAATACGTATAATACTAGTACTCTCTACTCTCCTACGTGCATCTTTTCATGGTCTGCTTGTCACGTGAAATCGCATGCAAAGAATGTAAACACAACTACTTCGACGACAAAACTTACTTGTCCTTAAACAACCGACATAGCAAGAGGTTTAGGGTTAACACAACGGATGTTATAGTATTTCCACCACAACAAAAGAACTAGGATATCAGCCCACCAATTTATTAGTAGAGGCCGCTATAGTGCGGGCGGGATTGGGTGTTGACATCTACCGGATGTTGGCTTCCCAATACGTACCCTCACCCCTTACTCAGAATCAACGGTTTCTGGATGTCCGAAACCATTGGCAATGAGAGTCATTCCAGGCATGGAGTTCTTTAGGGTACAAGTCTTTATCTTTAGGTCCCGTGCCACTCAACTTTGAGCCGGTAAGTTGATCAAAGTTGACTTGAACGGTTTTCGAGTCCCCATAATTGACTCGGTGGCGACTCCACAAATCGGCAACAACTTCAGTTCACTAAAAAGGTCGCCTTACCAAACAAAACGGTCTTTAAACATTAACAAACACGACTCGATCGATTTCCAAACGGAAACACGGGTGCCCACACCCGTCTAGTACAAGTCCGGATTGTCATCCAAATCGACGTTCGACACTTCGCTCCGTACGCGAGATCGGACCGGCCCCCGCCAGGGAGGGGGCCGTGTGGGTGGCCGCCGCCACATGTTGAAAAACCGGGTCGGTCCCGCGCGGGGCGCCGGGCGGTGCGGACGGACGTCCATAGTTTGGCGACTCCGCTGGGGAATTGGAAACAAGTTTCCAGCGGTGGTGTAACTTGAACGAG
The DNA here is from genome assembly GCA_958450325.1 of Agrostemma githago. Lineage (NCBI taxonomy): Eukaryota > Viridiplantae > Streptophyta > Magnoliopsida > Caryophyllales > Caryophyllaceae > Agrostemma > Agrostemma githago. The sequence continues at coordinate 31,535,624 of OY288256.1, forward strand.
CTCGGTGAAGCCCATTTCTTAGTTCCTAGTTGTGGTCACTACAGGTTTTGGCCCTAAAAAGCCCACTCTAACCGATATCAGGACCAGTCGACCTCTTCGCGGTAAGATCTCTAGGTTCACGCGGAGAGATCCTCGATTGACGCTCCGACCGCCTAACGCGTACCCCGCGGGAATAATAAGTGGGTAGTTCCGAACGGACGGTATGACGCTCGTTTCCCCAGACCATTGTCAATGCCTAAGTAAAGACTATTCGTGGGCGGTAGCCTACCCTAAACCTACCCGAGTCTGCATCCTGCATGAGTGTATGCATTCCTAGTTATGTGTAGCGTGTTTGAACAATCCAACCCAAATAAAACACTAAAATCCGGATTCAACCACGCCAACATATTCAACTGCACCTAATTCCATTTTCGAAAAATATCTCATCTTTCCAAAACGATTTCTGAAACACCGATACTCCGGTGAAGTCATGATTTCTAATAAAAAAAAAACACATTTTGAGATGCCATGGTCATGGCAAATTTTACACTCGATGTTTTCAAAAAAAATATATATATTCGAATGATGTCACATGGCTAAAATAAAACCCGTCAAAATAACAAACACCGTTAATATTACCGAAACTCCCAATTAATGGGATCAAGGCACACCAAACGGTTACATTTTGTTTTCAAAAAAAAAATAGTGTTTTTTACATACATATCGTTAACACAACCGAAGCTTCAATTAATGAAGTCAAGGAATTCAAAACGGTTACATTCTCGAAACATTTTTTTTACAACACACCACCATCCATTGTCGAATACTATTGCAACGACAAACGTGGATCACCCGTTTCAAAGAAAAAAAAACTTTTTCAAAAAAAAAAGAAACTATTAACTACATACTTAAACCCTTGACAAGGATTTAGTCACACCTTTAAAGCACCGTACACATCCACTATCGAACTAGCTAATTAATGGTAGTCTCGATAAAAAGCCACTTCGTCATGTTTTAAACCGGTCCACCTAAGGACCGTGTTCCTTTCAAAAAAAAAGAAAACGTTTACACTTTTGCTATCGTCGGATTTCCGACACACACATAGCAACGCACATTTCGCATCACTAACGATGATACCACATCATCGTCACCATAATTTTGCAAAGTCCCTTTTCAAAGGAAAAAAAGAGAAAAAAACTTTTCCTCTGCGAATATCGCTCGATTTCGAAAAATATCAAAATTCTTTGATCCTGAGCCGGGATCGCAATTAATTCCTTACGTCGTACAACCGTGTGATTAACTATCCGTGTTAGTTACTAGGACCGCCTCTACTCGAGGTCTTACGTTTTGGGTCGTCTCCTTTTGAGAAGTCCTCTTTAAACCTCACCTATGAGGTCTGTGTCAAAATCATCTCGTTACAGAGATCTAAAATTCGCTAGGTGCCTCGCCGAGTACACCAAGAGTCTAAAGCACCCGAGTCCCTAAGCCAGTGATCGCACGCACCCGTGGGTCAAGGGTCTCATTTCCGCGTCACACAGACACGAGCATCCTTCGAGTCTCTACGGCGTCCGACAAAACTCCCCTGATTCCCGATGTTGTCTTGCAGAGATCATCCTCCACCATGACTCCAGTTCCGAATTTCGGTATCAAAGATCTAACTCATATGGTTTATAACCTCGTCACCTCCGTGACCTCTATTGAGGTCTCTATTCATAACCTCAATGAGCGGATGGATTCCCTTGCAATCAAAACCCAAAATCGTCCACCAATCCAAGTAGGCCGGAGTAGCGCTCCCCAAAAGAATAAAACCCCTAGAAAGGTCGCCCACTTAGACATCCCCTATGATGAAGCTCTATCCACCGCCATCAAACATGGCCTACTATCCCCTTTAGAACCTATACCCGAAATCCCTCTAGGACAAAGAAGCAAATCATGGGATCCTAAGGCCTTCTGCTCCTTTCACCAAGGGCTAGGACACGAAACCCAATCCTGCACCAAACTAAGGCATGCCATCCAAAACCTAATTGAAGAAGGAGCCTTTCTCCCTCCTGAAAAGCCATCATAAATTCAGTTTGGCACAATTAATTATGAGCAATACCAACGCGATCACGCCATACATGGGGTATGGGCGGATGACGATGATGATGTCTACGTCCATAAACCAATAGTACCGATTCCCCCAACGATCACCCAAACCAAAGACATAAGCCACATGACTAGATCCGGGAGACCCTACCAAAACGTTACAGTCGACATACCAAACACCAATCACGCTCCCGAAAACACCACAACCACCGACGAAATCCCAATTACCACTCCTGAGGTAAAAATAGTCGAACAACTTCAAAAGGCCAAAACCGACCTTTCCATATGGCAACTCATAGCTAGCTCTTATAATCACCGCATGGCTCTAGTCCAAGCCTTAGGAAGAATGAACATATCCTCCACCGTTACACCCGAAGACATGATAGGACATGTTCTTCAAGAAGCCAATGAACAAAAGGATCCTATAACCTTCTCCGACGAAGACCTCCCACCGTTTGGACCAAAACACAATCTAGCCCTTTATGCCACAGTAACCTGTCTAGGCAAGAAGGTGCCCATGACCCTTGTGGATGACGGTTCTGCCGTAAACGTAATCCCTCTCAAAACCGCCCGCGCCTTAGGAATGTCAGACACCGACTTCATACCCACCGAGTCTGGAGTGCGCGCCTATGATGGCACGAGGCGTCCGGTCGCAGGGGTCGCCATCCTTAATACCATTGTATGGCCCATAGAGAGGAAAATGGACTTTCAAGTTTTAGACGTCAAAACCGGATCTTACAATATGATCCTAGAGCGCCCTTTGATCCATGCCCTTAAAGCCGTGCCATCCACCCTACACCAGAAGGTGAAAGTTCCCATCAACGGTGAAATAGTCACCATTCATGCCTCCCTCATGAGAGCCTTCGTAGAAAAAGCCACCACCTCGCAAGTCACGGAAGACGCCGATACCGAGTTAAGGGGATTTCACGTAGTAAACCTGCTAGAACAAGACGTAGCCTCGTTCGACTTTGATCAGAACTCAAACCTAGCCATCAACTTTATGATGAGACATCAGGGGCATTTCCCGGGGCTGTCACTAGGAAAACATCCCAGCATCGCAAGTAAACTCCATGACCCCATCGGACAAACCCACACGATAGGCTTTGGGTACCCCGCAACCGAGGGCGAAATCCGTGAACACATGGCTATCATGTGCACACGAAAAACTGAGGGCATCCAAATCCCGCCATACGACCGCACCCTAAACGGATGCTTCGTAAAGGAAGGCGACCACGAACCTTACATGGGATTTCCCGAACAAACCTACATCAAGGGCATTCGACATCCTGGGATAGAAATATTCCAAGATTGCTACTTCATCGCGGAACCATACCCAACACCTCAAAACCCAAACACACACCTTGTATGGACGGCTTGGCCAATAGTCCTATTCGGGGAAGAGCGTTGCGTGCCCATGAATTCCAGTGAGTTAGTTAACGTGGTCATGACTGACAAGCAATTCAACCCCATCGCCCTCATCGTCAATACCGACAAAAGTCAATAGGGTAGGGGGTGAAGGAAATCTGTCACATGGATCAACGAGAATGGTAGGAAGTTCAAGCTAACCACGGGAGAGGGAGGGATGTTCGAAGAGTCCGAGTCCGAATCCGAAACAGAGTCCGAGTCCGAATCCGAAACAGAGTCTGAGTCTGAGTCCGGGTCTGAAACGGGCCAAGAGTCTAGTATCGTTTGTCTTCCATCTACATCTGTGTCTGTTCGGGATGACTCGGGGCCTGTCCCGGAAATCCCGGTGATGTTATCTCTGTCGAACGAATAGAGAGTTTCCTTATCCAAAGTCCTCGACATGCTCGATTTAACTAATAATAAAAATAATTTCGCTTATGACTCGTCACACTTAACATGCAATGCCATTATCGATATCGAACAAAACAAGAATGACCAAAACGACTCTTACAACACTCACCTCCCACAAGAAACCTTAAGAGAGTTGGACAGACAAGAGTTAGAAGCCTCTGTAATCGAAGACACCGAATCCATAAACGTTTGAACTCCCTCGGAAACCCAAATCCTGAAAATAGGAACCTCCTTAGATCCCACTAAGAGAGGACAACTCACGGACTTACTCACGCAATACAAGGACGTTTTTGCCTGGTCTTACAAAGACATGCCGGGCACAGACAGAGATATAGCAGAACACCGAATCCCAATCAAACCCGGGTATAGACCAATATAACAAAAGTTACGCCGCATGCGACCCGAGTGGGCCCTTACGGTCAAGGAGGTAGTGGATAAAAAATTTAAAGCCGGGTTCATACACGTTTCCGAATACTCCGATTGGGTAGTCAACATAGTCCCCGTCCCCAAAGAGGACGGGAGAATTCGGGTCTGTGTAGATTTCCGAGACCTTTGATATGTGTGTTTTGTAGTGCTTATTTATTGTGATTGGTCCCGGTTTCTCTTGTGGAATCGCTCCTTGGAGCGGTTTTCGAGGCTATTTACGCTTCTTCTAGCTTATTTTAGGTTCCTAGGGCTTATCTTGTAGTAACGGAACGATTCCGACTCGTTTTTGACACATTTGGAGCCAACGAAGAGAAGCGACGATCACTCGGTGGCTTAGACTCGATCCCGAGACCTTGGGACCCATTCCCGAGACCCTTAGACTCGATCCCGAGCACCGAGAATTGATGAGAAGCCCATGAGAAGCAAGTAGGGACCTTTGAGATCATATTTGAGGCCTACAAGACCCATCCCGGCCGAGATAAGGGCCATCTCGGCCGAGATGAAGAGTACAAGCAAAACTGAGCCACTGGAGTGTGATCTCGGCCGAGATCACCACCATCTCGGTCGAGACCACATCATCTCGGCCGAGATGCCCTCTTCTCGCCCGAATTGAGCACCTGATGCCCCGCGTCACTTCTTTTCTTCTCCTTATTCATTGTAACCCTATATATACCCCCCCTCTTCTAATCTGATGGGATGTTAGAGATTACCCACTAAACCCTAGACTACTTTAGGCTAGATTAGCTAAGATTAGTATAGATTAGTCTTAATTACTCCTTAATCCTAGTTTAATCCTACTTTCATCTTTGTAATATTGAAGACTTTTTGGGTTGATCTACTCTATTGACAACATTGGAGATCTTCTTTGGGTTTATCTATGCAAAGATTCAATGTTTTTCCTTTCTTCTAGTGTTGGTATAATTCCTCTTCTCTCTAATCTCTTCTATTTAGTTTTCATTTGTGTTTATGTTTAGTAATCTTCAATAATCCATTATGAATGTTCATGTTTATGTTTGTTTCATTATGGGTGTTGGGTTTACCATCTTGAACATGAGTGAGTAGTCTCTTGCTAGGATTAGTAGGGGAATTTGGTGTCTTAGTGGGTGATTAAGGGTTTGTTTAAGATGTTGGTGGAAGTTTTGGTTGCTTCGTGGTTATATGCATAGAACATGTTTGATGAAATGCTTGAATGACTTGTAGTTGCAAATGCTTGTTTTTCTTGCTTTCTTCTTGCGGTCTTGTGTGTCGTTAAGATGGGTTCTTGCGCGAGAGCGAGGAACCTCTAGGTCGGTTTAAGTAGCGAGAGCCCGGACTATACCTAGATAACCCGACTACCCCTTCATCTTTGCTCTTCCTTGATCATTCCATCACCCTTGAACCCGACCTAATCCTAGCCCTTTTCCTAGTTGTTTTCTTCTTCGTCTTAGTTATTATTCCTTTAGTTAGTTGAATTCCTAGCTTTAGTTGTTTCACTTAGCTTATTCTTAGTCTTAGTCTCCTCCCCTTTCTATTGTTTTAGTTTAGTCTAGCCTTGAGACCTAGTCAAGTTCTTAGGTGAAACTTGGTCAAAACCCGTTTTTCTTGTTTGGTAGGATTGACGGCAAAATCCTCCCATCAATTTGGCGCTGTTGCCGGGGACGGTGCTAGTTTAGACTTTGTTTACCTATTTACTTGACTTTGTCTTTGTTTTTGTGTTTTTCTTTGTTTTCTTTTGCTTCTTGTGTGTGTGAAGTTTATTTCCTTCTTGTCTAGTATCCAAAAAGCACTAGACTTCTCACGTTTGCTCCTAGTCTACAGTTGTGCCTAGAGGTGGTGACCATCTTCTTTTTTACAACTTAGGACCGCATCAACGGACGGTTGCTAGATTGAGAGGTCCTCAACCGGGTACGAGCCACGATTTTCGAGCATAACATGAGGTTTGATCTAAACTCCCCACCTACAGAAGCCGCCATGAGTTACTCCTCTCCCTCTATGAACCAAGGGTATGACATGACATCTCCCTACTACTATCAAGCTTCTTGGGATAATGAAGACACTCGTGGGTATGAATTTCAAAGAAATGGAAATGGCTACCAACAAGTGAATGCTCATCAATCTTATGATCATGGTGGCTATTACTCAATTCACCATCCTAACCCCACCATGTTTAATCATAATTCTTCATATGGACGCCAATATCCCCAAAACCCACCATATTACCATTTACCTCAACCACAATATAAGCCCCAAAACCCACAATACTACCAATCATCTCAACCTCATTACCAACAATATGATGCCCCACCCCTTGGGCATCATCAAGATTTTCAAGTAACACTCAAAAACCCCAATGACCACCAAATGCCAAACTTGGAGTTAAATCTATCGATTCTTCAAATGCAAAAGAGCCAACAAGAAATGGCCATCCAATTGCAAAAGGACTATGAAATCTTGGCCGAAATCCGAAGGGAAAGAAAGGAATGTAAAGCTAGATTGAATGCTTTAACGGCTCAAACCCTAATGTTTTTAACTCGAACTTCACAACTTGATAAGGGATATTCATTTGGGGAAGGGGAACAACCCAATGATGAAGCCGCTAATGAATCCCCTTTGAGAAGCGAAACTTTCTTTGAAGAACCTCAATCGTCCACCCAAAAAGAGACGAATGAGGAAATGACCCATGGTGAAGGCATTGTCGGTGAAGAATTGGAGGAGGTTAGTGAGTTGAATGAGTTGGTAGAATTTGTGAAGTCATTGGGTGAAAATGACGAACTCAAGTTGCCCTTGTGCGAAAATGTGGAATAACATCAAGAGCCCCTTTCAAGTAAGCGAAGCAATGATTTGGAAGAGATTGAAATCGCCGGTAGAAGTTTCAATTCTCTCCTTCAAGATGATGTGGGGACAAGTGTTGTTACGAGACTTAAAGATGGGGAACCACAACTTAAGGAAAGTATGGGGATGTGCAACAAGGAAATGAGGCCAAAACCACTTTTTGTGCCTCGTGATGAAGACTTGAAGCTTGCTTGTGGATGGAGACGGTGCTTAGGGAGGAAGAGGTCGTTAAAGCTTGTAGGATGGATAGACCCTGGAGACAACACGAAGGATGACGTAGGGTCTTTTGATGACTACTTCTTGCTTCCGATTTGGAGGCTTTGGAGGATAGCTTGGCTCGGTAGCTTGAACCCTCATTATGATGTGGCTCGTGCGTTTGACTTGCTCCTCCGAGCCCTTGATGGCTACAGTTAAGAAGGAAGAGTCCACCATCCTCGGTTTGACGGAGTTCCTAAAGAACCGTCATGTTGTATATTCCTCTTTCCTCTTCTTTAGAGTTCTTGTGTTTGTATTTGTGTGGTTTGTCTCTTGATTTTGTTTGTTTTGTGGAACTCTTGTAATTTGGTATTTTGATGAGCGATGTGAGGGAGAGATTTTGATGATGTTTATTGAGTTCATTTGATAGGTTATAGTGAAGACGAAGTCTTGAGAGAGAAGTTGATGATAGAAGCTTGGAGCATGGGCAAGGAAGTCGGTTTTTGAGCTTTTCATGAGCTTTTGGGGACAGGATTTTGGATCCCGAGGTTGTATGTGTCTTGTGGGTGGAGCTAGTATTGAAAGAAGGCTCCAAGGCTCGGGAAAGATGCCATCCCGATCGAGAAGGATGTCATCTCGACCGGGATGAAGTTGGCATGGAAACTGAGGCTTCTGGAGGTCCATCCCGACCGAGATGAGAACCATCTCGACCGGGAAGGGACCATCCCGACCGAGAAGGGACCATCTCGACCGGGATGGGTTCCAGCCTCCCCTTTTTGCCTTCTCGTCGTCATTTGAGCCCACCCAACCACTATATACCCCCTCCCAACCTCTCTACTCACCCTTACCTCTATCATCTTACCCTTACACTTCATTTATACATCAAATCCCACCTCCTTATACCATTGCAAGCCTAGTACTTCAACCATGCAACCATATTGAGAATGAAGAGGAATAACAATTATGAAGACAAGTAATGTGCCGATATCGAACATTGAGACGATGGAGTTAGTGAGTTGCTAACCGATTGGTAAGGCGACTATCCTTTCTTTTCCGTCTTTTATGACTTGTCTGCCTTTGTGTGTTCCCCTTCCCTTTATCCATTTTTGAGTCATGGTGGCCCTCGGGGCCTTGGTAGTCGTTGCTCCCGACTCTCGATGACGTGACTACATCGAGAGCCATTTCAAAAATTCAAATTTACAAGAACTTTCACTTTTTCTTTAATTTTAATTTCTTTTGATAGCATTTAGTCGGATTCGGGCGGAATCCGGGCTAGGTGACTTGATTACACCTACTCCTCCCCTCCCATTTCCTTTTATTTCCTTCTTTTTATTTCTTCCCCCAACCATATCTTTTCTTGTCTCGACCCTTCGTGACTTGACTACACCCCGGCCAGACACATTCTGTCCTTTCTTTACCTTTATTTTTGTTTTTCTAGCTTTATTTTCTTAGTTTCCTCTCTTTTTAGTGTCTCCACACACTATCGATCGAGCATGAGGACATTGGTCGGTTTAAGTGTGGGGGAGTGATATATTAGTCTAGTTTAGTTTAATTTTCGTAGTTTTTTCCGAAAAAACATTAAAAAAAACCCTAAAAATTTGAAAAAAAATTCATAAAAATCAAAATGATTTTTCCTTTGTGTCTTTTCCTTTTGTGTCGTTGTGTTGTATATATGTTGTGCTGTGTGTTTTGCCCCCCTGAATTCCTTGTAGGTTGCGTAATTTTCGATAAGTTCCGGAAGGCTCTTGACATCCGGTATTATCCTTCTTTCTCCTTCTCCTTTTTCCCCTTTTGTGGAGTTTGGAGGATCTGTTGTGATGGTGTGTGCTCGGGTGGAGCTTTGTGAAGATTTGTGGCTGATTGCTTGCTTATTTGGATGTTTCGGGGTGGTGTTTGTTTTGTTTGTATGTTTGTTTTCTTTTCTCTTATATTGTTTTGTTTTGTTGTGTGTGTCTCATTTTCTTTCGTCCTTGTTGTGTCTTATTTAGTTTGTGTCTTGTGTAAAAAGGTTTTCGAAAACCCGGTTTTGAGGCTAGTGTGCAAGTGTTTACATTCCTTTCCTTGTGATGTGAATCGAGTCTTGGACTTTAGTCTAGTAGAATGACCCTAAATTAATAGTCGTTGGTCTTTTACCTTGAGTCCACCTAGTCTACTAGGGATTTACTACGGGATTTGCATTTTGACCATTATGACCACCCACGGTGTGAAAAGGCCTTGGTTGCCGAGTCCCGTCCCTTAGGTGATCGTGTTCGAAATTATTTGATCAGTCCAAGTTTTCCATCTTTTTGTGGGTTTGAAGGGAAATCGCGACCCCCGACTTACCCATTTCCCTACCTTCTACACATTTTCCACAAATAAGTTGCAATTTGTTGAAAGTTTCTTACTTGGTTGCAAGAAATGCCTACAATACATGATTCATCAAAAAGGGCTAGCCAAGTCAAAAGAAAGAAAAAGAGAAAAAAAGAAAGAAAAGAAAGAAGAAAAAGAAAAAGGCACAACAAATGAAAAACAAAATACAAAAGAAGAAAAAGAAACGGCATAGCAACTCGAAAGCCAGATGCAAAAGAAAAATGCCAAAAGAAAACCATCTCACAAAAAGATTCTCACCCTCTCAAAAATAAGTCTTTTTCCGATCGTTACCGTGAAGAGCCTACCAAAGGACCGAGTCCCTAGGAATGATGATAGCGGTAATGATCGGTCTTCCCTCATTTTGCAAACACTATCCACCCTTTTTACTTGGACTAGTTAGGTGATTTTGAGCATGGGACGACCCTCTTGGCCATCGCTAAAGGGGGCGGGTTCTCATTTACCTATAGTGTCGACTAACTACGTGGTTCATCCTTTTTCCACCCCGCCTATCGTCCCGTAGTACGTTCTTAGAAGGTTAGGAGGACCTAGGTAAGTTATCAATGTTTTTATTGCTTTGTTGTCATACTATTAGGGTTTTGTCCATTTCGATTTGTGTTATGAGTTTGGGAACGCTGTCACTTGCCTTGAGTCCTTAACCGGTGCTTCTTTCACCGCTTTGTTGAGGGAAGCAGTATTTATTTCTTCTTGGATGCAACCGATTGTTTGTTTGTTTGTATGTATGTTTGTGTGTTTTCGTGTCCGGTTGCATCCACGGTTTTGTCGTAAGACCCCACTTACCTTGCGGAGTGCACTATTCCTCTAAGTGTACTCGTGTGAGTTGGAAGGGCGTAGGGTGCGCTAATACCCGCTCGGTTAGTAGTTTAGTTTCTTCTAGCTTTTAGTTAGTTTGTGCTTACTCGAGGGCGAGTAAGGGTTAAGTGTGGGGGAGTTGATAAGGGTGTTTTGTAGTGCTTATTTGTTGTGATTGGTCCCGGTTTCTCTTGTGGAATCGCTCCTTGTAGCGGTTTCGAGGCTACTTAAACTTCTTCTAGCTTATTTTAGGTTCCTAGGGCTTACCTTAAAGTAACGGAACGATTCCGACTCATTTACGACACATTTGGAGCCAACGAAGAGAAGAGACGATCACTCGGTGGCTTAGACTCGATCCCGAGACCTTGGGACCCATTCCCGAGCCCCTTAGACTTGATCCCGAGCACCGAGAATCGATGAGAAGCTCATGAGAAGCAAGTAGGGACCCTTGAGATCATATTTGAGGACTACAAGACCCATCTCAGCCGAGATAAGGGCCATCTCGATCAAGATGAAGAGTACAAGAAAAACGGAGCCACTGGAGTGTGATCTCGGGCGAGACCATCTCATCTCGGCCGAGATTGGCCACCTGCAGCTCCGCTTCACTTCTTTTCAAGTCCTTTGCTCTTGTAACCCTATATATACCCCCCCCCCCCCCCCCCCCCCCCCGTCTTGTAATCTTAAAGGATGTTTGACATTACCCACTAAACCCTAGACTACTTTAGCCTAGATTAGCCTAGATTAGTTTTAAGTTAATCGTTAATCTTAGTTTAATCCTTGTATTAAGGGAATTCTTGAAGAATCCAACCAAGATTGATAACCTTGGTTGATGTATTTGGGTTTTCTTATTATTACAAGTTTTCAATCTTTCCTCGTTACTAGTTTGGTATAATTTCTCTTCTCCTTTCCTTTAATCTTTGTTTTATCATTCAAGTTTTAATCTTTGTTCATTGTTTTGTTCATTGTTCATTGTTTTTACTAGTTTCATTATGAATGTTTTGTTGCTTGTGTTGTTTTCCTTTCTTTGTGTTAGTATTAGTTTGAACATGTGTGAGTAGGCTTTTTGTGGGGTTAATAGGGGGATTAAGTGTTGATTATGGATGATTAGGGTTTGATTGTGGATAAAGGTGGATTCTTTGTTACTAGTCACATGTTATGCATACCATGTGTTTGATGAATTGCTTGTTAGAGTAGTAGTTGCAAATACTTCTCTTGCTTGTCTTCCTCTTCTCATTGTGTGATTGATTTGCGGTTGAATCCTTGTTTATTGGGTAACATCTTGCATAAGTATTCGGGTTTTGTCTTTGACACGAGAGTGCGGACATTAGCTTTGACGCGAGAGCGCGGACCAACCTTAGTAACTAGGTGAACCTTGCACCATCGATCTCCCAACTATCCTACTACACTTATGAACCCGACCTAACCCTATTCTTTCCTTGTTTGATTTCTTCGTCATCCTAGTCATTGTTCCCTTAGTTGTTATACCTAGCATAGTCATAGTCTTAGTTTATTCCCTTCTTATCGTTCTAGTTTAGCTTAGCCTAGTTGACCTAGTCTTGTATTTGGGTGAAACTTAGTCTAGACACCTCTTTACCGTCCCCGTGGACTTGACCCGACTTACCCTATCTACGTGTTAGGAATAGTGTAGACACCCGCATTTTGACCGCCAGGTGTCTATGGCAGTTTCCAAAAAACACCCGATGATGATCGGACGCTAACGTGTCTCTACGCGCTCGGATACGGGCTCAAATCCATTAATCGCTGGCTAACACACTTACGGAGTATAAATCTCACCAAACGGACCTCAAATCCAGGCCCAGCGGATCATTCCGAGTCAAACAAGACTAATTTGGGCCGAAACCGACACCGGAATTAAAACCGACTTTTCACGATTGGGTCAACCCCGGTCAAAGTCGTTTCCGAGACACACAAAAACAGCCATCAATCATCCAAAGTCCAAGTCAAACACAAAACCTATCAAAGTCAAAGTCACGGTCCAAAGTCAACGGACCTGCGCGATCCAGTTGGGACACTCGATCGAGTGACCCACCCACTCGATCGAGTGGGCTTATTTCGAGCCCGACGGCTGGCATAACGGGCCACTCGACCGAGTTGGCCTCCTACTCGGTCGAGTAAACCTAAACCGGGTACCCTAGCTTGCCTATATAAACAACCCCCATGCAACAACTTTTGACATCTTTTTACAACCCTAAAAAAACGGAGAGCAATCCTACACTACGTCCTTTACAAACCCTAGACAAACCCAAGGAAAATCGACACTAGCAAACCCTAAACCCAGTTTTAGGAATTCAACCCGAGCCACCACAACTTAGCCTCCATACACCTCGAAGACTCCCGTGTTGTAGCCGCGTTTACGAGCCTTATTCCGAGACAAGAACAAGTAGGTTGAGGGTGACAAACTACTTTCTTCTTCTCCCTTTCTCACGTCATCTTCATCTTCTTCTTTTTTTTCGTTTTTTTTGTTATTTTATTTATTGCACCTTAATATCGATAATACTACTAATATTAAAATACTAAAATATTTATCGATTTGTGTCGAGTAAGAAGGATACCGGGATAAGGAAAACCGCATATACAAGTGTACTGCACACGCGTCGTCGGTCGCTTATCCCGGTACCCCGATTATTTGATTATTGAGATAAATCAACTTAAACAACCATTCGTTATTATTTCTCGTCATCATCATCATCGATTTTTACATTCATCTTTTTCTAAAATCAATTTTAATAAGGGTCGAAACCCGTTGACACGGATCCGACATCACAATCCCTAGGGATTTATTTCGATGTCGGAGAAGTCGAGGGAATCAAGTTTTTATTCAAATAAAGCGTCGATTTTAGATTCGATACCAATTCCATAATTGGATATCGAATCTAACAATCATGTCATATGAATTAATTAGCGTGATTTGTTCATATCACGATAATTAATTTAAAACAACTAAATCAATTTATCTTTTTTTTTCTTTTACTCTAATATTCTATATCGATTCAAATAACCGAATATGGGTTATAACGAGTATTCAAAATTAGAATCGAGTATAAATTCAAAAATATTTATATTCGGTTCAACAAATTCGCGATTTATAAAAAACCAAGTCGAACATAAATTGGGCAATATTTATGTCCGATTTGGTAAAACCGTCGAATTATCAAAAAATCAAAAGCAATTTCAAAATCAATAATTAAATTGCAAACGAAACAAGTTCGTACAGGTGTCACTCGACCGAGTGCCATAATCACTCGATCGAGTGACACCTCAAAATCAAGTCAGAATGCTAATTACGATCACCACTCGATCGAGTCTCACAGTGACTTGGTCGAGTGGCCATGTACTCGACCGAGTTGGTCAATAACTCGGCCGAGTATGGTCCATAACGCAAAAAAGAATCGCTTTTTACAGGCCTACTCGATCGAGTCCATCGATCACTCGATCGAGTAGCCTCATGACGACTAAAACGTGAGTCGTACATTATTCTATTTTTCAAAACTCGATAGTATTTTACGACTTAGGTCAACATGTGCATAATTAATCACGTGTATACTATCTTTTCAAATCATGCATCCTCATATTTGCATCTTTCAATTCAATTCAATATTTACAAACCGTTATTATTCGTTATATCGTTATATCGTTGCTAACACGTTTGTTGTTTCTTTTGTCAATTTAATTATTATTCGTTTATTATACTAAATGAACCCGCATGCTAAAATAAAACTTTGACGTTAATTTTAGTTGCATTAAATTGACTTAGAAACCCTTTCAATTCCATTCGCATGTTTAGGGAAAATAAATCTTTGCATATCATTTTCCCGTTTTAATAGCGCGCGTATTGTAAGTCATTCGAATTCTTAGTAGAGGCCGCTAAAGTGCGGGCGGGGTTGGGTGTCCTTTGTGGGCTTCCCAACACGTACCCTCACCCCTTACTCAGAACCTCGGTTTCCGGATGCCCGAAACCGTTAGCGAACGAGAGTCATTCAATACACAATATCCGATAACGTCGGTATTGGTATCAAATGCAAAGGGACGAGCCCAATAAACTCTGACATCGGAAATGGGTCGTATTTTGTATACGGACCATTACGACATATAGAGGGCTCGAATGGTTCCGAATAACCACAAAATTCGGTGGCGACTCCACATAGACCTAAATTTCAATTCGATCCATTCTCATATGGAGATTCGTTCGCCTCCCCTAACCCGCGCGTGGCCGCGTCGGGGTGGACCTATGTCATGTCCACAATTTGGCGACTCCGTTGGGGATTAACTGATGCGTGACTTACCATCGGCATCCTCAGGTTGAGACTCGAATAGAAATCGTTTGACAAATACAATATGCGTTTTAGTTCTACGGTTCATGCATAACCCATATTTTCCCAGGCCGGTACTCGCGACCGACGTCCCACTATACCGTCGATGTACTCCAATATGGATATGTCGAAAGGTGTCCATAGTCGATTCGAGTGGGTTTCGCGGCATGTTCTAAGATCAACTCGACTTAGGAAGTCCGTCCCGATCAACGTCTAGACTATGTACACTGGTATAGACCCCTTATAGACCGACCGAGACTTAGTATAGAGCATACATGGCGTCGTTATAATGCTTGTGTGACTACGTGCTACTTGGTTTCCGAGTCTTTTTCAAAAAACCATCAATTTTTCAAAATTGCATCTTTTTCAAACCATTCAATTTCAAAACCCGGGACACATACCGAATTTAGGACTTATGATTTTACTCAAAATAGCCTATTTTCTAGACGGTATGCTGCCCAATTCAAAACTCGAAAATACTTTCGAACCTTCAAAATCCTCGGCCCAATACCCCTTTTTTGTTTTTTCGGAAATTGGGTCCTCAAACCGAGTTTACTCGGTCCTTTTCAAAAAACCATCAATTTTCAAAACCTTCCTCTTCTAGGACTTCCCGTATTTAGCAGTGTCGGGTCGTGTCTTAAGTTGTCGAGGTCCGTAGCGTCGAAACTCTGTCGATCTTATATCACGAGTTTCTTCCCTATCCCAGTCCGCCTTATTAGACTAAAGCAAGGCCCACCTACGTAGGACATACTCCTACAAAGGAGGGCCCGTCAACACAATCGAGTCCAAAAGTCTGGGGATGTCTCACGTGAACCTTTTTTCGAATAGGAGTAGGCCCACCCGCCGAATCCTAAGGAAGGCCCACACTTCACAAGTCACCCCTCTAAGAGTCTTTTCCGATTCAACCTTTTACAAGGCATAGCCCTATAACAAAAGGATCGGGGTCCTTACGTCTAAGGGCCACTCGTCCGACACTCGAGTCTTAACAAAATTGTCGATCCCACTCGGGGGCTACCCCTTTAGCAGGGTGATCAATCACGGTTGCCCTAAGGGTCATGTTTTACACGTGTCTCACGTGCCCCACTTTCGAGTCACTTAGGTGTCACACCATCTGAGTCCTATGAAAGTCCTTAGTCTCACATTGGGAGCTATTCTCCGACGGAGTGATTAATCACAATCACTCCGAGAATCGTACCCTACACATTTGTCTTAGGGGAGTCTAACCCGAGTCAAACTGGGGCCGCCCCTCCTCTTGCGCTATTTCCTATGCCGTGGTGAGTTTGGGTTCCGAAGCAACCTCTCTGATTACGTGGTGTTCTTACAGACAGGCCACCCGATACCAGACGCCAACGCAAGATGGACGAATTGAAAAACGCTCTGACCAAGATCGAGACCCAACTTGCTGCCATCCAGGCTAACCAAGCGACTTTATCCACCCGCCTAAGCACCGTGGAGAAAATGGCCCTTGTTGAAGGAGCTGAGCCCACTGGGCCCATAGCCGAGTTGATCAGTGTTGTTCGTAGGCTCGAAGAGCAAGTCCACTTATCGACGAACAACTCGATCCACACCGAAAATGCTCGTACTTATTCACCTTTGAATGACGAGCTACCTGCCAACCTCAACTTAACGGGAATTCCTATGTTTGAGGGTACCGAAGACCCGGTCCACCACATACGGGCTTTCAAAGACTTCATGGCGATAAAAGGGGTAAAGTCCACCATGTTTAAGCACTTATTCCCTTCTTCCCTCCAGAAGCACCCCAAAGCCTGGTACTACAGGCTCGATTCCAAGAAATACCCGACTTGGGATGACGTGGCAACGGACACTACTACAAAACATCAAATAGACAACTGATTTTTTTGCAATAGACAACTGACTTACAACAGTTGAGTAGTTTGGAGTTGTATATTAGTCTAAGCATAGACATCTGTTGTACAACAGTTGTCTATTCATTAATAGACAACTGTTTTAAAAAAATAACAGTTGTCTATTTTGCGTATAGGCATCTGAGATTCTAAAACATTAGTTGTCTATTGCTCGTATAGACATCAGAGGTTTAAAAAATTAGATGTCTATTGAACAGCTAACGACAAAAAAAAATCCAAAATAAACTAATTTCACATACAGAAAACTTTAATTTTATTAATAAGAAAATCATTTAATCCCCAATACATCATCTCTTTTTATTTTCATAATATACACATAGCTAACTACGAATCCCCAATACACGGTGTAGAATATACACAAGTGATCAAGTTTTCTCACAATTTTCGAGGAAGAGACGATGCTAAATCAAGAATAAGTACAAATGGATAGCTTAGTAATCAAGTAAAATCAAAATCACTCTCTATCCTCAATGTACCATGATGGCAAGTAGCCTTTTTCGATTGTTCCTATCTCGGACTCCATGGGTATTTCGACAACGGACTGACTTTACAGAAACTCCTCGTGCGTTGAAATGCTGCAATGTATAAAAGTGAAGAACTCAGCGGCATAAGAAATTGTGCCTTTGTTGTGGTGCAAGGCCACAATTCATGCACTACAGATAAATTAGAAAGAATTGTACGGCATCAACATTTCACTAATATCGCCGACTTTTGCCATAAACTCTAAAACTAAATTACCCCACTGCCTTGGAGGCTCCCGTAAATTGCAGGGTGGGTGGGGATGCATGAAGCCTTACTATTGTGTTAGGAACACAACTCAGAAACACACAACCAAAAAATAAAAAGAAAAAAAAATTCATCCCATACACGGATACAACCTCTCTGAGTCTGCCGCATTATATTATACACTTATTATTAGCATTACTCACAACCTACATTCCAAATCAAGTTTCTCATGGACAAGAATAGAGACTAAACCACATGAATGAACAACATTCACAAACATCAGAAGAAGAAAAGAGAACCACAAAATAATCATCAACAATGCTTGCTTATGAGTTATATAGAATGCTTGGTCAGATTCATGTACCTTTCTGCAGAAGGGACAGCTGAGGTATTCATGTGCATTCCAAGCCACGAAAAACATGCCAAGAACTGCTATGGTTAGTTATATGCAAAATATATGAAAATGACAACAAAAAGGAGAAACTGCAGCATGCTGAACGCCAGAAAGAAAGGAACTGGGATATGGTACCTTTCAAACTCATATATTTCAATGGGTTTCAGGACGTGGACCTAACTTTGAGCTCTCCTTCACCGTTAAACCTTACACAAGCGAATTAGAGCATTTCAAACACTAACAAGCACAGGCTTTTGAAAACAATAACTATTTTGAAAAGGATGATATTAGGTACTACTTGTATGATGTAATTTTGAAATACAAATTTGAACCTCGCATATGAAAGTATACTCATGTTGCAACATTGTGACACAAATGCAAACAAAAATAATGAGAAGATATATAAGAGAGGAATCATAGAATCACGAGAAAATAGCTCAAACTGAGCAAGTTTTATCCCCTAGCCTTACTCGGGCAGTTACCTGTTTCACTAGGTCCACACCCGGGCAGTTACCTATTTCACTAGGTCCACAGAAGAGTTAATAAAGGGTTCGACATCGACTTAAACATGCTAACATATACTCCCTCAATCCTCCCACTTCTCTTTCTTTGTGAGGGGGAAAAGTGGGCCAATGAGGCTAATTCAAGAAGATAGACGGAGCATAAGATATTGAAATATGACTAGATTATTTACACTTTTTATCAAAATTATGTTTCTTACAGAAATAAAATGTAAATGCAAAAAGAAATAAAGTCAAAGCATTGCCTTGGAAACTGCATACAAAGGGATTTTGACAAAAGTTTCCGACACAACGCATAACAAACTTTCCATTACTAGAACGTTTACCTGAACCTATCACAGACTGTGTCGGTTTTCATATAGAAAATCTAACAAACAAAAGGCAACTCACTTGAGAGGTTTTGCCAAAACTCGTTGACCTAACGTCACAAAGCTTGTCTCCTGGTTGGACATAAACCAGGCAAGAGAAGAGACACTGCATAACAACAACCACAATAATAATAATATCAGTACACAAGAACAATGAAGTCATGTACTCGTGTTCATCATTGGGTTACGCTACCAGGATATAAACTTCAAACCTTCCAGTGAAGACATGCTTCCTTACACTAAGAATTGTAGGAGGACGGATGCCATGCTCTTCATGAGGACATAACGATAATTTGCATTTAAGCAGGACACATAGAAGACAACATTGAATCATCAAAAATGAATCACATAAGTATCACATCCACATTGCAATCTAATCATCAACCACAACCTCCACCATGTTTGTGAAACGACACAATTGTAACTCAATGCAACTATATCAACTGAATTGTCGATTAAAAAAACAGTCTAAACAGTCTAAACTACATTTCATGGACTAAGTAATGAAACTTCTACTCAATGCAGTAAGATCAGCTCAATCATAGGCTTATAACATCCACGTTATCACCTAGATCATCATAATCGAAAAGCTCAAAATTAAAATTTGAGTATAAACAAGTGTTAAAGAAGCAGTGATCACCAAAAGCCTAAGCAGTCGCGGATTATACTAACAGCGAACCGTATCATCTCCATCTGGATACCACGAAACTTCATCTCCTCTCTGATATTCTCGATCACTACAACACAAAATCAGTCACAAAACACAGGCAATCAGATTCACAACAATTAATGAATTAAACATACAGATCTCCAAAAATTACCGAAGAAAATAACAATTCACAAAATCAAACGCAATTATCAATGTAAATGTAACTGATTACATACTTCAATGGACGAAATAGGACGGTGACGGAGATGCTAACGCCATTGCAGAAGATCCAGAAGCATCCAACGGCTCACTAAGTACTTCAACACTGTAACTCGCCATAGATTACCGAACTGAACCGAATTAATCGATTCTGGTCGAACCAAAAATGATACAGTCAACCTATTCACAACTGCTCACAATCTACTGCAACTACAACGCCGTTTCAATCGCAGTTTCCTTGATTACAACATAAAATCAGAAACCGGCACAAAAAAAGAGAATAGAATTTCACAATGCGAGCTCAGAATTTCACCTGAAAATCAGAAAAATGTAAAGTTCCGAATCGACCGATACGACACCATTTCGATCGCGACTTCCTCGATTACAGTACCGAATCAAAATTCCTGCTAAAAACTGTAGAACTTCAAAATCGAACTCTTAAACTTCAAAAGGTAGAAATTCAATCAAAAAAATTGAGAAATACTTTCAGAATCTACCAATACGACGCCGTTTCGATCGCGACTTCCTCGATTTCAGCATAACTCAGAATCTACTTCAAAAAAACCTCAAAATCCACAATGCGAACACTTCAATTTCCACCTGCAGGCTTTCAATTGAAATAATAGAGACAAAATTCAACTAACATATACCGAACGACACCATTTTGATCACGACTTCCTCTATCACAGAAATTAGCGAAACAAAAAAATCGCACGAATCAGAAAACGCGATGGATTGATGAAATTAGCGAAATTAAACACGAGATTATTGAACAAACGATTGATAAAAAGACATATGCATCAATAATCGGAGATTGAAGAAGTTAATTCGCAACGAAATTACAGAAATCAAATGCGTGAAAAACGATAGATGTATTGATAAGCATGAAAAACGATAGATGTATTGATAAGCATGAAAAACGATAGATGTATTGAAAATCGATGATTGAAGAAATTAATTCACAACAAGTAATCTGATACTACAAATCAAATCACATAAACCGTGGATTCATCAATAATTCGAAGCAAATCCTTCAAATTTCGAAAAACCTAATCCAAAAGGCGATGCGAAAAGATAAAAAAACAACAGACTGAAGAAGTTTATTCGCAAAAAGTAATCCGACACTAAAAATCAAATCGCATAAACAGCAGATTAATCAACAATTTACAATGATCTTACTAACATATATCACATCAGCAAGAACAAAACCTTCAGGATTCAAAAGTTACGAAGATGAGAGACAAAGACTTACAGTGGGGAGGACAAATTAGAGAAAAAGAGCCATGAATCTGCAACGTGGATGAGAAACGCGAGAGGGGGAAGAGAGAAGGAGAGCGATGGAGGAGATGAAGATGAGACAAAGAAACGAAAGAAGGGAATATTGTTGAATCTGCAGACCTCCGGCGAGCCTACGGACCAGCGACCAGAAATACGACGGGTGTTGAAATAGAGCAACGACCAGCGAGAAGCAAGCAACGTTGGGTTTGGTTATCGGGGATGAGGGGGAGAGTGGGATGACAGTAGGTTAGGGATAATCGTATATTTGGGGATCTGGAATAATTTAGGGTTGAGCGGGAGTGTTGAGCGGGAGGAAAAATTAGGGATCCGAAATTGGAATAATTGAAAAGTTAGGATGATCCTGCGGGAGAATTGAGAAGGGTTAGATCCTAACGAAATCCGAACCAGTTTTAAAAACTGCAATCGAATCGAAATCCGGTTTAAAAAACCCGAAAACCCGGGTTTTTGAAGATGAAAACCGGTTCGTGTACCCAAACCGGTTTTTTTAGTGAAAAATCGGGTCGGGTTCGGTTCACAATTTTAAAAATCATGTACCCGGTTTTGAACCGATTTACACATTTAAACGAAAATAAAAATAAAAATTTAATATGCAAATTAGTGAAACCGGGTCAAAAATCGGTTCAAAACCGGTTCAAAAAACCGGTTTATAACAAAGATAACAATATTTTTTAAAAATCGGGTCATAAAAAGCGGTTCGGGTTTAAACCGGTTCGGTTTCGGTTTACAATATGAAAAAAAACGGGTACCCGATATAAACCGGGTCGGTTTCGATTCGGGAAAAAGCGATTTTCAAAAACCGGGTACCCGGTTTTGCTCACCCCTATGGGGGGTAAATGGGTTGCGAAAGTGATATGGGTTGAATTACACTTATTATTAGATTACTTAAAAAAAAAATTGAGAAAGCGATATGGGTTGGGTAGTAACAACCAATTTTTAGTGGTCCTGAAAATGAGAATAGACAACTGAGGTTAATTAAAACAGTTGTATAATAGATAGACAAATGTTTTTATAAAACTCAGTTGTCTATTATTAGATAAAGACATCTGTTTCTTAAAGAAAACAGTTGTCTATATATTATACATAAGTTGTTAAGAATATCTGATGTCTATTAGGAGTTGTCTATTTGATGTTTTGTAGTAGTGGGAGTTCGCTCGGAACTACGCCGATAATATCGAGATCCAGACTACAATGCGTACTCTGGAAGTCATGGCCCAAGAGCCCAAAGAAGGGTTCACTAAATATCTTCAAAGATGGAGGGCCGAGAGTGTAAAGTTGGTAAACAAGCCCAACGAGAAGACACTAGTGGAGGCCTTCATCAACAACCTCCTACCTTCTTACTGCGTCCATCTTAGGTATGCCGGCATTTCAAACTTTGCCGTACTTACCGAAATGGGCATTAGGATTGAAGACGATCTTCGACACAATGAAGATCTAGGTGAAGTTTCTACTAAAGGCTATACTGGACATCAACTCGAGTCCTTAGAAGCCGACGACTAATGACAACATCATCCGAGAGTCCAGATTTGGTTTAAGTCTGAGTCTGAGTGCGAGTCTAGGATGTACCATTTCTTTCAAAGTCAAAGTCATAGTCAGAGTCAACTGTATTCTGTCCTCTTTTCAAATTCAATAAAATCAGCTTTCAACATTCTTTCTCATATATACTTTCCTTATGTGTTTCCGAGAACATGATGAACACCATCATACACTGTGAGCACACGCACATGACTATTATAGGCACATCTATAATGACTTCAGGAAACCGAACCCGTGTTTTCTTTTTACCTATTCCGTGTCTGGTATAGAAAAACCACATAACTACCCGTAGCAGGAGCGGTATCGAATCCTATGACAAATCTAGGTAATCTCCTAGTTTGGGTTCAAGACGGGAGGCAAGCCCATTTCCCACAATAAAACACCCCTCCAATAAGACTAACCAATCCCTACCTTAGGTGTTAGTCTGACCGGCAAAAAAAAAAAAGGAAAGAACACTGGACAAAAAAAATCAAAAGTCAAAAAAAAAGAGGAAGGGCCAAAGCAAAAAGAAGGCATCAAAAAAAAGAAAACTGGACAAAAAAATTAAATCGAAAGTCCACGAAAAAAAAAGAGCAAAAGGCCAAAACAAAAAAAAAGCAGGCCATCATCAGAAAATTCAAAAAACCCATGACCGGGGCTGAGAGGTCAACCAAAAAAATCAAAAACCCATGACCGGGGCTGAGAGGTCAACCAACATTCAAAAAACCCATGACCGGGGCTGAGAGGTCAACCAAAATTCAAGAAACCCATGACCGGGGCTGAGAGGTCAACCAATATTCAAAAAAAACCCATGACCGGGGCTAAGAGGTCAACCAGCAAAAATTCAAAAAACCCATGACCGGGGCTAAGAGGTCAATCAAAAAAATCAAATACCCATGACCGTGGTCAACGGTCAACTCAAGTGAAAATCCTTTGACCGGGGTACGGTCAAATTCAAAATTATCAATACCATCCAATAGGGGAGTGACAATCAAGCTGGTCAGCTAACACCACACTCAGCCTTCCCATATTACAACCCTCAAGACCTCCTCGAGACCTAGGCTAGAGGCAGCCCGGAATTTTGAGGATTCAAGCTCCATAGGATACCCCTAACCATTAGGGCCAGACATGGAAACCAGATCTCGCATTATCAAACCAGCCCTCGAAGCCTTAGCTCCACAGAACCGAGCTCCAGATTTCGAGTCATCAAAACCAGATCCCGCATTATCAAACCAGCCCTCGAAGCCTTAGCTCCACAGAACCGAGCTCCAGACTTCGAGTCATCAAAGCCACTTACTTTCTAGCACCACATTTCCAAAAACATCAAATCCCTGAGAACAAAACTCGTTAAAATTCCGCGAGAGCAGAATTCGTTAAAAATCCCGAGAACAAAACTCGTTAAAATTCCCCGAGAGCAGAACTCGTTAAAAATCCCGAGAACAAAACTCGTTAAAATTCCATCCAAACCAGTTACCAATCCCAAACACGGGTACTCAACCTGCGGTCGGCATAGAACATGCCCAAATAGTTCACACCACCTCTGGGGGCTACCCCGAGAACGCTCACAGTCACAGGATTAATATCCTAACCATTCAAGCCCTTTGATCAAGACATCACTGGGAATGCACCTAGCCTACACCGTCATTATGGCTAGTTACACACGAAGTCCTATTAGACTAGGCACCATAATACGTCTTGCAATCCACTGAACTACGGCATGGTTTGATTTCACTACACGTGAATACGTAGGCAGCCTTTCAACAAGAGGCACAACCACCCACATTGACACACATTCAAAAAGCGCCATCATTCCGGTCACGACACCGTCATGTTCTCAACAGCTAGCTTTGTTGTCCTGGGGGCTTCTCCTAGGCAGAAGTTCTCCATCCACTCACAAAACAGACAAATCCAAAAAATCTAGCCTCCTTTCTATAGTGTGTCCTAGTACTCGGCTCAGTCGAAGACGAGAATCTGTCGGGACTCAAGGCAATACCCACTTTGGAAATGTACCCAAAAATCAGAAATCCAGAAGGGCACCAGACTAAAACAGTCTCATTACAGGCTACTGCAATCCCCCCATAGCATATCTATCCCATTTCGATGTGCGACCGTGTTGCCACTCGCGTAGACTACGGAATAGCGCAACTCAAGAGTCTTGTTAGGCGGTCGAACCCCTTAGAGAGTCCAGTCCGTGTCGGTCAACTTGTCCTGTCGCGTCCAGAGTCGAGTTTGTCGGTGGGCCTCTCTCTTCAAATTCCACTTTGAAATTTGCAAAATTTAGACATTTGAAAAAAATCCTTTTCGACAAGGACAAATTTCGATCTACTTAAACTGCAAATTTCTTTCCTAAAATGCTTTAGGAGTCAAAAACTTTCAAAAACTCAAAAACTTCAAAATTTTCAAAGATTCAAAAATTCAAAGAGTCATTTTCCCCAGCACGAGTCATTTTACTACCTACGTGTTGCATGCATTTTATGTGACTTTCACAGGTACGACTCAAGCGAGACATGCAAGCCAATCAAATCTCCCCAGCAACATTTTCCCGGGATGGCACGGGATAGGCCTACACACAGGCGCACCCAGGACTTACGCTACAAGTTCAAATTCCCCACGGGAGCACTATCATCAAGCACAGGTATGATTTCTGTCTTATGGCTGGCGAGCCCTACACGCGAGTCAAACGGACTATAAACGACCCGACCGGAAGTCTACCAAGTCTTAACGGGCTTGGTAGCTACTCTGACTTTCACCCTGTCCAAGCCTCAGTCAGAGTGGGGGCTCTGTAGACACCCGCATTTTGACCGCCAGGTGTCTATGGCAGTTTCCAAAAAACACCCGATGATGATCGGACGCTAACGTGTCTCTACATGCTCGGATACGGGCTCAAATCCATTAATCGCTGGCTAACACACTTACGGAGTACAAATCTCACCAAAGGGACCTCAAATCCAGGCCCAGCGAATCATTCCGAGTCAAACAAGACTAATTTGGGCCGAAACCGACACCGGAATTAAAACCGACTTTTCACGATTGGGTCAACCCCGGTCAAAGTCGTTTCCGAGACACACAAAAACAGCCATCAATCATCCAAAGTCCAAGTCAAACACAAAACGCATCAAAGTCAAAGTCATGGTCCAAAGTCAACGGACCTGCGCGATCCAGTTGGGACACTCGATCGAGTGACCCACCCACTCGATTGAGTGGGCTTATTTCGAGCCCGACGGCTGGCATAACGGGCCACTCGACCGAGTTGGCCTCCTACTCGGTCGAGTAACCCTAAACCGGGTACCCTAGCTTGCCTATATAAACAACCCCGACGCAACAACTTTTGACATCTTTTTACAACCCTAAAAAAACCGAGAGCAATCCTACACTACGTCCTTTACAAACCCTAGACAAACCCTAGGAAAATCGACACTAGCAAACCCTAAACCCAGTTTTAGGAATTCAACCCGAGCCACCACAACTTAGCCTCCATACACCTCGAAGACTCCCGTGTTGTAGCCGCGTTTACGAGTCTTATTCCGAGACAAGAACATGTAGGTTGAGGGTGACAAACCTCTTTCTTCTTCTCCCTTTCTCACGTCATCTTCATCTTCTTTTTTTTTTTTTCTTTTTTTTTGTTATTTTATTTATTGCACCTTATATCGATAATACCACAAATATTAAAATACTAAAATATTTATCGATTTGTGTCGAGTAAGAAGAATACCGGGATAAGGAAAACCGCATATACAAGTGTACTGCACACGCGTCGTCGGTCGCTTATCCCATCACCCCTATCGTTTGATTATTGAAATAAGTTAACTTAAACAATAATTCGTTTTTTTATTTTTGTAGTCATCATCATCGATCTTGCATTCATCAATTTTTTAAAATCAATTTTAATAAGGGTCGAAACCCGTTGACACGGATCCGACATCACAATCCCTAGGGATTTATTTCGATGTCGGAAAATTCGAGGGAATCAAGTCTTTTTTTTATTCAAGTAAAGCATCGATTTTAGATTCGAGACCAATTACATAATTGGATATCGAATCTAACAATCAAGTCACATAAATTAATTAACGTGATTTGTTCATATCACGATAATTAATTTAAGACGACTAAAATTAATCTATTTTTTCTATTTCACTCTAATATTCCATATCGATTCAAATAATCGAATATGGGATACAACGAGCATTTAAATCTAGAGTCGGGTATAAATTCAACAATATTTATATTCGGTTCAACAAAATTCGCGATTTATAAAAAACCAAATCGAACATAAATTGTGCAATATTTATGTCCGATTCGGTAAAATAGTCGAATTATCAAAAATCAAAAGCAATTTCAAAATCAATAATTAAATTGCAAACGAACCAGGTTCGTACAGGTGCCACTCGACCGAGTGCCTTAGTCACTCGATCGAGTGACATCACAAAATCGAGTCAGAATGCTTATTTCGACCCCCACTCGGTCGAGTCTCACAGTGACTCGATCGAGTGGCCATGTACTCGACCGAGTTGGTCAATAACTCGGCCGAGTACGGTCTGTAACGCAAAACAGAATCATCTTTTACGGGTCTACTCGATCGAGTCCATCGACCACTCGATCGAGTGACCTCATAACGACTAAAACAATGAGTCGTACATTCTTCTATTTTCAAACTCGATAGTATTTTACGACTTAAGTCAACACGTGCGTAATTAATCACGTGTATACTATCTTTTCAAAACCATGCATCATCTTGTACATCATTCATCTCATTCAATATTTGCACAAACCGTTATTAATCGTTATATTATTACATCGTTACTAACGCGTTTGTTATTTCTTTTGTCAATTTAATTATTGTTCGTTTATTGTACTAAATGAACCCACATGCTAAAATTCCACTTTGACGTATAATTAATTGCATTAAATTGACATAGAAACCCACTTTTCAATTTCATTCACATGCCTAGGAAAAACAATGTTTGCATAAGCATTTTTCCCGTTTAACTAACGCGCGTATTGGAAAGTCATTCGAATTCTTAGTAGAGGCCGCTAATGTGCGGGCGGGGTTGGGTGTCCTTTGTGGGCTTCCCAACACGTACCCTCACCCCTTACTCAGAACCTCGGTTTCCGGATGCCCGAAACCGTTGGCGCACGAGAGTCATTCAATACACGGTATCCGATAATGTCGGTATCGGTATCAAATGCAAAGGGACGAGCCCAATAAACTCTGACATCGGAAATGGACCGTATTTTTTATACGACCCACTACGACATAGAGTGGGCTCGAATGGTTCCGAATAACCACAAAATTCGGTGGCGACTCCACTTCGACCTAAATTTTAATTCGATCCATTCTCATATGGAGATTCATTCGCCTACCCAAACCCGCGCGTGGCCGCGTCGGGGTGGACCTATGTCATGTCCATAATTTGGCGACTCCGCTGGGGATTAACTGATGCGTGACTTACCATCGGCATCCTCAGGGTGAGACTCGAATAGAAATCGTTTGACTAGTACAATACGCGTTTTAGTTCTACGGTTCATGCATAACCCATATTTTCCCGGGCCGGTACTCGCGACCGACGTCCCACTATACCGTTGATGTACTCCAATATGGATATGTCAAAAGGTGTCCATAGTCGATTCGAGTGGGTTTCGCGGCATGTTCTAAGATCAACTCGACTTAGGAAGTCCGTCCCGATCAACGTCTAGACTATGTACACTGGTATAGACCCCTTATAGACCGACCGAGACTTAGTATAGAGCATACATGGCGTCGTTATAATGCTTGTGTGACTACGTGCTAATTTGTTTTCGAGTCGTTTTCAAAAACCGTCAATTTTTCAAAGATTTGCATCTTTTTCAAACTATTCAATTTCAAAACCCGGGACACATACCGAACTTAGGACATATGATTTTACTCAAAATAGCTTATTTTCCAGACAGTATGCTGCCCAACTCAAAACTCGAAAAGCATTTCGAACTTTTCACGATTGGGTCAACCCCGGTCAAAGTCGTTTCCGAGACACACAAAAACAGCCATCAATCATCCAAAGTCCAAGTCAAACACAAAACGCATCAAAGTCAAAATCACGGTCCAAAGTCAACGGACCTGCGCGATCCAGTTGGGACACTCGATCGAGTGACCCACCCACTCGATTGAGTGGGCTTATTTCGAGCCCGACGGCTGGCATAACGGGCCACTCGACCGAGTTGGCCTCCTACTCGGTCGAGTAACCCTAAACCGGGTACCCTAGCTTGCCTATATAAACAACCCCGATGCAACAACTTTTGACATCTTTTTACAACCCTAAAAAAACCGAGAGCAATCCTACACTACGTCCTTTACAAACCCTAGACAAACCCTAGGAAAATCGACACTAGCAAACACTAAACCCAGTTTTAGGAATTCAACCCGAGCCACCACAACTTAGCCTCCATACACCTCGAAGACTCCCGTGTTGTAGCCGCGTTTACGAGTCTTATTCCGAGACAAGAACATGTAGGTTGAGGGTGACAAACCTCTTTCTTCTTCTCCCTTTCCCACGTCATCTTCATCTTCTTTTTTTTTTTTCTTTTTTTTTGTTATTTTATTTATTGCACCTTAATATCGATAATACCACAAATATTAAAATACTAAAATATTTATCGATTTGTGTCGAGTAAGAAGGATACCGGGATAAGGAAAACCGCATATACAAGTGTACTGCACACGCGTCGTCGGTCGCTTATCCCGGTACCCCGATTATTTGATTATTGAGATAAATCAACTTAAACAACCATTCGTTATTATTTCTCGTCATCATCATCATCGATTTATACATTCATCTATTTCTAAAATCAATTTTAATAAGGGTCGAAACCCGTTGACACGGATCCGATATCACAATCCCTAGGGATTTATTTCGATGTCGGAGAAGTCGAGGGAATCAAGTTTTTATTCAAATAAAGCGTCGATTTTATATTCGATACCAATTCCATAATTGGATATCGAATCTAACAATCAAGTCATATGAATTAATTAGCGTGATTTGTTCATATCACGATAATTAATTTAAAACGACTAAATCAATTTATCTTTTTTTTTTCTTTTACTCTAATATTCTATATCGATTCAAGTAATCGAATATGGGATATAACGAGTATTCAAAATTAGAATCGAGTATAAATTCAACAATATTTATATTCGGTTCAACAAATTCGCGATTTATAAAAAACCAAGTCTAACATAAATTGGGCAATATTTATGTCCGATTTGGTAAAACCGTCGAATTATCAAAAAAATCAAAAGCAATTTAAAAATCAATAATTAAATTGCAAACGAACCAAGTTCGTACAGGTGCCACTCGACCGAGTGCCTTAATCACTCGATCGATTGACACCTCAAAATCAAGTCAGAATGCTAATTACGATCACCACTCGATCGAGTCTCACAGTGACTCGGTCGAGTGGCCATGTACTCGACCGAGTTGGTCAATAACTTGGCCGAGTATGGTCCATAACGCAAAATAGAATCGCTTTTTACAGGCCTACTCGATCGAGTCCATCGATCACTCGATCGAGTAGCCTCATGACGACTAAAACATGAGTCGTACATTATTCTATTTTTCAAAACTCGATAGTATTTTACAACATAGGTCAACATGTGCATAATTAATCACGTGTATACTATCTTTTCAAATCATGCATCCTCATATTTGCATCTTTTCAATTCAATTCAATATTTGCAAACCGTTATTATACGTTATATCGTTATATCGTTGCTAACACGTTTGTTGTTTCTTTTGTCAATTTAATTATTATTCGTTTATTATACTAAATGAACCCGCATGCTAAAATACAACTTTGACGTTAATTTTAGTTGCATTAAATTGACTTAGAAACCCTTTCAATTCCATTCGCAAGTTTAGGGAAAATAAATCTTTGCATATCATTTTCCCGTTTTACTAGCGCGCGTATTGTAAGTCATTCGAATTCTTAGTAGAGGCCGCTAAAGTGCGGGCGGGGTTGGGTGTCCTTTGTGGGCTTCCCAACACGTACCCTCACCCCTTACTCAGAACCTCGGTTTCCGGATGCCCGAAACCGTTGGCGAACGAGAGTCATTTAATACACAATATCCGATAACGTCGGTATTGGTATCAAATGCAAAGGGACGAGCCCAATAAACTCTGACATCGGAAATGGGCCGTATTTTGTATACGGACCACTACGACATAGAGTGGGCTCGAATGGTTCCGAATAACCACAAAATTCGGTGGCGACTCCACATAGACCTAAATTTCAATTCGATCCATTCTCATATGGAGATTCATTCGCCTCCCCAAACCCGCGCGTGGCCGCGTCGGGGTGGACCTATGTCATGTCCACAAATAGTTTGTTTTTATTTGTTGGTGGGGATCCACGGCAAATCCCTCCCATCAATAACTGTAGTTGAGTTGTCTACGACTATACGATTTCTAGACTGTCAGATATATATTTACAGAAAGATATGTGTATAGATATATGAACCGAGGTAGAGATCTAGAGATATAAATTTACTTACCAAATAGCTCAGAATACTCTTGCTGCCTAGGAAGCTGCGAGATTGGTCGGTATTCTGGAGTAGCAGCGGCACCAAGACCAGTGTCATCATCCAATGAAAATATGAGTGTTCGACGGCTAAATGTCATCTGGTAGTTGAGATCAGTCGGACCTGTCTTCCATTCGGGTTTGAGAGGACTTATACCAACATTCCTTATTTCATATGTCTTGTTGCGATGAATTGCATCTTCATACATTGCAACCAGGTCGAAAAACAGAGCACCATGCATCTTTGTGCCCTGCAAGTTGTACATAGGAATCTTAGCTCTACACAGTAATTGTCTTACCAAAAGCAGTGTGCACGAGAAGACGGTGAGGAAAGTTGCAGACTGTAATGCTAAAATAAAAATAAACATCAAGATCAAATGCAGAGTCCATAACTACATGGCCTACAGAAACTGTAATTCTCTCATTGAGACAGCTAATGGTTGGTAAAAACAGTGGTAAAAAATGAGTTCATATATTCTCAGCAACTATTTAGCACAAAGCAAAGGTTCATTGTTCATATTGGCCCGGTGAGCAACCAGGTGTTGTAATCAAAGCGAAACATTTGGGTACAGAACCGATGGAGTACTTTATATAATTCATGCTTTGGGCGCAATGAACACCAGGGCCCCATCTATACATCAGTAGCTCGGAAGCCAGACGGTCGGAAGCTACAAACAAATGGAGACAATCGACGAAAACCAGAAACCAAAGGTACTATAGCACCTGGACATGCTGAAATTAGGAATTACACCAACACATTCCCGCCCCTCCAAATCCTTAAAACTCCATCTTACCTCCAAAGTAATCACCAACAGATAGAGGTGCTTTCCAGTGACGAATAACAAGATTCATGTTAAGAACTGCATCAACATATTTTCTACTCTACTACATAAAAAATTACTTGATTTTTCCCCAGATTGGCAAATGTTTTTTTTCCAACCATCATAGGTATGACTCATTCAGCCACCTCAATCAATACTCACAAGCATGAATCATTTAGCAACTCATTCAGAATCTGAAACGATAGATGTATTAGGCCAATATACATTCTGAATTGCAATCTTGCCTTTTCATCTTCAAACAGTAAACTCTGATATATCATGTTTTTGTTAGGAGATGTCTTCGGCCGTCTTTTTTCTATCACCTTCACCTTGTAGTCACGGCTATCTGCGTTTAAGTCGGCCAGGTAAGTTGCTTTATGCTTCATTCTGCAAAACCATTAATACTATTCAAAGTAGACTGAAAGCTTACATGATTCTGTTTAAATGGTTTACAAAGATGTACCTGACAATTAGGTGATAACATATACATAGCATACATAGGAGGAGCACTGAAGTGTTCAGCTTGAGACATTCTTAATTCACACATTCTAAACCTACAATGTCAGATACGCCTTAATCCAGTAGAAGTTACATTCTTAGGACAGACAAAAATCTAACACAACTTCAAAACACATTGCAGACGACAGATCTAATGCGCATCACTAAGGTAACAGACAGCATCCTAACACATTTTCTTAGTGCAAACATATTATCCACTGAGAGAGTCTGTCATAGACTCGCCACTAAAGGAAATAATTGGGTAGGCAGAAGTCTTGATAGAGGCCAATATGTATTTGAAAGCCATAGAACTATCGCACAAGATGATGGGAACAAACACACTCAATCTATCGTAGATGTGAAGGAAGCATAATAGTTCATGCAAGGAATCGACCAAAAACTGAACCTTAGATGAACACGAGACCAAAACCGAGACTTGCAAATCAAACACCGAGCACCGAACTTTATGTTTAAGTGTAGCAGAAATTGTGTTTGTTCATTTCTAATATTCTTACAACGATGATTTAAACAAATAAACCCCCACAAAGTCAGTAGGAGAACATTAACTTCAGCTTGACATACCTTTGAAACTGTAACAATTAGTGCCTCAAATTAATTTGAATGGCACCAACACGTGTATCACCAACCCTAAAAAACTAATTCAATTATTTCAGGAAGAAACTAACAGATGCATAACATGCATGAGATTTGCGGCTTGAAGACAAGGTGTTAAATTATAGTATCATATTACCTGTTGAGTGAAGTGCTTGTGATTTTAGGTGAATATTGAAGTATTCAAGGGATTTTAGGAATGGAGAAGCAGAGAGAAGTGATGGTAGCTGCAGGTGATGTGAGTAGTCAGGAGGTGGAGTGTAGCAGCAGGCAAAAGTACTATGTAGCTAGGATTGAGGCGGGGTGTAGTAGAAGGTGAAGCTATGCTCTTAACTGCTGAAGGCCTACTAGAACATGTCTCGAGGAGAGATTAATTAAGTAGAGGAGAGAAGTAGAGCACAAGGCTTGTATTAAGTAGATTACGTTTACGAGCAATGTACTGAAATATCAATATCGCATAAACGTTATGCCCTTGACCTCAAGGTGGACAACAAATGACATGTTATGGGAGTTAAACATTAATCGTCACTCACTTCCGGAATATATGAAGTGTTTAATTTAATTTATTACCGGAACCTTGCGTAAAACTTGACTATAATTTGCACCTAATGGGAGCGCGATTAGCACAGGTAGACTATAAGCCAATCAGACTTGATTGAAACAAGATGTAATTTCGATTACTCTGCACGTGATTGCGGTAGTCCAATTACACGCTTAGTCTGTGGCATAAGTATTACCATTTGTTACCATAACATCACAATATACACCGACTATTCACTGACAATATCGTTAGGCCTGAGAGTTACTGTACCTAAGTGTACATAGTACTCTGTAGTCATCCATAATTATGTACATATCTCACAAAAGTCACTCAATGTATACAACATCGTGCTAACAACTGTTATCCATATTTCACTCATCTGGTGCCGAATGTAGTCATTCACCAAATCTAAGCAGGCTAAAATATAAAGACCTCTCCCCAACCCAGCAACATCATAGAAATCTTATGCGCCCTTTTAAAACTCTTGCGTGGGAGTTCCTTGAAGTTATAGCCGTCACTTTCTTCTGGTGGACACTTCATGACTTCTAAATGTGTACAGTGCTTACTGGCAGATGTGTAGCATTGTCCTAGCAATCTCATCTTGAGTCACGTAACATCTGCATCTCTATGAGACAGTGAGCCCACCTCTGGAAACAGTCATCATGCCATCCTTAAGTTCTCTCTAGAGCTGTCTATTATAGTGTGCATTCCATTTTGGCGCATCTGGATACAGTAAGAACATTCGTGCCCATGCCTTGCATGCAACAGCTACATTGGCCTTGTCACGAGTGCAGGGAAGGCCATCGAAGATTTTCTCCATAATATCTTCATTAGATAGGACACCTGATATCAATGGAGACAGCCTGCCGTGTATTTGGATGCTGTGATTCTGTCGAAATATAAACTGTAAGTGACGCTCCTTCCTCTGCTTTCTTTTTAATATTTCTTCATGCCTATCGGTCTGCTCATTGTTCACAACCCACCCTTTGCACAGTAGCTTAACAAATATCAGATTTGACAGCCTGCATCGTTGAATGGTCGAAGTAAAACAGGATTAGCTCCAGACCGAAAAGTATACGTGAGGGTAACTTGGTTAGCACATGAAGAGAGAGGCTCAAAAGAGTGGTGGCCTGGTTCATAGGAACAACTGTAAAACAGTGAGCCCAGGATTCAGTTTGCAGAGAAGGACAACGGACCTACACATGACCATTCACAACAGACTCAATACAAAGACGGCTCTAACACACAGACAGTGTGTTCAATTCGGTGCTCCGTAATTCATGCATCGAGTGTAAAAAACGCATCACCACTATTTCAATTTGAACTAGACACCATTAAATTATTAGAAATTACTGAAGTATACAAACAATCATTACTTCCTAACCTCTTGTCGGTGACAATCGCAGTAGAATAATGACTGGAAATGGGAAAAATGTGTATTTATATGGTAAGACAAGAACATCGTAAGCACAATCTCAGGCAGAGCAGGAAAAAACAGAAAACATTAATAAACAGAGATACTAAATACAAAAACCACACATACTCGAGACTACCAGATGAGAGCCCTACTCCATAGAGCGAGCATAATATAAATAGGGAACCAAAAATGGACATCTTGGTAAGAGAAACAAGACAAATTATAACGATACTGCAATACTATAAAGCAGTTAGCAGTTAATAAAAGCAGACCCAGATCACTATGTTAAAATGACGAACACAATAGCACCATTTACCACGATTTAGGCATTGACGTATGAGACAATGTACTATCATACCTAGGATGGTGAACCCAAAGTGTTGCTTGTGTGCATGTGCAGTGGCAGCTTGCTGGAGTATGATGAAGGAGGTAATACGAAGAGGCAGGGTGGTGTGTAGAAGGTCAGTGAGGTAATACTCAGTATCATGCTATTAATGTCAGGTTACTTAGATAGTTGAGAGAACAATTAATGCTACGGAGAAGCTAAAACCCTCTGTGAGTGACTTGACAACAATTTTAAAGTCTAATACTGAGAATTCGATATTTGGATTGTTATAAATCGTTACTTCGCCTATTCTTGTTTTTTTTTTGTTTTTTTGTTTTTCCGAGTCTACAAGAAACCAGAACGTAAAGACTTGTTTGAGGGGAATTAGCCAAGCAACGGCATTTCGCAGTCGCTTGGGTAATGCATACACAAGGAAGTTTCCTGAAAGACGGTTCCTCATTAATTTTATTGAGAAACTGGGTACAAATGAAAATTAAAGTGGTATCAAATCTAATATAGGAGTAAAAACAGGAAAAGTATACAATTATAAAGAAGGCACGTTTCTTATTAAAAACTGGTACAAGACAAAGTTGTCACTTAAGGTTACAAACAGCACATAGAGTGTTAGCAAAGATACGCATGAAATGGAATTTCAGCACGTAATGACAACTTGGAGTTTAGCACAAAAGCAGCCCAAATAGTGCACGACACTTATGAATACGTGAGTGAGCAACGCAAAGGAAGGCGCAAGGTCACCTAAACTTAACAGCGTTCATCATTTGGAGTACGCTTACGTTACGTACCACCGCAAAGTCTCATTCCAATTTTAATCATTGCGCATTAAATTACTAAGTTCAGAAAGAATATATTATTTGGCTCACGTCTCTTCCAAAATAATTCTAGATACGTTTCACAAAGTCATGTCTAGGTAGCTATGAAAGCGAGGGCGCAGTACATACATACAGTATCCGTAGTTACGTAAATTGATAACCAAGTCATTCGAGAACAATAACATCTAGCGTGCTAAGCAATCCTAGAGCTATGACCTGTGCTGTGGTGATAGGCTCCTCGCCGAATTGCTCAACGTAGGCGGTCGTAGTTTCTGCAGAGGTAGAACCGGTAATTTCCAATTGAGGTGTAGTGTTCATTGCCTCCGACTGGAAAGTATGCATCATTCTCTTCGGGAGGCTATTGTTGGTCAAGTAGCATCTGCACCTTCACGAAACCTCAATTTCACCTCGAACGGTAGCTGTTAAACCAAATCCGTGTTTTCTTTGTAGGAGTTTATCGTTATCCGCAGCCACCAAGCCGCATCTAGCCTTAGTGCGAACATTTGAGACCACCGCTTCCAGACAAGCGACCTCACTGCTCTGCCAGCCGCATCAAGTTTTAGGAATATCTGCTCCATATAGTCGTCACTGGAAAGTACTTTGCTTACATGTGAGTGCAACCTGCCATGGACTCTAACTTCATGAGGACGACTGTAGATGAAATGTAAGCGTTGTAACTTCTATTGCCTGCTATTAGCTATGACGGTATTCCTATCCTCGTCTACGTTGTTTGTTACCCAGCCTCTGCAATAATATGTAGCCATGCTAACATTCGAAAGGCCTGTACGGTGGGAGTACATGTCAGAATATTGGTCCGAAACAAGTAGCCTCATAGATAATACAGAAATAGGAAGCGAGAAAAATTCTATGCTGAAAAGAACTGTTGGTGATGTGACGAACCAACATGAGGCACTTCGTGTCACATACGACATCCATCCCACTTTTATTACCCCACTTATTATCTGGGTACATCAAGGAATGGTTACGAAGAAGTTGATGCTTTTAGAAAGATTCTATCTTTTTTTCCTGAAGTAGGAGTGACAACTCAGGAAAATCTAGGCCACATGCAAACAGACATAATATAAGCTATGAATGTGGACATACATGGCAACAAAAAATGGGGGTGGTGGCCATCGGCGACAAAAATGACTCCGAGCATACCAAGAATTACTCGCATGGATGTGACTGAGTCGTTACAGTAACATCAACAAGGTACATGAACACAACTTTGAATGAAATTAGAAATCACTAAGCATGAATGTATTTCCAAGCTTAAAAGAAGCATGTTATGCAATTCTGCAGTTGGAAAATGAGGAATAAGAGTATGAACAAGAAACGCATAAGGAATTTATATAGAAGAATAAAGCGTCATGCATATGATTCAGCGATGCTGGGGCACACTGGCCACTATTTGGGAGCATTTCGTGATTCATGTGGAGTAAAACAGTGAAAGGTGTTCAATAGTAGAAAACTTACTGTTCTAATCGGTCTTGATGGAGGTCCAACAAATGCAATAGAAGTTGGGGAATTAAAAGAGGTACCGTTTCTTTGTGAAAATGGTAGTTCAGTAATGGGTTAATGTTCAGGGAAGGAGGAGGGGAAATAGGAGGTTGAGGGCTTATTAATGATGTTGGTAGGGGTTTGAGACCTGAATTAGTACAACTAATCTCTTTATCTGAGATGATTTGACATGGGGTGTAGCCAGGTATGATAGGAAGTTATAGGCATCAAGTCTACGTTTAGCTAGTGATCGCAAGTTGTCCATAGTTTTGTAGCGATTCACATTCGGGTTGGAAACTTCGGTTTAGGTAGCAGTGATTCAGGTTTGTACTTTTCTCTAGTTTTTCTGCCCTCGTGTTGTCTCGTTTTTTTTTTGTGTATAGGGGTAGGGGGCCGCGCGAAGATATTATTTGGTTCCCGTCTTTTCCAAAACAATTGTACCTACGTTTCACAAGGTCATGTCGGACATAGTGATGTTTCGAACGTTTGGAAAGTCACCTGTGACTCCTAGGGAAAAAAATATTGATTGGAACAGTAATTTAAAGGTACATCGATCTGATACTCAAGTACTGAGCGTGAACTATAGCTGACGTTCAACTTGATAATCTTCACTAAATTGTTGCGGAACGTACAAATAAGATAATTGTCTATCTAGTCGTACGTCGAGAGATGTTTATCACAAGGCATGACCTCACGTAAGTTTTAATTTGAGTTTGCAAAATTCAAGACTCTGGTATAATATCGGTAGATTCCGAATGAGTTTCGAGACAAGACTCCAAGTCATGAAATGTAGTCACCCCTAAAACTGAGTTACCATAAACACACCCACAATACATGAGTGATACACTGATTCTTGCACCAGAGGCACCACCTGAGCACTCCGATTGCTCTTTAAAAAAATAACCTTCTAACTATTGCACATGCTGCTGTCATTTCTTCGTCTGTAACTTCAGCTTCACGCTCATCCTGAGTACACTCGATGATGTCCAAATGTGAACTGTTGTTCAACGCTAGCTGGATCTTATGAAGTAATGTTTTGGCACGCAGGTTATCTGTCAAATAGCATCTACACCTACGGGATACTTCCTTAGAACCCTTGTAAATTGACACCACTCCACTGCGGTGTACTAGGCGCAACCTTCTATTGTATTCATCATCCCACCCAGGTGCGTCTGAACGCATCAAGAAAAATTGGGCCCACTTTCTGCAAATAGCAGACACGTTAGCCTTATCAGTGTTAGAAGAGAGCCGGGCAAATATATTTTCCATGTAATCTTCGCTGCGCAAGACGCTGATCACTGACGAGGACGAGCTGCCGTACATCACCACTTCATGGGACTGTGTGTAAAGTTAGGATAGAGTTAACATCTTACGTTGCCTAGTTACAGCTATCGTTGCTACTCTGTCCTCTAATTCATCGTCAAAATCCCATCCTCTGCATGCAAGCACCATCGTTTTCATGCTCCTATGATGTAAACACACAGGGGACTTGAACAATGAGCATCAGCAGTGCACCGAAACGAACAACGACGGAAACTGGAGAGTAACTACAAGCAGCATCATCCGACAACAGTTGCTAACTGTCCTAAACACAGAAATGGAGTATATAACAAGATTGTGGTAAGTTTAAATAATGGGTAAGAAACAACAGCGAAAGACGGAGTCGACGTAATAGCATGGGTATCGACACTGAGAAACACTTGTGGTACGGTGCAATGTAACAAATGCGAAGCCCTAGAAAGCTTCGTCCAGTTTCCCAGCAACGAGCTATCTGCAACTGTCTCCCACCCTTTTATGTGTACAGATCCTAAAAACTGGACGCTTTTAAGAAATCATTGGTGCTGCAAAAAATCAGTGGACGCTGAGACTTTATGGGTGGGTGTATCGACATACTAAACTGGACACCGTTCTTCTGATTAGCACGGACCCAGTAAGATAGACAGAGCCTAAATGCGTGATACATCATAATCCAATCACAGGAATATAACCATCACTATACAGCTTTGGGAGATTACCGCAGGAAACGAAACGTTACAAAATATTTGAATTTGCAAACTTAACCAACCAATTTTCATACCTTGTACATCTGCCGGTCGTGGGAGGGCGGCTGATAGCTCTGGTCTGTCCAACTCGCCGGCAGCGTCGCGGAAGACTGCTGACCGAAGGTACCTTCCAATGAAGAATCAACTATATCTGTTGATAATTGGCGGAAGTACTGACAGTGTGGGCAACAAATCATAAATGATACTTGGAAGCCAAACCATCGGAAGCTACAAAACAAATGGAAACAATCGACGAGAACTTAAAACCCTAGATACAAACCTACAGAACCCATAAATTGAACACATCAACCGAAACTTCAAAATCAGGTTTAGGGGTACGAAACCTGCAGAAACATGCATACCCAGCGCAGGAATTTGCAATGATCACAAATGGACCAATAATGTACAATGCGCGCTTTCTTTGTGTTTCTTTTTCACTGTACCTTCGCTGGCCACTTCACTTTTCTACCTTGATTCCGTAATTTCTGATTTACTTTTTATTTGTCACGTTGCTGTCCTCTGTTCCCTAACTTCTGGAAATGCGGGTGGGTGGCCTGGCCAAACTAAGTCCAATATGTACGGCTATGCACGTAGTCGTACGACGTGCTAAATGGTTGATATATCTGCCAAAACGTTCACATGTTGAAAATGAGACTAACCTACTTGGGGTACGATGTGGTTAGAGTAGATTCGTGTATATCGACGACGCTTCATTATGAAAGGGCGGTTGTAGTTGAGTTCGGTGCTAGGCTACCAAACTACTTCAAGGCAAATATTAATTAAAATGAGATGGTTTTACAATACGATCGGAAGAGGGAGAGAGGGGAAACCTGATGGATGAATCCAGAAAGTTTTGGATTCAGCGTAACAGTTTGCGTGAAGTTTGACACGACTACGTGGCGGAAAATTTTTAATCGTTGTGTAAAAGATATGGGAACGGTTTACGTATCGCGAATAATATCCACCAAGTAACAAACTAAACATGTAGCAGTCTTATACCGTAATGGAAACAGAATACGGAGTACGCTTGCACTTACTGGCAAAGAAATATGGATAGCCACAAAGAGTAGTTATTATTACTTCTTTCAATTGGCAACTAAGGGTGGGATAATCAACAATTTACAACCCGTATATCAAGGAAATAGCAGTAACTTCCACCAATTACTGCACCTGCCTTTACCCCTTGCAGTAAAACTTTACCCACAACTGCCATCCCTCATTAACTGATGTAAGAACAATCTATTACATGCAAAACTTCCACAGAACTCTAGATCTATACTTGCTCAGTTTTTAATTAATTGTTCACAACCATAACGACCAAATTCTGAGATTGAAAGGGTCTTTAGCAGAAGGTGAGAATCAACAACTCGAAATCAATGGATGAAAGATTCGTGTACCCACCAACCTGGATCATGCACAACTTACCTTACCAAAAAATGGGCAACGATCGAACCATTGGAAGGAGCTTCAAATGCGTAAGGGACGAACTAATTAAGCTATGATATCCGTTTAGTAAGATCTACCATGTGTGGGGTGGGCAGGATGGAGACTTCGGGAGAGCTATAGCAATAGAATTCTTGGGCGGTGATGGAAGATATAGCAGTGCTTTCAAGTTGCAGAGATGCTTCGAGAGGGTGGGAAGGGGGAAAGATGGGTTTAATGAAAGCTTTGACAGCATGTCCGGCCCTCACGTGTGGGTGGCAACTACTGCCGACGAACGACTGGTGAAAAAGGGGAGGAGCTGCATATATGTGTCCGACTATTGGAAGACACAGGGTTACAAAGACGCGGACACGGACAACATCTCAACTTACGTCTGCGTGTTCAATCTACTGATGGTAGGGATTTGTCGTGGAATCCCAACCGATCAAGTAAAGTAACCGGCTATTCCTACGGTAGATAGGGCA
This sequence comes from Agrostemma githago, assembly GCA_958450325.1. Taxonomy (NCBI): domain Eukaryota; kingdom Viridiplantae; phylum Streptophyta; class Magnoliopsida; order Caryophyllales; family Caryophyllaceae; genus Agrostemma; species Agrostemma githago. Next base: position 31,577,042 of record OY288256.1, read on the forward strand.
AGTCGGGTCGAATCCACGGGGACGGTAATGTATAGCCTAGACTAGGTCGGCCCAAATACTAGACTAAGTCAACGAGCTAAACTAGAGAGTGATAAGGAGGGGAGAAAGCTAGACTATGACTAAGGCTAAGAAGAAGGCAAACAAGGAAAACGCGCTAGGATTAGGTCGGGGTCAAAGGGGTCACGGAATGGTCAAGGGATAACTAGAGCGAAGGAGGTAGTAGGGTGATCTAGGTTGGTCCGGGCTCTCGCAACTTAGATCCACCTAGAGGTTCCACCTAGAACCCATCTCGGCGACACACATGACAAACGGGGTTCTAGCGCGCTATGGTGTCCTAGGTCGCATCCGGGCTCTCGCTACTTAGACCGACCTAGGGGTCGTCCTCACCGGGCTCTCGCAACTTAGTGAGGGAACCGAACCCACAAACAAACTATCACCCACAAGAGAAAGGCATGAAAAACAAGCATTCGCAACTACTTAGTCATTCAAGCATTTCAACAAACATGTGATGTGCATCAAACCAAGAGGAAACCCAAATCTTCCACCAACATCTCCAACAATCCCTTAATCATCCATCAACACCCAAATCACCTTACTAACCCTAGCAACAATCTACTCAAACATATCTAAAGGAAATACTAACAAAAACAAGATGAATCAACATAAACATCAAAACATACATAAACAAACTAGTGAAAATGATAAACAAGAACTAAAGATGAGAACATGATGAATAATAAAGGATTAAGAGTAAAAAGGAAGAGAAGATTATACCATACTAGTGAAGAATAAAAAGATGAACACTTGTATATAAAGAAAACCCAAATTCCTCCACCAATGTTGTCAAGATTGGATGGATTCTTCAAGAGATCTCTTAATACAAGATTAAACTAAGATTAACTACTAATTACCGACTAATCTACACTAATCTAATCTAATCTAACCTAAAGTAATCTAGGGTTTAATGTCTAATGAAGTGCATAAGCTTTACAGAACAAGGGAAGAGTATATATAGGGTTACAAGTGGAAGGGAGAAGAAAGGAAACAATGCGGGTGAGCTGTAGCCCATCCCGACCGGGACGGATCATCCCGACCGGGACAGCCCTGTCATCCCGATCGGGACGGGTTGGTCCCGACCGGGATGGGCTCACAGTGGCCTCCTCAAAAGCTCACCCCATCCCGAACGGGATGGGTCTTGTAGGCCTCCCTTAAGAGCTCTTTGGTCCCTCCTTGCCTCTCATGGGTCTCTCGACGATTCTCGGGACTCGGGATCGGGTCTCGGAGGCTCGGGATTGGGTCCCAAGGTCTCGGGGTCGATTCCAAGGCATCGAGTCATCGTTCCTTTACTTCGTTGGCTCCAAAATGTGTATGTATAGAGTCGGAATCGCTCCAACTCTTCCAAATCGGTCTCGGGAACCTGAAACGAACTAAAGGAAGCATAAGAAGCCCATAAATCGCTCCCAAGGAGCGATTCCACAAGGAAATGGGACCAAAACATAGTGAAAAAGGCACTACAAACTACACTTATCATCTACTGAAGCATCACTGCCCCAGATTCTACGTCTAAAAGGTAACTGCTGATTTTTCTGATCAGTGAATGTTTTTTTCATTACCTTTTAAACTTCTGTCGGTCGTATGCCCCATCTGAATTCTTGTGGATCTGTTAGTTTGAACCATCGTATTCCTAAATTTGTAACGGATAATTACACCAGCTGTGGTGTTTGCGTTTTCAATTATACTCCACAGCCTATTTAGTCACTGCATTGAAGTATGTATGCCTGTGTATGCAGTAGTGTAGAACAGTCTGCACTGTTGTGATCGTGTAGTTAGTAGGTGATCAAACGTTAGTGTTTATAGTCCACAAATATTCAAGGTGTCGATACTGAGGTTCAACGGTAGGAAACAGACGTGAGGGTGGGTAAACTGCTAGCAAAATGTGGATTCACAAAACCAAAAGATCACACGCATGAAACAATGACGTATTACGTTTATATTATCAGCGCAAATTGGTGAATATCTCCTTGAAAACGACATTAGTTGTTGAGTGAGCATCGAATGAATCTTCATCTAGAATTAATACTTTAAGACCCTTCTTCCTGGTGACCCTGGAAATAGCTACGCAAAGCTACCCGTGAGTGAAGACTGGTTTAGGAAGAAACAGACCAACGTTAGAAAGAGACTGCCTGTTCGACACCAGTGCTAAAAAATGCAGCGACATAGGCAATAGTTGATTGACTAATTATGAAGCAAACTTTAAAGCACATTCATGAAATATAAGGGACACACTAATGATCCTGTTCAATATAAGGAACCCACAAAGCAAAAATCTAATAGTTGTTGTGGATATAGTCCAAACAAAATTATCCTGTTCCTTGTACAGGCCAGACGGGTCCTTCACGGTGTTTCGAAAGGATGTCGGGTCCTTCGCATCTTATATGATGGCCGTAAGTCGCAGTACTTCGTAAGAGATGATGTTTTTTACACGATAATCTGATGGAGCCAGGACTTCTGCCGCAGAAACATCAGTCACTTTGCTTGATTCTCTTAGCCCGCGAAAGGGCAACATACAGCTGTCCATGAGATAAGCAAGGTCTTGGAAGGTAGACTGAAACCTGATCTAGGGTTTGGTCCTGTGATTTATTAATAGTCATTGAATTGATTGCGAAAGAAGCTGAATGGATAGTTAGAAGACTCCGACGGTTCCATCCTAATCCGTGGAATGAAGACGTCTTCACCACTATGATGACCAGTGGTTATGACACATTCGACTACGTTTGGGAAGAATTATTTACATATAAGTCTAGTTCCGTTGCACAAGCCCGACGATGGAAGAAGATTTCGGAGCAGAATCACTGGGCAGTTTTCTTTAAGAACAAGTTCGTACGAACTCATGCCCCCGGGAGAAAGTTTATTTATAAATTCAGCAGGGTAAATGTTGCAGTTATCAGCAAGTAGTGTGTCGTATCCTCTATACACAACAGTTGTTCCAGGAAATTTGTCTATGAGTAGTGTGTTAATAGCATCGACATCCTCATTCATGGGTGTCAGTATTGACCTCTAGGTAAACACAGCAATCCCCAAAGCCTGGACATCAGCTTCTAAATAGACTACATTCACTACTGTAGTAATTAGATTCGTCTCTCCACCACTTGTATGCTTCATAACTCCGTCTGGTAATACAACCAGATCAGAGTCTTCTGTCTGAAGTTCACCGTTTCCTAAAGATAAAAGGTAAGCACAGAACAGTGGGTCAGTTCGAGCGCGGGCGTTTATCGTTAGTTGGAATTTGATAAGCCGGGACCATATTGGCGACGATACCACACTGGAGTTGAGAGCCTCTTGCATGGTTTTATGCGGAACTATGGGCAGTACTTGTCGGAAATCGCCTCCAAACACTATTAATTTTCCACCGAAAATCACACTTGGATTACACAGATCACGCAGCAACTTGTTGAGGGCTTCTACCGTTTTCTTCCTAGCCATTGAAGCCTCATCCCATATAATTAAACTGGCCGCTTGGATCAGAGCAGCCAAACCCCGTTGTTTTGGAACACTGCATGCGAGCGACTTGTCTAGTTTTAGAGGGAGTTTAAACCTTGAATGGGAGGTCCTTCCAGACGGAATGTAGAGGTCGCAATTCATGATGTGGCTGTGGGCAAGACAATGTGTCCAAGTAACTGGACTTCAGCATGCAAAACGTTGTATAGATACGTCTTACCAGTGCCACCAGGTCCATCCACAAAAAAGGCTCCAGGTAGCTTCTGTTTCACATGCCTAATTATAGTATCGAAAGCGTGCTGCTGTTCAGAGTTCAGTGAACTGCGACATTTTAAACACTCGTCCGGTACAGGTACAGCAAGTGCGTCAGCTATATCTCTTGTTCGCTGTAGTACAAGATCCCGTGGCTCCACCAACTGGTCAAGACCGTACAATTTTAGAGACTTACCGGCTGCCTCCAAATGCTGTTCGACGCTTCGAACTGTGAAATTTTGAACTGCATGCGCATCCCCTAGGTTTTCTGCCAGGAAATCTTCAGATAACGAACTGTAGTATTTGGCCCACAATTCCAGTGGATCTCTGGGATCACAGTACATGAGAACGGTTGCGATTAGGCGTCGCAGAGCAGAAGGCATCTGAACAGTCAATGCTTCATTGAGGCACAGTTCAACCATGTTACTGTCTTTTATTAGTCCAAGCTCAATAACAGCTTCTTGGTACGTTGAACATTGTCGACCCTTTACAATCAAGAGATCTTCAAAAGACGTAGGTGCATGTATATGGGTCAACAGTAACCTTAAGTAAAAGCGTTCTATCTCGGATGGTGATACAAAGACAGGCATGCCCAGCACAACAATACTGTTTTTTTCTTGAACCATCTCCGTTGGGATGCATCCCACCGATAATATTCAGGGAAGTCAGCGTAGATGTATTCTTTGCTAACCTTACCGGCATTCTCCCTATTGACTCTGAAGAATTCAGTTAATGGCGTTCTTAGCCTCTTCTCGTCGGAGACCACATGAGATAATGTTTCATGTGGTTTAATCTGGATTGACTGCATATCTTGGAGATGAATTGGTAATGCCATTACCGATGGATGCATCTCAAACAGATCAAAACTGAATATGTGCCAAATCGCTTCTATCGGAGACACCCAACGACCAGATCGATACTCGTTGATTTCATCAATCACCTTCCCTTCACCTTCCGGTCCAATGGAAAAGGATATTTTGTCATGACCCTTGTAGACATACTTATAAAGATATTTCACTGCCTGTATGCTAGAGCATACTTCCACGTTAATATGACAGTCAAAGAGATCAAGAAGATACGGGTTATATGGAATAACCCAACGATTGTCTAGATACTGACCTCTTATTTTGACTATCTCACCAGTACGTTGGCGTTTGTAGACTGGGTACCCATCATCACTGTTTGTGGTTCCAGTTGCGAATGGCTTCGGGTAGCCGTACTTACACTGGCCTGCAGTTTTTTTGTGCTTCATGCATGGACAATCAGGGTTCAGCTTACCGCATGGCCCATGCATCATATGTTTTAGCACAGCCTTACGGAGACTGTCATTCGCTTCTGTAGGAATCTCAGCACTGACAAACTTCTCAAAATCCTCCGGACAGTTCATCTTACTGTTTTTCTTCATAATCAATAAGAGATGTGCATGTGGAAGGCCTCGCTTCTGGAATTCAACAACATAAACATACGCAGCGACTTCGCCAAATATTTTCTCGTCAATAAGTTTCTTCTTCAGTACTATTAGCTTAGCTCGGAAAACTCTGGCAACTAACTCTGGCCGGTTCTGGGCTTCCTCCCCTTGAGCTAGTTCATTTTTTATTTCAGGCCAATTTGCGTAGCAGGTTACTGTTATGAAGAACTCTGGTTTTCCGTAGCGCTGCACAAGAGTCATCGCATTTAAATAGTCTAGGCCCTCCAATGTAAGTTGTTGGAAGGATCACACGCTTTCCAACATTAGCAGCATACTGTTCACTAGCGTCAATCGTGTCAAGTATTCCTTGATATAGTTCAGAACGTATCACATCCTGATTGTACCGAACGAAGTCCAGGTGAGAGTTCTCTAGTTTGACGTACATGTCGACTACGTACTGTTGCAGGCATCTTCCAGCCCTGAGAAGCATGTTATTTGGTCTGTGCTACAGCCTGTAAGCATAGTATCCCCGGCAACGTAGGTTACGCTCGAGCACCGATGATTGTCCAGAACACCTTGAGTTTATATGATACATCTTCAATAAACAGAACACAGGCCATACATAACACAGTTACAATTCTGAAGCAACTAACGACGTTTGACATGCAAAGCTATAATTAGCAGCTGGTCTGTACATGAATCGACCTATCTGTATCAACCAATGAGCTCGACAATTTAGTACACTGTGTGCTACAATTACCTAATCATATACGCAAGTCCAAAATTATGCCCGCTTGTGAATTTATGCATGTTTTCATCCTAGGAGTATATGTTTATGCTCATTGCCAAGAAATAATCTTTATATGTTAATTGTTTTGCTTCGTAATCTAGCATGTATATCTGTACTTGTGTTTCCAAATAGCAAAATTAATATGACATGTACAAGAGACAAAGTGAGTACATACTCTGATCCTCAGCATCCAATAGATTCTCAGCACTCTCAAAACTTGATGGATAAGTCACAGCAGGTTGCAGCGGCGCACTTGAACTGGTCTGAGATCTTCCTCTTGTAGTGGGATTTGTAACATGTTTCTTAACTCCCTGATGCCAGCCACACTCACCGCTTGGAAAAAGAAGAGGGTACTATAAAGGATCATAACAACCATAATAATGTTTAATATGATGCGAGATGTTCATGCATCCAGTCACTAAGATGTGTGGTCCACTATTATCACTCAAGCTAGAATCTTCGGACCAAATGACAACAACTTCATCAGAAGTAGGAGCATTGCTAGCATGCTGGTCTCTGACAGGATTCTTGCATATACGAAAGCACGTACTTTCAGTCACTTTTATCTTGCAAGGACCGAAAAAAACGTGCGTACGGGTTTGTCTGTGTAACACCCATCAGTATGTCGATAACATCCTCCCTCAGTTCTGTAAAGCACCCAGAACGGTTAGCAGATTCATGCTGACCATCGTAAAAGTACAGCTGCATGTACTTTGGATCGCCATTTTTTGGTATTAGGTCTGAGACATTATGATAAATTTGACCCTATAACTTAATAACATAGATACCCTTTATTGTCTGTGACTCAATGTGGCCGCCAATTGAGCTGAACGCGAATAGGTTATTGTATAAGCGAGCATACCGCCTGAAATGTAGTGCATCCTCGTCTGTAGATGTGTACAATCTGACTAATGCTGGCGGATATGTGGATGATGGCAGAACTATTGAACCGTTGCCGCAACAAAACATTGGAGATTCATGCTCAAATCTTTTGGCATGACACTTTGCGCACGCCTCTACAGGCCGTAACTGAAAAGGTTTTCCAGGTAGTGGCTGTCCTTGTATAGCAAGTGGCAGACCTGCTACATTTTTGTAGAAAAACTAAGTTAGGATACGGGCCTTAAGTGCTACGACATGCTGCAGGAGCAAGCAGCACACATATGTAGTCGCAGATACGAGAGCAGTGGAAACTCACACTAATGTTTCTGCTTGGGAGGTCTTCCGGGCTTTCTCTTCTCCACCACTACTCCACTCTTGACTACTGGGGGTCAGTTGGGCCGCCTCTTTGGAACACTTGAAGATACGTCATCTGTTCGTGTCCTGAAATATGTTCCAAGATGGTTGTCAGTGTATTGAAAAATAAAATCATGATACGTACAGAAGATCTAGGATGTTACTCTGACACATTGTCCGAATCTGGTGCTGGTATCATGCACCTTCGCCTACGCTTGCTGGTTTCAGGTGTGGTTGCGAAGTATGGAAACTCGTCAGCTGTAATGATGGGTGGGATTTGTCGTGAATCCCAACCGTCAAATAATAACTGGCTATACCTAGTGGGTAGCTAGGGTAAGTCGGGTCGAATCCATAGGGACGGGAGGTCGGACTAAGGTATGCTACGGTCTAGGACTAAGTTCGAGACAAGCTAATCTAAGGAGAGGGAGACTAGGACAAAGCTAGGTCTAAAGTAAGAAAACAATCAAAGGAAACGGGCTAGGATTAGGTCGGGGTCAAAGGGGTAACGGAATGGTCGAGGAAGAGCTAGAGGTGAAGGAGGTAGTAGGGTAATCTAGGTAATGCCCGGGCTCTCGCAACTTAGACTCACCTAGAGGTTCATCTTAAAACCCACCTCGGCGACACAACACAATCGGGGTTACTAGCATGCTATAGGCCTAGGTCGAATCCGGGCTCTCGCAACTTAGACCGACCTAGGGGTCGTCCTCACCAGGCTCTCACAACTTAAAGAGGGGACTGAACTCACAAACAACTATCACCCACACAAGAAAAGCAAGAAAAACAAGCATTCGTACATACTTAGTCAATCAAGCATTTCAACAAACATGTGATGTGCATCATACAAGAGGAAACCCAAATCTTCCACCAACATCTCCAACAATCCCTTAATCATCCAATTAACACCCTAATCGCCTTACTAACCCTAGCAAGATACTACTCTAACATATCTAATCTAAAGCTAACACTAACAAGATGAATCAACAAAAAACAACAAAACTAACATAATGAAACTAGTCTAACAAAGAACTATGAACAATAACAAGAACTAAAGATTCAAACTTGATTAATAAAACAAAGATTAAAAGAAAGGAAAAGAGATAATACCAAACTAGAAGATGAAGAGAAGAAGAAAACTTGCATAAATGGAAGAACCCAAAACAAACATCCAAGTTTGTCAAGCTTGGTGAAGATCTTGAAGAACTCCCAAATTACAAGCACTAATCTAAGATTAACGATAATCTAAGGACTAATCTATGCTAAAAATATCTAGGGTTTAGTCTAATATGAAGTGCCTTCCATTAACAAAACAAGGGAAGAGTATATATAGGGTTACAAGTGGAAAGGAGAAGAAAGAAAGGAGTGCGGCCTGAACTGAGCTCATCCCGTTCGGGATGAGTTGGTCCCGTTCGGGATGAGTTGGTCCCGTTCGGGATGGACCCTTCACAGAACACCTCTCTTTTGTGCACCTCAACCGGTTCCGGTTGAGCCTTGTAGGCCTCCTTTAAGCTTCTTTCGGTCCCTCCTTGCTTCTCATGGGTTTCTCATCGATTCTCGGGACTCGGGATCGGGTCTCGGAGGCTCGGGACTCGGGATCGGGTCTCGGAGGCTCGGGACTCGGGATCGGGTCTCGGAGGCTTGGGATTGGGTCCCAAGGTCTCGGGGTCGATTCCAAGGCATCGAGTCATCGTTCCTTTACTCCGTTGGCTCCAAAATGTGTATGTATCGAGTCGGAATCGCTCCAACTCTACCAAATCGGTCTCGGGAACCTGAAACGAACTAAAGGAAGCATAAGAAACCCATAAATCGCTCTCAAGGAGCGATTCCACAAGGAAAATGGGACCAAAACACAACAAATAAGCACTACAAACTACACTTATCAACTCCCCCACACTTAACCCTTACTCGCCCTCGAGTAGGCACATACTATCTACTAAACTATCCGAGTGGGTATTAGCGCACCCTACGCCCCTTCAACTCACGCGAGTGCACTTAGAGGAAAAGTGCACTCCGTAAGGCAAGTCGGGTCTTGCGACAAAATCGTGGATGCAACCGGACACCAAACACAAAGGCAAACAAACATACAAACACACAAACACAAGGTTGCACCCAAAGAAAAACAAATACCGCTTCCCTCTAAAAACTGTGAATGAAACACCGGTTTAGGACTCGAGGTAAGTGACAACGTTCCCAAGCTAGCAATACAAACCAAGGTGAACTAAACCCTAATAGTATGACGATCAAGCAATAAAAACGTTGGTAACTTACCTAGGTCCTCCTAACTTTCTAAAAACGTACTACGGGACGATCGGCGGAGTGGAAAAGTGAAGAACCACGGTGTTAGTCGACACTGTAGGGAAGTGAGACCCCGCCCTCTTTAGCGTGAGCCAAGAGGGTCATCCCGTGTCCAAAACCGCCTAACTAGTCCAAGTAAAAAGGTGGAAATAATGCAAAATGAGGGAAGACCGACTAATGCCGCTATCATCCTTCCTAGGGACTCGGTCCTTTGGTAGGCTCTTCACGGCAAAAGTCGGAAAAAGGCTTTTTTTTGTGGGGATTTCTTTTTTTTGTGAGACGGGTTTTCTTTTGGCATTTTCTTTTTTTTCGACGTTTTGCTTTGGTTGTTGCCATGCCATTTCTTTTTCTTCTTTTCTATTTTCTTTTTGGCTTTTGTGCCTTTTCTTTTTCTTCATTTCTTTTCTTTCTTTCATTTTTGTTTTTTTCTTTTCTTTTCTTTGCCCCTTTTTTTGGCAAGATTTGGCTTTTTTGGCATTTCTCGACAATCAAGAAAGAGAGAATCAACAAATTGCATTTTATTGTGTGGATAGGTGTAGGAGGTAGGGAAATGAGTATGTCGGGAGTCGCGATTTCCCTTCAAACCCACAAAAAGTGGAGAACTTGGACTAATCAAACAATCCTAGACACGGTCACCTAGGGGACGAGAATCGGTAACCAAGGCCTTTTCACACCGTGGGTGGTCATAATGGTCAAAAGTGCAAATCCCGTAGTAAATTCCTAGTAAGCTAGGTGGACTCAACGTAAAGGACCAACGGATTCATTGATTTAGGGTCATTCTACTAGACTAAAGTCAAAGACTCGATTTACATTACTAGGAAGGGAAAGTACACACTCACACACTAGCCTCTAAACCGGGTTTTCGAAAATGGTTTACGCACAAGACACACAACACAACACAAAACAAAGACAAGACGAAAACGAACGAAAGAAAAAGAAACAAAAGCAACAAAACAAAAACAACACAAAACGAACACATACACAACATAAACACCACCCCGATCATCCAAACAAGCCACCAAATCAACCACACTTTACAAAGCTCCACCCGAGCACACAACATCACAATCTCCTCCAAACTCCGCAAGACGTAAAGAAGAAAAAGGGATAAGATGTTACCGGGAGTCTTGAAAGCCTTCCAAAGTTAACAGCGATTAAAGCAACCTATAAGGGAAAGGGAGGCAAAACACGCACACAAAACAAATATACGACATAACGACACAAAAAGGAAAAGACAAAAAAGAAAATCTTTTTGATTTTTTGTGAAATTTTTCAGATTTTTAGGGTTTTTCAAGATTTTTCGAAAAACTACAAAAATAAAACTAACTACGCTAGAATATCGCTCCCCCACACTTAAATCGAGCCATGTCCTCATGCTCGATCGTAGGGTGCGGAGAGACAAAAGAAAGAAAAAGAAACTACGAAAATAAAGCTAAAAATCAAAAATAAAGTGAAGAAAATGGTAGAAGGCGTCCGGCCGGGGTGTAGTCAAGTCACCATGGGCCGAGACAAGAAAAGATATGGAAGGGGGAAGAAAAATAAAAAGAAGGAAATAAAAGGAAATGGGAGGGGAGGGCTAGGTGTAATCAAGTCACCTAGCCCGGGTTCCGCCTAAATCCGACTAAATCCAACAAAAAAAAGGGTGAAAAACTTGTAAATTTTGGATTTTGAAATGACTCTCGATGTAGTCACGTCATCGAGAGTCGGGAGCAACTATATACCAAGGCCTTGAAGGCCACCATGACACAAATGATAAGGGAAGGGGAGTAAACAAAGGAAAACAAGCAATAAAAGACGGAAAAGAAAGGATAGTTGCCGTACCAATAGGATAGCAACTCACTCGCTCCATCGTCTCGTAGATCAATATAGGCACTTGCTTGTCTTCATCATTGCTATTCCGCTTCATTCTCGATAAAACGCATGGTTGAGGTAGTAATGGTGTGAGGGGGGTAGGATTCGATGTGAAACTCGGTGTAAAGGGAAGAGAAATGAGGTGAGGGTATGTAAATGAAGTGTAAGGGTCGTATGACATGAGCAAGGATGGGTGAGGGAGGTTGGGTGGGGGTATACAATGGTTGGGTGGGCTCAATGTTAAAGAAGAGGCCAAAAGAGGAGAAAAGAGACCATCCCGGTCGGGATGGATGGTCCCGATCGGGAAGACACACTCGTCCCGGTCGGGAGGCCACCTTCCCGGTCGGGACGGCACTCCAGCAAGCTCCAATTTTTGCACCTCCATCCCGATCGGGACGGCTTCTTCCCGGTCGGGATGGCACATCCTTTGCGGTCGGGAAGCTCCCTTCTTGACCTCCAAAACCCCAAAAAGCTTCACCGAAGCTTCAAAAACCGACTTCCATACTCACGATCCAAGCTCTATCATTATCTACTCTCCTCTAGGAATCTCCTTTCCTTCACACCTATCACAATAAACTCATATACAATATCAAAATCCCTCCCTCACATCGCTCATCAAAAATCCAAATGAACAAGAGTTCCACAAAGGCTAACAAATCTTAGAAACCAAACTATACAAACAAACATAAACACAAATACAAGCACAAAAGAAAAGAAAAAAGAGATATTTACAATAAGATACTCTCACCAACTACACCTCCATAGCCATCAAGAGCTCGAAGGAGTAAGTCAAATGCCCTAGCAACATCTTCAATTAAGCTCACATGGCCGAGCCTAGCCACTCCCAAAAGTTTCCAAGTCGGAGGGAAAAAGCGATCGTCTTCGTTATGCTCGGGGTTCTCGTGATCTTCCGGGTCTTTGGAACCAACATAGCTACGACTCTTATGACCATCCGGTAGGTATAGTGGTCTAGAGTCGTGCTCGGTGTCATGATGTGGGAGATCACACCCTAGGGGTGTCGCTTCTTCTACGGGGTCGAGAGTGGAACTCTTTTCCACCGCCTGACAAGGATCCTCTTCATCAACCGTCTCACAAGACAAAGGGCTAGACATCGAGTGCGGTAGAGGAGGAGAAGGCATCAAGTTTTCTTCATTGGAGGCTTTAGGATCCTCCAACTTCCCATACAAAGCAAGTTCCAAGGCGTCTACTTCTTTTTCCCAAGAATTGCGCTCCTTTTCACTCACCTTGTCAAAATGGTCATGAGGGGTGATCTCTTCACTTGGGTTTGGATTGTCACCATTCGGTTCATCACGAAGAAAATCAAACAAATCCAACTTTATAGCCAATACATTGGCTCCCCAAGAGTTATCTTGATAATCATGTTCAACTCCCTCCTCATTGTCGACCCTTGAAGCTTCAACTTCCTCTACTCTTCCCCCATCTTCACCGCCCAAGCAACACTCGACAATGGTCTCTTGATCGACCCCCTCTTCTTCATTTGTAGCTTCAAGATTGGGTTGAGACACCCGACCTTCATGCCCAAATGAACTTTCCTCAACATGTTGCGGAGTTCGAGCGGCCAACATCGTGATATGAGCCATGAGTGCATTGATGCGAGCATCTTGCACCTCTATTTGGGCCTTTAACTCCTGCCTAACCCCTATTATTTGAGCCACCATCGCTTGTTGATTCTTTTGCAATAGAGTCATCGACTCTTGTTGGCTCTTAAGCAATTGAACCATCATTTGACAAGTCTCAAAGTTGGGATTTTGCGGTTGTGGGTTATGTGAGGGTGTTTGGTAGTTGTTAGGATGTTGGAATGATCCTTGACAACTTTCTTGATAACCATAAGAAGAGGGTTCATAAGATTTTTGATGAGGTTGATATGGTTGGTAAAGTTGTGGGTTTTGGTAATTCGCCCCATAGTTGTCCCGTGATGATTGATGGTAGCTTGGACGAGCCATGTCCATAACGTCGCTTTGGTACCTAGGATGAGCTAGAAGCACTTGAGCAAACGTTAGTATCCTAGTGCTTGTGAGGCACTAGGAAGGGAGAGTAGCACACAAGAAGAAAAACGGAGATACACAAGGAGAAGCGAACACAAAAGTCAAGAACAAAGTCCACAACTAAGCAAACAAAAGTCTAAACTACGCCGTCCCCGGCAACGGTGCTAATTTGATGGGTGGGATTTGTCGTGAATCCCAACCGTCAAATAATAACCGGCTATACCTAGTGGGTAGCTAGGGTAAGTCGGGTCGAATCCACAGGGACGGGAGGTCGGACTAAGGTATGCTACGGTCTAGGACTAAGTTCGAGACAAGCTAATCTAAGGAGGGGGAGACTAGGACTAAGCTAGGTCTAAAGTAAGAAAACAATCAAAGGAAATGGGCTAGGATTAGGTCGGTGTCAAAGGGGTAACGGAATGGTCGAGGAAGAGCTAGAGGTGAAGGAGGTAGTAGGGTAATCTAGGTAATGCCCGGGCTCTCGCAACTTAGACTCACCTAGAGGTTCATCTTAAAACCCACCTCGGCGACACAACACAATCGGGGTTACTAGCATGCTATAGGCCTAGGTCGAATCCGGGCTCTCGCAACTTAGACCGACCTAGGGGTCGTCCTCACCGGGCTCTCACAACTTAATGAGGGGACCGAACTCACAAACAACTATCACCCACACAAGAAAAGCAAGAAAAATAAGCATTCGTACATACTTAGTCAATCAAGCATTTCAACAAACATGTGATGTGCATCATACAAGAGGAAACCCAAATCTTCCACCAACATCTCCAACAATCCCTTAATCATCCAATTAACACCCTAATCGCCTTACTAACCCTAGCAAGATACTACTCTAACATATCTAATCTAAAGCTAACACTAACAAGATGAATCAACAAAAAACAACAAAACTAACATAATGAAACTAGTCTAACAAAGAACTATGAACAATAACAAGAACTAAAGATTCAAACTTGATTAATAAAACAAAGATTAAAAGAAAGGAAAAGAGATAATACCAAACTAGAAGATGAAGAGAAGAAGAAAACTTGCATAAATGGAAGAACCCAAAACAAACATCCAAGTTTGTCAAGCTTGGTGAAGATCTTGAAGAACTCCCAAATTACAAGCACTAATCTAAGATTAACGATAATCTAAGGACTAATCTATGCTAAAAATATCTAGGGTTTAGTCTAATATGAAGTGCCTTCCATTAACAAAACAAGGGAAGAGTATATATAGGGTTACAAGTGGAAAGGAGAAGAAAGAAAGGAGTGCGGCCTGAACTGAGCTCATCCCGTTCGGGATGAGTTGGTCCCGTTCGGGATGAGTTGGTCCCGTTCGGGATGGACCCTTCACAGAACACCTCTCTTTTGTGCACCTCAACCGGTTCCGGTTGAGCCTTGTAGGCCTCTTTTAAGCTTCTTTCGGTCCCTCCTTGCTTCTCATGGGTTTCTCATCGATTCTCGGGACTCGGGATCGGGTCTCGGAGGCTCGGGACTCGGGATCGGGTCTCGGAGGCTCGGGACTCGGGATCGGGTCTCGGAGGCTCGGGATTGGGTCCCAAGGTCTCGGGGTTGATTCCAAGGCATCGAGTCATCGTTCCATTACTCCGTTGGCTCCAAAATGTGTATGTATCGAGTCGGAATCGCTCCAACTCTTCCAAATCGGTCTCGGGAACCTGAAACGAACTAAAGGAGGCATAAGAAACCCATAAATCGCTCTCAAGGAGCGATTCCACAAGGAAAATGGGACCAAAACACAACAAATAAGCACTACAAACTACACTTATCATGTAACATGAGCTCTAAATACAATGAAGATAATACAAGTACAAATCTACACAACAGCAGAAGCTCGGACAAAAGACGTACCCATTTTCTTAACAGAACATAGGTCTGAATGGCAGGTGTTAACCTCACATTTAATACCTCGCCTGCAACCTCAATTTGTTTCTCACTAACAGCCTGCAGACTGCACAGGTATGCAGCAACCGTATGACAACGTCTACAGTAAGTGATTAGCCCGATGGTGCAGTACCTGACACAACCCAGCAGCCACCACTTACACATGGCATGTATCAACCGTCATAACAACTACTCGTAGCTAAGCTTAGTCTACTTGAACTATCACGCACAGCATCACAATTGTCAGATATTATATCTAGCACACGCATAGCACTCTCTATCATGGACAGAGTACCTAGCACAATGGACAGAGTTCCTTACAACTACAAATATATGTGTGTACCTTACACACATATATTTGTACCTTACAACTACTTGTCTTATCATGGACAGAGTACCTAGCACAATGGGTGTATAACCTTAAACACCTGATCTACAAATATCAAGGCGTATAAAAATCTTCGACAGCAATTTTTGGTTCGGGTTACAACTCCCTGGCTTATATGCACCGCATGATTTCAGTTGATGCTAGCATATTATCAACTTAATTATGGACAAATACTTTAAGAAGAACATGCACTAATGCCATGTACGACTAAAAAATGTTAAGTACATATGCATCAAAGCACGGAGCCTGGTGCAGGTTGCCACATCGCAAACAAAATACTGAAGCAGGAAAACCGAAGAAGTTTGCAGCCTACACAAGCAGTTCATTACAGTATAGATAACAACAAACCAAAATACAAGTGCCAATACAAATATTTGCTCATAAAACAGCCCAACAATACATTGTTCAACCAAACCACTTAGGCTAAACTGCAACTACGAGCATAACAAATTGTCATTTGGCGTAGATACGTCGCCTTCACAGAGACCCAACGCTCTTAAAGAAACTGTTAATAGCATCTGAAGATACCGCAGAAGATGATATGGTCTGAGCGTCTAAGCTCAATGGGGTGGTGAGGCAGGTTTTCCGCTTCCGGGGAGCTAAAGGTGGGTATTCAGGCTTAGGAATAGCATGCATGGTGCCTTTGGGAGTATTACATTCGTCTTCTACAAAATGAGAAGCGCTTGTAAGGCCTTGCTGAACTTCTAGGAAATGCTTCTCCAAAGCTAAGAACCTATTCTTAGTACACTCACAGACAAAGGCAGCAAACCTGACAGCCTTAGGAGAGTAGTTCGCATCTATTATGTCAACATTATAAAGGGGTACTAAATAGTTGATTGTCTAAGAGGCAAGATCTTTTTCTGATGCAGCAGAAGTTGCACATATATCACTGAAGATACAGATATGTTCGTGCTGGTTATTTTTGAGATCTATGTCCATCCACGACGTGAATGTGGAAGGCGTATGCTTGATGGTGCGAACAGAAGTGCATTCAACAGGTAGTTTATCAATGATAGTGTAGACACCTAGATTTGGACCTGGGGGCTGCAGAAGTGCCCAACAAACACTCGATGACGATAGGACTGCAACGCGACACGGGTTCGCGGTGTTCTAGATAGTTTTTCTATAGAACGGATCAAATAAATTACTCGGGCAAATCAAACTAACATGACGGCAGCCTTAGTCGTGTCGTTACGATCGTATAGACACTAATTACAGTCAATTCTGACACAGGGACTCCGAGTCCGTCCTGAAACTCTAACCGAGTCAACACCGCGCCAAGCGAACCTCGGGATGAACACCCGAGGCCCACTAAACCCACAGCGCTAGGTCAAACCCGGGGTAAGCTTAATCCCCAAGAATCATATCACACTCCTCCCTCTCGGTTTTGGAAAGTATCAAAATCGTATCCTCAGAACTCCAACCGCACCACCAGACGCGCCTAGGTCTCCCCACGCCCGGACCCAGGCGCCTGAGTCTCAGTACGCCCCAGTTCGGGCGCCTATATGGGCGACGAGGGCGAAAAACACCTATAAATAGCTCCCTTCATGCCCTCATTTCAACACACATCATTCAATCTTCTCTTCTCCCTCTAAACTCTCGCTAAGGGCTCGCACTCCGACACCCGAGGCAAACGATCCACTCGATCATAGTTCCAATAATAAAGCGACATCGACACTACTCCTCGCCTTCGAGCACTCCACTCGATACCGAGGTTCCTGTGATCGACTAGCTCAAAACTAGTACACAGGTTCTGTCAGATTAGCCGCAAAACTAGCAAATAGTAACGAAGCTCTGCCGGAGCATCCGCGGAAAGGTCAAACGACAACGGAAGTCTGCCGGAAAAACTGGTCAAGCTAGGAGGATCCGCCTGTCGAAGTCGTATCGTCACTAGGTTGTCGTCTAAACAAAACTTTCCATATTCGCACTTTCTATTATTATGCACTACGACAACACTAGATGTAGGCACTAGGCCCACAAACGTCTACTAAAATACGTAACGTCCCAACTTCAACCGCAAACACTAAATCACACTACATAGACCCGAGTAAATTCCGAGATCCGTTCTCAAAACTATCTATGCATCGTGTCACGTTTAGTGTATACTCCGAGGGTGTAACTCCTCACTATGTGATTTACTTACTTACATTCTCACTTACAGTTTTTCGTATGATTTATTGCTTTTATGACCTTATAATCGCATGCTAAATCACCTAACACGGAATTCAAAACATAAAACAACTAAATTGAACAAAGTGATGGTCGGGTTTCGTATTAGTCCCGGTGCTCGCCTTATTAGGTTCGATGCATCTCCATTAATACCGAGCCGACGCATCTTAAGCAGAATACCAGGTAAGGTATATCACGAGAATGACTAATATCCGTATTATCACGTTAAAAGTGATTTGCTAATAAGTATAATACTAGTACTCTCTACTCTCCTACGTGCATCTTTTCATGGCCTACTTGTCACGTGAAATCGCATGCAAAGAATGTAAATACAACTACTTTGACGACAAAAACTTACTTGTCTTTAAAAACCGACATAGCAAAAGGTTTAGGGTTAAAACAACGGATGTTACAGTATTTCCACCATAACAAAAGAACTAGGATATCATCCCACCGATTGATTAGTAGAGGCCGATATAGTGCGGGCGGGATTGGGTGTTGACATCTATCGAATGTTGGCTTCCGAATACGTACCCTCACCCCTTACTCAGAATCGACGGTTTCCGGATGTCGGAAACCAATGGCAATGAGAGTCATTCCAGGCATGGAGTGCTTAAGGGTACAAGTCTTTATCTTTAGGTCCCGTGCCACTCAACTTTGAGCCGGCAAGGGATCAAAGTTGACTTGAACGGTTTCCGAGTCCCCATAATTAACTCGGTGGTGACTCCACAAATCAACAACAACTTCAGTTGACTAAAAAGGTCGTCTTGCCAAATAAAACGGCCTTTAAACATTTACAACCACGACTCGATCGATTCCCAAACGGAAACACGGGTGCCCACACCCGTCTAGTACAAGTCCGGATCGTCATCCAAATCGAGGTCCGACACTTCGCCCCGTATGCGAGATCGGACCAGCCCCCGGCAGAGAGGGGGCCGCGTGGGTGGCCGCCGCTACACGTTGAAAAACTGGGTCAGTCCCGCGCGGGGCGCCGGGCGGTGCGGACGGACGTCCACATTTTGGCGACTTCGCTAGGGACTTGGAAACAAGTTTCCAGCGGTAGTGTAACTTGAACGAGGTCGGTGAAGTTCATTTCTTAGTTCCTAGTTGTGGTCACTACAGGTTTTGGCCCTAAAAAGCCCACCCTAACCGATATCAGGACCAGTTGACCTCGTCGCGGTAAGATCTCTAGGGAGACGCGGAGATATCCTCGATTGACGCTTCGACCGCCTAACGCGTACCCCGCGGGAATAATAAGCGGGTAGTTCCGAACGGACGGTATGACACTCGTCTCCCCAGACCATTGTCAATGCCTAAGTTAAGACTATTCGTGTGCGGTAGCCTACCCTAAACCTACCCGAGTCTGCATCCTGCATGAGTGTATGCATTCTTAGTTATGTGTAGCGTGTTTGAACTATCCAACCCAAATAAAATAATAAAATCCGGATTCAACCACGCCAACATATTCAACTGCACCCAATTCCGTTTTCGAAAAATATCTCATCTTTCCAAAACGATTTCTTAAACACAGATACTCCGGTCAAGTCATAATTTCTAAAAGGGAAAAAACATTTTTAGATGTCGTCGTCATGGCAAATTTCACACTCAACATTTTCAAACGAAATATATTTTCAAACGCCGTCACGAGGCTAAGGTAATACCCGTCAAACAACGAATACCGTTAATACTACCGAGACACCCAATTAATGGGATCAAGGCACACCAAACAGTTACATTCTTGTTTTCAAAAAATAAAAAAAATAATAAAATGTTTTTTTTACACATACCGTTAACACAACCGAAGCTTCAATTAATGAAGTCAAGGAATCCAAAACGGTTACATTCTCGAAACACTTGTCACAACACAC
Source organism: Agrostemma githago (assembly GCA_958450325.1). Lineage (NCBI taxonomy): Eukaryota > Viridiplantae > Streptophyta > Magnoliopsida > Caryophyllales > Caryophyllaceae > Agrostemma > Agrostemma githago. The sequence goes on from OY288256.1 coordinate 31,596,695, forward strand.
CACCATCCATTGTCGAATACTATTTATTGCAACCGACAAACGTGGATCACCCGTTTCAAAGAAAAAACAACTTTTCTAACCATCCATTGTCGAATACTATTTATTGCAACCGACAAACGTGGATCACCCGGCCCGTTTCAAAGAAAAAACAACTTTTGTAAAAAAAAAACTATTCACTACCTAAACCCTTGACAAGGATTTAGTCACACCTTTAAAACACGTCATTAGACTTTGCTCTACCGCGAGCATCACTTGCATCGCAAATATCGAACTAGCTAATTAATAGTAGTCTCGATAAAAACGTCACTTCGTTATTTACAAAAGCGGTCCCCTAAGGACCGTGTTCATTTCAAAAAAAAAAAAACTTTTACACTTTTGCTATCGTCGGATTCCTGACACACACATAGCAACACACATTTCACATCACCAACGATGTTACCACACCATCGTCACCATAATTTTGCAGAATCACTTTTCAAAAAAAAAAGAGAAAACTTTTCCCCTACGAGTAACGGTTGTTTTCAAAAATGTCAAAATTCTTTGATCCTGAGCCGAGATCGCGATCAACTCCTTACGTCATGCAACCGTGTGATTGACTATCTGTGTTAGTTGCTAGGATCGCCTCTACTCGAGGTTTTACATTTTGGGTCGTCTCGTTTCGAGAAGTCCTCTTTAAGCCTCACCTCCGGTGTCAAATCGTCTCGTCAAAGAGATTTTAAAATTCATTAGGCGTCTCACCGAATACACCAAGAGTCTAAAGCACTTAAGTCCCTAAACCAGTGACCGTATACACACGCGAGTCAAGGGTCTTATTTCCGTGTCGCTCAATTACGGGCATTCCACGAGTCTTTAAGCCATCTGGTAGATCCATTCTCATTAATACCACCCCTTCCAGTCATGTCAGGAGATTCAAGCACAGACGCAAGTAACCATAGTGGAAACAACGCCGAACAATCTGGGGATAATACCGTAGAAACCCTAACTAACCTGATTCGGGATTTACAAGCCACCGTTATCACAGTGAACGCATCCGTAAACAGTATAGACTCTCGCCTAGGCCATTTGGAAGATAGGGCCTCAGATGAACACCACAACCGGGTCCTCAACGAGGTCCTTTTAAATTCCACCCCGCTAGGTGGGGCACCCGTCGGCATCACCCCTAATGACCCCATCACACCACCTCAGGACGACATTCTACAGTCTGCCATGAACCGCATAGACTTCCTTGAAAACCAAATGCGCCTAAAGCAAGGCAACAATGTCCACCTCGAAAACCATAAGAAGTTTGAAATGGTGAACGATCAGCTACCAGAAAAATTTTCCTTAGCCGACATACCAAAATTCAAAGGAACTGAGGACCCCCTCAACCACATCCGGGCCTTTAAGGATTACATGGCCATTAAGGGGGTCAAGCCTAGCCTTTTCGCTAGGATATTCCCATTCCCATCCTCTTTAGGGGACACACCCCGATCTTGGTTTTATTCGCTCGATCCCAAAAAGATATCCACCTGGGACGATATTTCCATAGTATTTGCAAAACAATATGCGGATAATTCCGAAACGCAAGCCACCATTAGAAGCCTCGAAGTCCTTTCCCAAAACGAGAAGGAAGGCTTCTCCGAATTTCTGACTAGGTGGAGAAAGGTCAGCACCCAATTAGTGAACCGCCCTGACGAGGCCACCTTAGTAGAGAAATTTGTCGATAACCTTAGACCCCCTTATGCCTCTCACCTTAGGTACCAAAACATCCATACCTTTAAAGAACTATCCACCCTAGGAATACGCCTAGAGGACGATATAAAAAAGGGAGTATTCTCCAAGATAATTGAGAAAGGCTATCAGGGACCAACCACTTCCACGGGAACCCGGCCTTATGAAATCCGGAAATAACAAAGCCTAGGAAGTACACCTTCTTGAACCAACCACTAGAGGGAAGACGAATTCCACCCCCGAATATTTTCCAAGCTAGGCATCACATACGCTGAAGCCTTAAAAAGGCTAACTGAGCAAGGAAAGCTCGAGCCAATAGGTCCTACTACAGACCCACCCGCAAACAAGAGGAAAAGGGCATGAGATGCTAATGAATATTGCCATTTCCATCGTGGCAATGGCCATAATACTGAATCTTGTTTTCGGCTCAAGCATACCATACAAGATATGATAGAAAACGGGACGATTCCTCTCCCTCCACCCGAGAAACCAAACAATACCACAAACCCCTTTAGTGTCCATGCCAACTTTGACGACACCATCGATTGTTCCCACCTCGACCCTATAGAGGAGAATGTTCTTAATATAGAGGAAAACTCCGGCTACCTGCGAGCACCCGCAAAGATGAGTGAAATCTGTGTCCGAGTCAGAGTCTAGTACGTCTTAAGGCCTAGACCTAATAGTATAACAAATGTATTTTGTTTTTACTCCGAGTCAAGAGGTGCGAGGGGATCTGTCCTCCATCTCCCCGAAAACAATATCTCGGACACATAGCCCGCTTATTACTATCAATAAAAAGAAATAAATTTTTCTTCCTTTATAATGCGCCTCGACAATTGCTTGATTTAATAATGCACTTTCTTGCTTACAACTCGGTACTATGCCATTTATCGATTACAACCAAACATACCTCGAAACAACAAGTACAAGAACTGAGATCCCGTGTTCTTTTTTTTACCTATTCCACGTCTGGTGTAGAAAGCCACATAAACATCCCTTAGAACGAGCGTTACTGAGTCCTATGACAAACCTAGATAGTCTCTTAGCTTGTGATTAAAGACGGAAGGCAAACCCATTTCCCACAATAAATATCCCTCAAATAAAGACCGACCAATTCCTAGCATAGGTGCTAGTCTGACAAAAAAGAAAAAGAAGTCTGAAACGGCCAAAAGGAGCCCAAAGAAAAAATGAAACCAAGGCCACACTAAATCGGCCCAATTCGATGATCAAACCAAACTCAACGATCAAAACGAAACCCCCAATTATTCAACTCGACTTCAAATGCATGGTCCGAACAAAAAAGCAAAAAAAAAAAGAGGAAAAATGAACAGACTAGTCAACTAGCACCCAAATACTAGCCTCCCTACATTACAACCCTTAAGACCTTCCCGAGATACTTGTTAGGAGACAGTCCGGAATTTTGAGGATTCAAGCTCAATAGGATAACCCCAACCGTTAGGGCCAGACATGGAAATCAGATCTCACGTAATTCACAACCCACCCGATTGAAGTCTGAGTCATTTTTACTCAGCTTCCCCTTTTCCTACCACATTACGAAACCTTAGCCCATAGCCCTAACTCCACAAAAATCAAAGCTCCAGATTTTGATCTATCGAAACCACTTACTACCTAGCTCCACATTCCAAAACCATCCAAGCCAGTCACCCTGACCCGAAAACGGTATCTCGGTAATTGTCACTTTCAAGAGGTCACACCCAGTCACTCCACCTTAGTTCTTTAACTAGGGTGAATACACTCTAAACGTCTCACATCGATAATTGGCATAACGAGTCTAAAGCAAAATCACTCACATTTGTAAAAGAACTACGAACATGGTTTGATTCCGTCTAAACGCGGATACGTAGGCAACCCTTCCCCGGGTGCAACCCTTCAAACAACCAAACAAACAAAAATCGGTTACTCGATTCATATACAAACCAGGGCTCCTTTCACGTCCCGGCCAATGAGTGATTTTAAAATGGCGAAGCACAAACGACGAGCCGAGGACGGGGTGAAAACTTGAAAGGGCGCCCCGGGCAAAATGAAGAAACGAGTTGCGAGCCCAGCCGATACCACTTCCCCTCATCACTCACATTTTCAATATGAGTCTTGTCGGTCTAGGCCCATCTAGACGAACTGACGAATACTAGGATTGGTGACGTCACCTTCGGTCGGGCGCTTAGCGACATTAACCCACATAGCTTCCTTATTCTGTAGTACAGTCATCTCCACAACCCTTAACCTTTCACTCACATCCGACAACCCCGGACATCAGGAACAACTTCCTGAAGTCACTAAACCCCTTTCCAACAGCCAAAATGTCCGCGCAAGAGTGACAGGTCCACACGGACGATACATTTCGTCCATCGGATCCACCAGACTTAGATGCCTTTTCATTTTTTCTTTTAGGGGGATAAGTTACCCCACCTAGGCGTAATTGTAGCCTTTAACGGTTGTTGTCAAGTCGCGTCTGTAAGCCCAGTACGGCATTGTCTTGAATATACCAAAAGTGGTCTAACTTTTTTTTTCAAAGGTAGCCTAGATTTTGGCTTCGGCCTCATTATGAATGACGAAACAACTACATTTGCATTCTAGTGCTCTTGGTCATAGCACGTTGACCTCTTACATTTCGTTCGTCTCGAGTCAAAATGTTTTAATCGACGTACTATCTGATCCAACTCCCGACTCAAACTAACGCATTTCAAAAACTCGAAAAAATGCTTTTGTACTCTCATGTCCTAAACTACGATGAAATCACGAATAAAACAACCATGAAGTGATGACTTGTCAAATTAGGTCAGCATTTCACAAACCAAAAACGCCAAGACTAAACTAAAACAACTCAAATACTAAAAAGTTAAATCGAGTTCACAAACCAGGGAGGACCCCTAGAAGCTGCGCCTATGGCTATCACAAGCCCACCAACGTTGTCGTCCAAACCTAGATCCTCTAAATCCAGGAGAGAAGACCCACTACCGTCCATTCCCGACAACATCTCTAGGGTAACTGTCTCGGGAACTTCTCTAACCTCCTCACTAGCACCCGTAGCACGACCTGTAGCCCCAGCCTCTCTCTCTCTCTCAACCCGATGCCTTGCCTCACCCTGTGCAGAGGTCTCACCCTGAGACCGAGCCAGCCGCTCCTTAAGTTGGAGCAATCTCGTCGGCCCGAGATTGCAGGAGCTGTCGCGCCTCAGCCACTTTCGCCTCAAGCTCGGTTACCTGAGTCTCCAGCCGTTCCACCATATCGAGAACGTCCTGCAAACATAACCCGCACTTGAGGAAAACACACAAACAATCTAAGAGCCAACCCTAGGCGCACACACTTACCGATCGACGTCCCGAAGTGTCACGGGAGACCCTTGAGGCATAGACCATGAAGCAGTTGGCAGCATGCCATAACCGCTGATGGCAAGCCGACGAAACCTGAAAGGTGAAACCATGCATGTTAGCCAGACAAAACCTAACCCTTAGAATCCAAAACAGAAACCAAAACTTACCCGGTATACCCGGTCATGCCACTCCATCTCAGCCTCCATCTCCGCAGCAGAACACGGGGAAAGAGGTTATGTAAAGGCTACCCCAGCCACATCGACCCCAAGCAGTGTCAAGGGGAAGTCTGGGGGGGCTGAACAGCATCAGCCGAATCGGCCAGCTAAAAGAAAAGCGAACCGTTCAAAATGAAAGCAAACACTAGACCATAGGATAAAACAAACGATAAAACCAAAACCGACACTTCAATAATCCTAAACCTTGGGGCTACTAAATAAAACTAACTGTAAGAAAGAAACTTACACCTGCCAGGCGCAGCTAGTTCACCAGCACATTCTCCAACGAGTAGTAACCCATCATGCTCTTAGCCTGAGCCAACCTCTATTCGATCCCCGCCGGAAACCTAACCGGAAAAGCACGCACCGTCTTAAATGCCAATCGCGGGAGTTAGGTGTAAATTCAAACCCATAAAGCAAGCCTTAAAACCTCCACTAGTCGAAATCGACCCCCAGCAATAAACGAACACGAGAACCACGATTAATAAGAATGCTTGCGCTTGACCGCATGATAAAACGAACAAAAAAAATCTACAATACGATTAATAAGAATGCTCACGCTTGACCGCATGATAAGGGGAACAAAACAAATCTACAAGCCCCAAAGCACTCGAAGCAATATGTTATCCTAGGAAGTCCCTAAGCACACTCAATTCACATCCCAGGGGAATTATAATTCCCGGAATAATTAACTAAGCAAATGCAAGCCCAAGAACTAATGTAAAGAGCTTACACATCAACACTAGTATTTTAAAGACAAAACAATCACTAAATCTAATGCAGCCACCCGAGAGGGATAAGTCTAACGTAGCCACCCGAGAGAGATAAATCTAACGCAGCCACCCGAGAGGGATAAATCTAAAGTAGCCACCCGAGAGGGATAAATCTAACGCAGCCACCCGAGAGGGATAAATCTAAGGTAGCCACCCGAGAAGGATAAATCGAAGGTAGCCACCCGAGAGGGATAAATCTAACCCAGCCACCCGAGAGGGATAAATCTAAGGTAGCCACCCGAGAGGGATAAATCTAAGGTAGCCACCCGAGAGGGATAAATCAAACGCAGCCACCCGAGAGGGATAAATCTAAGTTAGCCACCCGAGAGGGATAAATCTAAGGTAGCCACCCGAGAGGGATAAATCTAACGTAGCCACCCGAGAGGGATAAATCTAACTTAACGCAGCCACCCGGGAGGGATAAATCTAACTTAATGCAACCACCCACGAGGGATCAAATCAAAACTAAGACACCAATAAATACTTAAGCAAAAGGTTCGAAACTACTAAAACAGCAAGAACAAACCCGAACAAAATAAGACAAGTTCACAAAACAAAAGCAACTTAACCAAAACAAATGAACAACAGCAATTTTGCCCGAGGGATCTAAGATTCCGGAGGCACGGCAATTTTGCCCGAGGGTCAGAGTTATCCCGGAGGCTCAGCACTTTTGCCCGAGGGTCTGACTTACCCCGGAGGCACGACAATTTTGCCCGAGGGATCTAAGATCTCGGAGGCACAGCAAGCAGCAATTTTGCCCGAGGGTCAGAGTTATCTCGGAGGCACAACATCTTTTGTCCTAGGGGTCAGAGGCATCCCGAAAGACAGCTATTCGAGTGGAGACTGACGCCCTCTAATAGTTTTATATCATTTTATCTTGTCCCAGGGGTCAGAGGCATCCCGGGAGACAGCTATCCGAGTGGAGACCGACGCCCTCACGTATGTTTTATATCATTTTACCTTGTCCTAGGGGTCATAACCATACCAAAGGACGACCGCTCGAGTGGAGACTAACGCCTTCGAACGTTTTATGTCATCAAGGGTTCATAAGCATCCCAAGTAAAAGCAAATATATTTACACTTAACACATAAAAGCGCTTAAGATTAAACAAAACCTTAAATAAATCGAAGATGACAAAGCGCGCGCGCACAAAGAATCAAGAACGAGATGACAAGCAACGGCCCGGGCCCAAGCAAACAACCACAGGCGAAGACGTTGGGTATGACTTCTAAACCTTGGCTGGCGAGCCCCAACGCACAGTCTAACGGACTTAAAACAACCCGACCGGACAGCTACCAGGTCGTAATCTACGATTGACCTGGGCGGCTATACTTTGAATTTTGGCTTGTCCAAGCCTCAGTGAAAGTGGGGGCTTCTGTAGACACCCAGATTTGGACCTGGTGGCTGCAGAAGTGCCCAACAAACACCCGATGACGATAGGACTGCAACGCGACGCGGGTTCGCGGTGTTCTAGATAGTTTTTCTATAGAGCGGATCAAATAAATTACTCGGGCAAATCAAACTAACATGATGGCAGCCTTAGTCGTGTCGTTATGATCGCATAGACACAAATTAGAGTCAATTCTGACACCGGGACCCCGAGTCGGTCCCGAAACTCTAACCGAGTCAACACCGCGCCAAGCGAACCTCAGGATGAACACCCGAGGCCCACTAAACCCACGGCGTTAGGTCAAACCCGGGGTAAGCTTAATCCCCAAGAATCATATCACACTCCTCCCTCTCGGTTTTGGAAAGTATTAAAACCGTATCCTCAGAACTCCAACCGCACCACCTGACGCGCCTGGGTCTCCCCATGCCCGGACCCAAGCGCCTGAGTCTCAGTACGCCCCAGCTCGGGCGCCTATATGGGCGACGAGGGCCGAAAATACCTATAAATACCCCCCTTCACGCCCTCATTTCAACACACATCATTCAATCTTCTCTTCTCCCTCTAAACTCTCGCTAAGGGCTCGCACTCCGACACCCGAGGCAAACGATCCACTCGATCGTAGTTCCGATAATAAAGAGACATCGACGCTACTCCTCACCTTCGAGCACTCCACTCGATACCGAGGTGCCTGTGATCGACTAGCTCAAAACTAGTACACAGGTTCTGTCGGATTAGCCGCAGAACTAGCAAATAGTAACGAAGCTCTGCCGGAGTAGCCGCGGGAAGGTCAAACGGTAACAGAACTCTGCCGGAATAACTGGTCAAGCTAGGAGGATCCGCCTTTCGAAGTCGTATCGTCACTAGGTTGCCGTCTAAACAAAACTTTCCATATTCGCAATTTCTATTATTATGCACTACGACAACACTAGATGTGGGCACTAGGCCCACAAACGTCTAGTAAAATACGTAACGTCCCAACTTCAACCGCAAACACTAAAACACACTAAATAGACCCGAGTAATTCCGAGATCCGTTCTCAAAACTATCTATGCATCATGTCCCGTTTAGTGTATACTCCGAGGGTGCAACTCCTCACTATGTGATTTACTTACATTCTCACTTACAGTTTTTTGTATGATTTATTGCTTTTATGATCTTATAATCGCATGCTAATTCACCTAACATGGAATTCAAAACGTAAAACAACTAAAATTGAACAAAGTGATGGTCAGGTGCCGTATTAGACCCGGTGCTCGCCTTATTAGGTTCTGTTCCGGTCAAGGAAACAATCAACCCGACTTAGGATTCGGGTCGTGTAATCGGAATGTTGATGAGCTATGGATCGTCTGATCTCCTTTAGTCTCTCCTTTCTCCCTCTCCTACGATCAGACCTTCCCGGCGAAGCGAGTCTGCTCCCTGCACAATGAACGCACAGGGCCCCGGAGGTTGTCCGAGGGAACCCTCTCCGATGCCTAAGTCAGTCTGTGAAATGCCTTGATGAACCTAGTTCGAGAGGAGCTAGGTGGCGTTTTTTAGGAGTCAGAGTCTAGAGAGAGAAAATCCAACCTCCCTCAAGTGGGAAATGGGTGAGTATTTATACCTTCCCACAAGAGAGAGAGGAGGAGAGGGGAAAAGAGCGGGAGAATGGGTGGTCAGCAGAGTGATACGTGGATCTGTTTCATCCACCCATTCTCTTTTACCTTAGGCAGAATGACGGAGGGACCCCTGGCGGCCCCTGGCCCTGCCTTTCAAGGGGAAGACCCCCTGAAAGCAGACGAGCAGGGGAGGACGAAGCTGTTTCCTTGGATTTTTTGGGTGATTTCACCTTAGTGGCCTTATGATAGGCTATCTTGCTCTTCAGGGTCGGGTCGTCTGCGGGCCTAATTGGCAGGCGACCTGTTGCAGGTGACCGATCCCCATCAATTAGCCCTCGCCGGGCGAAGGGGAGCAGGGTTTCCCTTTCGGCAGGCGAACTCTTGGTGGGAGGTTGACTTTCTGGCTTTTCCTTTGCATTGAATGCGTTCCGCGTGTTCCCAAGGGTGGATAATTAACTCTCATTGGGCATGCAAAGGGTTTATTTGCCTTTTAGTCATGATTACTTCTCATGCTTTAAGTAAATCTTGGGCAGCGCACCTGTTTGGTGATTGGTCGCGCTGCCAGTTGAAGTAGTTGGGGCGTTACTAATGCGCTGCTTGGGTTCTTTGTATAAATTTCGCCTCCTTTGCCACTTTCCATGTCCCATTTCCAACCTTCTTCCCTTCTTCTTTCAAAGAAAATGTCGTGGATCACAAAAGTACTTTTTTGCCAGGGAGTTCGCGTGGTGACCCGTCGCTTCAGGGGGCGTTGGAGGCTAAGGTACCCTAGGGCGTCCTTCCTCGTGTTGCGTCGTAGCCGGCAGCTCCGTGCTCGACTTCATAGGAAGCTCAGAAGGAGGACTCATATCAGGGCGGGCAAGCGCCCTCAGAGGGCTTCCCCAGCTGCCCCTAAGTACAGGCGCTGCCCCCAGGCCGGGGGTTGCTTTGACAGGGGGTGCCATGAATGTTTTCCATGGCTACACCCTGAGCAATTTGACCCTGGCTGCTCTGAGTTGACTTCATCTCCTGAGTCGGGCCCTTCTTCTCCCTTGGGGAGGAAAGTGGGCTGCGGCTCCTGTGATGATGCTGAAACAGTCCCTTATGGTAGGGACTGGGATGTTAGTAGCCGGGACTCCGGAGATAGTGACGGCCAGGGTTACTCCTCTGGTCGGAACGAAGATGATGACTCTGCGGACCCCTTCAAGGATTCCGAAGACTGGGACTGGGGATCCGATGTAGGGGGATGCCACAGCCCTGGGGATTATTCCCCAGGCTTTGTTGATGATTAGGCCTGCCCCTGATAAGCAGGCGGGCTGAGCCAGACCACTTGGCTCCTTTTGTAATTCTACCTTGACTTGTAATTTAGTCCCTTTTTGGGCTTTTTCTAATGAAAGATCGGGTGGTTCTTATTTTCGTTGTCTTTTTTTTTTGACGTCATGAGGGGATGTTTTCCCTTGACTTGTTACTTCCCCAAGACTTTCCTTGGGGAGTGGTGGGGGGCGAGTTTTTCGAGGACGTGACACGTGGGGGCACCCTCCTGGCAGATTTCCCAGGTTTTGGTGACCTTTCACTTTCCCTCCCCCTATAAAAGCAAACTGGCCTCTGTATTTCCTCTCTTTTCACAAACTCTTTCTCTGCGAACGTTTGGTGTGATAACTCGAGCCTTTCTTCGCACCCTCGTTTTTCTGGGAAATTTCTCTCTCAAGCTTTCATCCAATCGGCGGCCGACCTTAGGTTAGACTTCTAATTTCCAGTTCTTGCTCCCTTTCTTTCGATTTCTTGCTTTTCGTTCCTCTTAGAGTTACTATGTCTAGAACTCGCGAACGCATCCTACCGTTTACCGACCCATTGAGGAAGGAGGACTGGGAAGAGGGTACGGAGAATCTTGCATCCTCCTCTAGGGAGGTTGGCCTTAGGACAGTCGAGGAGGAGAACTCGGCGGGTAGTGGAGGTGGTAACTCTCCTGAACCTGCCCCCTACGATGTTGTCGACTCGGACGATGACGCGCTGGAGATCGACCCCTCCAGGACCTCCGGTCCCCTTATTCCCCGGGAAAGGGGTAGGACTTACTATTTAGACAAAGCCAAGTACCACGTTCCCCTGGGAACTTACCCTGACCCCAAAAACCGGGATTTGATTCTTGCGAAAAATGCTGCCAGCGCGATTGAGCGGTTTTACAATTTTGGGGATGGGTATACAATTGTCGTCCCTTGTGAAAAAGACATCGTATGTTGTCCCCCTGACGGGTGCATAGCGGTTTACCACAAGTGTTTGGAATTCGGTCTTCGCTTCCCCCTTCATCCTTTTCTGGAAGAGGTTTTCAGACGGATGAACGTAGCTATTGCTCAACTGACAGCCATGGCTTTCAGGTCACTAATTTCGTATGTATGGACCTGCCTGTTTCACCGTGCCGAGCCTTCTATTGACGCTTTGAGGTTTATGGTCGGCTTGCAAAGGGTTTCCTCTGGGAGCGAGGGTTCCCCTGGATATTGGTCTATCCAGAGGCAAAAGGGTCATACTCTGGTGTGGCCCCCCATGGACAGCCTGAGAGATTGGAAGAATAATTTCCTTTATGTGCACAGCGCCCAAGGGTGGAAGATTCCTCGCCATTTCAGGAATCACGTCCATACCAGGCTAGAGACTCACCAGGAATATCACCCTGGCGTAGGAGGGAAAGCCTTGGAGGTGAAGTTGAGCAAGAAGGATAAGGATTTGGTAGAAAATTTTGTTGCCCATACTGATAAATCTGGGGTTTATGGCCCTACTTTATGGCTCCCCCATGCGGAGCTTATTGCTACTGACAGGTACCTGACCCGAGTGGGCCTGAATCCGGGCCTAGACAAAGGTAGTTCAGGAGCGCTGATGATTTTTCTTTATCCGCCTCTCCCTTCCTTAATGATTTATTTGCTCTGCAGACCTTGCTACCTTCCTTTAGACGAAAAGGGAGGTAAGGCGTTTGGGTTTAACCGAGAACCTTGACGTTGTCCAAAGCCGCCCTTCCCTTCCTCCTGACTTCAAGAAGGGTGAGAAGAACTTGATGAAGCATTTGAAGGGCATTTCGTTTAGCAGGCCAAGGCTTTCTGCTCCCCCCATATCAACGCCTGCGAAAACGGCGGTCTCTGAAGCCACCCCTTCTCCTGTTGCGAAAAAGGTGGTCGCTTCTGAGGCCACTCCTTCCCCTGCTGGCAAGCAGGGAGGTTCCTCTGCAGGGGTTCAGATTCCCTTGGGGCCGCAGGCTGCTGGTTCTGAAGAGACTGGAGAAAGTACTCCTAGGGGGCTGATCAGGAAAAGGAACAGGGAAACTTCAGACGCAGATCACGTGGTGGATTTGGAGGCCGACACGCCCGACCCAAAACGCTTTGCCCAGGGAGTTCCTGGTACCCTTTTTTCTGAGGAAAATACTGAGTTCCACTACACCGCCGGTGACAGCCAGGACGTTTCTGCCTTACTTTCTGACTCCGGGGCAGTTTTGGCGGATCACCTTCTCAAGACTGTCCATTCTGCTACCCATCAAGTGACTCAATACATTCAGCGTACTACCAGAGTTATTCAGGCCTGTTCTGAGCTGGCGACCCTTAGTCGTCTGAGTGATGAGGATTTGGCCAACTCTGACCGCCTGACTACAGTCGAAAGGGATGTTGCTCTTATTGCTGGTTTGAAGGATCAGCTGATAAAAAAGGAGAACGAGTTGGAGGAGGCCGGGAATCAGACGATTCACTGGAAGTCTCAAAGTGAGAGGGCAGTCAGGGAGGTGTCTCGCCTGGAGGAGGAATCGAAGAGAGCTAAGCAGGCCTTTGCAGAGCTGGAGCAGGCCAGAAAAGCTTTAGCTGAATTGGACCACGCCAAGAAAAAGGCCGCTGACCTAGGGGAGCGTCTTTCTAAGGCGGATTCGGACCTTCAGGCCGGCTCTTGGTGACTTAGCGGTGAAGACTAGGGAGTGGCAGAAGGAAAAAGATGAGATAATCCAAGAGGTCGAAACTGCAGTGGCGGCAGGTTTCGTGAACGGTGCCAACTCTTGCTTGGGGGTGGTTATGGAGGCTGTCAGGGAGATGTTCCCTGGTTTTGATGAAGAGGCCTTCCGGGCTCTCTATACTGCTAAGGATGAGGCCCAGATGCGCAGGATGGCTGAAGGGGTTGCTGCCTCTAACCCAGAAGCCCCTCCTGCCTAACATGCAGGGCAGTCATCCTCAGAGGGCTCTTGTTCATCCCCTGCCGCGCTTATGCTGACGCGTTAACTTCTTATTTTTCTGCGCGCCGAGCCCTTTTGTGGCCGGCTACCTTGTTTATTGTAATGCCCTTAAAAACTTTTATTCTGTGTATCCCTGCTACTTTTTCCTTTTATAAGGATTCTTTCATTGTTCGCTTGCATCTGTTTATTGCTTGGTTTTCTGTACAAGTTTTAAGGTATGGCCTGCCCCCTGCTTGCCCAGAGGTAGGCAGGGAGGTTTTCGCGTTTTTTATACAAGGTTGGGGAGCCTGCCCCCAGTCCTTGTTCATTTCGGCGCGTGGGGCCTGGCCTGACCCTGGCTTTTGTTCAAAGTCCAGGGGGCCTACCCCCTGCCTACCCAGAGGTAAGCAGGGGGGCTTTTTGCCTTTTTTATACAAGGTTGGGGAGCCTGCCTCCAGTCCTTGTTCATTCGGCGCGTGGGGCCTGGCCTGACCCTGGCTTTTGTTCAAAGTCCAGGGGGCCTGCCCCCTGCCTGCCCAGAGGTAAGCAGGGGGGCTTTTTGCGTTTTTTATACAAGGTTGGGGAGCCTGCCCCCAGTCCTTGTTAATTCGGCGCGTGAGGCCTGGCCTGACCCTGGCTTTTGTTCAAAGTCCAGGGGGCCTGCCCCCTGCCTGCCCAGAGGTAAGCAGGGGGACTTTTGAATTTTGTTGGGGGGAGGTCCATTTTCCTTAGTTCTGGCAACATGGGGGCCTCCCCCTATTGCCCCATGTTCGTTTGTTTGTGAAAAATGCGAGTTTTGAACAGACAACGAGTATGGATTCAAAGTTCTTCTTATTTCTTTGTAATAAAGCTTAACATAGGTATGGTCGGAGCCATCGACATTCTTGACCGTCCTCCGCCAGTTTTTCTTGAAAACGAGATTTACTTAAAAATTTCTGCTAAACATAGTACTTCTTCAAGGTGTCGGCATTCCAGTGCGCACTCAGCTCTTGGCCTTCAAGATTGGCGATTTTATATGTGCCTGGCCCTAAGATTCGAGTCACCTGGTATGGACCTTCCCAGTTAGCACTTAGTTTGCCGTGCTCCCTTGATTTTCCCACAGCCTGTGTTTTTCTGAGAACCAGATCGCCCATCTGAAAATTTCTCTCATGCACTCTCTTGTTCTACGCCTTCCTCATCCGTTGCTGGTAGGCGGCGATATTGGCACTGGCCTCCTCCCTTACCTCACTGACCAGGTCTAAGGCCTCAGTCATTGCTACTTCATTCTCAGCCTGGTCGTATTGCAGGGAGCGCAGGGAAGGGATTCTAGCCTCGATGGGTAATAAGGCCTCTGCTCCGTATACCAGGCCAAACGGGGTCTGACCTGTAGATTCCTTTCGGGTGGTCCTGATTGACCAGTGTATGTTGGGGAGCTCGTCGGCCCATCTGCCCTTGAGGTCATCTACCATCTTCTTAAGACCATTCAGGATCTGTTTGTTGGCTGCCTCTGCCTGTCCGTTGGTTTGAGGGTGGCAGACGGCAGAGTAGGCAACTGCGACGCCATGGCCTTCTAACCAGATCCTTAGAGGGTCGTTATCAAATTGCCTTCCATGATCAAATACTAACATCTTTGGTAGGCCGAATCTAGTGATGACATTCCTCCATATCACCTTCCTGACTGCAGGCTCAGTGATGTTAGGCACTGCCTCAGCCTCTACCCACTTGGTGAAGTAGTCGATAGCCACGATCAGGAATTTTCTGCCCCCGGTTGCCACTGCAAAAGGGCCTAGTATGTCCATCTCCCACTGAGCGAAGGGGATGGGGGATAGGATTGGCCTGAGCTCTTGGGCCGGGGCATGGATGGATGGGGCAAAAAGTTGACATTTCCTGCATTTTTGAGTCAAATCTTTTGCGTCGGCCAGTAGGGTCGGCCAGTAGTATCCCGCCCTTAAGGCCTTGTGCGCCAACGACTTCCCTCCTATGTGATGGCCACATATCCCTGAGTGGATGTCATCCAAGACCTCTGCCGCCTGCTCTGCCCCCAGACATTTGAGCAGGGGAGATGGGAACGATTGTTTGTACAAGTCTTCCCCGATTAATATGAACCATGCAGCTCTCGTCGGCATCTTTCTTTTTTGCACGGGGTCAGACGGTAAAATTCCATGTTTCTTGAACAGGATGATGGGGGTCATCCAATTCTCAGACCCTGTCTCCTCTATAGCGCCAACTATTTGGCAGGGAATGGTAGATTTTTGTTGGATGACGTCTACCCATACTGACCTCCTTATATCCTGCAGGCTGGAACTAGCCAGTTTGGACAGGGCATCTGCCCGATTGTTTTGGGACCGAGGGATCTGCCTGATTTCATACGACTTCAGGCCTGACAACTCTTTCTTCACCATTTCTAGGTATGCGGCCATCGTTTGGTCCCTGGCCTCATATTCTCCATTGATTTGGTTGGCGATGAGCTGGGAGTCTGTTGCCAGGACAATCCGCTCTACGCCTGCGGCTTTGGCTAAGTTAACGCCTGCGAGCACTGCTTCGTATTCAGCTTCATTGTTTGACGCGGGGAAGACAAATCTAAGTGCATGTTCAAAGTCAGTCCCTTCTGGGCTGGTCAACACGACCCCGGCCCCTGCGCCATTAGCTGTGGAGGACCCGTCGGTGTATACCACCCATTCGCCGGCAATTGGGCTATTCTCCTCAGAGTGGGAGCATTCTGCTAGGAAGTCGGCCAGGGCTTGGGCTTTGATGGCTGTTCTGGATTGGTATGTTATCCCTAGTCCACTCAACTCAATGGCCCATTTTAGCAGCCTGCCTGACTTTTCGAATTTCTCCAGTACTTTTTCCAAGGGCTGGTCTGTCAGCACCACGACAGGGTGTGCGTCGAAGTATGGCCTCAGTTTTCTGGCTGCTATGACAACTGCATAAGCTGTTTTTTCGACCATAGGATAATTCTTTTCTGCTGCCCCCAGGGCATGGCTCACAAAGTATATAGGCTGCTGAGCGCCTGCTTCTTCTCTCAAGATGACTGCGCTGACTGTCACATTAGTTACAACGATGTAGAGGAAGAGTTTTTCCCCTGCCACTGGCCTTGCCAGGGTGGGGAGCTTCTTCAAATGTTCCTTCAACTGCTCGAAGGCTTCTTTTTGCTCATCCTCCCAGTTAAATTGCTTGTTGCCTTTCAATATTTTGAAGAATGGGGTTGACTTGTCTGCTGACCGGGCAATGAAGCGTGCCAGGGCGGCCATGCGGCCTGTCAGACGTTGAATGTCCATGATGGTCCTGGGTTCAGGAAGGTCCAGAACAGCCTGAACTTTCTCGGGGTTAGCGTCTATCCCTCGAGAGCTGACCAGAAAACCCAAGAACTTGCCAGAGCGAACCCCAAACGTACACTTCTTTGGATTAAGTTTCATTTTGTAAGCGCGCAGGGAGGAGAAGGTCTCCTGCAGATCTGCCAAGTGCTCATTGTCTCCTTTGCTTTATACAATGGCGTCATCGACATAGGCTTCTATGTTTCTGCCTTTTTGGCTTTCGAACACCTTGTCGACCAGGCGTTGGTATGTGGCCCCTGCGTTTTTAAGCCCGAATGGCATCATTTTGTACATGTAGGTGCCTGAACAGGTGATGAAGGCACATTTCACCCTGTCCGGCTGCCATAAGTACACTTGATGATACCTGAGAAGGCGTCCAGGAAGCTCAGCATAGTATATTGATGGGAGGGATTTGTCGTGGAATCCCAACCGTCAATAAAATAACCGGCTATTCCTACGGTAGATAGGGCAAGTCGGGTCGAATCCACGGGGACGGTAACGTATAGCCTAGACTAAGGTCGCCTAAATACGAGACTAAGTCAATGGACTAAGCTAAACTAAGGAATGATAGAAGGGGAGAAAGCTAGACTATGACTAAGGCTAAGAAGAAAGCAACTAAGGAAAACGGGCTAGGATTAGGTCGGGGTCAAAGGGGTAACGGAATGGTCAAGGGAGAACTAGAGTGAAGGAGGTAGTAGGGTGATCTAGGTTGGTCCGGGCTCTCGCAACTTAGACCCACCTAGAGGTTCCACCTAGAACCCATCTCGGCGACACACACGACAAACGGGGTTCTAGCGCGCTATGGTGGCCTAGGTCGCATCCGGACTCTCGCTACTTAGACCGACCTAGGGGTCGTCCTCACCGGGCTCTCGCAACTTAGTGAGGGAACCGAACCCACAAACAAACTATCACCCACAAGAGAAAGGCAAGAAAAACAAGCATATGCACATACTAGTCATTCAAGCATTTCAACAAACATGTGATATGCATCAAACCAAGAGGAAACCCAAATCTTCCACCAACATCTCCAAAAATCCCTTAATCACCCAATTAACACCCTTATCACCTTACTAACCCTAGCAAGAACACTACTCTAACATATCTAATCTAGAATTAGCACTAACAAGAGGAATCATCAAAGAAACAAAACAAACATCAACAAACTAATGATAACAATGAACAATAACAAAACAATCAACTAAAGATTCAAACTTGGATGAATAAAACAAGATTAAAGAGAAGGAAAAGGGGATTATACCATACTAGAGAGGAAGAAAGGAAGAAATCTTGCATTAATGAAGAAAAACCCAAAACAATCCACCAAGGTTGTCAATCTTGGATGGATTCTCCAACAATTCCTTAATACAAGAGCTAATCTAAGATTAACTACTAATTACCGACTAATCTACACTAATCTAATCTAATCTAACCTAAAGTAGTCTAGGGTTTTTGGAGAAGTCAAGAATATAACCTAAGATGGTGTCTTAATACAAGTGGGGGGTATATATAGGGTTACAAGTGGAAAGGAAATGAAAGGAAACAAGGCGGAGCTGCAGCAGGCCCGTCCCGGCCAAGACGGGGTGGTCCCGGTCGGGATGAGGTCGGTCCCGGTCGGGACGCCATGGTCCCGGTCAGGATGGACCCACAGTAGCGTCTTCTTCAATTGCTTCCTCATCCCGGACGGGATGAGGCCATACCCGTTCGGGATGAGCCTTGTAGGCCTCCAAAATGAACTTTTTGGTCCCTCCTTGCTTCTCATTGGCTTCCCATCGATTCTCGGGACTCGGGATCGGGTCTCGGAGGCTCGGGATTGGGTCCCAAGGTCTCGGGGTCGACTCCAAGGCATCAAGTGATCGTTCCTTAGCTTCGTTGGCTCCAAAAAGTGTATGTATCGAGTCGGAATCGCTCCAACTCCTCCAAACCGGTCTCGGAAACCTGAAACGAACTAAAGGAAACATAAGAAGCCCCTAAACCGCTCCCAAGGAGCGATTCTACAAGGAAAATGGGACCAAAACACTACAAAATAGGCACTACAAACTACACTTATCAACTCCCCCTCACTTAACCCTTACTCGCCCTCGAGTAAGCACATACTATCTACTAAACTAGCCGAGTGGGTATTAGCGCATCCTACGCCCTTTCAACTCACGCGAGTACACTCAGAGGACAAGTGCACTCCGCAAGGCAAGTGGGGTCTTGCGACAAAACCGCGGATGCAACCGGACACAAAACACACAAACAAACAAACACACAAACAAACACATAATCGGTTGCACCCAAAACAAAACAAATACCGCTTCCCTCAAACAAGCGGTGAAAGAAGCACCGGTTTAGGACTCGAGGCAAGTGACAACGTTCCCAAGCTAGACATACAAACCAAGGTGAACTAAACCCTAATAGTATGACGATAAAGCAACAAAAACGTTGGTAACTTACCTAGGTTCTCCTAACTTTCTAAAAACGTACTACGGGACGATCGGCGGAGTGGAAAAGTGAAGAACCACGGTGTTAGTCGACACTGTAGGTAAGTGAGACCCCGCCCCCTTTAGCGTGAGCCAAGAGGGTCGTCCTGTGTCCAAAACCGCCTAACTAGTCCAAGTAAAAAGGTGGAAAACATGCAAAATGAGGGAAGACCGACTAATGCCGCTATCATCCTTCCTCGGGACTCGGTCCTTTGGTAGGCTCTTCATGGTAAAAGTTGGAAAAAGGCTTATTTTTGTGATGTGGGGATTCTTTTTGTGAGACGGGTTTTCTTTTGGCATTTTTCTTTCTTTTTGACATTTTGCTTTGTTTGTTGTCATGCCATTTCTTTTTCTTCTTTTCTATTTTCTTTTGGCTTTTGTGTCTTTTCTTTTTCTTCATTCTTTTCTTTCTTTCATTTTTTTCTTTCTTTTCTTTTCTTTGCCCTTTTTGGCAAGATTTGGCTTTTTGGCATTTCATTGTGTAACAAGAAAGATAGAAATCAACAAATTGCAATTTTATTGAGTGGATAAGTGTAGGAGGTAGGTGAATGGGAGAGTCGGGGGTCGCGATTTCCCTACAAACCCACAAAAAGGGGAGAACTTGGACTAATCAAACAACCCTAGACATGGTCACCTAAGGGACGAGACTCGGTAACCAAGGTCTTTTCACACCGTGGGTGGTCATAATGGTCAAAGTGCAAATCCCGTAGTAAATCCCTAGTAAGCTAGGTGGACTCAAGGTAAAGGACCAACGAATTCATTGATTTAGGGTCATTCTACTAGGCTAAAGTCCAAGACTTAATTTATACAACTAGGAAGGGAAAGTAAACTCTCACACACTAGCCTCTAAACCGGGTTTTCGAAAACGGTTTACGCACAAGACACACAACACAACACAAAACAAAGACACGACGAAAACGAATGAAGGAAAAAGAAACAAAAGCAACAAAACAAGAACAAAATAAAACGATCACATACAAAACACAAACACCACCCCGATCATCCAAACAAGCCGCCAAATCAACCACAACTTTACAAAGCTCCACCCGAGCACACAACATCACAATCTCCTCCAAACTCCACAAGAGACAAAGGGGAAAAAGGGATAGAAGATGTTACCGGAGGTCTTGAAAGCTCTCCAAAGCATCCGGTGATTTAAGCAACCTATAAGGAAGAGGGAGGCAAAACACGCACACAAAACAAAAATACGATACAAAGACACAAAAGGAAAACACACAAAAAGGAAAATCTTTTTGATTTTTGTGAAATTTTTCAAATTTTTATGGTTTTTAAAGATTTTTTCGAAAAAACTAAGAAAATAAAACAAACTATGCTAGAATATCGCTCCCCCACACTTAAACCGAGCAATGTCCTCATATGCTCAATCGTAGTGTGGGGAGAGACAAAAGAAAAAGAAAAGAAACTACGAAAATAAAGCTAAAAATCAAAGAATAAGGTGAAGAAAGAAGTAGAAGGTGTCCGGCCGGGGTATAATCAGGTCACCAAGGGCCGAGACAAGAAAAGATATGGATGGGGGAAGAAAAAAAAGAAGGAAATAAAAGGAAATGGGAGGGGAGGGCTAGGTGTAATCAAGTCACCTAGCCCGGATTCCACCTAAATCCGACTAAATCCTCAAAAAAGAAAGTGAAAATCTTGTAAAATTTGGATTTTTGAAATGACTCTCGATGTAGTCACATCATCGAGAGTCGGGAGCAACCAACACCAAGGCCTTGAAGGCCACCATGACACAAATATAAGGGGAAAGGGAGTAAACAATGGAAAACAAGCGAAAAAAGACATAAAAGTAAGGATAGTTACCAAAACCAATCGGCTAGTAACTCACTCGCTCCATCGTCTCATAGATCAATGTAGGCACGTTGCTTGTCTTCTTCGTTGCCATCCCGCTTCAAGCTTGATAAAACCACATGGTTGGGGTAGTAATGGTAGGGGGTGGGATTTGATGTGAATACCGGTCTAAAGTAGATAGAAGGTGAAGTGAGGATATGAAAATGAAGTATGTGGGTGGTATGATATGAGCAAGGAAGGTAGGGAGGTTGGGTGGGGGTATATAATGGTTGGGTGGGCTCGAATGTCGAAGAAGAAGCACCAAAAAGGAGTAGGGGACCATCCCGGTCGGGATGGATGATCCCGATCGGGTTGATAAACCCTTCCCGGTCGGGAAGCCTCCTTCCCGATCGGGATGACACTCCAGTGGACTCAATTTTTGGCACCCTCATCCCAATCGGGACGGCCCCATCCCGGTCGGGACGACACACCCTTCCCGGTCGGGAAGGGTCTTCATGACTCCCATGACCCCAAAAACCGATTCCCTTACTCACGATCCAAGCTCTATCGATAACCAATCCTCTCAAGGAGTCATCTTTACTTCACCTATCAGAATAAACTCAAAACACACATCAAATTCACTCCCTCACATCGCTCATCAAAATACCAAAACAATTACAAGAATCCCACAAAAACAAAAGAGTCCTAGAAACAAAACTACACAAATACAAACACAGGTATTCTAAAGAAGAGGAGAGGGGAATATACAACATGACGGTTCTTTAGGAACTCCGTCAAAACTAGGATGGTGGACTCCTCTTCAACCGTAGCCCTCAAGGGCATGGAGGAGCAAGTCGAACGCGCTACCGACATCATAGTGAAGGCCCAAGAAGCGCTCGAGCTTAACCGACCTCCACGGCCTCCAAGGAGGAGGCAAGAAGTAGGAATCCTAAGACCCGACATCATATTCAAAGTAGTCTCTGGGGTCTCTCCATCCTACGAGCTTCACCGACCTCTTCCTCCCTAAGCATTGCCTCCAATCACAAGCAAGCTTCATCTCCAAGAAACAAGGCACAAAAATCGGCTTTGGCCTCATCTCCTCAATGCACACCCCCACACTTTCCTCAAGTTGTGGTTCCCCATCTTCATCACTCGGCCCCACATCATCTTGGAGAGGAGAATCGAAACTTCTACCGGCGGTTTCAATCTCTTCCAAGTCATCTCTCGGTGTACTAGCAAGGGGATGCTTGTCCAAGTTATCGTACAAGGGCAACTTGAGGCTAACAATTTCACCTAACAACCTCACGAATTCTACCAACCCATCCAACTCACTATCCTCCTCCAATTCTTCACCAACGATGCCTTCACCAAGGGTCATATCCTCATTCATCTCTTTTTGGGTAGACGATTGAGGTTCTTCAAAGCAAATCTCTCTATCAAAGGGAACTACATCGGCGGCTTCGTGATTAGGTTGCTCCTCTTTCTCAAGTGGGCACCCTTCATCTAATCGAGCATCCCTCGCCTCGTTTGCCCTTCGAAGTTGGACCCACAATTCATTTTGTTGTTTTTGAATTTTAGTGGCCATTTCTTGGTTGCTCTTTTGCAATTGAAAAAGCGATTGAAACTCCTCCATGTCGGGCAATTGGTGATCATTGGGGTCTTGTAAAGCTCCTTGATAATCTTGATGATGCCCAAGGGGTGGGGCATCATATTGTTGGTAGCAAGGTTGGGGTGATTGGTAGTATTGTGGGTCATGGGGTTCATATTGTGGTTGGGGTGGAGGGTAATATGGTGGGTTTTGGGGGTATTGGCTTCCATAAGATGAATCTTGAGTGTACATGGTGGGTTCACATTGATAACTCGAGTAGTAGTCACCATGATTGTAGGAGTGATAGTCATTCACTTGTTGGTAGCCATATCCATATTCTTGAGGATCATACCCGTCTTGATTACCCCAAGAAGCTTGATTATGGTAGGGGGACGTCATGTCATACCCTTGGTTCATGGAAGAAGAGGGGTAGCTCATATCGGCTCCCGAGTGTGTGGAGCTTAGATCAAACCCCATGCTTGCTCGAAAATCGTAGTCCATACCCGGTTGGAAACCACTCATTCTAGCAACCGTCCGTTTAAGCGGCTATGAGTTGTAAGAAGAAGATAATCACCACCTCTAAGCACAAACTGTAGACTAGGAACAAACGTGAGAAGTCTAGTGCTTTTTGGGCACTAGACAAGAGAGAAATAAACCACACACACACAAGAAGCAAAGTAACAAAAAGAAAAAAGAAAAACACAAACACAAAGACTAAGTCAAGCAAATTGATGGGAGGGATTTGTCGTGGAATCCCAACCGTCAATAAAATAACCGGCTATTCCTACGGTAGATAGGGCAAGTCGGGTCGAATCCACGGGGACGGTAATGTATAGCCTAGACTAAGGTCGCCTTAATACGAGACTAAGTCAACGGACTAAGCTAAACTAAGGAATGATAGAAGGGGAGAAAGCTAGACTACGACTAAGGCTAAGAAGAAAGCAACTAAGGAAAACGAGCTAGGATTAGGTCGGGGTCAAAGAGGTAACGGAATGGTCAAGGGAGAACTAGAGTAAAGGAGGTAGAAGGGTGATCTAGGTTGGTCCGGGCTATCGCAACTTAGACCCACCTAGAGGTTCCACCTAGAACCCATCCCGGCGACACACACGACAAACGGGGTTCTAGCGCGCTATGGTGGCCTAGGTCGCATCCGGGCTCTCGCTACTTAGACCGACCTAGGGGTCGTCCTCACCGGGCTCTCGCAACTTAGTGAGGGAACCGAACCCACAAACAAACTATCACCCACAAGAGAAAGGCAAGAAAAACAAGCATATGCACATACTAGTCATTCAAGCATTTCAACAAACATGTGATATGCATCAAACCAAGAGGAAACCCAAATCTTCCACCAACATCTCCAACAATCCCTTAATCACCCAATTAACACCCTTATCACCTTACTAACCCTAGCAAGAACACTACTCTAACATATCTAATCTAGAATTAGCACTAACAAGAGGAATCATCAAAGAAACAAAACAAACATCAACAAACTAATGATAACAATGAACAATAACAAAACAATCAACTAAAGATTCAAACTTGGATGAATAAAACAAGATTAAAGAGAAGGAAAAGGGGATTATACCATACTAGAGAGGAAGAAAGGAAGAAATCTTGCATTAATGAAGAAAAACCCAAAACAATCCACCAAGGTTGTCAATCTTGGATGGATTCTCCAACAATTCCTTAATACAAGAGCTAATCTAATATTAACTACTAATTACCGACTAATCTACACTAATCTAATCTAATCTAACCTAAAGTAGTCTAGGGTTTTTGGAGAAGTCAAGAATATAACCTAAGATTGTGTCTTAATACAAGAGGGGGGTATGTATAGGGTTACAAGAGGAAAGGAAATGAAAGGAAACAAGGCGGAGCTGCAGCAGGCCCGTCCCGGCCAAGACGGGGTGGTCCCGGTCGGGACGAGGTCGGTCCCGGTCGGGACGCCTATGGTCCCGGTCGGGATGGACCCACAGTAGCGTCTTCTTCAATTGCTTCCTCATCACGGCCGGGATGAGGCCATACTCGTTCGGGATAAGCCTTGTAGGCCTCCAATATGAACTTTTTGGTCCCTCCTTGCTTCTCATGGGCTTCCCATCGATTCTCGGGACTCGGGATCGGGTCCCGGAGGCTCGAGATTGGGTCCCAAGGTCTCGGGGTCGACTCCAAGGCATCAAGTGATCGTTCCTTAGCTTCGTTGGCTCCAAAAAGTGTATGTATCGAGTCGGAATCGCTCCAACTCTTCCAAACCGGTCTCGGGAACCTGAAACGAACTAAAGGAAGCATAAGAAGCCCCTAAACCGCTCCCAAGGAGCAATTCTACAAGGAAAATGGGACCAAAACACTACAAAATAGGCACTACAAACTACACTTATCATTTATCCACTGGTAGCGTCTACCAGTTGGTCAATCCTGGGGAGTGGGTAGCAGTCTTTCGGGCAGGCCTTGTTAAGGTTTGTAAAGTCCACGCACATTCTCCATGCGCCTGATGATTTCTTAACCATGACTACATTTGCTAACCATTCCGGATAGTCACAAACCTCAACAAAATCTGCCTTCAGAAGTTTTTCAATTTCCTCCTTAATCGCCACGTCCTTCTCTGCGGACATATTTCGCTTTTTCTGTTTTACAGGGCGGGCGTCCGTGTTTACGTTCAGCCTGTGAACGATACATGTCGGATCAACCCCTGGCATCTCGTCCGCCGAGTAGGCAAATACATCCTTGTTATCTTTTAACAACTTGACCAGTTCAGCCTGGTAGGACTCTTCCAGGTCAGCTCCTATGAGGACCTGTCTCCCTGGCTCCAGGTCCACCAGCATGCTCTCTCCCCCAGGTTCCAGGTGGTCTGATGCCTGATTACCGGCTGGAATCTCGCCTTCCCTGCTGGGGGAACTGTCAGCTTTCCTCTTTCCTTTTCTTTCATTTTCATGGGTTTGCAGGGCCACGGAGTAGCACTGCCTGGCTGAGTCCTGGTCCCCATGCACTTTACCTTCAAGGCCAAAATCTGTAACATAGGCTATAGTGAGAGCCCTGATTGATATGGCCGCCTCAATCTCGTCTAAGGTGGCCCTGCCGATTAGGGCGTTGTAAGCAGACCTTGCATCTACTACAACGAACGATGCCCTGACATTTCTGGCAGTGCCCCCCTCCCCGAATGTTACAGGTAGGTCTATGATTCCCATGGGCAGTATGCCTGCCCCGCTGAACCCGTACAATGATCCAGGGGCAGGTCGTAGGTGCCTTTTCTCTAGGCCCATTTTATCGAAGGCATCTTTGTATAGCAGGTTCGTGTATGCACCGGTATCCACCATGCATCTCCGCACAATGTGGTTGCTGATTTCCAGGGATGGCACCAAAGGATCGCTGTGGGGATACACCACCCGCCCTGCATCCTCAGGGGTGATGCTCAGCGTCATTCCCTTCGGGCTTCCTGCCCTTTCACCATAGCAGATTTGGTTCCTTAGTTCACGAATCTGCCTCTTCTGACTTCTTCTGCTGGTCTGGCCCTCTGCATCCTCTGATATCACATGGATTACCAGGCGGTTCTGCACCGAACCTTCAGGCTTCTCTGGTGTATCCTTCTGTGTTTTATTCCTTGCTGCGTAGTTGGCCAGCCAGCCATTCCTGATTAGTTTCTCGATTTCATCCTTCAGGTGGCAGCACTCCTCAGTGGTATGGCCTACACAGTCATGGAAGGTACAGAACTTCTTGGGGCCCCTCTTTGGGCTGCGTGGTTTGCTTGGGCGGTTCCACTTAGCAGTCTCCTTTTCCAGTTCGAAAATTTCTGCCCTGGATTTGTTGAGGGCCGTGTAGCTGTCGAACCTGGGCTGGTAGACCGTGCGCTCCTTCTTGGGGGTATCCCCTTCCTCGACTCTCTGTTTTCCGGGTTCATTTCTGCCACGTCCACCCTGCGGTCCCCCCTGCTGCCTGGTAGGGCCTGCGGGGGTATCCGGCAGGCTGTGGAAGTCCTCTTGTAGCATAAACCCCTCTGCGATTTTCCTCGCTTTGGCCAGAGTTTCCGGCTGAGCCCTGATCAGCTGGTTCTTCATTTCCCCAGGGAGCAGTGAGTTAGTCAATGCGTACGTCCCTGTTGCATCGTCTATCTCTTTGACCTGCTGGAAGGACAAGTCGAACCTCTTCAGGTACTCCTTGACAGATTCACCCTTCTTCTGCCTGAGGGTCATTAGGTCGAACCGAGTAAGACGGCGCCTCTTGTTCCCCGCATACTGGTCAAGGAAGGCCTCTGCCAACTCGATGAAGAAATATATTGACTCTTGCGGCAGATCCCTGAACCAACCCTGGGCTAGGCAGACCAAGGTGGTCGGGAAAATTTTGCACCACACCGCGTCGTCGGCGTCATACATGCCCATATGACTCTCGTACGCCGCCAAGTGATCCTCCGGATCAATCGTACCATCAAACTTAACTGAGGGCATTTTAATCTTTGGGATAGGATATGCCTATACCTCAGGGTGAAGCGGGGTCTTGGTTGGCCTGCCCACCATTCTCGCCCTGCTCGTGCCCGAGTAGTGACTGTGGTCGTCCTTTCTGTCAGGGGTCGGTCTCCTACTTTCAGGGGAGCGGTACCTAGGCGGGCGCCTGCTTATCGCTTCGTCGTCCTTGGGAGGGGAGTGATACCGTGAGCGCTTCTTCTGAGTAGGCTCAAGGTTATCACCCTGACGGTGCCTGGACTTCAGAGGCTGACCATTGTTAAGCCTGGACTGCAGGCTCTGAGACAGTCCTGGCGCAGGCTTTAATTCCTCAACCGGTGTCAGCCTGGAGAACACATCTCCCTGTTTCTCCCCCAGGCGCTTGGACACTGGCTCCTTGTGCCTCATGCGATTTCTCAGGTCTAGGGATAAACCCCTTCTTTCGCGAGCGGCAGTGGATTCTGTAGTATGAATGGAGAATGCTTCTTCAGGGCCAGCGACCTCTTGTTGTGCAGGCGGTTCCTGACGGGCTTCTGTGATCCGCTTTTGCACTTGCGCATACGCCTAAGCTGTCTTCCTGGCCTTTCTCTGAACGTTTCTGACGGCGGTTCGCTTTGTGCCCCCGGTTCCTTCTCCACTTTAAAAGTGGAGCAACCTGGGGGTCGTGGCGACCCTGCCTACCAGATCATCCGGAGTGAATTCCTGATTCAACATTGCTGAGAAGAATGCCGCGGTCTGCGCCATCTAGGCAGGGGTGAGGTTTAGAGTTTGCCCCGGATGCGCCCCCTGCCCTGTCATGGCAGCTACCCCTTGACCCGGTGCTCCCTGGAGACTGGCTCGCCTCACGCCTGGAATCGTGGCGGCGGGGGTTACCTCCAGCGGCATGCCATAACGGGGAGCATTGGGTGGATTTGCCACAGAGCTGGTGTCAAAATTTCAGGCATGTTTGATTGTAATTTGTTTGGGTAATTTTGTGTTTGGGAATGGTTGATTTTGTGGGTAATTTCGCGGGTACAACCGATTTCTTCCCCACAGACGGCGCCAAATTGTTCCGGTCAAGGAAACAATCAACCCGACTTAGGATTCGGGTCGTGTAATCGGAATGTTGATGAGCTATGGATCGTCCGATCTCCTTTAGTCTCTCCTTTCTCCCTCTCCTACGATCAGACCTTCCCGGCGAAGCGAGTCTGCTCCCTGCACAATGAACGCACAGGGCCCCGGAGGTTGTCCGAGGGAACCCTCTCCGATGCCTAAGTCATTCTGTGAAATGCCTTGATGAACCTAGTTCGAGAGGAGCTAGGTGGCGTGTTTTAGGAGTCAGAGTCTAGAGAGAGAAAATCCAACCTCTCTCAAGTGGGAAATGGGTGAGTATTTATACCTTCCCACAAGATAGAGAGGAGGAGAGGGGGAAAGAGCGGGAGAATGGGTGGTCAGCAGAGTGACACGTGGATCTGTTTCATCCACCCATTCTCTTTTACCTTAGGCAGAATGACGGAGGGACCCCTGGCGGCCCCTGGCCCTGCCTTTCAAGGGGAAGACCCCCTGAAAGCAAACGAGCAGGGGAGGACGAAGCTGTTTCCTTGGATTTTTTGGGTGATTTCACCTTAGTGGCCTTATGACAGGCTATCTTGCTCTTCAGGGTCGGGTTGTCTGCGGGCCTAATTGGCAGGCGACCTGTTGCAGGTGACCGACCCCCATCAGGTTCGATGCATCTCCATTAATACCGAGCCGACACATCTTAAGCAGAATACCAGGTAAGCTATACCACGAGAATGACTAATATCCGTATTATCACGTTAAAAGTGATTTGCTAATACGTATAATACTAGTACTCTCTACTCTCCTACATGCATCTTTTCATGGCCTACTTGTCACGTGAAATCGCATGCAAAGAATGTAAATACAACTACTTTGACGACAAAAACTTACTTGTCTTTAAACAACCGACATAGCAAAAGGTTTAGGGTTAAAACAACGGATGTTACACTATTTCCACCACAACAAAAGAACTAGGATATCAGCCCACCGATTAATTAGTAGAGGCCGCTATAGTGCGGGCGGGATTGGGTGTTGACATCTATCAGATGTTGGCTTCCAAATAAGTACCCTCACCCCTTACTCAGAATCGACGGTTTCCGGATGTCCGAAACCATTGGCAATGAGAGTCATTCCAGGCATGGAGTGCTTAAGGGTACAAGTCTTTATCTTTAGGTCCCATACCACTCAACTTTGAGCCGACAA
The DNA here is from genome assembly GCA_958450325.1 of Agrostemma githago. Lineage (NCBI taxonomy): Eukaryota > Viridiplantae > Streptophyta > Magnoliopsida > Caryophyllales > Caryophyllaceae > Agrostemma > Agrostemma githago. The sequence goes on from OY288256.1 coordinate 31,625,660, forward strand.
GGGATCAAAGTTGACTTGAACGGTTTCCGAGTCCCCATAATTGACTCGGTGGCGACTCCACAAATCAGCAACAACTTCAGTTCACTAAAAAGGTCGCCTTACCAAATAAAATGGCCTTTAAACATTTAGAACCACGACTCGATAGATTCCCAAATGGAAACATGGGTGCCCACACCCGTCTAGTACAAGTCCGGATCGTCATCCAAATCGAGGTCCAACACTTCGCCCCGTACGCGAGATCGGGCCGGCCCCCGGCAGAGAGGGGGCCGCGTGGGTGGCCGCCGCCACACGTTGAAAAACCGGGTCGGTACCGCGCGGGCGCACGTGGGGCGCCGGGCGGTGCGGACGGTCGTCCACAGGTAGTTGCAAAGACAGACACAATATCTAGTGAGACGCATCGTAAATGATTCATTTCATGAAAATCAAACTCCTCTTCTAAAGAGATTTTTGGCAGACCCTTTGCCAAACAATCTAGTTCAAGGCGCTTCAAGCGCCAAAGATCGGTGCACCTTGTGTATATGTCCTTTTCGGCAGACGTGAAATCGTTGATGTAGATATCAAATATGTTAATGAGATCACTAACGGCAGCTCTTGCCGCTGTACTGCATGACTCTTCATAGGTCAAGGCAGGAGTCCCTATGTAAGTATATGTTTCAGGATAATAGTCACTCCTAAGGGTTACAGAAGCAATGTTCTCTCCAGCATTGACTATGACATATTCTGGCTCCGAATATTTTAAACATTCGGTGATCTGAGCTAGCAACGGCTGAAAAGGGATTGCAATCTGTATGACCGGAAGAGCCATCAGTCTGTGCATTAGGTCCTATACAGAATCAGATGCAGTAAGTAAAGCAGTAGTCTCACGATGGTGATAAACTACACAAGTGACTACGCTAGAATGCACCGGTGTTGCAAAAACTGCAGCACCAATGTAATCATTATAGGTAGCTACGAAGTGACATGTAATTTATGTTGCAGATAGAAAATTCTAAATGGCTCACTCGACACAAAATAGACTAAACCCTCCTCCCTAACATTGCATTTAGCAAGGCCAGATAGAACAAAGAAAAAATAAACAGGCTGAATCTGAGATCTAGCACTGCAAAAACAGCTGCACCGCTAAAGTAATGCCAATATCTTGCCATCCAGAACCACCAAATCACAGGGCAGTCCTACCAAATAGTTCACATGCACATAACAAGTCCCGTAGCAGTATTAACTGAAAGGTGATCTACATAACTTCGAACACCCAGGAATTATCCTACAAGAAACAATCTCATAGAGTACTACACAAATCTCGTAACACTTCAAGCACAAATACAGAACGCAAATATGTGCATACACAATGAAACAGTTGATGTGGGATTATATAAACCACTAATATAAGCACGTAGCAGCTAGATAAAGTTGAAAGAAGGCCAAGAATCTGTAATACAGAAAACATGTCAAAGTTAGCAGAAGACACCTCTTAGTTTGATGATTGTTCAGGAAGAAGTTGCTGTTGGCTGTGTGAGCATATCCCTAACAGTTAGGCAAGAAAGTAAATTTGTGTGAGCAGAGTAATTGTTACAGATATTGTTATATATAGAGAAGGACGCTGAATTATGCCATCACCTGGAAAAATGTATAGGCAGAATTTTGGAGGTGTGGCACGTCAAGTGGGCAGCTAGCTTGGCGCCATATTTGTGGATCAAGTGGGATCCCAAACTAAGTGTCTATTTTGAGTCCAAAAGGTGGAATACTGCAAGGGCCAATTAGATCGACTATTCTAATTAGCACCTGTCCTGAGTCCAAACGATTCTAGAGTGGGGCGAACGGTCAATTTGTGTACTTATCTTATTCGGTTTCAAATTATAGCGTAAGGAGACGTAAACGACACGGAGAGTATGAAGGCACGCGTATATCCTAGCAATGCAAACTTGGAAGTAGACTATGGTTTAAAAGCACAATGGTCTATTACATTTTATGGTACTCATTTTTCTAAGGTGGTAGCATACTTGTCCATATATACGCACGCCATATTTTTTACACAAAGCTAAAGGATCGAATGCTACGTCAAACACGTACAAGATATACTTTCAGAATGTATTGGCTGCAATCACATGTTTATATATTAGGATAACTAATCTAGTACTGAATGTTAAGGTTTCAGCTATAGGCAATCAAATATGGAGTTGTGTATTTCCAAGTCTAGTCATTATTGAGAAGACCCACTACCATGTGAAAGATTGCAGAGAGTAGGGAAACATCCAACAGAAATGACAGGGTCAATTCAATATAAAAAAAAAATTAGCTCAAAGCCTCAAATCATAGGCCTGAACCGGAAAATGAAGAAAATAATTAGAGTAATAAGTCCTGTCTGACACGATGTATAGCAGATTAGACCATGTACCTACATTGTTTGATTATTTTTTTTTATCTCCTTTTTTTTTTGCTTGTGTCTTTCTAACACTGACTTTATATATTTGGTGATAATATCTGTGTGACTTAATTTTTCCGTTTCACTTCGAGTTCTTATTCTGTATAGCTACGTTACTTAGCGAACGAGAGAGCACGCGCTCGTATGTGCTTTGTATGTTTTAGGAAGAACATCTACGTACTCTGATCAAATTATGCGTTAGCAACATTCCGCTATCTAAGCAAACCAGCGAACATTCTGAGAAGCCGAAGAATGTTTCACAAATACAGGGAGAAAAGCCAAGTAGCTACAGATTAGGATTCCAAGCACAACAGCCCGTCTAAATTCAGACTTTGGCATAGCACATGCCCGCTATATAAACGTTCAGCAATCAACTGCACAGCAAATACACCACAGAAAAAACTACAGCTCGGTAGCAAATATCGCGTCTATATGATAGTAGTGTTCGTAATCAACATAACAAATGTAGTCATTTGTTACGGATTCAGTACGGAGTATAAGATTACGCACACACGAAATGGCACGAGAATGCAGAATAGGCATGTCCATATGTCTTACACAACCAAACATCTAATGCAGCGAAAGGTAGTACTTGCACAGTAGGATAATCAAACAAAGGCCCTCGCCTGCTGGTTCACAGTGAACTAAAAAGAACTTGTCGCACGACAAAAATACCAGTCATTGCAAATACGAAAATGTAGGTGGGTAGACACCATATCCTACATTCAACAACAATGTTTTGATCAAACATACATGGGAGAAGAGCAGTTGCAGCAACCAAATCCATCGTGAACACACCTGCGACTACCAACTAAAAGTTCCCCTATATATTCTACGCACGACTGCTCTCAGACCCACGAGTGCGTGGGACGCGGTAAAAGACATGTTGTTGCCCTCCCTGACAAACAACAACGTTCCTAGGAACAGCAAAATCTCCACCTGAACTTTCCAGACCAATCCCAGTCTTGGGAGTGATTGTCGGTGCATCTAGGGCTGCATCCTCGGACATACCGTCGCCTGACTCTATCAGCAAGCCCGAATAACCAGGCACACCTAGGATACCAGTAATTCGTCCCTTTATTGTCATATAACTTTCTCGCTCGAGATCACAGACAAGAGCAGCAAACTGTGCATCGCGTGAGTTGTAATTGACATTGATGATTTCAAGATTGTAAAGTGACAACCTTCTTAGCTAGCTCACATTTTGCATATGCGGCAGTATTACAGGTTGAACCGATGAACACCTCTCTTCGCTGACTACTGTTAGGAACTTGGACTCCAATCCACGATGTATAGCTACCGGCACAGTGCCGCACAGTCTCAAGCGGTGTAGCCTGTATCGTGACAGTCCGGAAAATCTTCCGCAGAAGGGGCATATAATTAAGGAAGACATGTTTGTCGTATGTGGGGCTACCGGGTACATCTTCCTCTAGTGCATACCTGTATCTCCCTTTGATAATGTCTTCCAACCCTGTGCGCTTGAGCCGGTATAGTCGACCACAGCGCTTCACTTGTCTCTGTCTCTCAAAGGTTAAGTCTTCGACGATAACATTAAACATCATGATAATGCTATGGACAGCCTTCCGTGCAGCAACATCGCACGACTCTGCAACAGAAGCAGCATGTCCTCCGACATATGACAGGACAAGCGTGCCAGAATTTGGCCTCACCAACACATACGCACTATTCCTGGATATGTCCAGTATACGGTAATCAGGAGCTGGCCACTGTAATATCTCAACTATGCGTCCCAGAAGCGGACAATACGGAATGGTGATTGTAGTAGAAGCTGCATCCAGCACCTGAATGTCAAACACACATCATCTTGGCACTAGGATATCTTGATTTACATAACCTAATATTTGGATATTGATCTACAGCGAGCATCAGAAGTCAGAAAGTATGGTGTTACCAACTTAACACCATGATACAGTTGACTAAATACTAATGAAACAATGTCATACGTCGGAAGTAGGATAGAGTCCTGTGGTAGAATGAGCATAAACCAAAAGCCACAATGACAAGGGCAATATTTGTGAAGGATAAAGCAGTACGGGTAAGCTAGTCAATCTATCGCATGCAAGCCCTGTGTAACATAGCACTAACACGAGATTCACACATAGTCCAGCTAGCAAAACACCAACACAAACCTGAAAACTACAGCTACCAGTGAAGGTTAAGCTTAGTAGATTGCAACATACGATACATTCATCTGCCAAATGATCACCTAAGGCTAGAGTCGAAAGAATTAGTTGCTGCCTACAATTGTATCGGTCAACAGACAACATAACGGAAAAGAATACATGATTGTATTTTGTGGGACTAAATGCTACCCAATCTCTCACTCTTACTTGTGTAATATAGTATAATATATAATAATGACTATCGAGGAAGTACTTATGTCCAACTTTCAGACTGCTCTTAGCGTATAACACATTGTCCACTACTCCCGTGCTCAAGGACACGCTGATTATCTAGGCAACAAAATACATAAAGTCGACAAAACTTGCTGTCCCTAGAAGCATACAACAAATTGGCTCAAAGAAATGCTTCAAGGGTAAAATATTATTGATAATACCTGAGAAGCTGGACTCGAATGGTGGAGCAGCTGTAAAGCCATTCTAACCTAAAGTTGTTTAAGTAATTTTGTTAGACGTTAGATTGGCACCCGCTCACAACTCTGCGAGCAATAGTCCTAAAAATCTTGACAGGACAAATGATAGTGTGGGGTACTGTCTTAGGTTGTATGATGATGGAAAGTACCGATGCAAGTTGTGCACTGGTAGGTACAGAATAGCCAGTAAGCATCAACGGCAGGCAATTACATCCATCCCGTCTAGAACACAGGTTGCAGTACTCTATCTGCTGTGTCTGTAAAGCAAACGTGATAGCATGTCAATTCACAACCTAGTACATCGGATATTTAAACGGGTGTGTAACTGAAAGTTTGATATAATGACCTCAACTTGTTTATACTTCACTGTGTCTTGTTGATTATCCAGCCACGGGTACTGAAACTGTGTTCAATATCTCAATACTTTTTTTGTTACAAAAAAAATGAAAGCAACGACGGTATTAGTAGTATGTAAGATTATGTATTTAAATAATTTTGTGGACGTAGACATTAGTCCATAGATGTCTAGTTTACTTGCCTAGAATCGTCATTACATGGTTTCGTGTAAGTCAAATCGTTACATCCCGTATTAGCACGTTACCAATGACATAACTAACGATAAACAAGCGTCAGCGCACGTGCATTAAAGAATTACGTATAAATGAGCGAGGATCTAACGAATGCATAATAGAGGTAAATACCTACATCATAGGTACTTGCACATTTATTATAGGATAAAGCATGGCTCCAGGATGTAACCTTTTTATGCTTAGGGAATAGCAATATGTATAAATGTGTATAATAGGTGGCAAGAGAGAGCTTACCTTAGAATCACCTATAAACAATCTAATACTCCCTCCGTTTCTATGATTTCTTCCACCTTAAAAATGGCACATTTCTTAAGAAAAACAATAAAATAAGTAAAAGTAGAGAGGGAGTAAAGTAAATGGGCCACCTAGGTAAGAGAGAAGTGTGATAGAAAAAAGGAAAGTGGAAGAAATCAAAGAAATGGTTGAAAAAGGAAATGTGGAAGATATCAAAGAAAAAGAGGGAGTAGTGGATTAGTGTAGACCTAACGAACTATAGTAATTCGTGGCATTAGAAATACAGTATACAGCTATAAATACCTTCAAACTAAACATCGGGGGTACCATGTGTAGCTCCGATTTGTATGAAATCATGTGGGTTGGGACCATGCAAGTAATTTGTACATGCAATTTGGTAATGCAGTGGCATGCACATGAGCGGGGTTTTATATTCCATTTTACGTGTTATGTTTGCATAAATAACTAAGGGTCAAGGAAGAGCGTAGTAGACATTGATGCAAAGGTAAAAGAACCGACGTTCACACAAGGGATAACGTGCTAATAAACTATTACTAAGTATGAATTCAAGAAAGATTCAGCGCTCTAAAAGACAGACCTATAAATTAATAAACAGAGCGAAAGATGAGGAGTCCATTATTCACCAAACTTTTTGGGAGCACGTTATCATTCATACAAACAATAATAAACAAGTGTCCGCGCACGTACATAGAACAGTCGTGTATAAACGACTGAGCATGGAACGACAAAGTGCATAATAGAGGTAGATAGTTACATCATAGGTATATGCACATTCATGATAGAGTACAGCATGTCCACCACATGTCATATCTTGATGAAACTTTATCTAATATTTTGAATTTCTAGATGAAAGCCATAATTACCTAGAAAATATAAATACATATAGTGCTTGTAATAGGTTTGAAGGAAGCCTAAACTATAGTCATATATAGAGGACATTGGGTTCCTTTATTGTAATCTACCATGGCCTAGTATAGTCACACAAACGACTTCAGTAATATGTTGTATTAGAAGTGAAACACATACAACACGCAGCTATAAACACGTGAGAACCAAACATTCACTCTACCGTGCATACCTCCGATTCCGTGAACCCATATGTGTCGGGACCATACGAATGACTTGCATTGTCTAGTCAGTCTTCTAGTGGGACGTACAAGAATGAGGTATCATATTCCACCATGCATGCTCTCGTCGCACAAGCAATTTAAAGGCAAGGGAAAACATAGTAAACATTCATGTAAAAGCAGACGAACCTACATCCATGCAACGGAAACCGTGATACCACGTTATCATTACTTCAATAGCTATGAAAATTATGGAGTTGAATAACACAAACATAGAAATTAGCAGATGTACCGGAAGAGGACAAGTTGTTACCCCATTACCCAACTGTTAGTGAACGATACGCAAAGCACATATCTACGTGCGGTACTGTCAACGTCACAGTTAAAAGCAAGTAGTACTGCAGCACATCGCGAAGCTGCCAAAAGTAGTCAGTGTGTGCTATAAGTGAACTAATTGCATAGCACGCCACTGTTACATTCCCAAACTAACGGGTTACCATGTGGCATGCACAGCAGCAGTGTAAAGCCATCCTACGCTGTTGAAGTCACTACGGTTCCCCAGTGGTATGGACTCTAACGTAACGGTATAAGCACCGCCACATCCATATGGTACCTGCTGCTTTTACTCAGTGTTTCACCAGTAACCTTTGACTATAGAATTCACGCAAAAAAACTCAATGTTTTCATTCAGCGATGCCCTATGGAATAGGTTCTTTCTGTATACAGTCATACCACTTACGATGCTACCAAATCCTACACTTGAGTTCACATAACAACAACAGTCAACATCAAAACATTACCCGCAGCCCTTAGTCTGCGTAGAAATCTGGGTCCAATTGTATCAAAGTTCCCCCTCAGGTCAATGTTGTGAGAAACTTGAGCAGCATTGACTGCAGCAATTACACTGTGCCGTATAGACGATGCCACTGAGGCAAAACCTGGCATCCGGACTAAGTACTTGAGATCTTCACGCGTAGCAACCCACAGGTTCGGCCCATCTCTCTGATCCTCAAGCTCGTACAAGGTATCCTTCCCCTTACCCATGCCATCAAACATTTACTATGATGGTAAGGATTTGCCGCGTCCCAACCGATCAAAAAATAAAACCGGCTACTCCTAACGGTAGTTAGGGTAATCCGGGATCGTGTCCACGGAGACGGTGGGGCAAAGGTTTAGACTATGTCTACCTAAAACGAGACTATGCTACCGAAACAAACACAAAGAGGGCGATAATTGACAAAGTATGATGGGAGAAGATGAGGAAAAAGGAATAACAATGAACAATGAAACAAACTATGATGACTATGATTGGAACTAAGTGAATTGGCTAAAACAACTAAACAATGATACTAGTGAAATGATGACTAACTAAAAGGATGAAATCAAATAAGGAATGAAGTGGGGTAGGTCGGGTTCATAAGTGTAGATGGTTAATTGGGTTGCCAAGGGTATAGGTGTCTCCTAGTTGCTAGAGTCGGTCCGGGCTCTCGCTACGTAGACCGATGTCAAGGTGGGTCCGGGCTCTCTCTACGTAGACCCTAGTCCGCACTCTCGTGACTACGACTATTCTCAACATGACCACAAGATAGACAAACAATGAGGAGATGAGTACAAGTATGGGGAGCATGGCCACTACTACTCATACAAGCAAATTAACAAACACATAGAGTACCCACAATGTGACTAACAACAAGGATTCACCCTTTTCCCTTAATCAACCCTAATCATCCATAATCTACCCCTAATCCCCCTACTAACCCCACAAGAAGACTACTCACTCATTGTGATACTAACAATAACAAAATCAAAAAGATACAAACCAAACATCCAAACATTCAGTATAAACAAACAATAACTATCACACTAATTAAAGGTTGAAACTTGAATAAATAACAAAGAACAAGAGTAGAGAAGATTATACCGACACTAAGATGATGAAAAGATGCAATCTTGTATAAATAAGAACCCAAATAAACCCCAAGGATGTCAAGCTTGGAGAATTCTTCAAGAACTTCTTAATACAAGAACTAATTACAACTTGATTAAACTAAGGATTAACAAAGATTAAAGGAAGATTAATCTAATGAAGGAACACTAAATCTAGGGTTTATATGCTTAATGGAGGCTTAAAAGAGTTTAGGGTATGATCAGATATGTTAACAATACAAGAGGGAAGTATATATATATGGGTACAAGAATGAAGGAGAAGAAAGAAAGTGATGCGCGGCTGCCTTTGCTCCTTCCCGCCCGGGACGAGATGGTCTCGCCCGGGACGAGATGGTACCGACCGGGATGAGTCCTTCTCGGCCGGGACGGGCTCCTCACAGTAGCACCTCTAAATGTGCACCCCATCCCAGACGGGATGAGGCCTTCCCGACCGGGATGGGTTCTGTAGGCCTCCCTTAAGAGCTTTTTGGTCCTTCCTTGCCTCTCATGGGTTTCTCCTCAATTCTCGGGACTCGGGATCGGGTCTCAGAAGCTCGGGATTGGGTCCCAAGCTCTCGGGGTCGATTCCAAGGCCTCGAGTCATCGTTCCTTTATCTCGTTGGCTCCGAAATGTGTATGTATCGAGTCGGAATCCCTCCAACTCTTCCAAATCGGTCTCGCGAACCTAAAACGAACTAAAGGAAGCATAAGAAGCCCATAAATCGCTCCCAAGGAGCGATTCCACAAGGAAATGGGACCAAAACATAGTGAAAAAGGCACTACAAACTACACTTATCAACTCCCCCACACTTAACCCTTACTCGCCCTCGAGTAAGCACATACTAAATACTAAACTAGCCGAGTGGGTATTAGCACACCCTACGCCCTTTCAACTAACGCGAGTGCACTTTGAGGAAAAGTGCATTCCGCAAGGCAAGTCGGGTCTTGAGACAAAACCGTGGATGCAACCGGACACAACAACACATAAACAAACAAACACACAAACAAACAAATAATCGGTTGGACCCAAAAGAAAACAAATACCGCTTCCCTCTAAAAGCGGTGAAAAGACACCGGTTTAGGACTCAAGGCAAGTGATTACGTTCCCAAGCTAGCAATACAAGCCAAGGTGAACTAAACCCTAATAGTATGACGATAAAGCAACAAAAACGTTGGTAACTTACCTCGATTCCTCCTAACTTTCTAAAAACGTACTACGGGACGATCGGCGGAGTGGAAAAGGGATGAACCACGGTGTTAGTCGACACTGTAGGTAAGTGAGACCCTGCCCCCTTTAGCCATGAGCCAAGAGGGTCGTCCCATGTCCAAAATTGCCTAACTAGTCCAAGTAAAAAGGTGGAAGTAAATGCAAAATGAGGGAAGACCGACTAATGTCACTGTCATCCTTCCTAGGGACTCGGTCCTTTGGTAGGCTCTTCACGGCAAAAGTCGAAAAAAGGCTTATTTTGAGATGTTGGGATTATTTTTGTGAGTCAGGTTTTCTTTTGGCATTTTCTCTTTTCTTTTGCATTTTTGCTTTGTTTTGCTATGCCATTCTTTTTCTTCTTTTCTATTTTCTTTTTGGCTTCTGTGCCCTTTTCTTTTTCTTCATTTCTTTTCTTTCTTTCATTTTTCTTTCTTTTCTTTTCTTTGCCCTTTTGGCTTGATTTGGCTTTTTGGCATTCCTTAGTGTAACAAGAAAGAGAGAATTCAACAAATTGCAATTTATTGTGTGGAAGTGTGTAGGAGGTAGGGAAATGGGTGAGTCGGGACGGGCCCTTCCCTTCAAACCCACAAAAAGGGGAGAACTTGGACTAATCAAACGATCCTAAACACGGTCACCTAAGGGACGAGACTCGGTAACCAAGGCCTTTTCACACCGTGGGTGGTCATAATGGTCAAAGGTGCAAATCCCGTAGTAAATCCCTAGTAAGCTAGCAGGACTCAAGGTAAAGGGCCAACGAATTCATTGATTTAGGGTCATTCTACTAGATTAAAGTCCAAGACTCGATTTATACAACTAGGAAGGGCAAGTAAACACTCGCACACTAGCCTCTAAACCGGGTTTTCGAAAACCATTTACACACAAGACACAACCACACACACAAAACAAACACATGACGAAAACAATAAGAAAAAGAGACAAGAAACAACAAAACAAAACAAAATCCCCTATTCACTAAAACAAAAACCAAGGGGCAAAATAGTCATTTCAACTTTCCCGCCTAATTTCAACCCCTCATTACCTAAATTGGGCTTGAAAAAAAAACTGTATTTTTTTTGTCCAGATTTATTACAAGCCCAATTATGCATGTGTAATATCAATCCATACAATATCAAAACTCTTATTTAACTATTACGGAGTAATAGATAAATTCAATTAATTGAAAAATATTAATCATATTTAATATCATAACGTAATTAAATTCAATAATTAGTACTATTATTTTTATTTAAAAATTTGTATTTTTAATATTAATCATGCATGTTAGTATAAAAATTATACTTCGTATAAAATTATTATTATTTTTTCATTATTATTTAGTTTACAATATTAATGTTAATACGGAGTCATTTTTTTAGTTATTATTTTAAATATGATATACTCACATATATACTAATATTGTAATAATAATAATGACACGTTATCAATCCAGTGGGTTGACCCGTTCGACGGGTTTTGATCATAAATTAATGGATCATTCCGAGTTTGGGCCAAACTGGTATTGGGTCAAAATTTTAGGGTCTTACTCTTGAACTTACAAATTAAAATGGGTCGATTTACGAGTCAAGACGAAATTTGACGGGTCTATTTCCAAATTTAAATGTCCGCTTATCTAATCATAATCACTTAAAATTAGAACAAATTAATTCCAAAAAATATCCTACTAAACTTTAAATATACAAAGTTCCATGTAATCTTTTTTAATATAGGTAGGATAATTAATTAAGGCATCCAATATTATTTCTTACTTATATTCTAACTATATTATGTGATATATACGAAATACTCCATATAAATTAGGCGCAATTTGATCTATTCATCAGGTTTACTTTTTATAAAATACTAATTTTATGAACGACATATATATATAAATATATATAAATAGAAGATAAAAGCATGAACAACATCTCTATTTATTAATAAGACTAATTTTATATTTCGTATACAGGTAGCGACTAAATTTTTACTAATTTCATTCTAATAGAATGTTACCCCATACAGAAAAATAAATTAATGACAGAATATGTTTTTTTTATTATGGTTTAAAAAAGTAAAGGTTAAAATTTTTGCGAAGAACGAAAACATAAACGGTAGACTGAAACACTAAAGAAAGAAAAATGTAAATTATTGACTTAATCGAAGGGAATATTTTTTGTAAGTAACTAAATTATTTATATATACAAAAACTAATGAAAAAACCGTGCGTAGGCACGGGTTTTGTACTAGTAAACACATGAACAAAACAAACACCACCCCAAACTTCCAAACAAGCCTCCAAATCCACCACAAATTTACAAAGCTCCGCCCGAGCACACAACATCACAATCTCCTCCAAACTCCACAAGAGACAAAGGGGGAAAAGGGATAGAAGATGTTACCGGAGGTCTTGAAAGCTCTCCAAAGCTAACGGTGGTTAGGCAACCTATAAGGAAAGAGGGAGGCAAAACACGCACAACAAAACAAAAATACGATGATAAGTGTAGTTTGTAGTGCCTTTTTCACTATGTTTTGGTCCCAGTTCCTTGTGGAATCGCTCCTTGGGAGCGATTTATGGGCTTCTTATGCTTCCTTTAGTTCGTTTCAGGTTCCCGAGCCCGATTTGGAAGAGTTAGGGCGATTTCGACTCTATACATACACATTTTGGAGCCAACGGAGTAAAGGAACGATGACTCGATACCTTGGAATCGACCCCGAGACCTTGGGACCCAATCCCGAGCCTCCGAGACCCGATCCAGAGTCCCGAGAATCGGCGAGAAACCCATGAGAGGCAAGGAGGGACCAAAGAGCTCTTAAGGGAGGCCTACAAGACCCATCCCGTTCGGGATGAGGTGCGCTTTGAAGGAGGCTGCTGTGAGCCCATCCCGGTCGGGACCATCCTGTCCCGGTCGGGATGACAGGGCCGTCCCGATCGGGATGATCCGTCTTGGTCGGGAATCTACAGAGGCGGCACGGGTCCTTCTATTTCGTGCTCCTTCATTCTTGTACCCATATATATACTCCCCTCTTGTATTAGTAACATATCTTATCATAGTTTAGACTCTCTTAAGCCTCCAAAACCCTAGATTTACTTTCACTCGTTAGTTTTAATCTTCCTTTAATCTTAGTTAATCTTTAGTTAATCCATTGTAATTAGTTCTTGTATTAAGAGGATACTTGAAGAATTCTCCAAGCTTGACAACCTTGGGTTTTATTTGGGTTCTTAATTATACAAGATTGCATCTTTTCATCTCCCTAGTGTTGGTATAATCATCCCTACTCTTAATCTTGTTTATTTAATCTTGTTTGAATCTTTTCATATAGTTATTGTTATTGTTCATTATGGATGTTTGGATATTCATGTTGTTTTCTCTTATTGTAGTTAGTTTGTTCATGATAATGAGTGAGTAGTCTTCTTGTGGGGTTAGTAGGGGGATTAGGGGTAGATTATGGATGATTAGGGTTGATTAAGGGAAAAGGGTGAAACTTTGTTGTTAGTCACATTGTGGGCACTCTATGTGTTTGTTGATATGCTTGTATGAGTTGTAGTGGTCATGCTTCCCATACTTGTGCTCATCTTCTCATTGTTTGTCTATGATGCGGAAATGTTGAGAATAGTTTAGTCGCAAGAGCGCGGACTAGGGTCTAAGTTGCGAGAGCCCGGACCCACCTTGACATCGGTCTAAGTTGCGAGAGCCCAGACCGACTCTAGTAACTAAGAGACACCTATACCCTTGATCACCCCAATTACCCTTCTACTCTTATGAACCCGACCTACCCCACTTCCTTCCATATTAGAGTTCATCATCTTAGTTAGTCATCGTCTACTCTAGTTTATTTATTAGTTCATCATTAGCTTAGTCATACTTCTCCTCCATCATAGTTTTCCATTTTATCGTTTCTTTGTGTTTGTTTGGTAATCTAGTCTCATTCTAGGCCGACCTAGTCTAAGCCTTGCCACACCGTCCTTGTGGATACGATCCCGACTTGCCCTAGCTACCCACTAGGTGTAATCGGTTGTTTTATTGACGGTTAGGGATGTGATGAATCCCTACCATCATACGACATAACGACACAAAAGGAAAATACACAAAAGAAAATCTTTTAAATTTTTGTGAAATTTTTCAAATTTTTAGGGATTTTTAAGATTTTTTCGAAAAACTAAGAAAATAAAACTAACTACGATAGAATATCGCTCCCCCACACTTAAACCGAGCAATGTCCTCATGCTCGATCGTAGTGTGCGGAGAGACAAAAGAAAAAGAAAAGAAACTACGAAAATAAAGCTAAAAATATATAAAAGCTAAAAGTGAAGAAATGGTAGAATGTGTCCGGCCGGGGTGTAGTCAAGTCACCATGGGCCGAGACGAGAAAAAGATATGGATGGGGGAAGAAATAAAAGAAGGAAATAAAAGGAAATGGGAGGGGAGGGCTAGGTGTAATCAAGTCACCTAGCCCGGATTCCGCCTAAATCCGCCTAAATCCTCAAAAAAAGAAAGTGAAAATCTTGTAAAAATTTGGATTTTGAAAATGACTCTCGATGTAGTCACGTCATCGAGAGTCGGGAGCAACCATACTAAGGCCTCGAAGGCCACCAAGACACCATGACTCAAGGGGAAGAGGCAAACAAGAGAAAACAAGCGACAACAGAAGGAAAAGTAAGGATAGTTACCCAAATCAATCGGCTAGTAACTCACTTGCTCCATCGTCTCAATGATCATTATAGGCACGTTGCTTGTCTTCTCGGTTTCCATCTCGCTTCAAACTTGATAAGAACTCACGGTAGAGGTAGTAATGGTGCGAGGGTGGGATTTGATGTGAGAGTCGGTGTAAAGTGGATAGGAAATGAAGTGAGGGTAAGAAAATGAAGTACATGAGGCATATGATAAGGCAAGGATAGTTAGGGAGGTTGGGAGGGGGTATATGATGGTTGGGTGGACTCAAATGTCGAAGAAGAGGCACAAAGAGGGAGTAGGGGACCATCCCGGTCGGGATGGATGGTCCCGGTCGAGATGGATTACTCGTCCCGGTCGGGACGCTCCCTTCCCGGTCGGGACGGACCCCCAGTAAGCACGAGAATGTGTACCTCCATCCCGATCGGGATGGATCTTCTTGACCTTCCACAATCCCAAAAGCTTACTTCAAGCTTCAAAAACCCGATCCTCATGCTTACTATCCAAGCTCTATCTTATCCATTCCTCTCTAGGAATCGTCTTCACTTCATACCTATCAAACAAACTCAAACTCAACATCAAACTCTCTCCCTCGCATCGCTCATCAATCAATCCAAATAACAAGAATGTCACAAAACACAAACTAACTACAAGAAAGAGATATATACAATGAGACGGTTCTTGTGGAACTCCGTCAAACCAAGGTGGTGCTCTCTTCATTCTTTTTCAACAACAATGATAACTAGTTCCATCTCCATCAAGGGCACGAAGGAACAAGCCGAAGGCCCTAGCAAAGTCTTCAATCAAGCTTGTTATATAGGCATCCACATACCAAGGTTCTCCATGACCTTGCATCGACATTCCCGGGGCATCCCGATCTTCCAAGTTCAATGGCTTGAACTTGTACTTTTGATCTTTCGGGATATACCCGAACGTCCACTTGTCCTCATGCGGCCCCAAGGAAGGCTCATCTTGCTCCTTGCTTTTTATCTTGTCATCAAGCCCATGATATGGGCACTCATCCTCCTCCAAATCGGAGTCATCATCCTCAAGTACATAAGAGTACTTCTTCAAGCTTTGTCCCGGCTCACCCTCTAGATCGATGTCTTTCGTGGCTTGGATCATATTGCAAGACTCATCGTTGGTGGGCGAAGTGTTGCCTTGGAGGTCAAACACTAACCTTTCTTCCCCCAATTCGAAGGTGATCCTACCGTTCTTCACGTCGATCATAGCACCGGCGGTGTGTAGAAATGGGCGCCCAAGGATAATAGGAGTGTTGGCATCTTCCGGCATATCGAGCATGATAAGTGTCATTTGTAGTGCCTATTTCGTAGTGTTTTGGTCCCATTTTCCTTGTAGAATCGCTCCTTGGGAGCGGTTTAGGGGCTTCTTATGCTTCCTTTAGTTTGTTTCAGGTTCCCGAGACTGATTTGGAAGAGTTGGAGCGATTCCGACTCTATACATACACATTTTGGAGCCAACGGAGTAAAGGAACGATGACTCGATGCCTTGGAATCGACCCCGAGACCTTGGGACCCAATCCCGAGCCTCTGAGACCCGATCCCGAGTCCCGAGAATCGATGGGAAGCCCATGAGAGGCAAGGAGGGACCAAAAAGTTCATAAGGGAGGCCTACAAGACCCATCCCGATCGGGAAGGCCTCATCCCGTTCGGGATGGGGTGCACAAATGAGAGGGTTGCTGACCTGGGCCCGTCCCGGTCGGGACCAACCCGTCCCGGTCAGGACCATGTCGTCCCGGTCGGGATGACCCCGTCTCGGTCGGGACGGGGGTGCTGCAGCTCCGCTTTGTTTTGTTTCTTCTCCCTTCCACTTGTAACCCTATATATACACTTCCCTTGTTATGTAAAGCATATGCACTTGATTAGAGACAAAAACCTAGACTACTTTAGGTTAGATTAGATTAGATTAGTGTAGATTAGTCGGTAATTAGTAGTTAATCGTAGATTAGCCTTGTATTAAGGGAATTCTTCAAGATCTTCACCAAGCTTGACAACCTTGGATGTTTGTTTTGGGTTTTCTTCATTAATGCAAGTTTTGTTCTTTCTTCTTCACTAGTTTGGTACAATCCTCTCCCTTTTCTTCTTAATCTTTATTTATGTTATTCAAGTTTCAATCTTTGATTGTAGTTAATAGTTTTCACTAGTTTGTTTTTGTTTGTTTAGTTTCTTATGATGATTCTCCTTGTTAGTGTTAGATGTAGTATAATTATGTTTGAGTAGTGTTCTTGCTAGGGTTAGTAAGGTGATTAGGGTGTTAATTGGGTGATTAAGGGATTGTTGGAGATTGTTGGTGGAAGATTTGGGTTTCCTCTTGTTTGGTGCACATCACATGTTTGATGAAATGCTTGATTGACTAGTAGTTGCAAATACTTGTTTTTCTTGCCTTTCTCTTGTGGGTGTTAGTTTGTTTTTGGGTTCGGTTCCCTCACTAAGTTGCGAGATCCCGGTGAGGACGACCCCTAGGTCGGTCTAAGTAGCGAGAGCCCGGATTTGACCTAGGCCACTATAGCATGTTAGAACCCCGTTTGTCATGTGTGTCACCGAGATGGGTTATAGGATGAACCTCTAGGAGGGTCTAAATTGCGAGAGCCCGGACCAACCTAGATTACCCTACTACCTCCTTCACTCTAGTTCTCCCTTGACCATTCTGTTACCCCTTTGACCCCGACCTAATCCTAGCCCGTTCTCCTTAGTTGTTCCTCTTAGTCAGAGTCTAGTCTTCTCCCTTTCTATCATTTTCTAGTTTAGCTCGTCGACTTAGTCTCGTATTTAGGCGACCTTGGTCTAGACTTTACATTACCGTCCCCGTGGATTCGACCCGACTTGCCCTATCTACCGTAGGAATAGCCGGTTATATTATTGACGGTTGGGATTCCACGACAAATCCCTCCCATCAGAGCACGATGAAATCAACCGGAATGAAGTACTTCCCGATTCGCACCGGCACGTCCTCTAACATCCCTAATGGTCGGTTGAATGATTTATCGGCCATTTGGAGTGTAATGGACGTACACTTAAGCTCCTTCATCCCTAATCTCTCACAAATGGTGTAGGGAATAATGCTCACACTCGCACCCAAATCACACATAGCTCTTTCGATCTTGTAATTGCCAATGGTGCATGGGATAGAGAAGCTACCCGGATCCTTCAACTTTGGAAGCGTGGAACCTTGAATAAGCTCGCTCACCACCCTTGTGAACGCTATTGTCTCTTCCTTGTCGATGGATCTCTTCCTAGCTAGGATACCCCGCATGAATTTTCCATATGCCGGGACTTGGGTGAGTAACTCGGTGAATGGGACATTAACATCCAATTGCTTCACAATGTTAAGGAACTTGTCAAATTGGACATCCACCTTAGTCTTCACTTGACACTTTCCCTTTACCCTTGTCTTGTTCTTGAAGTGGGGAGGGCTTGTCTTCAATGGGTTTTTCGATCTCCCAAAGAACTTGCTCCTCCATTGGATTATCAAAGCTTGAGCTTTCTTGAATTGGAGATGTCATTTTCTTTGTCGGTTCTTGCATTGGCTCTTGCTCACTAGGGAATGGAGGGGGGTCATAAGATGTACCTCTCCTTGTGGTGATAGCATTTACATGCTCAAATGTTGGTGTTTCACCTTGAGAAGGTAGTTGCCCCTTTTGTCTCCCCGAAGCAAGTTGAGATACTTGAGTTTCAAGCATCTTCATACGGGCATCTCTTACCGCGTTTTCCCCTTGAATATAAGCAAAGAGCTCTTGATGGGTTTTTGACATCTCCATTTGACTCTTTTGCATATCCGTCATAGTCTTTTGAATGTCGAATTCCCGAGGTGGAGATGACGGGTTATGCGGAGTATCGGTGATGGCGAGAGGAATGCCATAATGAGTAGGAGACCGGCTCCTAGGCTTGCTTTGTTGTTGAATACCTTGTGTAGCTTGTTGTTGACGGGTTCCCTTGGAACCCATGAGAATTGCCTTGATTAAGGCCTTGGTTGTGGTTTTGTTGTCCTTGAAAGTTTTGGTTTCCTTGGAAACCTCCTTGATTGAAGTTCCCTTGTTGGAACCCTTGATTGTTGTTGTGGAAGGTACCTTGGTTATTTTGCTTGAAGTTGTTGAAGGGTCTTGGATTACCCACATAACCTTGATAACCTTGATTGTTGTCCCTTAAGGGAGGTGGGACATAGGGACGAGGTTGCATAGCTTGTTGTTGAGGGACTTGATTGGAAGCTTGGTATTGATTAGAGTAGGAGGCACCTTGCTTGAACGCTTGAAATGCGTTCACTTGCTCAATACTTCCCCGACAATGCATAGGATCATGACCAACGATTCCACAAGTATCACACATCCCAAAATAAGGCATAGGAGGTGCAAATCCCAAAGCATTCCCTTCTTGAATCGGTTGATGGTGGGAGGAACTAGTGCCTTGGACTTGGTTAAGGTGGCTTTGGAGCTTCTTGTCAATAGTCTCCATGTGTGTTTTCAATTGAGCTCCAAGGTCAATGCTTAATTTAGTGATAGCATCGACCTCATGCATACCTCCTCGATGTGCCTTCCTAGGCCTAGAGTATTGCGAATTATGCACCGCCATCTCTTCGATTCTCGCCCAAGTTTGGTCGTCATCGACCTCGGTGAACCTACCATTGGAGCCCATATTAAGTATAGCTCTCGAGTCCTCATAAAGACCATTCCAAAATTGTTTAACCAAGAACCATTGTGAGAGTCCATGGTGGGGGCACGATCTCACCAAAGATTTAAACCGCTCCCAAGCTTCATAAAGGCTCTCTTCATTCCTTTGTTGGAAACCGGTGATGGAGGCCCTAAGCAAATTAGTCTTCTCCGGAGGGTAAAATTTTTGGTAGAACGCCAAGGCAAGCTTCTTCCAAGTGTCGATACCCATGGTTGCCCTATCGAGACTCTTGATCCATTGCTTCGCTTTTCCAATAAGAGAGAACGGGAAAAGTACCCAACGAATTTGATCTTGAGTAACCCCGGTTTGAGATATAGCGTCACAATAATTGGAGAAGGTCTCCATGTGTTGGAGCGGGTCTTCGGTGGGAAAACCACTAAATGGGCTCCTCTCCACAAGTTGGATGAATTGAGTCTTTGCCACAAAATTCCCGGTATAGGCTTCCGGTAATGCACTCGGTCCCGGCAAGACATCTTCCGTAAAAGTGGAGTGAGATGAAAACTTCGGCATAATTGGATATAAGGGAGAAGATGGTGGTGTAGACGGTGTTGATGTAGATGAAGAGGGGGAACTGGGAGAAGAATTACAGAAGGGATTGATGAAGGTCCCTCCGGCCGTCTCTCGAGGTGACTCGCTAAAGTCGGATCCTTGAGCTTGCTCTTGATGGATATTGCTATTACCCGGTTGAGAGTGTCTAACCCGATCAATTGTCCGTTGGCGAAAGGCTCTAAAGAGTCTCTCCGGCTCTGGATTGAAGAGAAAGAAATCGTCTCCCCTCCTAGGCATACACTACACACTAGAACAAACGTGATAACACCTAGTGCTTTATGGGCACTAGGCAACGACAATAAACAAGCACAACTAGAGACAAAGAGAAAAGAAAGAAATAAAACTAAGGAAACAAGAAAAATCTAGAAAATATGCACAAGAGATGATAGAAGAGCACAAAGAAGGGTAACTAAGTCTAGCTATAAGCAAACTAAGTCTAAACAATGCACCGTCCCCGGCTACGGCGCCAAATTGATGGTAAGGATTTGCCGCGTCTCAACCGATCAATAAATAAAACCGGCTACTCCTAACGGTAGTTAGGGTAAGTCGGGATCGTGTCCACGGAGACGGTGTGGCAAAGGTTTAGACTATGTCTACCTAAAACGAGACTATGCTACCGAAACAAACACAAAGAAGGCGATAATTGACAAAGTATGATGGGAGAAGATGAGGAAAAAGGAATAACAATGAACAATGAAACAAACTATGATGACTATGATTGGAACTAAGTGAATTGGCTAAAACAACTAAACAATGATACTAGTGAAATGATGACTAACTAAAAGGATGAAATCAAATAAGGAAGGAAGTGGGGTAGGTCGAGTTCATAAGTGTAGATGGTTAATTGGGTTGCCAAGGGTATAGGTGTCTCCTAGTTGCTAGAGTCGGTCCGGGCTCTCGCTACGTAGACCGATGTCAAGGTGGGTCCGGGCTCTCGCTACGTAGACCCTAGTCCGGACTCTCGTGACTACGACTATTCTCAACATGACCACAAGATAGACAAACAATGAGGAGATGAGTACAAGTATGGGGAGCATGGCCACTACTACTCATACAAGCAAATCAACAAACACATAGAGTGCCAACAATGTGACTAACAACAAGGATTCACCCTTTTCCCTTAATCAACCCTAATCATCCATAATCTACCCCTAATCCCCCTACTAACCCCACAAGAAGACTACTCACTCATTGTGATACTAACAATAACAAAATCAAAAAGAAACAAACCAAACATCCAAACATTCATTATAAACAAACAATAACTATCACACTAATTAAAGGTTGAAACTTGAATAAATAACAAAGAACAAGAGTAGAGAAGATTATACCGACACTAAGATGATGAAAAGATGCAATCTTGTATAAATAAGAACCCAAATAAACCCCAAGGATGTCAAGCTTGGAGAATTCTTCAAGAACTTCTTAATACAAGAACTAATTACAACTTGATTAAACTAAGGATTAACAAAGATTAAAGGAAGATTAATCTAATGAAGGAACACTAAATATAGGGTTTATATGCTTAATGGAGGCTTAAAAGAGTTTAGGGTATGATCAGATATGTTAACAATACAAGAGGGAAGTATATATATGGGTACAAGAATGAAGGAGAAGAAAGAAAGTGATGTGCGGCTGCCTCTGCTCCTTCCCGCCCGGGACGAGATGGTCTCGCCCGGGACGAGATGGTCCCGACCGGGACGAGTCCTTCTCGGCCGGGACGGGCTTCTCACAGTAGCACCTCTAAATGTGCACCCCATCCCGGACGGGATGAGGCCTTCCCGACCGGGATGGGTCCTGTAGGCCTCCCTTAAGAGCTTTTTGGTCCTTCCTTGCCTCACATGGGTTTCTCCTCAATTTTCGGGACTCGGGATCGGGTCTCGGAGGCTCGGGATTGGATCCCAAGGTCTCGGGGTCGATTCCATGGCCTCGAGTCATCGTTCCTTTATCTCGTTGGCTCCGAAATGTGTATGTATCGAGTCGGAATCCCTCCAACTCTTCCAAATCGGTCTCGGGAACCTGAAACGAACTAAAGGAAGCATAAGAAGCCCATAAATCGCTCCCAAGGAGCGATTCCACAAGGAAATGGGACCAAAACATAGTGAAAAAGGCACTACAAACTACACTTATCATGCTACAACTTGAATGCAGATACGTAGGCGTCCGACCCGGTGCAAATTCAATGACAACTACATGCCTAAAAGATGGTTCTGGTCCTCTGTATACAGGTTCCAGGCTCGTAACCGGGTAACCCAGCTCTTCTAACTTGTCGTTCAGGGGGCCAAACTCCTTGCAAACAATGTGTGGCAGAGGGGTGAACTCTATATAATATAGCATATTCGCCATAATTCATCGAGCTGGGTAAAGATACTCTTCCCTCAGCCCTGTACCACCACACCCATTTCCCATGGTTCTAGTAAGTGGCTGATCCATTCCACCGTTCTCCATTAACCGTACACCTGGCTTGCAGAACGTAAACAATGGCTTGCTGTCCAGCCTCCGACTGACAACTGCAGAGAGCATAATAGCAGAAGGCTTAAGTAGCTCAAATTGTAGCAATGTAAAAAAGAACAGCGACACAGATAGCGGGGGATGGATCGATTGTGAAATAAACTGTAAAGATGCCATACGTATAAGGCTGACATTTATTTCGTCAGCGTATAAGATCGTGTACACAGTCCATGGAGTATAAGATCGTTTACACAACTATAAGAAACTTACATTGCTTAGTAGGCGTGCTGACAGCGTTGCAACGAATATTGAACCGAGCAGAGTAAACAATGGCGCAAGAAGACGCAAGATGGGACGCAAAGACCGTGCAAGGAAGAAGCCTGAATAGAGGAATAGAAGAGCAATGCGGATATGGTGTCCCGCAACCCTGTTTTTATTCTAGTGAGGGGCCTGGACTTTATTTAAGAGGGAGCAATTAATAGTCTGGTTGTGGATTTGGCAGATGAGACTAAAAGCGGCATTTAATGAATTCCAAATACCTCACCGTACCTCTCCCTAACTCAATTTTTCAAAATCCGCAATTCCCTCAACTCAATTACCATAACTTCGTACTTCACAGTTAGATCTAATCGAATATACGAAATTACTTGATACTGATAATGAACTGAGTAAATTTGTAAGAGGAGGACGGTGTGATTTGTGCCTCATCCATAATTACTGTGAGTGACTGATTAGTGTACGATGGAATCATTTCCAGTGACGGCATTACAGTGTAATAAGTTGCCGTATCAGATATTCGTCGTTGCTGGAACCATAGTTACTGTTGCTATATATGGATTATTACAAGTAATTTGACGTTACTCCAACTGAGTATCCTTGACACGGATATCTGAGGCATGTTTTGGACGAATAGTATGTAGTTGGTCTGGCCGTATATTATTCGTATGTAACAGTCACAGGAAGACTAAGCAACAGTCGTCATCAGTCAAGAATACAACAGCTAGACAGTTATTATCAAACAGTCTATTTCAGTGCCTATATCATCGGTAGGGACGAAGCTTATCCTAATAAAGAACAGCAAATCTTAAATATCAACACTACCGATAACACAACGTTGTCTGCAAGACAGATATAATACAAACAAAGGCAACATATGTGTACAAATTATTGTAGTTATAGTGCCATAGTTGCCATAAGTGGCTATCACCGAAAATGAGGCAGACGTACTTTAATATAGCAGACATGGTTCAGTAATTGACCAGCAGATCAGTCGAGAACGACCACATCTACCCTGCTTAGCAAACCGAGAGCGATGTCACGCGCCCTGTCAACCTCATCCCTGCTGAACTGCTCAAAGTATTTGGACCCACTCTCTGCAGTGGTGCAGTCACTAACTTCTATGTTCGGTGAAGGGAGCCTTGCATCCGATTGGAAATTGTACAGCATCGTCTTAGCAATCACATTTTCAGTCAGATGGCATCTACATCTTTGCGAGACAACAATGCCACCCCTATAAACAGTTGTCAGACCTCTGCGATGCCTTTTTTGTAGACTCCTATTATAGTCTATAGTCCACCGAGGTGCATCGAGATGTAGTAGAAACATACGCGCCCACGCCTTGCACACAACCAACACCGCCGCTCTGCCAGGTATATCAAGTCTTCTAAAAATCTGCTCCATTTAGTCCTCGCTAGAAAAGACTCCACTTGCCGCTGAGTATTGTCTGCCATAGATCCTGACCTCATGCGGGCGTCTGTAAATGAAAGGCAATCGCTCCATTTTGTTATGCCTACTGTTGGATATAGCTTCAGCCCTATCTTCATTTACATTGTTTGTCACCCAAACCCTGCAACGATACGTGACCATAGTAATATATGAAAGTCCTGCACCGTATAGTCCATATCAGAGTAACGTTTGGATACGACATTCCAGCCAATAATGTCAGCAGAAAAACATTGTAAAGGCTACGGAAATATCACAAATAGAATGGCAGCGTAGTAATGTCGCCAAATGACTATACTCTAGCTGATATTAGACTGAGACATAGTATCAAGACTGAAGCGAAGAACAGGAGCGGAAAAAAAGTATAGCCATATCATTAGTCATGGACAATGTCAAGAGCCAGAAGCAAAAGGCAGCAGACAATAGTCAGGGGCTCGACGGAGTGTTCTAATCACTATTCCACAACTTCGTAATTAGCTATTCTTTTGGGTCAGTAAGGAGATCCCTTGGATCACGGGAGATCATACGTAAGTAGTCACCTGAAACTCCAGGTTAGGAAACTTGAACGACATGCAAATACACAAAGCATACTATCCTACAACATGTAATACCAATTATGCACAGATTCTCGCTTTGTAGGATGACTGCCTACCGCATAGTATAATACTATAGTGTAAAATAAAAACCTTGTAATTGAAGAATAAAAGTGATCCCACGCTTATCAACTTGTCTAATTTTTATTTGACCTGTATCAAAACATTTTTCAGTACACAGGTTTGGTTATCATTGTTCAGTATATCTCCAGTTGCCTTCTTCTGAAAGATTACTACGAAATGTAGTCCCGATACGATATGGATCCCTCAGTATATAGTAGAAGGCACATTTAATTATCCAATTAAGCCTCGACCCTTTGCATGGCTAGGACAGAACAGATATAGTAACATGATCAAAGCAGGTACAGGAGCACAACTCTGAAGCGAACTCCAAATCAGTAAATAGGCATAAGTTGACAAGCTTCAAGAAATAACCCATTTTTTTTAAAAAGCCCAGGAAAAGAATAAAAAGGACCAAAAAGACAAAATAACAGCTAATCACAGAGATACTAAATGTCATGTATATGAGGCAACGGCAACGGCGAAATGCAGCATTCTTTAGGAACATTTCGTAAACACCGTGAAGCAAAACAATAAAGCTGACGAAGAGTAGGAAGCTTACAATGAGAATGTTGTTGGTAGGAGCTCGACACTCGCAGTAGGAGGGATTGGAGGAAGCAAAAGGCGCAACACAAGCAACCGAGGGTAGTATTTTTTTACCGGGTTTTTTTTATTGTGGTAATGGTAAGATAAGGTAAGAAGTTGAGGGGTCATTAATGTCACTGGTCAGTGTAATCGAGTGTGAGCTTGGTAAGCGTGAGGAGAGTAGGCTATAATTAGCATCCGCAAGACATCAGCTATCGTTTCTTATTTATTTGACACTCTTTCCGGCCGATTTACTTAATTCCTTACGTTTGATTTATTACACTTGCTTATGTACGTTTTGTCTTGTTTATATCGTTATTCACACCTTATTGGAAATCGTAAAAGTCTAATATTCTTAATGTACTCAGTAAGACTATTAAAACAAGATCCCACATGACTATGCTTTAGATTATACACTTGAAGTTATAATAGGGATTATTTCCACCCATAAATAGTGCCAACAAGAAAACGTAAAGAAATAGATGAATCGGATGGAGTATTCAATACTTGATATTTACTTGGCTAGCAAATCCTACACTCCTAGTGTAGCCTGCGAAAGTCAAAGTTACATATATGTGAAGTTCGAAAAAAGGGAGGTGGACTTCCAGAGCACTGAACATGAACACAAATGCAAACAAGACGAAAATAGATCCAAAAACAATTTACGAAACTTTGACTTGTACCGCTTCTAATTATAGTTGAGGCAATAGAGGAATTTACTTGTGCATGTCCACTAAAGAAAATGAGCATGGACAAGTTTCTTACGATATTTTTCATACGATATCTGATGTAAACTTATGACAGGTCAAGTGATGAATCTCAACACATATGATCATTCCAAAGTGGTCGATTCATTTCTCCATTTCCCACTAACTATATACCTGGGTATTGCAACGTAATCAGTGTCCCGCCATACAACCCACAAATGATGAATTCAGGAAGCATAATACTTGTACCATCCTGCAACCGGTAAAGACCAATGTCCCGGACTCTGCTGACTCTTTTGCACTCAGACCTGCTTGTCCTCACGTACTCTCTCAAACAGTCTTTCAAACTTGGTTGCCGAATGTAGCAATTTCAAAGCGTATTGTAGGCAGATAGTTCGCACTTAGTTCCAGCGTGCAATTGCTGGAACTAATAGGTACAGGTAGTGCGTCTGTAACATACGCAGATCCTTCAACTGATAAATGTAATATAGCTAACAAATCGACACACCAAAGACTCATAGCATGTAGCCAACGAACTCATTGCATCAAACCTCAGGTAAGGCGCTTGATGGTAGCATTGTTTCACAAGCAACCATCATAGTAGCATAACTGCGCTTAGTCCTATTAAAATTGGATCCTACGTCACCGAAACTACAGCAAGATACAGCCTCAGGGTAGTAAAAAAAAGGGTAAAAAACAACAGACGAGGCTTGAACTCTCAACCGACTAATCACGATACATGGGAACGTAGACTCGCCATCACTCAAACAAACCAAGCACAATTGAACTCAAAGATAGGAAGCCAAAAAAAAGAAAATGTAAACAACAGTAGTTCACTTCAACCAATCATAATCGATAATGTCCGTTAATAAACACGACACAAAGACACCAAAACAAATGGACAAAATCGAGCTAAAATCGACGTAAACAGCCGACAACTGGGACCTGGAAACAGAGGCAAAAGGATGAAATTGTACACAAGAGTGTGATCCATCCTTCCTCTCCTCCTCCTGAAGGGACCAAGTACAATTATTACTGGACATTAAACCAGCAGCACGTGTATATCAGTGCAGTCGGCATAAATCGATACTGCACATCTTGCGGCAAGTATGCGCTATCTTCTCGTGTTGCAGCCCATAAACGAATGCCCCCAAATGATTTAGTGCACTCGGAGATACGTCCCATTCCAAAACCCGCTTCTTCAGCAAGGCTCGCAACCCTAAGGGCAGACCACTAGTTGTCCATGCCTTCTTCAAACTCCAACACTATAGCTTTTCTGAAGGCGAAGCCTGGTTGTCTGGTTACTGGTTCCAAACTCACAACTGGATAGCCTAGGTTTTGTATCATGTCCTTCACACTCGTGTGGCAGCGCGCCGCTGAACGGGTGCTCCGGATCTGGTAGGGCATATCGTCAACTATCCACCGTGCAGGGTATGCGTATTCAGATACGAAACCTTCAAAGGCATACGTGTCGTCCATTTTACTATTATGTGCACAGTTCAGGTATACTGCAAATGCAATCCTATACCCCTGCAGCATTCAGAAGTAAAAAAAATGTATAGCTACTCTCGCAGTCTATATGCAGATATTAATTCACAGTCTGGAATGGTATTAATTCCTCTAGCTCTTACCTGGATGAAACAATAAGAGTATCTACTGGATATGTAGGTGTTGACGATAGACTACCTTCTAGTGTTTCCAGTCACCCAAAATGGCACATGCCCAACTAATTACATGCTGCGAAGTGTTTCTTCTACAGAACCATGATTGTCCTTTTCGGATCTGCAGCTTCGCAATGGCGAGGAAGAAATGGAATTTTAGCACGTAATGACAACTTGGAGTTTAGCTCAAAAGTAGTTTAAATAGCGTACGACTTTAATAAATATATGAGTGAGCAACGCAGAGAAAGGCATAAGGTTTGCGTAAACTTAACTGTGCTCATCACTTGGAGTACGCCTACGCTATGCACCACAATACTACAAAATACCACTCAAAATCAAATAGGTGAACAAATATCGGGAGCATTCAGGCCAGGTACCGTAAATATTTATTATCATATGACATAACATAGTAGATATATAATAGAGTACTACCACGTAAACACGTTACGGACTACGTTAGCATCGATCGTTCCTTAACTATACAAGTGGGCAAAGTTTATGCGGTAATAAGTAATGATGATAACTTACTCCAGTTGGCAACTAAAGGGTCATTTCTTACTCCCAAACGCAGTCACTTCCCCCAATCAATGTCCCTGCATTTACCCACTACAGTAAATGTGACACCACCCTCAACTGCCATCACTTACTCACTAAAGGAAGCAAAATCTTGCCGCATGCAAAACTCCATAATAACTACACAGCTACAGGTGCGTGGTTTTCAAATATTTTTTCATCACCAAATCGAATATACCTTGCAATTGAAAGATCCATTAGCACAGAAAAGAAATAAGCAGAATGAAATCAAGGGCTGAAAGATTTGTGTACCCACCAACCTGCATCATGCACAACTTACCCTACGAGAGTGTAGACGACATGGGAATCATTGGTAAGAGTTTTAATTGCTTCAGGGATGAACTTATCAGACTGGGATATCCAGTTAGAAAGACCTACTATGTTTGGAATAGTCCGGGTGGACATTTTTCAAGGGCTATAGAAATAGAATTTTGGAATGGCGAGGAAAGGTACAGGAGTGCTTTCAAGCTGCAGAAGTGATTTTAGAGAGTCGGAAGGGGGAGATCTGAATTTGAAGAGAGCTTTAACCATATGTCTGGTCCTCACCTGTGGGTCGCAACTTCCGCCCACAAAAGAATGGTGAAGAAGGGGAGGAACTGCATACCTGTGTCGGCTGATTGGAAAACACAGGGCTACAAAGACGCGGACGCGGACAGCATATCAACGTACGTGTGCGTGTTTAATCTGCTGAAGCAACACTGCCCCGGATCCTATCTCTGATAGGTAACTCCTGGTACTTCAGTCCAAATAACGTTCCTTCACTATCTTTTGAACTACCTTAATCAGGTAATACTTGAACCCCTGGTGATCTGTTATTTCAAACTATCACATTCTACTGTTTGTAACGGATGATTTGACCGCAGTGCGGCGAGTACCAAGGTCTCATTCATGTTCTGTAAATTACGTGGTTGCTGCTTTGAAAATCTAAATGTTTGTGACTGCATTAGTGTATTCAGGTTTCCACAAACACTATCGTGTAGTTAGTGGGTGGTAAAAAATAGCCCATAGGCACGCTCTCAGTCTTAAAAGCGTGCCTATACTCGCCCACGCCTGCCCCAAACTCCAGGTCTAATTTTAAACCTAATTAATGTACCTTTACCACAGATATTGAAGACATGTCCTGGGTAGATTATACTACGCGGATGATATGGAACGGACGCTATACCACCGTCCGATTACTTGATGACAGAAGCACAAGTAAAGGACAACAACCAGCCGACTGCAACACATATAAAATATGGATAATCATCCTACAAACACATG
This sequence comes from Agrostemma githago, assembly GCA_958450325.1. Lineage (NCBI taxonomy): Eukaryota > Viridiplantae > Streptophyta > Magnoliopsida > Caryophyllales > Caryophyllaceae > Agrostemma > Agrostemma githago. Next base: position 31,655,254 of record OY288256.1, read on the forward strand.
AGCCATACATAAGTCACAACAGCAACCACTACACACCACTAAACTACACATCCGACTACATGGGTTATGTTGTTTTGTTTAGTTATTTAAGTGTGCGTATACAGCACGCAATACATATTCATATACGGTCTCTTCACCAGCATCTTTGCTAATACAATGCTCAGACGTTTGTAGTCACCTAGATCACATAGAACTGCGGATAAATGCATGCTATATTACGAACCACTTCATCGTAGTGGTATACCTGTGACAATCCTGCTTCAGCAACTCCACTCACCCATTATGATTTAGGAACCATGCGATACTCAGGGTCTCGTCCTACAAAGCGAGAACTCGTCTCTGGGTCAGCAATATAAACGTACGAAACTTGCCCCGGGCCAGCAAAACTGTCCAAATGTGAATAGCCCATTTTCTTAATATCAGAAATCACCAACAAATTAAATGCCTCCCTATAGTTAGCAGGCGACCTGTCAAACTCAACAACCACAGCCCTCGGGTACACCTCTCCAGGGTCGCTATACACAGCTCGCACATCCGCAACTGGATAACCCAAGTTCAGCAGCGTACATTGCAGAGTAACAAAACTTCGGGCCACTGGTCTATCCCCTGAGTAGAGGTAAGGCATGTTTTCCATAATGCACCGTGGAGGGAAGATATATTGAGCAGTCATGTGCTCAAAGTCCACCTCCTCTTCTCCCTCGTTCCCTCCATAATCTCCCCCTTCCTCATCTTCATAAGCTGAACTGAACATTGCATGCTTCCATTAAGGAAGGCGTATAAGTCGACCTGAATATTTTCTTCACCGTGTAAAGAATGGATCACCAAGTTTTGTAGTTATATCACAAATATGATCACGTAGTGCCATGAATCACTAAGAATAGGGACAACCGCCTGCACTTCTATTTTTGTCCTCTGCAACCTACACCCTATGGATATGAAATGACAAACCACTATACCATCACAAAATTAGCCCCCAATCAACATTATCAGCAAGGCACATGATAGCTAACCTAAATCGTAACAGCAAGCAAGCTCGGCATAGGAACAATCAACGAACACCGAGAAACAGAGCTACAATCGCACCTGTACACTTAAAACCATTGAAAGGGTCCGTTACCAAACGCGACGCTACGACACCAAACAAACGGAAACGATCCACACCTATCACCAAAGGCTACAATCGAAGACGACACGTAAGATCGACAACCGAACAGTCCAAATCATAATCCAAAAATCATGTATCATACTTCAAATCATAATCGATACTAACCGGAGGCTACAGACAAATGGGAACGATCCACGAAATCCAAAAACCAAAGCTACAATCGCCCCTAGACATTTACAATCACTGAAAAGGATCCGTCCCCAATCACGGCGCTACGACACCAAATAAATGGAAACGACACAGACTTAGGTACTGATATGTCACACTGCAAATAAGCAGAAAACTAAGACTCTAAGTCACTAAATAGCAACATCTTAAATGATCATCAAACCAAGCACAATCAGCATGTCCTGAAATAGATTAAACTGAACGTAGGTTTATCCTGGCCTTCATTACACAACTCACTACGCAGCGAAGACTGTGTCCCAGAAAAAAAGCGAAAATCATACGTCAGCATACCACATAAATAGTTACGGATATAGGGTTAGCAGTGCATCTAACAAAATCACAAACTCATCCTCACTGTCGTGGCACGCCTCAGCAATCGCATCCGCTCTAATGGCGGCCGATAAGAACTGGAATTGTGTTTGTCCTGGCAAGTATTCGTTGTCCTCTCGCGTTGCAGTCCACAAACGAATGCCACCAAAAGTATCAGTCTGTCCTGAGATGTGCTCCTTCCCGTAGCCATGTTCTCTGAAGAGATTTTCAAGCCTAAAAGCATGACAGAATTAGTCCGGACCTTCTTCAAACTCTAAGAATACAGCCTTGTTGAAAGCAACGCCTTGTCGTCTAAGTACAGGTCCCAAATTCACAACTGGATAGCCTAGTTTCCTCAGCCTGTCCTTGAGCATCACGTGGCGCCGATCGTGTGTTCTGTATGTGATATGGCATATCATCAACAATACACCTAACAGGATACGCATATTCAGCGACACAAGCACCGATATCGTGCACGCGAGCCGGACAAGCGTATTCAGCGACACAGGTACCAATATCGTGCACACCTTCCATCACGTGTCAGTCTCGCAGCAGACTAAAAAAAATCTCATAAGTCTACCAAACAACCAGGCACCTCAAATGGACTACCACTCCAGCAACCAGACGAACCGGTTACGCCAAGATCTAAAGATAAATCATGTGTCCACAATACCCAAGCCGGGCTAGAAAGAGAACACACTGCACTACATCTACCGATAGGCTACAGTTTGGGACGCCACTAAATACTGCGACTCTTATCCGCCTACCCACCACTGATCTGTCAGGATTTTCCAACCCCTAAAAACGAAATACGACGCTACGACACCAAACCCACTGAAGACATTTGAGCTGCAATCGCCCCTAGACATTCAAACCCACTGAAGAGCCCGTTCCGAAACGCAACGCTATGACACCAAAACATATGGAAACGGTCCAGACTTATAACCAATCAACGAAAACCGAAAACCAAAGCTGCAGGCACCTCTAGACATTCAAAACACTGATAAAGCCCGTTCCGAAACGCGACGCTACGACACCAAAACAAAATGGAAACGGTCCAGACTCATAACCAATCTACTAAAACCAAAAACCAAAGCTGCAATCGCCCCTAGACATTCAAACCCACTGAATAGCCCGTTCTGAAACGCGATGCTATGACACCAAAACAAAATGGAAACGGTCCAAACTTCTAACCAATCTACGAAAACCGAAAACCAGAGCTGCAGTCGCCCCTAAACATTCAAAACCACTGATAAAGTCCGTTCCGAAACGCGACGCTACGACACCCAAAACAACTGGAAACGAACCCTTGGTTATAACCAACCTACAAAAGCCGAAAACAAAAGCTGCAATCGCCCCGAGACATTCAAAGCCACTGAAAAAGTCTGTCCCGAAACGCAACGCTACAACACCAAAAGAATTGGAAACGATCGAGACTTGCAATCAAAAGCTACAGTAGAAGCAAACAAATCTGAAGTGATACTTGGAAGCCAAACCATCGGAAGCTTCAAAAAAATGGAAACAATCGACGAGAACTGAAAACCTTAGACGCAAACCCACAAAACCCAGAGCAAGGCACTTCGAACTGTCCAGAAATCTAGAATCACGGAAGACCACAAACAACCCAAGGCGCCGAACCCCCCAGACACAGCAGAGACCGGAGAGAGGCAACGGTCGGGAACAACGAAACCCAAACAAAAAAACCCCCAAACTGGTTACAGAGGAAGCGGATTCACCAGGGATCGAGAGGAACGCCAAACCCAAAAAAATAAATCAAAAAGGAGGCAGAAGAGGAACGTAGGGGAGAAGGAGAGGAGACGAAACGCAGGAGCGAGAAGCAGGAGAAAGAGAAAGCAGAGGAGGAAGAAGCAGGAGAGGAAGAGCACGGGAGGCAGAGCGGGTCACGTGAGGAGCACGGGAGGTTACTATTCATAAGGGAATAGTTGTTTGGGATTTTCTAACTTCAAACATTTATAAGGTTTATAGAATCGAGATTTTTATAATTCAAGAAATTAATTTCGTTTTACGACTTATATTAATAAATGAGAAAATAGTGATTTTGTTTTAAATACATTTCTAGTCGAGACTATTTTCCCTAATAATTTCTCATTTGTCTACGACTGATTATTTTTAGTAAAATCGGTATTATTTATTGATAAAATGTATTTGTTAAAAAAATAATTTATAATCTTTATAAAATCTCGTTTAATTTATAAAACTCATTGACTCAATTAATTTTGATCTCATTTTCTTAAAAAGTCTCTTTTTTGAAAAAATATAGTTTTAACTCGATTTCTTAATTATTTATAAAATACTATATATTGACTTATTATATTTTAATTATACTTTGAGTAACGAATTTAGAAATATATTAAAGTTACGATAACGACGATAATAATAAAATGTTAATTTCGTCGGAAATGCTATTTTTATATATTTCACTTATTTTAATAATTTACGTATTTTTATAAGAATATTTCTATTTTAAGTAAGTTTCTATAATTAGTAAGTTTTTATTTATAGAAAGTTTTCCTTTTTATATAAAATGTTTATTCCTTTTATCTTCATATTATTTATAATGATTATATCTCTTGTATATATATCGATAATGGCTGTTTTGGAGTTATGGAATAAAGTCAAGTGTGGGGTTAGAGTAATATAGTCGGGGATGTACGTTTTTGCCATCAGCTATAAAGTCGGTGTGCCCATTTGGGGCACATTTGGTCGTTAAACTGGGCGTAGTTTCGCCCAGGAGAGTGTGCATTGTGCCCTTAAGCTAGATATTGCATCGTGTTAGTCGCCGTCAGTTGAACTGAATACATTCGGTATCCAGGAGGGGTGTATACTACTTAAACCAGGACCTCGTTGCACGCAGTCCTGTTATAGTTGAGTTGCCTAGTTAGAGACTGGATTCTGTTATGAGTTAAGTCTACAGTTCTCGAAACTAGTTTCCAGTATTATCCTAGTGAAAGTCTAGCCTTGTGCACACTGATCAAATTTCCGTAACGCCATTTTTGAATATTATCATTATCGATTGGTTTTGACTTGAAGGTTGGCAAGTGCATTAAGTTTCGCTGAAAACTTATTTTTATTATATCGTTATTAATGTTTTCTCTTTCTAAATATTTTGATATAATAATACTATTATTGTCCATATGATATAATATGGCTGGGAGAAGGTCTGAGTTACTCCCCACTGACGTGGCTGTTATGTTTACAACATGACAGGTTTTGCTGCTGGGTTTTGGGTGTGAGCTAGCGAGTAGCGTGGATCCTACTCTTTCTTCATTATGTAATTTATGGTTTTGTATTAACCTTTTTGGAGATTTTTCTTTTAGCCCTTTTGTAAAAAGAGGCATTTGTATTGACTTACCATTTCTTTTAATAAGATATAGTTTGTCAGTGTGTTTTAATCCCACTCTACAGTGTTTCCGCCACTGTATTGCATTAGAATTTCTAGGGGATTACATTGAGAGACCTATCCGCAAGTTGAATCGACATACTAGTGGGTCTCATCTCCCCCACACTAAGTCTCTTAGCAATTGAATAGGATAACAAACTAACACTAGCCCCTAGGTCACACAAAGCTCGGTTAACAACGACATTTCCAACCCAACAAGGGATGGAGAAGCTATCGGGGTCATCTAGTTTCTTTGGCATTTCATTCATAAGAATGGCACTACATTGTGCCGTAAGAGAGACACATTCTTTATCTTCTATGGTTCTACTTTTAACCAAAACTTCTTTCAGAAACTTAGAATAAAGGGGCAATTGAGAAATTACCTCGGTGAAGGGTAAAGCTACCTCCACTTTCTTCACCATGTCCATGAAGCGGCTAAATTGAGCATTCTCCTTATGTGGCTTAGCTTGTTCGGGAAAAGGCAATGGTGGGACAAAAGTGGGAGGCGGTGGAACATTGGATTCTTCTTCTTCTTCTTCGGCTAAACGCTCCGCGTCTTTTCTTTTTGCTTCTTCCCCTTCCATTTGCTCCTTTTTACTTTCTTCTAAGTTCTATTTTTTTCTCTTTGTTCAATCTCCGCATTTTGAAGGATATCAAACTCCACTTGTATTCCCCGGTTTTGTTTGGGGGAAGTGGGAGATGTTGCTTGTGGTTCACTTTGTTGACTCATTTTGGTTGTGGTGCTTTTGGTGTTCAAGTTCAAATTCAAATTCTTATATGGGTCATCAAGTTCTTTGCCACTTCTTAAAATGACGGCATTTGCTTGATGTGGAGGGTCTCTTAGGTTTAGGGGTTGCCCGGGCAAACCATAGGGTGGATGAATTGGGGCGGCTAAGGCTTTTGTTGCTTCTTGTGATTCCCAAACCTTTAGCCTTGCTTTGGTATCTAGATTCTTACTCCATAAGTGCCCAATGGCTCTTTGCAAATCACTAGTGTTATCCCATGGACTCCTCCTTGACCATATTGAAAATTACTTGATTGGCCATAAGATTGAGAGGGTTGATTGAATGGTTGTTGGTTGTAACCTTGGTTACCTAGAAAATTACCTTGGAACCCTTGATTGTATCCATGATTAAAGTTGTTACCATGTTGATTTTGATGATGAAAATTGTTGTAATAATTGGGAACATGGAATTTACCACCTTGTTGATTGAAGTTGCTCCTTTGGTGAAGAGGCAAATATGGGGGCATTTTTGGAGGACCTTGATTAAAGGGCCTTTGTTGACTTTGATTGAAAGGTCTCGGAATCCCTTGGGCACGTGGCATCGAATTTTGAACATTTTGATTCCCATAAGAAAAGTTGGGATGAAACCTCGTGCCGACATTGTAATTAGGGCTGTGCAGAAACCGGGTCGGACCGGAAAATTAGACCGGACCGGACCGGAATAATGAAGACCGGACCCTGAAAAATAAAATCAGGGTTGGGTTCCGGTCCAAAGAAATTTGGAATTCAGGGTTCCGGTCTGGACCGGGTCAGACCCGGAATTAACCGGTCCAGACCGGTTGACCCTGTTTCATTAGGTTTGGGGCCTTTGGGCTATTCCTCTTAGTAACATCATGTGGCCCACTACACTACAACACTCCATTCAGTCACTCACCATCAGCCCTACTCACATTCATTCATCCTTTCGAAACACTAGATCCCCATTTCCTTCCTCTGATTCTCCGGCGACGTTCATCTTCCTCCGGCGTCTCCTTCCGACGACGTCTTCTTCCGGCGTCTCCTTCCGACGACATCTTATTCCGGCAATAAAAGCTGATAATAATTTCTTCCCATCACTCACTAGAATTAGTCAAGTGGAGTACTCCGTATCACTCACCAGTCACCACTCGCTCCCCCTCCATCCATCCATGGCCACCCCCACCCCCACCAAACCCCTGAAATTCATCGTCGGAGCCGACATTTTCGGCTGCCCACTCAAAGACGCCCTAGTCGCCCACCTCCGCGGCCTCAACTACCAAGTCGACGACGTCGGCGAGGGCCCTTACTACTCCATCGGCGAGCAAGTCGGCCGCCGCGTCGCATCCGCCGACCCCAACACCCGCGGCCTGATCTCTTGCGGCACCGGCATCGGCGTCGCCATCTTCGCCAACAAGTTCCCTGGCGTCTACGCCGTCCTCTGCCTCTCCCCCGCATTAGACCAAACAGGGTCCAACCGGTCCAGACCCGGTCCAGACCCGGAATTTTCATGGTCGGTCCAGGGTCAGTGTTTACTCATTCAGGGTCAGGGTCAGGGTCGGGGAAATTTTCTATTCCGGTTCAGGATCAAACAGGGTCCGGTCCTGGTCGGGTCGGGTATGGACCGATGCACAACCCTAATTGTAAGTATTAGAGAAGAGATAAAATTGAGGTCTTTGCCCATACACTTGTATAGCTTGGACTTCATTTGGCTCTTCAAAATAAGTTTCTTCATTAGGAATACAAGAGCTAGAATCATGGCCATAATTGCCACAATGATCACATTGAACTTCCCAAGTCAATTCTTGCTTTGATGGTGATGGTTGCCTTGTTGAAACACTCCCTTGAATTTGGTAAATACCTCTAGGAGTTGGTTTGGAATTCATGGCATCCATTCTCTTTGTTAATTCTTCAACTTTTGCTTCAAGTTTCAATTCATTAGAACTCTTAGATGAGTTCAGTTCAACTTTCTTTCTAGAATCTCTTGATTGACCCACTCATGAATCACTCATTGCCATCTTTTTAATTAGACTTTTAGAAGCCTCGTCGGTAAGGGAAGAGAAATATCCTCCGGCGGCCGAGTTGAGGTTTTCCTTGGTTCTCGATGAAAGGGTGTTGTAAAATGTTTGGGTTGTTAGCCAATCGGGTATTCCATGGTGAGGGCATTTGCGCAATAAATCTCTAAATCTTTCCCAAGCCTCACTTAAGCTTTCAAATTCATCTTGCTTGAAAGTTTGTATTTCCATGCGATGTTGATTGATCTTTGACGGTGGATAGTACTTCTCCAAGATGGCATTGGATAATTGAGCCCATGTAGTGAATGTATTATCGGGATGGCCATGAAGCCATCTACGAGCTCCATCTCTCAATGTCTTAGGAAATAATAATCGGTGTAATTGGCATGATGTTAGTTCATTTAAACGGGCCTCCACTAATTTTTCTTTGAAAGATGCGATGTGTTCTTGGGCATCTTCTTGGGAAAAACCACGGAAAGTATCTTGTTGGACTGCATTTGTCAAAGAAGCCTTCAATTCATAATTTTCGGGAATCTCCCCGAAATCAACCGGTGAAGGTGTTTCTTCGTGTGTAAGTTGAGAATGGAAACCTAGGGTCGCCATTGATTGTATCGGTGGTGTTGGTGGACTTGGATTTGGATGATTTTGAGGGGTTTGGTTTTGATTTGGTGGTGGAGTTCTTGGTGATGGTGGGGTTGGTGGTGAATTTTGTGAAGTAGATTAGATGATGTAGAAGGATTATTTGGTGTAGATGGTGTATGTGGTGTAGGTGGTAAGATGGGATTAAGGTTAGGAGGTGATAATGAAGGATGTGGAAGATAGTTGTTAAGTTATTTCCTCAAAATCACAATGCTCTAAAGGTCCTTTCCGGCTCCGGATCGAACCACAAGGGCAATGACTTATTCCTGGACATAAAACTCAATTAAACGGCAAGTCTCCTAGCACCTATCGGTACTAGGAAAAAGGGAAAAATAAAATTAAAGCAAATAACTAAAACTCAATTACTCGTCGTCTCCCCGGCAACGGCACCATTTTTATCGCCGCCCAATTGGTTCGGTCGTTTAGCGAAGAATGTGGGATCAAACAATACTTGTAAGACTCGTAATAACACAAAAACAACTAGTGTATTCGTGGTAAGTCGAGGTCAGTCCACAGGGAACGGTACGAAATTGAGTAAAAGCGATGTGCAAGGGATCTAATGGGGGTTTTAAGGGTCGAGTCTAGATTATAATGCAATAAATAGAAAGAGATTATCAAATAGGGAAAAGGTGTTAGGGGGAAGTCGGGAATCGGAAAATGGGCTCTAAGAAAATCGGAATTGGGTCGGTCACAACATTGGTAGAGGGAGATCGCCACCTTTCGGTTTCTTCACCCAACTCACCTAAAATCCTGCTTTCGCGGTGAAGAAGGATAAGTCTCAAGTTAAGGTAATTTGTACCCCGAGTGTCCTCATATTGATAGAAATGAGTCAAGGTCGGTCTAGTTGGCCGGACTAAAACAACAATGACACAACAACCTCAAGCAATATAAACCAACAAACAAGCAACCAAACCAAAATTCCACAATTCAAATAATCCAAGATCCTCCTCCCAAAACCTTCCAACAAGAAATCTACTCACACTTTATAATGGAAACTAATAAAGCAATAACAGAGGAGAAAACAACAAAAACAAGCATAATGATTAAATCTAGAGAAAATAACAACGATACAATGAAGAAAATTACGATCAACAAAATAAACTAGAAAACAATCTAAGAGCAACACAAATGAAATCAACAAAATAACAAGACAATTAAGGAAATAGCAATCAATAAAATAAACTATAAGATGATCTAAGAACGATGCAAGTAAAATAAATAAAAACGGAACAATAATGAAAGAACGAAATTAAATCTAGTCTAGAGATTAGGGAGAAGAAGATAAATATACAATCTATGGAGGAAAATGACAATAATAACGAAGATTGCATAAAAACAAGATGAAGCTTGATGAAGAGGACAAGGTATTTGTCACTAATCCTTTGATAATCTCCAAGAATCTTCAATAAAAACTTGAATTTTTACAAAACTTAAATGTAAATCTAGAGGAATGATGAAGAAATTGATGAAAACTATGAAGAACTCTAGCTTTCTATCTAAGCTAATGAAATGATCTAATGGAAAATGGATGGTAGTAATGTGATCTAATGAAATGCTAATGGATGATAATGTGCAACTCACTAGGGTATCTATATATATAGTAAAGCCTTAATGGATCCTTAAACTCAAGCCCAAATCCAACTTTTTGCTCCATTAGTGAGACTTTCACCCTTTGAGTCTTCATATGGTGAAACTTCACCCTGCGAAATCTGTCAATCACGAGCCAATACCGCCGGGTGAAATTTCACCCGATGAACTTCCTTCCAGTTTTGCGTTTTTGGACATCTTTACCGTCGGGCGAAACTTCACCCGATGGGTGAAAATTTCGCCCGGTCGTTTCTCCCGATGGGGAAGGTTTTCTGAAGATCTTCAGGGAGGTGAAATTGTCGTCGGGCGAAACTTCGCCCGGTCGTATCTCATCGGGTGAAACTTCACCCGATGGTTTTCTAACCTCTATTATGGTCTCATTCTTTGTTATTTGATTGGATGGCTTTGAACTTTAAGTTTTGTGCTTTACTCTTGGACAGTATTCCCCTCTCTTGCGCTCGTGGAAGCTCAATCATGCTTTCGGTGCCAAATCCTATCAAAATAGATAGAAAAACTACCAAAAACACGTAAAATGCACAAGAGGGACGCTAATGCGAGAAAGACTTAAAATAGGGCGATAATCGCACTCTAATCTCGCAAAATGAGGGAAAAATGAGTCTAAATGGGAGGAAAAACGGTCTAAATTTAGCACACATCAGTTACACTTGATGTCAGAAGGATTGACTCCGACAGGAAGCTGTCAACTTCTGCAGGTATACCTCTCGTCTCGTCTTGTCTCGTTTTTTTTTTTAATCTTACGAGACTTTGTCATGCCAGACTTGGCTTTACGAGAGGATGTCGATCATGGAGCCCCCTCTTAACGTACACAAATACCGCAGCAGTCAAGTGATTTCGAGGAAGAGGCGCATGAGCCCGACCCTTGACATAAATCGGGCTTACTTAGAGGAGGAACTTGTGTTCCATGGAGGTCCCTTGATCAGGTGGACAGTTGCTTGGTGGTTTCTTTCCACTTTCATGGGGTTAGCCAAGAGGGACCAGGCTCGGTATTTAGTGGTCATGTCACTTGATTGGTTCGTTCATATCTATCCGGATCGCAATTCTGAGGTAGTTCGGATGGACTCATAGGATTCCTGAGACCGAGGCCATAATCAGCATCCCGCTCCAGTTGACGGATGCGGTGTGTGATACCTGGTTGCAGCGGTGGCACACACGTGTCATTTGAACAGTACCCATTCCTTGTCATTCTGTCTGAGTTTCCGAGTCGTATCGAAAATGGAGTTCAATTCTAAAGAGTCGGAAGAGGCCCGCAAGGCCCTGAAGGTTGATGAGGCCTTTGATCTGGTTCGTCGGGGGACAACTAAGGACAACATGGATTTCTTTGGTGACAGAGATACTCCTGCTACCTTGGTACGATTAGAGTCGGGTCCTAAGTTAAAGACTAAGACTCTAATCGTTTTTTTAAATTAAACTGTTTCTGTCTTTTTTTGTAATTGTGTTGGTTGTGCCCTTGTGAAGGGCTGCCTACGTATCCATAGTTAGTGAAATCAAACCAGACGTAGTTCAAGCTTTTATAAACTTGAAATCTCAAAATACACCTAGGCTAATGATTCGAGATGTGTATGACAGTAGGATAAATAATCATAGCTTATTGACTTGTTTTTCGAAAGTTTATGTTTTGAAAACACGATTTTGATGAACTTTTGCAAATGATATTGAGAAAGGATCGGGGTAGTAACGTTTCAGCTGGTCTAGGTTGGTAGGATTGGTAAAGTCATTCACGTCCAAGTTTGTCAGCTTCACAGCACCTCCTGATAGAACATTTTTCACCAGATATGGCCCGGCCCAGTTGGGTTTGAACTTTCCCCGCGGGTCAACTGTTAATAGAGCTCGAATAGATTTGAGGACTAAATCCCCTTCTTTAATATGCTTGGCTTAACTCTCCTATTAAAGACCCGTTGTATCCTTTTCTGGTATACCTGAATATTATTGAGGGTGCGGGATCGTCGTTCGTCCAATAGGACTAGCGATTCATATCGCGCTTGGACCTAATCGACTTCAGGTATTTGACTTTCTAACAAAATTCTGAGGGACGATACTTCCAACTCGACTGGCTGAACTGCCTCCATCTCGTATCTTAAACAATAAGGTGTTGCACCGATTGCGGTGCGGATTGATGTCTGGTATCCCCATAGAGCGAAGGGTATCTTGTCGGGCCATTCTCGGTAATTATCCGTCATCTTTTTGAGTATGATGATATTTGTCTTATTGGCTGCCTCTACCGCTCCATTTGTTTGCAAGAGCATTAGGTTCCTAATTCAAGTCAGTTAGCTATTTACTTTCCTACTTAGTTACTAGTTTGTTAATCCCTCCATATTGTTTAATTAGCCCAATTGGGGTTGGGCACAAAGTTTTAGAAATTGTGAAAAAGTAAGGGGATAGTGTTGATGTGATGAGAGAAAAATAGAGATGAATATATTTCCTTAAGAGAAAATGGTGCTAACTCAAAAAAAATCATAAAAGGAATATGGGGCTAATTCAAAAACATGAAGAGAGTAGTATTTAGTTAATTCTAGTTAGATTAGTTGTTTCTTTCCTAGCTTAAGTCGAGTCTAATTTAAATATAAATAAGGAGTCAAGTTCATTATTTAGGGATATCAAATTCAGAGATCAATAAAGTATTTTACTTATTGTGTCTTGCGAGTTTTAAGTTCTTTATTTCTTTCTTTGGAAATTGAAATAATCTTTCTTCCTTGTGAGGTTTAAAAACTCGTGTTCTTTATTCCTTGCAAGCTTAGAGTTCACGAAATCGTAATCTTGCAAGATTACAATACTATCCTTTTACTACATAAAGTCTCAGTCTCTTTGAGACACCAAAAATCATTACTTTTCATTTTAAGATCATCAAAGATCAGATCTTTATTTCCGCTATAAGGTTCGTGGGTCCGTCATACATCAAATACTCTGATACTTACCATACATAATACTTCTTTGTTGCGTATGTTGTGTGAGTAACATAGTCGGCGATTGATGGTACAAAATTATTTTTTCTGTTGAGACTTAATCCTATCTTGGTAAATTTCCCTAGATATTTTCCTCCGAAGCTATGTCATAGCATCAATAACTGCATCCAGAGTTCTAGTTTTGGATTTCAAATAGACCTCCACGAATTAGTTAATCAACCCCCTAAACATTCACTTTTTTCCCGTCTTACTTCTTTCTAAGGTTTTTTCAATCTTCAAATGATGATTTATGTTACTTACCTCAAAATCATTTTGGGATTAAGACTTTTTGGCTGTTGGTTTACGGATTGTCCACTCTTAATACAAGACACCTACCGTGATAGTCTTGGTTTGTGCATGTCATTTATATAATGTAGAAATCAATACCTTGTAGCCTCTATGATGCGTCTGAATTGGTTAACGATGGACTATAGTACTATACATGCCAGAAATCAAGATACAAAATCGAAATTTCTAGAACATAAAATACAAAAGCAACTTCTCGCTCTTAACATTAATAGCTTTCTCATGTAATCGGTCACCTATGCCAACAGTTAGAGTTATGAAGGGTCTCATAATGTGGAATGTCAACTACCATGCTTTTGAATTTGGAGTAAATGATAAAACCCTAAATCATGTTGAAAATTGAAATCCGTTGTAATGCATGAAACTCCTTCTCTACACGAGGCCTAGGCTTTTTGTAGATTCTTATGGTGTTTCCATATATTCGGCGTGATACTTGTAGAAAGGTGGTTTGACCCAGACTTAGAGCTCGATAATTACTAGTACGAATTAGAGGCAAAATTAATGGGTCCATTTACTTTAGTTTAATGTGTCAAAAAGTTCACCTACTTAGAGCAACAACAATGGTAGAACATTATATAAAGTTCTTGCAATGCCAAGTCATTTTTCACCATTTCCTAAATATAAAAACTTTATAATGCAATTGAAGAACTTTTTATTTTGTATTTAAATGGGACCCATTTCCATTTTTTCATTCATCCAAGTTATTTTATTTTTAAAAAAAAAAATTGAAGAACTTGGTTCTTAAATAAGAACCTAGTTCTTATATTGAAGAACCCAATAATAGCCACAATGGAAGAACTTTTGCAAATAAAGTTCTTATTGACAACCCCAATGGTAAGAACTACCATTGTGGTTGCTCTTACACATTTTGATTCTCTTGCTTTTTGTAAGATGGATATGGTCTATTTATTTCCCAACCTTGAGTTTGAGTTAAACTTTACAATAACAGCTTTTTTGCAGCTTCGTTGTGTTGTATATCTTAGTTATTAATCATTGAATAGGTGGAGATAATGTCAGGAAGACCTCATCAAATCGTATCCATCTTTCTTTCATAGGATATCCACTGTTAGGTAAATTTTTATCTATTTTCCCTTAATTATCACTCCCTCTAATTCATTTGGTTCAATACGTTTGATTTTTGACACTATTCATGAGTGAAGAGAATATCTAATGCTTTCTCCAACCTTCTAAGATCTACCCATTGGATATTAATTTAGGCGAGTATAAAATAATCAATTGGAAAGATCTTAGAAAGTTAGAACAAATATAATTTTTATACATAACAATAACATAAAATAGTCATGTGATATTTTTTTTAATTGTCTTAATGATTAGTTTAAGAGTATCAAACTTTTGTAACTGTATAATAATATGTAAATAAAGATTATAAACAAAACAAAATGTTCATTGACAAGTGTGAAAAACAAACGTAAAGAATCACATATATCAGAAGGAGTATTATTTTTTTGCGTCGTCGTCGTCGTCATCACTGTCCTCGTCATCATCACCGTCGTTGTCACCACCATCGTCGTCGTCGTCATCATCATCACCACCATCATCACCATCATCGTCGTCGTCGTCATCACCACCACCACCGCCACCACCACCACTAAACTTTTTTTCTTCAACCTCGAGTTCAACCTCGAGCTTGTACCCCTTTAGGAATTAATATTAACGTTTTCAACTTTATTTTGAGTTTAAAACTACCATTATGTATTTTTATATGATTGTTTTTTGGAAACGACTTGACGATTTCGGATAATGATTCATGTTAGCCGATCCCAAATCTTTTTGGGACTAAGGCTTTCGTTTTCAACTTTATTTTGAGTTTGAAACTACCATTATATGTTTTATATAATTATTTTTTGGAAACAACTTGACGATTCAGATAATGACTCATGTTAGCTGATCACAATGTTGTTGTAGCAGCGGTCGCAATTTGTTGTTGTTGTTGGTGGTGGTGGTGGTGGTGATGTTTGGGTTGTGGTTGTGTTCGATTCCAACTCCTTAATCTTTACCTTGTTTTTTATTGTTAAGTTACGTAGGTGATAAGTGTCATTTGTAGTGCCTATTTCGTAGTGTTTTGGTCCCATTTTCCTTGTGGAATCGCTCCTTGGGAGCGATTCCTGGGCTTCTTATGCTTCCTTTAGTCCGTTTCAGGTTCCCGAGCCCGATTTGGAAGAGTTGGAGTGATTCCGACTCAATACATACACATTTTGGAGCCAACGAGATAAAGGAACGATGACTCGAGGCCCTGGAATCGACCCCGAGACCTTGGGTCCCAATCCCGAGCCTCCGAGACCCGATCCCGAGAATCGACAGGAAGCCCATAAGATACAAGGAGGGACCCTAGAGCTCTTATTGAAGGCATACAAGACCCTTCCCGGTCGGGATAATAGCCTTCCCGATCGGGAAGGGAGGCACATTTAGAAGCGCCACTGTGGGTCCTTCCCGGTCGGGTTGAGCCCTTCCCGATCGGGATGACAGAACCCTTCCCGATCGGGATGATCCGTCCCGGTCGGGATGGGCTACAGCTCACCCGCATTTCTTCTTTTCTTCTCCTTCATTCTTGTACCCATATATATACTCCCTTCTTGTAATTTTAAGAGATCTTATGTTAGTTTAGACTCTCTTAAGCCTCCAAAACCCTAGATTTACTCTCATTCATTAGTTTTAATCCTCCATTAATCTTAGTTAATCTTTAGTTAATCCTTGTAATTAGTTCTTGTATTAAGAGGATACTTGAAGAATTCTCCAAGATTGACAACCTTGGGTTTTATTTGGGTTCTTATTTATACAAGATTGCATCTTTTCATCCTCTTAGTGTTGGTATAATCTTTCCTACTCTTAATCTTGTTTATTTAATCTTGTTTGCATCTTGTTATATTGCTATTGATAGTGTTCTTGTTAATCATTATGGATGTTTGTTTACTGATAGTATTTTCTCTTGTTATGGTTGTTTCATTCATGATAATGAGTGAGTAGTCTTCTTGTGGGGTTAGTAGGGGGATTAGGGGTAGATTATGGATGATTAGGGTTGATTAAGGGGAAAAGGTTACATCTTTGTTGTTAGTCACATTGTAGGCACTCTATGTGTTTGTTGATATGCTTGTGTGAGTTGTAGTGGCCATGCTTCCCATACTTGTGTTCATCTTCTCATTGATTGCTTATGTTGTGGAAATGTCGAGAATAGTTTAGTCGCGAGAGCGCGGACTAGGGTCTAAGTTGCGAGAGCCCGGACCCACCTTGACATCGGTCTAAGTTGCGAGAGCCCGGACCGACTCTAACGATTAGGAGACACCTTTACCCTTGATCACCCCAATTACCCTTCTACTCCTATGAACCCGACCTACCCCACTTCTTTCCATATTTGTGTTAATCCTCCTAGTTAGCTATCGTTCTTTTAGTTTATTCATTAGTTCGATCATTAACTTAGTCATACTACTCCTCCATCATTAGTTTTCCATTTATCGCTTCTTTGTGTTTGTTCGGTAATCCAGTCTCGTTTTAGGCCGACCTAGTCTAACCTTTGATATACCGTCCTCGTGGATACGATCCCGACTTGCCCTAGATACTCACTAGGTTAGTCGGTGTTATATTGATCGGCTAGGGACGTGACAAATCTTTACCATCAATTTGGCGCCGTTGCCGGGGACGGTGCATTGTTTAGACTTAGTTTGCTTATCTCTAGACTTAGTTACCCTTCTTTGTGCTCTCCCATCTTCTCTTGTGAATATTTTCTAGTTTCTCTTCTTTCTTTAGCTTTCTTTTCTCTTTGTCTCTAGTTGTGTTTGTTATTGTCGTTGCCTAGTGCCCATAAAGCACTAGGTGTTCTTACGTTTGTTCTAGTGTGTAGTGTATGCCTAGGAGGGGAGGCGACTTCTATCTCTTTAATCCAGAGCCGGAGAGACTCTTTCGAGCCTTTCGCCAACGGACGATTAATCGGGTTAGGATCTCTCAACCAAGTGCAAGCACCACTCATCAAGGGCAAGCCCAAGGAGCCGACTTGAGCATTTCACCTCGAGAGACGGCCGGAGGGACCTTCATCAATCCCTTCGGTGATTCTTCTCCTAGTTCCCCCTCTTCTTCTACATCAACACTCTCTACACCCCCATCCTCTCCCTTACATCCAAGAATGCCTAAGTTCTCCTCTCACTCCACATTCACCGAGGATGTCTTGCCGGGACCGAGTGCATTACCGGAAGCCTATACCGGGAATTTTGTGGCAAAGACTCAATTTATCCAACTTGTGGAGAGGAGCCCTTTTAGTGGTTTGCCCACCGAAGACCCGCACCAACACATGGAGACCTTCTCCGATTATTGTGACGCTATATCTCAAACCGGGGTTACTCAAGACCAAATTTGTTGGGTACTCTTCCCGTTTTCTCTTATTGGAAAAGCGAAGCAATGGATCAAGAGTCTCGATAGGGCAACCATGGGTATCGACACTTGGAAAAAGCTTGCCTTGGCGTTCTACCAAAAGTTTTACCCTCCGGAAAAGACGAATTTGCTTAGGGCCTCCATCACCAGGTTCCAACAAAGGGATGAAGAGAGCCTATATGAAGCTTGGGAGCGGTTTAAGTCTTTGGTAAGATCGTGCCCTCATCATGGACTCTCACAATGGTTCTTAGTACAACAATTTTGGAATGGACTTTATGAGGACTGGAGAGCCATTCTCAACATGGGCTCAAATGGTAGGTTCACCGAGGTCGATGACGATCAAACATGGTCGAGAATCGAAGAGATGGCGGTGCATAATTCGCAATATTCTAGGCCTAGGAAGGCACATCGAGGAGGCATGCATAAGGTCGATGCCATCACTAAGCTAAGCATTGACCTCGGAGCTCAATTGAAAACGCACATGGAGACTATTGACAAGAAGCTCCAAAGTCACCTCGACCAAGTCCGAGGCCCTAGTTCCTCACACCATCCACCGATTCAAGAAGTGAATGCTTTGGGGTTCGCACCTCCTTTACCTTACTATGGGATGTGCGATACTTGTGGAATAGTTGGACATGAGCCTATGTATTGCCGTGGAAGTATTGAGCAAGTGAACGTCTTTCAAGCGTTCAAGCAAGGTACCTCCTACTCTAATCAATTCCAAGCTTCCCAACAAGTCCCCCAACAACAAGCCCTTCAACATCAACAACAACATCGTCCCTATGTTCCACCTCCTTTACGGGACACCAATGAAAGTTACCAAGGTTATGTGGGTAACCAAAGACCCTTCAACAATTTCAAGCCAAATAACCAAGACAACTTCAACAACAAGCAAGGGTTCCAACAAGGGAACTTCAATCAAGGTGGTTTCCAAGGAAACCAAAATTTTCAAGGGTATCAAAACCGCAACCATGGCAACAATCAAGGCCATCAACAAGGCAATTCTCATGGGTTCCAAGGGAACCGTCAACAAGCAACTCAAAATCAACAACAACAAAGCAAGCCTAGGAGCCGGTCTCCTACTCATGATTATGGCATTCCTCTCGCCATCACCGACACTCCACATAATCCATCGTCCCCACCTCGTGATTTTGACATTCAAAAGACTTTGACGGAAATACAAAGGAGTAATCAAGATTTGCAACAAATTCAAGTGGACATGTCAAGGCATCATCATGAGCTCTTCACTTATATTCAATGGAAAAACGTAATGAGAGATACCCGTATGAAGATACTTGAGAATCAAATATCTCAACTAGCTTCGGGGAGTTCATCAAGGCAAAAGGGGCAACTACCTTCTCAAGGTCAAACACCGACATTTGAGCATGTAAATGCCATCACCACAAGGAGAGGTACCTCTTATGACTCCCCTCCATATCCTAATGAGCAAGAGCCGAGGCAAGAACCGACAATAGAAATGACATCTCCAAATCATGAAGAACCAAGCTTGGACAATCCAATTGAGGAGCAAGTCTTGAGGGAGGTTGAAGAACCCCAAAAAGACGACCCTCCCCCTCTTCAAGAGAAAGACAAGGGAAAAAGGAAAGTGTCCTTTGAAGAGTTCACCCCAATCGAACAAAACAAGTACCAAATCAAGTTGCCTTTCCCATCAAGGCAAGACTAAGGTGGACACTGAATACGACAAGTTCCTTAGTATTGTAAAGAAATTGGATGTTAGTGTCCCGTTTACCGAGTTACTTACCCAAATCCCGGCATATGGAAAATTCATGCGGGAAATCCTAGCTAGGAAGAGGTCCATCGACATGGAAGAGACGGTAGCGTTCACTAGGGTGGTGAGCGAGCTTATTCAAGGTTCCACGCTTCCGAAGTTGAAGGACCCGGGTAGTTTCTCTATCCCATGTACCATCGGCAATTACAAGATCGAGAGAGCTATGTGTGATTTGGGCGCGAGTGTGAGCATTGTTCCCTACACCATTTGTGAGCGATTAGGGATGACGGAGTTGAAATGTACTTCCATTACACTCCAAATGGCCGATAAGTCTCTTAACCGACCATTGGGGATGTTAGAGGACGTGCCGGTGCAAATAGGGAAGTTCTTCATTCCGGTCGACTTCATTGTGGTTGATATGCCAGAGGATGCTAACACTCCCATCATCCTTGGACGCCCATTTTTACACACCGCCGGTCCCGTGATCGATGTAAAGAAGGATAGGATCACCTTTCAATTAGGCGACGAGGAGTTAGTGTTCGACCTCCAAGGCAACACTTCGCCCATGACCGAGACATGTAATATGATCCATGCCACGGAAGACATCGATCTAGAGGAAGGATCGGGACAAAGCTTGAAGAAGTACTCTTATGTACTTGAGGATGATGACTCCGATATGGAGGAAGATGAGTGCCCGAATCATGGGCTTGACGACAAGTTGCTAAGCAAGGAAGAAGATGAGCCTCCCTTGGGGCCGCATGATGACCGGTGGACGTTTGGGTATATCCCCAAGGACCAAAAGTACAAGTTCAAGTCGTTGAACTTGGATGAGCGGGATGCCCCGGGAACGTCAAGGCAAGGCCATGAGGAGCCTTGGGATGTGGTCGGTTATATGACATGCTTGATTGAAGACTTCTCTAGGGCCTTCGACTTGTTCTTACGTGCTCTTGATGGAGATGGAACCGGTTGGAGTATTGTTGAAAAAGAATGAAGATTGTACCACCTTGGTTTGACGGAGTTCCACAAGAACCGTCTCATTGTATATATTTCTTTCTTGTAATTTGTTGGATTTTTGTGAATTCTTGTTATTTGGATTGATTGATGAGCGTTGTGAGGGAGAGAGTTTGATGTGTGTTTGAGTATTGTTTGATAGGTGAAGTGAGAACGCTCCTAGAGAGGATTGGCTATGGTATACCTTGGATTATAGGCACGAGGATCGGGATTTTGAAACTTGGAACAAGTTTTTGGGATCGTGGAGGTCGAAGAAGACCCATCCCGGTCGGGATGAGGCATCCCGACTGGGAAGGGTAAGGCTTCCCGACCGGGAAGGGTGCCTTCCCGATCAGGAAGGGCGCACCACATTTCGAGCTTACTGTGGGCTCGTCCCGACCGGGATGAGGGCGTCCCGACCGGGACGGGTGAGCAAACCCGATCGGGAACAATCTTCCCGACCGGGAAGGTCCTCTACTCCCCCTTTGTGTTTCTTCTTCGCAAATCGAGTCCACCCAACTGTTTTATGCCCCCTCCCAACCTCCCTAACTACCCTAGCCTTACCATATGCCCCATGTACTTCATTGTCATGCCCTCACTCCATTTCCTATACGCTTTACACCGACTCTCACATCAAATCCCACCCCCCTACCATTACTACCTATACCGTGAGTTCTCTTCAAGTGTGAAGCGAGATGGCAACCGAGAAAACAAGCGACGAGCCTCTAATGATCAACGAGACGATGGAGCAAGTGAGTTACTAGCCGCTCGGTTTGGGTAACTATCCTTACTTTTCCGTCTTTTTATCGCTTCTTTTTCATTGTTTGCCCCCTTCCCTTGAGTCTCGGTATCTAGGGGCCTTCGAGGCCATAGTTTGGTTGCTCCCGACTCCCGACGACGTGATTACGTCGAGAGTCAATCGATTAGTCCGTTTACAAGATTTTCACCCCTTTTTAGGAGTTAGTCGGACTTGGACGGCATCCGGGCTAGGTGACTTGATTACACCTAGCCCTCCCCTCCCATTTCCTTTCATTTCTTTCTTTTTATTTTTCTTCTCCATTCCATATCTTTTTCTCGTCTCGGCCCATGGTGACTTGACTACACCCCGGCCGGACACCTTCTACCTTTTTCTCCACTTTGTTTTTAATTTTAGCTTTATTTTCGTAGTTTATTTTCTTTTCTTTTGTCTCTCCACATACTACGATTGAGCATATGAGGACATTGCTCGATTTAAGTGTGGGGGAGTTTTATTTTCATAGTTTTTTGAAAAATCTTCAAAAACCCTAAAAATTTGAAAAAAATTCACAAAAATCAAAAAGATTTTCTCTGTGTTTTCATTTTGTGTCTTTGTGTCGTATATTTGTTTTGTGTGCGTGTTTTGCCTCCCTTTGTCCTTATAGGCTGCTTTAATCGCCAATGACTTTGGAAAGCTCTAAAGACTTCTGGTAACATCTTATCCCTTTTTCTCCTTTCTTCCTTGTGATGTTTGGAGAAGGTTGTGTTGAGGTGTGCTCGGGTGGAGCTTTGTGCATATTGGTGGATGATTTGGTGGCTTGTATGGAATATCGGGGTGGTGTTTGTTTTATGTTTGTTTCGTTATGTTTTGTTCTTGTTGCCTTTTTTTCTTTCTCTCTCGTTTTCGTCTTGTCTTTAATTTTATGTTATGTTGTGTTGTGTGTCATGTGTGTAAACCGTTTTCGAAAACCCGGTTTAGAGGCTAGTGTGTGAGTGTGTACTTTCCCTTTTTAGTAGTGTAAATCGAGTCTTGGGCTTTAGCCTAGTAGAATGACCCTAAATCAATGAATTCGTTGGTCCTTTACCTTGAGTCCACCTAGCTTACTAGGAATTTACTACGGGATTTGCACTTTTGACCATTATGACCACCCACGGTGTGAAAAGGCCTTGGTTACCGAGTCTCGTCCCCTAGGTGACCGTGTTTAGGGTTGTTTGATTAGTCCAAGTTCTCCACTTTTTGTGGGTTTGATGGGAAGGGCACGTCCCGACATACTCATTTCCCTACCTCCTACACATATCCACACAATAAAATGCGATTTGATGAATTCTCTCTTTCTCGTTATACAATGAAAATGCCAAAAATGTCAAATCTTGCCGAAAGGGCAAAGAAAAGAAAAAGAAAGAAAAAAATGAAAGAAAGAAAAGAAATGGAGAAAAAAAAGGCACAAAAGCCAAAAAGAAAATAGAAAAAGAAGAAAAAGAAATGGCATGGCAACAAACAAAGCGAAAAGCTCGAAAAGATAGAAAATGCCAAAAGAAAACCCATCTCACAAAAACAAATCCCCACAAAAATAAGCCTTTTTCCGACTTTTGCCGTGAAGAGCCTACCAAAGGACCGAGTCCCGAGGAAGAATGATAGCGGCATTAGTCGGTCTTTCCTCATTTTGCATTCTTCCATCTTTTTACTTGGACTAGTTAGGCGGTTTTGGACACGGGACGACCCTCTTGGCTCACGCTAAAGGGGGCGGGGTCTCACTTACCTACAGTGTCGACTAACACCGTGGTTCCTCACTTTTCCACTCCGCCGATCGTCCCGTAGTACGTTTTTAGAAAGTTAGGAGGACCTAGGTAAGTTACCAACGTTTTTGTTGCTTTATCGTCATACTATTATGGTTTAGTCCATCTTGGTTTGTATTGCTAGCTTGGGAACGTTGTCGCTTACCTCGAGTCCTAAACCGGTGTTTCATTCACCGCTTTTAGAGGGAAGCGGTATTTCTTTTGTTTCGGGTGCAACCGATTATGTGTTTGTTTGTGTGTTTGTTTGTTTATGTGTTTTGTGTCCGGTTGCATCCACAGTTTTGTCGCAAGATTGCATCCGGAGTGCACTTTTCCTCTAAGTTCACTCGCGTGAGTTGAAGGGACGTAGGGTGCGCTAATACCCATTCGGCTAGTTTAGTAGTTAGTATGTGCTTACTCGAGGGCGAGTAAGGGTTAAGTGTGGGGGAGTTGATAAGTGTCATTTGTAGTGCCTATTTCGTAGTGTTTTGGTCCCATTTTCCTTGTGGAATCGCTCCTTGGGAGCGATTCCTGGGCTTCTTATGCTTCCTTTAGTCCGTTTCAGGTTCCCGAGCCCGATTTGGAAGAGTTGGAGTGATTCCGACTCAATACATACACATTTTGGAGCCAACGAGATAAAGGAACGATGACTCGAGGCCCTGGAATCGACCCTGAGACCTTGGGTCCCAATCCCGAGCCTCCGAGACCCGATCCCGAGTCCCGAGAATCGACGGGAAGCCCATAAGATACAAGGAGGGACCCTAGAGCTCTTATTGAAGGCATACAAGACCCTTCCCGGTCGGGATAATAGCCTTCCCGATCGGGAAGGGAGGCACATTTAGAAGCGCCACTGTGGGTCCTTCCCGGTCGGGTTGAGCCCTTCCCGATCGGGATGACAGAACCCTTCCCGATCGGGATGATCCGTCCCGGTCGGGATGGGCTACAGGTCACCCGCATTTCTTCTTTTCTTCTCCTTCATTCTTGTACTCATATATATACTCCCTTCTTGTAATTTTAAGAGATCTTATGTTAGTTTAGACTCTCTTAAGCCTCCAAAACCCTAGATTTACTCTCATTCATTAGTTTTAATCCTCCATTAATCTTAGTTAATCTTTAGTTAATCCTTGTAATTAGTTCTTGTATTAAGAGGATACTTGAAGAATTCTCCAAGATTGACAACCTTGGGTTTTATTTGGGTTCTTATTTATACAAGATTGCATCTTTTCATCCTCTTAGTGTTGGTATAATCTTTCCTACTCTTAATCTTGTTTATTTAATCTTGTTTGCATCTTGTTATATTGCTATTGATAGTGTTCTTGTTAATCATTATGGATGTTTGTTTACTGATAGTATTTTCTCTTGTTATGGTTGTTTCATTCATGATAATGAGTGAGTAGTCTTCTTGTGGGGTTAGTAGGGGGATTAGGGGTAGATTATGGATGATTAGGGTTGATTAAGGGGAAAAGGTTACATCTTTGTTGTTAGTCACATTGTAGGCACTCTATGTGTTTGTTGATATGCTTGTGTGAGTTGTAGTGGCCATGCTTCCCATACTTGTGTTCATCTTCTCATTGATTGCTTATGTTGTGGAAATGTCGAGAATAGTTTAGTCGCGAGAGCGCGGACTAGGGTCTAAGTTGCGAGAGCCCGGACCCACCTTGACATCGGTCTAAGTTGCGAGAGCCCGGACCGACTCTAGCGATTAGGAGACACCTTTACCCTTGATCACCCCAATTACCCTTCTACTCCTATGAACCCGACCTACCCCACTTCTTTCCATATTTGTGTTAATCCTCCTAGTTAGCTATCGTTCTTTTAGTTTATTCATTAGTTCGATCATTAACTTAGTCATACTTCTCCTCCATCATTAGTTTTCCATTTATCGCTTCTTTGTGTTTGTTCGGTAATCCAATCTCGTTTTAGGCCGACCTAGTCTAACCTTTGATATATCGTCCTCGTGGATACGATCCCGACTTGCCCTAGCTACTCACTAGGTTAGTCGGTGTTATATTGATCGGCTAGGGACGTGACGAATCCTTACCATCAGTAGGAGTTGGTGTTGGTGTTTGGTTGTGGTTGTGTCCGATTCCAACTCCTTACTCGGCTTGTTTTTTTATTGTTAAATTACGTTGGAGTTGTTGTGTCCGATTCCAACTTCTTACCTTGCTTTTTTTTTGTTAAATTGTGTAGGAACTAGTTGACCAGTGTCATATATTCATCGTTTGTTAGTTCTCTTTTGTGGGTATCGTTAGTTTGTTTAGCACCTTTCTTTAGTCCTTATAATTTCTCTCTTTGTTGTTCGACCTTTACTTTAAAACTACCGTCTCCGGTTCTTTGGAATTTTAACATTTGCTTTTCGCACATGATTAAGGTTGTGAGTGTGGAAGGCGAGCCTCAGTAATAAAGTAAAACATGCTCACTAACAAAAACATATCCACTATAGAAATGTGGCAATCCTAATGAAACTACTCTAAAAGGAATAGGTTGCAATTACAAAGAACCGGAGGGAGTACTACTTTAGTTTAAGAGTCCAGTAAATATAAATTTCTAATATTTTTATATTTATATATTAAAGCTAAAGAAAATGGAAGCACCACATTCACCCACGTAGGCAGCCAACTAAGCGCTGATGTAGCAGTGACATGGCGATGAGGTGTCGCAGTTGAAAAATCCAAGATAAAAAATAAAATAAAAATAAACTGCAGATACACAAATAACTGGCCGCACTACTGCAGCAGTTTTCTTCCTCCCAATATCCCCAACTTCTTTCCCACTAACCAAATTTATCCTCTGTGCAAAACCACTCATGATTGTAGTGGGATGCAACAGATTATGCAGTTGATTCCCCATCCCTCAATATTTATATTCTTGCCATCTTCATCTACCAATTTAGATTTTACAATTCACGTTTCCCCTTTTTCAAACCCTTTCAAAATAAACTAATCAAAAAGATGAAGCAAATATCTTGATTAAAGTTCAAGGGCATTTGTTGATGCGAATCAAAAAAATCTAACATCATCCTCGATTATTGATTTAAATTTCAAGTTTTATTGATGTTTACTCTATATTTCATTCAAATGTCGATTAAGCTTTGATCTGATAAATGATTTTCCTTTGTTAATAGGATTGTCGTCGTCTCTACGCCTCCCCAGACCACCGTCACTTTCCTGACCATGGTATGTCCATCCCTCTTTCTAAAAAACAGTTTAAAAAATTAAAATCAATCTTTTCTAACTGATTTTGGTAGAAATAGATAAATATTCCGTATATGATGATTATGATTATATGGATAAATGGTAGAAATGGATAGTATTATATATTTTCTAACTAATTTATATGTTTTTTATGAATCTTTGTACAGTGATTCTTCAGGTGCATCCTAGAATATTGAATTGATTCAATTAGAAATTGAGATTTAAAGGTTTGTCAAACTGTTCTGTGATTTTTTAGTTATACGGAGTAATTGTTAGGCTTGAGTGGTTTAAAATTATGTCCTTCAGAAGATATCAATCATGATACGGAGTAGGTTATACTCCTTCCAAATCATTTGAAGATATTATCATTTAGATTATTAAGGATTTAAATGATATCTTCTGAAGGACAACTTAAAGGTATTTAGATTATAAATTGTATGTTATCTTTAAGTATTAACTTTTGAAGAATGACTTAGAGTTAGTCAATGTTATTAAGTGCTTTGACATTGTTATCAATGTTATCACTATAAAATATTGAATGCTTTCAATATCTTGTCAGGGTTCACAGTATTGGCAACAACGTAACGGAGATGATACAAAGAATTATCCACCAACTCACCCTGCAACCCATCAGGTGGATTTCACTTTCTAACATTTGTGAATATTATTTACATTCAGAATTGTGGATTCTGACAATACAATTTTTTTTGTTTTAACACATCTTCGTTCTATTTCATTTTGTGCCTTCATCAATTCTGTCTATATTGTTTAAACACCAATGTGTTTTTTTTCGGTTATTAGGATATTAACAAGTTACCATTTCTCTCCTATTAATTTCCATAATACTCTTGCTATTGATCGGACAATCATACTTATTTACTCGATGAGCATATAGACTATACGGTACCAACTTGACTACAAAATTAAGTGCAATTTTCTACCAATTGATGTTTTTTCTAAGTGTTATGACAATTATAGAATGATATACGTTCAACTTTCTATTGCGCTTCTTTTATGTGTGTTTGCACATTTTTATGTACGGAGTATAATATTTTGATTTGATTAATTTTCAAGTGCTAAACATAACACTTTTATGTCCTTTAGATTGGTTAAGGCTAATTTATAACCATCCTAATAATGCAATGACCGAGGTATTTGATTAGGTTGGGGGTTGGGGGTTAGTGTGTTTGTCTTTAGTCGAGCTATGAGCATACAAAATGACGTTATGTTGTGGGCTATTATTCGTGTAAATAAGAAAAGACGAGTCAATGTTATTTTAGTTGAGTTACATAAAACGATAAAATAAAAATTGAGCTTACTATTTTGTGGATCATCATTCTTATGTATTTTGGAAGTCAATTGTGTAATCATTTTTTTAACGAACCAATCACTTTTATAATGTTAATTTCTGGTGTAAACATTATTTGAAATAGACTTGAATTAATATGATTGTTTCTTATTTTCATTTTTTATTGGACGTAACTTTTTCAATGTGTTTAGTGATAATTTATTTAGTGGTTCTTTCTTATACTTGATTTATTTTTGTCACATGTAAAATAGAGTGACAAGAAAAAAAAAAACTTAAATTAAAATTGATACTTTTGCCATTTATTATTGGTCGATACGATTTTTCATGATAGTTTTTCTTTTTATTTGAAAGTAAATGAAGGGTCAATCAAAACTTTTACCAAGTGAACATTAAGTGGTGATACTCTCAACAAAGTTTGCATCGATAATTTGACAAACGATAAGTTGTGTGTTTTCTATGGGTCGTTTCTCATTGAACTTATATCATAGGACTAGATGTCCAAAAAATCTCGCATTAGAAGTCCAAGTATCCAATTCCAGGAGAAAAACTCGCAATGGTTCTATCCGTTAACATGGCAATTGGAATTTCTATGGGATTAGTGCATTTTGCATCTCAAACCCATCAACTTAAACCCTCGGCAAGTTTCCCCTCTCGTTATCTTATCATACTTAAGAATCATGTTTAATGTGAGTGTTAATCATATGGTATTGTGTGCATATATAAATAGTTAACAGATGAAGAATTAATTGTTTTTAATATAAGAAAATATCCATATGAGAATTTTAGCGTTCATCGCTTACCTAATTTGTTTTGCTTCAAAATTTACCATTTTTAATATACTCCGTATATCATAAATCCCCTCCCTAATGAAATATCTTTTGCAGTTTGCATACCTAATTTGTTTTGCAGTTTGATTTTTTAAATGTTGTCATCCAAATACTTTTACAAAAACCATATTCCCTCACTTTTGCATTCAATTGATGATTTTTTTTTTCCCAAAAAGTTTAGTAAAATAGAGGATTAGACAATTAATAGGTGATACTATAGGTAATAAGTGATATCAGACCTCTTCCATGAGACAATCTTTATTTATTATATAAAAGAAGGCACCAAAGTTGCCTACGTGGCACAACCTTTTCACTCAGTTCCTCAATCCTGACTCTCTCATCGCTTCTGCATATAACTCCCTGCATAGTATCGATATTGCATTCTTGGTCCCTCCAAATTATAATAAGTTACTTCTTAAGTCCTCAAAAATAATTATATCAAGTTTAAATATAGCAAACATATATTTTACGTTATTATCTTATTTTAAACGTATAACTTATATTTACGTATAATAATATTATATATACATACATATATATACACATACATACATACATATACATATTATATATATACACACACACACATACATACATACCGGAATACATTAAAAATTCCGGAATTCATTAAAAATTCTCGAATTTTACAATTTAAAAGATTGCGTCAATTTTGATATCTTACAATTAAAAATCCAGAATCTTATGATTGTGTTCACATTCCACATTTTATTTACTTCATAAATTTTACGTCCAGATTCAACTTTGCGATCTTTTATTTGAGTATATATTTTACATTCAAATTATACGTCCTTAATTTGGGTATATATTTTCCTTTTTACTGTAAAATTTTTTTACATGATTTGCATATAGTTTTCATACAGTTCCATATAATTTGATAATCTTTGACTATTGTGATATATTGTTGTACTGTTGTTGTATTACTGCTTGATCATCACTGTGCTGCTGCCATCCACTCACTGTTGTGCTGTCCTCCTCCTGTGACGTGGCTCAACCAATCAGATTGTTGCACACGGATCGATGAGCTGGCAGAATTAGTTAGCAAAAGTTAGTTACAATAAACCTTTGTATATATATAGAACAAGCACATTCATTGTAAATTAATTGATTCTGTTACACACAAACATTTACAATAATAATGAGAAAATCAACTTCTATTTAGCTCTTGTGTGAGACTGTTATGCAAACTCCATTAATGGAGTAACTCAAGCTCACGAAGTTTATGATGGTATCAGAGCACCAGTAGTACGACATCTGCAGAATTCATTCTTGCTTCTTCGCCTGAGATTCATATGATCTTACCTTTCTCTATTGCGCGATTTTATTGCAATTTCTGCAGTTTCTTGATGCAAATTGTTGATTTCTTTGCATTCATTCTCTGGTGTTAAGATCATTTACGATTGATTAGTCGAATTCCTTTAAGAATTTGTTCAATTTCTCGAAATCAGTAGCCATGGCTCCAGCTTATACTTCGGTTTATAAAGATCCTCTTTATCTTTCTGCACATGATCAAAGTCTTATTCAGCTTACTCCTAATGTCTTTCATGGACAAAATTTTCTGCATTGGTCGCGGCAAATCAAAATCTCTCTCATTAATAAGAACAAATTAGGTTTCATTACTGGTTCTTATCCTAAGCCTGATGAAAAAGAGGCAACTTTTCATGACTGGATTAGGACGGATTATACGATAATGAACTGGATTTTGCATTCTTTGAGTGAGAAAATTGCTATTACATTCAGTTATGCGTCTTCAAGCAAGCAGTTATGGGACGAATTGAATGAGAGATTTGATCAATCTAATGGTCCATTCCTGTATCAGTTAAGACGTGACATTGCACACACTACTCAGGGAGACCTATCTGTAGCAGATTACTATTCCAGGTTAAAAACACTGTGGGAGGATATGCGTTATTGGATCCCCTTCCTCAGTGTGATTGTGGAGCCTTAGATGATTGCACATGTCAGATGTTGAAGAAGGTTGTTGCCAGAGAAAACACACACAATCTAATTGATTTTCTTATGGGATTACATAAGAGATATGAACATGTTCGTGGTCAAATTCTTGCCACGAATCCTCTTCCCACTGTAAACAAGGCTTTTGCTCAAGTTTATCAGCTTGAGGTTCAGCAACAAGTTACAGCAGAGGTTTTTGTACCTTTCTAGATATGGCTGAACCGACTGCAAATCATGCTTCAAATCAGGCTGGTGATCCTCCGAATGTATGGAGAAGGGAGAACAAAAAGGCTAAGACTGATAAGTCATCATATTACTGTACTCATTGCAAGAAAGCTGGTTATACAATCGAGTACTATTGGCACCTGAAAAAGCTCAAGAGACAGCAAGCTGCCGCTGCTGCTGCTACACCTTTTGGACGAAGGTTTGCAGCGAATGTCGAAGAAGCTGATGCATATGAGCCTGAAACTCCATGTGATATACCTGCATCGAAGATGTTTGAGCAAAATCTTGATCCATCCTTCATTCAAGCTATAGCTAAGGAATTATTCAAGCTGCAAAATCA
Organism: Agrostemma githago; assembly: GCA_958450325.1. Taxonomy (NCBI): domain Eukaryota; kingdom Viridiplantae; phylum Streptophyta; class Magnoliopsida; order Caryophyllales; family Caryophyllaceae; genus Agrostemma; species Agrostemma githago. The sequence continues at coordinate 31,686,018 of OY288256.1, forward strand.
GTCTCAAGCTCAACCAGAAATTGCAGGTCCTGGCTTTTCAGGTACAGCGCTTGCTTATTCTGCTGCTGGTAATTCTCACATTCCTTTATATACATGGATTCTTGATTCAGGTGCTTCTGATCATATGTGCTTTGACTTGCGTCTTTTTAGCTCACATACAATGCTAAATAAGCCTATTTCTGTGCATCTTCCTGATGGGCAAATAAAGATGGTAACTCATACTGGAGTTGTCCCTCTTACTGCAAACCTATCTCTGAAGAATGTTCTTTTTCTTCCTGATTTTAAACATAATTTGCTCTCTTTGGGTCGCTTATTGGGTGATAATCATATCATTGCTATATTTGATCAAAATCTATGCAAAATACAGGATCCTTCCACTGAGGAGGTCCTTTGTTCGGGAAGCAAAAAGGGAGGCGTTTATCAATTTTTGCAAAGTACTAGTACTGTTCATAGCAATATTTGTTTACTAGAACTTCATTCTCAGTTTCTGTAACCAATGACGATGTTGCTTTATTACATTCTAGACTTGGTCATTCATCTTTGGGTGCCCTTAAGCATGTAATTCCTGTCAATGATAGTGACAAAACATTTCATTGTGACACTTGTGTTTTGGCTAAGCATCACAAAGCTCCGTTTCATATCAGTTCAACTGTTTCTAGTTCTATCTTTGATTTGATCCATGTTGATTTATGGGGACTCTATCGGATAAAATCTATATCTGGAGCTTCATATTTTCTCACGATTGTTGATGATTATAGTCGATCTACATGGACTTTCTTGTTAAAAACTAAGGAGCAGGTTCCTTCTGTCATGCAATCCTTCATAGCGTATGTCTCTACTCAGTTTGGTTCCAAAATTAAAGGAATCAGGAGTGATAATGGGACCGAGATTGTTCAACACGAATGTCAGAGCTTATTCAACAAGCATGGAATTGTTCATCAGCGTTCCATTCCAGGGAACCCTCAGCAAAATGGCCGAGTAGAAAGAAAGCATCGCCATCTGCTCGAGGTTGCTAGGGCTCTCCGTATTCAGGGGTCCTTGCCTAAAAAGTTCTGGGGGGAGCTGATTTTGGCAGCAACTCATTTGATCAATCTTATGCCCTCTAGAGTATTGGGTTGGCTTACTCCTCATGAGAGACTTTTTCAAACCAAACCATATTACTCTAATCTCAGGGTGATAGGATGCTTATGTTATGCTGCAATAAAAGACACTGACAAATTCGAGCCTCGAGCAATGAGGGGTATCTTCCTTGGCTATCCAACCGGCCAAAAAGGCTATAAGTTGTATGATATAGAGAGCCATAAGATCATTGTCAGTAGGGATGTAGTATTTCAGGAAACTATTTTCCCTTATCATACCAACTACAAGTCTGATGTTGGTCTTGTTTCATGATGGGTAGGGATTTGTCGTGAATCCCAACCGTCAAACAAAACCGGCTATACCTAGTGGGTAGCTAGGGTAAGTCGGGTCGAATCCACAGGGACGGGAGGATGGACTAAGGTATGCTACGGTCTAGGACTATGTTCGAGACGAGCTATTCTAAGGAGGGGGAGACTAAGAACTAAGCTAGGTCTAAGGCAAGAAAACTATCAAAGGAAACGGGCTAGGATTAGGTCGGGGTCAAAGGGGTAACGGAATGGTCAAGGAAGAACTAGAGTGAAGGAGGTAGTAGGGTGATCTAGGTTGGTCCGGGCTCTCGCAACTTAGACTCACCTAGAGGTTCCACCTAAAACCCATCTCGGCGATACACAACACAAACGGGGTTCTAGCATGCTATAGGCCTAGGTCGCATCCGGGCTCTCGCAACTTAGACCGACCTAGGGGTCGTCCTCACCGGGCTCTCGTAACTTAATGAGGGAACCGAACCCACAAACAAACTAATACCCACAAAAGAAAGGCAAGAAAACAAGCATTCGTACATACTTAGTCATTCAAGCAATTCAACAAACATGTGATGTGCATCATACAAGAGGAAACCCAAATCTTCCACCAACATCTCCAACAATCCCTTAATCACCCAATTAACACCCTAATCACCCTACTAACCCTAGCAAGAACACTACTCTAACATATCTAATCTAAAACTAACACTAATAAGATGAACCAAAACAAACATGAAGAAACTAACAAGTACTATGAACTATGAACAATAACAAGAACAAAGGATCAAACTTTAATGATAAAACAAGGATTAAGAGAAGGGAAAAGAGATTATACCAAACTAGAGATGAAAGGAAGAAAGAAACTTGCATAAATGGAAGAACCCAAAACAAACATCCAAGTTTGTCAAGCTTGAATGGAGATCTTGAAGAATTCCCAAATTACAAGTATTAATCTAGGATTAACGATAATCTAAGGACTAATCTACACTAATCTAAGCTAATCTAATCTAGGGTTTTGTCTCTAATGTCAAGGCATAAGCTTAACATAACAAGGGAAGAGTATATATAGGGTTACCAATGAAAGGGAGAAGAAAAGAAAACAAAGCGGAGTAGCAGTGGCCCATCCCGGCCGAGACGGGGTGGTCCCGGTCGGGACGAGGTCGGTCCCGGTCGGGACGCCTCCATCCCGATCGGGATGGGCCCAGGTCAGCAGCTCCTCTTTTTGCTCCTTCATCCTGAACGGGATGAGCTTATCCCGAACGGGATGAGCTTATCCCGAACGGGATGAGCTTATCCCGAACGGGATGAGCCTTGTAGGCCTCCATTATGATCTTTTTGGTCCCTCCTTGCTTCTCATGGGCTTCTCACCGATTCTCGGGACTCGGGATCGGGTCTTGGAGACTCGGGATTGGGTCCCAAGGTCTCGGGGTCGACTCCAAGGCATCGAGTCATCGTTCCTTAGTTTCGTTGGCTCCAAAAAATGTGTATGTATTGAGTCGGAATTGCTCCTACTCTTCCAAATCGGTCTCGGGAACCTGAAACGAACTAAAGGAAGCATAAGAAGCCCCTAAACCGCTCCCAAGGAGCGATTCTACAAGGAAAACGGGACCAAAACACTACAAAATAGGCACTACAAATGACACTTATCAACTCCCCCACACTTAACCCTTACTCACCCTCGAGTAAGCACACACTAACTACTAAACTATCCGAGTGGGTATTAGCGCACCCTACACCCCTTCAACTCACGCGAGTACACTTAGAGGAGAAGTGCACTCCGCAAGGCAAGTTGGGTCTTGCGACAAAACTGTGGATGCAACCGGACAGCAAACACACAAACAAACAAATACACAAACAAACACTTAGACGATTGCACCCAAAACAAAAGAAATACCGCTTCCCTCAAAAAGTGGTGAAAGAAACACCGGTTTAGGACTCGAGGTAAGTGACAACGTTCCCAAGCTAGCAATACAAACCAAGGTGGACTAGACCCTAATAGTATGACGATAAAGCAACAAAAACGTTGGTAACTTACCTAGGTCCTCCTAACTTTCTAAAAACGTACTACGGGACGATTGGCGGAGTGGAAAAGTGAAGAACCACGGTGTTAGTCGACACTGTAGGTAAGTGAGACCCCGCCCCCTTTAGCGTGAGCCAAGAGGGTCGTCCCGTGTCCAAAACCGCCTAACTAGTCCAAGTAAAAAGGTGGAAAACATGCAAAATGAGGGAAGACCGACTAATGCCGCTATCATCCTTCCTCGGGACTCGGTCCTTTGGTAGGCTCTTCACGAAAAAAGGCTTATTTTGAGAGGTAGGGGTTATTTTTGTGAATCGGGTTTTCTTTTGGCATTTTCTCTTTTCTTTTGCATCTTTGCTTTGTTTTGCCATGCCATTCTTTTTCTTCTTTTCTATTTTCTTTTGGCTTTTTGTGCCTTTTCTTTTTCTTCATTTTTTTCTTTCTTTCATTTTCTTTCTTTTTCTTTTCTTAGCCCTTTTTGGCTTGATTTGGCTTTTTGGCATTTCTTTGTAACAAGAAAGATAGATTTCAACAAATTGCATTTTTATTGTGTGGATTTGTGTAGGAAGTAGGGAAATGGGTATGTCGGGACGACGTCTTCCCTTCATACTCACAAAAAGGGGAGAACTTGGACTAATCAAACAATCCTAAACACGGTCACTTAAGGGACGAAACTCGGTAACCAAGGCCTTTTCACACTGTGGGTGGTCATAATGGTCAAAAGTGCAAATCCCGTAGTAAATTCCTAGTAAGCTAGGTGGACTCAAGGTAAAGGACCAACGAATTCATTGATTTAGGGTCATTCTACTAGATTAAAGTCCAAGACTCGATTTACACTACTAGGAAGGGAAAGTACACACTCACACACTAGCCTCTAAACCGGGTTTTCGAAAACGGTTTACGCACAAAACACACAACACAACACAAAACAAAGACACAACGAAGAACGAAAGAAAAAGAAGTAAAAGCAACGAAACAAAAACAACACAAAATGAATACATACACAGCATAAATACCACCCCGATCATCCAAGCAAGCCACCAAAACAACCACAAACTTTACAAAGCTCCACCCGAGCACACTACAACACACATCTCCTCCAAACTCCACAAGGAACAAAGAGGAAAAAGGGATAAGATGTTACCGGGAGTCTTGAAAGCCCTCCAAAGCTAGCGGTGAATAAGCGACCTATAAGGAAAAAGGGAGGCAAAACACGCACAACAAAACAAAAATACGACATAACGACACAAAAAGGAAAAGACACAAAAGAAAGTCTTTTTGATTTTTATGAAAAAATTTCAAATTTTTAGGGTCTTTTTAAAGCTTTTTTCGAAAAAACTACGAAAATAAACTAAACTATGCTAGAATATCGCTCCCCCATACTTAAATCGAGCCATGTCCTCATGCTCGATCGTAGGGTGCGGAGAGACAAAAGAAAGAAAAAGAAACTACGAAAATAAAGCTAAAAATCAAAAATAAGGTGAAGAAAAGGGTAGAAGGTGTCCGGCCGGGGTGTAGTCAAGTCACCATGGGCCGAGACGAGAAAAAGATATGGATTGGGGAAGAAATAAAAAGAAGGAAATAAAAAGAAATGGGAGGGGAGGGCTAGGTGTAATCAAGTCACCTAGCCCGGATTCCGCCTAAATCCGACTAAATCCTCAAAAAGAAAGTGAAAATCTTGTAAAATTTGGATTTTGAAAATGACTCTCGATGTAGTCACATCATCGAGAGTCGGGAGCAACATATACCACGGCCCCGAGGGCCACCATGACGCCATGACACAAAAGTGTACAAGGGGAAGGGGAGTAAACAAAGGAAAACAAGCAATAAAAGACGGAAAAGAAAGGATAGTTGTCGTACCATAGGTTAGCAACTCACTCTCACCATCGTCTCATAGATCAATATATGCACTTGCTTGTCATCATCATTGCTATCCGGCTTCATTCTCGATAAAACGCATGGTAAAGGTAGTAATGGTGTGAGGGGGGGTAGGATTCAATGTGAAATTCGGTGGAAAGGGAAGAGAAATGAGGTGAGGGTATGTGAATGAAGTGTAATGGTCATATGACATGAGCAAGGATGGGTAGGGAGGTTGGGTGGGGGTATACAATGGTTGGGTGGGCTCAAATGTCAAAGAAGAGGCCAAAAGAGGAGAAGAGAGACCATCCCGCTCGGGATGGATGGTCCCGATCGGGATGACACACCCGTCCCGATCGGGAAGCTCCCTTCCCGGTCGGGACGGCACTCCAGCAAGCTCCAAATTTTGCACCTCCATCCCGATCGGGACGGCTCCTTCCCGGTCGGGATGGCATACCCTTCCCGGTCGGGAAACCTCCTTCTCGGTCGGGAAGGGTCTTCAAGACTCCCAAAACCTCAAAAGCTTCACCGAAGCTTCAAAAACCGACTTCCATTCCCACGATCCAAGCTCTATCATTATCTACTCTCCTCTAGGGATCATCTTTCCTTCACACCTATCACAATGAACTCAAATACAACATCAAATTCCCTTCCTCACATCGCTCATCAAAATCCAAATAAACAAGAATTTCACAAAAACTAACAACCCTAGAAACCAAACTATACAAACATAAACACAAATACAGGCACAAAAGAAAAGAAAAAGAGATATTTACACTAAATACTCTCACCAACAACGCCTCCATAGCCATCAAGAGCTCGAAGGAGTAAGTCAAATGCTCTAGCAACATCTTCAATTAAGCTCACATGGTCGAGCCTAGCCACTCCCAAAAGTTTCCAAGTTGGAGGGAAAAAGCGATCGTCTTCAATATGCTCGGGGTTCTCGTGATCTTCCGGGTCTTCCAAACCAACATAGCTACGACTCTTATGACCATCCGGTAGGTATAGTGGTCTAGAGTCGTGCTCGGTGTCATGATGTGGGAGATCACACCCTAGGGGTGTCGCTTCTTCTACGGGGTCGAGAGTGGAGCTCTTTTCCACCGTCCGACAAGGATCCTCTTCACCAACCGTCTCACAAGACAAAGGGCTAGACATCGAGTGTGGTAGAGGAGGAGAAGGCATCAAGTTTTCTTCATTGGAGGGTTTAGGATCCTCCAAATTCCCATACAAAGCAAGTTCCAAGGCGTCTACTTCTTTTTCCCAAGTATTGCGCTCCTTTTCACTCACCTTGTCAAAATGGTCATGAGGGGTGATCTCTTCACTTGGGTTTGGATTGTCAACATCCGTCTCTTCACGAAGGAAATCAAACAAATCCAACTTGATAGCCAATACATTGGCTCCCCAAGAGTTATCTTGATAATCATGTTCAACTCCCTCCTCATTGTCGGCCCTTGAAGCTTCAACTTCCTCTACTCTTCCCCTATCTTCACCGCCCAAGCAACACTCAACAATGGTCTCTTGATCGACCCCCTCTCCTTCATTTGTAGCTTCACAATCGGGTTGACTTTCTTGTGGAGGCACCCGACCTTCTTGCCCAAATGAACCTTCCTCAACATGTTGTGGAGCTCGAGTGGCCGACATCGTGATATGAGCCATGAGTGCATTGATGCGAGCATCTTGCACCTCTATTTGGGCCTTGAACTCCTCCCTAACCCCTTGTATTTGAGTCAACAACAATTGTTGACCCTTTTGCAATAACATCATCATCTCATGTTGGCTCCCTTGTATTTGGGCCAACATTTGACAAGTCTCAAGGATATTTGGTTGTGGGTTATGTGAGGGTGTTTGGTAGTTGTTAGGATGTTGGAATGATCCTTGACAACTTTCTTAATAACCATAAGAAGAGGGTTCATAAGATTGTTGATGAGGTTGATATGATTGGTAAAGTTGTGGGTTTTGGTAATTCGCCCCATAGTTGTCCCGTGATGATTGATGGTAGCTCGGACGAGCCATGTCCATAACGTCGCTTTGGTACCTAGGATGAGCTAGAAGCACTTGAGCAAACGTTAGTATCCTAGTGCTTTTGAGGCACTGGGAAGGGAGAGTAACACACAAAAAGAAAAACGGAGATACACAAGGAGAAGAGAAACACAAAAATCAAGAACAAAGTCCAAAACTAAGCAAACAAAAGTCTAAACTACGCCGTCCCCGGCAGCGGCGCCAATTTGATGGGTAAGGATTTGTCGTGAATCCCAACCGTCAAACAAAACCGGCTATACCTAGTGGGTAGCTAGGGTAAGTCGGGTCGAATCCACAGGGACGGGAGGATGGACTAAGGTATGCTACGGTCTAGGACTATGTTCGAGACGAGCTATTCTAAGGAGGGGGAGACTAAGAACTAAGCTAGGTCTAAGGCAAGAAAACTATCAAAGGAAACGGGCTAGGATTAGGTCGGGGTCAAAGGGGTAACGGAATGGTCAAGGAAGAACTAGAGTGAAGGAGGTAGTAGGGTGATCTAGGTTGGTCCGGGCTCTCGCAACATAGACTCACCTAGAGGTTCCACCTAAAACTCATCTCGGCGATACACAACACAAACGGGGTTCTAGCATGCTATAGGCCTAGGTCGCATCCGGGCTCTCGCAACTTAGATCGACCTAGGGGTCGTCCTCACCGGGCTCTCGCAACTTAATGAGGGAACCGAAGCCACAAACAAACTAATACCCACAAAAGAAAGGCAAGAAAACAAGCATTCGTACATACTTAGTCATTCAAGCAATTCAACAAACATGTGATGTGCATCATACAAGAGGAAACCCAAATCTTCCACCAACATCTCCAACAATCCCTTAATCACCCAATTAACACCCTAATCACCCTACTAACCCTAGCAAGAACACTACTCTAACATATCTAATCTAAAACTAACACTAATAAGATGAACCAAAACAAACATCAAAACAAACATGAAGAAACTAACAAGTACTATGAACTATGAACAATAACAAGAACAAAGGATCAAACTTTAATGATAAAACAAGGATTAAGAGAAGGGAAAAGAGATTATACCAAACTAGAGATGAAAGGAAGAAAGAAACTTGCATAAATGGAAGAACCCAAAACAAACATCTAAGTTTGTCAAGCTTGAATGGAGATCTTGAAGAATTCCCAAATTACAAGTATTAATCTAGGATTAACGATAATTTAAGGACTAATCTACACTAATCTAAGCTAATCTAATCTAGGGTTTTGTCTCTAATGTCAAGGCATAAGCTTAACATAACAAGGGAAGAGTATATATAGGGTTACCAATGAAAGGGAGAAGAAAAGAAAACAAAGCGGAGTAGCAGTGGCCCGTCCCGGCCGAGACGGGGTGGTCCCGGTCGGGACGAGGTCGGTCCCGGTCGGGACGCCTCCATCCCGATCGGGATGGGCCCAGGTCAGCAGCTCCTCTTTTTGCTCCTTCATCCCGAACGGGATGAGCTTATCCCGAACGGGATGAGCCTTGTAGGCCTCCATTATGATCTTTTTGGTCCCTCCTTGCTTCTCATGGGCTTCTCACCGATTCTCGGGACTCGGGATCGGGTCTCGGAGGCTCGAGATTGGGTCCCAAGGTCTCGGGGTCGACTCCAAGGCATCGAGTCATCGTTCCTTAGTTTCGTTGGCTCCAAAAAATGTGTATGTATTGAGTCGGAATTGCTCCAACTCTTCCAAATCGGTCTCGGAAACCTGAAACGAACTAAAGGAAGCATAAGAAGCCCCTAAACCGCTCCCAAGGAGCGATTCTACAAGGAAAACGGGACCAAAACACTACAAAATAGGCACTACAAATGACACTTATCATTTCACCATCTCCTGTGAGTGTCATGGCTCCTATTGCAGATGCAAAGCCTTTGCCATCAGAGGCCACTGATTCCACTCCAATTGTTGCAGTTATTCCTGAGACTGTCACTCTAAATGATCAAGTTCCTGATGATAATATTCCTGGGGATATTCCCTCGGGTACGGTCGATTCTTCAGCTGCTGGTAATGATGTTATTGCTCCACCACGATGATCGACAAGAGTTCGTCAGATTTCTAAGAAATTGGATGGTTTTGTCTACAAAGATGCACCCTCTCGTGCGAATGCTAATCTGATTTTCACTCCTTCTTATGCTTTCCTCAGTCAATCATTGCAACTTGACGGATACTCTGCTGATTATCAGAGTTCTTGTTGCAATGCCCTTCAAGTTTACGAGCCATCTACTTATGATCAAGCTGCTGCTGATCCTCTATGGGTTGATGCTATGTCACAAGAAGAGCAGAACAACACTTGGATACTCACCAAATTGCCACCGGGCAAGAAAGCTATTGGGGCTAAGTGGGTGTACAAAGTGAAGTTCAATCCTGATGGTACAGTTGAGAGGCACAAAGCGCACCTTATCGCTAAGGGGTATAGTCAGATTGAGGGAGAAGATTACACTCATACTTTCAGTCCTGTGGCTAAATTAACCACAGTACAAACTTTAATTGCAGTAGCAGCAATAAAAGGATGGCTATTGCATCAATTGGACATTAATAACGCATTTCTTCATGGTTTTTTTTTTGATGAAGAGGTCTATAGGAAGAAACCTCAAGGATACACAGTTGGTTCCAAGGATGATGTTTGCTTATTAAAACGGTCCTTGTATGGGCTTAAGCAAGCTTCTCGACAATGGAATTATGAGTTATCCAAATTTCTATCCAAACATGGTTATGTGCAGTCCAAATCCGATTACTCTCTCTTCACCAAAGGTCATATAAATTCCAGCTTTGTTCTTATTTTGGTGTATGTTGATGACTTGATAGTAACTGGAACAAATGAGTCTGAGATTTCTGCTATCAAAAAGGCTTTGGATAAAGCATTCACCATTAAGGATCTGGGTCAACTTCGGTATTTTCTGGGCATTGAAGTATCGCGATCCAAGGCTGGGATTCTTCTAAATCGGCGAAAATACATAATTGATATACTTAGGGACTCTCATATGGAGGATTGTACTCCTGCTAATTCCCCTCTTCCCACTGGTTTGCGATTATCTACAGATGATGGTGATTTGCTCGCCTGCCCAGAAGTCTACAGACGATTAGTTGGGCGGCTTCTTTATCTTAATTTGACTAGGCTTGATATATCCTATGGGGTACAGCATCTTAGTCAATTTATGGCAGAGCCCAGGTTTCCTCACTTACAGGCTGCTCTTCATGTTATTCGATATCTCAAAGGCTCTTTGAATTTGGGTCTTTTCTATCCTGTTACTTCCACTCTCACTCTCACTAGCTACTGTGATGCTGATCATGCTAAGTGCGAGTTTTCTGCGAGGTCTGTTTCTGGTTATTGTGTGTTCTTAGGGAGATCTTTGATCTCTTGGAAGACCAAGAAACAGCCCACAGTAAGTAAGTCCAGCACGGAGTCTGAGTATCGATGTATGAGTCAAACTTCTAGCGAGATCGTTTGGCTAAATGAGTTACTAAAGGAGATGCAAGTTTGTGTGCCGCTTCCCATCACTCTTTATTGTGATAATAAGGCGGCACAACACATAGCCGAGAATCCAATTTTTCATGAACGTACTAAACACATAAAGGTGGATTGTCATTACATTCGAGAGCAAATTGAAGATGGATTGATTGCCACTGCTCATGTGAATACATTCCATCAAATTGCCGATGTTCTAACTAAAGCACTTAGTCAGCAACATCACAGTTAATTTCTGTCCAAGCTCGGACTTGTTGTATCTCCTCCAAGTCCTCCTTGAGGAGGGGGTATTGTGATATATTGCTATACTACTGCTGTATTACTGCTTGATCATCACTGTGCTGCTGCCATCCACTCACTGCTGTGCTGTCCTCCTCCTGTGACGTGGCTCATCCTGTGATGTGGCTCAACCAATCAGATTGCTGCACACGGATCGATGAGCTGGCAGAATTAGTTAGCAAAAGTTAGTTACAACAAACCTTTGTATATAGATAGAACAAGCACATTCATTGTAAATTAATTGATTCTGTTACACACAAACATTTACAATAATAATGAGAAAATCAACTTCTATTAGCTCTTGTGTGAGACTATTATGCAAACTCCATTAATGGAATAACTCAAGCTCACAAGCTCACGAAGTTTATGACTGACAATATATAAAATTTTACAATGTATTGGGACCATTCACGTTGCAATAATGTCATGATTGATCAATATATTGTCACTGTATAAATCTCTCTTCTTCCACAGTTTTCAATTATTAAAATCATCTAAAATTTCTGTTATCTATTATTAATTTATTTAAATTACAATCATGTATTAATTTAATAATTCTTTCATGAATTTATATTTATATTAATGGTATAATTTAATCTAATTAATGGTATAATTTAATCTAATTAATCCATAACTTTTGAACTTATATAAATTACTTCGTTTTCTGTTTTAGTTGCTAATTGTTATGGTAAAATATGGGTCCACAATTTAAGATGAGCCTAATCATCTACTCCGTATAATTTTGTAATCGTCTACAATTTTCTTTTTTACTTCGTAATTGCTAATAAAAGATGAGTTGTGATAAAAGCAGGTTCAAGATAATGTCAGAGATGAAGGAATATGAACTCATGAAAAAAAAGGTTTGACGTTTTTTATTTTAGAATTTTTTTTCACCTTTTTAAATTTAGTAGTATTTTATTTTGTGACGTTTTAAATTTTTTGAATTTTTGACGTTTTAATTTAGTATTTTATTTTTGTCGTTTTTAATTTTTTATCTTTTTTTTACCTCTATAGTATTTTAACTTTTAGAATTTTTTGGCGTTTTTAATTTAGAATTTAGAACTTTAAAGTATTATCACACGCTTGTGATTTTTCCATTGACTCATTTCAAAGTTAGTCAATAGGATGGTCCAATCCTAAGATACTTATCGAAATGAAAAGTATAGCTTTACGATCATTGACTCATTTCTGAACCGGGTTTGCCCAATTGTTGTTTTTGCAAGCCAATAATAAGCGACGAAAGAAATAAACAAAGATCTCAACCTTGCAAAACTTGAAATCGTGTTCGATTTCCAGTCATAAATAATCCAGTGTAGTGGGTTTAAAATTTGTTATATTCGATATGATATTATCTTACGGTGTAATGGGTGTACCATCTTACGACATTATTTTCCATTGAAAGATAATTTTGTTATACTTATTACGAGTCAGTGTCAATCTATTTAACATTTTCATAATTCTTAATAAAATCATTATGTTCTACGTCGGTTACAAACATTTCGTTATGTAATATCAAGAACACCCTACTTCTAATATGATCATCTATCAACCCGTGATTTATCACGGGGTTTATACTAGTTAAGAGTTATTTGTGACCAACTTAGCGATTGCAGGTAAGTCAATCGACGATTAAAGATTTTTTTAATTATTATTTTGGAGATATATTTCATTACATATCCCCTCCGGTTTTATTTATTGTCCAATTTGAATAAAATATTTCTCACGTAGATTCATAAAATAAGGTAATAAATAAAAATCGGAGGGAGTACCATTTTAAGTTACTCATTTTTGTTACCGATCAAGTCATTTTTGGAATGAACATTTTTTACTTTTTGAGACCATGTCATATCAAGTCGAGTTAGTATAGGACTATAAGGTCTCACAAAGTCGAGTTGTGTCCTCATCGGACTTTCTTTTATTACCTGTTCCCTTTTTCGTAGCGAATCTCACTTAATGGTCTTTTACTCCTTATTTGATCCAAGTAATTACGAGTATATTTTATCATATGTTAATATATTGTTGCTTTGATTATGTAGATGAATTTGTGTACTAATTTTGGATTCTAAAGTATTTAGGGTATCAATTAATCTGTTTTTGTTATTTATGCTCAATTACCACAACTTGGTCTTTGTAAATTGTAGGATCGTCTTCACTATCTAGGCAACTTTTATACGAGAAAGTTGTTTTTTGTTAGATTGTTTCATTTTATTTAGGTTTCGTATGGTTGGGAAAATTGGTTTTGTTATTGGTTTACTTTGAAGTTTTGAATAACCGGTTTACTTTTTATAGTACAATAATTCATTTTTTTTGCGTAGAAGACATCAATTCATCCGTTATCAATGGAGGATCTATGTTGTGATTTTTTACTTAATAATGAATTCGTTCAATGCAATGCACCGAACCTTATATTTCAAGATGGTACATTGTTGTTCTATTTGTGATTTGGTTTCTTTATGTTCTACCTTGCAGGGATTGATTACCTGTTTCGAATTTGTACACTTAGCTTTCAACTTTGAAACGAAGCGACATGGTGATGAATTTTTATTTGGTCAACGCAAAATTGTATTGTAACCCTTTGGCCCATTTGGTTTAGGTAATTGGGAATGAAGGATGTCATAAGATTCCTGTACGGAATTTCCATTCGTGAATTCAAGAGAATGACAGTAGCGTCTTGAGTATCTTGCTCTTAGATTCAAATACTCAATGTGGGATGTTCATATTCAAATCCTTAATGTGGACGATGTTTTTAGCTTGGTTAAGTTGTGTTGCTATTGTGCATGTTGGACAAATGATACTTTTAATTAGTGTAGAGCTCAAAGTAGCCATGCAAGTTTTTTTTGGCATGGCTCAATTTACATTTAGTCTGTCACTGGCCCGCTGTTGTATGTACGGAGTATTATTTTGTATGCTCTCAATATATTTTTAGTAGTGAAGGTTTTGATACGATTCAACTTTGTAAAGTGTCATTTAAGAGTTATAGGTCACCGATTTGCATGTATCTTCAAGTTCTGTACATAAACTTGGTTACTTGGAGAATGTTGTTATGATGTGAGACCAACTTTTTCAACTAGAGAGATTCAACCTAGAGAGAAGGGCGATTGATCAGCGTTTTGCTCACCCAGCTTCATCCTAGGGCCGTCTCAGTGCCGGCGGCCTCTGACTCCGACAGACCGCTTTCCGGCGTCCTCCGTCTCTAATGAGGAAGAAGAATCGACCTACGGGGAAGGGCCCTAAGCCTATGAACCGTAAGAATGCGAAAGAAGAATTGATTCGAAAAAATGAATTGAAACCTAATACTATTGAAGTAGAGGAAGATCAAGTTGTCAATGGGAAAATTAAAGAGATTCCTGGACTGAATTACGAATCTGATTTCGAAGAGAATGAAGGATTGGAGCATGATTCTGAAGTTGTGCCCGAAACTAACCTCATCCCTGAGCCAATTGATTGTATTGGTTAGAAGCAAAAGGATGGGAAAAGAGTCATGGACATTGAGGAGGAAGAAGAAATGATGAAATTCACAAATGATGATGTTGAAGATGAAATTGATTATTGGAGTAATGTCGTCTATTGTTTTATCATGGGTGTCAATCCTCCATGGGAAGTGATAGAAGGGTATGTGAGGAGAATTTGGAAGGAGCATGGGATTGATAAAATTTCATTTCTTCCTAATGAAATTTTTGTAGTTCGGTTCAAGGAAAAATCTGCCAAGGTAACTGTTCTCAATCATGGAATTTTTATGTTTGATAAAAAACCGTTAATTGTGAAAGAATGGACTCCGGATGCTAAAATGGACAAGGATGACGTGCAAGAAGTTCCTATTTGGATACAATTGCATGATTTACCTTTAAAATTTTGGGGCCGATGCCTAACCCGTATAGCCTCGTTGGTGGGACCGTACGTTAAGTCTGACTTAGCTACGGAAGAGCGTACTAGATTGGGTTATGCTCGGGTCATGGTATTGGTCAAAGTGGGGCAAAATCTCAAGAGCTCAATCAAATTCATGGACGAACTTGAGAATAATGTTGAGGTAATGATTAAGTATGAGTGGAAACCCATTTGGTGTAATAAATGTAGAGGTTATGGCCATGATGTTGTTGATTGTAAGGAGGAGTTGAAAAAGGCGAGAATTGATGCTAGGAAAAAGCAAAATGCGGGCAGTGTCGTGGCCAGACAGCCTGCTGTTTCTGGTGGGCAGGTCTCGAAGCCTGCTGGCCAGAAGCGGACTTTCGCTGCTGGTCTGCCTGCTGCTGTGGATGGTAATCAGGCTGCTGTGAGGCCTGATGCTGCGTTGCAGCATGCTGCTGGTACGCTACTGTCTGCTGGTGCGGCTGGTGTGCATCACCAGTTGTTGGTGCGTACTGGTCCTGCTGTTCGGACAGGGACTGCTGCTGCTGTGACTGTTTCTGCTGCGAAACAGGCTGCTAGTACACTGCTGCACGCTGCTAGTGCGTTGCAGGCTGGTGTGCATCAGCAGCTGCTGGTGCGTACTGGTACAGCCCAATTTGCTGATGTAGTCAAGGGGCTCTCACCAAGGATGGAAGGGGGTGGTGAAAAGCATGGGATCGGGTTAGAAATGATCGTCCATGGAGATACATAATATTGGGTTTTGGAATGTTCGGGGCATGTGTAACATAAAAAAGCAACGAGCAATTTGTGAGTTTATTAGGAAACAGCAAGTAGACATCTTTGGCCTGCTTGAAACAAAAATTAAAAATAAAGCGTATGCAAAAGTTCATCAGAATATCTTCTATGAATGGAGCATTACGACTAATAATCACTGTTATGATGGGGGTCGGGTCTGGTTATTGTGGAAACATGATAAGGTGGATTTGACGATTTTGGAGTATAGTGATCAAAGTATTCATGTTGGGGTTTCCATGAACTCGGGGAAAAATTATTTGCTTACTTTTGTGTATGCATTTAATTCTGCAGCTGGGAGAGTGGATCTTTGGAGAAGACTTGAATCCTATGCTTTGAGAGGCCCGTGGTTGATTGTAGGAGATTTTAACTGTGTTATTGATGCTAGAGAACATCTTGAGGGTCCTTCCTCGGATGAAGCGAGGCACAGTTTAGAGACTGTTTATCAAATTGTGATGTTAGTGATCTCAAATCGAGTGGGTCTTGGTTCACTTGGAATAACAAACATAACAAACTCGTGTTTATAGCCGCATCGATCGTTGTTTCTCTAATGACGGTTTCTTGGGGTTGTTTCCGAATGGCTTTGCTAATTTCTTGCCTTAAGGTACCTTCGATCATTGCCCGTGTGTGATCCAATTGGAGAAACCTTCGGGAAGGAAAAATCGGAACTTTAAATACATGAACATGTGGGGCAAAGCCCCGAATTTTGGGAGTTGCGTCGCTACTGTTTGGAGAGAGACAGTTAGGGGGACGAGGCAATTTCAGGTCGTTAGTAAGCTGGGGAGTTTAAAGAGACCGTTGAAAGAATTGAATTCGACATGTTTTTCAGATATTGAGAATCGATGTGCTCAGGCTGAACTGAAACTCCAGCAAGTTCAGGTTAGGCTGAGAGCTGATCGATCTAGTGCTATATTGCAGGAAGAGATGGACCTTAATGTGTTGGTTCGTGACTTGCAGTCTGCACGGGCTGATTTCTGGAGTCAAAAGGCAAAGCAGAAATGGGTGAAAGAGGGGGATATTAATTCGGCTTATTTTCATGGGATTTTGCGAGCCCGTAGAGCTCATAATGCTGTGAGTAAGGTGAATGACGCTGAGGGGCGTATTTGTGAGTCTAAGGAAGCAATTGAAGATGCTTTTAATCGTTATTATTTGTCCCTACTTGGTGAGACACATGACACGGAGGCTGTCGATGTGGATTTGGTAAGAAGAGGCAATATCTGCTCCGCAGCTCATAAATCTGAACTGGAGGCTGTTTAGCATTCCTCGTGATAAAGCCCCTGGGCCGGATGGGTTCTCGAGTCAATTTTTTATTGATTCGTGGGACATTATCGGGAATGATATTGTGGAAGCTATCCAAGACTTCTTCGTCACAGGTAAGCTTCTGAAACAGCTGAATTGTGCTATTATCACTTTGATTCCTAAGGTGAAAATGCCTCATTCTGTGAAAGATGTTCCGCCGATTGCATGTTGTAATGTTCTGTACAAATGTATTGCTAAGATTATTTGTGCTCGACTTGGCCGTATTTTGCCTCATATTATATCGCCTACTCAAGGTGGTTTCATTGAGGGGAGAAGTATTGTGGAGAATGTTCTTATATGTCAGGACTTAGTCCGGATGTATAAAAGAGGCCGTATTTCGCCTAGATGCCTTTTTAAAGTTGATATTCATAAGGCTTATGATAGCGTGGAATTGAGGTTTGTGGATCAAATGCTCCGTGCCTTGGATTTTCCGGACCATTTTCGGAGGCTGATTATGGAGTGTGTTACGTCGGTCTCGTACTCTTTATCTGCTAATGGGGATAATTTCGGTTTTTTCCGGGGGAAAAGAGGGCTTAGACAAGGTGATCCTATGTCTCCACTTTTATTTACTATTTGTATGGAGTATTTTTCTCGTATCATGACATTTGGAATGATCGGGAGGAACTTTAAATACCATCCGAAATGTGGAGCGTTAAAGCTCAGCCACTTGCTCTTTGCGGATGACCTCCTTCTTTTTTGTAAAGGGGAGACGAAATCTATGGAGTTGTTGTGGAGGGCCTTCGCTACGTTTAGTAAGTCGTCTGGGCTGAGTATTAGTGTGGGTAAATCCCATGCCTATTTTGCTGGAGTGGATGAAGATAGGAAAGCGGCTATTTTGTAATTCTCGGGGTCTGTAGAAGGAGGATTGCCTTTTAAATACCTTGGATTGCCTATTCAAAGTACTCGCCTTGGTAAGAATGACTGTGAAAATTTGTTAGCCCGAATTATATCAAGAATCTCTAGTATTGGAGCTCGTAAGCTTTCTTATGCGGGAAGATTGACCTTGGTTCGGTCTGTGCTGTCTCAGCTGCACAATTATTGGGCTATGGTTTTTATCATACCGAAGTATGTTATGGCTCGAATTGGGTCTTTAGGCCGTAATTTCCTTTGGGAAGGAGGAGTGGAGGGTACAATCGAGCTTTAGTGAGTTGGGAAAAAATTTGCCATCCTAAAGAAGAGGGTGGATTAGGGGTACGAGACTTGACGATTTGGAACGAGGCAACGGTGGCAAAATTGGCTTCGTGGGTTTTTGATCAGCCTGATAGACTTTGGGTCTGTTGGGTGAATAACATTTATTTGAAGGGTACGGCATGGCGTGATTATCAACCTCAGGCTGATGTCACGTGGGCATGGAGGAAGATCTGTCACGCGAAAGAAAAAGTCAAGGATATGTTTGAGAATGGCTTATGGCATGGCTCTTGTACTACGTACTCGATCTCCAGGGCTTATGAGAAGCTTCGTGATCGAGTCCCGAAGGTTGCTTGGAGCCGGCTTGTTTGGAGTGATTGGAGTCTTCCGAAACACAACTTTATTTCTTGGCTAGTTTTTTGGAGGGCTCTAAACACGAGATCGAAGCTTCTGAGGTTTGGGGTGGCAGACTCAGACCTTTGTTATTTTTGTGAAGCGCAGGCTAAGACTTTTGAACATCTTTTCTTTGGATGTTGTTGGAGCGTGCGGATTATTGATATTCTGAGTGCCTGGACGAGGAAGAGAATTCCGAGTACTAGAAGCTTGGATTGGGCGACTAAAATAAGGGGTCCGAAACTACAATGTAATGTTCTCCGTGCTGTAGCTAATGCGACTATTTATCACATATGGAGGCAACGGAATGTGTGCCGAGTAGAAGGACTAGTTCAACAGCCGGAGAATATAGCCAGGTTGATTAAATCAGATGTTAGAAGTAGATTTTTTTGTAAGATTAAATATCTGATAAGTACTAGAGACGCTCGATGGCTGCATAATCTGATGTAGTCATTCCTTTGTAAGGTTCCCACCATTTAATTTATCTTACCCTTTACCAAAAAAAAAAAAAAAAAAAAAAAAAAAAAAAAAAAAACTTTTTCAACTATAATTCATATCTACATAAGATGGCTCATATTTGAACATGTGCTTTTACACATTAATTCGCTATTTTCCATTTATCCCACTTATTTACGCCTGCATCTTCAACAAAATAAAAGACCACAAACAGTGTTTAACCTTACAAAATTAAGGTAGTTATACGGACATAAAATGATGAAGATGAATCACATTTCCACAAAAGATACATATTAGTTTTACCACCTTACTATAAATTTCGTGAAACTTCAACAAGAGTCATCAAGAATGCAAGGGATACATTTTTTGATTTGGGATTTAGGTTACCATGATCAGGGTTTTGTTGAGATTTAATTTGGAAAATGAGAAAAGAAGTTTGAAATATCTTACATGGAATAATAACAGTGGGTCTCTCTTGCGACGGGCCAATTCGTCGTAATAATAAAAGGGGCAAAATACATACCACATGCATGAATAAGACAAATAGTTTGCTATGTCCTACCCACACTTTATTTTTGTCTTTAGTGTAGTACTTGACCCGTTAGAAGTTTGTGACGGATACTTCCGTTACAAACAAGAATTTGTGGAATAATAATAAGGGTTAAATTAATGTAACCAGTATTGAAGTAGCAAATAAAAAACTATTCAAAATTTGTATAATAGTAATTTTTTTAAAATGTTTATATATGAGAGTATTAAAAATTTAAAATGAAAGGAGCATAAATAGGTATTATATCGTATATATGAAAGAATATGGTTTTCGTATATCTCATGACGTTGCATCGTTTGAACATGACATAACTATTTTTATTGTATAGTCCTGAATATTACTCCGTATATGCTAACAACTACTATTCATAATCTTTCTAATATTTTAAATTATTTCAACTAAATATATAACAAATTTTTAACACATACGTGCAATTAGTTGCTCCACATGTTCATATCACCGAGCCCGTGTTCACCTAGGGGTGAGCAAAATCGGATATCCGATCCGGTTTTGTAAACCGTATCGGATATCCGGTTTTAAAAATCAAAAAATTTCTGATCTGTATCCGATCCGATTTTCGGATATCCGGTATTCGATTTTATATTTTTCTTCTATTTTTCTTTTTTTTTTTAAACAATTTTTTCATTTTTTATTAACAGTAATTAATTGATTTTTAAGCAACTTTACGTTTTATATAAATTGATATAATAAAATACCTAAAAAAAACCTCAAAAAAATGGTATATATGTCTTACGGTACAATTATTCTAACAAAATATTACGTTTCAATACATAATATCATAAATTTACTAATAGTTTTGTTTTTTAACTTTGAAAATAATTGGTGAATTTTGAATTGTTTATTGTATAATTCATATTAGGATTATATTTTTCATATTTTTTATTGTTTTTAAAAAAACGAATCGGAAACCGGATATCCGGTTTCTATTTTCCCCGATACGTATCCGCTACGGTTTTAAGGAAAACTGTATCGTATATCCGGTTATTCGTATCGGATATCCAGAAATTTGTATAATTGAAAACGTATACCGTATCGTATACGTATAATAAAACCGTATCGTATATTTTTGCTCACCCCCTATGTTCACCCATGTTCATATCTAGGGTTATCAACAAGCTTGAATTGAAGATTCTTATTTATGACACTATTACAATTATCGTATATCAAGAAGTGTTCGAATATTTGTAATTTCATGTTTGTACTAGCAAACCCGTGCCTACACACGGTTTTTTTAAATATTTTTGTTTATACAGATAGTTTAGTTACTTACAAAATTATATTTCCTCTGTCAAAGTCTATAACTTAATATTTTCTTTTTTTTAGTATTTCAGTCAACTGTTCATGTTTCTATTTATAGAGTAAAGTTTTACCCTTCAATTTTTGTTTTTAAGCATAATAAATACAATTATTTTCTTATTACCTTATTTTTTTTGTATAAAATAATATTTTGTTAGAATGAGATGACCCGTGACCGGTCAAAATCCAACCCGAATGGGTCGACACGTTGGATATTTGGATCATGAAGTGTCATTATAATTATCATGATATTAGTATTTATATGAGTATATAATATTTAAAATAACAATTAAAAAATTATTAAATTTAATATTATAAATTACAGAAATAATAATTTTATAGGAGTATAAATTTTATAGCTATATACATTTTATATCATTTAATGGTAAAATATTTTTTTATGAATGATATAGTTTTTTACTTATAAATACGATAATTATTTAATTTAAAAATATTAGTGATGTTAAATATGATTAATATTAAAAGAAATATTTTTTACTTGATAAAATGTAATGCATCGAAAATTATACATGCCTGATATTCTAACGTTAACTCGATTCGTGACATTTATTTTACCCGATCCCGTAATTCGTCCAACCCATATGACCTAACTCGTTCATCCCGTTTGACATGTTTATTCAAAGTATGGAACATATTTTTGGTTATAATGTTACAAAATTTTTTTCCTCAAATTTATGTAATTGGTAAGAATTGATTCATAATAAAGATTTTTGTTATTGTATGGTTGAACATTAAAGAATTGGGCTTTTAATGAATGTAGACAAAAATTTATTTTGTGAAGCCCAATTTAGGTAATGAAGAGGTAGAATTTTGGCGGGAAAGTTGAAATGACTTAATTGCCCATTGGTTTTTGTTTTAGTGAATATGGGATGGGATGGGATGGGATATTTTTTTTGCATTTTTTCCTTATAATTTTACATTTTCAAGTACACGTCATTCTCAATTTACAAAATCTGTCGATTATTTGTATTACTTATTTTGATATCAACGATTGCGGTTTGGATTCATGTAAATTATTCGTTGTTTTGTCATTCACTTTGTCACACGTTTTTTTATGCCACCGTGCAATTTCACGGGGTTTAAACTAGCAGGCCCGTCAAATGGTTACAAGAGGCCATGTTCTAAAGTTTAAAATGAGGTCCCGCTTAAAAAGAAAAGTCCTATTAAAAATAATGTATCGTATTCTTGTGTATTTAAGTTCAAACAAACAACTTAAATATACTCCATTCAAGTATCTATTTATTTTTAAAAATATTTACTG
Source organism: Agrostemma githago (assembly GCA_958450325.1). Lineage (NCBI taxonomy): Eukaryota > Viridiplantae > Streptophyta > Magnoliopsida > Caryophyllales > Caryophyllaceae > Agrostemma > Agrostemma githago. The sequence goes on from OY288256.1 coordinate 31,708,101, forward strand.
TAGGTTTTTTCTCGATGCGGTCACATTTTGTTTGTTATTTAACCTACTGCACTTATTTTTCAAACATTCTAAATTACTACACCAATCACATTTAAGATTAAGTGTATAAAGTACAAGTAAGGAGACACGATGTTTTCAAGTACCAAACGGTACACCTTCTTTCATATAATAAGTCGTTTTATGATTAAATTTTTTCACGTCATTTAACCATTTCTCATGGTTCCACATTTTTCAATAACACTAATCAGTAATCACCACGAAAAAATGATAAGTCAAGTCGTATGATTGGTTAAAAAAATTATGTTTTCAAAGATAATTAATTGTAGTACATAAATACATAATTAACAAGATACCACATTTATTTGTTTAAAAAGAGAGAGAATTCATTAATACTCCGTGAATTGTGATAGATTTAATTAACGAGAAAATAAAAGGTAGAGTATTAATTAATGCATGACTAAAAATAAAAGGAAGCCAAAAAGAAGGGCACAAGGGTTCGATCCCAGGTAGTTTTGTTAGAAAGACCAACATCACACCACTAGACCAAGAGCCAATCACTGATTATATTTGTACAGACTTTGTATATTATGAGGCCCTTTTCCTTTATGGGCCCCGGTTCTTAGAACCGGGTGAACACCCTAATCAACGGGCCTGTAAACTAGTTTGGTGGATAACTTAGGCTCAGGCCCGTCAAATGGTTACAAGAGGCCCTGTTCTAAAGTTTAAAATGAGGCCCCGCTTAAAAAAAAAAGTCTTATTAAAAATAATATATCGTATTCTTGTGTATTTAAGTTCAAACAAACAACTTAAATATACTCCATTCAAGTATCTATTTATTTTTAAAAATATTTAGTGTAGGTTTTTTTCTCGATGCGGTCACATTTTGTTTGTTATTTAACCTACTGCACTTATTTTTCAAACATTCTAAATTACTACACCAATCACATTTAAGATTAAGTGTATAAAGTACAAGTAAGGAGACACGATGTTTTCAAGTACCAAACGGTACTACCTTCTTTCATATAATAAGTCGTTTTATGATTAAATTTTTTCACGTCATTTAACCATTTCTCATGGTTCCACATTTTTCAATAACACTAATCAGTAATCACCACGAAAAAATGATAAGTCAAGTCGTATGATTGGTTAAAAAAATTATGTTTTCAAAGATAATTAATTGTAGTACATAAATACATAATTAACAAGAGACCACATCTATAAATAAAGTTAAAAGGTTTCTTGAGGCATTTAATTTTTTGCCACGTGGCGGGCATTAAATGCTTAAGCAACTTTTTTTTTTTTAATTATTATTATTATTATTATTATTATTATTATCGTCATCATCATCATCTATAAATTCCTTCATTTTGTGAATTTAGTCCAAATTTTAAAACATTTAAAACATTTCCCCATCTATTTTAAAACTCTATTTTAAAACATTTCCCCATCACGTTTTGAATCCCTCGCTTTTCAGGTATAGCAGTTTTGTTTCAGTTCATTTTTATATAGATTTGTCTTATTCAATAATTTCCCGTTCTATTTTCAAAATATTCTCCCCAATTATAAATACATTTCACGTTAACTTTAAATATAATGGATTTGTTGTTCATGGGCGTGTGGTTTTATATATATTCAGACTTGAAGAAATTTGCAGAATATAATTAAGAAGAGGTTACAGCTGTTTTGGTTTTTCAATTTCTTGCGTTCGGCTCTGATTCATTCTTATTGCATTTTGTTCGGTTGCTTATATATGTGTTGTTTTTTCATGATTCTAAATAGATAAGTTCCCGTTCTATTTTTAAAATATTCTCTTCAGTTGTACAATTGTTGTTCCTTGATTCTAATTTTAGTGCTGATTTCATCTTTTCGCATTTGTTTTGGTTTAGTAAATTCATGCGAGGCCAATAATCAACTCTGCAATTTTTCATTTCTCAGGTATAATAATTTTGTTCTGGTTGATTATTTATATAAATATTTTGTCTTATTAAAACATTTCCCCATCTATTTTAAAAATGTTCTCCCCAATTGTATACTTGCTCTTTGTGCGTTCTAATTTTTTAGTGCTAATTTTTTTAGGTGCCTTTGTTGTTGTTTGGTGACCTTACGTGAAACCACTGATAACGTCTCGAATCCCTCGCTTTCAGGTATAACAGTTTTGTTTCAGTTAATTTTTTATATAAATTTGTCTTATTCAAAAATTCCCCGTTCTATTTTAAAAATATTCTCCCCAATTATATATACATTTCAGGTTAACTTTAAATATAATGGATTTGGTGTTCATGAGCGCGTGATTTTATATATATTCAAACTTGAAGAAATTTACAAAATATAATTACGGAGAGGTTACAGCTGTTTTTGTTTTTCAATTTCTTGCATATATATTCAGAATATAATTAAGTTGATTATTTATATAAATATATTCCAAGTTAACTTTAAATATCACGGATGTTGGGTGCATAAGAGTGTGCTTTTATTTATATTGAAGCTTCGCTACAAAATATGATTACGAGGATGTTGCAACTGTTTGTGCTTTTACAATTTTTGCATTCGGCTCTGATTTACTCTTATTGCATTTTGTTTGTTGCTTACATATATGTACTGTTTTTTTCATAATTTCATACAGTAACTTTTTGTAAAAATCCAATTTCATACTTGATTACTGCCTTTGCATAATTCTCTAACCAAAAACAATATCCGAAAAGTAATATCCGCAATACATTTATTACCGCCTAAATTAAATTGAATTATTTATGAAAAAAAAAAATTACTTATGGGTAAACGAAAGGTTTGTGATATGCATTACATTGTGATTAAAATATTGTAAGTCAAATGAAATTTTCATTCATTATCAGTAAATCTTATTATCAAATATCACATATAATAATACAACAAATTATTAAATAAAAGTTCTGGATAGGATCGTTATTCCTGAAAATGTACGTCACAATAATTTCCTTAATGACAACAATTAAATTTATATAAATAATAAATGAATGATGACACATATTAATTATTACATAAGGGTAAAAGTTTTGGATAGGATCGTTATTCCTGAAAATGTACGTCACAATAATTTCCTTCATGACAACAATTAAATTTATATAAATAATAAATGAATTATGACACATATAAATTACATAAGGGTAAGTGAAAAGGTTTTGGTCAATTACTAATGTAATTATTTACATTTAATCAAAAAAAAAAACAATTACTAATGTAATTAATTACATTTAATAAAAACAATTAGTGCCAAATTAAAGTTTTTGTAAATTTGTTAATGAAAACAATAAATCTATATATAAATACTCAATGAATTATGACAAATATTAATTACATAAGGGTAAGTGAAAAGGCTTTGTTCAATTACTAATGCAATTAATTACTTATGGGTAAACGAAAGGTTTGTGATATGTATTACATTGTGATTAAAATATTGTAAGTCAAATGAAATTTTCATTCATTATCAGTAAATCTTATTATCAAATATCACATATAATTAATTTTTTTGGGTGACTACTAAGAAGCATGGCCCACACTCCATTATCAAAGGGGATAGAGGTTCCAGACTCGAATATACTTGCTCAGATAATACGGTTGAATAGACACCAGTACACCGACTCTCCAATGCAGCTTCCGGCCTCCCCTGCTCACTCCACACATCTAGGCCACACAAATAGAACAACTGCTCCCGACATAGAAATGACCCACCAAAAGAGGCATGCGAGGCCCGACGAGGGGGAGTGCAGTTACCGAAAAAGAGGGCGCAAATGCATGCTGTTCAGCCCGACGCTACTTAACACCGTCGGCCATCGCCCCCACCCAACCGAACAAAGAACAAGCCCCAACAGTACAGGTATAATTTCATTCCTATCTTCCACTATCGTACGCACAAAATTGTGTTCCTGCATGTGCAATAACAGAACTCCTTGAATAGCAGGGCCGCGCACCACCCACACGGATACTCCCGTGCTTAATACTTCGGGACATACCAACCTCCTAGCAAGTACGCTTTATTCACCTTGGCACACATATCTTCTCCCCTTGTATCTGCGCCCACAGTCGACTAATTCTTTTACAAAATTTGTTCCCCTTATTAACCGATATCGTGCGTGAACATGTGTCCTTCATTAGGAAAATTTGTGCTGCCTTGGAGTTTTGGAGGACCAACTGAGCAATGTGAATTTTGCCGCGCTGTCGTCTGGAAAGAAGAATCGGTCCGCGACGCTTCAACCAAAGGCCGACCCAAGTTCAATATATGTTGCCAAAAAGGGAAAGTGAGGCTCCCTTTATTAAAAGACCCGCCCGACTTCTTAAAGAAGTTGTTGAATCCTATGGGTGGGTCGCGGTCAACTAATTTCCGCACCCTGATTAGGTCTTACAACCTATCTTTCGCTTTCACCTCCATGACTGGTCAGGTCGACAAGGCCATCAACAACGGTTCGGGCCCATATTGTTACCGACTCGGAGGACAGAATTACCACAAAATTGGGTCATTTCTTCCGCCCGAGGGAAAACAACCCCGCTTCATGCAACTGTATTTTACGGAAACAGAGGACGAGACCCCCAACAGGTTAAAATCATTAAATGGTGAAGGGAGAACAGCTCTTGACGTTGATATTGTAGAGGGCCTCTCGAAGATGGTTTATGAACATAACCCATTGGCGAAAGCTTGCAAGATGGCAAAAGAACGACTTGAAACCTACACCCTACAACCTGTCCAGCTGCGGTTAGTTGCCAGCCGAAATAGAGATGCTCGCCAATATAATTTGCCGACAACAAATGAGATCGCCGGGCTTATTATTGGGGACGGAGAAACTGAGAAGGGTGCTAGAGATATTATTATCGACGCCCGACATGGAGGTTTGCAGAGAATTTCTGAGTTGCACCCTTCCTTTATGGCAATGCAATACCCGCTAATGTTCCCTTATGGAGAGGACGGATATATGTTAGACATTATGCATGCGGACGCTGAAACTACGACCAGAAAGAAGAGGACAACTGTTACGATGAGGGAATATTATGCATACAGGTTCCAAGAGCGCAGAATGCATGGCGAGCTTATTGACGGTATTTGTGCTTTATGTGGAAGATTAACGCAACAATTCATGGTGGATGCGTTCACTTGTGTTGAAGAAACAAGGCTGGACTACATTCGTTTCAACCAAAAATCAATAAGGAAATACTCACTTCGTGGTTTGGTCGATGCCGTTATCGCTGGAGAAGACACCCCCGCTTCCTTAGGCCAGCGCATAATACTTCCTCCTTCTTTTCCAAATTGCTATCGGAATTTGTTTCAACATTACCAAGATGGTTTGGCAATTTGTCGATGGGCAGGTCCACCTGATTTGTTTATCACATTCACCTGCAACCCAAAATGGCCTGAGATCACTGAATTTTTGGCCGCTATTCCCGGCCAGCGGCCTGAAGACCGACCAGACATTCTTGCACGTGTTTTTAAGATAAAATTACAGGAGTTGATGAAGGATCTTACGAAAGGGGATTTTTTTGGCAAAATACAAGCAGGTATTATCTTATCTTCGATTCCTACCTTCATTATTACCCAGAATATCGTCGGCGGGAAGATGGAAGAACAGGAGAAAAAAATGGTCATATTATTGATAATAGGTTTATTGTGCCCTACAATATTGATCTATTAGTGAAGTACCAGGCACACTTAAATGTTGAATGGTGGAACAAACATAGATCCATCAAATACCTATTTAAATATATGTCGAAGGGACCCGACATGGCACTAGCAAGAGTTGAAGAGGTACAAGGAGACAAGACTGATAGTCATCAGCCTGAAAAACCAGTAGATGAGATTGACGCATTTCTCAAATGTAGGTACGTCTCCGCGTCAGAAGCCTGTTGGCGAATGTTTGCATTTGAGATACAATATAAAAACCCACCTGTGCAACGCCTATGCTATCACCTGGAAGACGAACAACCTATTATTTTTGAGGACTCGGAGGCTCCAAACACAGTCCTAGATAGAGTGGGTGAGGCCAAAACTACTCTAACTGAATGGTTTGTGACAAATAAGGAACACCAAGATGCTTGCCTTTTAACATATGCTGATTTTCCAACCAAATGGGTCTGGAATGAACAAAGCAAAAGATGGACGAGAAGGAAGAAAGGCTTTAAAATAGGCCGAATTTATTTTGGTAATCCCAATTCTGGGGAAGCTTACTACTTGCGTCTTCTCTTAAACACTGTGAAAGGAGCGAAATGCTTTGCGGACATTCGAACTGTTAATGGGGTTGTTCACCCTACATATAAGTCTGCGTGTAATGCTTTAGGCCTTCTAGACGGAGATGAAGAGTGGAATACAGCGTTGAATGAAGCTGCTACATGGTCAACAGGACACCAACTAAGACAACTGTTTGTAACACTTTTATTATTCTGTGAAGTGTCAGATCCCAAGCAACTGTGGCTCACTCACTGGAAGAATTTGTCGGATGACATATTACCTCGCCAGCAGCGACGTGTAGGCCACAGAAGCCTTAAGTTGACGGATGCCCAGATCCAAAACTACGCATTGTATGAACTTGAATTGCTTCTGAATCGAGCTGGCCGAAGCCTGCAAAATTTTGCAGATTTCCCAACTCCAGACAAGACATTGTTGAAAAACTCTGGCAATAGATTACTATTGGAGGAGCAAAACTATGACTTGGAAAATTTAGCATCGGAGTGTGTTCATCTTGAAATCGGGTTAAATGAAGACCAACGGAGAGTTTATGACAGTGTCCTGAACGCAATTTATAAAAAAATCGGTGGCCTGTTCTTTGTTTACGGAAGTGGAGGCACTGGGAAGACATATCTTTGGGGGGCAATGATTTCACGCCTGCGATCGGAAGGACAGATTGTTCTAGCCGTTGCGTCTTCGGGGATTGCCGCTCTACTGTTAATATCTGGCCGCACAGCCCACTCACGATTTTCAATACCAATAGTCTTGGATGAAAGTACAAGTTGTAGAATTGAACAAGGTTCGGATCTCGCTCATTTGATTAGAGAAGCCACATTAATTATATGGGATGAAGCACCAATGGTCCACCGTCATGCCTTCGAAGCTGTTGATAGGGCTTTCCGAGATATAATGCAACTTGCCGACCCAGCAGCCAAGTCTAAAATATTTGGTGGTAAGACAGTCGTTCTTGGAGGTGATTTTAGGCAAATATTACCAGTAGTTCCTAAAGGTGGAAGGGCGGACATAGTTAATGCATCAATCAGTAAGTCAAGTCAAATTTGGCCGCACTGTCAGGTTCTTCGGCTTCAAAAAAATATGAGGTTATTACGTGGGGTAGATGACAGTGAGGTGGATGAGCTACAAAAGTTCGCAGAATGGGTCCTTGCTATTGGGGATGGGAAGATAGCAGCAACGAAGAAGAAAGGAGATGATGACCAGGCATGGATTGGAATTCCAAGAGATATACTGATTGAAGCAGAACATGATCCCATTGGTACAATTGTTAATGAAGTTTACCCAAATCTTCTTGGCAATTACAAAAATGCAGAGTACTTACAGGGAAGAGCAATTCTCGCCCCCAAAAATGAAATTGTCGACGAGATTAACAATTACATTCTACGATTGTTGCCAGGGGTTGAAGAAATTTCAAAAAGTGCGGACAGAATCTGCCCTTTGACGAGAAATGCGGGGGATATGGAGAACTTATACCCAACGGAATTCCTAAATTCCCTCCACTTCCAGGGTATGCCAAATCATGAAATACGCCTCAAGGTCGGTTGTCCAATAATTTTGTTGAGGAACATAAATCAAGCATCAGGATTATGCAATGGAACGAGGCTAACCGTGTTACGAATACGAACGCGTATTATTGAAGCAAAAGTCATCACGGGAGCAAACATAGGACAAGTGGTTGCTATTCCGAGAATAGAGATGACCCCTACCGACTCAAGTTGGCCTTTCACGATGAAACAGAGGCAGTTTCCAATCAAAGTATGTTTCGCAATGACCATTAACAAGAGTCAAGGTCAGACGTTGAACAACGTTGGCGTATATTTACCTGAGCCGGTTTTCAGTCATGGGCAATTATATGTCGCTGTCTCTCGAGTTACCTCTCGCACTGGGCTAAAGATATGCATCCCGAGTAAGAATGAATTAGACAACAAAAACGAAACTAAAAATGTCGTTTACAAAGAAATATTTAGTGACTTATAATTTCTAGATGTTTGATTCCAAATAAATGTAACATACTAGCCACATTCCAACTCTTTCAGCTGTTAAGTACGGTGTAGTTTTCTACTCCCTCCATTTTTTTTCCCGTTCCACTTTTTAAATGTCATTTTTGTTTGGGGGCCAATGTTTTTTTTCGGCGCAAGGAATCGATGTTTTCTATTATTTATTGTAACATTCTAAATTTCATTCTTGGAAATCACTAGGTTCGAGATTTTATTACGTCTCAGGGATGTCTTAATACATTTGGAGGCCCAGTTCGAGTCTCAATTTTGAGGCCCTTATATTTTATATGAATCCCGAGTAAGAATGAGTTAGACGACAAAAATGAAACTAAAAATGTTGTATGCAACGAAATATTTAGTGAGTTATAATTCCTAACCGTTCGATTCCAAATACATGACACATGCTAGACATTCTAAATCTTCTGACTGTGAACTGCGGAGTATTTTTAAATGTCATATTTTTTAAGCTTAGCGGTTTTAGTATGTCGTTGTCATAATACAGTTTGCTATCATAATAATAGCATGCAAAATAGAAATATGAGACCAATGCTTATTGATGAATTAGTACAGACTTTACGAAAGACCAATTACATATATAAATGGAACACATTAGTCAACTACCAATAGACACAAGAATCATTCCAAAACACCAATCCATTTGCCATGCTCCCAAACAAGATGAGGACGAATGTCGAACGACTCATACAAACTAACTTCGCCATACATTTCGAACTTGATCTCATAATACCCATGAAACTCAAATACATTAACAACCTTGCCAACCCACCATCCATCATTGGCAAAGACCTCGACAACATCTTCAATCTCATACTTTGTCTTTACAATATACGGAGGCATTGGCCGAACATTAATTGCAGGAACAACATCCCTTAAAAAAAAATATTCACAATCGAATAGCAAATGGTGAAACTCAACATAAAGATAACCATTTTCCAAGACGTTAATGATGGTTGCGAGATAAAATGACCCCACAAAACCAACCTCGCAAAACATCACCTCAACAACGTCACCAACGTTATAGAAATTAGACATTATGGAAATAGGTGTGACAATGTTGATAAGTTCTGCAAAAATGAACACAAGTATTTTAGTAAAATTAAGTGGGATATATAGGTACAAAGACAACCAAAGGGAAGGTATATATATAGTATGTGTAGGTTTACCAATCATAGCATAGAGGATTAAATAAATACCACACATATAGAAGACACTACAAAGAATATGATTAGCCTATACAACTACAACAATATGTCACAAAATTAAATACAATATACATTAAACACATTTAAATAGACATTAAACTCATTGCATATAAATGAAAACATCAAATAAAGCAATTGATGTGCAATTTCTTTTCGTGCAATTTATTTTAATATGTTTACGCAACATGTCATTCGAAAGTATAGTACCCATGCACATCAATATGTCTCAGTACATTGCATATAAGAAAATAATAATAATACGGATAGATTCGTGGTTAGCTAGATCGTATAATATAGATTAAAGCAAAATCATGTGTCAGCTACGAAACTAAACCTATCAATAGTATCGTAACGGTTGATGATGACAAAGTATTCCTAGCCCATGAATAAAAATTAGGAATCCAATGGGAATAATTTATGCTGATGAAATTAATTCCGTCGGTTTGTAACTATTCGTTTGTCCATCATTGAATAACATTTATGCTATAATCAACCATATATTTTGGCTCAATCTTTCGTTTCATGTAAGAAGTATATTTTAACTAACCAACTTACACCAAAACAACATTTGAAAACAAAAAATTCAAACAAAATCACCATCTCATTCTTTACACCGAACACTGAAAAAAAAATACGATCCACCTATTCGTCATTTCGTCAATTAGCTATCCAAAACTCTTACAAAATTAAGAATGAATGATCTCCAAAAATTGTTTCAATAATATCCGAAATTTATTACGATAATTAAATTAATTGGCGGTTATGATCTTCTTCATTATCCAACATTGAATTGACTTCATGATTACAATAGCCCATCATTTTAATTTTTTACATTAAAAACAACATAGAGAGTATAAAATCCATGAAAACGGTAGAACCTAAAAAATAGGACCTATGACAATATCGAGAATAAATTATAATTCAGGATTGATTTAGGCGAACAAAACATAGAAAATTTATCTGTACAGAGCACTCACGGCGATCATATCATTACTTATTTATTAGAGTTCAAATCTATACATATTACGACCATATATTAACGAATCTCACTAAAAATTGTCGACTCATTGATCTCTTCGTTTAATCTACATTGTTCTGAATAAAATCTTTAATTACCATGCTGAATCAATTTTAAAAAAAGACTCTCCCCATACTAAATTTTTTGCGACGCGACACTTTTGTTGCACTGTTTATTAAAATTATAGTTTACTTAGTGTTTTAAACTTTAAAAAATATATTCAAAAAATAATTAATTAAATGATTCATTATTTCATCAAAAACTTTTCATTTGCCTATGTTATTACATAAGATATTATTAATCAGTTTATTAGTTAAATTAATTTGTCTACAATCGTAACATTTGATGTAAATAGAATTAAGAGCGGCGGTTTCTACCCTTTCGTTTACCCCACATTTAATAAACTTTATGTCCACAATCATGCATTAAGTTTATACAATATTGTTCTTTCGATACCATATTTTAAGAAAATTAATTACCCGCACAATCATACGAACAAACATCTTAGGATACATAGTTTATAAGAATACGGATAAATTAGAGGTTAACTCAATTGAATAGTACAAATTAAATCAAACTTCTGCGCCAGCTACAAAAACTAAGCCTATCGACAATATCATTTGTTTATGACTATTTGTTTCTTCACCATTGAATAGCATCTATACTATAATCATCCATGAATGCTCAAGAATAAATGGTCCGAAAAAAAACGTTTCAATAGTATCCGAAATTTATTATCATGAAATTAATCGGCGGTTACGATCTTCTCCATTAACCAACATTGAATTGACTTCATGATTAATAATAATAATAATAATAATAATAATAATAATAATATCCGAAATTTATTATGATGAAATTAATCGGGGGTTACGATCTTCTCCATTATCCAACATTGAATTGACACCATGATTGATTTAGGCGAAATTTTTTACAAAATTTATCGCTACGGAGCACTCATGGCGATCAAATCATAATTTGTTTATTAGAGTTAAAACCATGTATAAATACTACGACGATTACAGAGACTTACTATCTTTGGGATCTGATCCTACACCGCCGCTCAATACCTTAGTGGATCAACTCTATAACATAAGTTAATTAATCACTTTTATCTATCTTATATAGGCATAAATAAGCAGTTCTTTTGTTAATGTATTGACCTTTGGATGCCATATTTTACAAAAATTAATTACCCGTATAATCACACATTAAGTTTATACAATACAATACAATATATTTTTTTTCATTTGTCTTCATTATTTGGTCTATTAAATTTTATTTTAATTTTATAAATTTCATTTGTCTTTATTATTAAATTTTTTATTGATTAAATTTCATCAAAATCTTTTCATTTGCCTTTATTAAATACGTAACATATTATTAAATTGATTGTTTTACTTTATTTTTTATCAAAAAATTTAAAATTTTCATTTTTCTTTGTTTAAATAACGGAGTATTATTAAATTGTTTTCTAGATTTTATTTTTGTTAATTAAATTATTAATCTATCTACATAGGAATATCTAATTAAAAGGGTACTTTAGCATTTAAGTTTTTACCACATGGCATATTTATTAAAAAAATTTATATTAAAGGCTCAAACAACCCTTTATTTATATTATTATTATTATTATTATTATTATTATTATTATTATTATTATTATTATTATTATTATTAATTTTTTCCCTTTGTCGATTTAGTCTTATTAAATTTTTCTCCCATATATATATATATATATATATATATATATATATATATATATATATATATATATATATATATATATATATATATCATATCTTACGAAAACTAATTACCCACCTAAAGAGATCGAAATGAATTGCGACTCTTTGAGTGCTCACAAATAAAACACACAAGTCAACAACTGACTATAAATACCACAAGACCAATCACACAATCATATCTTACAAAAACTAATTACCCACCTAAAGAGATCGAAATAAATTGCGACTCTTTGAGTGCTCAAAAATAAAACACACAAGTCAACAACTGACTATAAATACCACAAAACCAATCACACAATCACAATTCAAAAAGAACATAACAAAAAAAAGGAAATGGCTCCCCTTACCACGAACATAGCAACAATGGTGCCATCCAAATCCCGCTACCAAATAATCGCTCGAGCAACTAGGATGTGGAATGTGACACCAAAGGCAAATGACATTCCCGTGTCACTAGATGTGATTTTCCTAGATGCACAGGTATAAAATATTATCTTACCAACCACAATACAATTTACCCAAATATTTACTGACGTCTATGGGAACCATCAATTAACAGGGCGATCATATACAAGCAACTATCAATAGAAAATGGATGCACAGTTTCAAGGAACTACTTCAAGAAGGTCAAGTATACAAGCTAACGCACTTTGATGTCGAAAAAAATAAAAGAGGATATCGTCCCGTCAATACAAATGAAAACATTATTAAGTTCACCCCATTCACTTCTGTCCTCGAGTCACCACAAAACGAGAAACATATTCCAATGTATAAGTTTGAATTTCATCCGCTGCATCTGCTTGAGGAAAGAAGCAACGAAACAGACTACTTGATAGGTACCTAACCCAAATTACATAAATTTACTTCTAATTAGAGTGTTCACATTCACACACTAACTTGAAGATGCATGCAGATGTCGTAGGACTTCTGACGGGAATAGAGGACAAGGCTCACGTTATGACAACAAACGGACCTACAGAAATACGCCACATCTTCATTGAAGATGAGAGGTGAGATTTCATGTTAAAGGTATTTGTCGTAAACTTTATTCGATTATGCATTGATATTTAAGCCTACAATGTTCAATGTATAGGGACAATAAGATTAGGGTCACATTATGGGGAAAGGCAACCAAATACGTTGACGGAATCTTCACAACAGAATCCGGCAAGCCTAACACAATTATCATTACCTCAACAAGAGTTGTCCTATACAACGGTAAGAAGTAGCTCCCACAAATTTATTCTCTATATGTTACTAAACCTGCTCACTTTCAATGCAGATGAATACCAACTACAGAGCACTCACGGAACAAAAGTGTATATAGACATGGACATACCTGAAACAAGAGAGTTATTGGAAAGGTAACTCCACACACAAAGCATTTGCTAGAAACTAACTACTCTATAAAAAAACTATTTATTTTCAAAATAAATGCAGAGTTACATCTCCAAAATCAGTTGAACACCTCCAAAACACCATACAACAACAAATTGAGGACACAATGACAGCCAATCGAAAACCAATTAAGGAGCTCAAGGAGATGGAGATCACGGACATGGTAAGATAACATTTACAATAACTATATAAAATTTTACAGAAACTCAAATGAAATATTACGAAACTTTTGTTCGGACCCAATCCAACGCACAGAAAGCAACCTACACGTGTCACGGACAAATAGTTGACATTAGGACCGACATTGAATGGAGATACATCTCATGTCCGACGTATAGGAAGGGACTTGGAACCGACAACTATTGTCACAAATGTCGACAGCAGATACAATACCCAACTCAAAGGTACCAAATAAAACTCAAGCAAGATTAAAATGGTGTCTTTATGCTACAAATGCAACATTTCTAAAAAAAATATACTACCAAATGAAAAATTACAGGTACAGAATCATCGGGACATTATCAGACGGGGACAGTGAAGCAAGTATCGTCGTTTTTGATAAAGAGGCGGAAAAAATAATTGGGCAACCAATAGACAAACTATTGGACATTTACGAGAAGGTACACGTACACTTGGCTCAACATTTCTCCCAGTCAACTTATATACCAATGATACTAATTTTTCACCACATTATGACAACTCAACCACTCTAAAAAATTACAGGACGACGGAAAACAAAGAGTATACAACATACTACAGAGTTGTATTGGCAAGTTTTTCACATTTAAGGTCGCGATAGGAACAAACAACTACGGCCAAGATAGAGAATTAAAGGTTCTAAGGACTTACTTCGCCAACAATATATTAGAAGAAGTAAGTGTGTCTCAACAACAAACGAAAAAGGTGCCCAACTACATAAAAGTAGGTGAACATCGTACACTTAACATTTAACACTTTTGAAAACATATTTAGAATCAGGCTTCTGGAGGTGGACCAAAGGAAACAACCTCAAAAGAAATTGAACAAGCCCAAATGGAACACCCACCGCACAATGAAGACAGGTCAATCAAATTAGACGAATAATTAAATAAAGTTTCTTTTAGCACCAAAAAAAGGCAACGCAACTAACAAATTTGAGTACAGGAGCAAAAGCAATGGAGGAAAGCGTCCAAGAAGCCCGACACCTATCAAAACACCGGCAAAGAAAAGGGAAAACCGCCACACTGATTCTTAATTTCAATACTGCCAATGAACTATTTAATTAGATTGAACTTCTGCTTGTAACCACCCACTTTATGAACTATTTCCATTATCCAATTATTGCAATCGAAACTACATTTCAACTATCTCCAATTCCGTTAAATAAGAAATCGATCCACGTGTAATTTGAGACAACAACTACGTATATACATTCACGAAACAACTTGGTGGATGATTTACAAAAACCAGGGCATGCGATTTTTAAGCGGATAATCCCGTGAATTTCACGGGTGACGTACCTAGTTTATTTGTTTAAAAAGAGAGAGAATTCATTAATACTCCGTGAATTGTGATAGATTTAATTAACGAGAAAATAAAAGGTAGACTATTAATTAATGCATGACTGAAAATAAAAGGAAGCCAAAAAGGAGGGCACAAGGGTTCGATCCCAGGTAGTTTTATTAGAAAAACCAACATCACACCACTAGACCAAGAGCCAATCACTGATTATATCTGTACAGACTTTGTATATTATGAGGCCCTTTTCCTTTATGGGCCCCGGTTCTTAGAACCGGGTGAACACCCTAATCAACGGGCCTGCTTAGGCTTTTACGACAACCTACTTCTCTTCATATTGGATTACTTCGACTTTTAGTCTTTTACTCTCTTACCCTAAACCCTCTCCTAATCTCATCCTAATCCGTCGGCCCTAGCCCATCTTTTCAACCCATCATATTCAAGCTATATTTCAAGTCGATTTCCATCCATTGCAATTGATTTTGGGCGAAGAAGCTTTCACTCTGGATAGGATTTGACAAATTTTGGTTTCTAGTTTTGTTGGGAGATTTGCAAGCCGTAGCTACTCCATACTTCTCCTACATCATCCTTTTTTCTTTTCTTTTCTTTTCTTTTCTTTTAAGAAGGTATATCTCCTTATTCTATCTCCCTTTGGTTTGCACTTAGTGTCCAAGGTTGTGAGGTTGTTAAGCTGGTTAATTTGGACTATTTTGAGGTCTGTGGTTGTATTTTGGGTTTGAACGTCTTGGCGGAGCAAAGTCGATAAAACCTTGATTTGTGTCACTTATACTTGTGCATACAAGGAGTTTGCTGAAAGTATTCTTTAAATTGCTGACTCCTTTTTTACTAATCTTTGATTCAATTATCACTTGGTCGCACCGATATGGGAGAGCGCTTCGAAGTAGGGTGAAAGGAAAACAAGTGAACCTGAAGTACCACCTTATGTCGGGAACATGTACTTTACACTAAATGAGATGCCCATCTTTGATCCCTTAAGTAGTACTCCCTCCGATTTTTATCTATCTTCCCCTTTGATTTTGGAAAGAAAATAAAGGTGTAGAAATGTGTGGTTCAAAATAAAAGAAGGAAGAGAGAGAAATGTAAGGGTGATTCTAGACCACATGTTGATGACCCAAAATAGAAATAGGGATGACCCAAAATAGAAATAGGGAAGAAAGGGTGTTTCAGCCCAATAAAGAAATAGGGGAGATAGATAAAAATCGGAGGGAGTAATAAGGTGGTGACCGCTACCCGATTTCCACATCATATTACCCTCAACGACATCCTTTCACATGATAACACTTCTAACTAAGGTAGGCCTTACTCACTTAATAGGCCTTGAGTACTCTACCTATCGCTCCCTAACCGATGAATTTCTTGCCATCGTAAAAGTGACTTTGGTGAAAGGGGAATATGCTATCAAATTCAAAGTGTTAGACCTTGACCTACGCAAAGGCGGTATTGGATTTCTCTTCCGGTCTCGTGACATCCGATATTCCCTCGGGGGCAGTTTATCGGGCATGGACTACGAGCATGGGTAATCTAAGTCCACCTAGTGATACACGCGTTGCCTACATTACACACCTGACCCTTCGATTTTGTAGCCGGTTTATGAATTCATTGTATTTCGACTATGCTGAAGGATTGTATGACATTTGCTCCCGGAAGTTAACAAGGTCTCGAATTGGGCCCATTTCTTTGCTCAAGTGTACCTTACGCTCATATCTTTGGTGGCATGGTCACCTTGATTTTTAGTTGTGCTCGGTATGAGCATCCTTGGGATAACGCTAAGGTGAATCGAGATTAACGGTAATAAGTCATTACAACACATTGTTTAAGGATAACAATACCAACACAGAGTGCAAGTGAGGATGATTACAAAACTAGTTTAAGCCAAATAATACATAATCTCAGTTAATCTCCCTTCTCATGAAATAGTTCTTATAAGCCAAATTACTACACGTGAGAGTTGTTACTTAGCATCATTAGATAGCAAGATTAAGATAGAAATTGTATTATAGACTAGAATCAAGGAAAGTTTTGTCAAATTGTACCAATTTGAGAGGTTAAGCCTTTCATAAGCATTATAAATCTATAGAATTCCTAAATTACACTTTCACAAAGTTATCATTTAAGGGTACGAAGGTGTAAAATGACTGGCTCATTGAGTTTTGTACTCCGTATAATACCGGTAGAAATTAGAGGAAAAAATTAAAATGACTCGCCCATTAAGTTTTGTTTTAGTCAATTTATGCCAAACTCCTACGAGTAGTTTTGTTCTATCATTTGATCAGAGCAGTTCCGGGAGAATGAGAAGCATTGGGGTAGCATGGCCTGAATTCAATGGCGGTCTCACTTACAACGACGTCGTATCCGCTTCTCACCTCGGTTTCTTCTTCTTCCTCCTTTGTTTCTGCTATATTTCCATCACTCCCTATTTATTTTTATCAACATTAATTCAAATATCATGCTAATTACTTCTCGTAACCCTTTTTTTTGTCACAAGGTTTAACTTTGATCCGTTTTTACTCCTCCAAGTACACCAGCTCGGCTCCTTTGCAGGGGTAATTTCTTATATTATTTTGTTTTTTAATCCTAATTTGAGTTGTTTTGAACATTGTTAATTTGGATTCATCCAACAATTGTAAATGTTCACACTTTTTAATTCCAGACTTCTCTAACATAAATTATTACTCCGTACCTAATTACTTTGTTTTTTTTAATTAGTTGGTTGCAGCGAATTCATAATGCACAGGTTCGTAAGCTTATCCATTAGTTAGTTTTGCCTATATTTTTCTCATGATATACGCTAACCCTACTTGTTAAAAATGGTCATATGAATATATTCCCTAGTTGCTTTGCTGTTATTGTTTCTTGTAGATTACTATCGATGGTGAAACAGTGGTAGATCCAGGTACTATTCTCAGGTAGTAATTCTGTCATTGTTTATTAGTATCGTTAAAATTTGAGTTGAGGGATGATGTTTTCAATAACCTGCCTCGTCTTGCCACGAGGCTTTCTTTTCTCTGTCTCGATGGGGCTTAAATATTGTTGTCAAATGTGTCTAGGGTGGGTTCGGAGTTGGTATATAACCGGCTTCCGTGGAAAGAGCCTCAAGCACCGTACTTACTTGAAGTGCTATACGAAGACGATGACATGGTAAGACTTTTCTAAGATGAATTTTTGGATTTAATTGTATTCAACTGATATTTTCTACAAAGAATAGTTGCTTTCCTTTAAGTGGTAAGAATTTTCAAGTTGTATTGTCCTTAGTCACTAGCGTAGTACGGAGTATCATTAAACCTCGTAGAATTAGATGATTGTCACCGAACTTAATTTGGTGGGTTTGTTGCCAAAGATGTTGCAAATTGATAGTGTAAGACTTCGATGGAAGTCTTGGGCACTATCAAGCTTGTATTGTTTTGTTTATTTAGATTGAATAATGACTTAATTTAATTGAACTTGAGAAATTCCTCATTTAGTCAATGGTTTAGATTGTCATAATTGCACATTTTGATCGGAGTACCATGTTTCCGTTGCTTTTAATGGCGAGTCACAAAGGTTAAACTTTTACTTCTCGAGAACGGATTATGGCAGATTTTCATGTAGAGTTAGTTTTTGTAACTGCACGAGCTGTTAGACTCAATATTTTCAAAAAAAACTTTATGTTCTGGCCTAAAATGAAATCTCAAGTCGAGTGTTCGTATCCAAGTGTTGAGTGTATCTTGGGTACCTAAGGAAAGACAATAATTATGAGCTTCGCTAATCATTACAGACTTTCTTTTTCCCTGATATATCACTGCCATGTTCTTTCATATGAGTAAGTGTCGCTTCTTGGTGGTTATATTAATTGGCTATGTGTGATAGATTGCTCTGAATAAGCCGTCTGGTCTTCAAGTTTTGCCTGGGGGACTCTTCCAACAGCGGACTGTTTTGACGCAACTTCAGTGGCATGCTAACAAAACTAGGAACGAACGACTGAGTCGAGAACCACATCCTGTTCCTGTCCACCGTCTAGGAAGGGGTACCTCAGGTTAGTATGGACAAGAGCTGATGATAACTAATGAGTACATTGTGAATATGACTTATCTTTGGCTTGATGAAGAACTTAACGTCATATCACTATTTCAAACAGGAAACTTCCCACGAATGTTGTTTGTCATTTTTCAAAATAAGTATTTTCCAAATCTCCCAGACATTGACGGTTCTAAATAGGCTTCTTAAATGATCAGCATTGTTAGTCATTTTTCAAAAGAAGTATTTTTCAAATTCTCAGTCTCACACCTTCACTGTTGTAAATAGCCTTGTTAAATGATTAGCATTCCTTGTCTTTTAAATGGTTATACATGATGTTTGTATGTAATGTACCTAAAAGTGAGAACTTATCAAAATCATAAATGTATTTTAGATATGTATGAAGTACGAGTACTACATTTTAGACAAGTATGAAGTACGTTTTAGGTACATGATGTACATTTTAATTATGTATAGTGCACGTTAAAAATATACGGGCAAGTACAAGCTACATTAACCGACTCATGCTTTCCTACCCTCATCTGCACCGATGAATCACATGACCACCACTTGTCTCTGCTTTAACCGACGATACACCCTCCGATTGGCCATTTCTTCATTAACCAACGATACACCCTCCAATTAGCCATTTCTTCATTAACCAACGATACATCCTCCAATTGTCCATTTTGACGGAGCAACCTCAAGAATGAGGAGCGAGAAGGAAAAAGGGAAGAGAAGCGGGGCTGCGTCTCAGTTTGGGTGGTGGGTGGGAGTAAGGCTAGTTGCAATAGGAAGGGAAAGATAAGAGGTTGGTGTCAAGGTCGAAGATTACTGAGGGTGTTACTTATATGGTATGAATGACGGGCAGAAATTGGCGGTGTGGCTGGAAACCTGCGGAAGTCGCTGTTGTGGTTTGCTGGCCTGCAGAAGTTACCGACGTGGTGTCATAGTTGGCGGCTATGGCAGGGGTGGTGGAAAGTGATGGGAGGGAGGTTGCCGTGTGGGATGTGTTATGGTTGAGCACAATCTAAACCCTTTATCTTGGCGAATGAATGGTTTAGATATGTTCTTACCGTTCTTACATAAGCAATAACTCTTATATGATCTTAAACCCTGGCCATTACTGTGTTTGTATATTTATAGAGTTGTTGCATTGACGTTATGTAGTGGACCCCCTATTTATTGCTTGCTAACTGTTGTTACTGTGTATTGATCTAGCCTCATATGCTTCAGTTAATTGTTTTAATGTCGTACAGGTATATTACTCTGTGCGAAGACTAAACATGCAAAGACTTGCCTTTCAGCATATTTTGCTGAGGGAACATCATTAGTGCAGGGCAAAAGGTCAGTAATGAAATGCTTTTTTTTCCGTCTGTCTTTGCGTTATTATGTGAAAGACATGGATATAGCCCATAATAGGAACATTTAGCTTGCCTGACATCTACTTTTGTCCGATCTCTGGTCCCATTATAAATATTTGTTCTTGTGGGAAAGTATTGGTATCCTCTAGAGAATATATTTTTCATGCTGTTATATAAATTCTCTCATTCATTTTTTTAAATTTTCGTAGTTCATGGTCAACAATTATTAGAGCTTCTGCTGACTAAAAAGTCACCAAAAAAACCCTATCGCCATCTACCTCGCATAAATGAGTCTGTTTTAGCCTACATGCATCATCAGTTTAGTATGATCATGTATATCTGAACTTCTGTCCAAATCCTTCGTGATTTGGAGAGACTCCTGTATACACAGTTATTGATTTTGTGTTGTTTTACTAGTAGTACATGCTTTCTCTTGAATGAGGACCTTCCATTAATCTTCAGTTCTGTAACGTGCGATACTGACTTATCTGTGCGGTGTAAATTTACATTCCTGGCAATGCAGAGAGATAAATGTCAAAGAACGGAAGATTACGAAAATTTACCGTGCATTAGTGAAGGGGATAATTAATATGAATGAGGTAAAAGTGAATGATTTACACTAGGCGTGAATGTTGGGATTTATGTATATTATAATACCCTAAAATTTAAATTGTGATCTTCTGACATATAGTGTTTATTCCGTGTTCCTTTTATCTCTTTCTTGTTTAGTTCAGTGAATTGGTTGGTGTATAGTACTCCTGCAGTCTTGACGTTTAATGACATCTTTTTTATAATGTACAAACAGATTGAGATCGATCAGCCCATAGGAACAATGTGCTATCCTAGGGTTTCTAGGGGTCTATATGTTGCCTTATCTTCAGGTAATATCCTTTTCACCTTTGTGCTTTGTCTGATTCAGTTGATTCTGAGGCACATAGAGAAATGCATGCTTTATTAGGGATGTGTATATCAGTGTATTTATGGACTAGGATAAATGGTACGAGATTCGGTTAATGGAATTTAATGGTTAATTGATCAAAACACTAATGCCACTTTTCATGTGATGGGAAAATGAGGTTATTCTAAGTTCGAACTAAGTTCGAAAAGAGTAATTTGATGGGAAAATGAGGTTATTCTTAAAAGGGAATTATTTTTTAAAAGGGATTACTTTTCATGTGGAAATTATTCTAAGAAGGTATACCAAAATATGGTATACGTCTATACTCCAATCATCACACAAATTCCTTAATTTGTGTGCTAAATTAAATGGGGCAAACTATTTGGGACGGAGGGAGTATTGTTATCCGAGTCTGAATTATGTTTCCTCTTTCCCTTTTGGGCCGAGTCATACTTTCTTCCTTCTTTCCTTTTGGAGTCATGAATTGTGGCTTATATTCATTCATTCATTCATTCATTCATTTCTCTTTTCCTTCTTTCCCTTTCGTGAATTGTCAGCAAGGTTATAACACGTTTAAATAAATTATATTACCATCAAAATATTTAAATTTGTGTCTTAGGCGTTTTAAGATGGTATATACCAAAATATCTCATTAATTTGGAAATTAGGATTAATATTATATTAGATTAATGGTTATTATAATATTTATATTATATAGATTATTATGAAAAGTGTGATGTATTAAGAAAGTGTGTTTTGGCGTCCAAAAACCAATGCGTAGTTTCTGTATTATATATTAGTATAGCTATAGATTTTTGCTTCATATGTTCATACTTTTGTTTGCATCTTGTGTAATTTTCATCTCTCTTTACCTCAATTTTCATTGTACTTCTGTGACTAGGTAAACCTGCGCTTAGCAAAGTCTGTGTTGTTGAAAGAGACGTGAGAAAAAATCAAACATTGGTGAAGGTAATATGTTATTCACTTACGTACTTCGTCTCTTATCTACCAAACAAACTTAAGATGATTTAGATGATATGGATTTACTTGAGAAAATGTGAAAACAGAATGGAAGCAAATAATACATTGTATAAGTGTTCTTAAGTTCTTTTGATTACGGCTTCATACATTCTTTTGAGCTAATCTGTGTTACTTTATTTTAGATAGTTCTCCACATTTCACGTCTCTTCAGTGCCTTTTATTCACCCCACAAAACACATTCATTTTTATGTAAGGCTCACTTTAAAAAATTGAGTACTCCGTCTCAACCAAACAATTCTTTACACTTACTATAAATGGATAATCCAATCAATTCTTTACATTCCCCCTTTGGCAAAAGACTTTACCTCATGATCCTCGTATCCTTCCTCTATTTACATAAAATGTCACTACTTTTTCCTTACTTTAAGGTTGGTGGATCCATAAAATCATTGATTTACCAATAATACCCTTACTCTTACCACTTTTCTTGAAATGGTGAAATATCATATGTCAAGGATTGAATGGATGGGAGGGAGTAATATTTTATTTATTCCTCGTAAAGAAGTTGGAAATAACCAAACAAATTTTCAGGAGTTGCTACTTTTTTGGCAAATAATTTACCATCTACTCAAAGACTTAATAGATATCGTGTTTTATCTGTGTCCATGATATTGGTTAAGATACTTATCTCACTGTATCCCTAAGTTTTAAGTTTTGACAACTGCTGTCTGATACGGATGCAAGAGCATTAGGTTCCTAATTCAAGTCAGTTAGCTATTTACTTTCCTACTTAGTTACTAGTTTGTTACTCCCTCCATATTGTTCAATTAGCCCAATTGGGGTTGGGCACAAAGTTTAAGAAAATGTGAAAAAGTAAGGGGATAGTGTTGATGTGATTAGAGAAAAATAGAGATGCAAATATTTCCTTAAGAGGAAATGGGCTAAGTCAAAAAAAACTCATAAAAGGAATATGGGACTAATTCGAAAAGATGGAGAGAGTAGTATTTAGTTAATTCTAGTTAGATTAGTTGTTTCGTTCCTAGTTTAAGTCGAGTCTAATCATATATCATATATCATATATAAATATATATTTGAAGCTTTTTTCGAGCGACGTGAGAGAATCTAACTTTTTAAAACACTCCATGAAAAAAAGTAAGTAGCTCTTCAATCTTAAGAGGAATGGGAAAAGTGTATATATATATATATATATATATATATATATATATATATATATATAGGTTCATGTGAGAACCACTCCTCCAATGAGAACCATGAGAACTATAATATGAGCCATTAGATCATAGTGTTCAATCACATTCGTTGGATCCTTCAAAATTCTTCAATCCCATCAATTAATCACAATTATTTGAGCCTTCAACCCGTAAGGTCGTAACTCCTTCTCCTTCTACAAAATTCTTCGACCCGTAATCCTTTAATCCATAATTCTTCAATCGACCATTGAATCCTTTTTTCAATCCATCAATTTTTCAATCGACTTTTCTTCAATCCATCAATTCATCACAATTGGGACCCCAGTAACCTAAGTAACTTTTAATTTTTTTTTTAAAAATAATTATTTTATGAGTTAACTTATTCGACTAAATTCATTATTTCATTACAATAGTAATAGTATTATCGTCGGCAAATATAATTGCAATAATCCCAACTATCGTTTTTTTTTTCTTCCAAATTTCCTCATTAACTTAAGAGTTCATCTAAAATATTGTTCTTTAATTTTCTTTTGTACGGATTTTATATGGAATACAACACTTCTTCTTCAAGCCCTACTCGATTTAATTTTCTTTTCAATTTTAGCGTACCATTTTTCAATTTTAGCATACCATTGTCGTACCTTCTTTTAATTATGGTGTATCTCTTTTCAATTTTAGCGTACCCTTTCTTAAATTTATCGTACCCTTTTTCAATTTTAGCGTACCCTTTTTAAATTTCAGCGTACCCTTTTTCACTTTCAATTTTAGCGTACCCTTTTCAAATTTTAGCGTACCATTTTTCACTTTTAGCGTACTTTTTTTCAATTTCGATTTTAGCGTACCCTTTTTCTATTTTAACGTATCCTTTTTCAATTCAATTTTAGCGTACCATTTTTCAATTTTAATTTTAGCGTACCCTTTTTCACTTTTAGCGTACTCTTTTTCAATTTTAGCGTACCCTTTCAATTTCAATTTTAGCGTACCTTTTTTCAATTTCAATTTTAGCGTACCCTCAGTTTTGAATTTTAGCGTACTTTTTTAAATTTTGGTGTATGCTTTCTCAATTTTAGCATACCCATATTCTGTTATATTCATACTGTAAGCAGCGACGATCTGTTGAATAAAGGGACAATTCAATGATAAACAAACAAGTGACTTATCTGAAATGCACTGATTCCCTGAAATATTGACTTTACGCAGTCTCCTCAGCTTCGCTGTCAAAAACTCGATCCCTTCATCTGTAACACTAACAGTTTTACCATCAACAATGTGAGGAAAGTACGAATCACAGATATCTATCTCCTCGAGCTGAGGGAAAGAGTCTGCAATATTGACAAGATCAGAATCTTTCAATGATGAACGCGAATAGCAAAGTATCTTCAGATTCTTCATACTCAAACCAAGATTCCGTAAGCAAACATCAGGTAGATTTACATTACAGGAAAGACTCAATTCTTCCAAGTTCAACCTGGATCGTGAAATTACATCAATACCCCTGCTGAGATCTCCTGAGAAGTTTTCGAGCTGTATTTTCTTCAGATGTCGAAATCTTTGGAGAAGATTAGTGAGAACATGGATTGATGGGTTGACAACAGTAAGGCTATCTTGGGTCAAATTAGTGATTGACAGAAATTCAATAAGCCCAATGCACTAAAAAGGCAGAGGCCCAAGACTTTGTAAGATAATTGGATTATAATTTGTAAGGTTCTAAATGGTTCTCACATTTCTCATTGAGGGATAGGTTCTCACCCGATCTTACCTGTCTCTCTCTCTCTATATATATATCAAGCGATATTAATTAACACTTTTAATATATATTTTTAATTTAAATAAATAATACAAAAGTTTGTATAGGAAAAAAATAATCCATATACACCTAATAATCAAGCGATATTAGATTTGTATAAAAAAAATAATCCTACATCTCTGACTCAAAAAATTAACACTATATAAACAGTCAACTATCACCTTTAAACACCACAAAAATTGAACTAAGACAACGTGAAATACATAGTCTATTCTGTCTGATAACGATTTGATTTCTCTAGATCTATTATTATGTAAGGATATATATTTAATTAAATTTATCATAAATATCTATGATAAAAATATTTAATATTTTCAATTAAGGCCAGATTTTTAATGACTCAAAAGATTTTATGATTACTACTCCCTCCGGTTCTTCGGAATTGCATCACTTTGTATGATTTGTGAGGAGTATTTTAATCAAATGTTGCAATACCAAAGAACCGGAGGGAGTATTATTTATAATATAAAATTTGATCACCCTATCGTAATTTTTCGATGTGGTATAATTAATAATCTTCATTTAGACAAATGACTACTTTTATTTATAATAGAGAACTCTACCCCTCATCATAAATTTTTGACATGGATAATTTACTTGAGTTTATAATCTTGTGGACTCTCTTTAAGACTCAAAAGATTGTTGATTGATATTTAAGTATAAATAAAAGTATTATTTAGTATAATATAGAATTCCATGAGGTTATTATAATTTTTTGATGTCGGATAACTTTACTACTTTTATATGAAATAAATTTATCACTTTTTTTCGAAAAAATAATATGAAAATTATATTCTAATAAAAACATTTTCTAGCACGATTCTAATTATTTCATTTTTATAATTTCTTCTATGATATATTTTTTTTGTTACGAAGTTTAAAGATTTCTAGATGTAAATTATAAAACATTACATTAATATAATAGATTAAATATATATCCTTACATAATAATAGATCTAGAGAAATCAAATCGTTATCAAACAGAATAGACTGTATTTCACGCTGTCTTAGTTCAATTTTTGTGGTGTTTTAAGGTGATAGTTGACTGTTTATATAGTGTTAATTTTTTGAGTCAGAGATGTAGGATTATTTTTTTTATACAAATCTAATATCGCTTGATAAATCAACAATCTTTTGAGTCTTAAAGAGAGTCCACAAGATTATAAACTCAAGTAAATTATCCATGTCAAAAATTTATGATGGGGGTAGAGTTCTCTATTATAAATAAAAGTAGTCATTTGTCTCAATGAAGATTATTAATTATACCACATCGAAAAATTACGATAGGGTGATCAAATTTTATATTATAAATAATACTCCCTTCGGTTCTTTGGTATTGCAACATTTGATTAAAATACTCCTCACAAATCATACAAAGTGATGCAATTCCGAAGAACCGGAGTGAGTAGTAATCATAAAATCTTTTGAGTCATTAAAAATCTGGCCTTAATTGAAAATATTAAATATTTTTATCATAGATATTTATGATAAATTTAAGTAAAAAGTCATAATAGCAAGCTTTATTATTATATCAACAATAGAATGGACATACATTAGTACATCTTAGATAAATAGATATTTTAATAAACGTAATCATTCGTCTTCAGATATCAACCGGAAATATTTTGAGTCTTATAACAGTTCTTACGACGATAAATTTAAGTAAAATTATCTCACAACGAAAAAGTATAATAAGGTGATGAAATTCTATTTTATAAATAAAAGTAATCATTCCTCTTTAGATATAACCTGAAATCTTTTGAGTCTTAAAAAATGTTCTTAAGATTGTAAATTAAATTAGAATTATCGCACACTGAGAAATTATGATGAGGTGATGAAATTATATATTATAAATAAGAGAAATCATTCGTCTTTAGACCATCCCCAAGCAAGGTGGATAGGGGAGGTCATGACCTCCAATGTCAAGTTAAATATCAATTAGAATGATCCAAGGGGGAGAGGAGTCAATTGGTGGTCCTAGGTCATGATCTTTGTGACTTTGTAGGTACCTTTATTTGATTGGTTGGACACAAAAGTATTTTGTAGGTGCTTTTATTTGATTGGTTGAACTCAAAAGTAATTGTAGGAGAGATTGTTTGATTTAAATAAATAATATAGAATATGGATAAATTAATTAGAAAGTACTCCCTCCGATTCATTGGAATCGCAACATTTACTATTCACACAAAAAATAAGAAAAGTGAATTGGTGGACCACAATAGTGATGTCATGTAAGATTAAGTAATATAATAATATTAGATTGAATATTTTGGAATATAGTAATGAAAAGTGAAGGGTAGGTTAGTCATTTCATAAGAAAAATATGGCCCAAAATGGAAATGTTGCAAAGTTGATGAATTTGCCAAAAACGGAATACATTGCGAATCCAATGAATCGGAGGGAGTAATAAATAATGTGGTTGGTGACTTAGGTCGTGACCTTCTGGATGAGAGAGTGGGGGTGGGTCAAACTAAATAAGGTGAGATTAAGAGAAAAATGGGTGATGACCCAATTAACTTGACCTTTGCTTGGGGATGATCTTCATATCAATCAAAAATCTTTTGAAGTACATAATCTTTTAATTATTTTTCCGTATAATATATATTTAATCTATTATATTAATGTGATATAATAAAAATGAAATAATTAAAATCGTGGTAGAAAATGTTTTCATTAGAATATAAATTTCATATATTATTTTTTCGAAAAAAAAGAGTGATGAATTTATTACATATAAAAGTAGTAAAGTTATTTCACATCGAAATAACGTCATGACCTTGAATTCTATATTATATTAATTGTAATCATTCGTTCTTAAATACCAACCAACAATTTTTTGAGTCTTAAAAAAATCCAAAATTTATGATGATATGATAAAATTCTCTATTATAAATAAAGTAATCATTCGTCAAAAATTATGATGTGATGGAATTCTATACTCCTATTATAAACAAGATTTCATATTATTTTCTCGAAAAAAGTGAAGAATTTATTACACATAAAAGTAGTAAAATTATACCACATCGCAAAATAATAATAACCTCGTGAAATTATATATTATACTCCCTCTGTTTCAAAGAAAGCTTCCATTTTTTCTTTTTCGTAAATTTCTTTGATAACTCCCACCTTCTTTTTTGGTATCATTTTTCTCTCTTACCTATGGAGTCCACCTACTTTACTCCCTCTCCACTTTTGAATATTTTATTATTTTCCTTAAAAATGTGCCATTTTTTTAGGTGGAACCTTTCAATGAAATAAAGGGAGTAAATAATAGTAATCATTCGTCAAAAAATCTTTTGAGTTTTAGAAAGAGATTTTAAGACTATAAATTTTAAGTATATGATGAGGTTATGAAATTCAATACTGTATTATAAATAAGAGTAATCACTGTTTTAAAATATCAACCAACAATCTTTTGAGTAAGTCTCTTAATAAGACTACAAACTTAAAATCAAAATAAGGTGATGATTCTATATTATAAGAGTAATCACGTGTTTTTTTAGCTCTTAAAAAGAGCTCTTGAAACTATAAACTTAAGTAAATTATCTTACATCGCAAAAATTGTGTTGAGGTGATGGAAGACTATAAACTTTAAATTATCCCACATCGAAAAATTGTGATGAGATGATGAAATTCTATATCTATATTATAATTAAAATCAATCATTCGTTCTTAGATATCAATAAAAAAAACTTTTGAGACTTAAAAAAGTCTTTTAATAAGGCTACAAGTTTAAGTAAAATAATTTCACATCGAACAATCATAATAATTTTTAAGACTATAAACTTAGTTAAATTATCCTAGATCGATGAGATGAATAAATTCTATTTTATAAATATTGACTAATCATTCGTGGTTAAATATGAACCAATTATTTTTGAGTCTTATAGAAAATCCCAAGATTATAAACTTAAAGTAAATTATCTCACATCAAAAATTTATAATGATTTATGATGAGAGGGAAGAAGTTCTCTATTATAAATAAGAGTAGTCATTCGTCCTAACTAAAATTATTAATTACCCGCATCGAAAAAATTATGATGGGTGATAGAATTTTATATTATAAATAAGAATAATCGTAAAATATTTTGAATCTTTAAAAAGCTCTTAAGACTATAAACTTAAGTAAAAATATTGTAATATTTTTATCATAAATATTTATGATAAATTTAAGTAAAAAGCCCTAAATAATAATCTTTATTATTGTATCAACAATAGAATGGACATAAAATAGTACATCTTAGATAAACAAAAACATATACTCCCTCCCATCCATTCAATTCTTTACACTTACTATAAATGGACAATTCAATCAATTCTTTACATTCTCCTTTTGGCAAAATACTTTACCTTATAATCTTTATATCCTTACTCTATCTACATAAAATGTCACTACTTTTTTCTTACTTTAAGTTTGGTGGACTCATAAAACCATTTAATTTACCAATAATACCATTACTTTTTTCTTAAAAGTTGTGAAATCCTCAGGTAAAGATTTGAATGGATGAGAGGAAGTATATAAATATATATCTTTTGAGTCTTATAACAATTCTTAAGGCTTAAAATTGAAGTAAAATTATCTCAAATTGAGAAATTATAATAAAGTAATGAAATTCTATTAATATAAATAAAAATAATCATTCATCTTTAGATATCAACTGAAAATCTTTTGAGCCCTAAAAAGAGTTTTTAAGACTATAAATTGAAGTAGAAAAATTCCACATCGAAAAGTCCTACTACATCTCTGACTCAAAAAATTAATACTATATATAAACAGTCAATTATCACCTTAAAACACCACAAAAATTAAACTAAGACAGCGTGAAATACGTAGTCTATTCTGTTTGATAACGATTTGATTTCTCTAGATCTATTATTATGTAAGGTATATATTTAATCTATTATATTAATGTGTTGTTTTATAATTTACATCTAAAAATATTTAAACTTCGTTTAACAAAAAAATATATCATAAAAGAAATTTTAAAAATGAATTAATTAGAATCGTGCTAGGAAATATAAAAATGTAATAGTAATCTTGGAATGCTACTATAAAATAATAAAAAGTTTAATAAAGTTACAAACGTTTAAATAAATTACAATAATTAAGTAAATAATTAATGAAATTTCAAATAGTTAATTTAATTAACACAATGTTATTTTCATATACAATCAAATTAGTAAGAATCATTAAAAATTTTCGCATTTATCACTAATTATTTTATTAACCGTGCAACGCACGGGCATCCATCTAGTTTAAATGTAAATAGGGAGTTAAGTTCATTATTTAGGGATATCAAATTCAGAGATTAATAAAGTATTTTACTTTTTGTATCTTGCGAGTTTTAAGTTTCTTATATCTTTCTTTGGAAATTGAAATAATCTTTCTTCCTTGTGAGGTTTAAAAACTCGTGTTCTTTATTCCTTGCGAGCTTAGAGTTCACGAAATCGTAATCTTGCGAGATTACAATACTATCCTTTTACCACAGAAAGTCTCAGTCTCTTTTTAGAGTTCACGAAATCGTAATCTTGCGAGATTACAATACTATCCTTTTACCACAGAAAGTCTCAGTCTCTTTGAGACACCAAAAATCATTACTTGTCATTTTAAGATCAAAGATCGGATCTTTATTTCCGCTATAAGGTTCGTGGGTCCATCATACATCAAATACTCCGATACTTACCAGACATAATACTTCTTTGTTGCGTATGTTGTGTGAGTAACATAGTCGGTGATTGATGGTACAAAATTATTTTTTCTGTTGAGACTTAATCCTATCTTGGTAAATTTCCTTAGATATTTTCCTCCGAAGCTATGTCATAGCCTCAATAACTGCATCCAGAGTTCTAGTTTTGGATTTCAAATAGACCTCCACGAATTAGTTAATCGACCCCCTAAACAATCACTTTTTTTTCCCGCCTTACTTCTTTCTTTGGTGTTTTCAATCTTCAAATGATGATTCATGTTACTTACCTCAAAATCATTTTGGGATTAAGACTTTTTGGTTGTTGGTGTACGGATTGTCCACTCTTACTACAAGATGCCTACTACGATGGTCTTGGTTTGTGCATGTCATTTATATAATGTAGAAATATAATGTAGAAATCAATAGCTTGTAGCCTCTATGATGCTTCTGGATTGGTTAAGGATGGACTATAGTACTATACATGCCAGAAATCAAGATACAAATTGAAATTTCTAGAACATAAAATACCAAAGCAACTTCTCTCTCTTAACATTAATAGCTTTCTCATGTAATCGGTCACCTATGGCAACACGAAGAGTTATGAAGGGTCTCATAATGTGGAATGTCAACGACCATGCTTTTGAATTTGAGGTAAATGATAAAACCCTAAATCATGTTGAAAATTGAAATCCACTGTAATGCATGAAACTCCTTCTCTACACGAGGCCTAGGCTTTTTGTGGATTCTTATGGTGTTTCCATATATTTGGCGTCATACTTGTAGAAAGGTGGTTTGACCCAGACTTAGAGCTCGATAACTACTAGTACGAATTCGAGGCAAAATTAATAGGTCCATTTACTTTAGTTTAATGTGTCAAAAAGTTCACCTACTTACACATTCCGATTCTCTTGCTTTTTGTAAGATGGATATGGTCTATTTATTTCCCAAGCTTGAGTTTGAGTTAAACTTTACAATAGCAGCTTTGTTGTGCTGTATATCTTAGTTATTAATCATTGAATAGGTGGAGATACTGTCAGGAAGACCTCATCAAATCCGTATCCATCTTTCTTTCATAGGACATCCACTATTAGGTAAATTTTTATCTTTTCCCCTTAATTATCACTCCCTCCGATTCATTTGGTTCTTTACGTTTGATTTTTGACACTATTCATAAGTGAAGAGAATATCTAATGCTTCCTCCAACCTTCTAAGATCTACCCATTGGATATTAATTTAGGTGAGTATAAAATAATCAATTGGAAAGATCTTAGAAAGTTAGAGAAAATATACTTTCTATACAGAACAATAACATAAAATAGTCATGTGATATTTTTTTAATTGTCTTAATGATGATTAGTTTAAGAGTTTCAAACTTTTGTAACTGTATAATAATATGTAAATAAAGATATAAACAAAACAAAATGTGTATTGACAAGTGTGAAAAATAAACGTAAAGAATCACATGAATCAGAACGAGTATTATTTTTTTGTGTCGTCGTCATCACCGTCACCACCATCGTCGTCATCATCACTGTCGTTGTCACCACCGTCGTCGTCATCACCACCGTCGTCGTCATCACCACTGTCGTCGTCGTCACCACCGTCGTCGTCGTCATCATCACCACCACCATCATCACCATCGTCGTCGTCACCACCACCACCATCACTAAAGTTTTCTTCTTCAACCTCGAGTTCAACCTCGAGCTTGTACCCCTTTAGGAATTAATATTAACGTTTTCAACTTTATTTTGAGTTTGAAACTACCATTATGTCTTTTTATATGATTTTTTTTTGGAAACGACTTGACTGGTGGGTGGTGGTTGTGGTTGAGTGGCTGGTGGTTGTGGTGGTGACGGCAACTGGTGTTTGATAGTTGTGGTGGCTGAAGAAACTTCTCGCTAACCACCGCAATATACCTAATGTTTCTGTACTGGGTAGGTGGGGTTAATGGGTAGTTGTAGTTAATAGTATTAAAATAATGGGTAAGTGGGTGAGAGTAATAAATAGGGAGTAACTCTTATTTCTGCAAGATTCAAAGTTAAGTCTCCAACCCTTCCAATTTTTCATTATACTCCTATTATCATATTATTGCTAGTTTGTACAGTATACGGAGAATGATTTAAAAAAAAAAACTTAAATAGTAATGTATTAAATGTTTATTTTGATGACCCCCTCAAAAAATGTTTATTTTGATGAATAAAATAAAATTATTTTGATACTACCGTGTTCGTGTCGTGTCCACTATTTCGGTCAAGACACGTCGTTGACCGTGTCCACGTATCCTAAAATTTTAAAAATTTTGTGTCCGACACGTGTCTGTGTCCGACACGTGTCTACGAGTCTGAGTAACACAGATTGGTGCTCACTTGATTTTAACATGTGTTGCTGTTCAGGGGATCCCCTTTATGGTGTTGGTGGTCAGCCAAAATGCTCTAATATGGAGCTTGTTGATGAAAGTTACGCTGACGATGGGTATGGAACTCAATCGTATTTTCAGATATGCTTGCCCTTTGATAGTGATGACGAAAGTGGATGAATCAACTTGCAAAAATCATACTTAGTTTAATTCATGCGTTCTGTGTCATTCTTGACTTACAATTGAGTACAGACTCTTCAGAATCAATTCAATTTTCTGTACAGCAGATAGATTGTAATCTATAGTTGTGTCCTTTCTGCGAGATCTTGAATTCTTTGTATCAAACTCTCAGTATAGATGGTATGTAAAGCTTCAGTGTAGGACTATAGAGTACATAATGCTTTGCCTAATAAATTCCAATTGTTTTCCATTCTTCTTCTATTTAATTTATTTATCCACCTTTATACTACAATTCTTACTCGTACTCTATTGTCTTAGCTCTATTTCTCTTTATACTCTTTTGTATCATGTTTTTCAGTTTTCCTGCTTTCGGGTTATTACTTGTTATTCACGTTTGCAAGTGATTCATGTTAGCGAACCCTAGATCAATTTGGTATTAAGAATCTGTGTTTATTGTTGTCCAAGTGTTTGGGATAAATTAGTTGTGTCGGCAATTAAATACCTGTTGATTAATCTCATTGGTCCCTTTCTTTCTTGCCACCATGCAGTGGTTATCAGCGGCCTTCACAACCTGTTCCAGGAGATATTGGGTATCACTTGCATGCTCATGAAGTGATACTTTCCCACCCAACCACTAATGAGGTATCACTACATTTTAATATACATTTTTGTGTTTATGGATTGACGTCACATATAAGATGCTAAGATTATGATTTATTTCCTGCCGATCCTTACATCATTAGTCTCACTTGCATCTAAAGTGTGTGTTAAAGAGCTATTCTGCTCGTACTCAAAATCAGGGATGACAAACAGTATGATATAGGATCCTATACGATCCACATCCAGATCCTTATTTCTATGGTGAATCCGGATTCTATCCATATTCTTAGGTCTAAAATTCTCAGATCCAAATACACATGATAGAATCCTATGTACCCTTATAATATTAAATAATGTCACTTTATTGAATACTAAAATCTTATTTTTCAGTTCATGTTAGCCAACCCCAAATCTTTTGGGACTAAGGCTCTGATGTTGTATTGTGATTTTGCATTTTATTTTGAAATGTTCAATACATGTGATAAATTTCAAACGTTAAAACTATCAAAATAAGTCTTATCAAAGTACAATATTTATAGTATAATAATTCTTAATCGGGAAAAAGTTAAAATTTTAAAAACATATTAAGTTTTTTAAGTATATACTCGTATGTAGTATTAATTTTTTTTGAATAACATACTCCCTCCTATTACCCATGATCTTCCCTTTTTTTTTTTGGCACAAAAATTAAGAAGAGAATAAAGAATGGATTAAAGTAAGAAAAAAGTGGGGTAGAAATGGAAATATGGTGGGGTTTGTAGTCTTATTAAGAGACGCACAAAAATTAAGAAGAGAATAAAGAATGGATTAAAGTAAGAAAAAAGTAGGATATAAATGGAAATATGGTGGGGTTTGTACTCTTATTAAGAGACCTTTTAAGACTTTTTGATTGATATTTAAGAACGAATGATTAGTCTTATTATTTATAATATAGAATTCACCAAGTTATCATAAACTAGAATGATGTCCGTGCGATGCACGGATACTAAAAAAAGTTCACTAACCGACATCACATGCATCGGTTGTATGGTAACTTTTACATCATTTAGTAAACTTCTTTGATTGTCCAAAATATAATTTTTTTTATATTATCTATTTCTTTTAGTTCAATATATTTTATCTATGCCCGTGCAATGCTAATTAAAGTAACAGATCATGTGTATGTGAGTAAATATTAATATCTCTTTTAAAGCTCGTCCGCGAACTTTAATTTTATCTATGTCTTATAGTGTCTAACTATTGACTTTCCTTATCGAATATATTTGTATGTCATCATCCCTCTCTAAATTCGATTTGTCTGATCTGTTGTTTATTTTTGGTCATGAACTCTTTTTCAACTCGTGACCCGTTTGACCCGGAACCTTAAATGATCTATTAGGTCAATGAGAATTTATTAAAATCATTGAAATATTTATATTATATACTCCATCTGATTCTTAATGATTGACCCATTTCATTAAAATATTCCCGACATATAATGAGCGAATGAGGGTAGTATGGGGTCATCATTTAGAACCAGAGGAAGTATTGTATTTTGATTTATAATACTAAAGGTATCTAGTATTATAAATTACGAATATAAACTAATATTCAAATTAATACCGAGTACAATATTTTTTATCTTTTAATAATATAATAATTATAAAAATTGAAATTAATATTTTTTAAATATAGCATTACAATTAAATAGCATATTAACACTATTAAAATATCAAAAATTAATATCAAAAATATTAATTTGTAATTACAAAGCGCTAGAAAAGTAGGGTTCCGAAACTATTTCTGACTTGTATTCTGACCCAACTCAATTTCTGACCCGACTCGTGTGAAGTTATTAAAATTATACGCAGTATTATGTAGTTGAAAAAAATTTGGGGACTACGTACATGTCACTCGGAAAATGCCTCAATTATATTCATTGTCTTTAATTATTTAATTAGTTAATTTATTTAAGTGTTTTAACTTTATTATATTTTTTTTATTATTCTTTATTAATGTTACTTCATATATATTTGTGTTCCAAGACTACCGTAACATTGAAATAGTTAGAGTAGTATAAATCAAATGTGTAATGCTCTAACTTTTTAAACACTTATGATAAATAATTAAGTTTTTATTTAAGAATTCTTTAATTGTTGAATACTACGACGTCATTCGTTCAAAAGTCAAAACTAATTCTGACACGTATTCTGAACATGACTCGCATAACCCGGGCCCACCTGTATAAAGTTATTTAAATCAATTATGTAGTTTTAAAAAGTTGGAGAATATATGTCACTCGAAAAAAGTTTCAATTATGGAATATTCATTTTGTTTTTATTTATTTATTTAGGTAACTTTATTAACCTTTTTATTATTCTATAGATAGACTATAGTAATGTCATAGTAGCGTTTCACGATTACCATAACATTCTCACCCGTATAAAGTTATTTAAATAAATTATGTAGTTTACAAAAGTTGGAGAATATATGTAACTCGAAAAAAGTCTCAATTATATTCATTTTGTTTTTATTTATTTATTTAAGCATTTTTAACTTTATTTATATTTTTAATTAACATTTTTATTAACGTTATAGTAACGTTCCAAGATTACCATAACATTGAATTAGTTGATAGTTTAATCAAATTTGTAATGTTCAAATTTTTCTAAACACTTAGATATGATATCATGTAAATGATGACATCATATCGCTCGAAATTTTTTTCTTTTATTTTCAATGCGGGACAAACTACTAATGTTAAAAAACATCGTCTTTTTGGAGCAAATACTCAAGATTTTTGATTGATAACCAATGACAAATGATGACTCTTATTTATGGAGTATAGTTATAAAATTGCATCATGTATTATAATTTTTGATGTGGAATTATTTTTACTGGTTATATACAGAGTATGTAAAAGATTTACCACTGTTGCGTACTAAAAAACGCACTGTCTTTTTAGAGAAAGTAATATGAAAATTATACACTAAGAATAACATTTTTCACCACAAATCTAGTTATATCATTTTTATAAATGTTTTTACGATAACGTTTTTGTTAAACGAAATGTAAAGGTTTTTACATAAAAATTATAAATTCTCGTAAATTGTTAAAAGTTAAAAAAAATTACTCCTATATCTAAATTATTTAGGATAATAATTTTATTTTATTAAAAATAGATAAAATTATATATCTACCTTATTAGGATAATAATAATAATAATTTTATTTTATTAAAAATAGATCTAATTCTATTAGGATAAAAAAAAATTACTTTTAATATTTAAAATCTTTAGACATTCAGTGTTTTAAAAAAATTGAATTCTCTCACGTCGCTCGAAAAAAACTTCAATTATATATATATGATTTTCGATGTGGGATAATTTATTTAATTAAGTTGATAGCCCTCCACTATCTCGTCGTAATTTTTCGATGTAAGATAATTTACTTAACCTTTCAGTCTTTTGAGAGTTTTTTTAAGACTAAAAAAAATACATCATTACTATTGTTTATAATAGAGAATTTCATCACCTCATTGTAACTTTTCAATGTGAGATGATTTTAAGTTTGTAGTCTTATATATTAAAGGCTTTTAAAGATTTAAAAAAATTTTGATCGATATTTTAAACCGAATGATTACTATTATTTATAATATATATTTTCATCACCCCATCATAATTTTTTTATTGGTAAAATGTAAGAATTGTATTATATATCAATTACTCCATGTACAATGCTAAGTATTCCGAAGTTTATGAATCCGATCCTTTTCTAACTGAGACGATTGAGCTTGAATGAGCCACTCAATTCTAAGACTAATAACTCTTTTAATACTATTGAAAACTCGAACTGGGCTAGTGCTTACACCCTCGATCCGCGCCTTATTCCTTTGCTCCCAAATGGTATAAACAACAATCACCACTGCAGCTCGCCGTACACTCTTCTGTAGCTTAGACCCATGAATTTTTATGTCACTTAAAACAGTGGGAATCTGCTGTCCAATCCATCCGCACATCAGCTATAGCAGGCGACTACTGAATGTACATCGAAAGAATAAGTGTGCAGCTGTTTCAGGTTCCGCCTCACACAGGTAGCACAACTCTGTATCACAGACCCCATATCCATACAACTTAACCCTCGTATTCAGCACATCTCTACAGCCCAACCACATGCTTTGGCAAGGCACAACTGTCCCAAATCAGTCGAGACCACACCACTTCTTGCTCCTTATTCCGCAGTAACTTATAGCCAATAGAAATGGAATACCTCATCCCTCCATTTTGCCAATGACCAGAAGCAAACTGATGTTTAATTACCTCCTTGAGAGCACAAATTCGTTTCCACCCCCAAGATGCATCCGCTCCAGGCTGATACTCCATCCAATCCCGACCTTTCAAGTGAAACCGATGCACCCACATGACCCATAACCTATCTTTATGTTCAAATATCCACGCCATCAATTTGATCACAGCGGCCTCATCCCACTTCATAATTGACGCAGCCCCAATCCGCCCTCGAGTTTAGGACAACACACCTTATCCCAAGACACCAACGGGGCCCTTTGATAGACCTCCTTCCCCTTCCAAAGGAAGTTCCTACACAAGCTATCAATCTTACCTAGCACACCCTTTGGTAGAAGAAAAATCATCGCCCGATATGTATGCACTTGAGATAAAACTGATCGAACCAAAGTTAATCTTCCCGCATAAGAGAGTTTCCTCGCTCCCAAACTGAATATTCGGCTCGAAATCCGTTCGATCAATTTAACACAATCCTGCTTATTCAATTTCGTAGTGTGAATAGGAATTCCTAAATACCGGAAAGGCAACTCGCCACTTGCACAAAGCTTCATCTTTCTGCACCCCATTCATACCCGCACAATAAAGATTCGACTTACCGAGACGCATTATAAGCCCAAAAGTCTTCGAAAACGTAGCAAATGCCTGAATGAGGGTACGTAAAGACGCCATATCCCCTTTACAAAACAACAATAAATCATCCGCAAACATGAGATGACACAGCTTCATTGATGCACATTTGAGATGAAATTTAAAATTAGAATTAACAGTAGCAAAATGCAGCGTACGGGATAGATATTCCATACAGATTGTGAAAAGCAACGGAGACACATGATCTCCTTGACGTAGCCCGCGCTTCCCTTTAAAGAAACCAAAAGAATCTCCATTCAGGTTCAGCGTAAAGCTAACCGAAGTGACACACTCCATGATCCAGCCCCTAAATTGAACCGGAAAATTAAGTGCCTCCAACATCTGTTCAAGGAACACCCACTCAAAGCTATCATAGGCCTTTTGGAGGTCAATCTTCATCAGGCAGCGTGGGGAAACAACTTTTCTACCATACAATTTCACCAGGTCTTGACATATGAGCACGTTCTCTATAATGTTTCTTCCTTGTATGAACCCACCCTGCTGAGCACTAATAATCTCAGGTAGCACTCTCCAAAGTCTATTGCTAAGGATTTTAGATATACACTTATAGACCACATTACAGCAGGCAATAGGCCTAAATTGCAGGACACTCTGAGGTTTAGGCAACTTGGGAATTAGAGTTAAATTTGTAGCATTAACCTGTTTAAGTAACTTTCCAGACACAAAAAAGTCCTTCACAGCTGCTACAACCTCATCTCCCACAATTTCCCACGCGTCTTTGTAGAACTGGCTTGAGTAACCGTCTGGACCGGGTGCTTTATCTCTGTGTTACTCCGACACGGCTGTCGGTGGCCGTGTCCCGTGTCGACACGACACGGCTGCAGACACGACACGGGACACGTGTCAGACACACCCTTGGCAGACACGACACAGACACGACGAAGAAGGAGGAGGAGAGAGCAAAAATGCATAGGGTACACGATAAGAGTTTACCTTGTCCTTCATATTTTCATGGTAGATGAAGATTTGATTTTCATGATAATGGAGTGAATGGCAGGGGACAGGAGTTGAAGAAAGAAGATGAACAATGGTTTATGAAAAAGGAAAAAAAATGGAAGTATGTGTACCTTCAATGGAAGAAGGTGAACAGTGGTTTGTTTATGGGGAAGAGGCACTCTATTTCTTGATAATAGTATGAGTAATAAATAGAATAGAGAATAGTGCATAGGGTATAGTGCTGTAATGTCATTATGACTAGAGGGTAATACACTAATACCTATAGGATATTACTCCACATGGTTTAAGACCTTTAAGTAATGTTTTGTTTTTTTAATTATTTTTAAGTTAGTTTCATAGTATGATTTTTTTTTAAGTTTAAGAACATAATTATTTAGTGCCGTGTCCGTGTCGTGTCTGCTAACTTGGTCAAGACACTCCGTTGACCGTGTCCACGTATCCTAAAATTTCAAAAATTATGTGTCCGACACGTGTCTATGAGTCTGAGTAACACAGCTTTATCTTTAGGAATATTGAACATAACATCTTTAATCTCGCGAGTAGTTACTGGGGCTAATAAAATGTCCCAATGCTCCAGAGAACAAATAGCCCCGTCTCTCACCATGCTCCTTTGGACAGGAGCCGTTTCCGCTGAACTCCCCAAGAGCGATGAGTAATACTCGAGGAAAGCATTTTGTATACCCAAGGTTTCACTTCTCTCCACCCCCTGCAACCGAATGTCCCGTCATAATTTTTCGATGTGGAATAATATAAAAGTTTTTCTTGGTCGATATTTAAAATCGAATGATTATTTTTATTTATAATATATAAAATGTCATCACTTCATCATAATTTTTCGATATAGGATAATTATTTAAGGTTTATAGTCTTAAGAACACTTTTTGAGATTCAAAAGACTTTGGTAGATATCGAAGAACAAAGTTTTACTCTTATTTATAATATAGAATTTTATCATTATATTATAATTTGTTGATGTGTATAATTTTACAACTGTTATATGTAATAAATTTATCACATAATGTGAAACAAATAATATGAAATTTATACTCTAATGAAATCATTTTTTTACCACGAATCTAATATTTTCATTTTTATAATTTATTTTACGGTAATGTTTTTAAAAAATGAACTCTAGGTTTTTACCTAAGAATTGTAAAACATCACATTAACCTAATAGATTAAATATATATTATAATAATTAATAGATTCTGTAATTGTTTTATTTATTTATTTATGATACTTTCCTAATTTGAGTTTGATGAAACGGACCAATGATATCGCTCGAATAAAGCTTCAAATATATAGTATATACTAGATTAAAGCCCGTGTGCTGCACGGGTTAAGTGACTTAATTACATTGATGATGTATATTCGTTAAATAAGAAACTTAATCAATCTATATCATTATAATAAATAAGATGATCACATGATATTAGTAATCAAATTTAATTTCAGCAAAGTTTATAGTTTTAAGAGTTTATTTTAAAACTCAGAAGAATACATGATTACTCTTATTTATAATATAAAATTTCATTATCTTATTATAAGTTTTCGATGTGGAAATAATTTTACGTGTAGTCTTATTAAGAGATTTTTTAAGACTCAAAAGTTTTTTTATTGATATCTGAGAACGAATGAATTTTTTGATTGATATCTAAGATCGAAAGATTTATCTTATTTATAATATGAGTAAGATTCTATCGTCTCGTCGTAATTTTCGATATAAGATAATTACTCAAGGTTTATAGTTTTAAGATCTGCTTTTAAGACCCAGAAAAATGCACGATTACTCTTACTTATACTCCCTCCGGTCATTATTTATCGCCCCGCTTAGTTTTGCACATAAAATAAGGAATTGATATAGAATAGTAAAGAAATGATGGTGGGGTAGTGAAAAATGAATATAAAATGGTAAAGAAATGAATGGTGGGCCTTAAAGTGTAAAATTCAATGACATTTCTTTTAAATAAAGGATAGAAAGAAGGATAATATGGTAAAAATGTAAGATATAAAAGGAAAGTATAGAAGTGGGGCAAAAAATAAAAACCTTCCAAATAAGGAAAGTGGGGCGAAAAATAGTGACCGGAGAGAGTAATATAGAAACATCACCTTAGTTTAATTTTGTGGGATAATTTTAGGTTTGTAGTCTTTTTAAAAGTTTTTAAGACTCAAAAGATTGTTGGTTGATATTTAAAACCGCAACATTACCCATTTATGATATAAAATTTCATCACCTCATCGGAATTTTTTCGATGAGGTATAATTTTGTTGATTAAGTTTATAGTTTTAAGAACTATTTTTAAGATTAAAAGAGTTTGTTTTTATATCTAAGTTAAAGGAGAGACGATTACTCTTTATTTATATAATCGAATTTGATCATCTTATTGGAGTATATATTTTTGATGAATGATTAATCTTATTTATATAATAAAAAAATTCAACTTATTATAATTTTTCGATGTGGGATAATTTTACTTAATTTATTTAAGTTTAGATATAGTCTAATTAAGAACTTTTATTTATAGGCGAATGATTACTCTTATTTATAATGTATAGAATTCCATCACCCCATCTTAATTTTTCGATGCGGGATAATTATACTTTAACTATATAGTCTTAGTCTTAGGAACTTTTTTTTAAGTCTCAAAAGATTGTTGGTTAATATCTCAGAACGAAAGATTACGTAGAATTCTATCACCTCATTATAATTTTTCGATATGTGATAATTTTAATTTTACTTTTTTGTAGTCTTATTAAGAACTTTTTTTAAGACTAAAAGTTTTTTGTTGACATCTAAGGATGAATGATTAGTCTTATTTATAATATAGAATTTCATCACTTCATCATAATTTGGAGAAATAGTTACTTTTATTTATAATAGAGTTTCATCGTCTTATTATGGTCTTAAAGAGTTTTTTAAGACTTAAAAGAGGGTATAATTTTTCGATGTGCGATAATTTAAAGTATATAGTCTTAAGATTTTTTTAAGACTCAAAAGATTTTGATTGATA
Source organism: Agrostemma githago (assembly GCA_958450325.1). Classification (NCBI taxonomy): domain Eukaryota; kingdom Viridiplantae; phylum Streptophyta; class Magnoliopsida; order Caryophyllales; family Caryophyllaceae; genus Agrostemma; species Agrostemma githago. The sequence goes on from OY288256.1 coordinate 31,751,180, forward strand.
TCATATCTTAAAACACATAATTTGTTTTATTTATAATATAGAAATCCATCACCTTATTATAATTTGTCGTTGTGGAATAATTTAACTAAAATTTGTAGTCTTATTTATAATTTAGAATCATCACCGTACTTTATTTTAATTATTTTGATGTGGGATAATTTTAACTTTGTAGTCTTATTTAGATCTTTTTTAAACTCAAAATATTGTTGGTTGATATTTAAGAACAATGATTACTTTTATTTAGTAGAAATTCATAGTCTCATCAAAAATTTTCGATGTGATCGAATTTTGGTTGATGTCTAAGGAAGAATTATTATTAGTCTTATTTACAATATAAAATTTCATCACCTTGTTATAATTTTTTATTATTAGTCTTAAGAACTTTTTTAGGACTCAAAAGATTTTTGTTTGATGAAACTTTATAATTTTTCGAATGTAGATAGTTTTACTTAAGTTTATAGTCTTAATATATTTTTAAGACTCAAAAGATTTTTGGTTAATATCTAAGAGTACATGATTATCTTATTTATAATATAAAGTTTTATCACCTTATTATAAATTTTCGATGTGACCTTATTTTTACTTAAGTTTGTAGTTTTATTAAGAGACTTTTTAAGACTTAAAAACTTTTTTTGATTGATATTTAAGAACGAATGATTATTCTTATTTATAATATAGAATTCGTCGATTTATCATAATTTTTTTATGTGGGATAATTTATTTAAGTTTATAGTCTTCCATCACCTAATAATAAATTTTCGATGTGAGGTAATTACTTAATCTTATAGTCTTAAGAGCTCTTTTGAAAATGAAAAAAAAACATCATACTCCGACATTATTCTCGATTAGAATATAAGATTTCATCACCTCACTATAATATTTCAGTGTGGGATGATTTTAAGTCTGTAGTCTTATACTCAAAAGTTTTTATAATACTCAAAAGTTTTTTTTGTCGATATTTAAAACCGAACGATTACTCTTATTTATAATATAAAGTTTCATTACCTTATTATAATTTTTCGATTACTTAAGTTTGTAATCTTATTAAGAGACTTTTTAAGACTTACATGTTTTTTTATTGATATTTAAGAGCGAATGATTAGTCTTATTTATAATATACTTTTTTCGTCCTTAAAAGATTGTCCCATTTCCCTATTATATGTGAGGAGTATTTTAATGAAATGTGACGATCTTAGTGGAGCGAATGTAATATAATTCATCAACTTATCATAACTTTTCGATGATGTGAGATAATTTATTTAAGTTTATAGTCTTCCATCTGTTCGCCAATTTTTTTCGATGTGAGATAATTACTTAAGCTTATAGTCTTAAGAGCTCTTTTTAAAACTAAAAAAATATCTTTTTAAAATTAAAAAAAAAAATACATCATATATTACTCTTGATTATAATACGATGTATAGAATTTCATTACCTCACTATAATTTTTCAATATGGGATGATTTTAAGTTTGTAGTCTTATATATTAAAAGTTCTTTTTAAGACTCAAAAGTTTGTTTGTCGATATTTAAAATCAAATGATGACTATTATTTATAATATAAAATTTCGTCACCCCATCATAATTTTTCGATGTGGGATAATTTAAAAGTTTTTGTAATCCCCTAGCAATTCTAATGCAAAACATTGGCGGAATCACTGTCGATGGGATTGAAACACATTGATGTTTAATAGATTATTGTATGATCAAAAGGTAAGTCTGAAACAAATGCCACTTTTCCTAAAAAGGGCGAAAATAAAACTTCCAAAATCCGGTAAAATAATCCATAAAATGAAACAACATTAATAATAATATAAATGAGTAGGATCATGACTACTCGCTAGCTTAAACCTGATCCTGCAAAAATAGATAACCTGTCATGTTAAACATAACGGCCACAATTCAATGGGGAGCAACTCAGGCGATTCTCCCAGCCATATCACATAATATATAAGCAATAGAAGCATAATATAAGAAAATAGATTAAAACTCAAAACATTATATATATCAAATAAATTCAAAACCAGAAATAATTCAGTAGCCTGACGGCGTCAAAACGAATAATGGAATATAAACCGATGATCAGTACAACTTTTACTACTAAAGATATGCCGAACAACACCGAAGTGTCACTAGATAAGGAACTCAGTGCCCACAAAGTGACTCCTAAGCCCACTCACTAGGCAATTCAAACTATAATAGGACTGCGTTCAGCAAGGTCCTAGCCTAAGTACATGCGCATGACTCCTGAGCATAAACGATACTCAGTTCGACAATCAATGTATCCCTGACGCGAATACACTGACTATATAACTGATGGCAACACCACATATCCTAGACTTATATACTATACATTCTCATATCCAACATTATTCCATATTCACCCAATAAATATTTTATCCGAAGATATCTTAAATATTCCCAAAATAGTAACCTTCCAAAGATAGAAACTTTCTTCAAATAGTAACTTTCCAAAATAGGTGTTATAATTAGAAATCGTTTAACATATGAGTTATATAAAATATTTAATATTAGGCCTTGAGACATAAACATTACATTTATTAGATAAATGTATAATTAATAATTAAAAGTCAAGGAAAGTAAAAATCATAATTATTTCTCAAAAGGGTTGGAGTTTAAGTAATTAAAAGTAATAAATTATAAGTTTACAGATTTTTCAAAATTTCACTGTCTTACTATAAAATTCTTAATTAAATCATTAAAAATCAAAACGACGTAAGATCAGCGAGGTTGAAACCTTTAGAAGCTTAACTACAACTTTTGTTTCTGGATAAAATCGAAATTATTAACTTAAGAGCGGTTTTTATTCGTATTTTTGTAAACTGACAGAACCTGTCACCCGATTGTATTCCTTTAATAAAACATGTTTAAAAATTTATTTTGAAACAAATCCAAATGGAAACATTAACTAGACTCTTTAAAGTTAATGTACGTAATTTACCGAAATTAAATTAAAAGTTTATCTTAGGTTTTACAATAACTGACAGATTTTTGAACTAATCCGTCACAGTTTCATAAACAATTTATTGTGACGAAAATACTTTTAATTAATTTACGAAATTTAACAGACGTATAATAGACTTAAAATAAACAGTAGTCTCTTTTCAAAATTTTCGAAAATAAAGTCTTTAAATAGGAGTAATAAATCGTACAAAAACACTAATCGTTTTTGAAACATGCTGTAATTATGTTAAAAACAATAAAACTTCCAATTTAGTAATTTATACTCCCTCCCATCCATTCAATCATTGACATGAGGGGTTTCACAACTTTTAAGAAAAGTGGTAAAAGTAAGGGTATTATTGGTAAAGCAAATGATTTTATGGGTCCACCAAAGTTAAAGTAGAGAAAAAGTAGTGACATTTTGTGTAAATAAAGAAATGATATAAGGATTATAAGGTAAAGCGTTTTGTCAAAAAGGGAATGTAAAGAATTGATTGGATTGTCCATTTATAGTAAGTGTAAAGAATTGAATGGATTGGAGGGAGTACTAAAATTTCACGAAATATAATAAATAAATTATTATTTGTATGTTTTAGTCTCGACCTTATAATAATTTAGTAGATTCAATGCATGATAAATTTAAGCATACGATTTGTAACAATCAAAACGACAAAAACAATATGTGAGAATCGATTAAAACTATTATCATAATAATATACTTCGTAGTAAAACACGTCTAATAGTAAAAATACAATTTTTAACATTACTACAAGCAACTACGACATATATATCACGCAATACCGAGTCGTGCCATCATTGTTACCTTTAAGTCTTCGAGATCTGAATCGACAATGTACTCGTCTGCCTCGGGATCCTCCAAATAGCCTACAAAACGGTATATATATATGGTGTTACGACCATATAAAATCTACTCTACAAATTAAGAACTACGCGGAATAAGAGTAATTGAATTACCCTGAGTTTAGAACGAATTAAGGTCGAAACGGAGACCGCAATATTTGAACTCGGTACGGAGATAGTCCGCCTAAAAGGATCGCACAAACCAAGCTTTGGAAAAGAAAAGATTCCTATAGGTCGAAGGAACAACTGTATTTTTTTTTTTGTAAAGATGGAGGAAGTTAAGGTTACGTAACATAAATATAATGAGTGTTAAACTAAGAGTTTGATACTAAATAGAAGAATAAAAGAGAGGTGAAGTAGGGTTAGAAGCAGGAGAGTAGGAGATTGCTAACAAAGATAAAAAAAATGAGATAGTTTAAGCATGTGCTTAAAAATATAGTGAAGCAAAGTCCAAATAACCGACTAACTCCAGAACTTTAATATTGGACTCAATTCGAGTCTAAAATAATTTACGGGTCAATGAAAGAGATAGGAATTGAGTATAGAGTTACGATATAATCGTAACAGAAGTCGGTTTTATAATAATAAAATAGCGGGTGTTACAGTTTTTCTTGGTCGATATTTAAAACCGAATGATTATTCTTATTTATAATATAAAATTTCATCACCTCATCATAATTTTTCGATGTTTGATAATTACTTGAGGTTTATAGTCCTGAAAACTTCTTTTGAGATTCAAAAGACTTTTGATAGATATCAAAGAACGAATGATTACTCTTATTTATAATATAAAATTTCATTATCATATTATAATTTGTCGATGTGCGATAATTTTACAACTGTTATATGTAATAAATTCATCACATGACGTGAAACAAATAATATAAAGTTTATATACTCTAATGAAAGCATTTTTTTTACCACGAATATAATTATTTCATTTTTATAATTTATTTTACGATAATGTTTTTAAAAAATGACCTCTAAAGGTTTTTACCATAGAATTGTAAAACATCACATTAATATAATAGACACGGTTCACCCGTTATCCAGGTCTAAGGAGGATGGAGGATATTTAATAGGTTAAATATTAATTAGGTAACCTGATGTAGCAAGTTATAAAGTCACTTATACTACTCTTGTTTAACTAATCCAATAATAGGTATTATTATCAGATTTATTGAAATTAGTATTATTTTTGGAAGACGCCCTATAGGTTGTATTATTGTCGTTATATAACCCTATTTTAAATGCTTCCCGGAAAGTTTGATTAGTTTCTTTGATGATGTTATATGGTCGTTCGTTAGTCGGAAACATAATAGAGCAGCCCACAAGTTGTGGTCGTACCGTGTGGGAAAGGAGTCTTCGAACACATTTTGCTTACCTTCTTGAGGACGATCTTATTAATAATACGTAAATATCGGATGGAAATTAAAAAAAACGTTTCCCGGAAAGAAGTGTCCATTGATAACAAGTACTTGTAATGGAGTTAGTGTGGCCTTCTAGAAGCTTATGCCCTAGTTTTGGCAAAAAGGTGAATGATGATTCATTTATGGGAATTCTTTGTTGTTCTAAAGTCGGTGAAAATGTATGAATGGCTTCTACTTCCTTACCTCCTTGAAGACGTGAATTAGTCAATGTATGACTAATACGGAGTCCAGTTTCAGTTCATACTTTCGATTTGATTTTTCGAGTACCTCAATTTTCATCCTTTTATTGTACTCCAGATGATGAAGATTGTTGCCCCACTTCCATCAATGCTCAAGTCAATGCATGACTAGTACTCAGCTTTTGATTATAGACAACAATATTAATCTCCACCAAATTACTATTGTTCCAGTATGTGAAGATCGAGAATCCTACGTGAATACTTAAGAAGAGGAATTGAATCAAGTATATCCCTTTTTTACATTATAGTAACAATGTAGAGTAGATCTCTTTTATCGTTGTAATTTTATGATTTAAATTTAAACAATCATTGTGATAGAGTAAACCAAAATAACAAAAACATAAATGAGAGTGAAGCAAAGGACTTTTGAAGTGGTTCAATCTCATACACTGAGAACTACGTCTACTATTACTCGATTAATTAATTTAGTGCCAAACTCGGATTACAAATTAAGTGACCCACAATCAACCTATGTAGGATTGACTCACTACGTTCGAGGTTGGTAGGCGTTGATCTAATTATCAACTGTTAAAAAAAAGGAAAAGAAAAAAAGAATGACTACTATGAAGAAATATGTCCTAAGATATTTCCGGCAATTACTAAATATAATATAGGATATTATTATGGAGATAATCGTTATGTATTATAGTAATTCATTGCTTGCTAGAGAATAATTATGGTATTTAGTCCAATTCGATTGAGCTGATGATTATGGATATATAATCCTATAAGGTCACACAATCGGACTTAGTCGGGAAACTAAACAGGCCCAATGTGGACTTGTGAGGTATTAGGCGGTGACTACTTATGAGGCCAGGTTAGTATCTTGGTTTAACCTAATCTTTACTACTATACAAGGATATAGTAATGAGAAAATCATAATCTAAACCAGTTCAGTTTATTTGCCTCAAGCACCCATAAAAGTAAGAGAGAATCGTTCTATCTCTTCCGTCCTAGGAGGCGTGAGATTCTGACTGGGTTGGTGGGCCGAGTAGAGGAGCAACACGTGGGGCTCTAGTATCTCTCCGTCTCATATATCGAGGAATTTACGCTACGAGGGTATGTATTTCTCGACCTACTTTTGTCCTGATTCATATCTATATTGTGCTTATGTTCTTGGATTGGTGCTAGGAAATTGTTTCCTGAAATTCCGCTTTCGCACCAGTATATTTATATGATCAACTATAAATATTAGTGCTCATGAAGGAGGTAGATTATGGGTTATGTGGAATAAACAATATGATGTGCAAATCTTAGATGTGACGGCTCAACTTATTCATACTAAGGTCACCTATGTGAGTAGTGGGGAGCATTGGATGATGACTTTTGTTTATGGGTTCAATCGAGTGGCGGAAAGACGGCCATTGTGGGAGGATATTAGGAGGATTTATAGGAGAGAAAATGGACCTTGGTTGTTAGTAGGAGATTACATGTCTTAAGTAGTGAGGAAAGGATTGGGAGTCGAGTTACTGATGCAGAAATATATGATTTCAGGCAATGCATTCTGGAGTGTGAGGTATATGATCTTCCTGCTACGGGGGCATTTTATACTTGGAATAACAAACATGAACCGGAGGATCGAAGGTTTAGCAGAATTGATAGAGTTCTGGGTAATGATGACTGGATTACTCAAAAGGCTGACTATAGGATTCATTTTCACCCAGAAGGGTTATTTGATCATAGTCCGTGTACGATTACTTTGTGGCAGCAACAAGAGGAGAGGAAAGCAAGCTTCAAATATTATAATATGTGGGGGAAAGATGAGCAGTTTAAATATATTGTGCAGCAGACTTGGATGAAAGAAGTAAGTGGTACTTTATAATATCAAGTACTCCCTCCGTCCACTATTTATCGCCCCACTCCATTAAAATACTCCTCACATATATTCATGGAGTGGGGCGATAAATAATGGACGGAGGGAGTAGTAAAGAAGATGAAGGCTTTGAAACGGCCTCTTAAGGAGCTAAATAGGAATGGGTATGCTAATATCGAAACATCAGCCTACTTAGCGAAGGATGTGTTACTACGAAAGCAGCAATTGCTACATGAATATCCTATGAATGAGGAGTTACAGCGGCAGAAACGTTTAGCTGCTGAAGCATACTGGGTGTTAGAGAATGCAAGACTCAGTTTTTTACAACAAAGAGCGAATGCAAATTGGAGTGAGGAAGGGGATGATAACACAAGGTACTTTCATTCGGTTATTAAGGCCAGACGAAAGAGTAACCATGTGTTTTGCATCAACGATCTGCAGGGTAGACAGTGTATGAGTACTGATACAGTACAGGATGCGTTCCTAAGATATTATAAGGGGCTTTTGGGCGAAGCTTCTGCGGTGAGAGACATCAATGTCCAGGTTATAAGGAGGGGTATTACTATTAGCGAGCAAGAAGGTACTGTGATGTGCAGGCCTGTCACAGGAGATAAAGAAGGCTCTTTTTTCCATATCTGAAACAAAATCACCTGGTCCGGATGGGTTTACGAGTGGTTTTTTTAAGGATGGGTTTGAGGTGGTAGGAGATTTGGTGATTTAAGCAGTTCAGGAATTTTGTCAGTGGCAAATTGTTGAAACAACTTAATGCGACCAATATTACTTTGATACCTAAGAAGGATAGACCTGAGAGTGTCATGGATTTTTGACCCATAGCCTGTTGTAATGTCATTTACAAATGCATTACAAAGGTTATTTGTAGTAGGCTAATGAAGGTTTTGCCTAACATTGTGAGTCAAAACCAAAGTGCTTTCATTCAGGGTCGGGATATTGTTGATAATATATTAATTTGTCAAGATCTCGTGCGTCTTTATAATAGGAGAAGCTGCACTCCTAGATGCATCTCGAAGGTTGATTTGAGGAAAGCATATGATTCCATTGAATGGAAGTTCATCTATCAAGTACTTGTTGCTTTGAAGGTACCTGAAAAGATGGTGGGATGGATTATGGAGTGTGTCACTACTCCTACTTTCTCACTTACTTTGAATGGTGCAACGTTTGGTTATTTTAAGGGAGAGAGAGGGATACGACAAGGGGATCCAATGTCACCTGTAATTTTCGTTATTTGTATGGAGTATTTCACGAGATTGATGGGTGTTATGGTGTTACAGAGACAATTCAAATTCCATTCGTTGTGCAATAGAATCAGGCTGACACACTTGTGTTTTGCTGACGACCTTATGGTCTTTAGTTATGGAAATGAGGAGTCTGTAAGAATCATTGCTCGGGCTTTTGAGTACTTTGCTCAGTGCTCTGGATTGACTGTCAATAAAAATAAGTCTGAGATGTTTATGAATGGGGTATGAGGAGAGGAGAGGAAACTGTTGCAGGCGTGTGGATTCCAACGAGGTAAGCTTCCGTTTCGATATTTGGGTGTACCTATCTCCTATAAGAGATTACAAGTAGCTGATTGTCAAGTGCTTATTGATAAGATTACCCAACGAATTCATGGGTGGGGAGTTGATTCTAGAGTTATATTGGGAGACTGGTTTTGGTACGGGCGGTACTAAGTCAAGTGCATCAATATTGGAGTCGGATTTTTCTGCTCCCAAACACAATGATTAGGCGAATTGAGCGACTTTGTAGAGAATATCTATGGCGAGGGCAAACTGACAGTAGCAAAACCCCGGCTGTCAGCTGGGATAGTTGCTGTAAGGAGACTAAGTGTGGGGGTTTAGGAATAAAAGACAGTAAGCAATGGAATAAGGCCTTAATGGGAAAGTATGTGTGGTGGATTTACTCTAAAGCGGATCATTTATGGATTAAATGGGTGAATGCGATATATATAAAGGGGGCGGATTAGGCTACGTATCATCCCACAATGGCTTCTAGTTGGTCATGGAGGAAGATATGTAGCATTAAAACTGATATGAATGATGGCTATGATGGAAGTAAATGGATTGCAAGCTCGAAAGGGTATTCCGTGAGTAGTGGGTACCAGTGGCTATGTAATTTTGGTCAGAAGCGGGAATGGTGGAGTGTGGTATGGTGTCGTATGGCGCTACCTAAGCACACATTCATTGCTTGGCTTTATGCTTGGGAACGTTTGCTCACGCAGGATCGTTTGATGAGGTTTAGTATTACTAATACTAATGTCTATTACTTTTGCAGGAGGGAAGAAGAGAATCATCAGCATTTATACTTTGAATGTCTATACACTAGGTGTGTGTTTGAGATGCTGCAGGATTGGGTACGGATTCGGCTTGATAGGCAGAATATTTTGGTTGGCTGTTCGAGGTTGAGGCATAGATCTGTTTGTCGAAAGCAATGGGTGTTTGCAGTTGTTTTGGCCACTATTTATGCGATATGGGTGGAGAGAAACCGATGCTGGAAGGAAGGGAGTTTGAAATTACCGCAAAGACTGATGCATGAGATAAAAGAGTCTATTGAGAGTCGTATTAGGAGACGTATACATAGTATACCTACGATATTGAACTAATGTGGTGTATAGAAATTGTCCTTGTAATTGGTGAATTGATTTCAGTAATATATTTACAATTTTACCAAAAAAAAAATATTTATATGATCAAATTCATATAGTTTGTACGTCTTTATTGTGATTTAATTATAATCTTGAGTTTATCATGGAAAAATTTGTATAACTAATATGAAGATATTGGTTGATTGATTTTTATAAGGACCCATAAAAATTGAATTTTTGTGGTCAAAGAATAAATTTCATTTCTCTAACTCTGATTATATGATAATTAATAGAGATTCGATGATATTTTCAAACCAAATTGTATTAAAAGATAGTGCTGGATGGAGTTTTTTGTCGTTTGGCTATTGTGGCATGGAGGCTGGTGTTTTGGTGTTCACAAAAACTTGTATGAGACCGTCTTACGGTAATTTATCGTGAGAGGTCTTATATAAGAGGTGGTTACTAAATTTGTAATCACCCCCTATGTGAGAGGTCTCGCGATAAAATTACCGTGAGACGGTCTCACAGGAGAGTTATTGGTTGGTGTTAGGTTCACCGAGATGCAAAGTTTGAAACATCTTGATTGGATTAAGATGTGTACCCTCATACTTGGCCCACTTGGATTATGTGATTGAATTCTTGCCGGCCCATCATGCATGCTAAAGTGGGGTGGCTTTAGCAAAGGAAAATATTTCTAATTCTTTTAATTTTCAACAATGTAAATTTCTCGTAATTTGATTACTACCATGATAAAATGTTATAGATTGAATCATAAATTTGTTTGATTTAGTTTACGACTTAATCGTTAAGTCGCGTTACTAAAGTTGGTTATGCGATTAGTTTACAACTTAACAGTTAAGTCGTGTTACTAATTTCAAGTTTTACTCTAATTAATCGTTAATTAGATTATGAATGACATTCGTTGTTTTTATGGTTTACGTATTGTGAATGCGGCGACTGAATGTCATTATAATTGTTATGAGATTGGCTTGTGACTAGCTCAAATTAGGATGGTTTACGATCCGCGTATCGTTATTCGTTGTAATAATTTTTAATTATTTATTCGTCTTGTTACGAGTGCAATGTATAATTATTCTAGTTCCTACGATTGGGCGCATCGTATTGCAATGTAATATTTTATTGTTTTATTTTACTAGTTAATTTGTAATTAGTGAAAATAAATGTAATTTGAAGACGAAGTCCTGAGAAGATGGAGGATGGAGATCCAAATGCTTCGAGGGGGGTTTCATGAAAGATGGAGATCCGGAAGAAGCTTTTGGACCTAGTTAGTTTAGGGCCATGCTGGATCACTTATTTTTATGCTTGCATTTAAGTTCGTTTTATGCTTGCTTTATTTTGTGAATATGGTTATTTTGTTATGAGTTCACTGTAAATAACCGACATTTGATCCCATATAAGTAATATTGAGTCCTATGTCTTCCCAAACAACACCTATGAAGCCCTAGAACATGATTGATAGGTTCTGCCAAAGCAGGGTGTTGATCGTTATTCCGAGGATAATATGGTGAATTTATGAAATTCACATGTTAATGTTTTGTTTGACTCAACGAATATCAAAAGATAAAGTTTTGGGTTTCGAAAGAAAGAGATGTGTTTGACAAGGAGTTGTTAAACACGTCGACCATGAATTATAAGGTAGTTATAATTAGTAAGGTTGTTACTTACCTTAAACATTATTTAATCAAAGGCAGTGTCAAAGTCCATTTGATGAATAGTGGGAGAGGGTCTTGGTTGAATGCCTTTTAGAAGATAATTTTTAAAGGGCAGTTGGTAGTTTAAAAGGTTGTTTTAAACTGTTGTGATGAACATTTCGCTTATAATCATTTATTCTTTTGTTTATGTAGCTATTGACTAAAACAACAACTCATCTTTTAATCTGTACTCAGTTCTTGTGAAGGACAAATTGAATGCTAGTCTTTCCTGAATTGGAAACATATCTGAGAATGGTTCTCAGGTGTGAACGAAAGGGTATGTTTTGAACAATTCTCTTTCTGCCGAACTCCCTAAAATAGCATCGGATGTTAAAAGCCGGAGAGCGTATCATAGTGATAGCGCTCAAATGGCCATTGATAATGTATCAATTAATTTGTTGTATAACTGGTTTCAATTTTTTTTTTGAACTTTTGTATATAATGAGGGAAAACAAAACTGGCAAGAGTTTGTGTTAATTCGGATTGAGAGTTACATCCCAAATGAGTCGGAAAAAAAAACATGGAAATGTTCCTATGACTCGTAAGGGAAAATCGTTCAAACGGATGGGGTAAGACCGATTTCCAAGAATGACTATGACAAACAAGTTGTTACGTCGGAATTCTTTTGAAAAGGAAAGGCCGATTCAAAAGCACGCGTTGCAAATGAACATCAATGCTTCTTCCTTCTAAAGGTTAGCCGTGGAAGAAGATTTCCCCAAGTACCACAAGGTCAAGAAACATGGTGTTTCTACCTTCGGTTTATTTGTTATAGAAGTGAATTTAGCAAATTCTGTTTCCCGGGTGTTCGATACCGCGAGTGGTAGTCACATTATTGGTAATGTGCAGAGACCAAAAGGAGTAGAAAGCTAAATTATCAAGTAGTTTGTTTGTTTCGGAAACACGCATCTATAACATCGACATCAAGATACATAAGGTGAATGATTCAAACATCCCTTGCAGGGCAAATGATGTTCTAGCCCTTATTGTTGTGTTCCAAATTTGGACTGTTTTCCCTCCCATTTAGACCCGTTTTTTCTCCGTTTTGCGAGATTAGAGTGCGATTATCGCTGTATTTTGATTATTTCTCGCATTATCGTCTCTCTTTTACATTTTACGTGTTTTTGGTAGTTTACTGTCTATTTTAATAGGATTTTCGACCAAAAACATGTCCGAGCTTCTATGAGCATGAAAGAGAGGGATACAGTCCGATGAGCAAAGCACACGACTAAAAGTTCAAGTAATCCAATCGATCGGCAAAGAAAGAGACCGGGAAAAGAGGCATAAAAACCATCGGGTGAAATTTCACCCGATGAGTCACCACCGAGCGAAATTTCGCCCGACGATATTTTCTACCTCCCCGAAGATTTTCGCGAAACACTCATCACCGGGCAAAATGACCGGGTGAAATTTTCACCACCGGGTGAAATTTTGCCCGACGGTAATGCAGCGCCAAAATCGCATTTCTGGAGAAAGTTCCACCGGGTGAAATGATCGGTTGAAATTTCACCCGGCAGTATTAGCCCGTGGATGCCAACTAATCGCGGGGTGAAGTTTTGCCATGTGAAGATTCATAGGGTGAATGTCTAATTAAAGGAAGGAATATTGGATTTGGGCCTTAAGTTGTGTGATCCATTAAGGATTTAGTATATATATATAGTAACCCTAGGTTTTCATTCTAAGTTTGTCTTAAGTGTGCCTCTTTAGATTATGGTAGTTTAGTTAGATCTCCATTTTTGTAGTAGTTTCCTAGAAAAGCTCCATAGATTTAGAAAGTTTCCTTAGTTTTAGATTAATTTCATCTTTCATTTGCAATGAAGCTTCCATCTTTGTTGAAGATTTGAGTTTATTTTGAAGATTGAAGAGTTTTGCAAGAATTGGTGACAAAGTTCTTATATTTTCTCCTCCAAGATTCAAACTTTATTTTAATCTTCATCTTCTTCTTTTCATTTTGTTCATAGTTGGTACTTTCTTTTCCTCTCTCTCCTCCTTAATTAGTTTCCTCTTAGTTTCCTTTTTAATTCCTTGTTAATCGATTGTTTGTTTGTCTTGCCATCTTCATGTTTGTGTTGTTTAAATCTCATTGTTAGTAATTCCTTGTTTTTCTCTCTCCTTTGTTTGTTTCCATCATTTTTATCTCTAGCATTTGTCTCCTTTGTTTTGCCTGGTTGTTTATTCTCTTCTTTATTGTTGTTTTGTTAGTGTAGTTTCCTTTATTGTTTTAGATTAATTATTTTTCCTCTAGTTCAAGCATGTTTAGTTTTTCTCCTAGCCTTCTTATTAATTGTTTTTATTATGTTTAGCATGGATAGTGAGTAGATTTTAGTTAGGAGGCTAGGGGAGGAAGAATTTTAGATTCGGGTTTCATTTTATGAGGACTATTGCATTTGAGGGTGATATGTCTTGCTTGGGATTGTTGTGTTCGGTCGACTTAGCTTGATCACCTAGGTTAGCTTGACTCACCCTAACCAATATGGGGAAACTCGGAGTTTGGGTAATTCCGTCTTGAGACTTTAGTTTATTCGTCGCGAAAGCGAGTTTAGGCTAGGTTGGTAGGAATATCGAAAGATGGCACCTCCCTTATTCATCTTGTGATGCTTGTGTCCTAGTCTTAAATTTCCACTCCCCGACTCTCCCTAACGCTTTTATCATTATTGTTTCTCGTTTTAGTCGTTTAATTCGTTCGCTTAGTTGTAGTCTCGTTTAACTAGCTTAGTCTACCCTATTGCAACCCCCCTTTCTTAGATCCCAACCACTCTTAGACTTAGACTCGACCAACTACCCTTGAGCATCCTTGTGGATCGATCCCGACTTTCCACTACTACGTAGTAGTCAGTTGGATTTATAAATATTGTTAGACCGTGTTAGATAGGCGGCAATCTGACGCGCGATCACTTATACATACGGATGCGTGGGGACCAATGAACACATTAGCAAGAGGTGGGTATGGTTACTTCATAAGTCGAAATTATTTGAAAAGTTCGAACATTTCCAAAATGAAGTGCAAGACCAACTTGAGAAGAAATTAAAAACACCACGATCCAATCGTGGTTGGTGAATATTTATTCTCAAGAGTTTGATGATTATTACAAGGATTGTGGAATCATTTCACATTTCGGACCACTAGGAAAATGTAGTTTTCCAAACGGAGGAATCGAACCTTATTAGATATGGTTTGATTCAGGATGAGACTTGCTGATCTTCCAATTTCCATAGTAAGGATTTGCATTTAGAATGCACCATTCGCACTTAACATGATTCTAACCAAAGCAGTAGATGAGCCACCATATACGTGATATGGATTGGAAATGTTCCTAAGTCGTCTTTTATGGTCTATTTTGAATAGACTGTGAGATATTACTTCTACACCTAAAGCGTAAACAAAGTAGTTGCTTGTGGTGGTGTGTTTTTGGAAAAGGTGGTTGTTCCAAAAAGTCAAGTGGGAGTAGTATACATCTCGAAGGAGTTCGTGATGACGAGCAACAACTGAGTGAGAAGGCACAACATAAGGATGTTGTAAAAGATGGTGATGTAGGTTCGACCCACAACGCATCCGCTAATTATCTAAAGGTTGTCGTTCCATATTGTAGAACTAGTAGATCTTATATTCCAACGAAAAGGTTTGCAAAAACTTATTTGACGGAATGTTCCAAAATAATGATTTTGGAAAATAAGAAACTTACTACCTACAAGGATGCTTTAGTAAGTCAGGACTCCATAAGGCGACTAAGAGTAGTCGTACTAAAATGGATGTCAAACCGCTTTCTTGAAAGAGGATGTGAAGTTAAGTGTGAGTATTATTACTTTCCTAATATTGTATGTGGATGACATACTAATCATAGGAAACGATATATCCGTACTTGAGGCAGCCAAGGGATGGTCATATTATTGTTTCGCTATGAAGGATCTAGGAGATACAGATTACATATTGGACATCAAGATCTATGGAGATAGATCGAGGATGATGATTGAACTTAGTCAAGAAACTTATGATGATAAGATCTTGTTATGTTCATGATGACCCAAATACCAGACAAACTCGGGTGTTTGACACTGGGTTGTCGTGAAGAACACCCTTAAGTACTTGAGAAGAATTAAGGACGACTTCTTGGTATGCGGTGGAGAATTTGAGTTGGTTGTTACTAGTTACACTGTTGCGAGTTTCTGTAGTGACTAAAGATGACTTCCACAGTCGTTTGGTTTCATTCTCTGTCTCATCAGACTCTCGGAGATATTACATAAGAAATCGAGTATATAGCAACGACAAATGCAGCAAAGGTAGTTTGCAAGGTTCAGAACAATGCAAATGTCGAAAATCTATTTGACTAAACCGTTCCCACCACCTAGGTATCAGAGTCATGCTAGGTTATGGGATTTAAGCTAATCAAGATTAGCGTCGAAATTGTATTTGGGGAAATACAGTTATTAAAACATGGTTGATGTTTGGAATGTTCATCTATATCATTGATACTTATTTAATCATTGGTTTAGTGTTAAATAAAATGTCCAGAAAGTGTGTGAGTTCTCTATAGGATTATCAAAAGTGCTTTGATAAGTAGAAAACTATCGGTGAACAGAGATCACAACTTATTTGTGTCCCTAGTCAGCATCACTAAATTGGACATAAGTGATGCATTTAATGACTAACACAAGATTGTTGGATAGCGCAATTCCATGGGCTATGGGAACATGGAGATGTTCGTTCAATCGAGTGGATATATTGGATATATTGTGACTTGACCAAAGTGGATTCTGAAGTAAAATCAAATCTATGTTTAGTGGATTCCTTTGACATGAGTATATCATTGCAACCATGATACGATTAGTTGTGCATTGACACTGTCAAACGCCGCGCCGTAAAAGGAGGTTATAAAGACATTCGTCATGCATACTAAGAACTGAGTGGGAGTTTTGGATGATACAAGACTGGATAAGTCCTCCTATATGATAGGATTGGTGTCTGGGCCCCTTGATGAGGGAGAACTGAAAAATGCATAACCATGCGAGAAATGGATTACGGAGTTAATTCATTCAAGGATAGTTCGAACTCGGAGATCGAGGAAATGAATTTGATAAGTGACACATTAATCATAAGATGTTAAGATGTGATCGAATTCAACACTAAGCGACTTAAGGAATTTGAAGATTGCCTTATTTTCTACGGATAAGTGGGAGATTGAAGGAATATGTCCTAAGACATTTCCGACAATTACTAAATATAATATAGGATATTATTATGGAGATAATCGTTATGTATTATAATAATTCACAATTGCTTGCTAGAGAATAATTGTGATAATTTGTCCAATTTGATTGGACTGATGACAATGGATATATAATCTTATAAGGTCCAATGTAGACTTGTGAGGTATTAGGCTGTGACTACTTATGAGGCCCGTTTAGTATCTTGGTTTAACCTAATCTCTACTACTATATAAGGATATAATATGAGTCATTAGGAGATAGAGAATCGACCAAGGAGAAAACCCTAATATAAGCTAGTTCAGTTTAATTGCCTCAAGCACCCATAAAAGTAAAAGAGAGAATCGTTCTATCTCTTCTGTCCTAGCAGACGTTGGATTCTGACTGAGTTGGTGGACCGAGTAGAGGAGCAACACGTGGGGCTCTAGTATCTCTCCGTCTCATATATCGATGAATTTACGCTACAAGGGTTTGTATTTCTCGATCTACTTTTGTCCTAGTTCATATCTATATTGTGCTTATGTTCTTGGATTGGTGCTAGGAAATTGTTTCCTGAAATTCCGCTTATATATGCACCGGTATAATCCTACAAACTAGATTTTGTTACTAAAATTACATTTGTAATTAAGCAATCACTACAACTGTTTCGGTTAATAAACAATTTAAGCAATGGATGGTTTAATTTATAAAATAGTTTTGAGTTCAATTCCGTCTCTTACAAACGTTTGAAACAATTTTTTTTTGAAAATAACTTTAATTGTATAGACACAAGCTTTTATCAGATATGAAAAAAGTGGATGCTTTGTCAAATAAATTGACGTAATTGCTAAATCATACACGTACTTTACTATGTTGTACATATTTTATCATTTGTTTATCCAACGTTGCCCTTCCTATTGAAAATCCTAAAAATGTTCACTCTTTTAAGTTTTTAAATTCCATCAATTTTGACGAAACTTAATGATTATTGATCTTCATTCGCATTGAATGAACGTAAGTTTTCCCTTTCCGTTCCATCATTCACAAATTTCTAATTTAGCAATTGAACCGTCGATTGAATGATTTATTGGCCATTTGGAGTGTAATGGATGTACATTTCAACTCCTTCATCCCGAGTCGGCAACAAATGGTATAGGGAATGATGCTCACACTCGCGCCCAAATCACACATAGCTCTTTCGATCTTGTAATTGCCTATGGTGCATGGGATAGAGAAACTACCCGGATCCTTCAACTTTGGAAGCGTGGAACCTTGAATAAGCTCGCTCACCACCCTCGTGAACGCTATCGTCTCTTCCTTGTCGATAGATCTCTTCCTAGCTAGGATATCCCGCATGAATTTCCCATATGCCGGGACTTGGGTAAGTAACTCGGTGAATGGGACATTAACATCCAATTTCTTCACAATGTTAAGGAACTTTTCAAATTGGACATCCACCTTAGTCTTCATTTGCCTTGATGGGAAAGACAACTTGATTTGAACCTTGTTTTGCTCACTATGGGTGGACTCCTCACTTGACGCTTTCCCTTTACCTTTTTCTTGTGCTTGAAGTGGGGGAGGGTTGTCTTCTTGGGGTTTTTCGACCTCCCAAAGGACTTGCTCCTCCATTGGATTATCAAAGCTTGAGCTTTCTTGATTTGGAGATGCCATTTTCTTTATCGGTTCTTGCATTGGCTCTTGCTCACTAGGGAATGAAGGGGAGTCATAAGATGTACCTCTCCTTGTGGTGATAGCATTTACATGCTCAAATGTCGGTGTTTCACCTTGAGACGGTAGTTGCCCCTTTTGTCTTGAGGAGCTCCCCGAAGCAAGTTGAGATACTTGAGTTTCAAGCATCTTCATACGAGCATCTCTTACCGCGTTTTCCCCTTGAACATAAGCAAAGAGCTCTTATTGGGTTCTTGACATGTCCATTTGACTCTTTTGCATCTCTTGAGTACTCCTTTGCACATCCGTCATTGTCTTTTGAATGTCGAAATCTCGAGGTGGAGACGATGGATTATGCGGAGTATCGGTGATGGCGAGAGGAATGCCATAATCATGAGTAGGAGACCGGCTCCTAGGCTTGTTTTCTTGACGGTTAGCTTGAATTGCTTGTTGTTGTTGATGGTTCACTTGGAACCCATGAGAATTGCCTTGATTAAGGCCTTGGTTGTTGCCATGGTTGTGGTTTTGTTGTCTTTGAAAGTTTTGGTTTCCTTGGAAACCGCCTTGATTGAAGTTCCCTTGTTGGAACCCTTGATTGTTGTTGTGGAAGGTACCTTGGTTATTTTGCTTGAAGTTGTTGAAGGGTCTTGGATTACCCACATAACCTTGATAACCTTGATTGTTGTCCCTTAAGGGAGGTGGAACATAGGGACGATGTTGTTGTTGATGTTGAAGTGCTTGTTGTTGAGGGACTTGATTGGAAGCTTGGTATTGATTAGAGTAGGAGGCACCTTGCTTGAACGCTTGAAAGACGTTCACTTGCTCAACACTTCCTCTATAATGCATAGGATCATGACCAACGATTCCACAAGTATCACACATCCCGAAATAAGGCATAGGAGGTGCAAATCCCAAAGCATTCACTTCTTGAATCGGTTGATGGTGGGAGGAACTAGTGCCTTGGACTTGGTTGAGGTGGCTTTGGAGCTTCTTGTCAATAGTCTCCATGTGTGTTTTCAATTGAGCTCCAAGGTCAATGCTTAATTTGGTGATAGCATCGACCTCATGCATACCTCCTCGATTTGCCTTCCTAGGCCTTGAGTATTGTGAATTATGAACCGCCATCTCTTCAATTCTTGCCCAAGTTTGGTCATCATCGACCTCGGTGAACCTACCATTGGAGCCCATGTTAAGAATAGCTCTTGAGTCCTCATAAAGACCGTTCCAAAATTGTTGAACCAAGAACCATTGTGAGAGTCCATGATGGGGGCACGATCTCACCAAAGATTTAAACCGCTCCCAAGCTTCATAAAGGCTCTCTTCATCCCTTTTTTGAAAACCGGTGATGGAGGCCCTAAGTAAATTGGTCTTTTCCGGAGGGTAAAACTTTTGGTAGAACGCCAAGGCAAGCTTTTTCCAAGTATCGATCCCCATGGTTGCCCGATCAAGACTCTTGATCCATTGCTTTCCCTTTCCGAGTAATGAGAATGAAAATAATACCCAACGGATTTGGTCTTGTGAAACCCCGGTTTGGGAAATAGCATCGCAATAATCGGAGAAGGTCTCCATATGTTGGTGCGGGTCTTCGGTGGGCAAACCATTAAATAGGCTCCTCTCCACAAGTTGGATAAATTGAGTCTTTGCCACAAAATTCCCGGTATAGGTTTCCGGTAATGCACTCGGTCCCGGCAAGACATCTTCCGTGGAAAGTGGAGTGAGATGAAAACTTCGGCATTCTTGGATATAAGGGAGAAGATGGTGGTGTAGACGGTGTTGATGTAGATGAAGAGGGGGAACTAGGAGAAGAATTACCGAAGGGATTGATGAAGGTCCCTCCGGCCGTCTCTCGAGGTGACTCGCTAAAATCGGCTCCTTGAGCTTGCTCTTGATGGGTATTGCTTCTGGTTGGGAGATCCTAACCCGGTTAATCGTCCGTTGGCGAAAGGCTCGAAAGAGTCTCTCCGGCTCTGGATTAAAGAGATAGAAGTCGCCTCCCCTCCTAGGCATACACTACACACTAGAACAAACGTGAGAATACCTAGTGCTTTATGGGCACTAGGCAACGACAATAAACAAGCACAACTAGAGACAAAGAGAAAATAAAGCTAAGAAAACAAGAAAAACTAGAGAATATGCACAAGAGAGGGTAGAAGGGCACAAAGAAGGGTAACTAAGTCTAGAAATAAGCAAACTAAGTCTAAACAATGCACCGTCCCCGGCAACGGCGCCAAATTGATGGTAGGGATTTGTCGTGAGTCCTAACCGATCAATAAACAACCAACTAACCTAGTGGGTAGCTAGGGTAAGTCGGGATCGTATCCACGAGGACGGTAAGGTAAAGTCTAGACTATGTCGGCCTAAAAAACAAGACAAAGATACCAAACAAACACAAAGAAACGATTAATGGAAAACTATGGTGGAGGAAGAAGTATGGCTAAGCAAATGATGAACTAGGCTAAAACAATGCTAAACAATGCTAATGATCGAACTAACAAATAAGCTAGAAGAACGATGGCTAACTAAGAAGCTGGATCAAATATGGGAAGGAAGTGGGGTAGGTCGGGTTCATAAGAGTAGATGGGTAATTGGGTGATCAAGGGTATAGGTGTCTCCTAGTTGCTAGAGTCGGTCCGGGCTCTCGCTACGTAGACCGATGTCAAGGTGGGTCCGGGCTCTCGCTACGTAGACCCTAGTCCGCACTCTCGTGACTACGACTATTCTCAACATGACCACATAATAGACAAACAATGGGAAGAAGAACACAAGTATGGGGAGCATGGCCACTACTACTCACACAAGCATATCAACAAACACATGGCCACAATGTGACTAACAACAAAGATTCACCCTTTTCCCTTAATCAACCCTAATCATCCATAATCTACCCCTAATCCCCCTACTAACCCCACAAGAAGACTACTCACTCATTATGAAGGACAAAACAACAATAACAATTGAAAACAACATGAACATCCAAGCATCCATAATGAATAACAAGAACACTAACAATAACAATATAAAAAGATTGAAACTAGATTAAATAAACAATAACAAGAGTAAAGAAAGTTATACCAACAACAAGAGGAAGAAAAAGATGCAATCTTGTATAAATAAGAACCCAAAATAAACCCCAAGGATGTCAATCTTGGAGAATTCTTCAAGAACTTCTTAATACAAGAACTAATTAAACTAGATTAACTAAAGATTAAAGGAAGATTAAAGGGAGATTAAGATTAATGTGTGTAGAACTAATTTAGGGTTTTGGAGGCTTAAAAGAGTAATGTATCACAAGATATGTTAACAATACAAGAGGGAAGTATATATATGGGTACAAGAATGAAGGAGAAGAAAGAAAGTGATGCGCGGCTGCCGAAGAGGGAAAACCAAAACCGAAGAGGGAACGAAAAGTTGAGGAGCAAAAGAGGATGAGTGAAGAGGGAAACGGATTGCTGGGGGAAAACCGAAGAAGGAAGAGGAAAAGCAGGGAGTGAAGCGGTGTAATAAAGAGAAGGGGGGATTAATCAATAAACAAGTGGGAAAGTACGTAAATGAGTGGAGGAAAACCAAAAACAAAGGGGCTGAATTAGAGAATAAGGAATACGGTTTAATTAAATGAATCGGGTAGGAACCGAATTCCGAAACGATAAGTTGCCTGACTCGAGATCGAATTAAAACGAATTAATAAAATTAATAAATAATCGGGCCGTCAAATAAAATGAGTAAATGAAGTAATCGAGACGAAAATGAAGCTTAAAGAAATAAATAATTAGACGATTGAAATAGTATTTCCCGATAAATAATAAACTTTCGATAAACTGAATTAAATTGATTTCTCGAGGAAAGGAAATAAATATTTTGACCAAACTTAAAATAAATGAACTTCGAGTCGAAAATAGAAATTCGAGCTTAATATAAATAAATGAAAAGAATTTAGGATTTTAAATCGTCGAAATAGACTCTCGATAAGAATTAAATTAAATGTATAAAATGAATCGAAACAGATATTAAAATAAGTTTCAATATAAGAAGAGTTTTCGAGACAAATAGAATTTTTAGGAGTTTGAAACGATTAAACGATAAATTTGTTTTATAATAATTTTAAGAATTACGGGTTAAATCGTAAAATTAAAAATACGAACAAAATTTTAATTTAATTTAATTTAAAAAAAAAATCAGGGGTGTTACAATCTTCCCCACTAAAAAGAAGTTTCGTCCTCGAAACTACCAAAAATATAATAATAAAGTGGAAAACAAGGTTATATCATTTGAAGAAAATGAGAATGTTTAACTCGCATCACAAACTCGATCCTTAAAAATTTTACAACTTCAAACGTGATATGAAATCGAAATCGAAGACAAAATTTGTTTCAAGAACATTTGGGCTCGGTTCCCAAAGTTTAAAATCTTTTAAATTAATAAAATAGCAAGTTCAAAATTATTATATATAATAATGACGATAAATAATATTTGTAAACGAACTCGAGGGTGAAAGGTACCCAAATATTTTCAAAGCAACAGTAAAACGTTTTGATTAAGAAATTCGACAATATTTTGTTTTAAAACCAAACAAAAATTTGAGAAATCAAATTTTGTAGTTTGTAAATAAAAATCAAATCAGTCGACGAACATTTTCAATAACAGATTTAAAGTCTAATGACAATAAAACAAAAGACAATAAAACAAAAATTTAGACGTACGAAGTTTTTCGAAAATATTAAATCATTTTACATAATAATCTTATAAAAATCAAAATTTTTGCAATTATGAAAGTTTAATAAAATTTTGACTGTTTGAAAATCAAAATTTAAAACAACTTCGAAATATTTTATAATTAATTGTTAAGGCAGTTTGAAATAGAACTAAATATAGGCTATCACCCAAAAATGAAAACCAAAAACAAAGCACAAAGTTTGAAATTTATAACTCAAAATGTTAAAACTTCACGATAGCCGAAACGTTTAAGTCGCTCAAAGTTTTTACAAAACGGAGAGTTTTAAAATTTGGAATTATGTTGGGAAATGTTAAAATTTCATGAAAATCAATTTTTTTTTAAAAGTAGTCAAACTTTTCATAACATAAGTTCGTGAAATGGTAAACGGATAAATAGAGTCAAGGTCAACGACAAATCGAAACAGAAATTTCCAAACCCGAAAAAGAAGTCGAGGGGATTGGCCGAAGAAGAAGTAGCAGAATTTAAGAAAAGCTAAGGGGAGGAACGAAATTGAGAGTCAAACGGAGCTCTCAAGGAATTACAAAAGAAGTTAGCCATCTCGAGATTCCCGGTACGACTCCCACAACACGGGTTCCTAATTTCCATCAAATATGTTAAGTCCAATATTAGGCGCTAGGTGGTACAACTCGGTCACAATCTCCAAAAATGTCGTACGCGATTAACCAATCGTTCAAACGACATTATACTAATCCACAATTGTTTTACAATCTAATCTCATCCATTAAAATTCCAACAGTCATCAAACAAACCCAAACTCGCATTCGATAAGGTTCCTAAATCCAAAGCTCATAAAGTTTGAACTCGAGGTATTCTCCAATTTCTCGAGTAAGGAACACTAAACAAAATCCACCAATTTAACAAGGCTCGGGTACGAAATCCTCAAAAGTGATCAACAACATATTTAATATGCCACAAGTACAGAACTTGGAAAAGTACTACGAATCCTCAAACACGCTCAAACCTATAGGTAATGGCGCGAACACTCACATCTTCAAAACACGTCTTTCGACTAAGCTGTCTGAGAATTCCACCAAGGTTCATATCGTATCAACGAAATCACCTAAATATTAACTCAACGAAGCCACAATCTCGTTGGTCTAAGGGCTCTGAACTATAAATCCATCAAGATGATTGACATCAAAGTATTCCTCAAAACAA
Source organism: Agrostemma githago (assembly GCA_958450325.1). Classification (NCBI taxonomy): domain Eukaryota; kingdom Viridiplantae; phylum Streptophyta; class Magnoliopsida; order Caryophyllales; family Caryophyllaceae; genus Agrostemma; species Agrostemma githago. The sequence continues at coordinate 31,775,530 of OY288256.1, forward strand.
CGCGCGATAAATCCAACCTTTAGTTGTGCAATATGTTTCTCCATTTCAAGGTTAATAGCAATTTATCCAATTTAGGTCACTCAACTCCCAAATTTCATAGGTTACAACCTTAATTACAACGATCAACAATCTAATCCTTAAGAAACACGGGAAATCTATGTCAACCAAAATTTCTAACGATATTAATGAAAACCTTTATTGGTACCACAACACTCAGGCTAACCCTTTAAACAATACTCTATGATCCCAAATATTCGCGATGCATCCATCAAATAAGCATTAGGTAAGAATCCCAAAGTAACATTACCAGTTACACTTAGTTCGATTCTAGGTTGGAAACTAGGTATCCATCAAATATGACATACTCTTACCATTCCCAAAATATGCTCAACTCTAAGTACTCCAAAATAATCAAAGTAACCAATAACCCAAGGTTTAGTGTCTAAAGTATCATCGTAACTTCATTAATTGACAATTTATCATTCAAATCGATCCTCAAAAGCTTACTAAGATAGATAACAGAGTGTAACTCACAATCCTCAAACCATGTAACAAGAGTTTACTAAACTTCAAACATCTATGACTTTTCACGGGGTTCATTGAGACAGGATTCGGTCTAACCAAAGATTCTCAAGAGAAAGATGGTAGAATAGAAGAATAGAACAAGGATTCACCAAGTGAATGAAGATGAGAATATATAAGAGAAGAATTAGAAGAAGTAGAGGAAGAAAGGAAAGGATCAATGATCCTAGAAGATAAAGACCTAAAACCAGAAGGGAAAGTTCGGACATCTAAGGTTCACGAGGGAACTAAAAGGATTACTTCATCTTCTGGTAGAGGAACGAGCTCGCAAGTCTTAGGTTGCTCCATCTGGATCGACTACAACATCATGGAACATGAATCTACTCTTAATCATCTAACCTGTAGCTTAAGCAAACTGAACCGGAGCTGAAAAGTCACCATCGACATCCTTCTTGGTGCACCACGTTGTCCACTCGAGTCAGCAGGCGTTGAGAGTTCTAAGCAGGTCTTTTTCCGATCTGGAGCAGCATATCAGCATCCTTTCTTTCATCTTCTTCCAGACAAAAGAAACAAATATTCAATGCTAATCATTGAGTTACAAAAACATATAAGCCTAACAATTAAGTCCTTAATTGTTTCTACCCATCTCTCACTAATATTTCTTTAAATGTTCAAATCATTTACTAGTATTTTTCCTAAAATCGGGTGTAAGCTTCGAGAGCAACAATGCTCTGATACCAACTGCAACCCCCTAGAAATTCTAACGCAATACAGTGGCGGAAACACTGTAGAGTGGGATCAAAACACACTGACAAACTATATCTTATTAAAAGAAATGGTAAGTCAATACAAAGACCTCTTTTTAAAAAAGGGCTAAAAGTAAAGTCTCCAAACGGGTTTATACAAATCCATAAATAAACATGAATGAAGAAAGAGTAGGATCCACGCTACTCGCTAGCTCACACCCAAAACCCAGCAACAATTACCTGTCATGTTATAAACATAACAGCCACGTCAGTGGGGAGTAACTCGGACGTTCTCCCAGCCATATTATATCATATGGAAAATAATAGTATTATTATATCAAAATAATTAAAATGGAAAACATTAAATGATATAATAAAAATAAGCTTCCGGAGAAATCTTAAAATATTGGAACAATAAAATCAGAACAAGTTTTCAGAAGAAAACTTCAAATATTTGCCAACCTGCAAACCAAAATGTATCGATAATAATAAAAATATTCAAAATGGCGTTATGGATAGGATTAGTGATGCAGGCTAGACTTTCACTAGGAGAATACTAAAAACTAGCTTCGAGAACCTAGTTCAAACAAATCAAACTTCGGTCTCTAACTAGGCTACTCAACCATAATAGGACGGCGACTTATAAATGCGTGGCCCTAGTTTAAGATAATATGCACACCCCTCCCGAGCACCATAAATACTCAGTTCAACCCGACGACGTCTTACACTACGAGGCACGAGTTTAAGGTCAAAATGTACACACACTCCCGAACACCATATATGCTCGGTTCAACAAACAATGTGCCCTATAAAGACACACCAGCCTTATAGTTGATGGCAAAACTGTAAACCCCAGAATATATTACTCTAAACCTTACACTTGTCCTTATTCCATAATTCCAAAACAAGCCATTATCGATATTCAAGAATAAATATAATCAATATGAATAATATGAGGATGAAAGGAATAAACATTTTATATAAAAAGGTAAACTTTCTATAAATAGAAAGGTACTAATTTTAGAAACTTAAAATAGAAATTTCATTATAGAAAATACGTAAGTTATTAAAATATGGGAAATGTATTAAAAATAGCATTTCTAACGAAATTAACATTTTATTATTACTGTCGTTATCGCAACTTTATTATATTTCTAAATTCGTTACTCAAAATATAAATAAAATAATAAGTCATTTTATAGTATTTTATAAATAATTAGGAAATCGAGTTAAAACTATAAATTTTAGAAAAGAGATGTTTTAAGAAAATGATATCAAAATTAATTGAGTCGACGAACTTTATAAATGAAATGAAATTTATGAGGAGTTCAAATAATTTTTAACAGATAGTTTTTTTTATTAGTAAATAATATGGATTTTAATAAAAATAGTCAATCGGAAACAAATGGGAAATTATTAGTGAAAATAGTCTCGACTAAAAATATATTTAAAACAAAATCGACTATTTTCTCATTTATTAGAATAAATCGTAAAACAAAAATTAATTTATTAACAAGTATATAAATTTCGATTAAAATATAAAAATATGATTTCGAGTGAAAATTATAAATTAACGAAATATGAAATCGACATTATTTAGTTACTAGTGTCACGATAACCAACAAAACATTATAACGATCGCAAATAATTAAATTAAAAATGATTTATAAAACGATATCGAAATCTCGTAAAGTATTTATAAGGTATACAATTTTTTTTAAAAATAATATTTTTAGAAAATAATAAATAGCTAAAATTAGAAAACCGAAGTTAAAAATATTTACTACAAACTACTACTCAAACATACGATATAAAATCGAGTAACGTCCTAAAGTTACCTTAAGCCGACCTCCGCGTTGATCACGTACTAGTCCTTGATGGTTCTTGACAAAGACCCACATTAGAACCGGACACCGAGCAACCGAACGAGTAGGTCGATATCAGCATACAGCAGCGGCGACACGACCATAGCGACGGCAGCCACGAAACAACACAACAGCCTTCACGTTAACAGTACAGCACAACAACCAACAACGTTAAGCCGTAGCAACATTAACGACGACGACACGGACAAAAGCATCGAAGAGGGGACGAGAAAAAGAAGAATGAGGGAGATGAACAAGATAGAAGTAGAGAAGCAATTGAATCGCAACAGTAGGACAAACCGCAGTAGCATCACGGAAATACGTCAAAAGAAACGAGCATGACAGGAACTCGATTAATAGAGCAGCACCAGGATGACGAACAAAACAGAACAAGGGGAGGAAAAAGGAGGAACAAAAAAGGGAGATGAAGAACGAAGCAGTACAAGTGAGGAGAAACAAACGCAACAAATCAAAACAACAACGACAAAAACAACATAAGTGGCTCGAAGACAGAACAGCAGCAGCATCAACCAGTCAGAACAACTAATGACAACCGTAGCAGTACAAAGTAGGAGAAGAACCACGCACAGACGGAAAGGAACTCGATGTCAAAAATCGAGGCAACCACAACGAGAAGAAACATGACAAACGAAGGAGAGCAGCGACAAACAAAGCACAACAACAGGAGGACAAACGGGCAGCAATAAGAACAAGATCGACAACAAAACGAAGAAGAAAAGAAGCAGACAGCAGTAGCGTGACTGAACAACAGCAAAGTAGAAGAAGAAAAAGGAGAGAACGGAGAAGATGAAGAAGGAACAAATAGCGTAACAATCACACGACAGCTGAAACATCAACAAAACAACGACAACATAGAAGCAAAGAGCAGCAGTAGCAGCACCGAAGTATGAACAGGAGCAGCAAAAACAGCGGACGAGAATTAGTAGAACAAAAGAGGAGAAGAAGAAGGAAAGCAACAAAAGAGAAGAAGACAAACCGAGAAAAGTAAAATAGACAGCAGCGAGCAGAACCGACAAAAGACCGCAGCAACAAAGACGCCAGAAATGGAAAAAGACAGACGCAACAGCGTGGGAGCAGCAGTAGCGTAGCAGAAGCAGCAGCAAACGAGCAGTCTGGCAGCAGAAAGAGAGAAAAAAATGAAGAAGAAGGGGAGACAGATGAGATTGTGGTGTAGATTTCAAGGAGAAAAAAAGGAGAACCAAAACCGAAGAGGGAACGAAGAGTTGAGGAGCAAAAGAGGATGAGTGAAGAGGGAAACAGATTGCTGGGGGAAAACCGAAGAAGGAAGAGGAAAAGCAGGGAGTGAAGCGGTGTAATAAAGAGAAGGGGGGATTAATCAATAAACAAGTGGGAAAGTACGTAAATGAGTGGAGGGAAACCAAAAACAAAGGGGCTGAATTAGAGAATAAGGAATACGGTTTAATTAAATGAATCGGGTAGGAACCGAATTCCGAAACGATAAGTTGCCTGATCCGAGATCGAATTAAAACGAATTAATAAAATTAATAAATAATCGGGCCGTCAAATAAAACGTGTAAATGAAGTAATCGAGACGAAAACGAAGCTTAAAGAAATAAATAATTAGACGATTGAAATAGTATTTCCCGATAAATAATAAACTTTCGATAAACTGAATTAAATTGATTTCTCGAGGAAAGGAAATAAATATTTTGACAAAACTTAAAATAAATGAACTTTGAGTTGAAAATAGAAATTCGAGATTAATTTAAATAAATGAAAAGAATTTAGGATTTTAAATCGTCGAAATAGACTCTCGATAAGAATTAAATTAAATGTATAAAATGAATCGACACAGAAATTAAAATAAGTTTCAATATAAGAAGAGTTTTCGAGACAAATAGAATTTTTAGGAGTTTGAAACGATTAAACGATAAATTTGTTTTATAATAATTTTAAGAATTACGGGTTAAATTGTAAAATTAAAAATACGAACAAAATTTTAACTTAACTTAATTAAAAAAAATTAGGGGTGTTACACGAACCCAATCTATACTTAGGCGTATCGTGCACAAAGCACGACCCACTTTAGTGCTAAAGTTTACGGGGATTTGTCCCATTACATAACGCTACCGATGCCGAGTTATCGGGTATCGTATATCGAATGACTCTCGTGTGTCAACGGTTCTGGACATCCGGAAACCAATGGTTTTGAGTAAGGGGTGAGGGTACGTGTTGGGAAGCCCACGAAGGACACCCAACCCCGCCCGCTTTTAGCGGTCTCTACTAAGATATCGTTTGGTTTTCGTTTGCGTGCGTTAGTAAGACGGTTAAATGATATGCAAACAACACTTTATGCTACGCATGTGAAATACGTGTTTAGCTACGTCGTTTAATGCATCTTTAAATAACATCAAAGTTGAATTTAGCATGCGATGTTCATTTAGAAAGCGGTAAATGACAAACATCGAAAATAAGTAAACTCGAAAGCAAATTACAAATTGCACGGGCGGAACACAACCCGGAATTCACAATACAACGAGCAAAAATATAAAACTAGCGAGTTAGAAATGGTGTTTAATAAACAAACTCGTAAAAAAATCATAAATCGGAACCGTAAACCGGATAGCAGGACAAACTCTAATAAATTACGTATTGCGTTACGTATTGACCAGAGGATACAGGCTCGAGCGCACTAAAGACTGCGGCCTGGAACTCAGGCGCTTGAGGTGAGGAGGCCTGGAGTTCAGGCGGACTGATATTCAGGTGCCTGACCTTGGGCGTTCGGACTAGGGCTGTGCAACCGGGCCGACCCGGTCCGACCCGGACCGGACCCGGTTGGACCCGGATCCGGAATCGTCAAATTTCATGACCCTGGACCCGGACCGGAAACCAAAATATTGACCCTGGTCCGGTCCGGAAAAATACCGGGTCCGACCCGGACCGGACCGGTTGGCCCGATTGGCCCGGAACTTTCAATTTTTTTTGGAATTCCGGTCCAAAATTCCGGCCCGGTTGGACCGGTTGGCCCGGTTTGGACCGGAAAACCCGGAATTTTTAAGAAATAAGCATAATTCCGGGTTTTCCGGTCCAAACCGGTCCGGACCGGAAAAAACCGGGTCAGGACCGGACCGGACCGGAACCCGGAATAGCCCAAAATGATGGCCCGGAGACCGGACCGGAATTTTTTATTCCGGATCCGGTCCGGTAGATTCCGGTCCGGTCCGGTCCATTTTCCGGGTCCGACCCGGATTTTGCACACCCCTAGTTCGGACAGGGTGGATTCGGGACCGAAGCGTAATGCTAGCTTGACCCCGAAGCCTCAATATCTCGTCCCGACTCCTCCTTGCGAAGTCTGGCTGTCTCGGTATGTCATATACCGAATCCGACAGGGAAGTCGTTGGTATAAGACTTACGTAGTGAGACACTCGCTAGAAGTCGTAAAAGAACAAAAATAAATGCAAAATGTAGATTTGAAAAGTAAACGCGCGATTGATTAACGCGCGTCGACTAACGTTGCAAGTATCGGTCCCTAAGCGAAATGTGAATCGTTGTGGACTACATCGGAAGTCTACGATATCTCATTTCGGCCATAATGGGTACTTGTCCTTAAACAATTCAATTTTGTGATAAATCGATCATATCGACTTGATACGAATATTGGAGCCCTTAGTATCGTGATGTCGTTATCGGGTCGCGTAGACCGTATGACACTTGGATTGACGTCATAGGGTTTTGTACCGCTTCGATTATCGACGGCTCTTTTACGCGCAACATTTGACTACGGAGTCAACATCGGGCGCTTAGAGCGATATTTAAAAATGATATTGAATACACTCAATAACGAATTATTGCGATCACGCTCTAACCCGAAGGATCAGGCGCACGCCATGAGGCATCCCGACCCTCAGGCGCCTAGAGCAGCGCACCTCAAAATATGGGCGCTATCTCCGGTGCGGCCTGTTCACGGGTTATACGGACTTTAGGCAACGTTCGATTATCGGATGTACTCGATTCGATTTCGAAAATAGTTTCGTTTAATCGTAATATACGTGGTATTTATTATGAACGAAAATGTAAAAGATCGTTTTAGGGGGTTAACTCACCCTAGACAACCAATTACGTGGGGTAGCGAGATAAGCGACCGTCAACGCGAGTGCAATACTCTTGTGTCCGTGTTTTCTTATCTCGTCATCCTTTGTATTCGGTACCTTAAAGGTGAGTATTTTATAGTAAGAAGTTAGTAGTTAGTTGTTAGGAACGATAAACGAAATGTTAGATGCGGTAAAGAAATGTTAGTATAGCGGTAAAATAAAAGTTAGTAATTAGTAAACGAAAATAAAAGAGGAAGAGATTAGAGATTAGAGAAGACGAGGTTTGTTTACACCCTCAACCTACATGCTAAAAATCTTGGAATACGGGATAGTTATGTGTCGAAGTAGGCACGGGAGCGATCGAGAATGTAGGCGAGTCAAGGTGTGTATGGGTTAAGTGCCCTCGGTTTTTGAAAATAAGGTTTTCGAGAATGAATTTTGTGTTTTTCTTGAATGTTGGACGTGAGGGTGTATGTATAAGGTTTTGCGAAAAAATCAGCTCAAGACTCGGATGCCTGAAGAAAGGCGGTTCAATACTAGGACGCCCCAGCTGAGGCGGCTCAGTTCTGGGGCGCCTGGTTGCGCGCGATTGAAATCGCGTGTATCGGAAGTTACTCAAAATACGGATTGATATCCAGTTTATATGAGGAAACCTCATATTCCATTTTGACTTGGTTGTTGAACATAATTGGACGCATTTTAGAACTTCTGAGTTTTGGGTTTCGGCTTTGACCGGGTTTTGACTCGGTCGCAAAAGACGGTTTTGCCCCCCGTGGCAGTTTTGGCTCAAATTAGCTTTAATTTTTTGGGAACGACCCACTGAATCTGAATTTGAGGTTCATTTTGAGAGATTTGTACTCCGCTAAGTGCCCACGTCTGATACCATTGATTCTGAGCCCGTATTTGAGCGTATTATAGCACGTTTACGTCCGATCATCATTAGGTGTTTTGTTGGAGACTGCTATAGACACAAGCAGTCAAAATACGGGTGTCTACAGTGCCCCCACTTTGACTGAGGCTTGGACAAGGCGAAAGTCAGAGTAGCTACCAGTGCGATCGAGGATTGCGCGTACGACCTGGCAGCCTTCCGGTCGGGTCGTTTATAGTCTGTTAGACTCGCGTGTACGGCTTGCCAGCCATATGTAGAGGGTCATACCTGTCTTGATAGCTTCGTGGGGACTTTCTTTTGAAGTCTTGGATGTATTTGTATAGATACACATCACATCTTGGATGTACCCTTCATGGAGAAACACCTCGGATTTTCCACCAGGGAGTAAAGGACCTGCGCGGGGACTTTCTTCTGAAGTCCTGAGTGTACCTGAATGCAGACATATCATATCTTGGATGTAACATTTTTGGAGAAACACCGCCTTGGGTCTTCTGCTGGGGAGTAAAGGAACTGCACGAGGACTTGCTTCCGAAGTATGGGTGTACCTATATGCAGACACATCATATCCTGAATGTAGCATTTTAGGAGAGACACCGACTTTGATGTTCCGCTGGGAAGCACAGGCTGGTACCTGAAATGTTAGATACATAGGCAGGAATAACGGATATAGCAAATAGCAAGATAGCATACAGGAAATGCATTTAAACATCCATAGGTTGGCTTGCGCTGGGGAAAATGATTTTTGCTTCATTTTGAAATCGGAGTCCTGACAGCAGCTGATGTCTTAGGAGTTTTAAAATTGAGGGCTTTGAAAAATACTCGCAGTTTTAATAGACCAAGGTCTAACCTTGTCGAAAAGGATTTTTTCAAATGGCTAAATTTTGCAAATTTCAAAGTAAGAATTTGAAGAGAGAGGCATACCGACAGACTCGACTTTGGACGCGACAAGGCGAGTTGACCAACACGACTTGGACTCTCGAAGGGTTGGACCGTGACTCAGTAGGGGATAGCCCACCTAAGATGACATGAGTTTTAAGCTGCGCTATTCCGTAACCTAGGCGAGTGGCGACACGGTCGAACCTCAAAATGGGAAAGATGTGTTATAGAGTAATTGCAGTAGCCTGTAATGAGACTGTTATTGCACAACAGGACTTAGCAGTAGCAATGCTGCAGTCTAGTGCTCTTTTGAATTTTTTGTTTTGGGGTACATTCCCAAAGTGGGTGTCACTTCGAGTCCCTGACGAATTCTTGTCTTCGACTGAGTCGAGTACTCGGACACACTATAGAAAGGTGACGAGGTTTTTTGAAAATATTTTGGATTTTATGAGTGGATGGAGAACTTCTGTCTAAGAGAAGCCCCGAGGATGACAAAGCAAACTGTTGAGAAAATGACAGTGTCGTGACTGCAATGATGGTGTTTTTGAATTTGTGTTAATGTGGGTGGTTGTGCCCTTGTCGAAGGCCTGCCTACGTATTCACGTGCGGTGAAATCAAACCAAGCCGTAGTTCATGAGATTGGAAGATATGTTATGGTGCCTAGTTTATTAGGGCTTTTGTGTGTAACTAGCCATAGTGATGGCGTAGGCTAGGTGCATTCCCAATGATGTCTTGATCAAAGGGCTAGGACAGTTAGGATGTGATCCTGTGACTGTGAGCGTTCTCCGGGGTAGCCCTCAGAGGTGGTGTGAACTATTTGGGCATGTTCTATGCCAACCGTAGGTTGAGTTCCCGTGTTTAGGGCTGGTAACTGGTTTGGATTTTTTGGGAATGTGGTGCCAGACAATAAGTGGCTTTGGTGATTTGAAATTTGGAGCTTGATTTTTGTGGAGCTAAAGCTTCGGGGGTAAGGTAATGTAATACGGCAGGAAAGGGGAAAGTTGAGTAAAAATGACTCGAACTTCCATTTGGCAAGTTTGATTATGCGGGATCTAATTTCCATGTCTGGCCCTAATGGTTAGGGGTATCCTATGGAGCTTGAATCCTCAAAATTCCGGGCTGTCTCTTAGCCTAGGTCTCGAGAAGGTCTTGAGGGTTGTTGATGGGTGGGATTTGTCGTGGATCCCAACCGTCAAATAATAACCGGCTAAACCTAACTAGGGTAGCTAGGGTAAGTCGGGTCGAATCCACAGGGACGGGAGGTCGGACTAAGGTATGCTACAGTTCTAGACTAGGTTCGAGACAAGCTATTCTAAGGGGGAGACTATGACTAATCTGAGGTCTAAAACTAGGACTAAGGGAAACTAGGATACCACTAAGAAGAAAGACTAGGGTTAGGTCGGGGTCAAAGGGGTAATGGAATAGTCGAAGGAAAACTAGAGTGAAGGAGGTAGTAGGGTAATCTAGGTAATGCCCGGGCTCTCGCAACTTAGACTCACCTAGAGGTTCATCCTAAAACCCACCTTGGCGACACAAACGACAAACGGAGTACTAGCATGCTATAGGCCTAGGTCGCATCCGGGCTTTCGCAACTTAGACCGACCTAGGGGTCGTCCTCACCGGGCTCTCGCAACTTAATGAGGGAACCAAACCCACAAACAAACTATCACCCACAAGAGAAAAGCAAGAAAAACAAGCATATGCACATACTAGTCATTCAAGCATTTCAACAAACATGTGATATGCATCAAACCAAGGGGAAACCCAAATCTTCCACCAACATCTCCAACAATCCCTTAATCATCCAATTAACACCCTAATCACCTTACTAACCCTAGCAAGATATTACTCTAACATATCTAAACTAAAACTAACACTAATAAGAGAAATCAAAGCAAACAACAACACTAACATAATGAAACTAGTCAAACAATGAACAATGAACAATAACAAGAACAAAGAATCAAACTTTAATGATAAAACAAAGTTTAAGAGAAGAGAAAAGAAGATTATACCAAACTAGAGATGAAAGGAAGAAAGAAACTTGCATAAATGGAAGAACCCAAAACAAACATCCAAGTTTGTCAAGCTTGGTGGAGATCTTGAGGAATTCCCAAATTACAAGCACTAATCTAAGATTTACGATAATCTAAGGACTAATCTACACTAATCTATGCTAAAACTATCTAGGGTTTAGTCTCCAATGAAAGGCATAACCTAAGATAGTGTCTTAATACAAGAGGGGGGTATATATAGGGTTTAAGAATGAAAGGAGAAGAAAAGAATTGAAGGCGGGCTGCAGCACCCCCGTCCCGGCCGAGACGAGGTGCTCCCGGTCGGGATGGGGTCGGTCCCGGCCGGGAAGACCTGCTCCTGGTCGGGATGGGCAGTCAGTAGCTGCATCTTCGTTTCCTTCTTCATCCCGGACGGGATGAGGCCATACCCGTCCGGGATGAGCCTTGTAGGCCTCCAATATGAACTTTTTGGTCCCTCCTTTGTTCTCATGGGCTTCCCATCGATTCTCGGGACTCGGGATCGGGTCTCGGGCTCGGGATTGGGTCCCAATGTCTCGGGGTCGATTCCAAGGCATCGAATCATCGCTCTTTTACTCGTCGGCTCCAAAATGTGTATGTATCGAGTCGGAATAGCTCCAACTCTTCCAAATCGGTCTCGGGAACCTGAAACGAACTAAAGGAAGCATAAGAAGCCCTTAAACCGCTACCAAGGAGCGATTCTACAAGGAAAATGGGACCAAAACACTACAAAATAGGCACTACAAACCACACTTATCAACTCCCCACACTTAACCCTTACTCGCCCTCGAGTAAGCACACACTAACAACTAAACTATCCGAGTGGGTATTAGCGCACCCTGCGCCCTTTCAACTCACACGAGTACACTTAGAGGAAAAGTGCACTCCACAAGGCAAGTGGGGTCTTGCGACAAAACCGTGGATGCAACCGGACACAAAACACACAAACAAACAAACACACAAACAAACACAAGGTTGCACCCAAAGAAAAACAAATACCGCTTCCCTCAAAAAGCGGTGAAAGAAGCACCGGTTTAGGACTCGAGGTAAGTGACAACGTTCCCAAGCTAGAAATACAAAGCAAGGTGAACTAAACCCTAATAGTATGACGATAAAGCAACAAAAACGTTGGTAACTTACCTAGATTCCTCCTAACTTTCTAAGAATGTACTACGGGACGATCGGCGGAGTGGAAAAGGTATGAACCACGGTGTTAGTCGACACTGTAGGTAAGTGAGACCCTGCCCCCTTTAGCAATGAGCCAAGAGGGTCATCCCATGCCCGAGACCGCCCAACTAGACCAAGTAAAAAGGTGGAAATAAATGCAAAATGAGGGAAGACCGACTAATGCCGCTATCATCCTTCCTAGGGACTCGGTCCTTTGGTAGGCTCTTCACGGAAAAAGTTGGAAAAAAGGCTTATTTTTGTGGGGTTAGGATCTTTTTGTGAGACGATTTTCTTTTGGCATTTTTCTTTCTTTTTGACATTTTTGCTTTGTTTGTCGCCATGCCATTTCTTTTTCTTCTTTTCTATTTTCTTTTTGGCTTTTTGTTCCTTTTCTTTTTCTTCAATCTTTTCTTTCTTTCATTCCTTTCATTTTCTTTTCTTTGCCCTTTTTGGCTTGATTTGAATGATAGGCATTTCTTTTTTGCAACAAGAAAGAGAGATTTCAACAACTTGCAAATTTATTTGGTGGATATGTGTAGGAGGTAGGTGAATGGGTAAGTCGGGGGTCGCGATCCCTCTTCAAACCCAAGAAAAGTAGAGAACTTGGACTAATCAAACAATCCTAAACACGGTCACCTAAGGGACGAGACTCGGTAACCAAGGCCTTTTCACACCGTGGGTGGTCATAATGGTCAAAAGTGCAAATCCCGCAGTAAATCCCTAGTAGAGTAAAGTCCAAGACTCGATTTATACTACTAGGAAGGGAAAGTAAACACTCGCACACTTGCCTCTAAACCGGGTTTTCGAAAAACTGTTTACACACAAGACACAACAAACACAACACAAAACGAAGACATGACGAAAATGAACGAAAAAGTGGAAAAAAACAACAAAAAGCAAAACATAACAAATCAAACACACAAACGAAACAAATACCACCCCGAACATCCAAACAAGCATCTAAATCAACAGCAATCTTTACAAAGCTCCACCCGAGCTCACCACATCACAAACCTTCTCCAAACTTCACAAGAAATAAAGAGGGGAAAGGGATAGAAGATGTTACCGGATGCCTTGAAAGCTTTCCAAAACCAACGGTGATTAAGCAACCAATAGGTTAGCAACTCACTCGCTCCATCGTCTCATAGATCAATATAGGCACTTTGCTTGTCTTCGTCATTGTCATCCCGCTTCAAACTTGATAAAACCACATGGTTGAGGTAGTAATGGTGTGAGGGGGGTGGGATTTGATGGGAAAGTCGGTGTAAAGTGAAGAGAAAATGAGGTGAGGGTATGTAAATGAAGTGTAAGGGTCATATGACATGAGCAAGGATGGGTAGGGAGGTTGGGTGGGGATATACAATGGTTGGGTGGGCTCACATGATGAAGAAGAGGCCAAAAGAGGAGAAGGGGACCATCCCGGTCGGGATGACACACCCGTCCCGGTCGGGAAGCCCTCTTCCCGGTCGGGATGACTCTCCAGAATGTCCAATTTTCAGCACACTCATCCCGATCGGGATGACATCCTTCCCGGTCGGGATGAGTCTTCTAGCCCTTCATTTCCTTGCTAGCTTCACCCACATGTCCACCAATACATCGAGACATAGAATCTCGTCCCCGAAAGCTTGTCAAAAGCTTCAAAAACCGACTCCCATGCCCAAATCCAAGCTTCTATCATCAACTACTCTCTCAAGACTTCATCTTCACTTCATATCTAGCAAACAAGCTCAAATACAACATCAAATTTCCTCCCTCACATCGCTCATCAAAATACCAAATTACAAGAATTCCACCAAAGCTAACAATCCTAAAAACCAAAATATCCAAACAAACATAAACACAAATACAAGCACAAAAGAAAAGGGAAAAGATATTTACACTAGCTACTCTCACCAACTACGCCTCCATAGCCATCAAGAGCTCGAAGGAGTAAGTCAAATGCTCTAGCAACATCTTCAATTAAGCTCACATGGCCGAGCCTAGCCACTTCCAAGAGCTTCCAAGTCGGAGGGAAGAAGCGATCATCTTCATTATGTTCGGGGTTCTCGTGATCTTCCGGGTCTTCGGAACCATGATAGCAACGACTCTTATGACCGACCATCCGGTAGGTATAGTGGTCTAGAGTCGTGCTCGGTGTTATGATGTGGGAGATCACACCCTAGGGGTGTCGCTTCTTCTACGGGGTCGAGAGTGGAACTCTTTTCCACTGCTCGACAAGGGTCCTCTTCACCAACCGTCTCACAAGACAAGGGACTAGGCATCGAGTGCGGTAGAGGAGGAGAAGGCATCAAGTTTTCTTCATTGGAGGCTTTAGGATCCTCCAATTTCCCATACAAGGCAAGTTCCAAGGCATCCACTTCTTTTTCCCAAATATTGCGCTCCTTGTCACTCACCTTGTCTAGTTGGCCTAGAGGAGGTATGTCTTCACTTGGCTTTGGATTGTCTAGATCCGGATCATCACGAAGAAAATCGAACAAATCCAATTTGATAGCCAATACATCGGCTCCCCAAGAGTTATCTCGAGAATCATGTTCACTCCCCTCCTCATTGTTGGCCCTTGAAGCTTCAACTCCCTCTATTCTTCCCCTATCTTCACCACCCAAGCAACACTCAACAATGGTCTCTTGATCGACCCTCTCTTCTTCATTTGTAGCTTCAAGGTTGGGTTGACTTTCTTGTGGATACACCCGACCTTCTTGCCCAAATGAACCTTCCTCACTAAGTTGCGAGAGCCCGGTGAGGACGACCTCTAGGTCGGTCTACGTAGCGAGAGCCCGGATGCGACCTAGGCAACCATAACGTGCTAGAACCCCGTTTGTCATGTGTGTCGCCGAGATGGGTTCTAGGTGGAACCTCTAGGTGGGTCTAAGTTGCGAGAGCCCGGACCATTACCTAGATTACCCTACTACCTCCTTCGCTCTAGTTCTCCCTTGACCATTCCGTTACCCCTTTGACCCCGACCTAATCCTAGCCCATTCTCCTTTGTTTGCTTTCTCCTTAGCCTTAGCCAAGTCTAGCTTCTCTCCCTCCTTGTCATTGTTTAGTTAAGCTTAGCTCGTTGACTTAGTCTAGTATTTAGGCGACCTTAGTCTAGGCTATACATTACCGTCCCCGTGGATTCGACCCGACTTGCCCTATCTACCGTAGGAATATCCGGTTATTTTATTAACGGTTGGGACGTGACGAATCCCGCACCAATTTGATGGGTGGGATTTGTCGTGGATCCCAACCGTCAAATAATAACCGGCTAAACCTAACTAGGGTAGCTAGGGTAAGTCGGGTCGAATCCACAGGGACGGGAGGTCGGACTAAGGTATGCTACGGTTCTAGACTAGGTTCGAGACGAGCTATTCTAAGGGGGAGACTAGGACTAGTCTAAGGTCTAAAACTAGGACTAAGGGAAACTAGGATAACACTAAGAAGGAAGACTAGGGTTAGGTCGGGGTCAAAGGGGTAATGGAATGGTCGAAGGAGAACTAGAGTGAAGGAGGTAGTAGGGTAATCTAGGTAATGCCCGGGCTCTCGCAACTTAGACTCACCTAGAGGTTCATCCTAAAACCCACCTTGGCGACACAAACGACAAACGGAGTACTAGCATGCTATAGGCCTAGGTCGCATCCGGGCTCTCGCAACTTAGACCGACCTAGGGGTCGTCCTCACTGGGCTCTCGCAACTTAATGAGGGAACCAAACCCACAAACAGACTATCACCCACAAGAGAAAAGCAAGAAAAACAAGCATATGCACATACTAGTCATTCAAGCATTTCAACAAACATGTGATATGCATCAAACCAAGGGGAAACCCAAATCTTCCACCAACATCTCCAACAATCCCTTAATCATCCAATTAACACCCTAATCACCTTACTAACCCTAGCAAGATACTACTCTAACATATCTAAACTAAAACTAACACTAATAAGAGAAATCAAAGCAAACAACAAAACTAACATACTGAAACTAGTCAAACAATGAACAATGAACAATAACAAGAACAAAGAATCAAACTTTAATGATAAAACAAAGATTAAGAGAAGAGAAAAGAAGATTATACCAAACTAGAGATGAAAGGAAGAAAGAAACTTGCATAAATGGAAGAACCCAAAACAAACATCCAAGTTTGTCAAGCTTGGTGGAGATCTTGAAGAATTCCCAAATTACAAGCACTAATCTAAGATTTACGATAATCTAAGGACTAATCTACACTAATCTATGCTAAAACTATCTAGGGTTTAGTCTCCAATGAAAGGCATAACCTAAGATAGTGTCTTAATACAAGAGGGGGGTATATATAGGGTTTAAGAATGAAAGGAGAAGAAAAGAATTGAAGGCGGGCTGTAGCTTCCCCGTCCCGGCCGAGACGAGGTGCTCCCGGTCGGGATGGGGTCGGTCCCGGCCGGGAAGACCTGCTCCCGGTCGGGATGGGCAGTTAGTAGCTGCATCTTCGTTTCCTCCTTCATCCCGGACGGGATGAGGCCATACCCGTCCGGGATGAGCCTTGTAGGCCTCCAATATGAACTTTTTGGTCCCTCCTTTGTTCTCATGGGCTTCCCATCGATTCTCGGGACTCGGGATCGGGTCTCGGAGGCTCGGGATTGGGTCCCAATGTCTCGGGGTCGATTCCAAGGCATCGAATCATCGTTCCTTTACTCGTCGGCTCCAAAATGTGTATGTATCGAGTCGGAATAGCTCCAACTCTTCGAAATCGGTCTCGGGAACCTGAAACGAACTAAAGGAAGCATAAGAAGCCCTTAAACCGCTCCTAAGGAGCGATTCTACAAGGAAAATGGGACCAAAAACACTACAAAATAGGCACTACAAACCAAACTTATCAATTGTAATGTGGGAAGGGTAGATGAGGCGTTAGCTGACCAGCCTGATTGTCATTTTTGATGGTAATTTTTGATTTGAACGTACCCCGATCAAGGGATTGACCGTACTCTGGTCAAGGGGTTCTTCACTTGATTTGACCGTACCCCGGTCAAGGGATTGACCGTACCCCTGTCGGGGATTCTTCACTTGATTTGACCATACCCCGGTCAAGGGATTTTCTCTTTTTTTTGGGTAGACCGTTAGCCACGGTCAGGGGCTTTTGACCGTTAGCCACGATCAGGGGCTTTTGACTGTTAGCCACAGTTATGGGCGTTTCTTTTTTACCTCTCAACCCTGGTCATGGGATTCTTCATTTGAGTTGACCGTGCCTCGGTGAAGGGATTGATCGTATTTTGATCGAGGGATGTTGAGAGTTCTCTTTGATCATGGCCAACTCTTTTATTTTGGCCTTTTGGTTTTTTCCTTGGACTTTTGATTTTTTTTGTCTAGCCTCTTTTTTTTCCACGGCTATCCCCCCTATGGTGTTGGCAATAAACACGGGTATTCCCGGATCTGTGGCATCCATTTGTGGGTGGATCTGGGTTTTGGGCCTATCGGTTGGATTAGGCCTTTGGTGCTAAACCTTTGTAAGGTGTAAGCATAGTTGGTGTTTATGTGAGTGCAACTTGCGGTGGAGTACTCTACGGTAAGAATGGTGGTTTGGATCTCGGTATTGTCAGCATAATTCCGAGCAAGCTTGGTGGAAACATCGTCCCGAGTTGGGTACTTCATAGCGTTGAGCGTATAGAACAACGATGCTTCTTTTTTTGGTCAGACTAACGCCTAAGACAGGGATTGATAAGTCTTATTGGACGGGTGTTTATTGTGGGAAATAGGCTTGCCTCCCGTCTTGAACCCAAACTAGCAGACTACCTAGATTTGTCATAGGATTCGATATCGCTCCTGCTAGGTGTAGTTATGTGGCTTTCTATGTCAGTCATGGAATAGGTAAAGGAAAACACGGGTCTTAGTTCCCAAAGCAGTCATTATAGATGTGCCTCTAATAGTCACGCGCATGTGCTCACAGTGTATGATGGTGTTCATCATGTTCTCGGAAACACGTAAGGAAAGCATATATGGGAGATAGTGTAGGCACTCGCATTTCTCCTGCTAGTGTCTATAGCAGTCTCCAACAAAATACCCGATGATGATCGGATGTTAACATGAATCAATACGCTCGAATATGGACTCAGAATGAATAATATCCGATGTAGACACTTAGCGGAGTACAAACCTCTCAAAACCGACTTCAAATTCAGATCCAGTGGGTCGTTTCCAACAAAATAAAGCTAATTTGAGCCAAAACCGCCACCGGGGCAAAACCGTCTTTGCGATCGAGTCAAAACCCGGTCAAAGCCGAAAACCGAAACTCAACAGTTCCAAAATGCGTCCAAGTAAAAAATGTAACCAAGTTGTAGACACCCACATTTTGACCGCCAGGTGTCTATAGCAGTTTCCGACAAACACCCGATGATGATCGGACGCAAACGTGGTTTAAATACTCAGAAACGGGCTCAAAATCATTGGCATTTGTCTTGGGCTCTTTATGGAGTACATATCTCACAAAACCAACCTCAAAATCAGGCCCAGTGGGTCGTTTCGAGTCAAATAAGACTAATTTGGGTCGATTCCGACACCAGGGGTAAAATCATCTTTTAGCAACCGAGTCAAAACCCGGTCAAAGATATTCCCGAGGCACGTGAGTCAGCCGTTACACCTCACACGGCTGATTCATACTCCAATGCTACGAAAAATTAGCTTCACAAAATATTAAACAAATCCGCTTAAGGATAGAATTCGATCTCAAGTAGGAATTCTATCCGAAAACCGAATCAAACACCCGACCGAGTGCAAATACTCGGCCGAGCTGCACAACCAGCCGGTTTCCCTTGCTTCTTCGACAAGCAAGCGGAATCCTCACGCCTTTCGACTTCCTGTATTTCCTATCCTAAGCGGTAGTTTAAACTCGAAGCGTTTCTCCTAGCCAAGGTCGGGAACTCCCTATAAATAGCTCCTTGCACACAAAACAACGACCATCAATATTCCCATACATTCAAACACTTTTACACAAAAAATTCTCGATCATCCATTCATTCACAAGCATACGATATTACACCTAAAACCCGAAGGAAACCGGCCCCCCTATACCCGACACCCTTCACCGAGACCACGTCCGACACTAGACCGGCCGACTCTCACGTCCAAACCGAGCCACCGCAACTCACCGACATCCACTCGACGCTCTTGTGCCCAAGCCACGTCCCGACGAGCCCCGATCCGAGTAAACAGAAGCATGTAGGTTGAGGGTGTACCAAACCCGATTTCTCCTTCTCCTTCTCTTCTCCTTCTCGTCGTCCTTTTTTATTACGGGTCGTCGGTCCTTTTTTATTACGGGTCGTTCGTCGCTTTTTATTTTATTTTCTAATATCGATACTACTAAAAACTATTTTCATATATCGAACATTCTTAAAAAATATGATATCAACTCTTGATAAGTGCCATTTGTAGTGCCTATTTCGTAGTGTTTTGGTCCCATTTCCTTGTAGAATCGCTCATTGGGAGCGGTTTATGGGTTACTTATGGTTCCTTTAGCTCGTTTCAGGTTCCCGAGACCGTTCATGGAGAGTTGGAGTGATTCCGACTCAATACATACACATTTTAGAGCCAACGAAGCTAAGGAACGATGACTCGATGCCTTGGAATCGACCCCGAGACCTTGGGACCCAATCCCGAGCCTCCGAGACCCGATCCCGAGTCCCGAGAATCGATGAGAAGCCCATGAGAAGCAAGGAGGGACCATAGAGATCATATTGGAGGCCTACAAGGCTATTCCCGGTCGGGTATGGCCTCATCCCGACCGGGAATGAAGTGGAACACAAGAGGCGGCTACTGGGAGATGTTCCCGACCGGGTCCATGAAATCCCGATCGGGAATGTAAGAAATCCCGACCGGGTCCAAGAAATCCCGATCGGGAATGTTGCCAGTTCGCCCGCATTCAATCCTCTCCTTCTCCTTTCATCCTTAAACCCTATATATACCCTTCCCTTGTTATGTAACACTTATGTCTTTCATTACCCACTAACTAGATTATTTTAGCATAGATTAGCATAGATTAGTGTAGATTAGTCTTTAGATTATCGTTAATCTTAGATTAGTGCTTGTAATTTGGGAATTCCTCAAGATCTCCACCAAGCTTGACAAACTTGGATGTTTGTTTTGGGTTCTTCCATTTATGCAAGTTTCTTTCTTCCTTTCATCTCTAGTTTGGTATAATCTTCTTTTCTCTTCTCTTAATCTTTGTTTTATCATTAAAGTTTGATTCTTTGTTGATTGCATTGCTCATAGTTCATAGTTCTTGTTAGTCTCTTCATGTTTGTTTTGGTTATTATGTTGATTCATCTTGTTAGTGTTAGTTTTCCTTTAGATATGTTAGAGTAGTAGATTGCTAGGATTAGTAAGGTGATTAGGGTGTTAATTGGGTGATTAAGGGATTGTTGGAGATGTGGGTGGAAGATTTGGGTTTCCTCTTGTTTGATGCATGTTACATGTTTGTTGAAATGCTTGAATGACTAGTATGTGCATATTACTTGTTTTTCATGCTTTTCTCTTGTGGGTGATAGTTTGTTTGTGGGTTCGGTTCCCTCATTAAGTTGCGAGAGCCCGGTGAGGACGACCCCTAGGTCGGTCTAAGTTGCGAGAGCCCGGATTAGACCTAGGCCACTATAGCGCGCTAGAACCCCGTTTGTCATGTGTGTCGCCGAGATGGGTTCTAGGTGGAACCTCTAGGTGGGTCTAAGTTGCGAGAGCCCGGGCCAACCTAGATCACCCTACTACCTCCTTCACTCTAATTCTCCCTTGACCATTCCTTTACCCCTTTGACCCCGACCTAATCCTAGCCCGTTTTCCTTGTTTGTTCTTCTCTTCCTTTTTCTTGCTTTAGACCTAGCTTAGTCCTAGCCTCCCCTTTAGATTAGCTTGTCTCGAGCATAGTCCTAGACTGTAGCATACACTAGTCCGCACTCGTTTTGCCGTCCCTGTGGATTCGACCCGACTTACCCTAGCTACCCACTAGGTTAGCCGGTCTTATTTGTTGGGCGGGGACCCACGACAAGATCCTCCCATCAACTCTATAGTTGAATATTGTATCAAAAAGAATTATATTAAATCTCGTCGATGCTAAGGAAATCGTTACATCTTTTTTTACAAAATACAACGATTTCAAAAGCGGAGAGAATTAACATCTTTTTCGTTCAAATTCTTTTTTCAAACAATTTTACAAAACTTTTTCTAAAATTCATTCCGAATATTCGATATCGATTTCATAATCGAATATCGGATATGACGAATACCGAAAACATAAATCGAGTATAAATTAATTCATATTTGTACGCGATTTATCAAAATTAACAATTTTCGAACAACGAGCGAAATCGGGAAAGGCCCGCACGCGAGTCGCGCCCCACCCAGGCGACTCGCGCACGGGCCTGAAACCCGCGCTCCTTTTTTTAGCTTCTTCGTTCGTTTTTTATTATTTATTCTACGAAACGATTTCTAAAATTTATATCTTTTCTAAAACTATTCCGAGTATTTGATATTGATTTCGTAGTCAATTATCGAATATAACGAATATCGAAAATATTAGATCGAGTGCAAATTATGCGATATTTGTACGCGATTTAATAAAAGCATCGAATTTTCAAAAAACCGATTTCAAAAATAGGCCGTCACGCGACCCGCCGGCATCCCGGGCGAGCCGCGCGGCCGGCTGTCACACGATACACCCTTTCTTTTTTTATTATTTTTCGAACTACATTTTTTTATACAAAACCGCGTCTTTTAATAATATTTTTCAGATTTCGGTTAATATTTTTCTCGATCTCGTATATTTATTATATTTTCTATATTATTTTTCACAAATCGATACTAACTCGTTTGTTTATCCTTTGTAGCAAATTCATATCTTTTTCATTGTTTGTTTTATTATACTAAAACGAATCTCACATGCTAAATTCAACTTTGACGTTAAATTTTTCATGCATTAAACCGACTTAGCAACCCATTCAATTCCTCGCATGCTTAGGAAAACAATGTTTGCATATCATTCATCGTATTACTAACGCGCGTATTAAAAAATCATTCGATATCCTAGTAGAGGCCGCTAATGTGCGGGCGGGATTGGGTGTTCTTAGTGAACTTCCCAACACGTACCCTCACCCCTTACTCAGAACCGTGGTTTCCGGATGTCCGAATCCATTGGCAACGAGAGTCATTCAATATACGATTAAACGATCAAGTCGGCATCGGTATTGAAATGCAAAGGGACGAGCCCAATAAACTCTGACATCGGAAATGAGCCGTATTTTGTACACGGCCCACTACGACATAGAGTGAGCTCGAACGGTTCCGAATAACCATAAAATTCGGTAGCGATTCCAACTTCGATTTAAATTTCAATTTGACCATCTCATATGGAGATTCATTCTCCTCCCCAAACCCGCGCGTGGCCGCGTCGGGGTGGACCTATGTCATGTCCACAATTTGGCGACTCCGCTGGGGATCAGCTGATACGTTACTGACCTTCAGCATCCTCAGGGTGAGACTCGAATAGAAATCGTTTGACTAGTACAATACGCGTTTTAGTTTTACGGTTCATGCATAACCTTATATTTTCCCGGGCCGGTACTGGTGACCGATGTCCCACTATAATATCGACGTAGTCCAAATTGGATATGTCGAAGGTGTCCATTAGCCGATTCGTATGGGTTTTACGGCATGTTCTAAGCTCAAATCGACTTAGGAAGTCCTCCCCGATTCTCGATAGGCTGTGTACACTGGTATAGACTCTTACAGACTGACCGAGACTTAGAATTAGAGCATACATGGCGTCGTTATACTGCTTCCATGACTACGTGCTACCTTATTGATGGTAGGGATTCGTCACGTCCCAACCGTCAATAATATAACCGGCTAACCTAACTAGGGTAGATAGGGTAAGTCGGGTCGAATCCACGGGGACGGTAAGAGGCGTCTAGACTAAGGTCGCCTAAATACTAGACTAAGTCAACGAGCTAAAGTAAGGAATGATAGAAGGGGAGAGAGCTAGACTAAGACTAAATCTAAGGAGAACGGGCTAGGATTAGGTCGGGGTCAAAGGGGTAACGGAATGGTCGAGGGAGGACTAGAGCGAAGGAGGTAGTAGGGTGATCTAGGTTGGTCCGGGCTCTCGCAACTTAGACCCACCTAGAGGTTCCACCTAGAACCCATCTCGGCGACACACAACACAAACGGGGTTCTAGCATGCTATAGACCTAGGTCGAATCCGGGCTCTCGCTACTTAGAAAGACCTAGGGGTCGTCCTCACCGGGCTCTCGCATTAGTGAGGGGACCGAACCCACAACAAACTAACACCCACGAAAGAAAGGCAAGAAAACAAGCATTCGTACATACTTAGTCATTCAAGCAATTCAACAAACATGTGATGTGCATCAAACAAGAGGAAACCCAAATCTTCCACCAACATCACTAACCAACCCTTAATCACCCAATTAACACCCTAATCACCTTACTAACCCTAGCAAGAACACTACTCTAACATAATCAAACTACAACTAACACTAACAAGATGGATTAACAAAAGAAATAAAACAAACATCTACAAACTAGTAAAAACAATGAACAAACAATAATAAAGATTCAAACTTGAACAACAAAAACAAGATTAAGAGTAGAAGAGAAGAGGATTATACCAAACTAGTGAAGGAGAAAGAACAAAACTTGCATTAATGAAGAAAACGCAAAACAAACATCCATGGTTGTCAAGCTTGGAGAAGATCTTGAAGAATTCCCTTAATACAAGTACTAATCTAAGATTAACTACTAATTACCGACTAATCTACACTAATCTAATCTAATCTAACCTAAAGTAGTCTAGGGTTTTAAGGAGATAGCCTAAGATAACATCCGATGGTGTCTTAATACAAGAGGGGGGGTATATATAGGGTTACAAATGGAAGGGAGAAGAAAGGAAACAATGCGGGCTGAACTGGGCTCATCCCGGTCGGGATGAGTTGGTCCCGATCGGGATGGGCCATCCTTCCCGGTCGGGAAGGACCTTCCCGATCGGGATGGGCTCACAGTAGCCGTGCTTCATGTCCCCTTCATCCCGAACGGGACAAGGCCATCCAGAACGGGATGGGTCTTTGTAGGCCTCCCTTAAGAGCTCTTTGGTCCCTCCTTGCCTCTCATGGGCTTCTCGTCGATTATCGGGACTCGGGATCGGGTCTCGGAGGCTCGGGATTGGATCCCGAGGTCTCGGGGTCGATTCCAAGGCATCGAGTCATCATTCCTCTTCTTCGTTGGCTCCAAAATGTGTATGTATCGAGTCGGAATCGCTCCAACTCTTCCAAATCGGTCTCGGGAATCTGAAACGAACTAAAGGAAACATAAGAAGCCCCTAAACCGCTCCCAAAGAGCGATTCTACAAGGAAATGGGACCAAAACACAACAAAATAGGCACTACAAACCACACTTATCAACTCCCCCACACTTAACCCTTACTCGCCCTCGAGTAAGCACATACTACTACTAAACTATCCGAGTGGGTATTAGCGCACCCTACGCCCCTTCAACTCACGCGAGTGCACTTAGAAAACAAGTGCACTCCGCAAGGCAAGTTGGGTCTTGCGACAAAACTGTGGACGCAACCGGACACAAAACACACAAACAAACAAACACACAAACAAACACATGATCGGTTGCACCCAAAACAAAAGAAATACCGCTTCCCTCAAAAAGCGGTGAATGAAACACCGGTTTAGGACTCGAGGAAAGTGACAACGTTCCCAAGCTAGACATACAAACCAAGGTGAACTAAACCCTAATAGTATGACGATAAAGCAACAAAAACGTTGGTAACTTACCTAGGTCCTCCTAACTTTCTAAAAACGTACTACGGGACGATCGGCGGAGTGGAAAAGTGAAGAGCCACGGTGTTAGTCGACACTGTAGGTACGTGAGACCCCGTCCCCTTTAGCGTGAGCCAAGAGGGTCGTCCCGTGTCCAAGACCGCCTAACTAGTCCAAGTAAAAAGGTGGAAAACATGCAAAATGAGGGAAGACCGACTAATGCCGCTATTATCCTTCCTCGGGACTCGGTCCTTTGGTAGGCTCTTCACGGCAAAAGTCAGAAAAAGGCTTATTTTTGTGAGGATTTCTTTTTGTGAGACGGGTTTTCTTTTGACATTTTCTTTCTTTTCGGTATTTTGATTTGTTAGTTGCCATGCCATTTCTTTTTTCTTCTTTTCTATTTTCGTTTTGGCTTTTGTGCCTTTTCTTTTTCTTCATTCTTTTCTTTCTTTCATTTTTCTTTCTTTTCTTTTCTTTGCCCTTTTTGGCAAGATTTGGCATTTTTGGCATTTCGATGCGTAACATGAAAGAGAGAATCAACAATTTGCATTTTATTGTGTGGAGATGTGTGAGAGGTAGGTAAATGGGTAAGTCGGGGAGCGTCCTTCCCTTCAAACCCACAAAAAGTGGAGAACTTGGACTAATCAAGCAATCCTAAACACGGTCACCTAGGGGACGAGACTCGGTAACCAAGGCCTTTTCACACCGTGGGTGGTCATAATGGTCAAAATGCAAATCCCGCAGTAAATCCCTAGTAAGCTAGGTGGACTCAAGGTAAAGGACCAACGAAATCATTTATTTAGGGTCATTCTACTAGATTAAAGTCCAAGACTCGATTTATACAACTAGGAAAGGAAAGTAGCTACTCACACACTAGCCTCTAAACCGGGTTTTCGAAAACCATTTACACAAGACACAACACACATAAAACAAAGACACGACGAGAACGAAAGAAAAGGAAGTAAAAGCAACGAAGCAAAAACAACACAAAATGAACACATACAAAACACAAACACCACCCCGAACTTCCAAATGAGCAACCAATCATCCACAAACTTTACAAAGCTCCACCCGAGCACACCACAACACATATCTCCTCCAAACTCCACAAGAAACAAAGAGGAAAAAGGGTTGAAAAGATGTTACCGGGTGTCTTGAAAGCTCTCCAAAGCTAGCGGTGATTAAGCGACCTATAAGGAAAAAGGGAGGCAAAACACGCACACAAACAAATATACGACACAATGACACAAAAGGAAAACACACAAAAGAAAAATCTTTTTGATTTTTGTGAATTTTTTTCAAATTTTTAGGGATTTTTTCGAAAAAATAAGAAAATAAACTAAACTATACTAGAATATCGCTCCCCCACACTTAAATCGAGCCATGTCCTCATGCTCGATCGTAGGGTGCGGAGAGACAAAAGAAAAAGAAAAGAAACTACGAAAATAAAGCTAAAAAAACAAAAAAATAAGGTGAAGAAAAGGTAGAAGGTGTCCGGCCGGGGTGTAGTCAAGTCACCATGGGCCGAGACAAGAAAAAGATATGGAAGGGGGAAGAAAAATAAAAAGAAGGAAATAAAAGGAAATGGGAGGGGAGGGCTAGGTGTAATCAAGTCACCTAGCCCGGGTTCCGCCTAAATCCGACTAAATCCTCAAAAAGAAAGAGTGAAAAACTTGCAAAAATTTGGATTTTGAAACGACTCTCGATGTAATCACATCATCGAGAGTCGGGAGCAACGACTACCGAGGCCTCGAAGGCCACCAAGGTACCATGACTCAAGGGGAAGGGGCAAACAAGAGAAAAACAAGCAATAAAAGACGGAAAAGTAAGGATAGTTACCCAATCCAATCGGTTAGTAACTCAATCGCTCCATCGTCTCATAGATCAATATAGGCGCTTGCTTGTTGTCATCATTGCTATCCTGCTTCAAGCTCGATAATACCGCATGGTAGAGGTAGTAATGGTAGGGGGTGGGATTTGATGTGGATCTCGGTGTGTAAAGTGAGGTGTACGGGTCATATGATAGGAGTAAGGAGGAGTAGGAAGGTTGGGAGGGGGTATAATGGATGGGTGGAGACAAAGGGGTCCATCCCGGTCGGGATGGATGGTCCCGATCGGGTTGAAAAACCCTTCCCGATCGGGAAGCCGTCGTCCCGGTCGGGAACGCACTCCAGTGAATCCGATTTTCAGCACCTTCATTCCGATCGGGATGGCTCCTTCCCGGTCGGGATTCCTCATCCTTCCCGGTCGGGAAGCCCTCTTCCCGGTCGGGATGAGTCTTCTTTGCTTCCCCAAGCCCAAAAGCTTATCATAAGCTTCAAAAACCGACTTCCTCGCTCGCAAACCAAACTTCATCATCGACCACTCCTTTCTAGGAGTCACCTTCACTTCACCTATCACAATAAACTCAAACAAAACATCAAATTCACTCCCTCACATCGCTCATCAAAATACCAAATCAATTACAAGAATATCACAAAACTACCAAAATCAAGAGATAAAACACAATTACAAGCACAAGAATTCTAAAGAAGAGAGGAGGGGAATATACAACATGACGGTTCTTTTAGGAATTCCGTCAAACCTAGGATGGTGGACTCTTCTTCAACCGTAGCCCTCAAGGGCATGGAGGAGTAAGTCGAACGCGCTACCGACATCGTAGTGAAGGCCCAAGAAGCGCTCGAGCTTAACCGACCTCCACGGCCTCCAAGGAGGAGGCAAAAAGTAGGATTCCCAAGACCCGACATCATCTTCAAAGTAGTCTCCGGGGTCTCTCCATCCTACGAGCTTCACCGACCTCTTCTTCCCTAAGCATTGCCTCCAATCACAAGCAAGCTTCATCTCCAAGAAACAAGGCACAAAAAGCGGCTTTGGCCTCGTCTATTCATTGCACACCCCCACACTTTCCTCAAGTTGTGGTTCCCCATCTTCATCACTCGGCCCCACATCATCTTGGAGGATAGGATCGAAACTTCTACTGGCGGTTTCAATATCCTCCTAGGGGCTCTTGATGCTTATCCACATTCTCGGACAAGGGCAACTCGAGGCTCACAATTTCACCCAACATCCTTACAAATTCCACCAAACCATCCCACTCACTATCCTCCTCCAATTCTTCACCAACGATGCCTTCACCAAGAGTCATCTCCTCATTCGTCTCTTTTTGGGTAGACGATTGAGGTTCTTCAAAGCAAATCTCTCTCTCAAAGGGGACTACATCGGCGGCTTCGTGATTAGGTGGCTCCTCTCTCTCAAGTGGGCACTCTCCATCTAAATACGATGCTCGGGATAAAGACATTACGGCTAGAACCGATAATGCATTTAATTGAGCATTCCTCGCCTCGTTTGCCCTTTGCATTTGGACCATTAATTCCTCTTGTTCTTTTCGCAAGTGAATGGCCATTTCTTATGTGCTCCTTTGCAATTGAAGAATCGAATGACACAACTCCAAGTTGGGCAATTGGTGATCATTGGAGTCTTGTAAGGCTCCTTGATAATCTTGATGATGCCCATAGGGTGGGGCATCATATTGTTGGTAGCAAGGTTGGGGTGGTTGGTAGTATTGTGGGTCATAGGGTTCATGTTGTGGTTGGGGTGGAGGGTAATATTGTGGGTCTTGGGGGTATTGGCTTCCATACGGTGAATCTTGATCGAACATGGTGGTTTCACAATCATAACTCGAGTAGTAGTCACCATGATCGTAGGAGTGATAATCGTTCACTTGTTGGTAGCCATACTCATACTCTTGAGGTTCATACCCATCTTGATTACCCCAAGAAGCTTGATCATGGTAGGGGGACGTCATGTCATACCCTTGGTTCAAGGAAGAAGAGTGGTAGCTCATATCGGCTCCCGAGTGTGTGGAGTTTAGATCAAACCCCATGCTTGCTCGAAAATCGTAGTCCATACCCGGTTGGAAACCACTCATTCTAGCAACCGTCCGTTTAAGTGGCTCTGAGTTGCAAGAAGAAGATAATCACCACCTCTAAGCACAAACTGTAGACTAAGAACAAACGTGAGAAGTCTAGTGCTTTTTGGGCACTAGACAAGAGAGAAAAAAACCACACACACACAAGAAGCAAGGTAACAAAAGAAAAAAGAAAACACAAACACAAAGACAAAGTCAAGCAAAAAGGAAAACAAAGTCTAAACTAGCACCGTCCCCGGCAACGACGCCAATTTGATGGTAGGGATTCGTCACGTCCCAACCGTCAATAATATAACCGGCTAACCTAACTAGGGTAGATAGGGTAAGTCAGGTCGAATCCACGGGGACGGTAAGAGGCGTCTAGACTAAGGTCGCCTAAATACTAGACTAAGTCAACGAGCTAAACTAAGGAATGATAGAAGGGGAGAGAGCTAGACTAAGACTAAATCTAAGGAGAACGGGCTAGGATTAGGTCGGGGTCAAAGAGGTAACGGAATGGTCGAGGGAGGACTAGAGTGAATGAGGTAGTAGGGTGATCTAGGTTGGTCCGGGCTCTCGCAACTTAGACCCACCTAGAGGTTCCACCTAGAACCCATCTCGGCGACACACAACACAAACGGGGTTCTAGCATGCTATAGACCTAGGTCGAATCCGTGCTCTCGCTACTTAGAAAGACCTAGGGGGTTGTCCTCACCGGGCTCTCGCAACTTAGTGAGGGGACCGAACCCACAACAAACTAACACCCACGAAAGAAAGGCAAGAAAACAAGCATTCGTACATACTTAGTCATTCAAGCAATTCAACAAACATGTGATGTGCATCAAACAAGAGGAAACCCAAATCTTCCACCAACATCACTAACCAACCCTTAATCACCCAATTAACACCCTAATCACCTTACTAACCCTAGCAAGAACACTACTCTAACATAATCAAACTACAACTAACACTAACAAGATGGATTAACAAAAGAAATAAAACAAACATCTACAAACTAGTAAAAACAATGAACAAACAATAATAAAGATTCAAACTTGAACAACAAAAACAAGATTAAGAGTAGAAGAGAAGAGGATTATACCAAACTAGTGAAGGAGAAAGAACAAAACTTGCATTAATGAAGAAAACCCAAAACAAACATCCAAGGTTGTCAAGCTTGGAGAAGATCTTGAAGAATTCCCTTAATACAAGTACTAATCTAAGATTAACTACTAATTACCGACTAATCTACACTAATCTAATCTAACCTAACCTAAAGTAGTCTAGGGTTTTAAGGAGATAGCCTAAGATAACATCCGATGGTGTCTTAATACAAGAGGGGGGTATATATAGGGTTACAAATGGAAGGGAGAAGAAAGGAAACAATGCGGGCTGAACTGGGCTCATCCCGGTCGGGATGAGTTGGTCCCGATCGGGATGGGCCATCCTTCCCGGTCAGGAAGGACCTTCCCGATTGGGATGGGCTCACAGTAGCCGTGCTTCATGTCCCCTTCATCCCGAACGGGATAAGGCCATCCCGAACGGGATGGGTCATTGTAGGCCTCCCTTAAGAGCTCTTTGGTCCCTCCTTGCCTCTCATGGGCTTCTCGTCGATTCTCAGGACTCGGGATCGGGTCTCGGAGGCTCGGGATTGGATCCCGAGGTCTCGGGGTCGATTCCAAGGCATCGAGTCATGATGGGTAGGGATTCGTCACGTCCCAACCGTCAATAATATAACCGGCTAACCTAACTAAGGTAGCTAGGGTAAGTCGGGTCGAATCCACAGGGACGGGAGGTCGGACTAAGGTATGCTACGGTCTAGGACTATGTTCGAGACAAGCTATTCTAAGGTGGGGGAGACTAAAGCTAAGCTAGGTCTAAAGCAAGAGAACTATCAAAGGAAACGGGCTAGGATTAGGTCGGGGTCAAAGGGGTAACGGAATGGTCGAGGAAGAGCTAGAGGTGAAGGAGGTAGTAGGGTAATCTAGGTAATGCCCGGGCTCTCGCAACTTAGACTCACCTAGAGGTTCCACCTAAAACCCAACTCGGCGATACACAACACAATCGGAGTTACTAGCACGCTATAGGCCTAGGTCGAATCCGGGCTCTCGCAACTTAGACCGACCTAGGGGTCGTCCTCACCGGGCTCTCGCAACTTAATGAGGGGACCGAACCCACAAACAACAATCACCCACAAGAGAAAGGCAAGAAAAACAAGCATTCACAACTACTTAGTCATTCAAGCATTTCAACAAACATGTGATGTGCACCAAACCAAGAGGAAACCCAAATCTTCCACCAACATCTCCAACAATCCCTTAATCATCCAATTAACACCCTAATCACCCTACTAACCCTAGCAAGATACTACTCTAACATATCTATACTAAAACTAACACTAATAAGATGAACCAAAACAACAATCAAAACAAACATATTGAAACTAACAAGAACTATGAACTATGAACAATAACAAGAACAAAGGATCAAACTTTAATGATAAAACAAGGATTAAGAGAAGGGAAAAGAGATTATACCAAACTAGAAGATGAAAAGAAGAAAGAAACTTGCATAAATGGAAGAACCCAAAACAAACATCCAAGTTTGTCAAGCTTGGTGGAGATCTTGAGGAATTCCCAAATTACAAGTATTAATCTAGGATTAACGATAATCTAAAGACTAATCTACGCTACTCTATGCTAATCTATCCTAAAATAATCTAGGGTTTAGTCTAATATGAAGTGCCTCAGATAAGATCAGATAGTGCCTTAATACAAGAGGGGGGGTATATATAGGGTTACAAGTGGAAAGGAGAAGAAATGAAACAATGCGGGCTGAACTGGGCTCATCCCGGTCGGGATGAGTTGGTCCCGATCGGGATGGGCCACCCTTCTTGGTCGGGAAGGACCTTCCCGATCGGGATGGGCTCACAGTAGCCGCTCTTCATGCTCCCTTCATCCCGAACGGGATGAGGCCATCCCGAACGGGATGGGTCTTTGTAGGCCTCCCTTAAGAGCTCTTTGGTCCCCCCTTGCCTCTCATGGGCTTCTCGTCGATTCTCGGGACTCGGGATCGGGTCTCGGAGGCTTGGGATTGGATCCCGAGGTCTCGGGGTCGATTCCAAGGTATCGAGTAATCGTTCCTCTACTCCGTTGGCTCCAAAATGTGTAGGTATCTAGTCGGAATCGCTCCAACTCTTCCAAATCGGTCTCGGGAACCTGAAACGAACTAAAGGAAGTATAAGAAGCCCCTAAACCGCTCCCAAGGAGCGATTCTACAAGGAAAATGGGACCAAAACATAACAAAATAGGCACTACAAACCACACTTATCAACTCCCCCACACTTAACCCTTACTCGCCCTCGAGTAAGCACATAGTAATACTAAACTATCCGATTGGGTATTAGCGCACCCTACGCCCCTTCAACTCACGCGAGCGCACTTAGAGGACAAGTGCACTCCGCAAGGCAAGTTGGGTCTTGCGACAAAAATGTGGATGCAACCGGACACAAAACATACAAACATACAAACAAACAAACACACAAACAAACACATAATCGGTTGCACCCAAAAGAAAACAAATACCGCTTCCCTCTAAAAGCGGTGAAAGATGCACCGGTTTAGGACTCGAGGCAAGTGACAACGTTCCCAAGCTAGACATACAAACCAAGGTGAACTAAACTCTAATAGTATGACGATAAAGCAACAAAAACGTTGGTAACTTACCTAGGTCCTCCTAACTTTCTAAAAACGTACTACAAGACGATCGGCGGAGTGGAAAAGTGAAGAATCACGGTGTTAGTCGACACTGTAGGTAAGTGAGACCCCGCCCCCTTTAGCGTGAGCAAAGAGGGTCGTCCCGTGTCCAATACCGCCTAACTAGTCCAAGTAAAAAGGTGGAAAACATGCAAAATGAGGGAAGACCGACTAATGCCGCTATCATCCTTCGTCGGGACTCGGTCCTTTGGTAGGCTCTTCACGGAAAAAGTCGGAAAAAGGCTTATTTTTTGTGAGGATTTCTTTTTGTGAGACGGGTTTTCTTTTGGCATTTTCTTTTTTTCGACGTTTTTGCTTTGTTTGTTGCCATGCCACTTCTTTTTCTTCTTTTCTATTTTCTTTTTGGCTTTTGTGCCTTTTCTTTTTCTTCATTCTTTTCTTTCTTTCATTTTCTTTCTTTTTTCTTTTCTTAGCCCTTCTTGGCTTGATTCGGCTTTTTGGCATTCCTTAGTAATAAGAAAGAGAGATCAACAAATTGCATTTTTATTGTGTGGATTTGTGTAGGAGGTAGGTGAATGGGTATGTCGGGACGACGTCTTCCCTTCATACTCACAAAAAAAGGGAGAACTTGGACTTAATCAAACGATCCTAGACACGGTCACCTAAGGGACGAGACTCGGTAACCAAGGCCTTTTCACATCGTGGGTGGTCATAATGGTCAAAATGCAAATCCCGTAGTAAATCCCTAGTAAGCTAGGTGGACACAGGGTAAAGGACCAACGAACTCATTGATTTAGGGTCATTCTACTAGACCAAAGTCCAAAACTCGATTTATACAACTAGGAAGGGAAAAATAGACACTCACACACTAGCCTCTAAACCGGGTTTTCGAAAACCATTTACATGAGACACAACACAACACAAAATGAAGACATGACGAAAACAAAATGAAAAGAAACAAAGGCAAAAGCAACAAAAACAAGAACAACACAAAACAAACACAAACACAACACAAACACCACCCCGATCATCCAAACAAGTCACCAAATCACCACAATCTTTACAAAGCTCCTCCCGAGCACACATCATCACAAATATCCTCCAAACTCACAAGAAGCAAAGAGGGAAAAAAGGGATGAAGAGATGTTACCGAGAGTCTTGAAAGCTTCCCAAAGCCATCGGTGGTTTAAGCAACCTATAAGGAAAAGGGAGGCAAACACGCACCAAAAACAAAAACACGACACAAAGACACAAAATGAAAACACACAAAAGAAAAATCTTTTTGATTTTTGTGAAATTTTTTCAAATTTTTATGGTTTTTAAAGATTTTTTCGAAAAAACTAAGAAAATAAACTAAACTATACTAGAATATCGCTCCCCCACACTTAAATCGAGCCATGTCCTCATGCTCGATCGTAGGGTGCGGAGAGACAAAAGAAAAAGAAAAGAAACTACGAAAATAAGGCTAAAAATCAAAAAATAAAGTGAAGAAAAAGGGTAGAAGGTGTCCGGCCGGGGTGTAATCAAGTCACCATGGGCCGAGACAAGAAAAGATATGGAAGGGGAAAGAAAATAAAAGAAGGAAATAAAAGGAAATGGGATGGGAGGGCTAGGTGTAATCAAGTCACCTAGCCCGGATTCCGCCTAAATCCGACTAAGTCCTCAAAAAAGAAAGTGAAAAACTTGTAAAATTTGGATTTTGAAAATGACTCTCGATGTAGTCACATCATCGAGAGTCGGGAGCAACATATACCACGGCCCCGAGGGCCACCATGACACTATGACACAAAAGTGTACAAGGGGAAGGGGAGTAAACAAAGGAAAACAAGCAATAAAAGACGGAAAAGAAAGGATAGTTGCCGTACCATAGGTTAGCAACTCACTCTCACCATCGTCTCA
Organism: Agrostemma githago; assembly: GCA_958450325.1. NCBI lineage: Eukaryota > Viridiplantae > Streptophyta > Magnoliopsida > Caryophyllales > Caryophyllaceae > Agrostemma > Agrostemma githago. Next base: position 31,810,000 of record OY288256.1, read on the forward strand.
TAGATCGATATAGGCACAAGGCTTGTCTTCGTCAATGCTATTCCTCTTCAAACTTGATAGAACCGCATGGTAGAGGTAGTAATGGTGTAAGGGGAGTGGGATTCAATGTGAACCTCGGTGTAAAGGGAAGAGAAACGAGGTGAGGGTATGTAAATGAAGTGTAAGGGTTATATGATATGAGCAAGGATGGGTAGGGAGGTTGGGTGGGGGTATACAATGGTTGGGTGGGCTTAAATGTCAAAGAAGAGGCCGAAAGAGGAGAAAAGAGGCCATCCCGGTCGGGATAGATGGTCCCGATCGGGATGATAAACCCTTCCCGATCGGGAAGCCTCCTTCCCGGTCGGGAAGCCACTCCAGAAACCTCGAAAAATGGCACCACCATCCCGATCAGGACGGCTCCTTCCCGGTCGGGATGGAATATCCTTCCTGGTCGGGATGGGTCTTCTTGACTCCCAAAACCTCAAAAGCTTCATCGAAGCTTCAAAAACCGGCTTCCATACTCACGGTCCAAGCTCTATCATTATCTACTCTCCTCTAGGAATCATCTTTCCTTCACACCTATCACAATGAACTCAAATACAACATCAAATTCCCTCCCTCGCATCGCTCATCAAAAATCCAAATAAACAAGAATTTCACAAAAACTAACAACCCTAGAAACCAAACTATACAAACATAAACACAAATACAAGCACAGAAGAAAAGAAAAAGAGATATTTACACTAAATACTCTCACCAACAACGCCTCCATAGCCCTCAAGAGCTCGAAGGAGTAAGTCAAATGCTCTAGCAACATCTTCAATTAAGCTCACATGGCCGAGCCTAGCCACTCCCAAAAGTTTCCAAGTCGGAGGGAAGAAGCGATCATCTTCATTGAGCTCGGGGTTCTCATGATCTTCCGGGTCTTCAGAACCAACATAGCTACGACTCTTATGACCATCCGGTAGGTATAGTGGTCTAGAGTCGTGCTCGGTGTCATGAGGTGGGAGATCACACCCTAGGGGTGTCGCTTCTTCTACGGGGTCGAGAGTGGAACTCTTTTCCACCGCCCGACAAGGATCCTCTTCACCAACCGTCTCACAAGACAAAAGACTAGGCATCGAGTGCAGTAGAGGAGGAGAAATCATCAAGTTTTCTTCATTGGAGGGTTTAGGATCCTCCAAATTCCCATACAAAGCAAGTTCCAAGGCATCTACTTCTTTTTCCCAAGTATTGCGCTCCTTTTCACTCACCTTGTCAAAATGGTCTGAGGGGTCATCTCTTCACTTGGGTTTGGATTGTCACCATTCGGTTCATCACGAAGAAAATCAAAAAAATCCAACTTTATAGCCAATACATTGGCTCCCCAAGAGTTATCTTGATAATCATGTTCAACTCCCTCCTCATTATGGGCCCTTGAAGCCTCAACTTCCTCTATTCTTCCCTTATCTTCACCGCCTAAGCAACACTCAACAATGACCTCTTGATCGACCCTCTCTTCTTCATTTGTAGCTTCAAGATTGGGTTGAGATACCCGACCTTCATGCCCAAATGAACCTTCCTCAACATGTAATGGAGCTCGAGTGGCCGACATCGTGATATGGGCCATGAATGCATTGATGCGAGCATCTTGCACCTCTATTTGGGCCTTGAGCTCCCTTTCAATCCCTTGCATGTGAGTCATCATCACTTGTTGAGTCTTTGGTCATCGTAGGCCTCCCTTAAGAGCTCTTTGGTCCCTCCTTGCCTCTCATGGGCTTCTCGTCGATTCTCAGGACTCGGGATCGGGTCTCGGAGGCTCGGGATTGGATCCCGAGGTCTCGGGGTCGATTCCAAGGCATCGAGTCATGATGGGTAGGGATTCGTCACGTCCCAACCGTCAATAATATAACCGGCTAACCTAACTAAGGTAGCTAGGGTAAGTCGGGTCGAATCCACAGGGACGGGAGGTCAGACTAAGGTATGCTACGGTCTAGGACTATGTTCGAGACAAGCTATTCTAAGGTGGGGGAGACTAAAGCTAAGCTAGGTCTAAAGCAAGAGAACTATCAAAGGAAATGGGCTAGGATTAGGTCGGGGTCAAAGGGGTAACGGAATGGTCGAGGAAGAGCTAGAGGTGAAGGAGGTAGTAGGGTAATCTAGGTAATGCCCGGGCTCTCGCAACTTAGACTCACCTAGAGGTTCCACCTAAAACCCAACTCGGCGATACACAACACAATCGGAGTTACTAGCACGCTATAGGCCTAGGTCGAATCCGGGCTCTCGCAACTTAGACCGACCTAGGGGTCGTCCTCACCGGGCTCTCGCAACTTAATGAGGGGACCGAACCCACAAACAACAATCACCCACAAGAGAAAGGCAAGAAAAACAAGCATTCACAACTACTTAGTCATTCAAGCATTTCAACAAACATGTGATGTGCACCAAACCAAGAGGAAACCCAAATCTTCCACCAACATCTCCAACAATCCCTTAATCATCCAATTAACACCCTAATCACCCTACTAACCCTAGCAAGATACTACTCTAACATATCTATACTAAAACTAACACTAATAAGATGAACCAAAACAACAATCAAAACAAACATATTGAAACTAACAAGAACTATGAACTATGAACAATAACAAGAACAAAGGATCAAACTTTAATGATAAAACAAGGATTAAGAGAAGGGAAAAGAGATTATACCAAACTAGAAGATGAAAAGAAGAAAGAAACTTGCATAAATGGAAGAACCCAAAACAAACATCCAAGTTTGTCAAGCTTGGTGGAGATCTTGAGGAATTCCCAAATTACAAGTATTAATCTAGGATTAACGATAATCTAAAGACTAATCTACACTACTCTATGCTAATCTATCCTAAAATAATCTAGGGTTTAGTCTAATATGAAGTGCCTCAGATAAGATCAGATAGTGCCTTAATACAAGAGGGGGGGTATATATAGGGTTACAAGTGGAAAGGAGAAGAAAGGAAACAATGCGGGGTGAACTGGGCTCATCCCGGTCGGGATGAGTTGGTCCCGATCGGGATGGGCCACCCTTCCCGGTCGGGAAGGACCTTCCCGATCGGGATGGGCTCACAGTAGCCGCTCTTCATGCTCCCTTCATCCCGAACGGGATGAGGCCATCCCGAACGGGATGGGTCTTTGTAGGCCTCCCTTAAGAGCTCTTTGGTCCCCCCCTTGCCTCTCATGGGCTTCTCGTCGATTCTCGGGACTCGGGATCGGGTCTCGGAGGCTCGGGATTGGATCCCGAGGTCTCGGGGTCGATTCCAAGGCATCGAGTCATCGTTCCTCTACTCCGTTGGCTCCAAAATGTGTAGGTATCGAGTCGGAATCGCTCCAACTCTTCCAAATCGGTCTCGGGAACCTGAAACGAACTGAAGGAAACATAAGAAGCCCCTAAACCGCTCCCAAAGAGCGATTCTACAAGGAAATGGGACCAAAACACAACAAAATAGGCACTACAAACCACACTTATCACTTATTTACAAGTCGTCTTTCAAAAACCGTCATTTTCAAAATAGCATCCTTTTCAAAATATCCAATTTCAAAACCCGGGACATATACCGAATTTAGGATCCACGATTTTACTCAAAATAGCCTATTTTTAGCCGGTATTATGCCCATTTCAAAACTCGAAAATATTTTCGAACTTTCAAACCCGTAACCCGGTCCACCTTTTCCGTTTTTCTTTCGAAAAAGGGCCGGTTCTCCGAATTTTTCTTTGGGCTTTCAAAACTTCAATTTCAAAACCTTCCTCTTCTTAGGACTTCCCGTATTTAGCAGTGTCGGGTCATGTCCTAAGTCGTCGAGTCTTTTAGCGTCGAAACTCCGTCAATCTTATATCACGAGTTTCCTCTCTATCCAAGTCCGCCTTATTAGACTAAGGCCAGGCCCACCTACGTAGGACATACTCCTACAAGGGTTGGCCCGTCTACACAATCGAGTCCAAAGTCTGGGGAATGTCTCACGTGAATCTCCTTTCAAACGGGACCGGCCCACACAGCTGGATCCTAAAGGAGGCCCACCTTTCACAAGTCACCCGTCTAGGAGTCTCTTCCGATTCGACCTTTTACAAGGCATAGCCCTATAACAAAAGGTTTGTGACCCTTACGTCTAAGGGTCACTCGTCCGACACTCGAGTCTTAACCAAATATTCGAACCCACTTGGGGACTACCCTTCATCAGAGCGGTCAATCACGATTGCTCTAAGAGTCATGTCTTATACGTGTCTCACGTACCCCACTTTCGAGCCACTTAGATGCCACACCATCTGAGTCCTATCTGAGTCCTTAGCCTCACTTGGGGGCTATTCTCCGACGGAGCGATTAATCACGGTCACTCCGAGGATCATACCCTACACATTTGTTGTAATATCCATATTTTTATATAAGGTCAACCCGTAAGTCAAACCCGAATCAAGTCAAGTCAAACAGAATGTCTCGATCTATATCGAATTTGTTCTCAAGATCAACTATTACGACCCTCAATACAATAATAATAATAATAATAATAATAATAATATAATAATAATAATAGTAATAACATGACCACAATAATATAATAAAGAATATAATAATCATAATAATAATAATAACAAAGGTGGAGTAGGTTACGTTCATTGGTTTCAAACGCCGCAACCTCTTTCGTCTCAATCAAAACGCCTCCTTCTGCCCTCTTCATTCTTCATGCTCAGATCTTAACCCACCATCATTGACGTTGTCCTATCCGACGACACGTCTTGCTTCCTTGTCTTAGTTACCCTTGACGCGATAAGTTTCCACGACCATCCTCGTCATTATGGATGTAGTGTCTGTACAGTGCCCTAGCCGCGCGTGAGGTATGTGGTTGTCGATTTTATGTGTCGAGTTCTTGTTATTGTTGTTAGTGGGGTTATCGTTGTCATTAAGGTCAGGTTTGTTTACCGGGGTTGCGGTTATTGGTGGTCTCCAAGGTGTGCAAGTCGTATTGTTTTTGTGTCGGGTGTTGGTCGTTGTCTAATTGTTTTCAACTCGTTGTTATGGCTGTTACGGGTTGTTGTTGGGCATTGCGGGGGTTAACGGTGCTCTTGTCGTGGTGATTTTGACGATGGTGGTTGGTCTTCTGTTGTCTATATGATATCGTCGTTGTCACCTACGGTCGGGTTGGTTATACGTGGGATATTTGTTATGGCTGACGGTGGTTATGTCGTACATAGTGTTGCTGTTGTGTCGTATATTTTATTTAAATGCATTACTATGTAGTATTTTGTCGAGTGTAGTTTAGTTATATCATATTGTTGTCGTCGTGAACTATTACTAAATGGTGGGTCGAGACTAAGAGGAGGGAAGTGACACGTGTCACGACTAGATGTCAGTTTCATTTTATAGTTTTGTTAGGTCGGGTTGGTTTCATTTCATAGTTTAATTACACAACCATCGAATTAATTATAGTATATAATATTTTATTAGGATCGGACTTCATAGAATCTCCGTGGTGAATTGTACTACCGGTGTGGTGGTGACCTGCTAAGTAGGTAAGGTCATCCTTACTCATTTTACGTTGTATGTATGCATTTTGTATGATATGTAATGGTATAATGGTTATATTGAGACTGCGGTTGTGTGCCTATTGAGATTGAGGCTGTGTGCCTATTGATATTGAGGCTGTGTGCCTATTGATATTGCGGCTGTGTGCCAATTGATAGAAGCTAGCTAGGACTAGCTAGGCCCGGTTGATCTCGGGACCTTCCCTGATGTTTCCTCCTAGGAGAGCTTAGGAGGGGTGTGCACACTCGAACTGACGGGGCGTGACTGCGGTCGCGATAGATAATAGGAATGATGATGATGATGATACTGATACGGATGTTTGTGATGTTGATTGTATTAATGTTATCGTAAACTGACCCGGTGTGTATGTCTGACGTGTCTATGATGATCTGATTGATATTTCCAATCAATTGGGGAGCAGTCTATAATGCAGGTTATGTATATTGTGATGTGTTTGGATGCTGGATACATGTACGGGATTGGGGTGAGCGTGACTTATGAGTCCAGACGTAGCATGGGTGAAAGCATAGAAATTTCCGGTTTTACAGATTGTATAGCTTCCGCTGTGTAAGTAGAGTTGTAATAGATAATGACTTGTTATGTTTAAATTAGATGGATGGTTTGGTATTCCATGTTGTATTGTAATGAGCTACTACCTCGGGAAGCCGAGATGGTAACACCTTTATTTACTAGGGAATGTCTTGCTAAGGCTCTTGAGTAAATAGGGGTGTTACATTTGTCTTAGGAGAGTCTAACACGAGTCAAACTGGAGTCGTCTCTCCTCCCGCGCTATTTCCTATGCCTTGGTGTACTTGAGTTCCGAAGCAACTCTTCTGATTACACGGTATTCTTACAGACGGGCCAACGGTAACCAGACGCCAGAAAATGCAAGAAACCTTGGACCAACTGACCGCCTCACTGGCTAAGATGGAGGCCCAACTAACAGCCATCAGGACCGACCAAACCGCCATTGCCACCCGTTTGAGTGTCGTGGAACAAAGGACTCCTAAGGTCGGGAATGAAACCACTAGGCCCATAGCTGAACTGGTCCGCGCCGTTCGCAAACTCGAAGAACAGGTCCATTTGTCAACAAATAACTCGATCCATACGGAAAACGCTCGTTCCTATTCGCCTCTGAATGACGAGCTACCCGCTAACCTCAACCTTACGGGCATAACGATGTTTGAGGGTACTGAAGACCCGGTTCATCACATTCGGGCTTTCAAGGAGTTCATGGCTATCAAGGGGGTGAAATCCACTATGTTTAAGCACCTGTTCGCTGCTTCCCTCAAGAAGCATCCAAAAGCCTGGTACTACAGGCTTGACTCCAAGAAATACAAAACTTGGGACGATGTCGCAACGGAGTTCGCCCGAAACTATGCGGACAATACTGAGATCCAGACGACCATGCGTACTCTGGAGGTCATGGCCCAAGAGCCCAAAGAAGGTTTCACCAAGTACCTTCAAAGGTGGAGGGCCGAAAGTGTGAAGTTGGTAGACAAGCCCAACGAGAAGATACTAGTGGAGACGTTCATCAACAACCTCCTACCTTCCTACCGCGTCCATCTTAGGTACGCCGGCATTTCAAACTTCGCGGTGCTTACCGAAATGGGCATTAGGATTGAAGACAATCTTCGACATAATGAAGATCTGGGTGAAGCTTCTACTGAAGGTTATACTGGACATCAACTCGAGTCCTTAGAAGCCGACGACTATTGACAACATCATCCGAGAGTCCGGATTTGATTTAAGCCCGAGTCTGAGTCCGAGTCTAGGATGTGCTATTTCTTCCAAAGTCAAAGTCAAAGTCAAAGTCAGAGTCAGAGTCTTTTGCATTCTGTCCTCTTTTTCAAAATTCAATAAAATCAGCTTTTCTATTGCTCATATATACTTTCCTTATGTATTTCCGAGAACATGATGAACACCGTCATACACTGTGAGCACATTCACGTGACTATAGGCACATCTATAATGACTGCAGGAAATCGAGACCCGTGTTTTCCTTGACCTGTTCCATGTCTGACATAGGAAGCCACAAAACTACACTTAGCAGGAGCGGTATCGAATCCAATGACGAATCTAGGTAGTCTCCTAGTTTGGGTTCAAGACGGGAGGCAAGCCCATTTCCTACAATAAACACCCCTCCAACAAGATCAACCATACCTACCTTAGGTGTTAGTCTGACCGACAAAAAAGAGCTGGACAAAAAAAAAATCATCAAAAGTCCAAGAAAAAAAAAGGAAAAGGCCAAAACAAAAAAGTAGGCCATCATCAAAAAAGGGCATCCACGACCAGAACGGTCAACACAAATGAAGATCCCATGACCGGGGCTAAGAGGTCAACCAAAAAAAATGTATTCAAAAACCCATGACCGTAGTGAAAACGGTCAATTCAAAATTATCATTACCCGTACCATCAAATAAGGGAGAGACAGTCAAGCTGGTCAGCTAGCACCACATTTAGCCTTTCCACATTACAACCTTCAAGACCTTCCCGAGACCCAGGCTAGAGACAGCCTGAAATTTTGAGGATTCAAGCTCCATAGGATACCCCTAACCATTAAGGCCAGGCATGGAAACCAGATCCCGCATTATCAAAACTTATCCCGATCAAAGTTTGAGTCATTTTACTCGACTTCCCCTCGACATAACAAAATTCACAATCACCATACAAAGACCCGAGAGCAAAACTCGTTAAAATCCCCGAGAGCAAAACTCGTTAAAATCCTCGAGAGCAAAACTCGTTAAAATCCCTGAGAGCAAAACTCGTTAAAATCCCCGAGAGCAAAACTCGTTAAAATCCCCGAGAGCAAAACTCGTTAAAATCCCGTCCCAATTCCTCTCATCCAAACCAGTTACCAACCCCAAGCACGGGAATTCAACCTGCGGTTGGCATAGAACATGCCCAAATAGTTCACACCACCTCTGGGGGCTACCCCGGAGAACGCTCACAGTAACATGATCAACATCCTAATTATTCTAGCCCTTTGATCAAGACATCATTGGGAATGCACCTAGCCTATACCATCGCTATGGCTAGTTTCACACAAAGTCCTATTAGACTAGGCACCATAATATATCTTCCAATCCATGAACTACGGCATGGTTTGATTTCACTACACGTGAATACGTAGGCAGCCTTTCCACAGAGGCACAACCACCCACATTGACACACATTCAAAAAGCGCCATCATTCCGGTCACGACACCATCATGTTCTCAACAGCTAGCTTTGTTGTCCCGGGGGCTTCTCCTAGGCAGAAGTTCTCCATCCACTCACAAAATCCAGATAAATTCAAAAAAAATCTAGCCTCCTTTCTGTAGTGTGTCCTAGTACTCGGCTCAATCGAAGACAAGAATCTGTCAGGACTCGAGGCAAAACCCACTTTGGAAATGTACCCAAAAATCATAAATCCAGAAGAGCACTGGACTACGGCATTGCTACTGCTAAAAGTCCCGTCATGTCAAAACAGTCTCATTACAGACTATTGCAATCCCCCCATAGCACATCCTTCCCATTCCGAGGATTCGACCATCTTGCCACTCGCATAGGCTACGGAATAGCGCAACTTAAGAATCTTGTTAGGTGGCCCACCCCCCTACCGAGTCACGGTCCAACCCCTCGAGAGTCCAGTCGTGTCTATCAACTCGTCCGGTCATGACCAGAGTCGAGTCTGTCGGTATATCTCTCTCTTCAAATTTTCATTTTTTAAAATCTGCAAAACTTAGCCATTTGAGAAAATTCTTTTCGACAAGGTCAAATTTCGGTCTATTTAAATTGCAAATTTCTTTTCTACCCTTTTCAGTTTTGAAAACCTATTTCCTAGCACGTAAGCTGTTTTCAGGAACTTCGATTTCAAAACTAAGCAAAATCATTTTTATTCCCCAGCGCGAGTCATATTTGTTTCACCTACATGTTGCATGCAAAATTTTATGTAACTTATACAGGTACAATTCAAGACCGCGCAATTCACATAACTCCCCAGCGGCATTTAACGGGATGGGCCCACATATAGGCGCACCCAAGACTTATACGACAAGTCCGATTCCCCACGGAGTTAGCATCATCAGCTCAGGTATGATTTCCAACTTATGGCTGGCGAGCCCTTTTACGCAAGTCTACTGGACTATAAACGACCCGACCGGAAGTCTGCCAGGTCTTAATCTTTCATTGGCCTGGTAGCTACTCTGACTTTCGCCTTGTCCAAGCCTCAGTCACAGTGGGGGCTCTGTAGACACCCACATTTTGACCGCCAGGTGTCTATAGCTGTTTCCGACAAACACCCGATGATGATCGGACCCAAACGTGCTTTAAATACACAGAAATGGGCTCAAAATCATTGGCATTTGGCTTGGGCTCTTTACGGAGTACATATCTCACAAAACCAACCTCAAAATCAGGCCCAGTGGGTCGTTTCGAGTCAAATAAGACTAATTTGGGTCGATTCCGACACCAGGGGTAAAATCGTCTTTTAGCGACCGAGTCAAAACCCGGTCAAAGATTTTCTCGAGGCACGTGAGTCAGCCGTGATACCTCACACGGCTGATTCATACTCCAATCCTACGAAAAATCAGCTTCACAAAATATTAAACAAATCCGCTTAAGGATAGAATTCGATCTCAAGTAGGAATTCTATCCGAAAACCGAATCAAACACCCGACCGAGTGCAAATACTCGGCCGAGCTGCACAACCAGCCGGTTTCCCTTGCTTCTTCGACAAGAAAGCGGAATCCTCACGCCTTTCGACTTCCTGTATTTCCTATCCTAAGCGGTAGTTCAAACTCGAAGCGTTTCTCCTAGCCAAGGTCGGGAACTCCCTATAAATAGCCCCTTGCACACACAACAACGACCATCAATTATTCCATACATTCAAACACTTTTACACAAAAAATTCTCGATCATCCATTCATTCACAAGCATACGATATTACACCTAAAACCCGAAGGAAACCGGCCCCCCTATACCCGACACCCTTCACCGAGACCACGTTCGACACTAGACCGGCCGACTCTCACGTCCAAACCGAGCCACCGAAACTCACCGACATCCACTCGACGCTCTTGTGCCCAAGCCACGTCCCGACGAGCCCAGATCCGAGTAAACAGAAGCATGTAGGTTGAGGGTGTACCAAACCCGATTTCTCCTTCTCCTTCTCTTCTCCTTCTCGTCGTCCTTTTTTATTACGGGTCGTCGGTCCTTTTTTATTACGGGTCGTTCGTCGCTTTTTATTTTATTTTCTAATATCGATACTACTAAAAACTATTTTCATATATCGAACATTCTTAAAAAATATGATATCAACTCTATAGTTGAATATTGTATCAAAAAGAATTATATTAAATCTCGTCGATGCTAAGGAAATCGTTACATCTTTTTTTACAAAATACAACGATTTCAAAAGCAAAGAGAATTAACATCTTTTTCGTTCAAATTCTTTTTTCAAACAATTTTACAAAACTTTTTCTAAAATTCATTCCGAATATTCGATATCGATTTCATAATCGAATATCGGATATGACGAATACCGAAAACATAAATCGAGTATAAATTAATTCATATTTGTACGCGATTTATCAAAATTAACAATTTTCGAACAACGAGCGAAATCGGGACAGACCCGCACGCGAGTCGCGCCCCACCCAGGCGACTCGCGCACGGGCCTGAAACCCGCGCTCCTTTTTTTAGCTTCTTCGTTCGTTTTTTATTATTTATTCTACGAAACGATTTCTAAAATTTATATCTTTTCTAAAACTATTCCGAGTATTTGATATTGATTTCGTAGTCAATGATCGAATATAACGAATATCGAAAATATTAGATCGAGTGCAAATTATGCGATATTTGTACGCGATTTAATAAAAGCATCGAATTTTCAAAAAACCGATTTCAAAAACAGGCCGTCACGCGACCCGCCGGCATCCCGGGCGAGCCGCGCGGCCGGCTGTCACACGATACACCCTTTCTTTTTTTATTATTTTTCGAACTACGTTTTTTTATACAAAACCGCGTCTTTTAATAATATTTTTCAGATTTCGGTTAATATTTTTCTCGATCTCGTATATTTATTATATTTTCTATATTATTTTTCACAAATCGATACTAACTCGTTTGTTTATCCTTTGTAGCAAATTCATATCTTTTTCATTGTTTGTTTTATTATACTAAAACGAATCTCACATGCTAAATTCAACTTTGACGTTAAATTTTTCATGTATTAAACCGATTTAGCAACCCATTCAACTCCTCGCATGCTTAGGAAAACAATGTTTGCATATCATTCATTGTATTACTAACGCGCGTATTAAAAAATCATTCGATATCCTAGTAGAGGCCGCTAATGTGCGGGCGGGGTTGGGTGTTCTTAGTCAACTTCCCAACACGTACCCTCACCCCTTACTCAGAACCGTGGTTTCCGGATGTCCGATTCCATTGGCAACGAGAGTCATTCAATATACGATTAACCGATCAAGTCTGCATCGGTATCGAAATGCAAAGGGACGAGCCCAATAAACTCTGACATCGGAAATGGGCCGTATTTTGTACACGGCCCACTACGACATAGAGTGAGCTCGAACGGTTCCGAATAACCATAAAATTCGGTAGCGATTCCAACTTCGATTTAAATTTCAATTTGACCATCTCATATGGAGATTCATTCTCGATGACTCGATGCCTTGGAGTCGACCCCGAGACCTTGGGACCCAATCCCGAGCCTCCGAGACCCGATACCGAGTCCCGAGAATCGGTGAGAAGCCCATGAGAAGCAAGGAGGGACCAAACATATCATAATGGAGGCCTGCAAGGCTCATCCCGTTCGGGATAAGCTCATCCCGTTCGGGATGAAGGGAGCATAAAGCACGACTACTGTGAGCCCATCCCGATCGGGAAGGTCCTTCCCGAACGGGAAGGATGGCCCATCCCGATCGGGACCAAGCCTTCCCGACCGGGAAGGGTCAGCTGCAGCTCCGCTTTCTTCTTTTCTTCTCCCTTCCATTTGTAACCATATATATATACCCCCTCTTGTATTAAGACACTATCATATATCTTATGCCTTTGATTAGAGACAAAACCCTAGATAGATTAGCATAGATTAGTGTAGATTAGTCCTTAGATTATCGTTAATCTTAGATTAATGCTTGTAATTTGGGAATTCTTCAAGATCTCCATTCAAGCTTGACAAACTTGGATGTTTGTTTTGGGTTCTTCCATTTATGCAAGTTTCTTTCTTCCTTTCATTTCTAGTTTGGTATAATCTTCTTTTCTCTTCTCTTAATCCTTCTTTTATCGTTAAAGTTTGATCCTTTGTTCTTGTTATTGTTCATAGTTCATAGTACTTGTTAGTTTCTTCGTGTTTGTTTTGATGTTTGTTTTGGTTCATCTTATTAGTGTTAGTTTTAGATTAGATATGTTAGAGTAGTGTTCTTGCTAGGGTTAGTAGGGTGATTAGGATGTTAATTGGGTGATTAATGGATTGTTGGAGATGTTGGTGGAAGATTTGGGTTTCCTCTTGTATGATGCACATCACGTGTTTGTTGAATTGCTTGAATGACTAAGTATGTACGAATGCTTGTTTTCTTGCCTTTATTTTGTGGGTATTAGTTTTTTTGTGGGTTCAGTTCCCTCACAATGTTGCGAGAGCCCGATGAGGACGACCCCTAGGTCGGTCTAAGTAGCGAGAGCCCGGATGCGACCTAGGCCTATAGCATGCTAGAACCCCGTTTGTGTTGTGTATCGCCGAGATGGGTTTTAGGTGGAACTTCTAGGTGAGTCTAAGTTGCGAGAACCCGGACCAACCTAGATCACCCTACTACCTCCTTTACTCTAGTTCTTCCTTGACCATTCCGTTACCCCTTTGACCCCGACCTAATCCTAGCCCGTTTCCTTTGATAGTTTTCTTGCCTTAGACCTAGCTTAGTTCTTAGTCTCCCCCTTCTTAGAATAGCTCGTCTCGAACATAGTCCTAGACCGTAGCATACCTTAGTCCATCCTCCCGTCCCTGTGGATTCGACCCGACTTACCCTAGCTACCCACTAGGTGTAGCCGGTTTTGTTTGACGGTTGGGATTCACGAAAAATCCTTACCCATCAAATTGACGCCGCTGCCGGGGACGGCGTAGTTTAGACTTTTGTTTGCTTAGTTTTGGACTTTGTTCTTGATTTTTGTGTTCTCTTCTCCTTGTGTATCTCCGTTTTTCTTTTTGTATGTTACTCTCCCTTCCCAGTGCCTCAAAAGCACTAGGATACTAACGTTTGCTCAAGTGCTTCTAGCTCATCCTAGGTACCAAAGCGACGTTATGGACATGGCTCGTCCGAGCTACCATCAATCATCACGGGACAACTATGGTGCGAATTACCAAAACCCACAACTTTACCAACCATATCAACCTCATCAACAATCATATGAACCCTCTTCTTATGGTTATCAAGAAAGTTGTCAAGGATCGTTCCAACATCCTAAGAACTACCAAACACCCTCACATAACCCACAACCAAATATCCTTGAGACTTGTCAAATGTTGGCCCAAATACAAGGGAGCCAACATGAGATGATGATGTTATTGCAAAAGGGTCAACAATTGTTGTTGACTCAAATACAAGGGGTTAGGGAGGAGTTCAAGGCCCAAATAGAGGTGCAAGATGCTCGCATCAATGCACTCATGGCTCATATCACGATGTTGGCCACTCGAGCTCCACAACATGTTGAGGAAGGTTCATTTGGGCAAGAAGGTCGGGTGCCTCCACAAGAAAGTCAACCCGATTGTGAAGCTACAAATGAAGAAGAGGGGGTCGATCAAGAGACCATTGTTGAGTGTTGCTTGGGCGGTGAAGATAATGGAAGAGTAGAGGAAGTTGAAGCTTCAAGGGCCCACAATGAGGAGGGAGTTGAGCATGATTATCAAGATAGCTCTTGGGGAGCCAATGTATTGGCTATAAAGTTGGATTTGTTTGATTTTCTTCGTGATGAACCGGGTGTTGACAATCCAAACCCAAGTGAAGAGATGACCCCTCATGACCATTTTGACAAGGTGAGTAAAAAGGAGCGCAATACCTCGGAAAAAGAAGTAGATGCCTTGGAACTTGCTTTGTATGGGAATTTGGAGGATCCTAAAGCCTCCAATGAAGAAAACTTGATGCTTTCTCCTCCTCTACCGCACTCGATGTCTAGCCCTTTGTCTTGTGAGACGGTTGGTGAAGAGGATCCTTGTCGGGCGGTGGAAAAGAGCTCCACTCTCGACCCCATAGAAGAAGCGACACCCCTAGGGTGTGATCTCCCACATCATGACACCGAGCATGACTCTAGACCACTATACCTACCGGATGGTCATAAGAGTCGTAGCTATGTTGGTTCCGAAGACCCGGAAGATCAAGAGAACCCCGTGCATATTGAAGACGATCGCTTCTTCCCTCCGACTTGGAAACTTTTGGGAGTGGCTAGGCTCGGCCATGTGAGCTTAATGGAAGATGTTTCTAGGGCATTTGACTTACTACTCCGAGCTCTTGATGGCTATGGAGGCGTTGTTGGTGAGAGTAATTAGTGTAAATATCTTTTCCCTTGTGCTTGTATTTGTGTTTATGTTTGTATAGTTTGGTTTCTAGGTTTGTTAGCCTTCGTGGAACTCCTGTTCATTTGGATTTTTGATGAGCGATGTGAGGGAGGGAATTTGATGTTGTATTTGAGTTCATTGTGATAGGTGTGAAGGAAAGGTGATTCCTAGAGGAGAGTAGATAATGATAGAGCATGGATCGTGAGTTTGGAAGTCGGATTTTGAAGCTTCGGTGAAGTTTTTGGGGTTTTGGAGGTCAAGAAGACCCATCCCGGGCGGGAAGGGAGCTTCCCGACCGGGAAGGGTGTGCCATCCCGACCGGGAAGAAGACGTCCCGATCGGGATGGAGGTACGAAAATTGGAGCTTGCTGGAGTGCCGTCCCGACCGGGACGAGTGTGTCTTCCCGATCGAGACCATCCATCCCGACCGGGATGGTCTCTTTTCTCCTCTTTTGGCCTCTTCTTTGACATTGAGCCCACCCAGCCATTGTATACCCCCACCCAACCTCCCTACCCATCCTTGCTCATGTCATAAGACCATTACACTTCATTTGCATACCCTCACCACATTTCTCTTCCCTTTACACTGAGTTTCACATCGAATCCTATCCCCCTCACACCATTACTACCTCAACCATGCGTTTTATCGAGAATGAAGCGGAATAGCAATGATGAAGACAAGCAAGTGCCTATATTGATCTACGAGACGATGGAGCGAGTGAGTTGCTATCCTATTGGTACGGCAACTATCCTTTCTTTTCCGTCTTTTATTGCTTGTTTTCCTTTGTTTACTCCCCTTCCCCTTATATTTGTGTCATGGTGGCCTTCGAGGCCTTGGTATATGGTTGCTCCTGACTCTCGATGATGTGACCACATCGAGGGTCATTTCAAAATCCAAAATTTTCAAGTTTTTCACCCCTTTTTGTTGGATTTAGTCGGATTTAGGCGGAATCCGGGCTAGGTGACTTGATTACACCTAGCCCTCCCCTCCCA
Source organism: Agrostemma githago (assembly GCA_958450325.1). Taxonomy (NCBI): domain Eukaryota; kingdom Viridiplantae; phylum Streptophyta; class Magnoliopsida; order Caryophyllales; family Caryophyllaceae; genus Agrostemma; species Agrostemma githago. The sequence goes on from OY288256.1 coordinate 31,826,049, forward strand.
TTTCCTTTTATTTCCTTCTTTTTATTTCTTCCCCCATCCATATCTTTTCTTGTCTCGGCCCATGGTGACTTGACTACACCCCGGCCGGACACCTTCTACCTTTTCTTCATCTTTATTTTTGATTTTTAGCTTTATTTTCGTAGTTTCTTTTTCTTTCTTTTGTCTCTCCGCACCCTACGATCGAGCATGAGGACATGGCTCGATTTAAGTGTGGGGGAGCGATATTCTAGTATAGTTTAGTTTATTTTCTTAGTTTTTCCGAAAAAACCTTTAAAAATACCTAAAAATTTGAAAATTTTTCACAAAAATCAAAAAGATTTTTCTCTTGTGTGTTTTTCCTTTGTGTCTTTTTGTCGTATTTTTGTTTTGTTGTGTGTGTTTTCCCCCCTTTTCCTTATAGGTTGCTTAAACCACCGATGGCTTTGGAAAGCTTTCAAGACTCTCGGTAACATCTCTTCATCCCTTTTTCCCTCTTTGCTTCTTGTGAGTTTGGAGGAGATTTGTGTTGATGTGTGCTCGGGAGGAGCTTTGTAAATATTGTGGTGGATTTGGAGACTTGTTTGAAGATCGGGGTGGTGTTTGTTTTGTTTATGTGTTGTTTCTCCTTGTTTTGTTTTGTTTTGTCTCTTTTTCTTTCATTTTCGTTGTGTCTTTGTTTTGTGTTTTGTTGTGTGTCATGTGTGTAAACAGTTTTCGAAAATCCGGTTTAGAGGCTAGTGTGGGAGTGTCTATCTTTCCCTTCCTAATAGTATAAATCAAGTCTTGGACTTTAGTCTAGTAGAATGACCCTAAATCAATGATTTCGTTGGTTCTTTACCTTGAGTCAACCTAGCTTACTAGGGATTTACTACGGGACTTGCATTTTGACCATTATGACCACCCACGGTGTGAAAAGGCCTTGGTTACCGAGTCTCGTCCCTTAGGTGACCGTGTTTGGGATTGTTTGATTAGTCCAAGTTCTCCCTTTTTTGTGAGTATGAAGGGAAGACGTCGTCCCGACATACCCATTCACCTACCTCGTACACATACCCACACAAATAAAATGCAATTTGTTGATCTCTCTTTCTTATTACTAAGGAATGCCAAAAAGCCAAATCTTGCCAAAAAAGGGCAAAGAAAAGAAAAGAAAGAAAAATGAAAGAAAGAAAAGAATGAAGAAAAATAAAAGGCACAAAAGCCAAAAAGAAAATAGAAAAGAAGAAAAAGAAATGGCATGGCAACAAACAAATCAAAATGTCGAAAAGAAAGAAAATGCCAAAAGAAAACCCGAATCACAAAAAGAAATCCCCACAAAAATAAGCGTTTTTCCGACTTTTGCCGTGAAGAGCGTACCAAAAGACCGAGTCCCTAGGAAGGATGATAGCGGCATTAGTCGGTCTTCCCTCATTTTGCATATTTCCACCTTTTTACTTGGACTAGTTAGGCGGTTTTAGACACGGGACGACCCTCTTGGCTCACGCTAAAGGGGGCGGGGTCTCACTTACCTACAGTGTCGACTAACACCGTGGTTCTTCACTTTTCCACTCCGCCGATCGTCTCGTAGTACGTTTTTAGAAAGTTAGGAGGACCTAGGTAAGTTACCAACGTTTTTGTTGCTTTATCGTCATACTATTAGGGTTTAGTTCACCTTGATTTGTATTGCTAACTTGGGAACGTTGTCACTTACCTCGAGTCCTAAACCGGTGTTTCGTTCACCGCTTTTAGAGGGAAGCGATATTTCTTTTGTTTTGGATGCAACCGTCTATGTGTTTGTTTGTGTGTTTGTTTGTTTATGTGTTTTGTGTCCGGTTGCATCCACAGTTTTGTCGCAAGACCCAACTTGCCTTTCGGAGTGCACTTCTCCTCTAAGTGCGCTCGCGTGAGTTGAAGGGGCGTAGGGTGCGCTAATACCCGCTCGGATAGTATAATAGTAGTATGTGCTTACTCGAGGGCGAGTAAGGGTTAAGTGTGGGGGAGTTGATAAGTGTCATTTGTAGTGCCTATTTCGTAGTGTTTTGGTCCCATTTTCCTTGTAGAATCGCTCCTTGGGAGCGGTTTAGGGGCTTCTTATGCTTCCTTTAGTTCGTTTCAGGTTCCCGAGACCGATTTGGAAGAGTTGGAGCGATTCCGACTCTATACATACGCATTTTGGAGCCAACGAAGCCAAGGAACGATGACTCGATGCCTTGGAATCGACCCCGAGACCTTGGGACCCAATCCCGAGCCTCCGAGACCCGATCCCGAGTCCCGATAATCGGTGAGAAGCCCATGAGAAGCAAGGAGGGACCAAAATGATCATAATGGAAGCCTACAAGGCTCATCCTGTTCGGGATAAGCTCATCTCGTTCGGGATGATGGAGCAAAAAGAGAAGCTTCTGACCTGGGCTCATCCCGATCGGGATGGTGGCATCCTGACCGGGGCCGTCCTCGTCCCGACCGGGACCAACCCGTCTCGGCCGGGACGGGCCACTGCTACTCCGCTTTGTTTTCTTTTTTTCTTCTCCCTTTCATTTGTAACCCTATATATACTCTTCCCTTGTTATGTTAAGCTTATGTTAGACATTAGAAACATTAAACCCTAGATAATTTTAGCATAGATTAGCATAGATTAGTGTAGATTAGTCCTTAGATTATCGTTAATCTTAGATTAATGCTTGTAATTTGGGAATTCTTCAAGATCTTCATTCAAGCTTGACAAACTTGGATGTTTGTTTTGGGTTCTTCCATTTATGCAAGTTTCTTTCTTCCTTTCATCTCTAGTTTGGTATAATCTTCTTTTCTCTTCTCTTAATCCTTGTTTTATCGTTGAAGTTTGATCCTTTGTTCTTGTTATTGTTCATAGTTCATAGTACTTGTTAGTTTCTTCGTGTTTGTTTTGATGTTTGTTTTGGTTCATCTTATTAGTGTTAGTTTTAGATTAGATATGTTAGAGTAGTGTTCTTGCTAGGGTTAGTAGGGTGATTAGGGTGTTAATTGGGTGATTAAGGGATTTTTGGAGATGTTGGTGGAAGATTTGGGTTTCCTCTTGTATGATGCACATCACATGTTTGTTGAATTGCTTGAATGACTAAGTATGTACGAATGCTTGTTTTCTTGCCTTTCTTTTGTGGGTATTAGTTTGTTTGTGGGTTCGGTTCCCTCACTAAGTTGCGAGAGCCCGGTGAGGACGACCCCTAGGTCGGTCTAAGTAGCGAGAGCCCGGATGCGACCTAGGCCTATAGCATGCTAGAACCCCGTTTGTGTTGTGTATCGCCGAGATGGGTTTTAGGTGGAACTTCTAGGTGAGTCTAAGTTGCGAGAGCCCGGACCAACCTAGATCACCCTACTACCTCCTTTACTCTAGTTCTTCCTTGACCATTCCGTTACCCCTTTGACCCCGACCTAATCCTAGCCCGTTTCCTTTGATAGTTTTCTTGCCTTAGACCTAGCTTAGTTCTTAGTCTCCCCCTTCTTAGAATAGCTCGTCTCGAACATAGTCCTAGACCGTAGCATACCTTAGTCCATCCTCCCGTCCCTGTGGATTCGACCCGACTTACCCTAGCTACCCACTAGGTGTAGCCGGTTTTGTTTGACGGTTGGGATTCACGAAAAATCCTGACCCATCAAATTGACGCCGCTGCCGGGGACGGCGTAGTTTAGACTTTTGTTTGCTTAGTTGTGGACTTTGTTCTTGATTTTTGTGTTCTCTTCTCCTTGTGTATCTCCGTTTTTCTTCTTGTGTGTTACTCTCTCTTCCTAGTGCCTCAAAAGCACTAGGATACTAACGTTTGCTCAAGTGCTTGTAGCTCATCCTAGGTACCAAAGCGACGTTATGGACATGGCTTGTCCAAGCTACCATCAATAATCACGAGACAACTATGGGGCGAATTACCAAAACCCACAACTTTACCAACCATATCAACCTCATCAACAATCTTATGAACCCTCTTCTTATGATTACCAAGAAAGTTGTCAAGGATCGTTCCCACATCCTAACAACTACCCAACACCCTCACATAACCCACAACCAAATATCCTTGAGACTTGTCAAATGTTGGCCCAAACACAAGGGAGCCAACATGAGATGATGATGTTATTGCAAAAGGGTCAACAATTGTTGTTGACTCAAATACAAGGGGTTAGGGAGGAGTTCAAGGCCCAAATAGAGGTGCAAGATGCTCGCATCAATGCACTCATGGCTCATATCACGATGTCGGCCACTCGAGCTCCACAACATGTTGAGAAAGGTTCATTTGGGCAAGAAGGTCGGGTGCCTCCACAAGTAAGTCAACCCGATTGTGAAGCTACAAATGAAGAAGAGGGGGTCGATCAAGAGGTCATTGTTGAGTGTTGCTTAGGCGGTGAAGATGAGGGAAGAATAGAGGAAGTTGAGGCTTCAAGGGCCCACAATGAGGAGGGAGTTGAGCATGATTATCAAGATAGCTCTTGGGGAGCCAAATGTATTGGCTATAAAGTTGGATTTGTTTGATTTTCTTTGTGATGAACCGGGTGTTGACAATCCAAACCCAAGTGAAGAGATGACCCCTCATGACCATTTTGACAAGGTGAGTGAAAAGGAGCGCAATACTTGGGAAAAAGAAGTAGATGCCTTGGAACTTGCTTTGTATGGGAATTTGGAGGATCCTAAAGCCTCCAATGAAGAAAACTTGATGCCTTCTCCTCCTCTACCGCACTCGATGTCTAGCCCTTTGTCTTGTGAGACGGTTGGTGAAGAGGATCCTTGTCGGGCGGTGGAAAAGAGTTCCACTCTCGACCCCGTAGAAGAAGCGACACCTCTAGGGTGTGATCTCCCACATCATGACACCGAGCACGACTCTAGACCACTATACCTACCGGATGGTCATAAGAGTCGTAGCTATGTTGGTTTAGAAGACCCGGAAGATCACGAGAGCCCCGAGCATAATGAAGATGATCGCTTCTTCCCTCCGACTTGGAACTTTTGGGAGTGGCTAGACTCGGCCATGTGAGCTTAATTGAAGATGTTGCTAGGGCATTTGACTTACTCCTTCGAGCTCTTGATGGCTATGGAGGCGTTGTTGGTGAGAGTAATTAGTGTAAATATCTCTTCCCTTTCTTTTGTGCTTGTATTTGTGTTTATGTTTGTATAGTTTGGTTTCTAGGGTTGTTAGTTTTTGTGAAATTATTGTTTATTTGGATTTTTGATGAGCGATGTGAGGGAGGGAATTTGATGTTGTATTTGAGTTCATTGTGATAGGTGTGAAGGAAAGGTGATTCCTAGAGGAGAGTAGATAATGATAGAGCTTGGATCGTGAGTATGGAAGTCGGTTTTTGAAGCCTCGGTGAAGCTTTTGGGGTTTTGGAGGTCAAGAAGATCCATCCCGGGCGGGAAGGGAGCTTCCCGACCGGGAAGGATATGCCATCCCGACCGGGAAGGAGCCGTCCCGATTGGGATGATGGTGCCATTTTTCGAGATTTCTGGAGTGGCTTCCCGACGGGGAAGGAGGCTTCCCGATCGGGAAGGGTTTATCATCCCGATCGGGACCATCCATCTCGACCGGGATGGTCTCTTTTCTCCTCTTTTGGCCTCTTCTTTGACATTTGAGCCCACCCATCCATTGTATACCCCCACCCAACCTCCCTACCCATCCTTGCTCATGTCATATGACCCTTACACTTCATTTACATACCCTCACCTCGTTTCTCTTCCCTTTACACCGAGTTTCACATCGAATCCCACACCCCTCACACCATTACTACCTTAACCATGCGTACTTATCGAGTTTGAAGCAGGATAGCAATGATGAAGACAAGCAAGTGCCTATATTGATCTATGAGACGATGGTGAGAGTGAATTGCTAACCTATGGTACGACAACTATCCTTTCTTTTCCGTCTTTTATTGCTTGTTTTCCTTTGTTTACTCCCCTTCCCCTTGTACACTTTTGTGTCATAGTGTCATGGTGGCCCTCGGGGCCTTGGTATATGTTGCTCCCGACTCTCGATGATGTGACTACATCGAGAGTCATTTTCAAAATCCAAATTTTACAAGTTTTTCACATTCTTTTTTGAGGATTTAGTCGGATTTAGGCGGAATCCGGGCTAGGTGACTTGATTACACCTAGTCCTCCCCTCCCATTTCCTTTTACTTTTTATTTTTCTTCCCCCTTCCATATCTTTTCTTGTCTCGGCCCATGGTGACTTGACTACACCCCGGCCGGACACCTTCTACCCTTTTCTTCACTTTATTTTTGATTTTTAGCTTTATTTTCGTAGTTTCTTTTCTTTTTCTTTTGTCTCTCCGCACCCTACGATCGAGCATGAGGACATGGCTCGATTTAAGTGTGGGGGAGCGATATTCTAGTATAGTTTAGTTTATTTTTGTAGTTTTTCGAAAAAATCATCAAAAACCCTAAAAATTCGAATTTTTTTCACAAAAATCAAAAAGATTTTCCTTTTTTGTGTGTTTTCCTTTTATGTTTTTGTGTCGTATTTTTGTTATGTTGTGCGTGCTTTGCCTCCCTTTTTCCTTATAGGTTGCTTAATCACCGTTAGCTTTGGAGAGCTTTCAAGACACCCGATAACATCTTTTCACCCTTTTTCCTCTTTGTTTCTTTTGGAGTTTGGAGGAGATGTGTGTTGTGGTGTGCTCGAGTGGAGCTTTGTAAAGTTTGTGGACGATTTGGTGGCTTGTTTGGAAATTCGGGGTGGTGTTTCTGTTTTGTATGTGTTCGTTTTGTTTTGTGTTGTTTTGTTGCTTTTGTCTCTTTTTCTGTCATTCTCGTTGAGTCTTTGTTTTATGTTGTGTTAGTTGTGTCTTGTGTGTGTAAACCGTTTTCGAAAACCCGGTTTAGAGGCTAGTGTGCGAGTGTTTACTTTCCCTTCCTGGTTGTATAAATCGAGTCTTGGACTTTAGTCTAGTAGAATGACCCTAAATCAATGAATTCGTTGGTCCTTTACCTTGAGTCCACCTAGCTTACTAGGAATTTACTACGGGATTTGCATTTTGACCATTATGACCACCCACGGTGTGAAAATGCCTTGGTTACCGAGTCTCGTCCCCTAGGTGACCGTGTTTAGGATCGTTTGATTAGTCCAAGTTCTCCCCTTTTTGTGAGTATGAAGGGAAGACGTCGTCCCGACATACCCATTTTCCTACTTCCTACACAAATCCACACAATAAAAATGCAATTTGTTGATCTCTCTTTCTTATTACTAAGGAATGCCAAAAAGCCGAATCAAGCCAAAAATGGCTAAGAAAAGAAAAAAATGAAAGAAAATGAAAAAAAAAGAAAAAAATGAAAGAAAGAAAAGAATGAAGAAAAAGAAAAGGCACAAAAGCCAAAAAGAAAATAGAAAAGAAGAAAAAGAATGGTATGACAAATCAAAGAAAAAAAAATGCCAAAAGAAAACCCGATTCACCAAAAATAACCCCTACCTCTCAAAATAAGCCTTTTTCCGACTTTTTCCGTGAAGAGCCTACCAAAGGACCGAGTCCCGAGGAAGGATGATAGCGGCATTAGTTGGTCTTCCCTCATTTTGCATGTTTTCCACCTTTTTACTTGGACTAGTTAGGCGGTTTTGGACACGGGACGACCCTCTTGGCTCATGCTAAAGGGGGCGGGGTCTCACTTACCTACAGTGTCGACTAACACCGTGGTTCTTCACTTTCCACTCCGCCGATCGTCCCGTAGTACGTTTTTAGAAAGTTAGGAGGACCTAGGTAAGTTACCAACGTTTTTTGTTGCTTTATCGTCATAATATTAGGGTTTAGTTCACCTTGGTTTGTATGTCTAGCTTGGGAACGTTGTCACTTACCTCGAGTCCTAAACCGGTGTTTCTTTCACCGCTTTTAGAGGGAAGCGGTATTTCTTTTGTTTTGGGTGCAACCGATTATGTGTTTGTTTGTTTGTGTGTTTTGTGTCCGGTTGCATCCACAGTTTTGTCGCAAGACCCAACTTGCCTTGCAGAGTGCACTTGTCCTCTAAGTGCACTCGCGTGAGTTGAAGGGGCGTAGGGTGCGCTAATACCCATTCGGCTAGTATAGTAGTTAGTTTGTGCTTACTCGAGGGCGAGTAAGGGTTAAGTGTGGGGGAGTTGATAAGTGTCATTTGTAGTGCCTATTTCGTAGTGTTTTGGTCCCATTTTCCTTGTAGAATCGCTCCTTGAGAGCGGTTTAGGGGCTTCTTATGCTTCCTTTAGTTCGTTTCAGGTTCCCGAGACCGATTTGGAAGAGTTGGAGCAATTCCGACTCAATACATACACACTTTGGAGCCAACGAAGCTAAGGAACGATGACTCGATGCCTTGGAGTCGACCCCGAGACCTTGGGACCCAATCCCGAGCCTCCGAGATCCGATCCCGAGTCCCGAGAATCGGTGAGAAGCCCATGAGAAGCATGGAGGGACCAAAAAGATCATAATGGAGGCCTGCAAGGCTCATCCCGTTTGGGATAAGCTCATCCCGTTCGGGATGAAGGGAGCATAAAGCACGGCTACTGTGAGCCCATCCCGATGGGAAGGTCCTTCCCGACCGGGAAGGATGGCCCATCCCGATCGGGACCAAGCCTTCCCGACCGGGAAGGGTTAGCTGCAGCTCCGCTTTCTTCTTTTCTTCTCCCTTCCATTTGTAACCATATATATACCCCCTCTTGTATTAAGACACTATCATATATCTTATGCCTTTGATTAGAGACAAAACCCTAGATAGATTAGCATAGATTAGTGTAGATTAGTCCTTAGATTATCGTTAATCTTAGATTAATGCTTGTAATTTGGGAATTCTTCAAGATCTTCACCCAGCTTGACAAACTTGGATGTTTGTTTTGGGTTCTTCCATTTATGCAAGTTTCTTTCTTCCTTTCATCTCTAGTTTGGTATAATCTCTTTTCCCTTCTCTTAATCCTTGTTTTATCATTAAAGGTTGATCCTTTGTTCTTGTTATTGTTCATAGTTCATAGTACTTGTTAGTTTCTTCATGTTTGTTTTGATGTTTGTTTTGGTTCATCTTATTAGAGTTAGTTTTAGATTAGACATGTTAGAGTAGTGTTCTTGCTAGGGTTAGTAGGGTGATTAGGGTGTTAATTGGGTGATTAAGGGATTGTTGGAGATGTTGGTGGAAGATTTGGGTTTCCTCTTGTATGATGCACATCACATGTTTGTTGAATTGCTTGAATGACTAAGTATGTACGAATGCTTGTTTTCTTGCCTTTCTTTTGTGGGTATTAGTTTGTTTGTGGGTTCGGTTCCCTCATTAAGTTGCGAGAGCCCGGTGAGGACGACCCCTAGGTCGGTCTAAGTTGCGAGAGCCCGGATGCGACCTAGGCCTATAGCATGCTAGAACCCCGTTTGTGTTGTGTATCGCCGAGATGGGTTTTAGGTGGAACCTCTAGGTGAGTCTAAGTTGCGAGAGCCCGGACCAACCTAGATCACCCTACTACCTCCTTCACTCTAGTTCTTCCTTGACCATTCCGTTACCCCTTTGACCCCGACCTAATCCTAGCCCGTTTCCTTTGATAGTTTTCTTGCCTTAGACCTAGCTTAGTTCTTAGTCTACCCCTCCTTAGAATAGCTCGTCTCGAACATAGTCCTAGACCGTAGCATACCTTAGTCCATCCTCCCGTCCCTATGGATTCGACCCGACTTACCCTAGCTACCCTAGTTAGGTTAGTTGGTTTTATTTGACGGTTGGGATTCACGACAAATCCTTCCCATCAGATGCATATCACATGTTTGTTGAAATGCTTGAATGACTAGTATGTGCATATGCTTGTTTTTCTTGCTTTTCTCTTGTGGGTGATAGTTTGTTTGTGGGTTTGGTTCCCTCATTAAGTTGCGAGAGCCCGGTGAGGACGACCCCTAGGTCGGTCTAAGTTGCGAGAGCCCGGATGCGACCTAGGCCCCGATATCACGCTAGTAACCCCGTTTGTCGTTTGTGTCGCCAAGGTGGGTTTTAGGTGGAACCTCTAGGTGAGTCTAAGTTTCGAGAGCCCGGGCACTACCTAGATTACCCTACTACCTCCTTCACTCTAGTTCTCCCTTGACCATTCCATTACCCCTTTGACCCCGACCTAATCCTAGCCCGTTTCCTTTGATTGTTTTCTTGCTTCAGACCTAGCTTAGTCCTAGTTTCCCCCTCCTTAGAATAGCTTGTCTCGAACCTAGTCCTAGACCGTAGCATACCCTAGTCCGACCTCCCGTCCCTGTGGATTCAACCCGACTTACCCTAGCTACCCTAGTTAGGTTTTGCCGGTTTTATTTGACGGTTGGGATCCACGACAAATCCCTTCCCATCAGTATGCTTGTGAATGAATGGATGATCGAGAATTTTTTGTGTAAAAGTGTTTGAATGTATGGGAATATTGATGGTCGTTGTTGTGTGTGCAAGGGGCTATTTATAGGGAGTTCCCGACCTTGGCTAGGAGAAACGCTTCGAGTTTGAACTACCGCTTAGGATAGGAAATACAGGAAGTCGAAAGGCGTGAGGATTCCGCTTTCTTGTCGAAGAAGCAAGGGAAACCGGCTGGTTGTGCAGCTCGGCCGAGTATTTGCACTCGGTCGGGTGTTTGATTCGGTTTTCGGATAGAATTCCTACTTGAGATCGAATTCTATCCTTAAGCGGATTTGTTTAATATTTTGTGAAGCTGATTTTTCGTAGGATTGGAGTATGAATCAGCCGTGTGAGGTGTCATGGCTGACTCACGTGCCTCGGGAATATCTTTGACCGGGTTTTGACTCGGTCGCTAAAAGACGATTTTACCCCGGGTGTCGGAATCGACCCAAATTAGTCTTATTTGACTCGAAACGACCCACTGGGCCTGATTTTGAGGTTGGTTTTGTGAGATATGTACTCCGTAAAGAGCCCAAGCCAAATGCCAATGATTTTGAGCCCGTTTCTGAGTATTTAAAGCACGTTTGCGTCCGATCATCGTCGGGTGTTTGTCGGAAACTGCTATAGACACCTGGCGGTCAAAATGTGGGTGTCTACACAAGTCAAAACCGCATCTGCATTTACCTCAAATAACACGAATATCAATCCGTATTTTGAGTAACTTCCGATACGCGCGACTTCGATTGCCCGCATCCGAGCGCCGCGGAACTGGGCCGCCTCAAAGGGGGCGCCCGAGTACTGAGTCGCAAGCCTCAGGGCGCTCGAATCTTGGGGCGAGGCATTTCGCAAAACCTTATAAATACACCCTCATGTCCGTCGTTTCGGGGGTCGTATTCTCATTTCTCGATATCTCATTCTAAGAAAACCGATAGCATTATCAACCTCTATACACACCTTAACTCACTTACATATACCGAACCGCTCCCCGTGTCTACGACGATACTCTACGAGCCCGTATTTCGAAACATTGACTTGTAGGTTGAGGGTGTACAAATCACCCTTTCTAATCCCTTAAACTCGTTTATTTAATGTTTTACTATCACCACTAACTTTACTAACATTTTAATTTTCGCATCTAACTTTTCATTTCTCATTCCTAACATCTAACGTACCGAATACAAAGGGTAATGAGATAAGGGAACACAGACACAAGAGTACCGCACTCGCATCGACGGTCGCTTATCTCGCTACCTCGCGTAATTGGTTGTCTAGGGTGAGTCAACCCCCTAAAACGGTTTTTACACTTCCGTCATATTAATACTGCGTATACTACTATAAAACTATTTTCAAAATCATTTCGAGCAAACGTCCGATAACGCTAAATCGAGCGTCGTAGGCCTTATATGCCAAACTACGACGTCCAAATGCCAAGGACCTAAGTTTTGCGATGACAAATCGAACTTTCATATCGAGCACATTCGATAATTAACGCTGTCTAAAGTCCGTATAACCCCCGTACAGGCCGCATCAGAGGTGGCGCCCCAGTCTTGAGGCGCGCCACCCCAGGCGCCTAAGGGTCAGGGCGCCTTATGGCGTGTGCATGACTCTTCGGGTTATAGCGGTGATCGTAGTAATTTGTTATCGAGTGTATTCGATATCATTTTCAAATGTTGCTCTAAATGCTCGATGTTGATTTCGTAATCGGATGTCATGCATAAAAGAGCCATCAATAATTAAAGTGGTACGTAACCCTATGACGTCAATCCGAGAGTCATACGGTCTACGCGACCCGATAACGACATCGCGATACGAAGGGCTCCGATATTCGTATCAAGTCGATATGATCGATTTATCATGAAATTGAATCGATTAAGGACAGTACCACATTATAGAAAAATGAGATATCGTAGACTACCGACATAGTCCATAACGATACATATTTCACTTAGGGAACAATGCTTGCGACGTTAGTCGATGCGCGCTAATCAATCGCACGTTTCCTTTACAAATCTACATTATACACATTTATTTTTGCTCTTTTACGACTTCGAGCGAATGTCTCACTACGTACGTCTTATACCGACGACTTCCTAGTCGGATTGAGTATACGACGTATCGAGACAGCCAGCCTTCGCCATGAGGAGTCGGGACGAGACATCGAGGCTTCGGGATCAAGCTAACATCACGCTTTGGTCCCGAACCCAGCTAGTCTAGACGCCAAAGGTCAGGCGCCTGAATATCAGGCCGCCTCCCCTCAGGCTCTTGAACTTCAGACCGCCCCACTCCAGGTGTCTGAGTTCCAGGCCGCAGTCTTTTACTCGTTTGAGCCCCAGTAACGCAATACGTAATCGATTAGAGTCTGTCCAATATCCAGTTTACAGTTTTAATTTACGATTCATTTACGAGTTCGTTTATTATTTACGTCACCGTTTCTAACCCGATTATATTATATCTGTGCTTGTTGTATTGTGAGTTTCTGGCTGTATTCCGCCCGTGTAATTTGTAATTTACTTTCAAGTTATTTGATAAGTGTCATTTGTAGTGCCTATTTCTTAGTGTTTTGGTCCCATTTTCCTTGTAGAATCGTTCCTTGGGAGCGGTTTAGGGGCTTCTTATGCTTCCTTTAGTTCGTTTCAGGTTCCCGAGACCGATTTGGAAGAGTGGGAGAAATTCCGACTCAATACATACACATTTTGGAGCCAACGAAACTAAGGAACGATGACTCGATGCCTTGGAGTCGACCCCGAGACCTTGGGACCCAATCCCGAGCCTCCGAGACCCGATCCCGAGACCCGAGAATCGGTGAGAAGTCCATGAGAACCAAGGAGGGACCAAAAAGATCATAATGGAGGCCTACAAGGCTCATCCCGTTCGGGATAAGCTCATCCCGTTCGGGATAAGCTCATCCCGTTCGGGATGAGGTGCACAAACAAGAAGGCTCCTGACCTGGGCCCATCCCGATTGGGATCATGGCTTCCCGACCGGGACCGACCCCGTCCCGACCGGGACCACCTCATCTCGGCCGGGATGGGCTACAGCTTACCCGCGCTTGCTTTGTTTCTTCTCCCTTCCATTTGTAACCCTATATATACCAACCCTCTTCTATTAAGACACTATCTTATGTTATCTTAGGTTATCTCCTTAAAACCCTAGACTACTTTAGGTTAGATTAGATTAGATTAGTATAGATTAGTCGATAATTAGTAGTTAATCCTAGATTAGTACTTGTATTAAGGGAATTCTTCAAGATCTTCTCCAAGCTTGACAACCTTGGATGTTTGTTTTGGGTTTTCTTCATTAATGCAAGTTTTGTTCTTTCTCCTTCACTAGTTTGGTATAATCCTTTCCTTTTCCTCTTAATCTTTATTTATGTTATTCAAGTTTCAATCTTTGATTGTAGTTAATAGTTTTCACTAGTTTGTAGATGTTTGTGTTATTTCTTTTGTTAATCCATCTTGTTAGTGTTAGTTGTAGTTTGATTATGTTAGAGTAGTGTTCTTGCTAGGGTTAGTAAGGCAATTAGGGTGTTAATTGGGTGATTAAGGGTTTGTTAGAGATGTGGGTGGAAGATTTGGGTTTCCTCTTGTTTGATGCACATCACATGTTTGTGGAATTGCTTGAATGACTAAGTATGTACGAATGCTTGTTTTCTTGCCTTTCTTTTGTGGGTGTTAGTTTGTTGTGGGTTCGGTCCCCTCATTAAGTTGCGAGAGCCCGGTGAGGACGACCCCTAGGTCTTTCTAAGTAGCGAGAGCCCGGATTCGACCTAGGCCTATAGCGTGCTAGAACCCCAAGTGTGTTGAGTGTCGCCGAGATGGGTTTTAGGTGGAACCTCTAGGTGAGTCTAAGTTGCGAGAGCCTGGACCAACCTAGATTACCCTACTACCTCCTTCACCCTAATCCTCCCTTGACCATTCCGTTACCCCTTTGACCCCGACCTAATCCTAGCCCGTTCTCCTCTGTTTGTCTTCTCCTTAGACTTAGTCTTAGTCTAGTTTCTCCCCTTCTTATCATCCTAGTTTAGCTCGTTGACTTAGTCTAGTATTTGGGCCGACCTAGTCTAGACGCCTCTTACCGTCCCCGTGGATTCGACCCGACTTACCCTATCTACCCTAGTTAGGATTAGCCGGTTATATTATTGACGGTTGGGACGTGACGAATCCCTTACCATCATTATTTATTCCCATTGTTTGGCATTTACTGTTTTCAAATGAACATCGAATGCTAAATTCAACTTTGACATATTTAAGATGCATTAAACGACGTAGCTAAACACGTATTTCGCATGTGTAGCTAAAAACATTGTTTGCATATCATTTAACCGTCTTACTAACGCGTGTACACAAAAATCGAACGATATCCTAGTAGAGGCCGCTAAGTACGGGCAGGGTTGGGTGTCCTTATGTAGACACCCGCATTTTGACTGCCAGGAGTCTATGGCAGTTTCCAAAAAACACCCGATGATGATCGGACGCTAACATGCTTCTATGCGCTCGGATACGGGCTCAAATCCATTAATCGCTGGCTAACACACTTACGGAGTACAAATCTCACAAAATCAACCTCGAATCCAAGCCCAGTGGATCATTCCGAGTCAAACAAGACTAATTTGGGCCAAAACCGACACCAGAATTAAAACCGACTTTTTGCGATTGGGTCAACCCCGGTCAAAATCGTTTCCGAGACACACAAAACAACCCCTCACATCATCAAAAGTCCAAGTCAAACACAAACCCATCATCAAACACAAATCACGGTCCAAAGTCAACAGACTCACGCGACCCAGTTGGGCCACTCGATCGAGTGACCCACCCACTCGATCGAGTGGGCCTGTTTCGAGCCTGGCTGCAGGTTGAACGGGCCACTCGACCGAGTTGACCTCCTACTCGGTCGAGTAACCCTAAACCGGGTGCCCTAGCCTTCCTATATATACCCCCCATGCAACACACATGCAACCAATCTTTTTGCAACCTCAAGAACCCTAATACACCCCAAGCAAACCCTAGAGCAACCCTACACACACACATACAACGTCATTTGCAAACCCTAATCAAACCCTAGCAATTCTACACTAGCAAAAACCCTAAACCTAGTTTTAGGAATCGATCCCGAGCCACCATAACTTAACCTTCATCCACCTGGAAGACTCTTGTGTTAAAGCCACGGTTACGAGTCCGTTCCGAGACAAGAACATGTAGGTTGAGGGTGTCAAAACCCCCTCTTTTCTCCTTCTCTTCTTCACGTCGTCTTCATCTTCTTCTCGTCCTCTTTTTTTTTTCGTTTTTTTATTATTTTGTCCATTGCATCCTAATATCGATAATGTTATTAATAGAAAAACATTAAAATACTTATTGATTTGTGTCGAATATGAGTGATGGTGGGATAAGGAAAACCGCATATACAAGTGTACTGCACACGCGTCGTCGGTCGCTTATCCCATCACCCCTATCGTTTGATTATTGAAATAAGTTAACTTAAACAATAATTCGTTTTTTTATTTTTGTAGTCATCATCATCGATCTTGCATTCATCAATTTTTTAAAATCAATTTTAATAAGGGTCGAAACCCGTTGACACGAATCCGACATCACAATCCCTAGGGATTTATTTCGATGTCGGAAAATTCGAGGGAATCAAGTCTTTTTTTTTATTCAAGTAAAGCATCGATTTTAGATTCGATACCAATTACATAATTGGATATCGAATCTAACAATCAAGTCACATAAAGTAATTAACGTGATTTGTTCATATCACGATAATTAATTTAAGACGACTAAAATTAATCTATTTTTTCTATTTCACTCTAATATTCCATATCGATTCAAATAATCGAATATGGGATACAACGAGCATTTAAATCTAGAGTCGGGTATAAATTCAACAATATTTATATTCGGTTCAACAAAATTCGCGATTTATAAAAAACCAAATCGAACATAAATTGTGCAATATTTATGTCCGATTCGGTAAAATCGTCGAATTATCAAAAATCAAAAGCAATTTCAAAATCAATAATTAAATTGCAAACGAACCAGGTTCGTACAGGTGCCACTCGACCGAGTGCCTTAGTCACTCGATCGAGTGACATCACAAAATCGAGTCAGAATGCTTATTTCGACCCCCACTCGGTCGAGTCTCACAGTGACTCGATCGAGTGGCCATGTACTCGACCGAGTTGGTCAATAACTCGGCCGAGTACGGTCTGTAAGGCAAAACAGAATCATCTTTTACGGGTCTACTCGATCGAGTCCATCGACCACTCGATCGAGTGACCTCATAACGACTAAAACAATGAGTCGTACATTCTTCTATTTTCAAACTCGATAGTATTTTACGACTTAAGTCAACACGTGCGTAATTAATCACGTGTATACTATCTTTTCAAAACCATGCATCATCTTGTACATCATTCATCTCATTCAATATTTGCACAAACCGTTATTAATCGTTATATTATTACTACGTTACTAACGCGTTTGTTATTTCTTTTGTCAATTTAATTATTGTTCGTTTATTGTACTAAATGAACCCACATGCTAAAATTCCACTTTGACGTATAATTAATTGCATTAAATTGACATAGAAACCCACTTTTCAATTTCATTCACATGCCTAGGAAAAACAATGTTTGCATAAGCATTTTTCCCGTTTAACTAACGCGCGTATTGGAAAGTCATTCGAATTCCTAGTAGAGGCCGCTAATGTGCGGGCGGGGTTGGGTGTCCTTTGTGGGCTTCCCAACACGTACCCTCACCCCTTACTCAGAACCTCGGTTTCCGGATGCCCGAAACCGTTGGCGCACGAGAGTCATTCAATACACGGTATCCGATAATGTCGGTATCGGTATCAAATGCAAAGGGACGAGCCCAATAAACTCTGACATCGGAAATGGGCCGTATTTTTTATACGACCCACTACGACATAGAGTGGGCTCGAATGGTTCCGAATAACCACAAAATTCGGTGGCGACTCCACTTCGACCTAAATTTCAATTCGATCCATTCTCATATGGAGATTCATTCGCCTACCCAAACCCGCGCGTGGCCGCGTCGGGGTGGACCTATGTCATGTCCACAATTTGGCGACTCCGCTGGGGATTAACTGATGCGTGACTTACCATCAGCATCCTCAGGGTGAGACTCGAATAGAAATCGTTTGACTAGTACAATACGCGTTTTAGTTCTACGGTTCATGCATAACCCATATTTTCCCGGGCCGGTACTCGCGACCGACGTCCCACTATACCGTTGATGTACTCCAATATGGATATGTCAAAAGGTGTCCATAGTCGATTCGAGTGGGTTTCGCGGCATGTTCTAAGATCAACTCGACTTAGGAAGTCCGTCCCGATCAACGTCTAGACTATGTACACTGGTATAGACCCCTTATAGACCGACCGAGACTTAGTATAGAGCATACATGGCGTCGTTATAATGCTTGTGTGACTACGTGCTAATTGGTTTTCGAGTCGTTTTCAAAAACCGTCAATTTTTCAAAGATTTGCATCTTTTTCAAACTATTCAATTTCAAAACCCGGGACACATACCGAACTTAGGACTTATGATTTTACTCAAAATAGCCTATTTTCCAGACGGTATGCTGCCCAACTCAAAACTCGAAAAGCATTTCGAACTTTCGAAAACCCTCGGCCCAATACCTTTTTTCGTTTTTTCGAAAATTGGGCCTTCAACCGAGTCTTCTCGGACCCCTTTCAAAAAACAATCAATTTTCAAAACCTTCCTCTCCTTAGGACTTCCCGTATTTAGCAGTGTCGGGTCGCGTCTTAAGTTGTCATGGTCCGTAGCGTCGAAACTCTGTCGATCTTACATCACGAGTTTCTTCCCTATCCCAGTCCGCCTTATTAGACTAAGGCAAGGCCCACCTACGTAGGACATACTCCTACAAAGGAAGGGCCGTCTACGCACTCGAATCTAAAAGTCTGGGGATGTCTCACGTGAACCTTCCTTCGAACAAGACTAGGGCCATTCGCCGAATCCTAAGGAAGGCCCACCTTGCACAAGTCACCCGTCTAGGTGTCTTTTCCGAGTCAACCTTTTACAGGGCATAGCCCTACAACAAAAGGTTCGGGGTCCTTACGTCTAAGGGTCGCTCGTCAAACAATCGAGTCTTAACAAAATCTTCAATCCCACTCTGGGGCTACCCCTTAGCAGGGCGATCAATCACGGTTGCCCTAAGGGTCATGTCTTACACGTGTCTCACGTATTCCACTTTCGAGTCACTTAGGTGGCACACCATCTGAGTCCTTAGTCTCACTTGGGGGCTATTCTCCGACGGAGTGATTAATCACAGTCACCCCGAGAATCGTACCCTACACATTTGTCCTAGGGGAGTCTAACCCGAGTCAAACTGGGGCCGTCCCTCCTCTTGCGCTATTTCCTATGCCTTGGTGAGTCTGAGTTCTGAAGCAACCTCTCTGATTACGTGGTGTTCTTACAGACAGGCCACCCGAAACCAGACGCCAACGCAAGATGGACGAATTGAAAAACGCTCTGACCAAGATCGAGACCTAACTGGCTGCCATCCAGGCTAACCAAGCAACATTATCCACCCGCCTAAGCACCGTGGAGAAAACGGCCCCAGTTGAAGGAGCTGAGCTCACTGGGCCCATAGCCGAGTTGATCAGTGTTGTTCGTAGGCTCGAAGAGCAAGTCCACTTATCGACGAACAACTCGATCCACACCGAAAATGCTCGTACTTATTCACCTTTGAATGACGATCTACCTGCCAACCTCAACTTAACGGGAATTCCTATGTTTGAGGGTACTGAAGACCCGGTCCACCACATCCGGGCTTTCAAAGACTTCATGGCGGTAAAAGGGGTAAAGTTCACCATGTTTAAGCACTATTCCCTTCCTCCCTCGAGAAGCACCCCAAAGCCTGGTACTACAGGCTCGATTCCAAGAAATACCCGACTTGGGATGACGTGGCAACGGAGTTCGCTCGGAACTACGCCGATAATATCGAGATCCAGACTACAATGCGTACTCTGGAAGTCATGGCCCAAGAGCCCAAAGAAGGGTTCACTAAATATCTTCAAAGATGGAGGGCCGAGAGTGTAAAGTTGGTAAACAAGCCCAACGAGAAGACACTAGTGGAGGCATTCATCAACAACCTTCTACCTTCTTACCGCATCCATCTTAGGTATGCCGGCATTTCAAATTTTGCGGTACTTACCGAAATGGGCATTAGAATTGAAGACGATCTTCGACATAACGAAGATCTGGGTGAAGCTCCTACTGAAGGCTATACCGGACATCAACTCGAGCCCTTAGAAGCCGACGACTAATGACAACATCATCCGACAGTCCGGATCTGATTTAATTCCGAGTCTGAGTCCGAGTCTAGGATATGCTATTTCTTCCAAAGTCAAAGTCAAAGTCAATGTCAAAGTCAGAGTCAGAGTCAATTGTATTCTGTCCTCTTTTCAAATTCAATAAAATCAGCTTTCAATATTCTTTCTCATATATACTATCCTTATGTGTTTCCGAGAACATGATGAACACCATCATACACTGTGAGCACACGCACGTGACTATTACAGGCTCATCTATAACGACTACAGGAAACCGAGCCCGTGTTTTCCTTTTACTTATTCCATGTCTGGTATAGAAAAGCCACATAACTGCCCGTAGCAGGAGCGGTGTCGAATCCTATGACAAATCTAGGTAGTCTCCTAGTTTGGGTTCAAGACGGGAGGCAAGCCCATTTCCCATAACAAACACCCATCCGATAAGATCAACCGACCACTACCTTTGGTGTTAGTCTGGCCAACAAAAAAAAACTGGACGAAAAAAAATTCAAAAAATCCATGACCGGGGCTGAGAGGTCAACCAAAAAAATCAAAAACCCGTGACCGGGGCTGAGAGGTCAACCAAAAAAATCAAAACCCCATGACCGGGGCTGAGAGGTCAACCAAAATTCAAAAACCCATGACCGGGGCTGAGAGGTCAACCAAAATTCAAAAAATCCATGACCGGGGCTGAGAGGTCAACATTCAAAAAACCCATGACCGGGGCTAAGAGGTCAACCAGCAAAAATTCAAAAAACCCATGACCGGGGCTAAGAGGTCAACCAGCAAAAATTCCAAAAAACCCATGACCGGGGCTAAGAGGTCAATAAAAAAAAAATCAAATACCCATGACCATGGTCAAGGGTCAACTCAAGTGAAAATCCTTTGACCGGGGTACAGTCAAATTCAAAATTATCAATACCATCCAATAGGGGAGTAACAATCAAGCTGGTTAGCTAACACCACACTCAGCCTTCCCACATTACAACCCTCAAGACCTCCTCGAGACCTAGGCTAGAGACAGCCCGGAATTTTGAGGATTCAAGCTCCATAGGATACCCCTAACCATTAGGGCCAGACATGGAAACCAGATCCCGCATTATCAAACCAGCCCAATCGAAGTTCGAGCCATCATTACTTGACTTCCCCCTTTCCTACCACATTACAATACCTTACCCTCGAAGCCTCAGCTCCACAAAATCGAGCTCCAGATTTTGAATCATCAAAGCCACTTACTTCCTAGCCCCACATTTCCAAAAACATCCAGTCCAGTTACCAACCCCGTACAAGGGTACTCAATTTGCGGTCGGCATAGAACAAGCCAAATAGTTCACACCACCTCTGGGGGCTACCCCGGAGAACGCTCACAGTCACAGGATTAATATCCTAACCATTCTAGCCCTTTGATCAAGACATCATTGGGAATGCACCTAGCCTACACCATCGCTATAGCTAGTTACACACAAAGTCCTATTAGCTTAGGCACCATAATATATCTTTCAATCCACTGAACTACGACATGGTTTGATTTCACTACACGTGAATACGTAGGCAACCTTTCAACAGAGGCACAACCACCCACATTGACACACATTTCAAAAAGTACTATCATTCCGGTCACGACACTGTCATGTTCTCAGCAGCTAGCTTTGTCGTCCTGGGAGCTTTTCTTAGACAGAAGACCTCCATCCACTCACAAAATCCAGATAAATCCAAAAAAATCTAGCCTCCTTTCTACAGTGTGTCCTAGTACTCGGCTCAGTCGAAGACAAGAATCTGCCAGGACTCGAGGCAATACCCATTTTGGACTGTACCTTAAAATCAGAAATCCAGAAGGGCACCAGACTAAAACAGTCTCATTACATACTACTGCAATCCTCCCATAGCATATCTATCCCATTTCGATGTACGACCGTGTTTCCACTCGCCTAGGCTACGGGATAGCGCAACTTAAGAGTCTTGTTAGGCGGCCCACCCCCCTACCGAGTCACGGTCCAACCCTTAGAGAGTCCAGTCCGTGTCAGTCAACTCGTCCTGTCGCGTCCAGAGTCGAGTCGGTCGGTAGGCCTCTCTCTTCAAATTCCACTTTGAAATTTGCAAAATTTAGACATTTGAAAAAAGATCCTTTTCGACAAGGTCAGATTTCAGTCTATTTAAACTGCAAATTTCTTTTTCTACCCCTTTCCATTTTGAAAACCTAGCTCGTGAGTGCTTTCAGGATTTCAATTTCGAAAATTTCAAAAATTCAAAAATCGTTTTCCCCAGCGCGAGTCATTTTTACTACCTACGTGTTGCATGCATTTTATGTAACTTATACAGGTACGACTCAAGCAAAGACATGCAAGTCATCAAATCTCCCCAGCAGTATTTTCCGGGATAGCACGGGATGGACCAACACACAGGCGCATCCAGGGCTTACGCGACAAGCCCAAATTCCCCACGGAGCACAATCATCAAGCTCAGATATGATTTTTGTCTTGAGGCTGGCGAACCCTTCACGCGAGTCTAACGGACTATAAACGACCCGACCGGAAGTCTACCAGGTCTTAACGGGCTTGGTAGCTACTCAGACTTTCGCCCTGTCCAAGCCTCAGTCAGAGTGGGGGCTCTGTAGACACCCGCATTTTGACTGCCAGGTGTCTATGGCAGTTTCCAAAAAACACCCAATGATGATCGGACGCTAACATGCTTTTATGCGCTCGGATATGGGCTCAAATCCATTAATCGCTGGCTAACACACTTACGGAGTAGAAATCTCACAAAATCAACCTCGAATCCAAGCCCAGTGGATCATTCCGAGTCAAACAAGACTAATTTGGGCCAAAACCGACATCGGAATTAAAACCGACTTTTTGCGATTGGGTCAACCCCGGTCAAAATCGTTTCCGAGACACACAAAACAACCCCTCACATCATCAAAAGTCCAAGTCAAACACAAACCCATCATCAAATACAAATCACGGTCCAAAGTCAACAGACTCACGCGACCCAGTTGGGCCACTCGATCGAGTGACCCACCCACTCGATCGAGTGGGCCTGTTTCGAGCCCGGCTGCAGGTTGAACGGGCCACTCGACCGAGTTGACCTCCTACTCGGTCGAGTAACCCTAAACCGGGTGCCCTAGCCTTCCTATATATACCCCCCATGCAACACACATGCAACCAATCTTTTTGCAACCTCAAGAACCCTAATACACCCCAAGCAAACCCTAGAGCAACCCTACACACACACATACAACGTCATTTGCAAACCCTAATCAAACCCTAGCAATTCTACACTAGCAAAAACCCTAAACCTAGTTTTAGGAATCGATCCCGAGCCACCATAACTTAACCTTCATCCACCTGGAAGACTCTTGTGTTAAAGCCACGGTTACGAGTCCGTTCCGAGACAAGAACATGTAGGTTGAGGGTGTCAAAACCCCCTCTTTTCTCCTTCTCTTCTTCACGTCGTCTTCATCTTCTTCTCGTCCTCTTTTTTTTCGTTTTTTTATTATTTTGTCCATTGCATCCTAATATCGATAATGTTATTAATAGAAAAACATTAAAATACTTATTGATTTGTGTCGAATGTGAGTGATGGTGGGATAAGGAAAACCGCATATACAAGTGTACTGCACACGCGTCGTCGGTCGCTTATCCCATCACCCCTATCGTTTGATTATTGAAATAAGTTAACTTAAACAATAATTCGTTTTTTTATTTTTGTAGTCATCATCATCGATCTTGCATTCATCAATTTTTTAAAATCAATTTTAATAAGGGTCGAAACCCGTTGACACGGATCCGACATCACAATCCCTAGGGATTTATTTCTATGTCGGAAAATTCGAGGGAATCAAGTCTTTTTTTATTCAAGTAAAGCATCGATTTTAGATTCGATACCAATTACATAATTGGATATCGAATCTAACAATCAAGTCACATAAATTAATTATCGTGATTTGTTCATATCACGATAATTAATTTAAGACGACTAAAATTAATCTATTTTTTCTATTTCACTCTAATATTCCATATCGATTCAAATAATCGAATATGGGATACAACGAGCATTTAAATCTAGAGTCGGGTATAAATTCAACAATATTTATATTCGGTTCAACAAAATTCGCGATTTATAAAAAACCAAATCGAACATAAATTGTGCAATATTTATGTCCGATTCGGTAAAATCGTCGAATTATCAAAAATCAAAAGCAATTTAAAAATCAATAATTAAATTGCAAACGAACCAGGTTAGTACAGGTGCCACTCGACCGAGTGCCTTAGTCACTCGATCGAGTGACATCACAAAATCGAGTCAGAATGCTTATTTCGACCCCCACTCGGTCGAGTCTCACAGTGACTCGATCGAGTGGCCATGTACTCGACCGAGTTGGTCAATAACTCGGCCGAGTACGGTCTGTAAGGCAAAACAGAATCATCTTTTACGGGTCTACTCGATCGAGTCCATCGACCACTCGATCGAGTGACCTCATAACGACTAAAACAATGAGTCGTACATTCTTCTATTTTCAAACTCGATAGTATTTTACGACTTAAGTCAACACGTGCGTTATTAATCGTTATATTATTATTACGTTACTAACGCGTTTGTTATTTCTTTTGTCAATTTAATTATTGTTCGTTTATTGTACTAAATGAACCCACATGCTAAAATTCCACTTTGACGTATAATTAATTGCATTAAATTGACATAGAAACCCACTTTTCAATTTCATTCACATGCCTAGGAAAAACAATGTTTGCATAAGCATTTTTCCCGTTTAACTAACGCGCGTATTGGAAAGTCATTCGAATTCTTAGTAGAGGCCGCTAATGTGCGGGCGGGGTTGGGTGTCCTTTGTGGGCTTCCCAACACGTACCCTCAC
Source organism: Agrostemma githago (assembly GCA_958450325.1). Classification (NCBI taxonomy): domain Eukaryota; kingdom Viridiplantae; phylum Streptophyta; class Magnoliopsida; order Caryophyllales; family Caryophyllaceae; genus Agrostemma; species Agrostemma githago. The sequence continues at coordinate 31,850,496 of OY288256.1, forward strand.
CCCTTACTCAAAACCTCGGTTTCCGGATGCCCGAAACCGTTGGCGCACGAGAGTCATTCAATACACGGTATCCGATAATGTCGGTATCGGTATCAAATGCAAAGGGACGAGCCCAATAAACTCTGACATCGAAAATGGGCCGTATTTTGTATATGGCCCACTACGACATAGAGTGGGCTCGAATGGTTCCGAATAACCACAAAATTCGGTGGCGACTCCACTTCGACCTAAATTTCAATTCGATCCATTCTCATATGGAGATTCATTCGCCTACCCAAACCCGCGCGTGGCCGCGTCGGGGTGGACCTATGTCATGTCCACACCTTCGTGGGCTTCCCAACACGTACCCTTACCCCTTACTCAGAACCTTTGGTTTCCGGATGCCCAAAACCGTTGGCACACGAGAGTCATTCGATACACGATACCCGATAACTCGGCATCGGTATCGTTATGCAAAGGGACGAACCCCCATAAGCTTTAGTACTAAATCGGGCCATGCTTTGTGCAAGATACGCGTAAGTATAGAGTGAGTTCGAACGGGGTCCGAACTCCCACAAAGTTCGGTGGCGCGTCCAACTCCGATTTAAATTTCGACCTGTGAACAATCTCACTACGAGAAACATTCGCCTACCCAAACCCGCGCGTGGCCGCGTCGGGGTGGAATTTGCCATGTCCACAGATAGAAAAGCTGATTTTATTGGAATTGAGAAGAGACGGAATAAACAAACAATAAAAAAAGCTTTTCTCTCTCTAAGTTGTGAGAGAAGGGTATCTCTCTTTCCTTCCTTAATAACGAAGGAAAGCTTCCCGTTCGATTCTTTCGTTTGGCGGATGAAGGATTATCCTTAATCCTAATTGAATCAACCGATCATTCCATCCGTTGGCTACCTAATTGGTTTAGTGTGGTGGTTAGCTCAAGTATCGAATTCAACTTTTAATAAGTGTAAGTTGTCTTTTCTTCTTAACACTTTTCCTTGGGGAAAGCTAAAGGTAGAATTCATTTCTACTGTTTTTAAATCGTTGGGGATAGATGTATGGTTTTCAAAAGTAACAAGGTCTGCTACAAGCTACAACGCTATGAACTGATTTATCATTGCATGCAAGCGATATAGCTATAAAATGGGGTGGAAGGATGATCAGTTTCATCCTACAAGTAATAAGTATCCATAATAAGAAAAAATGCAAAATCCAGAATCAATTTAAGAAGAATCAATCCAAGATTAATAGACTCAAAGCGATGGGGGATGCTTACAATCTAGTGAATGGGGACATTGAGAGGCAACACGCGAATGGAAATGAAAGGAGGGAGAATGGGTTAATGGCCCAGAAAGCGGGTCATAATTTATTCCAGATTTCATCATCATCAGAAGAAAGTAGTGGCTCTAGTGAAGGATTGGGAATGAGAAGAGGAAGAAGAAGGATACCTAATGGCAACTTGGCCAATAGCATTAATGTCAGGCAACATCTTGTTGGCGATGATGGCGATTTTGGGGAAATAGTAGGAGACGATGAACCAGACAACTTCAACATACCGGAACAGCCTCCTAGGATGGAAGTAGAAGATGGAGCTAGGGCCATCCTTACTCTTAATCCGGATATGATTAGGGAGAATACTGAATTGTATAGCAAGTGTGTCCTGGGTTTTTTGGTCGACTATAGGGAATTCGACACATTCGCAATCAATCTGGCTATTGATGCGAAGTGGCCAACGAGAGGTTTAATTTCGGTATTCAAGAAGGAAGATATATTCATTTTCTACTGTGACGATGATGGGGACATGCAGGACATTATTTTTAGGAGTGTAGCCTCCTTTTACAGAGCGTTAATGGTCTTTCGGGAGTGGGAACGAGAAATGGTGCCAAGAACTGTCAGATTTCCGATGGCCAATGTCTGGGTTCGAGTGGTAGGACCCTACCATTTGAATTTATCAACAACGACGTTGGTAATGTTATTGGAAGGATTCTAGGTCAACACTTTTGGGTGGAGCCCATGGAGTTTATTCCAGTCAACGACTTCATAAGAATAAGGGTAGCTATTATGCTAGATAAACCACTTATTCCATGGTTCTTTCTTGCTTGTGACGATGGAATGCTCATTTGGATACAATTCAAAAACGAGGAGATTTTCAAATATTGTGTGAGATGTGGGAAAATTGGTCACAAAGCTACGAGGTGCGCGCGACACCTAGACAGGCGGAAACTAATCATGCTATTTTCAACTTCAACATCGGCAATACGTTAGGGGGTAGAGTCGTGCTAGGTATGAGATATATCCCAAATAATATCCCTTGTGCAGGTACTGTGTTATACCCTTTGGATGAGAGGAATAGACAGAGGAGGAACCAAGCAGGCAATAACAATGATGGTATGGAGGTGGACGACGACAATAGGGCAGAAATCAGAGACGAACCTCACCCTATGGGGGACATAGCTTGAAGGCTGTTAGCGGAGGGGACACACTGTATGGGAGGGATGATGGGGGATCCGAACCATGTTCCTCACGGGTTTCATTATGAAGACCCGTATGTGCGAGCTATGAATGTAGAGGTGATCGATGAAAATAATCCTGATTGTATCAGACAGGAGGAAATCAGAAGACGTCTGGAATGTGATGTGAACAGAGCTCTTAACAGGGATGAGGAGGAGGGATTAGCGCAGACATTCTTATCACCATATGGATTTACGATTATCAACCACGAACCAGAGAGAAAGGGATGAAAATCAAGGAGGAGATGGGAATAATAAAGATCATGATCCTGTAGAGGATGTAGTTCAGTATGTAGGTAATGTAGGGATGAATGAGGAAGCCACTGATGCTACTGGGGAAGAGACGGTGGTAGAGAAGCCGAGGAAGCAGAGATCGACATTCGTGAGGAAGAAGAGAATTTTGAAATAAGATGGAGGAAATTAATAGGGAGGAGATGGTGGATGGAGATGGGATTGGTATGAATCAAGTCAATTTACTAAATGAGGAGGACACTGGTGGTATTGACCTGGTGGAGGAGGGGTATGAAGCTGATGCAATTCAACTTGAGGAATTGTTACCGGGGGGGGGGGGGGGGGGGGAGGGAGGGGGGACCGCTGATGATTGAAGAAGAAGTAGGAGAGGAAACCCAGGATATCCAGACCACTATTGTTCAATCTTCAGTGTGCGAGGTGAATCCTGGAGGTGGGCACAACAGCAAGATTATAAATCTGATTCGTAATCCACAGGTTTACAAAGGTGAGTCGAGCAGACTCGAATTCATTGAGAACAGCGGAGGGTCATTGGATTTTGGGAAGAAGAGAAAGGCTTTTTTTTAACCAGGTTTAGATATAGGATTTATCAAAGGTTTGCAAGAAATGGAGGAATATATATCGGTTGGGAGCAGCACAAGTACAAAGAAAAGGCGTAGGGGAATAGTTGTTGATGCAGGCTGGGGTGTGGAAGATAGGATGGGGATATATGTCTACTTGGAACTGGAAGTGGGCTTTGCGGAGATTGGGCCAGACCAATCTCCTCTCTCAGAATATGGGCCTTTCCTGGAATTGTAGGGGTTTATCGGACCCGCTCAGCCCTACGATTCCCAAAATTAGAGCGCTTTTGTCGTATAATAGTAACTTCAACTTTATCTTTTTTTCTGAAACTAAATGTTCTAGCAATGTCGTAGCTAATATTTGTAGACCGTTTGGTTTTCTCCACTACGAAGGTCTAGATGCTAGAGGGTCTAGTGGTGGATTATATGTTGGTTGGAGAACAGCGTCGTTGTTTGGGCGAGTTTTCACTTGTCCTAATTTTATTATTTTAATGTCGAATATTATTAGTGGCTTCCCGTGGTACTTGATCTTGATGTATGGAGAACCGGATATTTCTAAGCGGGTGGATGTGTGGGAGGCTTTAGGGGAATGGTTGGACTCGTTTCAACACCCTTTCTTGATTATTGGAGATTTCAACCAAGTCGACCAACTGGATGATAAATTGAGTAAATCTAACAGAAGGATTCCTGGTATGGAATCATTTTGCCTTTGGAAGATGGAGCATAACCTGATTGATCTCCCATTTAAAGGACCAAGGTTCACCTGGTGCAACAACAGACAGGGGGAGGATAGAGTGTTTGAGAGAATTGATAAGGCTTATACCTCAAATGACTGGCCTCAATTATATCCTGACTATGGAATTATACATCTCCCTATTCAATTGTCAGACCATGCTCCGGTCATTTTTAGTGCTAAGTTAGCTCATGATAAAAAGAGAAGACCGTATAAAATGGAGGCTTGGAGTCTGAATATGGAGGAAGGCATCGACGTGATCAAACAGAGTTGGGGAATCAAGTCCAAGGGATCAAGAGGCTTCAATCTCTTGAGAAAACTTGAGGCAGTTAAGCAACAACTTATGAGATGGTCACTTAATAAGAAAAAGGAATGGGGAAAACAATGGGATGAATTCGATTCAGAATTGACGATTGCCCTAGAAAGGAATTTGGGAGGAGAGAGCGAGATAGAATATGAGAGAATACATCAGAAACTAAAGGAGTTTGCTAAGGCTTCGACTATTTATTAGAAGCAAAGAGCGAAAGTTAAATGGGCTGCAGAAGGAGATATTTGCTCTAAATACTTTTTCAATGTTGTCAAAGGCAGGCAAAGTCGCAATTTTATCATGAGTATTAAATTGCAGGATGAGAGCTGGACACAAGATATTTAACCTTATAGGGAATTCTTTCAAGGAGTTTTTTAAAACCTTTTCTAGGCGAATAATCATAGAGAGGATTTCAATCAATATTATCAACTAAATAGAGAATTCTTCACACCGCTAGAGGGTTGTATTAGTGAAGAGGAGAAGGATAAACTGGGGAGGAGATTCACAACGAAAGAATTTCGTGCAGCGGTCTTCCAATTGGGGAATTTTAAGTCTCTAGGGCCGGATGGAATCCCAGCTGAGTTTTACAAAAAGTGTTGGAAGTTCATCAAACATGACATCACTGAAGCGGTATGTTCTTGCCTTAATTCTGGTCATGTGCTTAAAGAAACGAATAAAAACCTTTATCACTTTAATTCCTAAAATGAAGAGTCCAGAGAAGGTTGAGCATTATAGGCCAATAAGTGTTTGTAACGTAATTATGAAGATCATTATGAAATGCATAGCTAATAGGATGAAAAATCTTATAAGTCGGATTATTGGGGAGTTTCAAAATGCTTTTGTGCCAAATACATATATTCTGGATAATATTTTGATAGCTGATGAGCGTATGTACAAATTAAATTCTCATAAAATGGGAAGAGTGGAAGAGATAGCATTTAAAGTAGATATGAGTAAGGCATATGACAGGATTGATTGGAATTTCCTGAGATGTGCTTTGACTAGGTTTGGATTCTCGGCTCATTTCGTGGAGTTGATCATGAACTGTTGACGTGCCCGAAAATCGGATCGGTCGTTTAGCGAAGGATGGGAGATCAAACAATATTTATAGACTTGTGATAACACAAAAACTACTAAAGTAATCGCGGTAAGTCGAGGTCGATCCACAGGGAACGGAGCGTAGTATCGAGTTAAAAGCGGCGTGTTTGGAATCTAGGGGGGGTTTCTAAAGGTCGAGTCTACACTAGAGAAATAACTATGAAAATAGCTAGAGGGGATTAATCTAGGAAAAGGTGTTAGGGGGAAGTCGGGATTCGGAAGTTGGAGTTTAAGAAGGTCGGAATCAGGTTTTTGTCGCAACATTGATAAAGGGAGAATGCCACCTTTCGGTTTCTTCACCCAACCCACCTAAAAACCCACTTTCGCAGCGAAGAAGGGTAAGTCTCAAGTTAAGGTAATTTCTATGATAAGTGTCATTTGTAGTGCCTATTTCGTAGTGTGTTGGTCCCATTTTCCTTGTGGAATAGCTCCTTGGAAGCGATTCATGGGCTTCTTATGCTTCCTTTAGTCCGTTTCAGGTTCCCGAGCCCGATTTGGAAGAGTTGGAGTGATTCCGACTCAATACATACACATTTTGGAGCCAACGAGATAAAGGAACGATGACTCGAGGCCTTGGAATTGACCCCGAGACCTTGGGTCCCAATCCCGAGCCTCCGAGACCCGATCCCGAGTCCCGAGAATCGAGGGGAAGCCCATAAGATACAAGGAGGGACCCTAGAGCTCTTATTGAAGGCATACAAGACCCTTCCCGGTCGGGATAATAGCCTTCCCGATCGGGAAGGGAGGCACATTTAGAAGCGCCACTGTGGGTCCTTCCCGGTCGGGTTGAGCCCTTCCCGATCGGGATGGCAGAACCCTTCCCGATCGGGATGATCCGTCCCGGTCGGGATGGGCTACAGCTCACCCGCATTTCATCTTTTCTTCTCCTTCATTCTTGTACCCATATATATACTCCCTTCTTGTATTTTTAAGACATCTTATGTTACCCTACATTAGTTTAAGCCTCCAAAACCCTAGATTTACTCTCACTCATTAGCTTTAATCTTCCCTTAATCTCTCTTTAATCTTTAGTTAATCCTTGTAATTAGTTCTTGTATTAAGAGGATACTTGAAGAATTCTCCAAGATTGACAACCTTGGGTTTTATTTGGGTTCTTATTTATACAAGATTTCATCTTTTCATCTTCTTAGTGTTGGTATAATCTTTCCTACTCTTAATCTTGTTTATTTAATCTTGTTTGCATCTTGTTATATTGCTATTGATAGTGTTCTTGTTAGTCATTATGGATGTTTGTTTAGTGATAATATTTTCTCTTGATATGGTTGTTTTATCAATGATAATGAGTGAGTAGTCTTCTTGTGGGGTTAGTAGGGGGATTAGGGGTAGATTATGGATGATTAGGGTTGATTAAGGGGAAAAGGTTGTATCTTTGTTGTTAGTCACATTGTAGGCACTCTATGTGTTTGTTGATATGCTTGTGTGAGTTATAGTGGCCATGCTTCCCATACTTGTGTTAATCTTCTCATTGATTGCTTATTTTGGGGAAATGTTGAGAATAGTCATAGTCACGAGAGTGCCGACTAGGATCTAAGTTGCGAGAGCCCGGACTTACCTTGACATCGGTCTAAGTTGCGAGAGCCCGGACCGACTCTAGTGATTAGGAGACACCTTTACCCTTGCTCACCCCAATTATCCTTCTACTCCCATGAACCCGACCTACCCCACTTCTTTCCATACTTGAGTTCATCTTCTTAGTTAGACATCATTTACTCTAGTTTATTTGTTAGATCGATCATTAGCATTGTTTAGCATTGATAGTCTAGTTCTTATTCCTCCTCCATCATAGTTTTCCATTTATTGCTTCTTTGTGTTTGTTCGGTAATCTAGTCTCGTTTTAGGCCGACCTAGTCTAAACTTTGATATACCGTCCTCGCGGATACGATCCCGACTTACCCTAGCTACTCACTAGGTTAGTCGGTGTTATATTGATCGGCTAGGGACGTGACGAATCCCTAACCATCAATTTGGCGCCGTTGCCGGGGACGGTGCATTGTTTAGACTTAGTTTGCTTATTTCTAGACCTAGTTACCCTTCTTTTTGTTCTCCCATCTTATGTTTTGAATGTTCTCTAGTTTTTCTTCTTTTTCTCTTTGTCTCTAGTTGTTTTTGTTATTGTCGTTTCCTAGTGCCCATAAAGCACTAGGTGTTCTCACGTTTGTTCTAGTGTGTAGTGTATGCCTAGGAGGGGAGGCAACTTCTATCTCTTTAATCCAGAGCCGGAGAGACTCTTTCGAGCCTTTCGCCAACGGACGATTAATCGGGTTAGGATCTCTCAACCAAGTGCAAGAACCACTCATCAAGGGCAAGCCCAAGGAGCCGACTTGAGCAACTCACCTCGAGAGACGGCCGGAGGGACCTTCATCAATCCCTTCGGTGATTCTTCTCCTAGTTCCCCCTCTTCATCTACATCAACACTCTCTATACCACCATCCTCTCCCTTACATCCAAGAATGCCTAAGTTTTCCTCTCACTCCACATTCACCGAGGATGTCTTGCCGGGACCGAGTGCATTACCGAAAACCTACACCGGAAATTTTGTGGCAAAGACCCAATTTATCCAACTTGTGGAGAGGAGCCCATTTAGTGGTTTGCCCACCGAAGACCCGCACCAACATATGGAGACTTTCTCCGATTATTGTGACGCTATATCTCAAACCGGGGTTACTCAAGATCAAATTCGATGGGTACTCTTCCCGTTTTCTCTTATTGGAAAAGCGAAGCAATGGATCAAGAGTCTCGATAGGGCAACCATGGGTATCGACACTTGGAAAAAGCTTGCCTTGGTGTTCTACCAAAAGTTTTACCCTCCGGAAAAGACGAATTTGCTTAGGGCCTCCATCACCGGGTTCCAACAAAGGGATGAAGAGAGCCTATATGAAGCTTGGGAGCGGTTTAAGTCTTTGGTAAGATCGTGCCCTCATCATGGACTCTCACAATGGTTCTTAGTACAACAATTTTGGAATGGACTTTATGAGGACTCGAGAGCCATTCTCCACATGGGCTCCAATGGTAGGTTTATTGAGATCGATGACGACCAAACATGGGCGAGAATTGAAGAGATGGCGGTGCATAATTCGCAATACTCTAGGCCTAGGAAGGCACACCGAGGAGGCATGCATGAGGCCGATGCTATCACTAAGTTAAGCATTGACCTTGGAGCTCAACTTAAACCACACATGGAGACTATTGACAAGAAGCTCCAAACCCACCTCAACCAAGTCCAAGGCTCTAGTTCATCCCACCATCAACCGATTCAAGATGTGAATGCTTTGGGGTTCGCACCTCCTACACCTTACTTTGGGATGTGCGACACTTGTGGAATCGTTGGACATGATCCTATGTATTGCCGTGGAAGTATCGAGCAAGTGAACGCCTTTCAAGCGTTCAAGCAAGGTACCTCTTACTCTAATCAATTCCAAGCTTCCCAACAAGTCCCCCAACAACAAGCCTTTCAACATCAACAACAACATCGTCCCTATGTTCCACCTCCCTTACGGGACAACAATGAAAGTTACCAAGGTTATGTGGGTAACCAAAGACCCTTCAACAATTTCAAGCCAAATAACCAAGGCAACTTCAACAACAAGCAAGGGTTCCAACAAGGGAACTTCAACCAAGGTGGTTTCCAAGGAAACCAAAATTTTCAAGGGTATCAAAACCGCAACCATGGCAACAATCAAGGCCATCAACAAGGTAATTCTCATGGGTTCCAAGGGAACCGTCAACAAGCAACCCAAAATCAACAACAACAAAACAAGCCTTGGAGCCGGTCTCCTACTCATGATTATGGCATTCCTCTCGCCATCACCGACAGTCCACATAATCCATCGTCCCCACCTCGGGATTTTGACATTCAAAAGACTTTGACGGAAATACAAAGGAGTAATCAAGACTTGCAACAAAGTCAAGTGGACATGTCAAGGCATCATCATGAGCTCTTCACTTATATTCAAGGGGAAAACGCAATGAGAGATACCCGTATGAAGATACTTGAGAATCAAATATCTCAACTAGCTTCGGGGAGCTCCTCAAGGCAAAAGGGGCAACTACCTTCTCAAGGTGAAACACCGAAATTTGAGCATGTAAATGCCATCACTACAAGGAGAGGTACCTCTTATGACTCCCCTCCATATCCTAATGAGCAAGAGCCGATGCAAGAACCGACAATGGAAATGACATCTCCGAATCATGAAGAACCAAGCTTGGACAATCCAATTGAGGAGCAAGTCTTGAGGGAGGTTGAAGAACCCCAAAAAGACGACCCTCCCCCTCTTCAAGAGAAAGACAAGGGAAAAAGGAAAGTGTCCTTTGAAGAGTCCACCCCAATCGAACAAAACAAGTACCAAATCAAGTTGCCTTTCCCATCAAGGCAAATGAAGACTAAGGTGGACACTCAATACGACAAGTTCCTTAGTATTATGAAGAAATTGGATGTTAGTGTCCCGTTTACCGAGTTACTTACCCAAATCCCGGCATATGGAAAATTCATGCGGGAAATCCTAGCTAGGATGAGGTCCATCGACATGGAAGAGACGGTAGCGTTCACTAGGGTGGTGAGCGAGCTTATTCAAGGTTCCACGCTTCCGAAGTTGAAGGACCCGGGTAGTTTCTCTATCCCATGCACCATCGGCAATTACAAGATCGAGAGAGCTATGTGTGATTTTGGCGCGAGTGTGAGCATTGTTCCCTACACCATTTGTGAGCGATTAGGGATGACGGAGTTGAAATGTACTTCCATTACACTCCAAATGGCCGATAAGTCTCTTAACCGACCATTGGGAATGTTAGAGGATGTGCCGGTGCAAATAGGGAAGTTCTTCATTCTGGTCGACTTCATTGTGGTTGACATGCCGGAGGATGCTAACACTCCCATCATCCTTGGACGCCCATTTTTACACACCGCCGGTGCCGTGATCGATGTAAAGAAGGGTAGGATCACCTTTCAATTAGGCGACGAGGAGTTAGTGTTCGACCTCCAAGGCAACACTTCGCCTATGACCGAGACATGTAATATGATCCATGTCACGGAAGACATCGATCTAGAGGAAGGATCGGGACAAAGCTTGAAGAAGTACTCTTATGTACTTGAGGATGATGACTCCGATATGGAGGAAGATGAGTGCCCGAATCATGGGCTTGACGACAAGTTGCTAAGCAAGGACAAAGATGAGCCTCCCTTGGGGCCGCATGAGGACCGGTGGACGTTTGGGTATATCCCCAAGGAGCAAAAGTACAAGTTCAAGTCGTTGAACTTGGAAGAGCGGGATGCCCCGGGAAGGTCAAGGCAAGGCCATGAGGAGGCTTGGGATGTGGTCGGTTATATGACATGCTTGATTGAAGACTTCTATAGGGCCTTCGACTTGTTCTTACGTGCTCTTGATGGAGATGGAACCGGTTGGAGTATTGTTGAAAAAGAATGAAGATTGTACCACCTTGGTTTGACGGAGTTCCACAAGAACCGTCTCATTGTATATATCTCTTTCTTGTAGTTAGTTGATTTTTGTGAATTCTTGTTATTTGGATTATTGATGAGCGAGACAAGGGAGAGAATTTGATGCTTGAATTGAGTTTGTTGGATAGGTGAAGTGAAGATATCCCTAGAAAGGATTGGCTATGGTATACCTTGGATTTTAGGCACGAGGATCGCGTTTTTGAAACTTGGAACAAGTTTTTGGGATCGTGGAGGTCGAAGAAGACCCATCCCGCTCGGGATGAGGCGTCCCGACCGGGAAGGGTGCCTTCCCGATCGGGAAGGGTGCGCTGGATTCCGAGCCTAATGTGGGCTCGTCCCGACCGGGATGAGGGCGTCCCGATCGGGACGGGTGAACAAACCCGATCGGGAACAACCTTCCCGACCGGGAAGGTCCTCTGCTCCCCCTTTGTGATTCTTCTTCGCAAATCGAGTCCACCCAACCGTTTTATGCCCCCTACCAACCTCCCTAACTAACCTAGCCTTACCATATGCCCCATGTACTTCATTGTCATGCCCTCACTCCATTTCCTATCCGCTTTACACCGAATCTCACATCAAATCCCACCCCCTACCATTACTACCTATACCGTGAGTTCTCTTCAAGTGTGAAGCGAGATGGCAACCGAGAAAACAAGCGACGAGCCTCTAATGATCAACGAGACGATGGAGCAAGTGAGTTACTAGCCGCTCGGTTTGGGTAACTATCCTTACTTTTCCGTCTTTTTATCGCTTCTTTTTCATTGTTTGCCCCCATCCCTTGAGTCTCGGTATCTAGGGGCCTTCGAGGCCATAGTTTGGTTGCTCCCGACTCCCGACGACGTGATTACGTCGCGAGTCAATCGATTAGTCCATTTATAAGATTTTCACCCCTTTTTAGGAGTTAGTCGGATTTGGACGGAATCCGGGCTAGGTGACTTGATTACACCTAGCCCTCCCCTCCCATTTCCTTTTTGTTTCTTTCTTTTTATTTTTCTTCCCCGTTCCATATCTTTTTCTCGTCTCGGCCCATGGTGACTTGACTACACCCCGGCCGGACACTTTCTACCTTTTTCTCCACTTTGTTTTTAATTTTAGCTTTATTTTCGTAGTTTATTTTCTTTTCTTTTGTCTCTCCGCACACTACGATTGAGCATATGAGGACATTGCTCGATTTAAGTGTGGGGGAGCGATATTCTATCGTAGTAGTTTTATTTTCATAGTTTTTTCGAAAAACCTTTAAAAATCCTAAAAATTTTAAAAAAAATTCACAAAAATCAAAAAGATTTTCTCTTTTGTGTCTTCATTTTGTGTCTTTGTGTCGTACATTTGTTTTGTGTGCGTGTTTTGCCTCCCTTTGTTCTTATAGGTTGCTTTAATCGCCAATGACTTTGGAAAGCTCTAAAGACTTCCGGTAACACCTTATCCCTTTTTCTCCTTTTTTCCTTGTGATGTTTGGAGAAGGTTGTGTTGAGGTGTGCTCGGGTGGAGCTTGTACATTCTTGTGGTGGATTTGGCGACGTGTATAGATTATCGGGGTGGTGCTTGTTATTTGTTTGTTTTGTTTTGTTTTATTTTGTTGCCTTTTTGTTTCTTTTCCTTTCGTTTGTTTTCGTTGAGTCTTTGTTTTGTATGTGTATTTGTGTCATGTGTGTAAACCATTTTCGAAAACCCGGTTTAGAGGCTAGTGTGTGAGTGCTTACTTTCCCTTCCTAGTAGTGTAAATCGAGTCTTGACTTTAATCTAGTAGAATGACCTTAAATCAATGAGTTCGTTGGTCCTTTACCTTGAGTCCACCTAGCTTACTAGAGATCTACTGCGGGATTTTCATTTTGACCATTATGACCACCCACGGTGTGAAAAGGCCTTGGTTACCGAGTCTCGTCCCTTAGGTGACCGTGTTTAGGATCGTTTGGTTAGTCCAAGTTTTCTCCACTTTTTGTGGGTTTGAAAGGGAATGCGCAACCCCGACTTACCCATTTCCCTACCTTCTACACATATACACACAATAAAATGCAATTTGTTGATTCTCTCTTTCTTGAGTGACGAGAAATGCCAAAAAATGCCAAATCTTGCCAAAAGGGCAAAGAAAAGAAAAGAAAAGAAAGAAAAAAAAATGAAAGAAAAGAAATGAAGAAAAAGAAAAGGCACAAAAGCCAAAAAGAAAATAGAAAAGAAGAAAAAGAATGGCGTGGCAAAACGAATCAAAACGTCGAAAAGAAAGAAAATGCCAAAAGAAAACCCGTCTCACAAAAAGAAATCCCCACAAAAATAAGCCTTTTTCCGACTTTTGCCCTGAAGAGCCTACCAAAGGACCGAGTCCCGAGGAAGGATGATAGCGGCATTAGTCGGTCTTCCCTCATTTTGCATGTTTTCCACCTTTTTACTTGGACTAGTTAGGCGGTCTTGGACACGGGACGACCCTCTTGGCTCACGCTAAAGGGGGCGGGGTCTCACTTACCTACAGTGTCGACTAACACCGTGGTTCTTCACTTTTCCACTCCGCCGATCGTTCCGTAGTACGTTTTTAGAAAGTTAGGAGGACCTAGGTAAGTTACCAATGTTTTTGTTGCTTTATCATCATACTATTAGGGTTTAGTCCATCTTGGTTTGTATTGCTAGCTTGGGAACATTGTCGCTTACCTCGAGTCCTAAACCGGTGTTTCATTCACCGCTTTTAGAGGGAAGCGGTATTTCTTTTGTTTCGGGTGCAACCGATTATGTGTTTTTTTGTGTGTTTGTTTGTTTATGTGTTTTGTGTCCGGCTGCATCAACAGTTTTGTCGCAAGACCCAACTTGCCTTGCGGAGTGCACTTTTCCTCTAAGTGCACTCGCGTGAGTTGAAGGGGCGTAGGGTGCGCTAATACCCATTCGGCTAGTTTAGTAGTTAGTATATGCTTACTCGAGGGCGAGTAAGGGTTAAGTGTGGGGGAGTTGATAAGTGTCATTTGTAGTGCCTATTTCGTAGTGTTTTGGTCCCATTTTCCTTGTGGAATCGCTCCTTGGGAGCGATTCATGGGCTTCTTATGCTTCCTTTAGTCCGTTTCAGGTTCCCGAGCCCGACTTGGAAGAGTTGGAGTGATTCCAACTCAATACATACACATTTTGGAGCCAACGAGATAAAGGAACGATGACTCGAGGCCTTGGAATCGACCCCGAGACCTTGGGTCCCAATCCCGAGCCTCCGAGACCCGATCCCGAGTCCCGAGAATCGACGGGAAGCCCATAAGATACAAGGAGGGACCCTAGAGCTCTTATTGAAGGCATACTAGACCCTTCCCGGTCGGGATAATAGCCTTCCCGATCGGGAAGGGAGGCACATTTAGAAGCGCCACTGTGGGTCCTTCCCGGTCGGGTTGAGCCCTTCCCGATCGGGATGGCATAACCCTTCCCGATCGGGATGATCCGTCCCGGTCGGGATGGGCTACAGCTCACCCGCATTTCTTCTTTTCTTCTCCTTCATTCTTGTACCCATATATATACTCCCTTCTTGTATTTTTAAGACATCTTATGTTACCCTACATTAGTTTAAGCCTCCAAAACCCTAGATTTACTCTCACTCATTAGCTTTAATCTTCCCTTAATCTCTCTTTAATCTTTAGTTAATCCTTGTAATTAGTTCTTGTATTAAGAGGATACTTGAAGAATTATCCAAGATTGACAACCTTGGGTTTTATTTGGGTTCTTATTTATACAAGATTTCATCTTTTCATCTTCTTAGTGTTGGTATAATCTTTCCTACTCTTAATCTTGTTTATTTAATCTTGTTTGCATCTTGTTATATTGCTATTGATAGTGTTCTTGTTAGTCATTATGGATGTTTGTTTAGTGATAATATTTTCTCTTGATATGGTTGTTTTATCAATGATAATGAGTGAGTAGTCTTCTTGTGGGGTTAGTAGGGGGATTAGGGGTAGATTATGGATGATTAGGGTTGATTAAGGGGAAAAGGTTGTAGCTTTGTTGTTAGTCACATTGTAGGCACTCTATGTGTTTGTTGATATGCTTGTGTGAGTTGTAGTGGCCATGCTTCCCATGCTTGTGTTCATCTTCTCATTGATTGCTTATTTTGTGGAAATGTTGAGAATAGTCATAGTCACGAGAGTGCCGACTAGGGTCTAAGTTGCGAGAGCCCGGACTCACCTTGACATCGGTCTAAGTTGCGAGAGCCCGGACCGATTCTAGCGATTAGGAGACACCTTTACCCTTGCTCACCCCAATTATCCTTCTACTCCCATGAACCCGACCTACCCCACTTCTTTCCATACCTGAGTTCATCTTCTTAGTTAGACATCGTTTACTCTAGTTTATTTGTTAGATCGATCATTAGCATTGTTTAGCATTGATAGTCTAGTTCTTATTCCTCCTCCATCATAGTTTTCCATTTATTGCTTCTTTGTATTTGTTCGGTAATCTAGTCTCGTTTTAGGCCGACCTAGTCTAAACTTTGATATACCGTCCTCGCGGATACGATCCCGACTTACCCTAGCTACTCACTAGGTTAGTCGGTGTTATATTGATCGGCTAGGGACGTGACGAATCTCTAACCATCATTCTACCACGAGTTTCCTCATATTGATTGAAACGAGTCAAGGTCGGTCTAGTTGGCCGGACTAAAACAACGATGACACAACAACCATAAACAAGATAAACAAAGAAGCAAGCAACCCACCAACATCCCTTAATTCAAATAATCCAAGTTCTCATCCCTAAACCCCCCAACAAGAAATCTACTCACTAATCATAATGGAAAACAACGAAACATTACTAAGGAGAAAATAACTACAACATGCATAATAACTAAATCTAAAGAAACTAGCAACAAAACGATGAGTAAACTACGATCTAACAATTACCCACTAAACTATGGAAGAGATATGATCTAACTAGATAGACTAGAGAATAATCTAGAACAACATAAATAAAGTCTAGAGAAACTAACAACACTAAGATGATCTAAACAAGACAAAGATGAGAGAACTATATTGAATCTAAACTAGAGATTAGAGAGTGGAAGAGAAATATATACCAACTATGAAGATCTACAATAAATAAGAATATTACATAAATAAAGATTGAATCTTTGATGAAGAGAATGAAGAACTTATCACTAATCCTTCAATAATCCCCACAAATCATCAAATAAAACATGAAATAATAATCTTCTACAAACTTGGATGTAAATCTAGAGAATTGTTGATGAAAACTAGGAAGATCTATTATTATATTACTATGTAAACTACTAGAATTATAGAGAATTACTACTAGAATTGTTTTCTAATGGATGCCTTCACTTCATCCCTCCTAAAATTAATGGAGAGGTAATAGGCAACTAACTAGGGTAGACATATATATAGTAATGTCTTAATGGGTTGTTAACCTAAAGCCCAAATCCAACGTTTTGCTCCATTAGTGAGACAATCACCCTTTAATCTTCATGAGGTGGAAATTCGTCCTATCGTGCACGGACCAATACCGCCGGGTGAAATTTCACTCGGTGAACTTTTTCCAGTTTTGCAATTTTTGGACGCTTTCACCATCGGGCGGAATTTCACACGGTGGGCGAAATTTCGTCCAGTGGAGAAGTCTCGGAAAATCTTCGGGGAGGCAATTTTACCGTCGGGCGAAATTTCGCCCGGTGGTGTCTCACCGGGTGAAATTTCACCCGGTCATTTTTCTGGCCTCTTTTCTTGTCTCATTCTTCATCGTTTGATTGGATGGCTTTGAACTTTAAGTTGTGTGCTTTGCTCTTTGGACGGTATTCCCCTCTCTTTTGCTCGTGGAAGCTCGATCGTGATTTCGGTGCCAAATCCTATCAAAATTGATAGAAAAACTACCAAAAACACGTAAAACGCACAAGAGGGACGCATAATGCGAGATTTAATCAAAATATGGCGATAATAGCACTCTAGACTCGCAAAACGATGGAAAAACGGGTCTAAATGGGAGTAAAAATGATCTAAATTTAGCACACAACAATTCCCCCACACTAAACCGTTGCTCGTCCTCGAGCAAAGACCCAAAAAGAAATTACAAACTACTACTACTAGCTAGACTATGCTAAGCCGATACGGGGCAATTAACGGGCCCACTCCGTTCCTTCAACTCACATCAAAATACTCGTGAGGTAGAGTACTCCCATGCAAGGCAAGTTGGGGCTTGCTCAAAATGGTTGATGCGACTAAACACACAAAAACACATAACACGAAAGAATAGACGCATCCAAAGCAAAAATAAAACACCGAATCCCTCATCGAGACGGCAGGGAAAGACACCGATTACTTACCTAAAACAATAATAAACTTCCGAGATAAATCACCCATGTAAACATGGACCAAAGCCTAATACTATGACAATTAAGCAATATAGATGTCGATAACTTAGCTAGGTCCTCCTAATCTTCTAAAGGGGTACTACGGGGTGTTAAACGGAGTGGAAAAATTGAACCATGGATTCGTTCGACACTGTAGGTAGGTGCAGTCCCGCTCTCTTTGGCTAACCTAAGAGGGTCGTTCCAAACTCGAATTTCCTAAATTAGCCCAAATAAGGTGGAGTGTTTTCAATTATTTGGATGAATCGACTAATCACCGCTATCTTCCTACCTCGGGACTCGGTCCTCTAGTAGGCACTTTACGGTGACGAATCGATCAAAGGGTTTTTTTTTGAAGGAGACGTTTTTCACGATACAATTTTTCATTTGAAGCTCCTTTTCTTTCTCCTTTGTTTTTCATGTTTTTGTGCCCTTTTCTCTTGCTTTGGTTTGCCCTTTTTGGCTTTTTGACGTGGTTTGTAACCAAGCTTGGAGGTTATTTTTGCGTAAACTTATTGAGGTGATGTATATAGGTGGAGGAAAATAGGTAGTCGAGAACGCGCGCCATTCCCGGATAACCCACAAAAGCGGAAGGAATTTGGACTAAAGGTGCAATGGTCATTCGAGCAAGGTCACCTAGAAAACGGGATGCGGGAACCAAGGCCTGACTCCTCCATGTAAGAATATTTTATGATATAATAATATTACGGGATATGTAATATATCTTCCCTATTATTATGCTAATATTTCTTCCTCATAATTATGGTCTTATTGAAAATCGAATCTTTAAGAGATATGCTATCACAATAATATCGGACTAAATAAGGAGTTTTTCCATATTTACTCAACCTTGATGGAAGGTCGAGATTACCGTAATCTAAAACTCTATATAATGGAGTCTTCCCCATCAGAAACTCTATGATAAATGAAAACGTAATGCGTATTATGAAGGTCAAACAACACTTATTACGTTATAGGACAAGACGGAGAAGTCATACCTATTAATTATGAAATGACTTATTATTATTTTTTTTTTGAATGGGAGAATTTTATTGAAGAATATAAATGCAGTTTACAAAAAAATGGTGGGCAACCGAGATACAATCTGGGCCCCCACCCCCTTAGCTATAGTAAAGCTTAGTCTAGTAAAAATAAAAGGAGCCGCACGTGCTCTGGCATCCTGCGCTATCGAAAATTTTTGAATCCTCTTGAGTAAGGCGATAGCATCCGCCCCCAATTCCCCCAACGAAGAAAAGGAAAAAGGTAAGAATCCATAACCAAGTCCCATACACAGGTCCCGGTACTTAGCACATTTGCGCCGAGCAGCGTCACCCACAGCACGACCTGGCGTGAAATCGGAAAGCCCAGACTGGGTCAAAGGAGAAGACCCGGTAAGATCTATGCATACGTCACGCCCCTGGTCCCACGAATAAAGGAGCAAGTCTGCAGGACGA
The DNA here is from genome assembly GCA_958450325.1 of Agrostemma githago. NCBI lineage: Eukaryota > Viridiplantae > Streptophyta > Magnoliopsida > Caryophyllales > Caryophyllaceae > Agrostemma > Agrostemma githago. Next base: position 31,869,163 of record OY288256.1, read on the forward strand.
AAGGATCTGTCATGGTCATCGATCAAGCCAATATCGACCTCCTTACCTGCCGAGACCCCGGAACGGAAACATATATCCAACAAAGTGTCACGAACGAGGTTATTATTATTATTTGAAGATCATATGAAGACGTATTATTATTATTGTTCGAAGACTTATTATTTATGAAGATTTATGAAGTCGTCTTATAGAGATCTAATATCGTTCGTATTAGATTTCGACTTATTCCGTAATGAGGTATGTCATAATCTCATCTTAATTAATCTTTTGTGACCTTCATGTTGTTCGAAGATTTATGGGAATTATGTTTTATTTATGTCATCTTAATAATATGCTAACATGTGGTATCAGAGCTTAGGTTATTGAACTCATGATTGTCCGTTAATTAAGATTATTATGAGTATTATTATACGTCATATTATTACTCCGCATCATAAATGTATATGTCCATTAAGTATGTGTCAGCGGTGTGAATTGTGTAAATCAACAATGGGGTTTATATTTTGTTGACACATAACTAATAGTAAATCATACTCTCATAGTCTCATGCAATTAATCTGTAACAATTATAATCAAGTATGTAATGTTATCTCTCCACTATGCACTTATTAGTTGAATTAGTCACATGATTGGTTGATTCCTCGATTTGTTATTCAAGTTACTTGCTTGATTTTTACGTGGAATATGATGTATAAATGTTAAGAATGAACATGAGATAATTAACGAATTATAGTACTGCATCAATAAATCATGTTGCTTAAATTTTATTTTTTTTCTCCATTAGTTGGTTGGAATCAGCTTTGTTGCTCTAAAATGAAAGGAGGATTGGGTATTAAGGAAGCTTTGGACTGGAATTTGGCTAGCACTGCCAAGTATGTGTGGTGGATAGCGGTTAAGAAAGATCGGCTGTGGGTGCGGAGGATTCATACTGTTTTTTTTAAAAGGCAGAGATTGGCGGCTTATGTTATGCTCTGAAACTTCAAGCTGGTCTTGGAAACGTATCTGCAAGATATATGAGAAATTCAAAGATGGCTTTGTGAATGATGGTTGGCAGGTCTCAGGAGGGAATTATACTGTATCCATGGGGTATGATTGTCTTCGTGGACAGGAAGAGGATGTGGAGTGGAGCAGATTAATTTAGCATAAACTGGTACTTTCTAAGCACTCCTTTATAGCTTGGTTAATGATGTTGCGCAGACTTCAAACGAATGACAGAATTGCGAGATGGGGAACGAACTGTAAATTGGAATGCTGGCTGTGTGGTATTGAGCAGGAGAATCATCAACACTTGTTCTTCTGCTGCACTTACAGTAAACAGGTGAAGGGAATGCTTTCCAATTGGCTGAATACTAGTGTACCTGATGCTGATGTAGAGAAGTGGTGGAACGTTTGTAGGTTTGAGAACAAGTCGCATAAAAGACTGGTTGGATGTGGGATTGTAGCGATGATATAATATATTGGTGGGTTAGGAATGCAAGTAAACACGAGGCTTGGGTTCCTAAACCGGACCAGATCTTAAGGAGGATAAAGGAGGAAGTCAGTACTAGGCATCAATTTTTAATTGATCGAGGACAGTTATGCGATTTATCTAAATACATGTGCTGATCTTATTGTTGGAGTTTGTTTGTAGTGGACCGTTTGTTAAGTCCTAGACATATTGCTTGTAGGGAAAAGTTGTGATACTTCCTATCTTTAATCAATATAATGCTTACATTTTCCCAAAAAAAAAAGGTTTGAGTTTTTCGTATTAATAATAATTTGGACTTAGTTAACGAGCATGATATTGATGAATTGTTATCAATTTACGGTTATCTTTGTCATTATTATTGTTGTTGTTATGATGTACGGAAACTTTGATGAACATGATATTATGACTTAAAATTCTATTATTTGATGAGTAATCTCATGACAATATGACTATAATATACTCTGTATGATTACTTGATTTACTGAAATACGTTTTGACCGTATTGTTTATGATCATTCGATATAATTCAATCGTTTGATAAAGAATAATGATTTCTTAAGTTATAATTTCATATTCGGTTTTAGATAATGTTAATATGAAATTCTTATGGTTAAATTTCACCACAGTGAATTTACAACTAAAGTTCAATTTTGACTTACTATATATAGTCATTATATCATTCACATATAAAAATATATATTTACCCGCTGGTAGATTATATTGTCATGTGTAACATTGTATTCATTATATCGTTCACATATAAAAATATATATCTACCCGCAGGTAGATTATATTGTCATGTGTAACATTCTATTTAAATATTTTAGTGATTACCCACAGGAGCACTATTATTAAAGATGTGTTGTTTCACATATTGAAGCCTTATTATTTATGTTGTCTTATTTTATCACAACTAAAATTTACCTAACCAAGTGAAATCTTATGATATAACTCTGTTGTTGAGCTTAATAGAACGAACAAACTACTCTGAATGAGAAAAGTAATTAATTTAAGTTCACCTTGAAGTTGATGAAATCGGAAACTTGTCTTCGCAAAGACAAGCCGACTGACTTAACTTTTGAAAGTACTGCTCAAATTAAACATCTATCCATGAATCTTGGGAGAGACCTGACAGATTATGCATTTTATTCTTGTGTTGAATGATTTGAACCAACATTAAGACTTAAGAATTTATTGTATGGACTGAATAAACATTGAGACAATGATCTTAAAGTTCGATAAAATCATTACAGATTTTAAAGAAATATTGTCGATCCTTGTATAAATCTCAAGATCAGTGGGAGTAAGTTCATATATTTGATTCTGTATGGAGATGATATTTTATTGGCCAGTAACAGTCTTGGTTTATCACATAAAACTAAGACTTATGTCTTAAATGACTAAATAAAGAATATCTTTATGCATCTCTGGTTGGGAACTTAATGTATGCTCAGGTAAACCTGACATTATTGATGCTCACATATAGAAAATTAGATCACCCACAGGTGACTGATTATTCTGATTCAGATTTTGGAGGATGTAATGACACAAGGCATTGTACTCACAATTGCTTTATATATATCTTCATCATGGAAGCTGAATATGTGACTTGTTATGAGGCTTTAATATAAGGAGCATGATTGCGTAATTACCATGATAATAATGAAATTGCAATCTTTTTCTAGCTCCATAAATGATATGATATCTAAGGGGTCAAAACACATGAACCTTTAGTATTTTTTACTGAAGCAAGATGTTAGATTACGAATTAACGAGATCTCTTTAACAGTTCTACACTTGCTATATAATCTTATTTCTGTTTTCCAATGTGTACACATTTACTATTGGATGAATGATAACAGATAGATAGTCTTTTTAGACATTATGTGGACCATTATGTTAAACTCCACTTATGGCTCAACTGTTCCAATCGTTGATATAGTGGTACATGGAAGTAAACATGTTGCAGAATGACATGTGCACGCCATGACTCTCTTTAACGACTGCATCAGTCAAGGTACTTATGAACACCGATTTAAAATATATGTTATAGCACTTATGCCCAACTTATATTCTTTAACGAACATTACAGATGTTCCAATCGACCAAGTGGGAGACTGTAAGAATATTTTATGATATAATAACATCACGGGATATGTAATATATCATCCCTATTATTATGCTAATATTTCTTCTTCATAATTATGGTCTTATTGGAAATCGAATCTTTAAGAGATATGTTATCACAATAATATCGGACTAAATAAGGAGTTTTTCCATATTTACTCAACCTTGATGGAATGTCGAGATTACCATAATCTAAAACCGTAATAGGAAACCAGTCCTCTCTCTGCCTATATAATGGAGTCTTCCCCATCAGAAACTCTATGATGAATGAAAACGTAATGCTTATTATGAAGGTCAAACAACACTTATTACGTTATACGACAAGACAGAGAAATCGTACCTATTAATTATGAAACGACTTATTATTATTCTTATTTGAAGGTCATATGAAGACGTATTATTATTATTGTTCGAAGTCTTATTATTTATGAAGATTTATGAAGTCGTCTTATAGAGATCTAATATCGTTCGTATTAGATTTCGACTTATTCTGTAATGAGATGTGTCATAATCTCGTCTTAATTAATCTTTTGTGACCTTCATGTTGTTCAAAGATTTATGGGAATTATGTTTTATTTATGTCATGTTAATAATATGCTAACACTCCATGAGTGGTTAAGGTGGTCAAATGCAAACCCCGAAGTAAACCACTAGTAGAAAAGGTGGACTCAAGCTAAAGGATCAATAAATTCATTGCCTTAGAGTCATTCTAATAGATTAAGGTCCAAAATCGACAATTAGTTATCTACAATGGAATGTAAACCTTTGTAATAAGTTCGTAATCGGGTTTTCGAATTTTTTTTTATCCTGGACACACTATACAAAAACAAAAGAAACACATGAAAAGGGGAAAACAAATAAAAGAAAACACAAGTAAGGTCATGTACTCCATACTCCATCAACACACAAGCACACAATCTACCACAACACCCAAAATGCTCAACTTCGAGAGCCTCCAATAGCAACAACTCCTCTTCAAAAGGAAGGAATTTACCTAGCGGGTTGCTTCCCTAATCTCTTCAAAATGTGCTATTAAGGTGGTGGTTACCTGTAAGAGTAGAGAACAAGACCATACACGGGACACGAAAACATAACGAGAAACGAGAAAAGAAAAAGAAAAAGAAAAGGAAAATATTTTTGATTTTTTGAATTTTTCAAATTTTTATGGGTTTTTGGAAGGATTTTTGAGAAAATAAAAGATAGTAGACTCCTCCCCCACACTAAAACTGTACATTGTTCTCAATGGACAAATAGGGGAAGATCGAAAAACACGGAAAAGAAAATTAAGAAAAATATTTTTGGATTTTTATAATTTTTGAAATGTTTTTGGATTTTTTCTAAATTTCTGAGAAAAGAAAAAGGAAATAACGAAAAGAAAGCGATAAAAGGGTGGCGAGCCTAGGTTCTATCACATCACCTAGACCCTAGCCAAGTGGCTAAGAAATCGAAAATGAAATAAAAGGAAAGAAAAGAAAATTAAAACGAAAGGGTGAAAAATTGGGCGTAGGTGTAGTCACGTCACCTAGCCCGGGTTAAGAAAGATTTGAGAAAAATTGATTAAAATTTGGATTTTTCAAAAGGGTCAATGACGTAATCACATCGCCTAAAGACCGGGAGCAATATGAAGGCCGCTTTGGCCGCAACAATCGATCAATGGGAAAGTGGGGAAACTTGCAATTTGGTTAGAGGTAAAACAATCACAATGATTAAGATAATGATGAAACAAGGAACAAGGAACGAAATTAATCCAAAGACATGCAATTATAGATGATTAAAGACTCACCAACACAACCCACACACATACACAACACACACCATACTACCTACCGAATCTGGGGAATGGTCTAAATCGGGTAATCGTTTGACGCGAAAGAAGCCGTGGGAGATGGTTGTATGCCCTCGGTGAGTTCTAACTCAGAAAGGTCGTAGATCGTACGACCTTCGGGTAACGTGTAGTGCGCATACTCTCAAACTTCCATTCCTCCCGATTCGTTCAGTCGAAATTCACCGGGACCTAAAGGTAGGTCCCAATTGTGGCCATTATAAATATTGGTTCGGTTTGTGTTGGGGACTATTAAAGCACGCTCATGGCTAATGGAGACGAGGCAATGATCGGGTACATTAAAGATCCAAGTCGGAAGATAGGCCTCGTCAAGCCAGATGCGATTGTCTAGTGGGATAAGGTGGTTGGTCGCATAACCCAAGTTGGTACAACAATAATGTTGTGAAAATGCAACGCTACGACAAGTGGTAGGTCTAAGGGGTTAGGGTTACCAAGCAAGGAGTCACAAATCAATTGCAAGACACACACATCAAGAGTAATAATATTATCGGTCGAGGGTAACAAGCAGTGGGAGAGTATCTCGGAAAAGTAACGAATTGCGGGATTACGGATTTCGGAGGTAAAGTTTGAATCAGGCTCGAAATCCCGTTGACCATGTGCTATGCACCTCCAAAGGTCTCTTCTAGACGCACTAGCTTGTAAATCACTCGGGGGTTCACTAAGTCCGGTACCTGATGCGCGTCAGATTGTCGCCTATCTAACGCGATCAAACAATATTTATAAACACGACAAACTAACTACATAATAGCGGTAAGTCGGGATCGATCCTCAGGGACGGACTAGGTAACGTCGGTCGAGTCTAAGACTAAGTACGTTTTGGGGTCTATTTTTGGGGGTTTTTTGGGTTAAGTCTACACTAGTCTACACTAAAAAGCTATAAACTACGAAAAAATAATCTAATAAGGAAAAGGTGTTAAGGGAAGTCGGGAATCGGAAATCGGGTTCTATGAGTCTCGGAATTATGGGTCGGTCACAAAGTCGATAGATGGAGAATGCCACCTTTCGGTTTCTTCACCCAACTTATCCAGATCCCGCTTTCGCGGCGAAAAACGGTAAGTCTCAAGTCAAGGTAACTCCTACCCCAAGTTTCCCCATATTGATAGGAGTGAGTCAACGTCAATTTAGCCGGCCGGTCTAAGTCAACAAAGGCACAAAAACTCAAACATGATAAATCAACAAGCATGCAATCAAACCAAAATTCCTTAACTCATATCACCCAAGATCTTCCTCCCTTAACCGCTAACAAGAAATCTACTCACTATTCATAATGGAAACTAATAAAACAATAACTGAAGAGAAATCAACTAAAACATGCATAATAACTAAATCTAAGGAAAATAACAACAAAACAATAAAGGAAATTGCGATCTACTAATTGAACTAGAAAATGATCTAAAACAATAAAAACGAGATGTAGAGAAATTAACAACGAAACGATGAACAAAATAACGATGAACAAAATAAAACAATAAAAACAATCTAAAAACAATGCCAATGAAATCTAGAGAAAATAACCACAAAATGATGAAGCAAATAACGATCTACTAAAATAAACTATAAGACGATCTTCAAAGAACGATGCAAGTAAAATAAATAAAAACGGAACAATAATGAAACTACGAAATTAAATCTAAACTAGAGATTAGGGAGAGGAGGAGAAATATACCGACAATGACAATAATAAAGAAGATAGCATAAAAAGAAATAAGATGAAGTTGATGAAGATGACAAGGGATTTGTCACTAATCCTTTGATAAACTCCAAGAATCTTCAATAAAAATTGCAATAGGAAGGAAGATTAAATCTTGATTAAAATAAAGATGGAGTCTTTGACACTAATTGAAAAGAAAATTAATTAGATCTATAATAAGTGGAGATTTTTGGATTGTCACCCACAAAAAATCTCCCTACTAATTAATCTACTAAAAACATAATAATAATCTACTAATAAACTACTAATAATCTACTAATTTTGTGGCTGAGGTAGTGTTGTGGTGTCGTAGTCCCCCCCTCCTCAAAGATGAGGGGTTACATATATATAGAGGAAAGAAGATGGAGTATCAAAACCCTAATCCTCTAAGCCCGATAGTGGCAACCCAATACCCATCAACTAAACTTCATCCTGTGATTCCCATCCGGTGAAATTTCGCCCTACGGTTTTGCAAAACTAACCACCGGGCAAAAATTTGCCCTGCGGTTATTCCAATTTCACCCGATCGTTCCGGTTTCGCCCAATCACTACATAGGGTGATAACTCACCCCACATATCAACATCTTGGCCCAACATTTCAATTCAATTTCTTTGAACCTTCAATAAGTAACGAACTCCGAAAGTCACGAAACTTCGAATTTGGTTCGAACCGGGTCGACACTGGAGCTGGTGGTCGACGTCGTCGAAAGTCGCCGGAGCTGCTGTCGTCGTTGTCTGAGCTGGTGCCGTCGCGGCAGCTGTTGTTGTCCGTCGTTCTGGGTCGTCGCGTTTGCCAGAGCAGGGGAACGGAGCTGGGGTATGGCGCTTGAGGTGTGGTAGCAGAAGGTTTGCCACGGAAGTTGTGCGTGGTGTCTGACTTGCCGGCAATGGAGGCCGATTGTGGTGGCCGGAGGCGGAGGTCATGCGAGTGAAGGTTGAAGGTGTGGTGCTCGGTTATGGTGGTGAATGGAGGGAGAAGGTCGAGTACGCAGGGGAGTGCCGGAGAACGGAGGGTGAAGATTGTGGGTCGTGGTGGAGGCTGCTGGTGTGGTTGTGAAGGTGAATGGTGGTCGGAGTTATGCCGGAGGTCAGGGGAAGTGGTCGTTGGTTGTTGGTTATGGAGGAAGGAGATGAAGGTGGTGTGGAGTTAGAGGCGCGGTGGTGGTGGTCTGTTATTGTTGTCATTGTGGTTGGGTCGTGGTGGTCGGGTTGGCCGGTGCTGCCGGATGGAGTTGATGGTGGTGGTCAGGCGAAGGTGGTGAATGGCAGGTGGTGGTTTAATAGAGGGAGATGGGTGTTAGCCAAGTGTAGACACCTGCATTTTGACTGCCAGGTGTCTATGGCAGTTTCCAAAAAACACCCGATGATGATCGACGCTAACGTGTTTCTACGCGCTCGGATACGGGCTCAAAACCATTAGTTGCTGGCTAATGCACTTACGGAGTACAAATCTCACAAAATCAATGTCAAATTCAGGCCCAGTGGATCGTTTCCAGTCAAACAAGACTAATTTGGGCCAAAACCGACACCGGAAATAAAACGACTTTTTAGCGATTGGGTCAACCCCGGCCAAAGTCGCTTGCGAGACATACTAAACAGCCATTCAAGCATCAAAAACCCAGCCCAAATACAAAAATCCATAAGATATCCAAAGCCACGGTCCAAAAGCTGACCCGTGCGCTCCAGCTGAGCCACTCGATCGAGTGCTCTGCCCACTCGATCGAGTGGGCCCTCATTCAGGCCCGACTGCAGGCGCACTGGGCCACTCGACCGAGTTAGCCAGTTACTCGGTCGAGTAACCCTAGTCGGGGGTCCATGGCAAAGCCTATATATACACCCCCATGTACAACCTTTTACACATCTTTTCGAAACCCTAATTCTACCCTAATCAAACCCTAATACTACACTAGCAAACCCTAAACCTAGCTTTAGGAATTCAAAACCCTAAACCACCACAACTCAACCCTACATCTCGAAACTCCCGTGCAAGCCGCCACTACGAGTCCCGTCCGAGCATAAGAAACATGTAGGTTGAGGGTGCCAAAACCCGATCTTTTCTCTCTTCTTCTTCTCTCTCTCTCTCGTCGCATATCGTCTATGTCGTCGTCGTTGTCTCGTTTTTTTTTTTGCTTTTTTCGCATCCTAATATCATTAACATCACTAGTATTAAAAGACACTAAAATACTTGTGAATTTGTGTCAAGTGTGAGTGATGGTGGGATAAGGAAACCCGAATATACAAGAGTATTGCACTCAGCGTTGTCGGTCGCTTATCCCATCACCCCGATCACTTGATTATTGAAACAAGTCAACTTAAATGATAATTCGTTTTATTTTCGTTTTCATCATCATTCAAATCGCATATTTGCATCAGTTTTCAAAACAAGCGTTTCTTTTAATAAGGGTCGAAACCCGTTGACGTGGATCCAACATCACATAATCCCTAGGGATTCATTACGATGTCGGAGAAGCCGAGGGAATCAAGTCTTTCCATTCAAGTAAAGTGTCGATCCGTTAGATTCGATACCAATAATGTAATTGGATGTTGAATCTAATGATCTAGTCAAATAAATTAACTAACACGATTTTTCGTTGATGCTAAAATAATTGTCATAAAATTCGTCAGAATTACGACATTATTAAACGCAGAGGAAATCTACTCGTATCACGATAGTTAATTTAAACGACTTAGAGTGATTTTCTTTTGTTTCCACTCTAGTGTTTCATATCGATTCACTAATCGAACATGGGATATGACGAGTATCGAAGTTAAGTCTCGAGTATAAATTCCATAATATTTATGCCCGATTCAGCCAACTCATCGAATTATCAAAAATCAAAAGCAATTTTGAAATCGATACAAAATTGCAAACGAACCCTTGTTCGTACAGGGGGCACTCGACCGAGTGCCTAGCCCACTCAGTCGAGTGGCATCCCAAAAACGAGACAGAATGCTATCGTAATGACCACTCGGTCGAGTCTCGCAATGACTCGGTCGAGTGGCCATGCACTCGGTCGAGTTCCCTCGTAACTCGGTCGAGTGATGCCTCGAAATCCGGACAGAAGCCTCTTCAAAGGTCCACTCGGTCGAGTCCCTCAATGACTCGGTCGAGTGGCCCCTTAATCACGTCAAACCGTGAGTCCTACAATCCATTCGAGTCTCATTAATATCTTTTCACAATTTAAGTCAACACGTGTCTATTCAATCACGTGAAATCTCCGCTTTTTTCAAAAAACTATGCATCATCTCATTTGCATCATTCTATATTTGTGTAAACCGTTAATATCGTTATACCGTTACTAACCGTTTGCTCTCTTGTCGATTTTGGTTGTTTATTTTATTGTACGAAATGAACCCGCATGCTAAAATACAACTTTGACGTTAATTTTAGTTGCATTAAATAGACATAGAAACCCTTTCAATTTCTCACATGCTTAGGGAAAGTAATGTTTGCATAAGCATTTTTCACCGTTCAACTAACGCGCGTATTCAAAAATCATTCAATATCCTAGTAGAGACCTCTAATTTAATTTGCGGGCGGGGTTGGGTGTCCTCTGTGGGCTTCCTAACACGTACCCTCACCCCTTACTCAGAACCTCAGTTTCCGGATGCCCGAAACCGTTGGCGCACGAGAGTCATTCAATACACGATAACCGGTAGTGACGGTATCGGTATCGCAATGCAAAGGGACGAGCCCAATAAACTCTGACATTGGAAATGGGCCGTATTTTGTATACGGCCCACTACGACATAGAGTGGGTTCGAAATGGGCCCGAACTCCAACAAAGTTCGGTGGCGACTCCACTTCGATTTAAATTTCAATTCGATTCATTCTCATATGGAGATTCATTCGCCTCCCCAAACCCGCGCGTGGCCGCATCGGGGTGGACCTATGTCATGTCCACACCAAGGTCAAAGTCGGGTTTGACCTTGAAGGATTTGGGTTGATTTGGGTAATTTGGTTTGTTTGGGTAAATGGGTTGGTCAAGGTCAAGTTTGACCTTGACTATGAGTTGGGTTGATATGTGATTGGGTTTGTGTTGATTTGGGTTGAGTAATGAAATGGGTTGTGGGTTGATGGGTTGATTTGAGGTATATGGGTGAGATAGGTTGGGTCAAAGTCGGGTTTGACTCGATCTCTTAACTTGGCTCCTATCGCTTCAATTCGACTCTTTATTCACGAACACGTACCTATAAGACAAACAACAAAAAGCAGTACCAAATTCTACGAAAAAGACGATAAATATGAAAAAACCAAATTCAAACTAGAAAATATGAAATATAGTCAAAAGTGAGTTATATTGACATTAAAGCACACAAAATCGAGTCAAATACGAGTGAAAATAGGGGGTAAAACGGTCTAAATTTGCGTGTTATCAGTACCCGATGAGGGTAAGCCTAAAGCTAAGCCAAACTCGGAAAAATTCAAACAGTGAGTTTTATCGAATAATATAAATTTAAATTCTCTTGGTGTGGTCGGGTTATCGATAGTAAAGGTTCCTAGGAACTCACAAGTAAGGTCTTTATATGTAGAAGCCGCGAGACTAAGGAGTCCACTAGTTCCGGTCCTTGACGATAACTCTTTAATATCGTTCTCTATTCCTAAATTTTCCATTGTGAATGGACAAGGCCACTTAGTGCTCTGAAAGGTCTTTTCAGAGAAGGCTTGAGCTAAAGGGGTATTAGGACAAGGTAAAAATTTAGGCTTAGAAGATTTAGAAAGTGTAGAAGTAGAAGTCATACCTTGCTTTCGAGAGGCTCGTTTTGCTCTTGTCTCCAAAATAATAACCTTGCAAGAATAATCCCAAAAACTTTGCTTCACCTTCTTCAAGAACCCAAAAATATAATCACCCAAGGTGGAGATGAAATTATGAATGGAGGTTTGAATGTGGTTGGGGTGTGGAAGGTGGTTTGATGATTTTACTAGGGGTGAAAAGGTGGAATGAAGAGTGAGATAAAAGGTGATATAAATAAGGGTGGTTGAGGAGGCAAATGAAAAGTTTTAAAGTGATTGGTAAAATTTGGTGTAAAAATTTTGAAGGGAAGTTTTGTGGGGTAAATGTGAAGGAGGGAATTGATAGTGTAGTGAGTAAATAGGGTATAGGTGATCCGTCCAAAGCCGCCGGGTGAAATTTCACCCGGTCAAGCACCATCGGGTGAAATTTCACCCGATGGTTTTTCGTCGTGAAAATTATTTTTGCCAACTTTTTCGGCAAGCATAGAAAATGGCAAGCATCTCTTTTTCGGTTGTTGTATACCTCGATTGGGCTTCATCTAGTGTTTTGCTTGCATAGTATATCACATACAGCTTCTTATCAACCTGTTGCTCTAGAACGGCACCAACGGCAAAATCGGAAGCATCGCACATGATCTCAAATGGAAGATTCCAATCGGGAGCTTTGATAATTGGAGTGGTAGTGAGAGAGGTCTTTATCCTGCAAAAGGCCTCAAGACACGAGTCATCAAAAACAAAAGGTGCATCTTTCATAAGCAAAGAAGTCAAAGGCTTGGCTATCTTAGAAAAATCTTTAATGAACCACCTATAAAAACCGGCGTGACCTAGAAAACTCCTCACCCCTTTGACATTTGTAGGTGGTGGCAAGTTCTCAATCACGGAGACTTTAGCCTTATCAACTTCAAATCCTCTATTAGAAACAATATGACCTAGGACAACACCTTGTTCAACCATAAAATGACATTTCTCCCAATTCAAAACAAGTTTATACTCTTCACATCGAGCTAACACTTGATCAAGATTTTCAAGGCAAGAATCAAAAGATGTAGCATGGACACTAAAGTCATCCATAAAAAATTCCATGGATTTTTCAATAAAATCGAAAAAAATAGCCATCATACATCTTTGAAATGTTACCGGCGCATTACACAGTCCAAATGGCATCCTTCTATAAGCATAGGTGCCATAGGGACATGTGAAAGTGGTCTTCTCTTGGTCATCGGGGTGAATGGGAATTTGGAGAAATTCGGAATGACCATCGAGGAAACAAAAAGAAGAATGATGCGCCAATCTTTCAAGCATTTGATCAATAAAGGGAAGGGGGAACTGGTCTTTTATGGTGGCTGTGTTCAATTTTCGATAGTCTATACACATGCGCCAACCGGTAATGGTCCTAGTAGAAATTGACTCACCTTTTTCTCCTTTTACAACCGTCATTCCTCCTTTTTTCGGCACAACTTGTACGAGGTAACCCATTTACTTCCGGTTATTGGGTATATAATGTTAGCCTCATAAACCTTGAGGACTTCCTTCATTACAACCTCTTTCATGGTGGGGTTCAACCTACGTTGACCCTCAACCGAAGGATGGTTGTCATCATCAAGGATGATCCTATGCATACAAACATTTGGGCTTATACCTTGGAGGTCGGCAATGCTATACTCGATGGCCTTTTTGTGCTTTCTCAAAACAATTAAAAGTTTTTCCAATTGAGATCCATCAAGTGCGGCATTGACGATAAGGGGAAAATTAGTTCCTTCAAGAAAAACATATTTGAGGGAAGAGGGGAGTGGTTTAAGTTCAAGGTTAGGAGGAGAAGATACCATACTCTTACCCACCAGTAGTGGTTCTACCTTTTCTTTATGTAAACATTCATCTTCAAGAGGTGGAGAGTCAAATGGTTCATCTTCTTGCTTATCATCATCTATCAAGCTATATGATAAGTGTGGTTTGTAGTGTTTATTTCTCGTGTTTGGTCCCGTTTTCTCTTGTGGAATCGCTCTTTAGAGCGGTTTCGAGGCTACTTACGCTTCTTCTAGCTTGTTTTAGGTTCCTAAGGCCTATCTTGGAGTAATACATGGAACGATTCCGACTCGTTTCCGACGCATGTGGAGACAACGAAGAGAAGCGACGATGACTCGGTGGCTTAGACTCGATCCCGAGTCCCATGGAGCCCACTTGATGATATTCCGAGCACCGAGCATCGATAAGAATCCTAGGAAGAGCAAACAAGGACCCATCCTGGTCGGGAACACATCCATCACGACCGGGACGAGAAGACGAGAAGAATCGGGTTACTGGAGGGTGATCCCGGCCGGGATCATAACCTTCCCGACCAGGACCATTCCTTCCCGACCGGGAGCACTTCCTTCCCGGCCGGGAAGGGCCCAACTCTGGCCAGTTTCGGTTTTTTCGCTTCCCTTACCCGTGAAACCTTATATATACCCCCCCTTTTGTATTGTTTTAAGGGATTTTTTTTACATTACCTTACATCCACTAAACCCTAGACTACTTTAGGTTAGATTAGCTTAGATTAGTGTAGGTTAGCTAAATCTCTCCTTAATTACTCCTTAATCTTAGTTTAATCCTAGTTAGTTCTTGTGTATAATTGAAGATCTATTGAAGAATTCTTCTCTATTGACAACATTGAAGATACTTCTTGGGTTGATTTTATACAAGATTCAATCTTTTGCCTTTCATTTGTGTTTGGTATAATTTCTCTTCTCTTTAATCTTCTTTACTTTAGTTTTATCTTCTTTATGTTCTTGTTTGATAATACTCAATCTCATAACATGAACCTCTATTGTTATGCTTGTTTTGTGATGTGTGTTGTGGTTGTCATCTTGAATATGAGTGAGTAGAGTCTTATTGCTAGGGTTAGTAGGGGGATTGGGTGTCTTCATGGGTGATTAAGGGTTTGTTTAAGATGTTGGTGGAAGTTTTGATTGCTTCTTAGTTGTATGCATAAATCATGTTTGATGAAATGCTTGAATGACTTGTAGTTGCAAATGCATGTTTTCTTGCCTTCTTCTTATGACCTTGTATGTCGCTAGGATGGGTTCTTGCGTGAGAGCGAGGAACCTCTAGGTCGGTTTTGGAGCGAGAGCCCGGATTATACCTAGATAGCTTGATTACACCTTCACCTTTACTCTTCCTTAGCTTGATCACCTCATCACCCTTGAACCCGACCTTATCCTAGTCCTTTTTCAATTGAATTCTCCATCCTTTTAGTCATTGTTTCTCTAGTTAGTTGAATCATTTAGCTTTAGTTGTTATACTTAGTTCATTCCTAGTCATAGTTTTATCTCCCTTCATCGTTCTAGTTTGTTTAGCTTAGTCGACTTAGTCTAGTCCTTAGGTAGACCTTAGTCTAGACACCTCTTTCCATCCCCGTGGATTCGACCCGACTTACCTTATCTACCCAGTTAGGTTTAGTTGGTTTTATTTTGATCGGTGGGATCTACGACAAATCCCTACCATCACTATACTCAACCAAACTATCAATAACTTCAATGGAATGCATTTGTTCAAGCATTGGTTGTTTAAGAGCTTGAGAAAATTAAAGGAAAAATCTACCGACTCGTTCCCTCTGTTAAATGACAACTTTCCATTCTTAACATCAACTATAGTACCTCCGGTAGCCATAAAAGGTCGACCTAAGATGATGGGGTAATAGTGTCTTCGAGCATATCCATGACAACAAAGTCGGAGGGGATGAAAAACTTACCAACTTGAACGGGTACATCCTCAAGTATCTCAAGTGGGTACTTGACGTACCTATCCGCAAGTTGAATTGATATGCTAGTGGGTCTCATCTCCCCCACACTAAGTGTCTTGGCAATGGAATAGGGTAACAAACTAACACTAGCCCGTAGGTCACATAAGGCTTGATTAACAACATTTCCTACCCGACAAGGGATGGAAAAGCTACCGGGATCCTCAAGTTTCTTTGGCATTTGATTCATAAGAATGGCACTACATTGTGCCGTGAGAGAGACACATTCTTTATCCTCTATTGTTCTTTTTTTAGTCAAGACATCTTTCAAAAACTTAGTATAGAGGGGCATTTGAGAAATTACCTCGGTGAAGGGTAAAGCTACCTCCACTTTCTTCAACATATCCACGAAACGGCTATATAGGGCATTCTCCTTGTATGGCTTAGCTCGTTCGGGAAAAGGCAATGGTGGGACAAAAGCGGGAGGCGGTGGAACATTGGATTCTTCTTCTTCTTCGGCAAATCGCTCCGCCTCTTTTATTTTTGCTTCTTCCGCTTCCATTTGCTCTTTCTTCTTTCTTTGTTCTCTTTGTTCATTCTCCGCATTTTGGAGGATATCAAACTCCGCTTGTATTCCGCAGTTTTATTTAGGGGAAGTGGGAGATGATGCTTGTGGTGCACTTGGTTGATTAACTTTGGTTGTGGTGCTTTTGGTGTTCAAATTCAAGTTCTTATAGGGGTCCTCAAGTTCTTTGCCACCTCTCAAAATGACGGCATTTGCTTGGTGTGAAGGGTCTCTTGGGTTTTGGGGTTGCCCGGGCAAACCATGGGGTGGATGAATTGGGGTGGCTAAGGCTTTTGTTGCTTCTTGTGATTCCCAAACCTTTAGCCTTGCCTTGCTATCTTGATGCTCATTCCATAGTTGCCCAACGGTTCTTTGAAAATCATTAATGTTATCCCATGGAACTCCTCCTTGACCATATTGAAAATTGCTTGATTGGCAATAAGATTGAGAGGGTGGATTAAATGGTTGTTGGTTGTAACCTTGATTTCCTTGAAAATTACCTTGGAACCCTTGATTGTATCCATGATTGAAATGATTACCATGTTGATTTTGGTAATTGTTGTAATTGTTGGGAACTTGGAAGTTACTACCTTGTTGATTGAAGTTGCTCCTTTGATGATGAGGCATATATGGGGGGATCTTTGGAGGACCTTGATTAAAGGGCCTTTGTTGACTTTGATTAAATGGCCTCGGTTGATTCCCTTGGGCACGTGGCATCGGGTTTTGAACATTTTGATTTCCATAAGAAAAATTGGGATGAAACCTTGTGCCGGCATTGTAAGTATTGGAAAAGGGATCAAATTGAGGTCTTTGCCCAAACACTTGTATAGCTTGGACTTCATTTGGCTCTTCAAAATAAGTTTCTTCATTAGGAATGTAAGAGCTAGAATCATGGCCATAATTGCCACAATGATCACATTGAACTTCCCATGTTATTTGTTTTGGAGGTGATGGTTGCCTTGGTGGAACACTACCTTGAATTTGTTACATACCTCTAGGAGTAGGCTTTGAACTCATGGCATCCATTCTCTTTTTCAATTCTTCAACTTCCGCTTGAAGTTTCAATTTATTAGAACTCTTAGATGAGTTCGCTTCAACTTTCTTTCTAGAATCCCTCGATTGACCCATTCTAGAATAACTCCTTGTCATCTTCTCAATAAGATTCTTAGATGCCTCATCGGTAAGGGAAGAGAAGTCTCCTCCGGCGGCCGAATTGAGGTTTTCCTTGGTTCTCAATGAAAGGGTGTTATAAAATGTTTGGGTAGTTAGCCAATTAGGTATTCCATCGTGAGGGCACTTGCGCAATAAATCTCTAAATCTTTCCCATGCCTCACTTAGGCTTTCAAATTCATCTTGCTTGAAAGTTTGTATCTCCATGCGATATTGGTTAGTCTTTGACGGTGGAAAACATTTCTTCAAGAAGGCATTAGATAATTGAGCCCATGTTGTGAATGTATTAGCGGGATGGCCTTGAAGCCATCTACGAGCTCCATCTCTCAATGTTTTTGGAAATAATAATCGGTGCAATTGGCATGAAGTTAATCCATTGAGACGGGCTCCAACTAATTTTTCTTTAAATGAAGCGATGTGCTCTTGAGCATCTTCTTGAGAAAAACCATGAAAAGTATCTTGTTGAACCGCATTTGTCAAAGAAGCTTTCAGTTCATAATTCTCGGGAATCTCTCCGAAATCGACGGGAGAAGGAGTTTCTTCATGTGTGAGTTAGGAATGGGAGCCTAGGGTCGCCATTGGTTGGATTGGTGGTGATGGTGGATTTGAATTTGGTGAATTTGGAGGGGATGGATTTTGATTTGGTGGTGGAGTTTTCGGTAATGGTGGGGATGGTGGTGAATTTTGCGAAGTGGAAGGTATGGAAGGATTATTTGGGAGGGGGTTAAGTGATGTAGAAGGTGTAGAAGGTGTAGGTGGTAGGATGGGATTAAAGTTAGGAGGTGATAATGAAGGATGTGGAATAATGGTGGTTGAGTTATTTCCCCGAAAACGCAATGCTCTAAAAGTCCTTTCCGGCTCCGGATCGAACCACAAGGGCGATGACGTGCTCCTGGCGATAATCGCACTCTAGACTCGCAAAACGATGGAAAAATGGTCTAAATGGGAGGAAAAACGGTCTAAATTTAGCACACAATAACTATGTAACTACAGTCTCTTATACTATTTTGATCAATGGAGTCCCGCTTCAATTTTTCAAACCAAATTGTGGTCTAAGACAGGAGGATCCGTTATCCCCATATCTCTTTGTTATATGCACTGAATTTTTTATCTAGGAACCTGGTTAAGAAAGAGAGAGCCAAAAAGATCCAAGGAATTCGAGTGGCCAAGTCTGCCCCTTCAATTTCTCACCTATTTTTTTGCTGACGACTCTCTTTTCTTCTTAAGGGGGACAATTGACAATGTTGTCAACTTCGATGAGTTATTGAATTAATAATATTGTGGGTTATCGGGTCAGATCATTAATAAGGAAAAATCTGCATTGGTGTTTAGCTTCAACTGCAATTTGAGGGTGGTTAGGGACTGGCTCAATCTTTTTCAATTAAAACCATGTGCAAAGTTTGGAAGATATATTGGTATCCCCGAGATTAGTGATATGGGTAAAGGGTCCATTGCAAGCAGAATTTATGATCAAATTACGAAAAGGATTGGCTCATGGAATGGGATTTTGTTATCTCCAGCAGGGCGGTTAACGTTGATTCACTCGGTTCTTGCTAACCTTTCAAGTTTCTTTCTATCGGCATTCCATATTCCGATAAGTGTTGCTAATAAAGTTAATGCTTTATTAGCACAGTATTGGTGGGCGGGGAAGAAATCGGGGAGAACTTTACATTGGAGATCTAACAAATATCTGAGATTGCCAAAATTCGATGGTGGTCTCGGAATTAGAGATACAATACTGACCAACAAAGCATTACTTGCTAAGAATGCTTGGCGAATCATCAAGAACAAAGATCTGCTCATTAGCAAGGTGTTTAATGGGAAGTATGGGCAGATAAGGAATTACGAGGAGTTCAGAATAAGCAAGCTTAAAAGTTCTAAATCCAAAGCATGGAGAGGAGTCATTATAGGAAGAGAAGCTCTGCAACAGAGCCTTGGATGGAAGCTGGGAACAGGAGAAGGTGCAGAAAATAAAGATATCAACATACTTCAAGATAGAGGGGTTAACGGAGGTATACCGGTAATTAAAACTGGTGCGGACCTTGATGAGCATGAATTGGATTCCGGAAACTGGAGAGTGAAGAACTTCATTACAGGTGACAACAAGTGGGATAAGGAAAAGCTTGAGTCCATTTTCCCTCAGGTCTGGAACTCTAAAATTCAAGCTATACCTCTGAACATCACTTTACAAGACAATTGTTGTTATTGGACCAAAATAAAGACAGGAGATTACACTGTAAGGAGTGGATATTATGAGCTTCTTCAGTTGGATAAAGGGACTACAGAATGCAGGGTTAAGGCAAATGACACAGTCAAGACTTGTCCTTCTTTTTATAAGAAAGTGCTTTGGAAATTACCAGGACCCTCAACATGGAAGATATTCTATTGGAAGATTCTTTCAAATTCTCTACCGATAGGTGAGGAAAGGGCGAAAAGGAAACTAATGGGAACCCATCATTGTGCTTTGTGTATTTCGGTAGGGGAGAAGGGTTCGTCTAATGCGACGCACTATACTCTGGAGACGCTTGAGCACCTCTTTAGAGACTGCATGGTTAGTAGGATGTTGTGGTATTCTACTGCCTTCGGAGCTAGTGTCCAAGAAGATAGTAACAGGGATTTCAAGGAATGGCTCATGAACAAGACAAAAACCCTGTTCGAGAAGGACGATCAATGGTTGGAATTATTTCAGTTTATCAATGTTTTATATAATATTTGGTTGTTTAGGAACGGTGTGGTGTTTAAAGGGGAAACTAACTCGGGGGCTAGATTAATAGCGACACACCGGGAATCGCTAAGTAGTCTAAACGATATATGGGAGGATTGGAAGAAGAGAAAAGGGAAAGTGACGATTAGCCAGGAGTGGTTCTCTCATAAGGAAATACAAAGACATGGCATCAGGTGATCTAAGGAATTGTGGCTGATCTCACCCAGTAATCTTAAGGTGAAGTGTATCACTACAGTCATTAATGTTGATGCAGGATGGAAAAATTCGGGTAAAGCTGCGGCTGGATGGTTGATTAAGGACGACAAAGGAGGGCCAAGACATGGTACTAACACTTATTTAGCTGAATCACCTCTTCAAGCAGAAACTATAGCTGCCATCAAGGCGATTCAATGGGCGAGGCGAGAGAGACTACTTCATATTATCTTGCAGATGGACTGTCTACAATTAATTTTTTAGCTGGCTGATGTTGAAGAGTATCACCATAGTATCCGCGACCTTATCCCAAGATTTCATGAGGAATCAGCTAATTTTCATTGTCTAGCGATTAAGTATGTATCTCGAATCCTTAATTCTGAAGCTCATAACTTAGCGGCAGCGCACATGGGCGGAAATTAAGGTGGGTATCTAAACCGATGACAAAAAAAAAAGAGACGAAATACAACTGACTCTGACTTTGATTTGGAAATGAGGATGTAGGGTATCCTAGACTCGGACTCAGACTTAAACTCGAATCAAATCCGGACTTTCGGATGCTTGGTTGGTTGTTTCTTTTTTTTGTTAAGGTCCTTGATCGGAGAGAACGACAGTTGCTACGACTCACCTAAACTCGGCTTTGCGCAAATGCAAGAGAGGGAGTCAAACTAGACACAGCCCGACACGACGAGAATGACTAATATTCCTGGATCGGGATACTCAAACATTGACCTAGACAAAGGAACGACCCTGACTTGGACTCGACCATGATTCTTGAGTTGCAATAGGGTGAGTCCGAAAATGGGGCGGCTGTGTTTGACCGCGTTGCGTGCTCGGGCCAACCGTGGCAACCTGAACCTTTAGGAGACTCGAGTGTTCGTAGCATATATACGACTGAAAGAAATCATCATAAGGACGCCGGTGTAAGATGAACGTAGGGTGCCCTTAGGATGATCGTGGTCGACTGCTCGGTGGGAGAATAGCCCCCGAGCGAGACTAAAGATTCTGATGTAACTCAGATGGTATGGCGTCTAAGTGACTCGAAAGTGGCACATGTGAGACAACACATGTAGGACATGACCCTTAGAGCAATCGTGATTGATCGCTCTACTGAGGGGTAGCCCCCGAGTAGGATCAAAGGGTTTGTTAAGACTCGAGTATCGGACGAGTGACCCTTAGACGTAAGGATTACAAACCTTTTGCTACAGGGCTACGCCTTGTAAAAGGTTGACTCGGTCCCGAGGAAAGGACGATAGGGTAAGGAAAGAAACTTGCGATGTGAGGTCGGCAAAGCTTCGACGCTAGAGGCCCTTGACTTGACTCGAATAAGGATCGCCCTGGGATTAGGATAGACCCTTAAGTTAAAGGATTCTTGAATTTGGATGACTCTGGATTGAAAGACGGGCGAAATTACCTCAGGAAAGGTCGTGGGGACCATCCTGTCGGAGGGAAAAATCGCGTGGGACTTCCTAGTTAGGACTCGAGTGTTTAGATGAACCTTCCATTTACGAGTGTATGACTCGTGTTGGTTGGTTAAGCCTTTAGAATAAGACGGACTATGATGGGGAAGAAACTCGTGATATAGGATCGACGGAGTTTCGACGCTATAGACCTTAGATGAACTGTGAAAAGACCTAACACACGTATTACGGTAGGCCCTAGATTGAAAGGTTTTGAAAAGGATTGGATTTTGAAAATTGAGAGGACGGTCCTGGCTTTTGAACTTGGCAGCATGCCGACAGGCTCAGATTTTTGAAAAGTTGGAATGGTTGCGAGTAATTTCGCGTTTTGAAAATTTGGAGGATGATTCCGTCTTTTGAATTGGCAGCATGCCGATAGGAGCGATTTTTTGAAAAATTGAATATTTTGAAATTTCGAAATTTAAATATCGAAAATGAATTTCCGAAAATTTGAAAATCGAAAACGGGATCCCAAAGATTTGAAAATCGAAATGGAATCTCGAAGATTTGAAAATCAAAATGGAAATTTGAAAATTCCAAAATCGAAAGGGGATCGGAAATTCGAATTTTGAAATGGGCAGCATGCCGGCTAAAAAATAGGCTACTTTTGAGTCAAATCATAAGTCTAAACTTCGGCAGCATTCTGAGTTTTTGAAAACTTGACATTTTGAAAAGATGCATTTTTGAAATGACGGTTTTTGAAAATGACATGGAAACCAAGTAGCATATAGTCAGGCAAGCATTATGACAACAACATGTATGCTTTACACTAAGTCTCGGTCGGTCAAAATAGGGTCTATACCAACACCAATGACTCTCTCGTAAATCAGGACGAACTTCCTAAGCCGAATTGGACTTAGAACATGCCGTGAATGTAACAACCTGGTTCTTCTAATGACATTAATTAACAAGGCGTAAAAATAATTAAGTCATAAAAAGTGGTAACAATTAAAACCGTCGACTGATATGGGTTAATTCGTCTCACCCAATCAAGATAAACCTAATGCCACAAACAAGAATATATGTAACACCGGCTATTTTCCTAGCGTTTTTATCCTTTCCGTTATGACTTTGTCATAACTCTGTCACATTTCGGCCTTGCGTTTCCTCTTTTTCCAAGCTTTATTTTCATTTTTGAGTTTAATGATATTTATTCATATTTTTAAAAGATTTTAATACTTTTAAATCTATTTATCTGATTTGCTTCGTAAACTATTTATTTTCCGCGAGGAATTTTATTTCTGTACTAATTAACGTATTTAAGCTCGGATTTAAGTTATTCCTTTTTCTACAAATGTGTAAACATATTTTCATAATGATTTTTTTTTGGTAAAGGTAAGTATATTATAATTGAAAAAATATCATTTACATCGAGAGCCTCAAAAGGCTAGATAAGAATCGTTCATCCCTCATGCTAAACTTGTGGTTACATCTACTACTACAATAAAAGATAAATTCATCAACACACTGCTTAGCTATATGCTCAGGTCGATAAACTTGATTATCAAGCCTAGTTTTATTCCGTTGCATCCAAACGTGGTATGTTATTGCATTTATGAGCCCATTCTTCACAGCCCTTTGGAGTTTAGTACCTCTCATTTTTAGTCGTCCTGCATTATCAAGGTCTAGCACGCTTGGCCATCCGATTCTCTTCATTGCTTCCTCTTTGAGTCTAACCGTGAAGTGACACATTTGGAAGAGATGTGTGACATTCTCGGTAGCATTACCACACAAACAGCACTCATCGTTGTCAATATTAACTAGTAAATATTTTTATTTACGAAAATTTAGCCATAATTAATGATTTTATTACGAATTTTCGTAAATAATTATTTTCTTACGCGAGGTTTACTCGAATTACTTTGAAATGCCTTTAACTATTTTACGATTCTTCTTTCTATCAACTTACAAATTATTTGGGACCTTTTCCCCCATGTTTCGGACCGACACATCTTTTTGCCACACTCTTACTACGTTTTTTTTTAATAAGTTCCATTTTATTTCATTAAAACGTCAATACTTCATTCTTATCTTATAATTTATACAAGGCATTTATGAGCAAACTTTTCATATATCTTCCCTCTTAATTTGGCCGGCACATTTAACCTATTTCCCACCTTGAATGATATCACATTGGATTCCTCAACTTATTTATTCTCATTTAACCTTTAGAAACCTCTCAACTCTTTTACATTCATTTCTCGTAAAAATCATTCAACACCCTATTTTCTTCTCCCTTCCTTTGGCCATGGCATTTCTGATTTTTCAAGGCCAGATTCTTGCTCAATTTCGAATCATAATCATCTCATTTTTATCGTCAATTAATCTTCTTTCCGATCCTATCGTTAAGGTAATAATCGATGTTGTTTTCGATCATTATTTACCTCTGTTTTATTAGTTTTTCTGATGGTATTTTTCTGCCATGATTTCCTGTATAGTAGGGTTTGTGGACGATCCCGAGGCCGACGAGTATATTATCGATTCCGATTTGGAATAGAGGTAACGTCGATGTTACTCTATATTACTTGATTTTAATTGTGTAATTGCATGTATATTTTTATATTTCATTTTTGAAAATATATGTATGTCATATAATCTGGAAAATTTTTAAAACTTGAAAATTTGCATGTTTCGGTATTTTTATCGCTTTTACGAGATTAACGATTAAATTGTTGTATTGATTTGTAAAATCGTAATATTCGGCCTAAACTTGTAATATATGATTATATTCTGTAAAAATGAGATTTCTTATGATTTTTAATAATTTTGTATTTTTCTGATATTTTAGTTATCGATTATTGAATGTATACCGTTTACGGACAAAAATGATTAAAAGACGATTTTTATTATAGCACTTAAACATGTTCTATTAATCTGAAATTTGACGTGGATAATCTTTCTGACGAAAAATAATTTTCTGAATTTTTTTCATAATTTTTCGGAATTGTTAAGTGGGTGACTTAATTAATCACTTCAAATCATCCTTTATCGTTAAAACCGTGTTTGTCGTTTAATTTCTCGATTTCTGGTCTTTAGTTTAAATCTGGAAAGAAATATGTTTCTGATGGTTTCATAATAAAATTTAATTTTATGATTTTTAGTGCTTTAATAAAATGTTATGAACGATAAGTTTTATTAATGAGATCGTTAATTGTGGAAACGGGTTTTAAAAGATGGTTTTAACGGAATTTGCTAAATCTGAAAAAAATAGTAGTTTCTGGAAAATCAATATTTTTAAGTTTAATAATAGTTTTTGGATATTAATACTTAAATCGTTTTGTAATTACTATTTTTATTGATCGTTATTGTCGAGATTAGGAGATTAACGAGAAAACCCTTTAAAAACCGAGTTTAAGGATTCTGGAAAATTTTATTTTCTAAACAAAATGTCCAAAAATATATTTTAGCTATTTTACATAATTTTTATACTATTTATTAAAGTCTTTAATTAATAGTAATGATTTTTGGACAAAATTACGATTTATCGTTAAAATGCTTTGTCTTACCTAAAAGAATTATTTTTCCAGCAATTTTGAAAATATTTAAATCTGAAACTTTGAGAGTTAAATCACCCCTTATCACATTCTAAATTTCTTTAATGGTTTAATTAAATAAAAGACGTTAAAAGATTTATTTTTACATTTACCATAAAATCCTATTTATGTTCGTATTGTCGAAACTAATAATAATTAGGGAATTTTAGTTTTATAAATTTTGAAAACACCCTAATTAGTAGTATTAAAATGTTTAAGACATTTTTAATCATTTTATAAACACTTGTATGATGTTTCAATAATTTCATAAACTCAAATGTTCTCACTTTAACAATTAATATCGTTAAGGCCGAAACTATTAGTTTTATAAATCTATATCATTTACTAAAAATGTTGCGTTAGTATGAACTAATATTTTCGATATTTTGATATGATGCTATTTTAAGAAGGTTTCTAAAAGTATAAGTTTCCTAAAATAGAAAGTTTCCTCTTTTAGAATATAATGATTACTCCTTTTATCTCCATATTGTTTATAATGATTATATCTTTTTAAATATCGATAATGGCTAGGTTTTGGAGTTATGGAATAAGGACAAGTGTGGGGTTAGAGTAATATAGTCTAGGATGTACATTTTTGCCATCAACTGTAAGGCTGATGTGTCTTCATGGGGCACATTGGTTGTTGAACTGAGCATGGTTTGTGTTCAGGAGAGTGTGCATTGTGCCCTTAAACTTAGATATCGCATCGTGTAAGTCGCGTTAGGTTGAACTGGATATGGTTTGTATCCAAGAGGGGTGTATACTACTTAAACCAGGATCTCACTGCACGCAGTCCTGTTATAGTTGAGTTGCCTAGTTAGAGACTGGATTCTGTTATGAGTTAAGTCTACAGTTCTCGAAGCTAGATTCCAGTATTATCCTAGTGAAAGGCTGACCGTTTACGCTAATCATATCTATAACGCCATTTTGAATATTTTTATTATTATCGATATAATTTGATTTGCAGGTTGGCAAATGTTTTATGTTTCCTCCGGAAAACTCATTTTTATTATATTGTTTCGATACGTGAAGTTTTTCATTGAAAGCTTATTTTTATGAATAATGTTTTATTGTTTTCCGTTTTTACTATTTTCATATAATAGTAATTATAGTTTTAAAATCATGTTATACGGTGGGAGAACGTT
This sequence comes from Agrostemma githago, assembly GCA_958450325.1. Taxonomy (NCBI): domain Eukaryota; kingdom Viridiplantae; phylum Streptophyta; class Magnoliopsida; order Caryophyllales; family Caryophyllaceae; genus Agrostemma; species Agrostemma githago. The sequence continues at coordinate 31,895,531 of OY288256.1, forward strand.
GACGTTGCTCATCACTGATTGTGGCTGTTATGTTTTTAACATGGCAGGTATATGTGTTTCTCTTTGGGTGGGCTAGCGAGCAGTTATGGATCCTGCTTATTTATTTTAATAATTATGTCTTATGGATTGTTCAAACCTCTTTTGTGGATTGTTTTAAATTTTGGCCATTTTAGTTAAGGCCTATTGTTTCACTTTACCATTTTAATTTTACGAAGACATAGTTACAGTGTGTTTTAATCCCGACTCTACATTGTTTCTGCCACTGTATCGCGTTAGATTTTCTAGGGGATTACAATTGGTATGAGAGCATCACTGCTCCCAACGCTTACACCTGAAATTAGGGAAAATATACCAGTAAATTATTTAAACAATAAATAAAAATATTGTTAGAGATGGGTAGAAACAAATAAGGACTTAACTGTTAGGTTTATATGTTCTTGTAACTCGATGATTAGCATCGAATAATTGTTTTATATGTCCAAGAAGATGATGAGTGGACAAGATGTTGACGTGATGCTACTCCAAATTGGGACGGGACCTACATAGCACTCTCAACGCCTGCTGACTCGAGTGGACAACTTGGTGCTCTAAGAAAGATACAAATGGTGACTTTCCAGCCCCAATTCAGTTTTCTCAAGCTACAGGCCAGATGGTCAAGAGTAGATCCCAGTTCCATCACGGTGCAACAGACTCAGATGTGAAATCACTTTGGATCCAGATGGAGCGACTCAATACTAGTATGCTTGTTCCTCTACTCGAAGTTGAAAAAATCAAACGAGTTCCCCAATGAACTCCGCAATCCCGAAGATTCTTCTCTTGTTCGTGATCTGAAGTATATAGGATCATCGTCTCTTTTCTTCCTTCCTCTAATTCTTCTAATTCTTCTCTTTTATATTCTCTTCTTCATCTACTTGGTGAATCCTTGCTATTCTTCTACTTTACCATCTTTCCTTTTAAGATTCTTTGGTTAGACCGAATTTTAATGAACCTTTTTGGAAGTTGTATGTTGGAGGTTTAGTTAACTCCTTATTACTAATGGTTTGATGATTGTGAGTGGTGCCCGGTTATCTAATCTAGTGAGCTTTTGAGGAATTGATTTGAATGGTATTAGTTGATTAATGGAATTAGGATTGTACCATAGAGATTGCTCATGCTTGGGTCAAGAATTACTGGATCGTAGAGAGGACTAAGAGTTGAGTAAATTTTTGGGTAGTGAGAATGATATCGTATTTTGATGGATACCTAATACCCAACATAGAACCTAGTCGAGTATAAATAATATAATATTACTTGGGATTCCTATCTAATGTTAAGTTAATGGACTAATCGTGGAATTTTGTGATCATGAATCACTGTTTAAGATGTTAGCATGAGTGTTGTGGTACCATTTCAGGTCCTCGTTAATGTTTAGTAAATTTTGGGTTGACATAGATTAAACCTTGTTTCTTATAGATTAGATCGTGGATCATTGATGTAAGGTTGTAACCTACGAACTTTGGAGTTGAATGACCTAAATATTGGAATAAATCATTGTTAACCTTGAAGAAGAGAAACATATTGCACAACTAAAGGTTGGATTTATTGTGTTGTTTTGAGGAATACTTAATGCAAATCATCTTGATGGATTTACAGTTCAGGAACCCTTAGACCAACGAGATTGTGGGTTCGTTGAGTTAATAAATATTTTAGTGGTTTCACTGTTACGATATGAAATTTGATGGAATTCTCATAAACCTTAGTCGAATGACGTGTTTGAAAATGTGAGTATTTGTCGTTACATGTCGGGCTGAGTGTAGTTAAGGTTTAGCGTACTTTCCTAACCTCTCTCCATTGATGATGCTAAGAGTATGTTGATGAACATTTTTGAAGTTTTCGTGTCCGAACATTGTTAAATTGGTGGATTTTATTTAGTGTTCCTTACTCGAGAAATTTGAAGTATACCTCGAGTTCAGACCTTATGAGCTTTGAATTTATGAGCCTTAGTGATTACGAGTTTGGGTATGTTTTGATAACCGTTGGAATCTTAATTAATGGATTAGTCTAAATCATTTGTGGATTCTTACCATACTAATTAAAAGATTATATAAGTATGTAAGACTTAATTTTGGAGGCGGTGATGGTTGACAATTTTGGAGGTTGTAGATTGAGTAGGACCACCTAGTACCGATATTGGACTTAGCATTAGTTGATGGGCCAATTAGAAACCCGTGTTTGTGAGAGTCGTGCTAGGAATCTCGAGATGGTTAATTTCTTCTATAATCGTTGAGAGCTCTGTCTGACTCTCAACTTCGTCCTCCTTTCTGCTTCTCTTGAATTCTGTTACCGCAACTACTGTCAATCCCTTTGACCTTTATCGATTTTGAAAGCTCTTATTTTTAATTTATTTGTCCTTATTCTATTTACCCGTTAACCATTTTTCGAACTTCCTATTTTATAAAAAGTTTGACTTGTTTAAAAAAAATGGATTATCGTGAATTTTAACATTTTTGAATTAAAATTTAAGAACTTTATACTTCACTTTTGTTTTATCTTTGGTTGATAATTATATTTAGATCTGTTTCAAAATGCTTTAATAATTTATCTTAAATTATTTCGGAATTGCTTCAATTTTTGATTTTCAAGCGATCGGAATTTTATGAAGAATTTCATATTTCCAAATACCTCAATTTCTATAGGATTATTATGTAAAACGTTTTAACATTGTCGAAATTATTTGTTATGTTCAAGTTTGATAACATTTTTGAAAACTTTCATAATTACTTTGATAACATTTTCGAAATTTTAATGTTTTGAAAATTAGTTTTAGTTTAATTGTTGGTGGACTTTTGAATTTGTTATTGAAAATGTTTGACGACTGGTTCTTAATTTTGTTTCTACTAAATTTGATTTCTCCAAACTAAATTTTGTTTCATCATACAAAAGAAATATTATCGAATTTCTTAATCAAATTGTTTTACTTTTGTTTTGAAAATGTTTTGGTTACCCTATTTCCTTCAAGCTCGTTAGAAATGCTATTTAGCTTCGGTATTTTATCAAATAACTTTACTTTACGATTTCACTAATTAAAAGATTTCAAATTCCGGGTTGCTTAGCCCAATTTCTCTTGAAATAAATATTTGCATTTGATTTCATATCACTTTAAAAGTTGTAAAATTTTCTTTTACAGCAAAATTTTTATGCGAGGTTTGTATCCCCATCTTTCCGAGTGGGGTAATCTTGTTTATTTTCTGCTTATTCTTAGTTTCGAGGACGAAACTTTCTTTTAGTGTGGAGGATTGTAACACCTGTTATCTTCGTAGCGTTTTTATCATTTCCGTTATGACTTTGTCATAACTCCGTCACATTTCGGCCTTGCGTTTCCTCTTTTTCCAAGCTTTATTTTCATTTTTGAGTTTAATGATATTTATTTATATTTTTAAAATATTTTAATACTGTTAAATCTATTTATTTGATTTGCTTCGTAAACTATTTATTTTCCGTGAGAAATTTTATTTCTTTACGAATTAATGTATTTAAGCTCGGATTTAAGTTATTCCTTTTTCTACAAATGTGTAAAAATATTTTTATAATATTTTCAACTAATAAATATTTTTATTCACGAAAATTTAGCCATTAATGATTTTAGTACGAAGTTTTTTTTTTTTTGGTGAAGGTAAAATATATTAATGGTGTAACCAAATATCAAGGGAAAATCCCTTACAAACACAAGTTATCTAACCAGAGCCTATCCTTATGGTTCACCGTACTTGGCCTCTACAATCACCGGGTGACATGGCACATAGAACCATCCCACCCTCGGCCCTCGTGTTAAACATACATCCACCCACCACTTTCCCTTTCTTTTGAAAATATTGGTAATTTATGTTCGATAGAGGAATCGAACCCATGACCTCGAACTACATAACGAACACTCCAACCATTAGACCACATGAAGATTAATTATTACGAAATTTCGTAAATAATTATTTTCTTACGCGAGGTTTACTCGAATTACTTTGAAATGCCTTTAACTATTTTACGATTCTTCTTTTTATCAACTTACAAATTATGTGGGACCTTTTTCCCCATGTTTCGGACCGACACATTTTTTTGTCAAACTCTTACTACGTTTTTTAATACGTTCCATTTTATTTCATTAAAACGTAATTACTTCATTCTTATCTTATCATTTATACAAGGCATTTATGAGTAAACTTTGGCCGGCACATTTAACCCATTTCCCACCTTGAATGATATCACATTGGATTCCTCAACTTATTTATTCACATTCAACCTTTAGAAACCTCCCAACTCTTTTACATTCATTTCTCATAAAAATCATTCAACACTCAATTTTCTTCTCCCTTCCTTTGGCCGTGGCATTTCTTATTTTTCAAGTCCAGATTCTTGCTCAATTTCGAATCATAATCATCTCATTTTTTCCGTCAAATAATCTTCTTTCCGATCCTATCGTTAAGGTAATAATCGATGTTGTTTTCGATCATTATTTACCTCAATTTTATTAGTTTTACACATGGTTTTTTCTGGCATGATTTTGTGTACGGTAGGTTTTGTGGACGATCCCGAGGCCGCCGAGTATATTATCGATTCCGATTTGGATTAGAGGTAACGTCGATGTTACTCGATATTACTTGATTTTAATTGTGTAATTGCATGTATATTTTTATATTTCATTTTTGACAATATATGTATGTCATATAATCTGGAAAATTTTTAAAAGTTGAAAATTTGCATGTTTTGATATTTTTATCGCTTTTACGAGATTAACGATTAAATTGTTATATTGATTTGTAAAATCGTAATATTCGGCCTAAACTTGTAATATATGATTATATTCGGTAAAAATGAGATTTCTTATAATTTTTAATAATTTTGTATTTTTCTGATATTTTAGTTATCGATTATTGAATTTATACCGTTTAGGACAAAAATGATTAAAAGCCAATTTTTATTTCTAGCACTTAAACATTTTATTTTAATTTGAAATTTGACGTGGATAATCTTTCTGAAGAAAAATAATTTTCTGAATTTGTTTCATAATTTTTCGGAATTGTTAAGTGGGTGAATTAATTAATCACTTTAAATCATCGGTTATCGTTAAAACCGTGTTTGTCGTTTAAATTCTCGATTTCTCGTCTTTTGTTTAAATCTAAAAAAAAAAAAAAATGTTTCTGATGGTTTCATAATAATATTTAAATTTATGATTTTTAGTGCTTTAATAAAATATTATGAACGATAAGTTTTATTAATGAGATCGTTAATTGTGAAAACGGGTTTTAAAAGACGGTTTTACCGGAATTTGCTAAGTCTGGAATTTTAAAAATCTGAATAAAATAGTAGTTTCTGGAAAATCAATATTTTCAAGTGTAATAATAGTTTTTGGATATTAATACTTAAATCGTTTTGTAATTACTATTTTTATTAATCGTTATTGTCGAAATTATACGATTAACGAGAAAACCCTTTAAAAACCGAGTTGAAGGATTCTGGAAAATTTTCTTTTCTGGACAGAAAGTCCAAAATATATTTTAGCTATTTTATATAATTTTTGTACTATTTATTAAAGTATTTAATTAATAGTAATGATTTTTGGACAAAATTACGATTTATCGTTAAAATGCTTCATCTTACCTAAAAGAATTATTTTTCCAACAATTTTGAAATTATTTTAATCTGAAACTTTGAGTGTGAAATCACCCCTTATCACATTCTGAATTTGTTTAATCGTTTAATTAAATAAAAGACGTTAAAAGATTTATTTTTATATTTGCCGTAAAATCCTATTTATGTTCGTATTGTCGAAACTAATAATAATTAGGGAATTTTAGTTTGATAAATTTTGAAAACACCCTTATTAGTAGTATTAAAATGTTTAAGACATTTTTAATCATTTTATAAACAGTTGTATGATATTTCAATAATTTCATAAACTCAAATATTCTCACTTTAACAATTAATATCGTTAAGGCCGAAAGTATTAGTTTTATAAATCTATATCGTTTACTAAAAATGTTGCGTTAGTATGAACTAATATTTTCGATATTTCGATATGATGCTATTTTTAAGAAGGTTTCTAAAAGTAGAAGTTTCCTAAAATAGAAAGTTTCCTCTTTTAGAATATAATGATTACTCCTTTTATCTCCATATTGTTTATAATGATTATATCTTTTTTAAATATCGATAATGGCTTGGTTTTGGAGTTATGGAATAAGGACAAGTGTGGGGTTAGAGTAATATAGTCTAGGATGTACATTTTTGCCATCAACTGTAAGGCTGGTGTGTCTTTATGGGGCACATTGAATGTTGAACTGAGCATGGTTTGTGTTCAGGAGAGTGTGCATTGTGTCCTTAAACTTAGATATCGCATCGTGTAAGTCGCGTCGGGTTGAACTGGATATGTTTTGTAACCAGGAGGGGTATATACTACTTAAACCAGGACCTCGTTGCACGCAGTCCTGTTATAGTTGAGTTGCCTAGTTAGAGACTTGATTCTGTTATGAGTTAAGTCTACAGTTCTCGAAAATAGATTCCAGTATTATCCTAGTGAAAGTCTGGTCGTTTACGCTAATCCTATCCATAACGCCATTTTGAATATTTTTATTATTATCGATATCATTTGATTTGCAGGTTGGCAAATGCTTTATGTTTCCTCCGGAAAACTCATTTTTATTATATTATTTCGATACGTGAAGTTTTTCATTGAAAGCTTATTTTTATGAATAATGTTTTACTGTTTTTCATTTTTACTATTTTCATATAATAGTAATTACAGTTTTAAAATCATGTTATACAGCTGGGAGAACGTTGACGTTGTTCCCCACTGATTGTGGCTGTTATGTTTTTAACATGGCAGGTATATGTGTCTCTCTTCGGATAGGCTAGCGAGCAGTTATGGATCCTGCTTATTTATTTTAATAATTATGTCTTATGGATTATTCAAACCCTATTTGTGGATTGTTTTAAATTTTGGCCATTTTAGTTAAGGCCTATTGTTTGAGTTTACCATTTTAATTTTACTAAGACATAGTTACAGTGTGTTTTAATCCCAACTCTACATTGTTTCCGCCACTGTATCGCGTTAGATTTTCTAGGGGATTACAATATAGCGGCAAGTAAGGTATCGTATCCACAGGAAAACAGTTAAAGATGTCTAATAGCTATGACGATTCTAAAATGTTCTAAAAGGTTGATTGGTTGAAATGTATAAAAAAAACTACTAAAATACGAATATGAATAAAGGATTCTAACAATGAGAGGAAAACTAAGGTCTTAGGTTCACGACAGATAATCGACAATTAGGCAACAACGATAATAAACACATAACATGCTAGTCGGCTATAATACGTTCTCTTGAATCATATCAACCTAGGAAGGATCTAACGGGCTCTCGCAACTTATTAGACTCCCTACCAAATCGCGCGCGATCTAATCGTAATTCGGCTTTCGTACACGAACTAGTATTTCCCAAACAGATTAAAATGATGTGGCCTTTAACAAAATAATCCACAAACAAAACACACGAAAATGGCACTAGCATATCTATGAGTTTAGTATTGGAGTAACAAAATCGACTAATAACCCATCGATCCCCCTCGACCTTAGCGAGAAAATTAGCTACTCATGACGATAATAGAACAAAAAATTACATACATAAAATTCATGATAAAAAGGGAAGCAAATAAAACTAACGATAAACAAACGAGAATCTAGCGAACTAAACGGAGCAACGAATTGTACATAGAGAAAATTACGACAAACTAAGTAATTCACGATGAAGATTGAAACATAAAACTGAAAATTGGATAAACGGATTTACCGAAATGGAGTACGAGTTGAAACCGAGTGCTAAAATGCTAAGAGTCACGTAGCTTTCTAATGTAAAATTTCTAAGTTATGAAGTAGATAATATGCTAGTACAAGTCTCCCTTAGTTATACAAGATAGGCGGAAAAAAACTGAGTGTGCATGCCGGCCGGCAGGCAGGGGGCCGGCCACATGCAGGGCCGAAGCACACTTTAAATTCAAGCTTAAATCGTCTATGTGTCATGCCGGCAGGGAGCCTGTCGGAGCAGGGTGGCACCCACATTGTCTTTGAAACATGTATTGGGCAGCTCTCGATGGCCTAATGAATCGACTCTTCTCAGGTTCTTCTTTGCCTAGACGTCCTAAAGCACGGGTTTTGTCTCGAGATCGTTCTTCTAACCAGATATGAGTGTAATTGCACATAAAGACCTGAAATTGTACAAAATCTACAAAAACACTCACTCAAAGCAAAATGTTAGAAGAAACGGCTCTATAGAGCGCGTTCCGACCGGAAAAGACAACAGAATCGAGGGAATAAAGCTATAAAAACACGACACATCATCGGCTCAAGTGAGTCTTTCCACAATGGATGAACCGATTGTCACTTACAACTTCGTAATCCGAATTACAAATTTTACGAACGAGTTTAACCAGGTTTTAGTTTACCTGGGTACACGTTGATTAAACTCAAAATTTAGCAAGTCTACTCCTCGCTTCCATACCCTTCCCATGTAAGCCCTGTAATCTGACATCCTGCAAGATTTAAAAACATAAAACTATCTCACTTAGTGGGAGTAACCTAACCGTCCTTCTAGCATGGCCCTGAATAATCATGTAGTACAATGCTTAGGTTATCTAATTAACAAATACGCATCATGTCACATTACAATTAGACATGTATACAATGTGGGATACACATGAAGTGAATTCAATTTATCATGCGAGTAAAACAATTATGTGGAACAAGCATATGTTTTATGAAATACAATATAATATACATCATGTGAGTAGCATGTGAGATACAAAAGAAGTAAAACATACATCGAGTGAATAACATGATAAACATATTAGGCACACATATAGTTTTCATCGTAGAGCATACGTCATGTGAATCAACACATTCAACATGCAACATGCGAAACACAGCAGGCATATTACTTTTCACCATCTTGTGTTCATTCACATTAATTATTAGTCATTTGGATATAGAACAGTAACGAGGCTTAACGAACTTGTGATTTTAGAAAGTTGTAGTCATTACTTTTAAAAATAAAGGTTCTCTTTACACATAAAGTACGGGACATGACTACTAATGTCTCATGCGTACTTAAGGCTTACATCTCACCATAAGTGCGGATGAGAACATTAATCCCGCCAATCATATCGATACTAGGAGATTTACATCTCATCCCTAGTGCTCAATAGGATCGAACACCTAAATTGACTCGGTTTAGTCGACAGACATACGGAGAAGAAGGACTGCAAGTGTGTGAACTCAGTGGCCCTGCTAAACAGAACATTTCTCACACACTGTTATGGCAAAGGTCGGAAGGTATTCCGCCCCCCCAAATATATCTGACATAGAGAGTGAGGGTTGATCAGTGCCATTGTCTATGTATGCACACACACCCAATCCATACTCTTGGTCTCGGGAAAGAGAACCTTTACACAACCGAGCACCTCAATGGCAACTGGACGACTACTCTACCGACAAACTCATAAAGAGCTGGCTTCCCGTTTACTTCTTAGCATTTTCTCTAGCATCATGGCATCCCATGAGTAGTGACTCCGAATGTCGCAGTCTACTTTCGAAGTTGTCTTCTATCGCATCGTCTCCTAAACTTTACCAAGATAGCGCCCAACACGTAACGTAGGCTGAAGTTGGGCGTCTTATTATAATGACGGAATCTCCAGAATATCGAGTTCAGTGGTCCACATATTGTACATGTGTGACAACCAGAGAGAGAACATATACTAGGTTCCTTAAAGATAACCGGTCAGAACATTGTGTATTGACTTGGAACAAGTCTTTTTAACACAGAATGGTGAGAATAGTTCGGCGGCATTGCCGTGACACACATGTTTGTTTTCACGATGATTGGTGTCAATAATATCATTTGTGAAAACGTGTCTGATCACCGACTTAGGTAACACATCGACTGGGTGTACGGTTGTTTCCATGGAATAAAGGTAAATCAATTTTAAGACAATCAAACAATATAAATCTTTGTAGTACTTATCTTAGCTTATCATTTTAACTGTATTGATATAATAGATTTGGAACGCTTTATTTGTGGTGTTTTATTTAAAATGTTCGTTATTTGAGATTTGATTAGATTTAAGTATTTCTAAGTACATTATTTGATATGGGTTTCTTTATTTGACTTGGTCAATGTTGACTCGAAAAGTCAAAGTTTGACCAAAGTGAACTAGTCATCCTCTTAGTTTGACTTAGTCACAAATTAGTCCTTAAATGATTTTTTTTAAAGTTGAAGTGATGTTTAACTTAATTAAGCATGTTTAAATAGTACTTTTGGGTTATTCATCTTTTAGTACTTTATACTTTTCAAGTACAATTATTTAGTACATTTATACTTCAAGTGTACGTATTTGATATTTTTATATGATTTTGTATTTGTACAAATATACTTATCTTTTAAAACCTTTTTATTTACTTCAAATATTCCAAAAATCAAATAAATTTCTGAATATTATAAAAATCAGTTTTTAAAAAAATTAAATATGATATTTGTCACAACTCAAGTTTATGAATTACTTACTTTACAAATCCTTTTATACTTAGTAAAATATTTCTAAAAATCAAACAAATTTATCAAAATTCTTAAAAATAATTTTTGACCTTATTAGATCTGATATTTCTCAAAACATAGAGTTTTACAAAAGTAACTTTCGGTAATAACGAAACGAGAATATTAAGGGTACTAAATATGTCGTTTTTCAAATATTATTTTTAAATTACGATTTTCATAGTGAAGGTGTCCGCGTTTCCTTATCTCGTCACCCTTTGTATTCGGTACGATAAAGGTGAGTATTATATAGTTGGAAGTTAGTAGTTAATTGTTAGCAACGATAAATGAAATGTTATATGCGGTAAAGAAATGTTAGTATAGCGGTAAAATAAAATTTAGTAATTAGTAAACGAAAATAAAAGAGGAAGAGATTAGAGATTAGAGAAGACGGGGTTTGTTTACACCCTCAACCTACAAGCTAAAAATCTCGGAACAGAGGATCGTTATGTGTCGACGTAGGCACGAGAGCGATCGAGAATGTATGCGAGTTAAGGTGTGTATGGGTTGAGTACTCTCGGTTTTTGAAAATAAAGTTTTCGAGAATGAATTTTGTGTTTTTCTTGAATGTTGGACGTGAGGGTGTATGTATAAGATTTTGCGAAATGCTTCGGCTCCGGACGCCTGAAGGGAGGCGGTTCAATACTGGGACGCCCCAGCTGAGGCGGCTCAGTTCTGGGGTGCCTGGTTGCGCGCGATTGAAATCGCGTATATTGGAAGTTACTCAAAATACGGATTGATATCCGGTTTATATGAGGAAACATCGGATTCCGTTTTGAGTTATTGTTGAACGTACTTGGATGCATTTTGGAACTTTTGAGTTTCGGGTTTCGGCTTTGAGCGGGTTTTGACTCGGTCGCAAAATACGATTTTGCCTCCGGTGGCGGTTTTGGCTCAAATTAATTTTTTTTATTTGTAACGACCCACTGAGTTTGAATTTGAGGTCGGTTTTAAGAGATTTGTACTCCGCTAAGTGCCCACGTCGGATACCATTGATTCTGAGCCCGTATTTGAGCGTATTAAAGCACGTTTACGTCCGATCATCATCGGGTGTTTTGTTGGAGACTGCTATAGACACAAGCAGTCAAAATGCGGGTGTCTACAGGACTCATCTAATTGGATTCAAATCATTTCATAAGGTTTGCCATCTACTCCCTCCATTCAACTCCACTTGTCACTTACGCTTTTAGCATCTATTTGTCGAGACACGTTTTACATCATCGATATCTTTCATTTTACAATAAAAAAAATTAAAAAATTTTTATATTCTTAATGTACTCATAAAGACGAATCAAACAAAATTCCACATGACTATATTCTCACTTATAGATTGTCGAGAATATTGAAGATTCTCCTCAAGTATGAATAGTGTCTAAAAAGAAATTAAGGTGAAGTGTGGAGTTGAATGGAGGGAGTATTACTTTACAACTTTTTAACCATTTTCTTATTCCATGTGCAAAAAATAATGGGAAGAAACATAAAAAACGAAGGGTGTATCAATCAAGAATTCGGTATATTTCTCAATCTTCTCACATATGAACTGTTTTCTTTTGTGATAGGAAACATAATTGCTGTGTAGAGACCTCTCATATACGTAATTAACAAAGTGTTAGCTAACCCCCCACGTTGTAAGTTGAAAACGATAATCATGGAGCGACATTATATTACTCCTTCTGTTCAAGTCGAACTTCTCATATAACAAAGGGTTAGCTAGCCCTACCACATTGTAAGTTGAAAACGATAATCATGGAGCGACATTACATTACTTCCTTCCTTCAAGTCGAACCTACCCATATTTCTTTTTCGGACTTTCAAGTCCAATCTACTCATTTTCATTTTAGTCATTGTTTTAATACTCCCTCTGGTTTTATATGTTTGCCCCATTTCAATATAATACTCCTCACATATATTCATCAAATGGGGCAAACATAAAAACCGGAGGGAGTATTAAACAAATATTTTAAACCTTACATATATATAAATACCACCGTTTATCCTACATTTAATACTAAACAAATATTTCGTACTTATTTGTACCTTTAATAATAAACAAATACTTTCTTAAATTTTGTGCATAAAACATATGAGTAGGTTCGACTTGAACGGAGGGAATACATGAATAACATGTGTTCTGATAATATGATGCACCCCTGTATTTTTGTAATAATTAAAATCCTTGAAGGCTACAATTTTGGTGGACAACTTCTCGAATCTATTGGATCTCTATGATGAAATTCTGTCATACAATTACTCAACGAAAATATGAACTTGTTAATTTGTAAATAGACAATGTATTATGTTATAATCTCTCCGTCTCTTAAAGATTGTCACATTTCTTCATTATATATGGCGATTATTTTAATAAAATGTGTCAATCTTTAGGAGACGAATGAAGTATGATTTACACCCTAATATATAGTTGAACTTGCTATGTCGTTGAATTTATTCAAACAAATATGTATGGATTTTGCGCTTTTGGATAACAATCAGTTTAGTGACATTATCCCAGCAACACCAATTCTGGTGACAACATTGCATACGATCAGGGTTGTCAACCCGTCAACTGACATCTGGGGCCACTCTACTAATTACTCTGTATTATTTGGTGACCCTCATATATTTAAGCTTATTTGACACATTTTCAAAATTTTACTATACATATCATGAGTGTGATAACCCAAAGATATATAACCTGAAGTATTTTTTTTCCTTCACATGCACATATTAAGATATTCTAATAGCCAGCACGTGAGTTTTTCACAAAACATTCAAAATGTGATTATATTGCCACTTGAATAATTAAAATATTTGTAAGCTTACTTTTTAGAAAATACAAATTTTAAGGTTAACAAACTGCCAATAAAATTTATATTGTAATTGAAATAAATATCTATGGTAAAGCTCCATATAAATAGTCTCTCTGTTCTATTTTTATCGTCTGCCTTCCTATGTTTTTAAATAGAAACAATTAGAAGTATATACTCCATATTATTTAAAATACATATTTTTTTCCCCGATTAATTTTCAAAAAGTTAAGTGATGGACGATGATACTCGGTTGGACGATGTACTTTTATCCTATTAGAATTGGATAAAAAAACATACTTCGTAGCTTATAAAAAAGAAACTAAACTTCATCACCTAGTGATATATGCAGCTGGAAGTCAAGAACACATAAACTTTGTAAAAGAAACAAACTTGAAGAGAATCTATCTCATGATCTATTCTATGGAGCATACCAAACCAACTTCAACATTGACATCTTTAAACACTACACCAATGTAACCCACTCGATAATTACCCATGGTTATAAGTATATTAAACGCTGATTAAGAGTGTGAGGCCCCTTGCCGGACTGGGTCCCTGTTCTTGGCACCGATTCAACATGTGAACTGAAGGGCCTGGAGACGATGTAAGTACGCTGCATGCATACATACATACATACATACATACATACTAATTTTAGATAACTTAATCAAATGTAACTAAATAATCTCTACATTATTTAACACTGTTATCTATGTGCTCAACAGACTGAAGATGCCAATTATCTTTTCTGCAGATGTCCGTACAGTTCGCAAATACTGACATAAATCGCTAAGTGGATACAGTTCAGTCCGGATCTCTCGGTTAATACAAAATGGAGGATGCGTATTATAGGGACGAAGCTGCAAAGGGCTGTCAAAAACGGTGCAATCAATGCAGTCATTTACCACATTTGGAGTTAACGAAATAAAGCCAAACATGAGGATAGGATCATGAGACCGATTTATGTAATTAAAAAGATTAAAAATGAACCGAGTAGCTTCGTTAAGAACAAAAATCAAATAGGCCTTAGTGACAAGGATATCTCCTTCATTAGGAGGATCACTTGTTAACTAAGCTTATATGTACATTTGTGACTAATCATATATATAATTACCTTTACCAAAAAAAATATATTTAACACCGTTAATATTTAGACAATTTAATTGGAGTTTCTTAACTAGGTCTGTGCCTTCAAGCATCAACACTCTTACGGGTTTAAAACTATGAAAGTGACCCCTACATAATGTGTTTTCGAAGCTGAAAGAGATATTTCTAGGATTTGTAACAATGACACAATTTCTTTTGTTTCATATTTAGGTCGTTATCGAATATTCAACTGGCTTGACGGATGTCGGACCTCATTGCATGATTCTTCTCAGCTATATGCGAGTCCTTCACTTTTAGGCTTTTAGCATACAATTCAAGGCATAATCCCAACCGCGGTCTGCGATTTGAAGTTTCTTTTGCTTCATTTTTGACAGGAAACTTGAGGTAGGTCCACACAATAGAATGGGCAGTATTCACAGCAGCTCCGAGTGTGCCCTTCAATGTAGATGCCTGATATGCTTGATTTATATCGTCTTTCCTTCATGATTTATTTGATTTTCCTTTGATTTAACCGCTTTTAGAAGCGGTTTTGTGCTATTAATGTCTCTTGCAGCTATGATTGTTCTTTTAGGTTCATTTGGCGCGGAACTCGGCTTTCTGAGTCTTTTTCATCGTCAAACGAACCAATCTTGAGTCACGGCATCGCTTAGGAGTAAAGGATGATCAACCGGTGAAGCTATACGGCCATGTCACCCATATTCCAGACCGGGAATACAAACTAGCAAGTCGTGAAGTAAAGATGAGATAAGAAAGCTACAGCAGGCCGGTCACGGCCGTGACCACTCCATCACGTCCGAGAAGACCCATCACGGCCGGGAAGGATCCATCATGGCCGGGACGGTACTCATCCCGACCGTGACCACCCCCATCACGGCCGGGAAGGATCCATCATGGCCGGGACGGTACTCATCCCGACCGTGACCACCCCCATCACGGCCGGGACGACCCCAGCTCGCACTCCGCTTCATTCTTTCATTTCTCTCACTTATGGAACCCTATATATACCTTCCTCTTGAAATTTTTGGAGGCACGAAACCCTAGATAGAGATTAGTGTAGCTTAGCTTAGTTTCTCCTTTATCTTTTCTTAATTTTCCTTTAACCTTAGCTTAATCTTAGTAGTTACTCTTGTATTATTGGATTTCTTGAAGAATCTATTAAGATTGACAACCTTGGTGGATGACTTTTGGGTTTCCTTTTATGCAAGTTTCAATCTTTTCATCTCTTCTCTAGTTTGGTATAATCTTTCTTCTCTCTTTTCTCTTAATCTTTCATAGTTAGTAAAGTTTACATCTTTATCTATTGTTTGTTGTTCATCCTTATTTGTTCTTCATAATGAATGTGGTGGTCCTTGTGTTTGTTTCCCTAGTCTATGTTCGTTTTAGTTTAAACATGTGTGAGTAGTTCTCCCCTAGGTTTAGTAGGGGGATTGGGTGTGATTAGGGATGATTAGGGTGGGACTGGTGATGCTAGTTGTTGTTTTTGTTGTTTTCTATTGCCTTGCACTCAACATGTTCGATGAAATGATTTTGAGACTTGAGACGATCACTCCTTGTTTTTCTTGTTTCTTTTCTTGCATGTCTTTGTTTGGTGATAGGTTTGGTTCATCTTCTAGGAGCGAGAGCGTGGTGAGGAGACCCCTAGGCCGTTTAAGTAGCGAGAGCCTGAATGTAACCTAGGCTACGGAACCATGCTAGCACCTCCGTTTCCCCTTTGAATCTCTTTGACATCTATAAACCCGATCTAGCCCTAGTTTTCCATTATATTGATTTAACTCGCTTTCCATTATCATTAGTTGTTTGTTTTGCCTTGTTATTTCGTGTTATAGACTTTAGTTTAGTCATTAGTCAATCTTAGTCAATTACTTTAGTTTGCCTTGAACCTAGTCTTAGACCATAGTACCGTCTAGTTTGGAACTCTCGTCCCTGAGGATCGACTCGACTTACCCTAGCTACCTAGCTTAGGTTTGTTGATAATTATTTTGATCGGTAGGATAGACGACAAACTCTTACCATCAAATTGGCGCCGTTGCCGGGGACGGCGTAGTTTAGACTTTTATGCGCTTAGTTTTAAACTTGGTTCTTGAGTTTTGTGTTTTCTTCTCCTTGTGTATCTCCGTTCTTTCTTCTTATGTGCTTATTTCTCTCTTCCTAGTGCCTCAAAAGTACTAGGCTTCTAACGTTTGCTCAAGTGTTTCTAGTTCATTCTATGTATCAAGGCAACATTATGACAATGACGCATCCAAGCTACCATCAATCGTCATGGGACAATCATAGGACAAATTACCAAGACCCACAATTTTACCAACTATATCAATCTCATCAACAATCTTATGAACCCCCTTCATTTGGCTACCATGAAAGTTGTCAAGGATCATTCCAAAATCCTAACAATTACCAAATATCTTCACATAATTCCCAACCAAGAATCCCCAACTTTGAGCTTTGCCAAATGATTCTTCGAATGCAAAAGAATCAACAAGAGATGATGATTCAAATGCAAAGGGACCAAGATGAGTTCATGGCCCAACATCAAAGAGAAATAAAGGTGCAGGATGCTCGACTTAATGCAATCAAAGCTCGTTACGTGATGTTGACCACTCGGACACCACAACTTCTCGAGGAAGGTTCATTTGGGCAAGAAGATCGGTTGTCTTCACAAGGAAATCAACCCGATTATGAAGCCACGGATGAAGAAAAGAGGGTCAACCAAGGGATCAATGTTGAGAGTTGTTCGGAAGGTGAAGTTATGGTAATAATGGAGGAAGTTGAAGCTTCAAGGGTTGATCCCGAGGAAAATATCACCAATGCCTTAAGAATCAAGCTTGAAGAAAGTTATGCAATTGGTAAGGTTGACAATGAGGAGGAAATTGAACATGATTCTCATATTAACTCTTGGGAAGCCAATGTTGAGGCCATTAAATCGGACTTATATGATTTCCTTCGTGATGACCGGATCTTATTTGTGGGGAGATTGAAACTATTCCTTCAAGGAAATCTCAACCCAAGATACATCAACCAACTTTGAAGCCGGTAGAAGGAGTGGAGGTGATACATGAGGATAAAGATGAAGATGACAATGTTTTGTCGTCAAAGAATGTGTTTATATTACTTATTTCATTAATCAAAAGAAACCCGAAGTCCCGAAGATAGGTCTCAAAGAAGTTGAAATCATGAGTGAAAAGTCAAAACCAAGTGAAGATAAGACTCTTGTAGGACAATTTGACAAGGTGAGTGAAAATGAAGGCAATACTTAGGAGAAAGAGATAGATGTCTTAGAACTTGCCTTGAATGGAAAGGTAGGGGAGCTTGTTCGGGAATTTGGAGATGCCATGCTAGACCAAACCGTTGAAGAAATTGAGGCCGCCCTCAAAGGCCTTGAATTTCTTCATGGTGAGAATTCTAGTAGGAATGACGATGAGGTTTCCCCTAAAGCCTCCAAAGAAGAAAACTTGATGCCTTTACCTAATTTATCACACATGATTTCGAGTCCTTTGTCTTGTAAGATGGTTGATGAATTGGATCCTTGTCGGGCGGCTAAAAAGAATTTTATTCTTAATCCCGTAGAAGAAGCAACACCCTTAGGGTATGATCTCCCAAATCATAACGCCAAGCATGACCTTAGACCACTATACCTACCGGATGGTCATAAGAGTCGTTGCTTTGTTGGTTGGAAAGACCCGGCACTACTACACAAATGGGCTATTGCAACACCTTAAAAGTGTTGCCTAATGGCTTATAAGTGTTACTAAAGGCTTTCGCAACATTTTTGGGTGTGTTGCTTAAAGTTGTGTTGCAATAGCTTCATGCAACACTTTCTTATTAAATGCAACACTTTGTTTAAAGTGTTGCATCTATATATAATATGCAACATTTTTCTTGCAACACACGGGATCCTCTAATGCAACACTTGTAATCATTGTTTGCAACACTTTTTTTTACCGAATGTAACAATCCACAAAATTTGATCAAACTATTGCTGAATTAAAAGAAATTAATTTTCATTGTGGATATAACTAAAATTATACATGATAGTTCAAATAAATATTATCTTGTGTAATACATGTCCGAAAATATTATTAATCAAAATGAAAAAGCTACAATTCAAAGAAATAATGTCTTAATAACTCTATTCATCAAGTAAATAATGTCTAAATGTTAGTAGGTAACATTTCTACAAGTTGTTGCAGAATTTGTTGAGTCATATTTGTCTTCTCATTCTCAAGTTCCCTTTGCTTATTTTCCAATTCTTCCTTCTTCTTCTTTAGATGCTCCTCCTCCAAATCCTTATGTTTATCTTGTACCCTGATAATTTCACTTATCACATTATATGCGTAGTAATGTTTCCCCTTGAAACGACATTTATGAACCACGCAACTCGAATGGTCTTCATTTCCCAATCTTGTCCTTCAATAGGAATCGAATACTTCTTCTGAATAAAAAAATTGTAGGCATTTAAAAATGTATTAATTAATAAAATTATAGTTGCATAAGTAAATTAAATAATATGAAAAGCTTTTTAAGAGGGAAACATACCAAAATAAATTCCCACAATTTTTCCTTTTTAGGAACCTTTTTCCATAACTCAAAGAGTATAGGTACGTACTTGTGGTTATGAGCAATTGTTCCTAAAAAGCGAGATAATTCTACTACTGTATCCTTTTCCCAACAATTGGACCAATGGGTTGTACAAATTCATTTAAATTAACTGGGTCCCTTTCATCCATAGGACGCGTGTGCACATGATGTAACATGGTCAATCATCTTTTGTTTCCTCTTAATATAGTTGTAAGAAAAAGTGTGTATATCAGAAGAACTCCCTCATCAAGACAATTTGCATCAATTATGAATTAAAAAAATACCATCAACTTGAAGGTCGTCGGTATCTAAGTCCATTTCTGCACTTTCATCTTCGATGGTCTCTTGATTACTAGTACGAGCATCACATTCATTATTGAAATTGTCCGATGAATTGTCTCCCTCAAGAGCTTCCCTGATATCCTCATCGTCGGCATAGTCACGACTATCGTACTCGTACTCATTACCCTGATAAGGTAGATCAATTTCGTTTCCTGCAAAAGTAAGTCAGCAATCGTTAATCTACCTTTGGTATTTTTTTGCCTTAAGCATTTTCCTTGTGAACTATTATGCTTAATCTCCATGTCTTCATCAGATTCTACGTCAGCTTGGGACTCAATCCTCCGGTTTAATTCTTGAGTATTACAGAGAAGCCTTTGTTTTCTATGATCAGGCCTAGTTCTCATCGAACTAGGTGGAATGTAGCGAACATTATGCCGACCACCGAATTGGGTAACCTGCACAAATAATTGAGTAAATAAAGATACAAATAGCCTGACTTTGCAAAAAAAATTAAGTATTTTCTTAATGATGTTGATATACATCAACAACCTTAATTATACGGTACTTCAGACTAATTGGATTGCATTCAGCATAGAAATCAGCCTGATTGGATTGCATTCAGCAGCAGCTAAATTTCAAACTAATACACAACCTGATTCTGTTCTAAAAGTGCAGCGTGATTCCGTTTTTCAGCTAACTCAGCTTGATTCATGATTTTTTTAGAACACTGAATAACATTAGCAAGTGATTAGATTGAACTGAATCTCACGAATAACCAACCCCAAGTGCCAAATTCACATAATAGTCAAATTATAGAAAAGATAGAATCTCGTCTAGAGTAGGAAAAAGCTCAGTCAGCCACCAACTCGGTGCAGGTCACGTGACCTACGACCCGGCCTTCGCCTTTTGAGGTTTCCCGCATTCTTCTTAGCTTCTATGCCCCGATAAGAAGTGCGAATATACTAAAAATCCTGGTAACAATACAGAAAGAATTAAAGTGACCATGAGCAAGAAGCTAAGATGCTAAGTAGATACTTTTTACCTCTGGAATAGATTAAAAGTGAGTTCTTCCGCTCCTGTAACTCTTTCTTAATTTGAACCCTCGGGTGCCTTAGTGTACTAGAGACAAACATGTTCGATTAGTTTTTTTAAAAGGCAAACATTTTTTTAATATTACTGCCAGTGGGTTTTTATATGGGGAAATCTGATCTATGAAAAGATTGTACAACAATTGCATTTTTTCATATGGCAATAACAACAATTCCAGAAATATGATTTGTACAACAATTGCAAGCTTGGAATCTGATTTTAAAGCAATTGCAGGCCTGAAATCTGATTTGTAGAGCAATTGCAGACCTGAAATCTAATAATTGTAGTCTTGGGTTCACATTGATTGGTTTCACGGCTGGGGCAGCAACCGTTTGCACAGCAATCAAAGTACAGAAATTTGAAACAGCAGAGATCTGAGTTGCACCTTTTCGAGCCAAATCCAGTCTCATTTGCACAAACAAAAACCATGCCTTACGACTGAAACAGGATGGTTAACAAAACAAGGAGCTTGGAAATAATTACATAAACCAGATTTCTTGAAAACGAACTGCAAAAACCATAAAAATAACGAACTGTAAAATAACATTAACCTGTTTCCGAATCTGTGATGTGAAAGTCTTATCGTCTTTATTGCTTCCACTAGCTTACGTGCAAAAGGAAAAGAGAACGCTGACAGAAAAAGGGGGCAAACAAATATAACTTACGTGCAATTTTCTGCTCAACACTTGCTTTAGGACTGAACGCTGATAAAAAAGCAAAAAAAATCTTAAAATTTAACTCATCTACCATCTTCAGTAATCTCTGAGCAGAGAAATATCACAAGAATAATTTCATCGGTTTATCTGAAAGTAGTACTTTGACTTCTACAGAGTAATTTAGATATAATGCCAAAATAACCGCAAATTTAAACCTGAGCGCTAGGGGATTCATAGCAAACTCTGGCCCAGACATTAACTCATCAGTCGAAATAAAATCTTTGGCACTCCGGTCAAGTTGACAAATTCTTTGATACAAAGAAACTATTTCTTGTTGATTAACTGGTCCTAAATAACAATCATACAACAATATAAAATTGATTAGCTGAAATAATTCAAATTTGTTATAGCAGTATAATATACGCAACCTTGCCCACATACTGAAACACAAACATTTTGGGATGACCTATAACTACAGCATCCATAATTCAGTATGAAATCAATCGCCATGAATGCAATTATACGGAGTTTTTCGTAAACTTGCTTGAGCAACACAACTAAACAAAAGGATTGATAGTGTTAGCCCTAAACAAACGAAATCAATTAGCCCTAAACAAATAAAATCAAGGGTTTCAACATGATGTAGATGCAGGAGTTCTTCGTGAATGGAGAAGAAAAAGCTCGAGGTCTACTTCACGTTTACTGAGAATAACAGAAAAAGAAAGAAAGAAGAAAGAATTTGAGGAGAGAGAAGTTTGTTATTGAATTTGTTATGCCTCTTTACAGCCCTCTGATTGTATTTATACAATCTCAATTATGTAACCAAGTTTTATGTAACAAATTTTTGAACTGTTCGTAACTAGCTATTTTTCCTTTAATGCTATTCACTATTCTTGTATCATTCCTCCTTCCTTAAGAACTGACTTGCCCTCAAGTCTCCATTACAGCAGCAAAAAACTCTGGGTACTTCTGTTCCACCATATCGGCAAACAACCAAGTAACTTATGATTCAGCAAAACCCTTCCACTGAATTAAGAATTGTACAACAGCATGATTTTGCCTCTTCACTATTCACCGATCAATTAACAACTTGCGGCTGTAGTACAGACACACCCAACTGACCGTGCATCCACGCAGGAATATGGACTTCACTGGGAAGGGTACCCCTAAACGCCTTTAACTGGGACACATGGAAAACATCATGGACCTTAGCCGATTGGGGTAACGCAATTTTATAAGCAACCTTCCCAATAGTATCCACCACTTGGAAAGGCCAAGAAACTTAGGAGACAACTTCTGGTTGGACCTCACTTGCACACTCTCTTGACGGTAAGGCTGCAGCTTCAACCACACCTAGTCGCCAACCTCAAAAGAATGCTCCGACCTGTGTTTATCAGCCTGCATCTTCATCCTTTGTTGTGCTTTTAAGAGTTGTTGTTTGAGCATTCTTATCATAGCTTCTCTGCGCTGCATAGTTCTGTCAACCCCATCAATAGAGGTCTCTCCCGGCAAGTATGGCAAATGTACAGGAGGAGGCTGATTATAGACGGCTTCATACGGGGTCAGAAGAATGGAACGATGTATTATACCACCATTCAGCCAAAGGGAGCCAAATCGACCATTCTTTTGGCTTAACACTGCTCATACACCGCAAATACGCCTCGATGCACATATACACCACCTCTGTTTGACCATCCGATTGAGGATGATAATCAGACGAGAGTCTCAATTCAGTCCCCTGGATGGTAAAGAGTGCCTGCCAAAATTGGCTCAAAAAAATTGCGTCTCTATCGCTCATAATACTCCTTGGCCACCCATGTAGTTTGAACACATTGTCCAAGTAAGCTTGACCCACCTCTACTGCAGTATACGAATAGGAGAGGCCAATAAAGTGAGCATACTTACCCAACCTGTCCACTACCACTAGGATGACTTCCTTGCCTTGAGATTTTGGCAATCCAGTAATGAAATCCATAGAAATATCCATCCAAACTTCACTCGGAATCTCCAAAGGCTCTAACTTGCCGGGGTAAGAAGAGTTATCATATTTATTGGCCTGACAAACCGCACAATGCCGGATGAAATGACTGATTTGCTTAGTTAAACCCTTCCAAATGAACAATGCCTTCACTTTCCTAGTAGTGGCATCTCTACCTGAATGCCCCCCCTCCGATGAGCCGTGCATCCAATGTAGGATGTGATTGCGTAATTCGGGATCAGGACCCACCAATATCTTGCCCTTTTTCCTGGTCAGCCCTTGGTGCAAAGCATAATGACCCATGGGGTTTTATTGGCCTAGTTGTTCCAGCAACTTCACCAGAAATTGGTTTAACTGGTAGCTGCTCTTAATCAATTCCCCTAAATCTGATTGAATTTCTGATGGAAGGGATTGTCGTGTATCCCAACCGATCAATAAACTACCGATTACACGTAGTGGTAGCTAGGGCAAGTCGGGATCGTATCCACGAGGACGGTAAGGCGAAGTTTAGACTAGGTCGGCCTAAAACGAGACTATGCTACCAAAACAAACACAAAGAGAATGATAATTGGAAAACTAGGATGGAGGAGGAGTAAGAACTAGAGTAATGATGCTAAACAGTGCTAATAATCGAACTAAAAAGTAAACTAGAGTAAACTATGGCTAACTAAGACGATGAACTCAAATATGGAAGGAAGTGGGGTAGGTCGGGTTCATAGGAGTAGAAGGGTAATTGGGGTGATCAAGGGTATAGGTGTCTCCTAATTGCTAGGGTCGGTCCGGGTTCTCGCAACTTAGACCGATGTCAAGGTGGGTCCGGACTCTCGCAACTTAGACCCTAGTCCGCACTCTCGTGACTACGACTATTCTCAACATTTCCACACAATAGGCAAACAATGAGAAGATGAACACAAGTATGGGAAGCATGACCACTACAACTCACACAAGCATATCACCAAACACATAGAGTGCCCACAATGTGACTAACAACAAAGATTCACCCTTTTGCCTTAATCAACCCTAATCATCCATAATCTACCCCTAATCCCCCTACTAACCCCACAAGAAGACTACTCACTCATGAGGAAGAACAACACAACCATAACAAGAGAAAACATCATCACAAAACAAACATCCATAATGAATAACAAGAACAATAACAATAACAACATAAAAAGATAGAAACAAGATTAAATAACTAAGAACAAGAGTAAGAAAGATTATACCAACACTAGATGAAGAAAAGATGCAATCTTGTAGAAAATAAGAACCCAAATAAAACCTAAGGTTGTCAAGCTTGGAGAATTCTTCAAGTATCCTCTTAATACAAGAACTAATTACAAGGATTACTAAGGATTAACAAAGATTAAAGGAAGATTAAACTAATGATGAAACTAAATCTAGGGTTTTTGAATGTCTAATGGAGGCTTAAGAGAGTCTACACTATCATAAGATAATATATGTTAACAATACAAGAGGGAAGTATATATATGGGTACAAGAATGAAGGAGAATGAAATAAAAGAGTCGCGCTGCCCCTGTAGCGTCCCGACCGGGACGGCCCTGTCATCCCGATCGGGTTGGTCCCGACCGGGATGGGCTCACAGTGGCACCCTTTAACGTGCACCCCATCCCGAACGGGATGAGGCCATCCCGAACGGGATGGGTCTTGTAGGCCTCCCTTAAGAGCTCTTTGGTCCCTCCTTGCCTCTCATGGGTTTCTCGTCGATTCTCGGACTCGGGATCGGGTCTCAGAGGCTCGGGATTGGGTCCCAAGGTCTCGGGGTCGACTCCAAGGCATCAAGTCATCGTTCCTTGGTTTCGTTGGCTCCAAAATGTGTATGTATTGTGTCGGAATTGCTCCAACTCTTCCAAATCGGTCTCGGGAACCTGAAACGAACTAAAGGAAGCATAAGAAGCCCATGAACTGCCCCCAAGGAGCGATTCCACAAGGAAAATGGGACCAAAACAAAACAAATAGGCACTACGAACTACACTTATCAACTCCCCCGCACTTAACCCTTACTCGCCCTCGAGTAAGCACATACTAACTACTATACTAGCCGAATGGGTATTAGCGCACCCTACGCCCTTTCAACTCACGCGAGTGCACTTAGGGGAAAAGTGCACTCCGCAAGGCAAGTCGGGTCTTGCGACAAAACCGCGGATGCAACCTGACACGAGACACACAAACAAACAAACACACAAACAAACACTTAGACGGTTGCACCCAAAACAAAAGAAATACCGCTTCCCTCTAAAAGCGGTGAAAGAAGCACCGGTTTAGGACTCGAGGTAAGTGACAACGTTCCCAAGCGAACAATACAAGCCAAGGTGGACTAAACCCTAATAGTATGACGATAAAGCAACAAAAACGTTGGTAACTTACCTAGGTCCTCCTAACTTTCTGAAAATGTACTACGGGACGATCGGCGGAGTGGAAAGTGAAGAACCACGGTGTTAGTCGACACTGTAGGTAAGTGAGACCCCGCCCCCTTTAGCGTGAGCCAAGAGGGTCGTCCCGTGTCCAAAACCGCCTAGCTAGTCCAAGTAAAAAGGTGGAAAACATGCAAAATGAGGGAAGACCGACTAATGCCGCTATCATCCTTCCTCGGGACTCGGTCCTTTGGTAGGCTCTTCACGGAAAAAATTCGGAAAAAGGCTTATTTTTGTGGGGATTTCATTTTTTGTGAGACGAGTTTTCTTTTGGCATTCTCTTTCTTTTCGATGTTTTGATTTGTTTGTTGCCATGCCATTTCTTTTTCTTCTTTTCTATTTTCTATTTGGCTTTTGTGCCTTTTCTTTTTCTTCATTCTTTTCTTTCTTTCATTTTCTTTCTTTTTCTTTTCGTTGCCCTTTTTTTGCAAGATTTGGTTTTTTGGCATTTCTTGACAATTAAGAAAGAGAGAATCAACAAATTGCAATTTATTGTGTGATATGTGTAGGAGGTAGGGAAATGGGAGAGTCGGGGAGCGTCCTTCCCTTCAAACCCACAAAAAGTGGAGAACTTGGACTAATCAAACAATCCTAAACACGGTCACCTAAGGGACGAGACTCGGTAACCAAGGCCTTTTCACACCGTGGGTGGTCATAATGGTCAAAAGTGCAAATCCCGTAGTAAATCCTTAGTAAGGTAGGTGGACACAAGGTAAAGGACCAACGAATTCATTGATTTAGGGTCATTCTACTAGGCCTAAGTCCAAGACTCAATTTATACAACTAGGAAGGGAAAGTAAACTCTCACACACTAGCCTCTAAACCGGGTTTTTGAAAACGGTTTACACACAAGACACAACTACACACATAAAACAAAGACATGACGGAAATGAAAGAGAAAGAGACAAGAGACAACAAAACGAAACAAAATAAAATAAACACATAAACAACATAAACACCACCACGATATTCCATACAAGTCACCAAATCATCCACCAATATGCACAAAGCTCCACCCGAGCACACAACATCACAATTTCCTCCAAACTCCACAAGAAATAAAGAGGGAAAAAGGGATAGAAGATGTTACCGGATGTCTTCAAAGCCTTCCAAAACTAATCGGCGATTAAAGCAACCTATAAGGACAAAGGGAGGCAAGCACACACAACAAAACAAATGTACGAAACAATGACACACAAAAGGAAAAGACACAAAAGAAAATCTTTTTGATTTTTGTGAAAATGTTTCAAATTTTTAGGGTTTTTTGAAGATTTTTCGAAAAAACTAAGAAAATAAACTAAACTATACTAGAATATCGCTCCCCCACACTTAAACCGAGCAATGTCCTCATATGCTCAATTGTAGTGTGCGGAGAGACAAAAGAAAAAGAAAAGAAACTACGAAAATAAAGCTAAAAATCAAAGAAAAGTGGAGAAAAGGGTAGAAGGTGTCCGGCCGGGGTGTAGTTAAGTCACCATGGGCCGAGACAAGAAAAGATATGGATGGGGGGGAAGAAAATAAAAAGAAGGAAATAAAGGGAAATGGGAGGGGAGGGCTAGGTGTAATCAAGTCACCTAGCCCGGATTCCGCCTAAATCCGACTAAATCCTCAAAAAGAAAGAGTGAAAAACTTGTAAAATTTGGATTTTGAAAATGACTCTCGATGTAGTCACATCATCGGGAGTCGGGAGCAACCACTACCGAGGCCTCGAAGGCCACCATGACATCAAGACACATAAGTGTACAAGGGGAAGGGGATAAACAAGGGGAAAACAAGCAATAAAAAACGGAAAAGTAAGGATAGTTACCCAAACCAATCGGCTAGTAACTCACTCGCTCCATCGTCTCATAGATCAATGTAGGCACGTTGCTTGTCTTCTTTGTTGTCATCCCGCTTCAAGCTTGATAAAACCGCATGGTAGAGGTAGTAATGGTGCGAGTGGGTAGGATTTGATGTGAATATCGGTGTAAAGTGGATAAGAAATGGAGTGAGGGCATGACAATGAAGTACATGGGGCATATGATAGGGCTAGGATAGCTAGGGAGGTTGGGAGGGGGCATAAAATGGTTGGGTGGAGTCAATTGTCGAAGAAGAAACACAGAGGGGGAGCAGAGGACCATACCGGTCGGGATGGTTGGTCCCGGTCGGGTTACCTCACTCGTCCCGGTCGGGATGGACCCACAGTAGGCTCAAAACTTGGTACACCCATCCCGATCGGGACGACACCCTTCCCGGTCGGGATGCCTTACCCTTCCCAGTCGGGACGCCTCATCCCGGTCGGGATGGGCCTTCTTCAACTTCCACAATCCCAAAAGCTTGCTCCAAGCTTCAAAAACCCGATCCTCGTGCTTACAACCCAAGGTATATCATAGCCATTCTTCTCTAGGAAGCATTCTCACTTCACCTATCAAATGATACTCAAACACACATCAAACTCTCTCCCTCACAACGCTCATCAATCAATCCAAATAACAAGAATTCACAAAAATCCAAAGCAATTATAATAAAGAGATATATACAATGAGACGGTTCTTGTGGAACTCCGTCAAACCAAGGATGGTGCATCTCTTCATTCTTTTTCAACAACCTCCAAACCGATTCCATCTCCATCAAGGGCACATAGGAACAAGTCAAAGACCCTAGCAAAGTCTTCAATTAGGCTCGAGATATAACCATCCACAAACCAAGGCTCTTCATGACCTTGCATTGACATTCCCGGGGCATCCCGATCTACTAAGTTTAATGGCTTGAACTTGTACTTGCGATCCTTCGGGATATACCCAAATGTCCAACGATCTTCGTGTGGCTCCAAGGGAGGCTCATCCTTCTCCTTGCTTTTTATCTTGTCATCAAGCCCATGATATGGGCACTCATCTTACTCCAAATCGGAGTCATCATCCTCAAGTACATAAGAGTACTTCTTCAAGCTTTGTCCCGGCTCACTCCCTAGACCGACATCTTTCGTGGCTTGGATCATATTGCATGACTCATCGCTAGTAGCCGAAGTGTTGCCTTGGAGGTCGAACACTATCTTTTCCTCGCCCAACTCAAATGTGATCCTACCATTCTTCACATCGATCATAGCACCGCCGGTGTGTAGAAATGGGCGCCCAGGGATGATGGGAGTGTTGGCATCTTCCGGCATATCGAGCACGATGAAGTCGACCGGAATGAAGAACTTCCCAACTCGTACCGGTACGTCCTCTAACATTCCTAATGGTCGATTGAGTGATTTATCGGCCATTTGGAGGGTGAGGGATGTACATTTCAACTCCTTCATTCCGAGTCGGCAACAAATAGAATAGGGAATGATGCTCACACTCGCGCCCAAGTCACATAACGCATTCTTGATCAAGAAGTTGCCTATGGTGCAAGGGATCGAAAAACTACCCGGATCCTTCAACTTCGGAAGCGTGGAACCTTGGATAAGCTCGCTCACCACCCTCGTGAACGCTACGGTCTCTTCCTTGTCGAGGGATCTCTTCCTAGCTAAGATTTCTCTCATAAACCTTCCATATGCCAGGATTTGGGTAAGTAGTTCGGTAAACGGGACGCTAACATCCAATTTCTTCACGATGTTAAGGAACTTGTCATAGTGAGTGTCCACCTTAGTCTTCATTTGCCTTGATGGGAAAGGCAACTTGATTTGGTACTTGTTTTGCTCAATAGGGGTAGACTCTTTGAAGGACACTTTCCTTTTTCCCTTGTCTTTCTCTTGAAGTGGGGGAGGGTTGTCTTCTTGGGGTTTTTCAACTTCCCATAAGACTTGCTCCTCAATTGGATTATCAAAGCTTGATTCTTCTTGAATTGGAGACACAACTTCCTTTATTGCTCTTTGCTCACTAGGAAACACGGGAGGATTATAGGTTGTACCTCTCCTTGTGGTGATAGCATTTGCATGCTCAAATATCGGTGTTTCACCTTGAGAAGGTAATTGCCCTCTTTGTCTTGAAGAACTTCCCGATGCAAGTTGTGATACTTGATTCTCAATCATCCTCATGTGAGTTTTCATTTCCTTGTTATCCATTAGAATTTGAGCAATGATTCCTTGTTGTGACATTTGTGTCTCCAATTGGCTCCTTTGCATTTCTTGAGTACTCCTTTGCATATCCAACATTTGCTTTTGTATATCCAAATCCCGAGGTGGAGATTGTGGATTACGCGGAGTATCGGTGAGGGCTAATGGAGTACCATAGTCATGAATAGGAGACCGGCTCGTAGGCTTGCTTTGTTGATTGCCTTGTGTTGCTTGTTGTTGTTGATGGTTCCCTTGGAACCCATGAGACTTGCCTTGATTAAGGCCTTGATTGTTGCCATGGTTGTAGCTTTGATACCCTTGGTTGTGGTTTTGTTGTCCTTGGAAATTTTGGTTTCCTTGGAAACCACCTTGATTGAAGTTCCCTTGTTGGAAACCTTGCTTGTTGTTGAAGTTGCCTTGGTTATTTTGCTTGAAATTGTTGAAGGGTCTTTGGTTACCCACATAACCTTGGTAACCTTCATTGTTGTCCCGTAAGGGAGGTGGAACATAGGGACGATGTTGTTGTTGATGTTGAAGTGCTTGTTGTTGAGGGACTTGATTGGAAGCTTGGTATTGATTAGAGTAGGAGGCACCTTGCTTGAACGCTTGAAAGGCGTTCACTTGCTCAATACTTCCTCTACAATTCATAGGATCATGACCAACGATTCCACAAGTATCGCACATCCCAAAGTAAGGAGTATGGGGTACAACTCCCAAAGCATTAACATCATGAATCGAGTGTTGGTTGGAGGAACTAGAGCTTTGAACTTGGTTGAGATGGCTTTGGAGCTTCTTGTCAATGGTCTCCATGTGAGTTCTTAGTTGAGCCCCAAGATCAATGCTCAATTGTGTAATGGCATCTACCTCGTGCCTACCTCCTCGATTCGCCTTCCTAGGCATAAAGTATTGGGAATTGTGCACCGCCATCTCTTCGATTCTCGCCCATGTTTGGTCGTCATCGATCTCAATAAACCTACCATTGGAGCCCATGTGGAGAATGGCTCTCGAGTCCTCACAAAGTCCATTCCAAAATTGTTGTACTAAGAACCATTGTGAGAGTCCATGATGAGGGCACGATCTTACCAAAGACTTAAACCGCTCCCAAGCTTCATATAGGCTCTCTTCATCCCTTTGTTGGAACCCGGTGATGGAGGCCCTAAGCAAATTCGTCTTTTTCGGAGGGTAAAACTTTTGGTAGAACGCCAAGGCAAGCTTTTTCCAAGTGTCGATACCCATGGTTGCCCTATCGAGACTCTTGATCCATTGCTTCGCTTTTCCGATAAGAGAGAACGGGAAAAGTACCCAACGAATTTGATCTTGAGTAATCCCGGTTTGAGATATAGCGTCACAATAATCGGAGAAGGTCTCCATATGTTGGTGCGGGTCTTCGATGGGCAAACCACTAAATTGGTTCCTCTCCACAAGTTGGATAAATTGAGTCTTCGCCACAAAATTCCCGGTATAAGTATCCGGTAATGCACTCGGTCCCGGCAAGACATCTTCCGTGAAGGTTGAGTGAGAAGAAAACTTAGGCATGATTGGATATAAGGGAGAAGATGGTGGTGTAGACGGTGTTGATGTAGATGAAGAGGGAGAACTAGGAGAAGAATTACCGAAGGGATTGATGAAGGTCCCTCCGGCCGTCTCTCGAGGTGACTCGCTAAAGTCGGCTCCTTGAGCTTGCCCTTGATGAGTATTGCTTGAACTTGGTTGAGAGATTCTAACCCGGTTAATCGTCCGTTGGCGAAAGGCTCGAAAGAGTCTCTCCGGCTCTGGATTAAAGAGATAGAAGTCGCCTCCCCTCCAAGGCATACACTACACACTAGAACAAACGTGAGAACACCTAGTGCTTTATGGGCACTAGGCAACGACAATAAACAAGCACAACTAGAGACAAAGAGAAAAAGGAAGCTAAGAAAAGAAGAGAAACTGCGCAAATCCTTAACATTCTTAGGTACAGGCCACTTAGCAACTGGCTGACTTTCTGGGGATCAGTTTCCAACCCCTTGCCCAAAATAAAATGTCCCAAGTACTCCACCTTATCGATAGCAAACGCGTACTTGCTTGGCTTAGCAAAAAGGGAATGTAGCTTCATCAACTCAAAAACTTCCTGCAAGTGTCTCAAATGTGCCTCCATAGAAGGACTATATACCAAGATGTCATCAAAAAATACCAACACACATTTCCTCAACAAAGGACGAAAGACCTCATTCATCCAATTTTGGAACGAAGCGGGAGCATTAGTGAGACCAAAAGGCATTACTAAAAACTCGTAATGTCCACTATGTGTTTTAAAAGCAGTTTTGAATACGTCTTTATCGCACACTCTAAGCAGATGATAGCCTGCTCGAAGATCCAACTTAGAAAACACATTAGCGCCTGCTAATTCATCAATAAGCTCATCCATCACCGGAATAGGGAACTTATCCTTGATGGTACTCTTATTTAAAGCTCTGTAATCAACACATAACCTCCATGTACCATCTTTTTTCCCCACCAAAACAACAGGAGAAGCGAAAAGACTTGAACTCGCCTGAATAATGCCCCTTTCTAACATCTCTTGCACCAATTGCTCAATAATGTCTCTTCTTTTGAGAGGGTACCTATAAGGTCTGATGTTAATGGCCTGTGTCCCTTCAATCAAAGGTATTCTATGGTCAAAAACCCCCCTTGCCGGAGGGAGCTCCCTAGGCTCCTCAAACAAGGACTGAAATTTTGTTAACAAGGGCTGCACATCGGCTGCATGACTTGCTAAATCCTCCAGCTGCAATTTATGGCAAGTAGCAGCATCACCGTCAATGGAGAAGGCAGACAATTGCAAATAAAAAAGATGAGAGGCTTGTGATAGCAATTTGAGAGAAGGTCCCTCTTCTAATGTGTGCAACTTCTGAGGTTTGAACCCCCTGAGACCAACTTCCTTCCCCCAAACTGAAACTCCATTTTTAATTGTTGAAAATCCCACTTGATTGTACCAAGTATGCTAAGCCACTGGACACCAAGCACCATGTCACATCCTCCTAATGGAATAATCAACATATCAGTCGTAAATTGACTGTTCTGCAACCACCAGTCAAATCCCTTGGACACTAGCTGGCATGGCACATGATTACCATCCGCTACTGTCACAACCTGTGGAGGTATCTTTTGAAGCCTACAGTCCAACTTCCCACTACAACTAATTGACACTTGCGCCACGAATTACGCCATGGGAATTTGTTATTTGTGGCTAAATTTTACCTAGCCACGAGAAAAATTTGATTCAATACTTGGGAAAAAAAATATGCCACAGGAACATTTTTCCCCGTGGCGAAAATTCACTTGCGTCTCGAATTTTATTAAAGTTGTGGCCAATAATCACTCCTGCCACGAAAGATGCCACACCCGTGGCAAAAATATATTTTGCCACGAATTTGTTCAGTGGCAAATATTATTTAGCCACGACATAATTAACTTCCGTGGCGAAATTATTTTTTAGCCACAGATTTAATAAACGAATGTGGCTAATGGTTCTCCAAACTTTAACCAAATTACTTTCAAGTTAAGTCGAGTATCAAATATTGATCTTAAAAAATTCATTAAAATTCAAAGTTAAAGATAATATGAAAAAAGAATAAAATTTGATAATATTTTATTAATAAAAAAATTGGCATTATTTTATTTACTTTTTTTAAAAAAAATATTTGTAAAATTAAATACAAGAAAACTTTGGTTGTCTAATTTGTTGATTTTTTTACTATCATTATTTTTGAAGTAATTAATTTCTCTTAATTTGACAATATATTTTATTAAAATTCTATAATCTTACGTATGATTTTTGAAAGACAAATAACATTTACATAGTGTAATATATGCTAGCTAAAATGCGGCGTACATAGCATATCAAGTAAAATAAGTATGTGATTGATTATCCATCATGGAGACGTCTAATATTATTTAAGACTCTTTCAATTTTATAGCTTAATTAATTAATTTTTTCACATGTAATACACTTCTTTTTAAGACAAAAAAACTTAGAAAGAAAGTGACTGAGCATAATTTTTTTTCCAAATTATTGATTTTCTTACAATAATTTCAGTGTAAAAAAACTACTTTATTAAACTCGTATTTAAGAATTCTAATCGGTCTATATTTTTTTTATGGAATTAACTTTGATTGCGAAAACAATAATTATTTTTGTAAATTAATTGTCTTTCATGTTGTTTGATTTGGAAGAAAGATTAATGTATTAGAAAGTCGTGCCTAAGTTCAATAACCAGTCAAAATAAATATTCAGAAAAAGGAGAGATATAAGTGAGAAAATCAAATAATTAACAAATACAAGTAAGAAAATCTAATAATTAAGAACTAATAGTGAGAAAATCCAAAATTCATTTATCGTCAACTGCTTAATTCAATAACTGTTCTGTAATATTATTTGGAAGATATTTTTAAAAAAATGAATTTAAAATAAAATTTACTTAATGAAAAATAAAATTCGGGTAAAACTTGAAGTAGGCAAGAGGGAACTCAATGAGGATAAAAAACTGATGAAATAAAATAAGAACGATAACGAAAAGAAAAAAAACATATTGAAAGAACTAGCAATAAAAGAACGTGGAAAATAGAAACAAAAATAAAAATATCGATAAACTAATGAAATCATGAGTCTGAAAATCAACTTTGAAACTCTTTATTTTTCCGGAATAATAGTTTTTTAATCATAATTTGTAAATCATTAGGGAAAAAAATTAAATACTCAAAACTAAATGTAGTTTGTGAAAAAAAACATCACTTTAAAAGAATTCAAACAAATGATTATGTCAATAAAGTTCAATTTCATTTCTGGTAGTTGGTCATAGGAACTCCACAGTTAAGAGTGCTTGAGTGAGAGTAGTGTTAAGATAAGTGACCTCCTGGGAAGGCTCTTCAATGCGTATGGTGAAATTAAATAATATTGGAATGACTCAGCTATAAAGCTAATAATCGTTCCAGATGTGACTACTATAGGGGTAGAGAATTCTTAAGGCTATTAATTTATTTAATTTATTATATATTTTGTCACCGGAATAAATGTTTCACCAAAAACATAATTAGCCACGGGATAATCCGTGACAAAAATTAATTCTAGCTACGGGAGACTCTGTGGCAAAAAAATCAATACTTGCCATGCTTTTTTTTCCCGTGGCTATTTGTTTGCCACGACCACTTGCGCCACGGATGGTCTTTCCGTGGCAAAGTACTTTAGCCACGAAAATTTATCACTTTTGCCACGAATTAAGTCGTGGCCCAAGTGCTCATTTGTAGTAGTGTCCTAGCCACCTCAAGGTCCAAAAAATTGTGAGTACTACCGGAATCAATCAATATCTGGAGGGCTTTCTTACCATAGTAACCAGTCACTCTCATGGCTTGAAATCCATGACTACCAGAGAGGGCATTAACAGAAATATGAGGCTCGTTTGAGACGGCTACCTCAGTTTCCAAAACACCGAGCTCTCCACCATCCAGATCATCCACCACATCCTCTATTTCATCTTCCCACCAAGGGATTTCAACTGCAAACAGCTAAGACTGCTTGAATTTACACTTATGACCTCTCTCATATGGCTCATTAGAGAAGTAACATTCACCCCGCTTCTGTTTTTCTGCTCTCTCAGTCGCACTTAAAAAACTTTGTCGGTCGTGCCTGAGAAGCTTGTGAACCCACAGAACTGTTACTACTCGAACCAGGTGTTGGTAGCAACCCCTTCGTAATCGGTTTGACAGGATTACTTAGAAATCTGGGTGTACTAACCACTGGTTTTGGCACATATCTAGTTGCAGCTAGAGTTTCCTCCTGCATCCTCGCGTACTCCACTACTTGTGCTAATGTATCAGTCTTAAAAGCCCTCACAAATGGCTTTAAACCAGGTTTTAGGTCTCAAATGAAACTGTCTAAGAAATACTGATCAGGTAATAATGCATTACGCTGAATCATTAATGCTCGAAGGTTTTCAAACGCATCTAAGTAATCCTCAATTGAGCATGATTGCGTCAACTTATTAAATTCTTCGACAACATTTCCTCCAATATCCTCCTTGAATCTAGCACACAAATCCACGATAAAATCATCCTAATTCACCACAGTTCTAACAGCAATATAGCTATTAAACCAAGATTCTGCTCGACCAGTTAAGTACATACTTGCCAAATCGACTCTTTGATTTGCATCAATTTTACACAGATTAAAGTATTTAACACATTTTTTCATCCATAATCGCGGATTTCTATCATCGAATATCGGAAATTCAACCTTAGGATTGAAAGAAACCAGATGCTTATTACCTAAATTCACAGGTTCCGGAGGACCAGGACGTTCGTCTCCATCCCTGTCCTTGAGCATCCTGAGAATCTCTGTGAGAAACAGCGAATTCTCAGTGATCGAAGCTGATGGCTGCTCTAGCCTCTGTTCTAATGATGTAGATGCAGTTGATTGTTTGTAATTGCTTGACAGTGAGATGTTTAGGCGCCAGGATGTAAAGCTCTGATACCAATGATGTAGATGCAGGAGTTCTTCGTGAATGGAGAAGAAGAAGCTCGAGGTCTACTTCACGTTTACTGAGAATAGCAGAAAAAGAAAGAGAGAAGAGAGAATTTGAGGAGAGAGAAGTTTGTTATTGAATTTGTTATGCCTCTTTACAGCCCTCTGATTGTATTTATACAATCTTAATTATGTAACCAAGTTTTATGTAACAAACTTTTGAACTGTTTGTAACTAGCTATTTTTCCTTTAATGCTATTCACTATTCCTGTATCACAAAAACAACAACAAACTGCCTAATTTCGAACCAAACCGAGTCTACGCATCAAAAGGCATTATCTTTACTGAAATTGAAAGCAAGTAAAATCAGGAGACTCACAACACCCATGCGAAAAAACGAAACTGACCTGGCTGTGGCGACTCAATCCAACGAACTCGACCCAATAATGCCTCGATTTGTGCTCCCCAAAATTCGTTTGTTGAACTGCAATTGAGAGTTGGAAAACTTAAGTTCCGAATTTTTCAAAACCTGGCCATGGTCGAAGCGTAAAGAGTGTAAAGTGAGTTTTGTGATGGGTAGGAGGATTTTTAATGGTGAATTAGCAATTTAAGGGAGTAACGGAGGTTGGAGAAAATAGTGGTGATAACTGATAAGTGAGAACCATCTCACAAATGTGAAAGTATT
Organism: Agrostemma githago; assembly: GCA_958450325.1. Taxonomy (NCBI): domain Eukaryota; kingdom Viridiplantae; phylum Streptophyta; class Magnoliopsida; order Caryophyllales; family Caryophyllaceae; genus Agrostemma; species Agrostemma githago. The sequence goes on from OY288256.1 coordinate 31,932,268, forward strand.
GAATTACACAAAAGTATGCATTGGATATCATTGTATATCTGTCAAATAGATTGGTCGGATCGGGTTATGAGTTGGGTTATAATACGGATCGGGTCAAATACGGGTTACGAGTTGGGTTAGGGTTAGAATACGGGTAAAAAATAATTTCAAATGCCTAATTATTTTTTTGCCCTTTTTAATTGAAAAAATGGATATAAATTTCTATTTAATTTAATAGAATTATTATTATACACTTTACTTATAATGTCATATCTACAAAAAATCAAATTATTATTTACAATTATGGTGACAATTTTTTTATTAAATGATTTAAAAAAGTTCTATAAAATTCAATATTTGTTTATATTAAAATTAAAATAAATATAAATCCAAATATAATATGTACGGAGTATATAACTATTACGGCGTATTGTTTTATTAATTTCAGTACATTTTCGTTAATCGAACGGGTCGGGTTTCGATAATAAATTAGCAAGTCAGTTCGGGTTCGGGTCAAACAGGTTGCGGGTCGAAAAAACAGGTTTATGACCTTTAAAAAACATGTTGGGTTGAGTTTTGATAGGTCTACTCACATTTGATGTTTAGCCTAAATACGTCAATTCTACAATTACAAGTTTACAACCTACTCGGTATATGTAATACATCGGTTTTAAAAAAATAACGCCAAAAGAATAGCCAAAAAATGTCAATTCTGCAATCTAACTGACGCAATATATCAAATACAACGATTTAAAAAAAACGACACAAACAACATCTTAAAAACGTCGGTTCCAAAAAAGAGCCGACGCAAAAAACCTTTCCCCCAACTTTTGCATCAATTTTGCTTAGAACCGTCGCATTTCAGTTGACGTTGTACGTATTTTTTGTACTAGTGTTAGTTTATTTATTCAATTCTTAGCCAAATTCTGATAAGTGTTGCAAATAGTGTTGCAATTTGATAATCTAATGCAACATTTTTTATTAAAGGTTGCATCGGATTAGTATAAGCAACATTCTCATCAAAAGTGTTGCAAATTACTTATTTTTGCAACACAAAGTAAAAGTGTTGCACGTAGAGTGTTGCAATAGCCTATTTATGTAGTAGTGCTAGTTTTGTTGTTTGGTTTGATTTCTCTTGTTAGTGATAGTTTTAGTATAGATATGTTAGAGTAGTATCTTGCTAGGGTTAGTATGGTGATTAGGGTATTAATTGGATGATTAAGGGTTTGTTGGAGATGTTGGTGGAAGATTTGGGTTTCCTCTTGGTTTGGTGCACATCACATGTTTGTTGAAATGCTTGATTGACTAAGTATGTACGAATGCTTGTTTTCTTGCTTTTCTTTGTGGGTGATAGTTGTTTGCGGGTCCGGTCCCCTCATTAAGTTGCGAGAGCCCGGTGAGGACGACCCCTAGGTCGGTCTAAGTTGCGAGAGACCGGATTCGACCTAGGCCTATAGCATGCTAGTACTTCGTTTGTGTTGTGTCGCCGAGGTGAGTTTTAGGTGGAACCTCTAGGTGGGTCTAAGATGCGAGAGCCCGGGCATTACCTAGATTACCCTACTTCCTCCTTCACCTCTAGTTCTCCCTCGACCATTCCGTTACCCCTTTGACCCCGACCTAATCCTAGCCCGTTCTTCTTTGTTTGTTTCCTTTGTTTAGACCTTAGCTTAGTCCATAGCAATCCCCCTTAGACTAGCTTGTCTCGAACCTAGTCCTAGACCGTAGCATACCTTAGTCCGACCTCCCGTCCCTGTGGATTCGACCCGACTTACCCTAGCTACCCTAGTTAGGTTAGTTGGTTTTATTTGACGGTTGGGATCCATGACAAATCCCTACCCATCAGTGTGCTCGGGTGGAGCTTTTTGGAGTTTGTGGATTGATGTGGTTGCTTGTTTGGAAGTTTCGGGGTGGTGATTGTTTATTTCTTTGTGTTTTTGTTTTGTTTTGTCTTGTTTCGTTTCGTTTTTGTTTCGTCTTGTTTAATTTGTGTCTTGTGTAGAAAAGGCCTTCGAAAACCCGGTTTTGAGGCTAGTGCGCAACTGTTTACTTTCCCTTTTTAGTGGCATGAATCGATTCTTGGAATTTAGTCTAGTAGAATGACTTTAAATCAATAGTTTCGTTTGTTCATTACCTTGTGTCCACCTAATCTACTAAGGATTTACTGCGGGATTTGAATTTTGGACCACCTTGACCACCCACGGAGTGAAAAGGCCTTGGTTTCCGAGTCCCGTCTCTTAGGTGACCATGTTCGAAATTGTTTGATTAGTCCAAGTTTCCACCTTTTTGCGGGTTTGAAGGCAAGGCGCCCCCGACATACCCATTTCCCTACCTTCTATACATATCTCACAAATAAGTTGCATTTTTCGAGGTTTCTATACTTGGTTGTAATGATTGCCTACAATACAAAATTTAGCCAAAAAGGCAAACCTAGGCAAAAAAGAAAGAAAAGAAAGAAGAAAAAGAAAAGGCACAACAAATCAAAAACAAAATACAAAAAGAGAAAAAGAAATGGCATAACAAATCAAAAGCAAAATACAAAACAAGAATAATGCCAAGAAAATCATTTCACAAAAAAATATTACCCCCTCAAAAATAAGTCTTTTACTGATTGTTATCGTGAAGAGCCTACCGAAGGACCGAGTCCCTAGGAAGAATGATAGCGGTAATGTTTGGTATTCCCTCACTTTGCAACCATATCCACCTTTTTACTTGGAATAGTTAGGCTACTTTTGAGCATGGGACAACCCTATTGGTTTATCGCTAAAGGAGGCGGGGTTTCACTTTACCTACAGTGTCGACTAACTCCGTGGTTCATCCTTTTTCCATCCCGCCTATCGTCCCGTAGTACGTTCTTAGAAGGTTAGGAGGACCTAGGTAAGTTACCAACGTTTCTATTGCTTTGTTGTCATACTATTAGGGTTTTGTCCACATCAATTTGTGTTATTAGCTTGGGCACGTTGTCACTTGCCTTGAGTCCTTAACCAGTGTTTCTTTCACCGCTTTATTGTGGGAAGCGGTATTTGTTTCTTCTTGGATGCAACCGATTGTTTGTTTTCTTGTTTGTTGTTTGTTTGTTTGTGTTTTTTCGTGTTCGGTTGTATCCACAGTTTTGTTGCAAGGCAAGACCTCACTTGCCTTGCTGAGAGCACTTTTCCTCTAAGTGTTCTTGCGTGAGTTGAAAGGGCGTAGGGTGCGCTAATACCCGCTCGGTTAGTGGTCTAGTTTCTATTAGCTAGTAGTTAGTTCGTGCTTACTCGACGACGAGTAAGGTCTAAGTGTGGGGGAGTTGATATGCTTGATTTATACCGTCTTTCCTTCATGCTTTACTTGATTTTCCTTTGATTTAACCGCTTTAGAAGCGGTTTTGTGCTATTAATGTCTCTTGCAGCTATGATTGTGCTTGTAGGTTCATTTGGCACGGAACTCGGCTTTCTGAGTCTTTTTCATCGTCATACGAACAAATCCCGAGTCACGTAATCGTTTAGGAGTAAAGGATGATCGACCCGTGAAGCTATACGGCCATGTCACGCATATTCCCGACCGGGAATACAAACTAGCAAGCCATGAAGTAAAGACGAGAGAAGAAAGCTACAGCTGGCCGGTCACTACCGTGACCACTCCATCACGGCCGGGAAGGACCCATCCCGACCGCGACCACCCCCATCATGGCCGGGACGACCCGGGCTCGCACTCAGCTTCATTCTTTCATTTCTCTCACTTGTGGAACCTTACATATACCTTCCTCTTGTAATTTTTAGAGGCACAAAACCCTAGATAGAGATTAGTGTAGCTTAGCTTAGTTTCTCCTTAATCTTTTCTTAATCTTCCTTTAACCTTAGCTTAATCTTAGTAGTTACTTTTGTATTATTGGATTTTTTGAAAAATCTATCAAAATTGACAACCTTGGTGGACGATTTTTTGGTTTCTTTTTATGCAAGTTTCAATATTTTCATCTCTTCTCTAGTTTGGTATAATCATTCTTCTCTCTTTTCTCTTAATCTTTCATAGTTAGTAAAGTTTACATCTTTTTCTATTGTTTGATGTTCATCCTTATTTGTTCTTCATAATGAATGTGGTGGTCCTTGTGTTTGTTTCCCTAGTCTATGTTAGTTTTAGTTTAAACATGTGTGAGTAGTTCTCCCCTAAGGTTAGTAGGGGATTGGGTGTGATTAGGGCTGATTAGAGTGAGATTGGTGATGCTAGTTGTTGCTTTTGTTGTGTCCTATTGCCTTGCACTCAACATGTTCGATGAAATGCTTGTGAGACTTGAGACGATCACTCCTTGTTTTTCTTGATTTTTCTCTTGCATGTCTTTGTTTGGTGATAGGTTCGGTTCCTCTACTAGGAGCGAGAGAGTGGTGAGGAGACCCCTAGGCCGTTTTAGTAGCGAGAGCCCGAATGTAACCTAGGCTACGGAACCATGCTAGCACCCTCGTTTTCCCTTTGAATCTCCTTGACATCCATGAACCCGACCTAGCCCTAGTTTCCCATTATATTGGTTTAACTCGCTTTCCATTATCATTAGTTGTTTGTTTTGCCTTGCTATTTCGTGTTATAGACTTTAGTTTAGTCATTAGTCAATCTTAGTCAATCACTTTAGTTTACCTTGAACCTAGTCTTAGACCATAGCACCCTCCAGTTTGGAACTCCCGTCCCCGAGGATCGACTCGACTTACCCCAGCTACCTAGCTTAGGTTCGTTGATATTATTTTGATCGGTAGAATAGACGACAAACTCTTACCATCAATGCCACTAAAGCGGGGAAACTAAAAACCCATGGACCCCTCGGTTTTCTAAAGGTTCGCACTCTATATATGGCCGACCCAAATCAATACTTACCGAAAGAGAAAAATTGTACTATATGACATAGAAATCCCAACTGACTTGACCCAAATAATTTTCTAACAACAGGTGCATAACGCCGGTCATATGGTTCCAACAACCCAAGGCGGCAGGCGCTCGAGATGCTCAGTTGATCGACAAATAAAGGCTTGGCTTCAACGTAGATTACAAATGACGTTTCCACTGAAAAATACTCTGGCAAGACAGTAACCATAGATCAACTTGATATACTCCGTAGCATTTACTTCGACAAAAGAATACAGAAAAACAACTCATCGTCTCAAGTATCTCATAAACAACGTAACAGTACACAACAACAATTATGCATTAAGCAATAACCCAACTCGATTCTTAAAGAAAATGATATTGGATTTTATATAAATGTGTTACGAAGCGTTTTAGCACTGAAATTCAACATAATATATAAAAAAACACCTCTAAAAGCTAATCTTCTAAAACTATGAAGTACTTGGATTGATAATTGAGCAAACGATATAGGAATGTACATTCAACATGTTGAGATAATACTACACAATTAAATCATTTTACTGTCGAACCAACTAAACTACCGTAACTTAATCCTGAAATTAAGTACAATTGAACTTCACAAAGCAACAAATCGACAACAACTTAATTAGCTCAAACCCTAGAAAGGCTAATCTTTCAAAATTATGAAGTCAGAACGCATAATTGAGGGGTGGAAAACCTAGAGCGAAGTGGAAAACCTGACTGAAGGGCGTGATTGAATATGTTGACATTGCGGCCACGCTTCATTTGTTTAACATTCTCCACCAAATCCTTAACACATAAAGAAACAATCATGGAAATTAGATAAAAGTAATGCTAAAAATCAAAATTGTCAATGAGATAATCTATGCTTTTGTTTGATATGTGGAATAGCAGAATAGTGAAGCCATAGTATCATAACATCGTTGTACCTGTGGTAGAAATCACAATCCCCATCATTTCTCCAGATTCCATGCAAGAGGTTGTACCACAATAACATCATCAGTAAGCAACAACAAAATTAGTTTTGACATTAAACACCTAGATGAATTTGTAAAGGAACAGATCAATAACCAAAGAAAAAAAGTTACAAATCTGTAAAATGACAGTAAATTTTAATATGGAAATAACATGAAACCTCCCTATTACCTTTTTCGAAAATAGATTCAACGAACAAATGAACAAAATAGATCCACAAAAGCGTGCAGTATAAATGAGTTTACCAATGAGATAGTAAAACAACTCCAATTAAATTAGGATAGTAAAACAACAACAATAGTTATATAATAATTTACGTTTTTCTCAATTTTCAATTGAGAGTATAAACTATGAATCCTGCACAATCTAAAATTATGTAAACCTCTCCAAATTAAAATTGAAATTTGGGAGAATCATATTCAAAGCTAATAAATTCGGAAAAAAACACATATCGAAATTGCAGAGAATCATAGTAGTTGTTAACTGATTACCGTCTCACAATTTGTGGTTAGTTCAATAGTTCTCTGTTAATTATCGTACGTCTTGCTTTGATTCGCCCTGAATAAAACTCATAACACAATGATCATTGATCAGTAAGTCAGCAATAAATTAAAGATAAAATAAAATACGATAACGTATAAGGTCTACAACGAAAGATTGGTGGTCGAGCCTTAACCGGATCACCTACCATAAACTGGATTGAACATAATTCAACATATAAAATTCATGTCATCTATCACAAGTATGATGAGATAAATTAGAAAACTGTCACACATTCGCAATCGGTAAACAACAAAATTACAATTCCACACAAATATGAATGTGAAATTCATCAAATACCTACTTGCAACTATCGATTTTCGTCGAAACTAACAACAATATACATATCCAAAACACACTGAATGTCTAGTTCTCCACCGATATATCGAACTTAATTAGGCCATTGTTGAATATCCATAGAATTTTGAGATCTTTTTGTTTTTGATTGCCTAACATTCCAATCAATTTGAATGTGGTGGGCAAGAAAAGAGGAGGTTACAAACATTGGACGATTTGGTGCATATTTTCGCCATTAAAATCTAATATTATTTTCAGTTTTCAAGATGTATGGTAATTGTTGAGATGGGGAGAGAAAGAGGAGGCAATCTTGATATATATTGTGCAATTGTGCCTGTGAAGATAGTGGGGAGTTAACATTTCTGCGGTAATGTCAATTATTAGAGTGCCTAGCGTTTTTTTTAAAGCTTGTTTTTTTCCACCATGCCACCTATCATTGCCATGTCAATGCTATGTCACTACCTAGTTGGATGCCTATGTGGACGAATGTGGACGCAAGAAGTGTTTCAGCATTAATATATAAAAGATACGGAAGATGGTGAAATGAGAGGGGTTGACATTGAGAAAACGTGTACAAAAAAGTAAATTGCGTGTATGATAATTTAAGAACCTATTTTTAGGATATGAAAATTAGAGTTGTATCCAAATCCAATTCTACACACCTAAAACATTCCAAAATCAAAATCGATTGTAGATATTTTGTCTATTACATGTGACTAGAGATTTTTCGATAATTTTTTTTTATCATAAATATTCTTCACTATATAGGGTTAAAATAATCTCAATTTCAGTTAATTTAAATTCTAAACTTCTTCGCTCATACTCCGTAACAGGTTGGGTGATCTCTTGCCTATTTAACAAGTTATCTTTTTTTAGCTTTACTTCATAATCTCATGAGTTTTTTTTTTTCAAAAACTAGATTTTATTTAGGCTGCTTTGTGAGCTTAGGAACTACCTTTTATATTATTTTTGGCATTCAACTGTCTTTTATTTTCATTTTTTGGTTAAAAACTACCTAAATCTAATTTCCGGTGACCCAAAGACAACTTTCCGGGGTTGACTAAACGTGAAGTTTTTTGTTTTGTGAAAAACTACCTTTTATTTTTATTTTGCGGGCGACTTCCTTGTTTGTAAAAAAACTTGTAATGCAAAAATTAAAATTTTAGATAAATAATCATATCAAATTATAGTAAAGTGCATCAATGAAATGTTCTTGTTTTTTCGTTAATTCTCTAAATTAAACCTTAATTTATTTATTTTTAAAAGCAAGATAATGTCATCTATTATCCTCTTAAGCATTCATTCATGTTGTTAAACACGATCTATCATAACACTTTTTAATCAATTGTCCACCAACCCCTTATTAAAATAATAGGTTATTATCTAGAAAAATTTACGTGTATCTACAAAGGTTTAGAAATCAGAAGTATATAATTATCTTAGTAAAATATATATCTACACTATAGAAGTATTAGAGTAACAAAATGGATGAAAGACTTGTAATACCTCTCTACTCTCCCTCATTCCCATTAGATATCAATCTATAAAACAATTTAATCAAACTTACAAACAATTAACATAAAACAAAACATATATAATATTCTTAATCTTTGTTCCGACTTCGATCAATTGGATGATAAAATCAATGTTAAGAGTGTATTAATAAGCTCAAATTTGGGAAATATGAAGAGTGTGATATCACTCGAGTATGTAAAATATGAGAGGAACATTGCAGATCCTCTCACTAAAGGCCTCTGCAGAAAGATAGTGTTGGAGTCAGCACTAGGAATGGGTTTAAAGCCTGTAATAGAGTAACTTGCGATGGATACCCGTCTTAACTAGTTTAAGTTCAACAGGTCAAACAAAGTCACAAGGAACTCTTCTTGTGGAATACTACGACCATTCCTAATAATATATGTGAGATGTAGTATTTGTGTCGTTACTGACATTGTTTTTAGGATGAGCTTTCGCTCTTAATGAGTTTATAGTCCTTTGTATGGATGGTATGTGAGAGGCAGACTTGATGAGCTCACCGATGTGAAAAAGGATGAGTTTTTACTCTTAATGAGTTTATAGTCCCTTAGATTGTGTGGATGGTCTGTGAGAGACAGACTTGATAAACTCACCTATGTAAATGTGAGGGGTTCTTGCCCTACTCCCAAGAGATCTTCAGGCTGGATCTGTAGAGGCATTCATGAAATACCAGGATGTACTTTGTGCGCACTTGGCTAGTCCAAGTAAAATACATTTATACCGAAAAATCCATGGGATGAGTTCATGGATGTCGCGAGTTTCTACCTCAATTTGAGATTAAGTAAGTGCGCAATAGTCTTAGAGCCAACTCCATTCGAAGGTTCAAGGATTAGTTCCATCTTGGATGGCGGTTCAAGATCGGTGTATGTCACTGGGTGCTGGTTAAAGTCCACAAAACACCAGCATCTCAAAGCTAAATCTCCGTTGCCAAATTTCCCTCTTTGTTTTGCGCCTTCTTTTGATCCATGTGGGGGATTGTTGGAAAAATGCTTCAAAAGAAGCTTAATTTGTGATTTTGTGATGACATATAACATGTGTAATGGTGATGTATGTAGCTTGGATACTTGGAGGCCAAGTAGTTACATCATCACCATGACATCATCTTATGTCACACCATGACATCCATGGTGATGTGTTATGCTTGGTGGCCAAGGAGAAGAGCTTGGAGGCCGAGTACTTTAGTTTATAAATAGCCATCAAATCCAATCATTTTCATTCATCCAAAAATATTCACCAACTTCTCTTTCTATCAAAAAAATTATCTCTCAAAAATATTACTAATAAGTTATAGTTTGAGTGGAATTTTGGCAATGATTTTGGTAGTTACTCATCTACGGTCTTGCCTACACAAAGATCGTAGTGGTTGTGTGTGGACGTTTGTCCGCACCGCCCGGCACCCCGCGCGGGACAGGCCCAGTTTTTAACGTGTGGCGGCGGCCACCCATGCGGCCCCCCTCGCTGCCGGGGGCCGGTCCGATCTCGCGTACGGGGCGAAGTGCCGGACCTCGATTTGGATGACGATCCGGACTTGTACTAGACGGGTGTGGGGCACCCATGTTTTCGTTTGGGAATCGATCGAGTCGTGGATGTAAATGTTTAAAGGCCGTTTTGTTTGGTAAGGCGATCTTTTTAGTGAACTGAAGTTGTTGCCGATTTGTGGAGTCGTCACCGAGTCAAATTATGGGGACTCGGAAACCATTCAAGTCAACTTTGATCCCTTGCCGGCTCAAATCTGAGTGGCACGGGACCTAAAGGTAAAGACTTGTACCCTTAAGCACTTCATGCCTGGAATGACTCTCATTGCTAATGGTTTCGGACATCCGAAAATTGTCGATTCTGAGTAAGGGGTGAGGGTACGTATTGGGAAGCCAATATCCGATAGATGTCAACGCCCAATCCCGCCCGCACTATAGCGGCCTCTACTAATCAATCGATGGGCTGATATCCTAGTTCTTTTGTTGTGGTGGAAATACTGTAACATCCGTTATTTTAACCCTATACCTTTTGCTATGTCGGTTGTTTAAGGACAAGTAAGCTAAGCTTTGTCGTCAAAGTAAATGTGTTTACATTCTTTGCATGCGATTTCACGTGATAGGCAGGCCATGAAAAGATGCACATAGGAGAGTAGAGAGTACTAGTATTATACGTATTAGCAAATCTGTTTTAACGCGATAATATGGATATTAGTCATTCTCGTGGTATACCTTACCTGGTATTCTGCTTAAGATGCGTCAGTCCGGTAATAATAGGGATGCGTCGAACCTAGTAAGGTGAGCACCGGGACTAATACCGAACCCGACCATCACTTTGTTCAGTTTTAGTTGTTTTACGTTTTGAATCCCGTGTTAGGTAATTTAGCATGCGATTATAAGGTCATAAAAGCAGTAAATCATACGAAAAACTGTAAATGCGAATTTAAGTAAATCACGTAGTGAGGAGTTGCACCCTCGGAGTATACACTAAACGGGACTCGATGCATAGATAGTATTGAGAACGGATCTCGGAATTACTCGGGTCTATTTAGTGTGTTTTAGCATTTGCGGTTGAAGTGGGGACGTTACGTGTTTTAGTAGATGTTTGTGGAGGGCCTAATGCCCACATCTATTGTTGTCGTAGTGCATAATAATAGAAAGTGCAAATATGAAAAGTTTTGTTTAGATGGCAACCTGGTGACCACTCAATCAACAGGCGGATCCTCCTAGCTTGACCAGTGACTCCGGCAGAGCTCCGTTACCGTTTGACCTTCCCGCGGCTACTCCGGCAGAGTTTCGTTGCTAAGGACTAGTTCTGCGGCTAATCCGGCAGAACCTGGGTACTAGTTTTGAGCTAGTCGATCACAGGCACCTCGGTATCGAGTGGAGTACTCGAAGGTGAGGAGTAGTGTCGATATCGCTTTTTATTATCGGAACTACGATCGAGTGGATCGTTTGCCTCGGGTGTCGGAGTGCGAGCCCTTAGCGAGAGTTTAGAGGGAGAAGAGAGAATTGAGTTATCGAAATGAGGGCGTGAAGGGGGGGGGGTATTTATAGGTGTTTTCGGCGCTCGTCGCCCATATAGGAGCGTAAGCTGGGGCGCGCCTGGGCTCAGGCGTGGGGAGTCTCAGGCGCGTGAGGCGGGGCGGGTGGAGTTTTGAAGATACGATTTTGATACTTTCCAAAACCGAGAGACGGGTGTATGAAATTAACCTTAGGGCTTAAGGATTCCCGCGGCTTGACCTAGCGTCGTGGGTTTGGTGGACCTCGGGTGTTCATCCCGTAGTTCGCTTGGCGCGGTGTTGACTCGGCTCGAGTTTCGGGACCGACTCGGGGTCCCGGTGTCAGAACTGACTCTAATTAGTGTCTATGCGACCGTAACGACACGAATAAGGCTGCCATAATGTTAGTTTAATTTGCCCGAATAATTTATTTGATTCGTTCTATAGAAAAAATATCTAGAACACCGCGAACCCGCGTCGCGTTGCAGTCCTATCGTCATCGGGTGTTTGTTGGGCACTTTTGCAGCCACCAGGTCCAAATCTGGGTGTCTACAGAAGCCCCTACTTTGACTGAGGCTTGGACAAGGCGAAGGTCAAAGTATAGCCGCCCAGGTTAATCGAAGATTACGACCTGGTGGCTGTCCGGTCGGGTCGTTTTAAGTCCGTTAGACTGTGTGTTGGGGCTCGCCAGCCAAGGTTTAGGAGTCGTACATGATGTCTTCATTTTTGGTTGCTTGCTTGGGCCCGGGACGTTGCTTGTTGTCTTGTTCTTGATTCTTTGTGCGCGCACGCTTTGTCTTCTTCGATTTATTTAAGGTTTTGTTTAATTTTAAGCGCTTTTATGTGTTAGGTGTAAATGTATTTGCTTTTACTTGGGATGCTTATGAACCCATAAAACGTTCGAGGGCGTTAGTCTCCACTCGAGCGGTCGTCATTCGGGATGCTCATGACCCCTAGGACAAGGTAAAATGATAAAAAAAAACTACCTGAGGGCGTTGGTCTCTACTTGGATAGCTGTCTTCCGGGATGCTTCTGACCCCTAAGGCAAGATAAAATGATATAAAACTATTCAAGGGCGTCAGTCTCCACTCGAATAGTTGTCTTTCGGGATGCTTATGACCCCTAGGACAAAAATTGCTGTGCCTCCGGGATAACTCTGTCCCTCGGGCGAAATTGTAGTGCCTCCGGGATAACTCTAACCCTCGGGCTAAATTGTTGTGTCTCCGGGATAACTCTGACCCTCGGGCATAATTGCTGTGCCCCTGGGATCTTACATCCCTTGGGCAAAATTGTTGTTGCTGTGCCTCCGGGATCTTAGATCCCTCGGGCAAATTGCTGTTGCTGTGCCTCCGGGATCTTTGATCCCTCGAGCAAAATTGCTGTTGTTCATTTTGTTTTGGTTAAGTTGCTTTTGTTTCATGGATTTATCTTATTTTGTTTGGGTTTGTTCTTGCTGTTTTAGTAGTTTCGAACCTTTTGCTTAAGTATTTATTGGTGTCTTAGTTTTGATTTGATCCCTCGTGGGTGGTTGCATTATGTTAGATTTATCCCTCCCGGGTGGCTGTGTATAGTTAGATTTATCTCTCTCGGGTGCCTACGTTAGATTTATCCCTCTCGGGTGACTACGTTGGATTTATCCCTCTCGGGTGGCTACGTTGGATTTATCCCTCTTGGGTGGCTACGTTGGATTTATCCCTCTCGGGTGGCTACGTTGGATTTATCCCTCTGGGGTGGCTACGTTGGATTTATCCCTCTCGGGTGGCTACGTTGGATTTATCCCTCTGGGGTGGCTACGCTGGATTTATCCCTCTCGGGTGCCTACGATGTACTTATCCCTCTCGGGTGGCTACGCTGGACTTATCCCTCTCGGGTGGCTACGCTGGATATATCCCTCTCGGGTGGCTACGCTGGATTTACCCCTCTTGGGTGGCTACTTTGGATTTATCCCTCTTGGGTGGCTACTTTGGATTTATCCCTCTCGGGTGGCTACGTTGGATTTATCCCTCTCGGGTGGCTACGTTGGATTTATCCCTCTCGGGTGGCTACGCTGGACTTATCCCTCTCTGGTGGCTACGATGGACTTATCCCTCTCGGGTGGCTACGCTGGATTTATCTCTCTCGGGTGGCTACGTTGGATTTATCCCTCTCGGGTGGCTATGTTGGATTTATCCCTCTCGGGTGGCTACATTGGATTTATCCCTCTCGGGTGGCTACATTAGATTTAGTGATTGTTTTGCCTTTAAAATATTAGTTATTGGGCTTGCATTTGCTTAGTGAATTATTCCGGTAATAATAATTCCCCTGGGATGTGAATTGGGTGTGCTTAGGGACTTGCTAGAATAACAAATTGCTTCGAGTGCTTTAGGGTTGTAGATTGACTTGTTTTTTTTGCCTTATCACGCGGTCAAGCGCGAGCATTCTTATTAATCGTATTGTAGATTTGTTTTGTTCGTTTTATCACGCGGTCAAGCGCGAACATTCTTGTTAATCGTGGTTCTCGTGTTCGTTTATTGTTGGGGGTCGATTTCGACTAGAGGAGGTTTTAAGGCTTGCTTTATGAGTTGGAATTTACTCTTACCTCCCTCGATTGGCATCTAAGACGGTGCGTGCTTGTTCGGTTAGGTTTTCGACGGGGATTGAGTGGAGGTTGGCTCGGGATAAGAGCACGATGAGTCACTACTCGTCGGAGAATGTGCTGGTGAACTAGTTGTGCCTTACAGATGTAGGTTTCTTTCTTATATTTTGTTTTAGCAGCCTCCAAGGTTTAGGATTATTGAAGTGTCGGTTTTGGTTTTATCGCTTGTTTTGTCCTATGGTCTAGTGTTTGCTTTTATTTTGAACGGTTTGCTTTTCTTTTGGCTGGCTGATTCGGCCGATGTTGTTCAGCCCCAGACTTCCCCTTGACACTGCCTAGGGTCGATGTGGCTGGGCTAGCCTTTACATAGCCTCTTTTCCCGTGTTCTGCGGAGGAGATAGAGGCTGGGATGGAGTGGCGCGACCGGATATACCGGGTAAGTTTCGGTTTCTTTTTTGGATTCTAAGGATTAGGTTTTGTATGGCTAACTTGCGTGGTTTCAACTTTAAGGTTTCGTCGGATTGCCATCCGCGGTTGTGACATGCTGCCAACTGCTTCAGGGTCTATGCCTTGAGGGTCTCCCGTGACACTTCGGGACCTCGATCGGTAAGTGTGTGTGTGCCTAGGGTTGGCTCTTAGATTGTTTGTGTGTTTTCCTCAAGTGCGAGTTATGTTTGCAGGACATTCTCGATATGGTGGGGCGGCTGGAGACTCAAACCGAGCTTGAGGCGGAAGCGGATGAGGCGCGACAGCTCCTGCAATCTCGGGTCGACGAGATTGCTCCAACTTAAGAAGCGGCTGGCTCGGTCTCAGGGCAAGACCTCCGCGTAGGGTGAGGCTAGGCATTGGGTTGAGAGGGAGAGAGAGGCTGGGGCTACAGGTCGTGCTACGGGTGCTAGTGAGGAGATTGGAGAAGTTCCCGAGACAGTTACCTTAGAGATGTTGTCGGGAATGGACGGTAGTTGGTCTTCTCTCCTGGATTTAGAGGATCTAGGTTTGAACGACAACATTGGTGGGCTTGTGATAGACATAGGCGCAGCTTCTAGGGGTCCTCTCTGGTTTGTGAACTCGATTTAACTTTTTAGTATTTGAGTTGTTTTAGTTTAGTCTTTGCGTTTTTGAAATGATGACCTAAATTGACAATTAATCATTTCATGGATGTTTTATTCGTGATTTCTTCGTAGTTTAAGACGTTTTAAAATGCGTTGGGGTTGCATGAGAGTACGAAAGCATTTTTTCGAGTTTTTGAAATGTGTTAGTTTTTAGCCGGGAGTTGGATCAGATAGTACGTCGATTAAAACATTTTGACTCGAGACGGACGAAATGTAAGAGGTTAACGTGCTATGATCGAGTGTACTAGAATGCAAATGTAGTTGTTTCGACATTCATAATGAGGCCGAAGCCAAAATCTAGGCTACCTTTGGAAAAAAAAGTTAAACCACTTTTTTGTATATTCAAGACAATGTCGTACTAGGCTTACGGACGCAACTTGACAACAACCGTTAAAGGCTACAACACGCCTAGGTGGGGTAGCTTATCCCCCCTAAAAGAAAAAAAATGAAAAGACATCTAAGTCTGGTGGATCCGATGGACGAAATGTACCGTCCGTGTGGACGTGTCATTCTTGTGCGGGCATTTTGCCTTTTGGAAAGGGGTTTAGCAACTTAAAGAGGTCGTTCCCGACGTTTGGCGCTGTCGGGTGTGAGAGAAAGGTTAAGGATTGTTGAGATGACCGTACTACAGAAAAAGGAAGCTATGCGGGCTAATGTCGCTAAGTGCCCGACCGAAGACGGCGTTACCGATCCTAGTGTTCGTCAGTTCATCTACACGGGCCGAGACCGACAAGACCCATATTGAAAATGTGAGTGAGGAGGGGAATTGAGATTGGCTGGGCTCGCTTTTGGCTAGGGAGGTGGAAGCTTGCGTTAGGACGGTCAATGATGAGAGACCCAAGCAAGCACACCCGAATGACGAGGGAAAGAAAACGTTGGACCGGTAGAGCGCAGCCGTTTAGTAATATGTTGTATTAATTGATATTATGTGGCGTATTAGCACTATTTCTTTTTTGTAGGGTTTTGCTTGACATGTTATCATTTTCCGGGGTAGCCGGATTTCGGATGCTTGATGTAAAGTGCCTCGACAAAGGCTTGATTTAACTGATATTTTTTTATTAATGAGAAGCACATTTTTTTTATTATATTTTTTTTGGTGGCTCGCAACTCGATTCTTCATTTTTCCCGGAGCGCCCTTTCGGGTTTTCACTCCGTCCTCGGCTCACCTTTTTTGCTCTTTTTTTTTTGTTGTTTGTTTTTGTTGTTTGTTTTTTTTTACGACGGCTCACAACTCGTTTCTTCATTTTGCCCGGGGATGGGTTGCCTATCTATCCGCGTTTAGACGGAATCAAACCATGTTCGTAGTTCTTTTTTTAAAAATGTGAGTGGTTTTGCTTTAGACTCGTTATGCCAATTATCGATATGAGATGTTTAGAGTGTATTCACCCTAGTTATTGAACTAAGGTGGAGTGATTGGGTGTGACCTCTTGAAAGTGACAATTACTGAGATACCGTTTTCAGGTCAGGGTGACTGGCTTGGATGGTTTTGGAATGTGGAGCTAGGTAGTAAATCGTCTCGATAGTTCAAAATCTGGAGCTTTGATTTTTGTGGAGTTAGGGCTATGGGCTAAGGTTTCGTAATGTGGTAGATGATGTGTCGTATTTATATAGCTTTATCCCCTCGATTCCGTTGTCTTTTATGGTCGGAACGCGCTCTTTAGAGCCGTTTCTTCTAACATTTTGCTTTGAGTGAGTGTTTTTGTAGATTCTAACCTATTTCAGGTATTTATGTGCATTTACACTCATATCTGGTTAGAAGAACGATCTCGAGACAAAACCCGTGCTTTTGGATGCCTAGGCGAAGAAGAAAAGAGAAGTGTCGATTCGTTGGGCCATGGAAAGCGGCCCAATTCTTGTTTTATTTGTGATGTGCGCGCCAGCCTGCATGTGGCAGACGGCCTGCTGGCCGGCCGGCATGACACAAGGACCATTTTAGCTTCAATTTTAGGTGTGCGTCGGCCCCTGCATGTAGCAGGCGGCCTGCCAGCCGGCCGGGGCGCACACCCAGTTCAATTCCGCCTATTTTATATAATTAGGGAGTTGTATTATTCGCTAACCATCACTTTTCATACTTAGTTTTATTTTTACTTGAGAAGCTCGTGACTCTTAGGATTCTAGAACTCGGTTTTCACTCGTACTCGAATTCGGTAATCTCGTTTATGCAATTTTTAGTTTGATATTTTTCAATCTTTATCGTTATTACTTAGTTCGTCGTAATTTTCTCTATTTTGCATTTCGTTGCTCCGTTTACTTCGCTAGATTTTCGTTTGATTATCGCTAGATTTGTTTGCTTCACTTTCAATCATGAATTCCATGTATGCGTATTGTTGTTCCGTAATTATCATGTGTAGCTAATTTTCTCGCTAGGGTCGAGGGGGATCGATGGATTATTATACGATTATGCTACTTTGATACTAAATGTATAATTATGCTAGTACCATTTTCGCGTGCTTTATTTTTGGATTAATTTGTTAATGGCCACAACATGTTAATCTGTTTGGGAAATTCTAGTTCTCGTGCGAAAGCCGAATTAGGATTAGACAATGCACGATTTGGTAGGAAGTCTAATAAGTTGCGAGAGCCCATTAGATCATTCCTAGGTTGACACGGTTCGAGAGAACGTGTTATAGCCGACTAGCATGTTTATGTATTTATTATTATTGTCGCATAATTGTTGAGCATCTATCGTGAACCCGTGACCTTAGCTTTCATCTCATTGTTAGATTCGATTTTTATTATCGCCTTTTAGTAGTCTTTTATATATTTTCAATCAATCAACCGTTTAGAGCATTTTAGAATCGCCATAGCTAATAGGCGAAAATTGACTGTTTTCCTGTGGATTTGATACCTTGCTTGCCGCTATCTTTTTGTTAGTAGCATTAGATTAATCTTGATTGGGTGAGACGACTTAATCCATATCAGTAGGAAAGGGGAAGCTGAGTAAAAATGATGCAGACTTCAATCGGGTGGGTTGTGAATTATGTGGGATCTGATTTCCATGTCTAGCTCTAACAGTTGGGGTTATTCAATTGAGCTTGAATCCTCAAATTTCCGGACTGTCTCCTAACAAGTATCTCGGGAAGGTCTTAAGGGTTGTAATGTAGGTAGGCTAGTATTTGGGTGCTAGTTGACTAGTCTGTTCATTTTTCCTCTTTTTTTTTGCTTTTTTGTTCGGACCATGCATTTGAAGTCGAGTTGAATAATTGGGGGTTTCGTTTTGATCGTTGAGTTTGATTTTGATCATCAAATTGGGCCAATTTAGTTTGGCCTTGGTTTCATTTTTTCTTTGACTCCTTATGGCCATTTCAGATTTTTTTTTCTTCAGACTAGCACCTATGGTAGGAATTGGTCGGTCTATATTTGACGGATATTTATTGTGGGAAATGGGTTTGCCTTCCGTCTTTGATCACAAGCAAAGAGACTATCTAGATTTGTCATAGGATTCAGTAATGTTCGTTCTAAGGGATGTTTATGTGGCTTTCTATACCAGACATGGAATAGGTGAGAAGAAAACGGAATCTCAGTTCTTGTAATTCCTCGTTGTTTCGAGGTATGTTTGATTGTTATCGACAAATGGCATAGTATCAAGTCATAAGCGAGAAATGTATGTTTTAAATCAAGCGATTGTCGAGGCGCGTTATAAAGGAAGAAAAGCTTATTTCTTTTTATTGATAGTAATGAGAGGGCTATGCGCCCGAGATATTGTTTTTGGGGAGGTGGAGGATAGGTCCCCTCGTACCTCTTGACTTGATGCGAAAAATAAAAAGACATTTATTACGTTATTAGGTCTAGGCCCTAAGACGAACTAGATTCTGACTCGGACATAGATTTTACTCGTCTTGGCGGGCGCTCGCAGGTTGTCGGGATCATTCTCGATATTCAAGACATTCTCCTCTATAGGGTCGAGGTGGGAACAATTGATGGTGTCGTCAAAAGATGGCATGGACACTAAAGGGGTTTGCAGTAATGTTTGGTTTTTCGGGTGGAGGGAGAGGAATCGTCCCGTTTTCTATCATATCTTGTATGGTATGCTTGAGCCGAAAACAAGATTCAGTATTATGGCCATTGCCACGATGGAAATGGCAATATTCATTAGCATCCCATGCCCTTTTGCTCTTGTTTACAGGTGGGTCTTTAGTAGGACCTATTGGCTCGAGCTTTCCTTGCTCATTTAGCCTTTTTAAGGCTTCTACGTATGTGATGCCTAGCTTGGAAAATATCCTAGGGGTGGAACTCGTCCTCCCTCTTGTGGTTGGTTCAAGAAGGTGTATTTCCTTGACTTTGTTATTTCCGGATGTTCCATAAGGCCGGGTTCCCGTGGAAGTGGTTGGTCCCTGGTAGCCTTTCCCCATTATCTTGGAGAATACTCCCTTTTTTATATCGTCCTCTAGGCGTATTCCTAAGGTGAATAGTTCCTTAAAGGTATGGATGTTTTGGTACCTAAGGTGACAGGCGTAAGGGGGTCTAAGGTTGTCGACAAATTTTTCTACTAAGGTGGCTTCGTCGGGGCGGTTTACTAATTGGGTGCTAACCTTTCTCTACCTAGTCAGAAATTCGGAGAAGCCTTCCTTCTCATTTTGGGAAAGGACTTCGAGGCTTCTAATGGTGACTTGCGTTTCGGAATTATCCGCATATTGTTTTGCAAATTCTATGGAAATATCTTCCCAGGTGGATATCTTTTTGGGATCGAGCCAATAAAACCAAGATCGGGGTGTGTCCCCTAAAGAGGATGGGAATATCCTAGCGAAAAGGCTGGGCTTGACCCCCTTAATGGCCATGTAATCCTTAAAGGCCCGGATGTGGTTGAGGGGGTCCCCGTTCGTTTGAATTTCGGTATGTCGGCAAAGGAAAATTTTTCTGGTAGCTGATCGTTCACCATTTCAAACATCCTATGGTTTTCGAGGTGGACATTGTTGCCTTGGTTTAGGCGCATTTGACTTTCGAGGAGATCTATGCGATTCATAGCGGATTGGAAGGTGTCATCTTGAGGTAGGGCAACGGGATCAGTAGGGATGACGCTGAATTCACTTTCAATCATGAATTCCATGTATGCGTATTGTTGTTCCGTAATTATCATGTGTAGCTAATTTTCTCGCTAGGGTCGAGGGGGATCGATGGATTATTATACGATTATGCTACTTTGATACTAAATGTATAATTATGCTAGTACCATTTTCGCGTGCTTTATTTGTCGATTAATTTGTTAAAGGTCACAACATGTTAATCTGTTTGGGGAATTCTAGTTCTCGTGCGAAAGTCGAATTAGGATTAGACAACGCGCGATTTGGTAGGAAGTCTAAGATGTTGCGAGAGCCCATTAGATCATTCCTAGGTTGACACGGTTCGAGAGAACGTGTAGCCGAGTAGCATGTTTATGTGTTTATTATTATTGTCGCATAATTGTTGAGCATCTATCGTGAACCCGTGACCTTAGTTTTCATCTCATTGTTAGATTCGATTTTTATTATCGTCTTTTAGTAGTCTTTTATATATTTTCAATCAATCAACCGTTTAGCGCATTTTAGAATCGCCATAGCTAATAGACGAAAATTGACTGTTTCCCTGTGGATTCGATACCTTGCTTGCCGCTATCTTTTTGTTAGTAGCATTAGGTTTGTCTTGATTGGGTGAGACGACTTAACCCATATCAAATTTGGCGCCGTTGCCGGGAAAACGGTTTATCTCGTTTTTTTAGCTTGTTTCTTTTATGCTCTCTTTCGTCTCAAGGAACTAAAACTCCTTGAGATTGATCTCACTCCCTACTTGTAGTTTTGATTATGCCTAGGTCTTTCCGGTCATCAGAGCTTACTCCGTTCGATCCTGAACCCGGATAACCTTTCGTAGGCGACAATAGTTTTGGAGAGAGATTTCCGCAGCTCCCGATCTTGCGACTTTGGAAGCTATTCATACTGAATTTGTAGCTGAGAATCAGTCCTTTGAAGAGGAACAACAATCTCAGTCTGAGATCATTTTACCACCTCCTCCTATTATAAAAATGCCGAAGCTTTCCAGTCATTCGGAGCCCGAGCAAACTGCTCTTCCTAAGTTGGTTAAGCGACCAACTGCCACTCAAGGTACATTTGAGATTCGACCCGCCTTTATCACCTTGGTGGAGAAGAATCTTTTTGGTGGTGACCCTAAGGAGGATCCTCACAAGCATATGAGGATTTTTACTGATTATTGCTCCACGATTCCGCTTCCGGCCGGGGTAACTCAAGAAGAAATCATGGAGATGCTCTTCGTGTTCTCTCTACGGGATTCCGCTAGGGAATGGATAACCGATCTTGATAAAGTCACCGAGGGGATCACCGATTGGAATTCTCTTGCTCTTGCCTTCTTGATGGCAGGGATTTGTCGTGGAATCCCAACCGTCAATAATAAACCGGCTATTCCTATGGTAGATAGGGCAAGTCAGGTCGAATCCACGGGGACGAAAATGTATAGCCTAGACTAAGGTCGCCTAAATACTAGACTAAGTCAACGAGCTAAGCTAAACTAGAAATGATACGGAGGGGAGAAAGCTAGACTATGACTAAGGGAAACAATCAAAGGAAACGGGCTAGGATTAGGTCGGGGTCAAAGGGGTAACGGAATGGTCGAGGAAGAACTAGAGCGAAGGACGTAGTAGGGTAATCTAGGTTGGTCCGGGCTCTCGCAACTTAGACTCACCTAGAGGTTCCACCTAAAACCCACCTTGGCGACACACATCACAAACGGGGTTCTAGCGCGCTATGGTGGCCTAGGTCGCATCCGGGCTCTGGCAACTTAGTGAGGGAACCGAACCCACAAACAAACTATCACCCACAAGAGAAAGGCAAGAAGAACAAGCATATGCACATACTAGTCATTCAAGCATTTCAACAAACATGTGATATGCATCAAACCAAGGGGAAACCCAAATCTTCCACCAACATCTCCAACAATCCCTTAATCATCAATTTAACACCCTAATCACCTTACTAACCCTAGCAAGATACTACTCTAACATATCTAATCTAAAACTAACACTAACAAGATGAGCCAAAACAAGAACAAGAGGTTGCATATATGAAACTAGCAAGAATGAAGAACAAAACAATAAACAAGAATTAAAGATTCAAACTTGAATAATAAAAAAAAGATTAAGAAGAAGGAAAAGGGATTATACCATACTAGAAGATGAAAAGAAGAAGGAAACTTGCATAAATGGAAGAACCCAAAACAAACATCCAAGGTTGTCAAGCTTGAATGGAGATCTTGAAGAATTCCCAAATTACAAGCATTAATCTATGATTAACGATAAACTATGTACTAATCTTCACTAATCTATGCTAATCTATGCTAAAACTATCTAGGGTTTAGTCTAATATGAAGTGCATAACATAAGATTACAAGAGGAAGGGTACATATAGGGTTACAAGTGGAAAGGAGAAGAAAGGAGCATTCACGGGTCTGATCGGCGGAGTGGAAAGTGAAGAACCACGGTGTTAGTCGACACTGTAGGTAAGTGAGACCCCGCCCCCTTCAGCGTGAGCCAAGAGGGTCGTCCCATGTCTAAAACCGCCTAACTAGTCCAAGTAAAAAGATGGAAATATGCAAAATGAGGGAAGACCGACTAATGCCGTTATTATCCTTCCTAGGGACTCGGTCCTTTGGTAGGCTCTTCACGGCAAAAGTCGGAAAAAGGCTTATTTTGAGAGGTAGGGGTTATTTTTGTGAATCGGGTTTTCTTTTGGTATTTTCTCTTTTCTTTTGCATTTTTGCTTTGTTTTGCCATGCCATTCTTTTTCTTCTTTTCTATTTTATTTTTGGCTTTTGTGCCTTTTCTTTTTCTTCATTCTTTTCTTTCTTTCATTTTCTTTCTTTTTCTTTTCTTTGCCCTTTTTGGCTTGATTTGGCTTTTTGGCATTTCTTTGTATGACAAGAAAGGGAGAATTCGACAAATTGCAACTTATTGTGTGGATATGTGTGGGAGGTAGGTAAATGGGTAAGTCGGGGGTCGCGATCCCTCTTCAAACCCACAAAAAAGGGGGGAACTTGGACTAGTCGAGCAATCCTAAACACGGTCACCTAAGGGACGAGACTCGGTAACCAAGGCCTTTTCACACCGTGGGTGGTCATAATGGTCAAAATTCAAATGTCGTAGTAAATCCCTAGTAAGCTAGGTGGACTCAAGGTAAAGGACCAACGAAGTCATTGATTTAGGGTCATTCTACTAGACTAAAGTCCAAGAATCGATTTATACAACTAGGAAGGGAAAGTAAACACTCGCACAATCTTTACAAAGCTCCTCCCGAGCACACATCATCACAAATGTCCTCCAAACTCACAAGAAGCAAAGAGGGAAAATGGGATGAAGAGATGTTACCGGAAGTCTTGAAAGCTCACCAAAGCTAACGGCGATTAGGCAACCTATAAGGAAAAAAAGGGGGGCAAAACACGCACAACAAAACAAAAATACGACATAACGACACAAAAAGAAAAAGACACAAAAGAAAATCTTTTTGATTTTAGTGAAATTTTTCAAATTTTTAGGGTTTTTTGAAGAATTTTTCGAGAAACTAAGAAAATAAAACTAACGACGATAGAATATCGCTCCCCCACACTTAAACCGAGCCATGTCCTCATGCTCGATCGTAGTGTGCGGAGAGACAAAAGAAAAAGAAAAGAAACTACGAAAATAAAGCTAAAAATCAAAAATAAAGTGAAGAAAAGGGTAGAAGGTGTCCGGCCGGGGTGTAGTCAAGTCACCATGGGCCGAGACAAGAAAAGATATGGAAGGTGGAAGAAAAATAAAAAGAAGGAAATAAAAGGAAATGGGAGGGGAGGGCTAGGTGTAATCAAGTCACCTAGCCCGGATTCCGCCTAAATCCGACTAAATCCAACAAAAGGGGTGAAAAACTTGTAAATTTTGGATTTTGAAATGCCTCTCGATGTAGTCACGTCATCGAGAGTCGGGAGCAACATATACCAAGGCCCCGAGGGCCACCATGACACAAAATAATAGGAAGGGGAACATACAAAGGGAGATAAGCTATAAAAGACGGAAAAGAAAGGATAGTTGTCATACCGATTGGTTGGCAACTCACTCACTCCATCGTCTCAAAGATCAATTTAAGCACATAGCTAGTCTTCATCATTGCTATTCCTCTTCAAACTCGATAAGTACGCATGGTTAAGGTAGTAATGGTGTGAGGGGTGGAAATTGATGTGAAGGTCGGTGCCAAGTGGATAGAAGATGAAGTAAGGGTATGAAAATGAAGTATATGGATGGTATGATATGAGAAAGGATAAGTAGGGAGGTTGGGTGGGGGTATACAATGGTTGGGTGGGCTTAAATGTCGAACAAGAGGCACCAAAAAGGAGTAGGGGACCATCCCGGTCGGGATAGATGATCCCGATCGGGATGATAAACCCTTCTCGATCGGGAAGCCTCCTTTCCGGTCGGGAAGCCACTCCAGAAATCTCGAAATATGGCACCATCATCCCGATCGGGATGGCTCCTTCCCGGTCGGGATGACACACTCGTCCCGGTCGGGAAGCTCCCTTCCCGCCCGGGATGGGTCTTCTTGACCTCCAAAACCCCAAAAGCTTCACCAAAGCTTCAAAAACCGATTCCCATACTCACGATCCAAGCTCTATCATTAGTCATTCCTTTCTAGGAATCGCCTTCACTTCACCTATCAAACAAAGCTCAAACACACATCAAAATCCCTCCCTCACATCGCTCATCAAAATACCAAATCAATTACAAGAGCTCCACAAAAGCTAACAAATACTAGATACCAAACTATCCAAACATAAACACAAATACAAGCACAAAAGAAAGGGAAAAGATATTTACACTAAAATACTCTCTCCAACTACACCTCCATAGCCATCAAGAGCTCGAAGGAGTAAGTGAAATGCTCTAGCAACATCTTTAATTAAGCTCACATGGCCGAGCCTAGCCACATCCAAGAGCTTCCAAGTCGGAGGGAAAAAGCGATCATCTTCATTATGCTCGGGGCTCTCGTGATCTTCCGGGTCTTCGGAACCAACATATCTACGACTCTTATGACCATCCGGTAGGTATAGTGGTCTAGAGTCGTGCTCGGTGTCATGATGTGGGAGATCACACCCTAGGGGTGTCGCTTCTTCTACGGGGTCGAGAGTGGAACTCTTTTCCACCGCCCGACGAGGATCCTCTTCACCAACCGTCTCACAAGACAAAGGACTAGACATCGAGTGCAGTAGAGGAGGAGAAGGCATCAAGTTTTCTTCATTGGAGGCTTTAGGATCCTCCAATTTCCCATACAAGGCAAGTTCCAAGGCATCTACCTCTTTTTCCCAAGTATTACGCTCCTTTTCACTCAACTTGTCAACATGGCCTAGAGGAGTCATCTCTTCACTTGGGTTTGGATTGTCAACATCCGGTTCATCACGAAGAAAATCAAACAAATCCAACTTTATCGCCAATACATTGGCTCCCCAAGAGTTATCTTGATAGTCATGTTCAAATCCCTCCTCATTGTCGACCCTTGAAGCTTCAACTTCCTCTATTCTCTCCCTATCTTCACCACCCAAGCAACACTCAACAATGGTCTCTTGATCGACCCTCTCTTCTTCATTTGTAGCTTCAAGGTTGAGTTGACTTTCTTGTGGAGGCATCCGACCTTCTTGCCCAAATGAACCTTCCTCAACATGTAGTGGAGCTCGAGTGGCCAACATCGTGATATGAGCCATGAGTGCATTGATGCGAGCATCTTGCACCTCTATTTGGGCCTTGAACTCCTCCCTAACCCCTTGTATTTGAGTCAACATCAATTCTTGACCCTTTTGCAATAACATCATCATCTCATGTTGGCTCCCTTGTGTTTGGACCAACATTTGACAAGTCTCAAAGTTAGGGATATTTGGTTGTGGGTTATGTGAGGGTGTTTGGTAGTTGTTAGGATGTGGGAACAATCCTTGACAACTTTCTTGGTAACCATAAGAAGAGGGTTCATAAGATTATTGATGAGGTTGATATGGTTGGTAAAGTTGTGGGTTTTGGTAATTCGCCCCATAGTTGTCCCGTGATGATTGATGGTAGCTTGGACGCGCCATGTCCATAACGTTGCTTTGGTACCTAGGATGAGCTAGAAGAACTTGAGCAAACGTTAGTATCCTAGTGCTTTTGAGGCACTAGGAAGGGAGAGTAACACACAAGAAGAAAAACGGAGATACACAAGGAGAAGAGAACACAAAAATCAAGAACAAAGTCCAAAACTAAGCAAACAAGAGTCTAAACTACGCCGTCCCCGGCAACGGCGCCAATTTGATGGCAGGGATTTGTCGTGGAATCCCAACCGTCAATAATAAACCGGCTATTCCTACGGTAGATAGGTCAAGTCGGGTCGAATCCACGGGGACGGTAATGTATAGCCTAGACTAAGGTCGCCTAAATACTAGACTAAGTCAACGAGCTAAGCTAAACTAGAAATGATACGGAGGGGAGAAAGATAGACTATGACTAAGGGAAACAATCAAAGGAAACGGGCTAGGATTAGGTCGGGGTCAAAGGGGTAACGGAATGGTCGAGGAAGAACTAGAGCGAAGGAGGTAGTAGGGTAATCTAGGTTGGTCCGGGCTCTCGCAACTTAGACTCACCTA
Source organism: Agrostemma githago (assembly GCA_958450325.1). Taxonomy (NCBI): domain Eukaryota; kingdom Viridiplantae; phylum Streptophyta; class Magnoliopsida; order Caryophyllales; family Caryophyllaceae; genus Agrostemma; species Agrostemma githago. The sequence goes on from OY288256.1 coordinate 31,958,717, forward strand.
GAGGTTCCACCTAGAACCCACCTTGGCGACACACATGACAAACGGGGTTCTAGCGCGCTATGGTGGCCTAGTCGCATCCGGGCTCTCGCAACTTAGTGAGGGAACCGAACCCACAAACAAACTATCACCCACAAGAGAAAGGCAAGAAGAACAAGCATATGCACATACTAGTCATTCAAGCATTTTAACAAACATGTGATATGCATCAAACCAAGGGGAAACCCGAATCTTCCACCAACATCTCCAACAATCCCTTAATCATCAATTTAACACCCTAATCACCTTACTAACCCTAGCAAGATACTACTCTAACATATCTAATCTAAAACTAACACTAACAAGATGAGCCAAAACAAGAACAAGAGGATGCATATATGAAACTAGCAAGAATGAAGAACAAAACAATAAACAAGAATTAAAGATTCAAACTTGAATGATAAAAACAAGATTAAGAAGAAGGAAAAGGGATTATACCATACTAGAAGTTGAAAAGAAGAAGGAAACTTGCATAAATGGAAGAATCCAAAACAAACATCCAAGGTTGTCAAGCTTGAATGGAGATCTTGAAGAATTCCCAAATTACAAGCATTAATCTATGATTAACGATAAACAAAGGACTAATCTACACTAATCTATGCTAATCTATGCTAAAACTATCTAGGGTTTAGTCTAATATGAAGTGCATAACATAAGATTACAAGAGGAAGGGTACATATAGGGTTACAAGTGGAAAGGAGAAGAAAGGAGCATTCACGGGTCTGAACTGGGCTCATCCCGGTCGGGATGAGGTGGTCCCGATCGGGATGAACTCATCCCGGTCGGGATAGACCCAAAACAGAATGTCTTCCTTTTGTGCACCCCATCCCGGACGGGATGAGTCCTTCCCGACCGGGATGGGTCTTGTAGGCCTCCAATAAGAACTTTTTGGTCCCTCCTTGATTGTCATGGGCTTCCCATCGATTCTCGGGACTCGGGATCGGGTCGCGGAGGCTCGTGATTGGGTCCCAAGATCTCGGGGTCGACTCCAAGGCATCGAGTGATCGTTCCTTTACTTCGTTGGCTCCAAAATGTGTATGTATCGAGTCGGAATCGCTCCAACTCTTCCAAATTGGTCTCGGGAACCTGAAACGAACTAAAGGAAGCTTAAGAAGCCCCTAAACCGCTCCCAAGGAGCGATTCTACAAGGAAAATGGGACCAAAACACTACAAAATAGGCACTACAAATGGCACTTATCAACTCCCCCACACTTAACCCTTACACGCCCTCGAGTAAGCACATACTAACTACTATACTAGCCGAATGGGTATTAGCGCACCCTACGCCCTTTCAACTCACGCGAGTACACTTAGAGGAAAAGTGCACTCCGCAAGGCAAGTGGGGTCTTGAGACAAAACTGGGGATGCAACCGGACACAAGACACAAAAACAAACAAGCACATAAACAAACAAACACACAAACAAACACATAATCGGTTGCACCCAAAAGAAAACAAATACCGCTTCCCTCTAAAAGCGGTGAAAGAAGCACCGGTTTAGGACTCGAGGTAAGTGACAACGTTCCCAAGCTAGCAATACAAACCAAGGGGAACTAAACCCTAATAGTATGACGATAAAGCAACAAAAACGTTGGTAACTTACCTAGGTCCTTCTAACTTTCTAAAAACGTACTACGGGACAATCGGCGGAGTGGAAAGTGAAGAACCACGGTGTTAGTCGACACTGTAGGTAAGTGAGACCCCGCCCCCTTCAGTGTGAGCCAAGAGGGTCGTCCCATGTCTAAAACCGCCTAACTAGTCCAAGTAAAAAGATGGAAATATGCAAAATGAGGGAAGACCGACTAATGCCGTTATTATCCTTCCTAGGGACTCGGTCCTTTAGTAGGCTCTTCACGGCAAAAGTCGGAAAAAGGCTTATTTTGAGAGGTAGGGGTTATTTTTGTGAATCGGGTTTTCTTTTGGCATTTTCTCTTTTCTTTTGCATTTTTGCTTTGTTTTGCCATGCCATTCTTTTTCTTCTTTTCTATTTTATTTTTGGCTTTTGTGCCTTTTCTTTTTCTTCATTCTTTTCTTTCTTTCATTTTCTTTCTTTTTCTTTTCTTTGCCCTTTTTGGCTTGACTTGGCTTTTTGGCATTTCTTTGTATGACAAGAAAGGGAGAATTCAACAAATTGCAACTTATTGTGTGGATATGTGTGGGAGGTAGGTAAATGGGTAAGTCGGGGGTCGCGATCCCTCTTCAAACCCACAAAAAAGGGGGGAACTTGGACTAGTCGAGCAATCCTAAACACGGTCACCTAAGGGACGAGACTCGGTAACCAAGGCCTTTTCACACCTTGGGTGGTCATAATGGTCAAAATTCAAATCTCGTAGTAAATCCGTAGTAAGCTAGGTGGACTCAAGGTAAAGGACCAACGAAGTCATTGATTTAGGGTCATTCTACTAGACTAAAGTCCAAGAATCGATTTATACAACTAGGAAGGGAAAGTAAACACTCGCACACTAGCCTCTAAACCGGGTTTTCGAAAACTGTTTACACACGCGACACACAACAAAACACAAAACAAAGACACAACGAAAATGAAAGAAAAAGAGACAAAACAAAACAAAACAAGGAGAAACAACACATACACAAAACAAACACCACCCCGATCTTCAAACAAGTCTCCAAATCCACCACAATCTTTACAAAGCTCCTCCCGAGCACACATCATCACAAATGTCCTCCAAACTCACAAGAAGCAAAGAGGGAAAATGGGATGAAGAGATGTTACCGGAAGTCTTGAAAGCTCACCAAAGCTAACGGCGATTAGGCAACCTATAAGGAAAAAAAGGGGGGCAAAACACGCACAAGAAAACAAAAATACGACATAACGACACAAAAAGAAAAAGACACAAAAGAAAATCTTTTTGATTTTAGTGAAATTTTTCAAATTTTTAGGGTTTTTTGAAGAATTTTTCGAGAAACTAAGAAAATAAAACTAACGACGATAGAATATCGCTCCCCCACACTTAAACCGAGCCATGTCCTCATGCTCGATCGTAGTGTGCGGAGAGACAAAAGAAAAAGAAAAGACACTACGAAAATAAAGCTAAAAATCAAAAATAAAGTGAAGAAAAGGGTAGAAGGTGTCCGGCCGGGGTGTAGTCAAGTCACCATGGGCCGAGACAAGAAAAGATATGGAAGGTGGAAGAAAAATAAAAAGAAGGAAATAAAAGGAAATGGGAGGGGAGGGCTAGGTGTAATCAAGTCACCTAGCCCGGATTCCGCCTAAATCCGACTAAATCCAACAAAAGGGGTGAAAAACTTATAAATTTTGGATTTTGAAATGCCTCTCGATGTAGTCACGTCATCGAGAGTCGGGAGCAACATATACCAAGGCCCCGAGGGCCACCATGACACAAAATAATGGGAAGGGGAACATACAAAGGGAGATAAGCTATAAAAGACGAAAAAGAAAGGATAGTTCTCATACCGATTGGTTGGCAACTCACTCACTCCATCGTCTCAAAGATCAATTTAAGCACATAGCTAGTCTTCATCATTGCTATTCCTCTTCAAACTCGATAAGTACGCATGGTTAAGGTAGTAATGGTGTGAGGGGTGGAAATTGATGTGAAGGTCGGTGCCAAGTGGATAGAAGATGAAGTAAGGGTATGAAAATGAAGTATATGGATGGTATGATATGAGAAAGGATAAGTAGGGAGGTTGGGTGGGGGTATACAATGGTTGGGTGGGCTTAAATGTCGAACAAGAGGCACCAAAAAAGAGTAGGGGACCATCCCGGTCGGGATAGATGATCCCGATCGGGATGATAAACCCTTCCCGATCGGGAAGCCTCCTTTCCGGTCGGGAAGCCACTCCAGAAATCTCGAAATATGGCACCATCATCCCGATCGGGACGGCTCCTTCCCGGTCGGGATGACACACTCGTCCCGGTCGGGAAGCTCCCTTCCCGCCCGGGATGGGTCTTCTTGACCTCCAAAACCCCAAAAGCTTCACCAAAGCTTCAAAAACCGATTCCTATACTCACGATCCAAGCTCTATCATTAGCCATTCCTTTCTAGGAATCGCCTTCACTTCACCTATCAAACAAAGCTCAAACACCCATCAAAATCCCTCCCTCACATCGCTCATCAAAATACCAAATCAATTACAAGAGCTCCACAAAAGCTAACAAATACTAGATACCAAACTATCCAAACATAAACACAAATACAAGCACAAAAGAAAGGGAAAAGATATTTACACTAAAATACTCTCTCCAACTACACCTCCATAGCCATCAAGAGCTCGAAGGAGTAAGTCAAATGCTCTAGCAACATCTTTAATTAAGCTCACATGGCCGAGCCTAGCCACATCCAAGAGCTTCCAAGTCGGAGGGAAAAAGCGATCATCTTCATTATGCTCGGGGCTCTCGTAATCTTCCGGGTCTTCGGAACCAACATAGCTACGACTCTTATGACCATCCGGTAGGTATAGTGGTCTAGAGTCGTGCTCGGTGTCATGATGTGGGAGATCACACCCTAGGGGTGTCGCTTCTTCTACGGGGTCGAGAGTGGAACTCTTTTCCACCGCCCGACGAGGATCCTCTTCACCAACCGTCTCACAAGATAAAGGACTAGACATCGAGTGCGGTAGAGGAGGAGAAGGCATCAAGTTTTCTTCATTGGAGGCTTTAGGATCCTCCAATTTCCCATACAAGGCAAGTTCCAAGGCATCTACCTCTTTTTCCCAAGTATTACGCTCCTTTTCACTCACCTTGTCAACATGGCCTAGAGGAGTCATCTCTTCACTTGGGTTTGGATTGTCAACATCCGGTTCATCATGAAGAAAATCAAACAAATCCAACTTTATCGCCAATACATTGGCTCCCCAAGAGTTATCTTGATAGTCATGTTCAAATCCCTCCTCATTGTCGACCCTTGAAGCTTCAACTTCCTCTATTCTCTCCCTATCTTCACCACCCAAGCAACACTCAACAATGGTCTCTTGATCGACCCTCTCTTCTTCATTTGTAGCTTCAAGGTTGAGTTGACTTTCTTGTGGAGGCATCCGACCTTCTTGCCCAAATGAACCTTCCTCAACATGTAGTGGAGCTCGAGTGGCCAACATCGTGATATGAGCCATGAGTGCATTGATGCGAGCATCTTGCACCTCTATTTGGGCCTTGAACTCCTCCCTAACCCCTTGTATTTGAGTCAACATCAATTCTTGACCCTTTTGCAATAACATCATCATCTCATGTTGGCTCCCTTGTGTTTGGACCAACATTTGACAAGTCTCAAAGTTAGGGATATTTGGTTGTGGGTTATGTGAGGGTGTTTGGTAGTTGTTAGGATGTGGGAACAATCCTTGACAACTTTCTTGGTAACCATAAGAAGAGGGTTCATAAGATTGTTGATGAGGTTGATATGGTTGGTAAAGTTGTGGGTTTTGGTAATTCGCCCCATAGTTGTCCCGTGATGATTGGTGGTAGCTTGGACGCGCCATGTCCATAACGTTGCTTTGGTACCTAGGATGAGCTAGAAGCACTTGAGAAAACGTTAGTATCCTAGTGCTTTTGAGGCACTAGGAAGGGAAAGTAACACACAAGAAGAAAAACGGAGATACACAAGGAGAAGAGAACACAAAAATCAAGAACAAAGTCCAAAACTAAGCAAACAAGAGTCTAAACTACGCCGTCCCCGGCAACGGCGCCAATTTGATGGCAGGGATTTGTCGTGGAATCCCAACCGTCAATAATAAACCGGCTATTCCTACGGTAGATAGGGCAAGTCGGGTCGAATCCACGGGGACGGTAATGTATAGCCTAGACTAAGGTCGCCTAAATACTAGACTAAGTCAACGAGCTAAGCTAAACTAGAAATGATACGGAGGGGAGAAAGCTAGACTATGACTAAGGGAAACAATCAAAGGAAACGGGCTAGGATTAGGTCGGGGTCAAAGGGGTATTGGAATGGTCGAGGAAGAACTAGAGCGAAGGAGGTAGTAGGGTAATCTAGGTTGGTCCGGGCTCTCGCAACTTAGACTCACCTAGAGGTTCCACCTAGAACCCACCTTGGCGACACACATGACAAACGGGGTTCTAGCGCGCTATGGTGGCCTAGGTCGCATCCGGGCTCTCGCAACTTAGTGAGGGAACCGAACCCACAAACAAACTATCACCCACAAGAGAAAGGCAAGAAGAACAAGCATATGCACATACTAGTCATTCAAGCATTTCAACAAACATGTGATATGCATCAAACCAAGGGGAAACCCAAATCTTCCACCAACATCTCCAACAATCCCTTAATCATCAATTTAACACCCTAATCACCTTACTAACCCTAGCAAGATACTACTCTAACATATCTAATCTAAAACTAACACTAACAAGATGAGCCAAAACAAGAACAAGAGGATGCATATATGAAACTAGCAAGAATGAAGAACAAAACAATAAACAAGAATTAAAGATTCAAACTTGAATGATAAAAACAAGATTAAGAAGAAGGAAAAGGGATTATACCATACTAGAAGATGAAAAGAAGAAGGAAACTTGCATAAATGGAAGAACCCAAAACAAACATCCAAGGTTGTCAAGCTTGAATGGAGATCTTGAAGAATTCCCAAATTACAAGCATTAATCTATGATTAACGATAAACGAAGGACTAATCTACACTAATCTATGCTAATCTATGCTAAAACTATCTAGGGTTTAGTCTAATATGAAGTGCATAACATAAGATTACAAGAGGAAGGGTATATATAGGGTTACAAGTGGAAAGGAGAAGAAAGGAGCATTCACGGGTCTGAACTGGGCTCATCCCGGTCGGGATGAGTTGGTCCCGGTCGGGATGAGGTGGTCCCGATCGGGATGAACTCATCCCGGTCGGGATGGACCCAAAACAGAATGTCTTCCTTTTGTGCACCCCATCCCGGACGGGATGAGTCCTTCCCGACCGGGATGGGTCTTGTAGGCCTCCAATAAGAACTTTTTGGTCCCTCCTTGATTGTCATGGGCTTCCCATCGATTCTTGGGAGTCGGGATCGGGTCTCGGAGGCTCGGGATTGGGTCCCAAGGTCTCGGGGTCGACTCCAAGGCATCGAGTGATCGTTCCTTTACTCCGTTGGCTCCAAAATGTGTATGTATCGAGTCGAAAACGCTCCAACTCTTCCAAATCGGTCTCGGGAACCTGAAACGGACTAAAGGAAGCATAAGAAGCCCCTAAACCGCTCCCAAGGGGCGATTCTACAAGGAAAATGGGACCAAAACACTACAAAATAGGCACTACAAATGGCACTTATCACTTCTACAAGCACTATTACCCTCCACAAAAGACGAACATGCTCCGGAGTCAAATCACCAATTTTCGTCAAACTCCGAACGAGAATATTCATGAAGTGTGGGAGCTGTTTAAGAAGCTTGTGAAGGAATGCCCGCACCATGGTTTTCAGGTTTGGTTTCTTTGTAACCAATTTTATAACGGGTTGTATGATGATTGCAGGAGTACACTTGATTCGGCATGCAATGGGCGTTTCCAATGTAATGTGGATGATGATAAGGCTTGGCAAACAATAGAAGAGATGGCATCTCACCACTCTCGATGGGGTAATCCACGTGGTAATACTCGATCAAATTCCGGTGAAAGTGGGTCCTATAATGCCGTGGCCGTTCAATTAACCGCTTTGGCTAAGAGATTTGATGCATTTGAAGTGTCGAATTCTCAAGGGGGAGGAGGCTTGCATCAAGTACATGCCTTGCAATAGTATGCGTGTATGCGTTGTGGTTCTGCGGACCATCAAGCTCAGGATTGCCTAGGCTCCATAGAACAGGTGAATGCGTTCCATTCTATGCGCCCACGTTATCCGTATATGAACCAACCGGGCTATGATGCATCTCTTTTGTCTTACAGGAGTACTAATGTCTTGAACCTGCCTATTACACCAGTTTATGTACCCCCACCAAAGCAACATCTCCTAAATCAGCAGAATTTCCAGAATCAAGGAAATTTTCAGAATCAGCAGCAATTCCATAATCAAGGGAATTTTCAGAACCAGCAGATTTTCGGTAATCAAAAGAATTTCCAAAATCAGGGAAATTTTCAGCAGCGACCTCACTCGGGTCAATTTCAACAAAATTTTGGCAATACTAATCAGAATTCGGGAATTCTCACCAGAATTTCGGTACTAGTCAGCAGAATTTTGGCCAATCCTCAGCACAAGCTCAAGGTAATTCTTCTTCTTCTTCGAGTTCTAATGAAATGGCCGAGCTTCGTAGTATGATGCAGATGATGGCCAAGACCCAGGACTCTATGATGGCACAAATGCAAAAGAATGATCAAGCTAAGGATAATGCCATCAAGAATTTGGAGAACCAAGTGGGACACCTTGCTGCGTCACAAGCAACGCGTCAACAAGGTAAACTCCGTTCTCAAGGTGATCAACAACATGATACGGCTAATGCGATCACTCTTCGTAGTGGCACACACTATGAGGGTCCGTCGATGCCTAAAGATGATACACCGGCCGAGAAGAAGGAGGTTCTAGTGGAAGATGTCAATGAGGACGTTATTGTGGAAACTCCAAGTGAAGATCAAGTTCCACCACCCACTACTCCCGTTCCCACCCCGACTAGTCCAACAATTCAAGTACCATTCCCGGGTCGATTGAAGAATCGGAAGGAGGCTACCCAATTTGGCAAGTTCATGGAGGTTGTGAAGAATTTGCAGGTTACGGTCCCATTTACCGAGCGCATTCTGCATGTCCCGTCTTACACAAAGTTTATGAAGGACATCTTGACTCGGAAGAGAAACATTGGTGAGGTAGAAACCGTCGCTCTTACTGCAGAGTGTAGTGCATTTTTACAGAACAAGGCCCCACCAAAGCTAAAGGACCCCGGTAGTTTTTCGATTCCTTGCACTATTGGCACCTTATCGATTGATAAGGCATTATGTGACTTAGGTGCTAGTGTAAGTGTCATGCCTTACTCCGTTTCTGAAAAACTTAATATGGGTCCTCTTAAGTGTACTAGTGTAACTTTGCAGATGGCGGATCGTTCCATAAAACGCCCTTTGGGAGTTTTAGAAGACGTGCCCGTTAGGGTTGGAAATTTTTTTATCCCGGTTGATTTTATCGTCCTTGACATGGCCAAGGACACTCAAATTCCCATAATTTTGGGAAGGTCATTTTTGCACACCGCCGGCGCGGTGATTGATGTCAAGAACGGTAAATTGACCTTGGAAGTGGGTGGAGACACCATTGTTTTCTACTTAGATAGTACACTTGAGAGCCCGATGGTAACGGATTCTTGTTGCATGATTGATGTTGTGGTTGTTTTAGTTCATGATTCTATGGAGGCGTCCCTTATACGGGACCCCTTAGAGGCTTTGATATGTTTGGAAGCGTGTGCAGGTGATGCTTTCGTTGACTCTGCTGTTGTTGATGCTTTGGAAGCGGCTTTGGAAGGAAGGAGGCTCACGGAGGAGCAAGGTGTCGATGTAACCAACATCGTACACACCTCATTTGCTATTGACATATCCGTTCTGGAGCATAAGCCACTTCCGTCTCACCTAAAATATGCCTTTTTAGACGATACCGAGAGCTTCCCCGTGATTGTAAGTGCTGATTTAACTGAGCAACAACTTTCTGATTTGTTAGTTGTTTTGAAGAAAAATAGGAAAGCTTTGGGGTATAGTCTTGATGACTTGAAGGGAATTAGTCCCGATTTCTGTATGCATAGAATTAATCTTGAGGAAGGTTATCGTCCTTGTGTCCAGGGTCAACGTAAGTTGAACCCGAACATGCAAGAAGTTGTTAAAAAGGAAGTTATGAAATTGTTGGATGCGGGAATTATTTATGCGGTTCCCGATTCAAAGTGGGTGAGTCCGGTACAAGTTGTACCTAAGAAGGGAGGGACTACTGTGGTCCCGAATGAGAAGAATGAATTAATCCCTACACGAATTGTGACAGGATGGAGAATGTGCATAGACTATAGAAAGTTGAATACCGCTACACTTAAAGACCATTTCCCATTGCCCTTTATCGACCAAATGCTTGAGAGACTAGCTTCTCACAAGTATTTTTGCTATTTAGATGGATATTTGGGATTTTTCCATATCCCGATACACCCCGCCGACCAAGAAAAGACCACGTTTACTTGTCCCTATGGCACTTTCGCATATCGCAGGATGCCATTCGGCTATGTAACGCACCCGCTACTTTTCAAAGATGCATGATGAGCATCTTTTCCGACTACATCGAGTCCATTATGGAAGTGTTTATGGATGACTTTAGTGTGTATGGTATGAGTTTTTCAGCTTGTTTAGCTAACTTGGATACCATTTTAAACAGATGTGTCGAGGTAAGTTTGGTCTTGAATTGGGAGAAGTGCCATTTTATGGTCACTGAGGGTGTAGTTTTGGGTCATGTGGTCTCCGAAAAGGGCATTTAGGTGGACAAAGCAAAAGTGCAAGTGATTGAGCAATTGCCCTTGCCGGTTAATGTGAAGGAAGTGAGAAGTTTCCTTGGTCATATGCGGGATTTTATCGCCGCTTTATCAAGGACTTTTCCAAAATTGCTAAGCCACTTACACAATTGCTCCTAAAGGATGCCCCTTTCGATTTTACTGATGAGTGTGTTGAAGCTTTTAACAGGATTAAGAATGCCCTCATTTCTGCTCCGATTATTCAGTCACCGGATTGGAATTTGCCATTCGAGATAATGTGTGACGCGAGTGATTATGCTGTGGGAGCGGTTTTGGGCCAAAGGAAGGACAAAGTCTTGCATGCTATATACTATGCTAGTAAAACACTTGTTAATGCTCAAGTTAACTATGCAACTACCAAGAAGGAATTGCTAGCTATAGTGTATGCTTTGGAAAAGTTCAGAACCTACTTGGTTGGATCGGAAGTCATTGTTTTCACCGATCATGCGGCTCTCAAGTACCTCCTTGCTAAGAAAGAAGCAAAGCTCCGATTACTTCGATGGATCCTCCTCCTCCAAGAGTTTGATTTATCGATCCGGGATAAGAAGGGAGTGGAAAATGCCATTGCAGATCATTTATCGAGGCTTAGAGTTGAGGAGGAAGGAGTTGTCATCCCCATAGATGACTCTTTTCCCGATGATTCTCTCATGGCCTTAACTACCGGTGAAAGAGAAGGACCTTGGTATGCGGATTATGCCAATTATTTAGCTGGCAAGGTATTACCCTCCGATCTCTCTTATCAACAGAAGAAAAAAATTTCTACATGATGTTCGACAATTTTTCTGGGATGACCCTTTTATTTAAGGAGTGTGCCGATGGTATTTTCCGTCGATGTGTCCCTTAGTGGGAAGTTCAAGGAGTTCTAGAGAGTTGTCATTCATCAACATATGGTGGCCATCATGGACGGCTAAGGTCCTCCATTCGGGTTTTTATTGGCCAACTTTATTCCGGGATGCCCAAGCTTTTATTATGTCCTGCGATGCATGTCAAAGGACCGGTAATATTTCTAGGAGGCATGAGATGCCTCAAAATGGGACTCTCGAGGTAGAAATTTTTGATGTCTGGAGTATAGACTATCAAGGCCCGTTCCCGTCATCCAAGGGCAACCGATATATTTTGGTTGCGGTTGATTATGTCTCCAAGTGGGTGGAGGCGGTAGCATCTCCTGCTAATGATGCTAGAACGGTAATATCTCTGTTTAAAAAGACTATTTTTCCCCCGCTTTGGTGTTCCAAGAGCGATTATTAATGATGGTGGAAGCCATTTTCATGAGAAGCGACTTGATGCTTTACTTTCTAAGTACGGTGTCTCTCACCGTACCGGTCTTGCCTACCACCCTCAAACTAGTGGGCAAGTGGAGGTGTCTAATAGGGAAATCATGTCTATTCTCCAGAAGGTCGTGTCAAAAGCTCGAAAGGATTGGAGCTCTAAGCTAGATGATACACTATGGGCTTATCGTACCGCCTTTAAAACGCCTATTGGTACTTCCCCTTACCGATTGGTTTATAGCAAGTCATGCCATTTACCCGTCGAGCTTGAGTACAAGGCTTGGTGGGCGATCAAGGAGCTTAACTTGGATCCACATTTGAGTGGGGAGAAGAGACTCATGCAATTGAATGAGTTGGAGGAATTCCGTCTTGGTGCCTATGATAGTGCTCGAGTTTATAAGGAACGCACCAAGCGGTGGCATGACAAGCATATCCTTCACCGTGAGTTCAACGTGGGGGATAAGGTATTATTGTTTAACTCTAGACTCCGGTTGTTTCCCGGAAATTTGAAATCTCGTTGGTCCAGACCTTTTTCTGTCACCCATGTGGGTAAACTTGGCTCGATTGAAGTCGAGAATGATTCGGGTGAACGATTCAAGGCGAATGGTCAACGATTGAAGATATATCATGAAGGTGCTCAAGTTGGGGCGATTGAAGTTATACGACTTCATCTCGTTCCCTCATTCCACTAAATCTTGAAACTCATCAAGTCGTGCGGGACTCTAAACCAGCGCTACCGGGAGGCAGCCCGAGTATGTAGATAATTTCCCTTATTCTTGTTTCTTATTTTTTTTATATTTTTTTAGATGTTTTAGTGAGGACGAGAGGAGGGACTAATGTTTTTGGAGATGCGCAGAATCATCGGAAATGTCTTGAATTGAAGATTTTAGAAAAAAGAGAGGAGAAATTCACCATGCTTGTGATAATATAGCAGATCGCCTCAGACTAGGCCTAGGGGGCCTATCAACTCTAGGGGCCGAGGTACGAGACGAATTTGAGTTCGACAAGAGTGAATTGTGCGCCTCAGCGTGTGCCCAGGCCCCCTATTGACTTAAGGGGCCGAGGTACAAGGAAATTTAGAGGATATTAGAGCTGAATCTCGAAAAAATGAAGGAAATAGGCAGTCCGGCCGGTGGGCAGGCCGCCAGTTCAGACCGGGCGGCTGTGAGACAACATATATTTTTAAACAAATCGAAAAATATTGGGGGGTCGTCAGGCCGGCCAGCCGGCCGCCGGTCTAGACCGGCCGGGGCGCACATCAGACCCCCAAACCCTTATTTTTTCGTCCTTCATTCATTCATTTCCTCCCCTCAACTCTCTCTCTTCTCTCTCACCTCCCCCAAAAACCCCAATTTCTCATATTCTCAGCTTCACCATCTCCCTACTTCACTCTCACTCCTCCAAATTTCCCCAACTTTCCCCATAAACTGCTAGTTTTAGCTGATTTGCAATACCTCCTCGGAACAAGCGCACTAGGAACGAGCATGCTGAACCCGACATTGAGCCCGATCCAGTTGTTCCAGGTGTAATTTTTACCACTATTGACCAAAAGGTACGGTTTCAAAATTTGAGAAAGCGGTCTATTGTTCCAACTCGTTTTATCGATCGTGACGCTATGCGAACTTTAGGCTTAGATTCTGCTTTGGAACTATTGTTTAAGGGTGTTGGTATGGGTACATTTTTTACGATGCGTCGTAATACGTATACCCAGCTTACGTTGGAATTTCTGAGTTCGTTTGAGGTACATAAGAATAGACGGTCTGGTGATATTTCTGTTGAGTTCCGGTTACTGAATACTAGTTTTGCGCTGAGCCTGAAGCAGTTTGGGAATTGTTTTGACCTTAAGGATTATGATGACCGTACACCACCCGAGCATGCTAATTTTAGGGTGGGTGATTTTTGGGAATGTATCGCTGATGCCCCGTACACTACCGCGGGGCATATGAGTTATAATAATTTTCATAATCCGGTCATAAAAGTTTGGCAAAGGTTTATGGGGTGGACGATTTTTGCTAGGAAGGAGCCACATAATGTGCGCACCGAGGTGTCTATTTTAGGCTCGTATTTACGGCGTAAGACGAAGGTGTGGCATATTAATATTGCCTATCACCTCGTCCTCCAGTTTAGGAGAATAGCTACGGCCGTTGCCGATGTTCCTATTTATATTGGCGGGTTAGTCACACAATTAGCTCTTCGGTTGACCGCTTTTCGTGAAGCGGATCATGATCCGGTCCATAGCGAGATTACCCTTAGCCTCCGACATTTGGCTTCTCTTAACTGGATTTCTTCTAAGCATTAGAATCGTTGGGCATGGCTTATTCATGAGTAGGCGACTATTATTTTGCAAGCCGAGTCGGTTTTGTCAGTTGAGGCTGATCAGCCTAATTATTTATTACCCGTCGCTGCCCCTAGCTCTCTTCCTTCGTCCCATGCTGTTACCTATACTCGTCGCCCGACGAGAGAGCCTAGTACCTCCCAGCCCGCCCCTGAGCCCGGTCCATCTCAGCCTGCTTCTGAGCCTACCACCACTACTGCTTTTGAGCAGCCTCCTCCACCACCCCAATATGCTCCCCTCCATCCTGATCTGATTTCATGGATGGAGCGCATGGAGTTGAGTGCCGGTTCGTCCCGTTCTGATTTGGATACTCTTCGCACGGAGACTCGTGCCGACACCGCTGCTACTCACGCTCGTCTAGACAGGTTATATGCTGATCAGTGTCTCGAGATATATCCCGTTTATGATGACTATGCTAGGCGTGCGGCTGTACCACCACAGGGCCCTTACCCTCGTACTTTTCGTGGCCCGTGGGTGGTTATACTGACCCTTCGATTCATGGCGGCTTCCATCTTCACACTGACTATTTCAGTGCCCCGACGGGCCTTGCTTTTGGAGCCGCTAGTGATTTTCAGGGAGGTGGTTGGTATACGGGTGGTGCGTCTGGCTCCGGGACTGCTGCAGATGATGATATGGAGGATGATGATTTCGGTGATGATGACGATGATGATGATCAGTAGCGGATTGCTGATTCCGCTACCTCTCCGTTTATATATTTGGTATGTCTTTTCTCTATATATCCTCGGTTTTTATTTGTGTCCCCCCACCAATTTTGAGTATGTATGATATGGACATTGAGGACAATGTCGAGTCTAGCGTGGGGGAGTTTTTAGTATTTCTAGTTTTATTTCCTTGAGTCTTAGTGTTGTCTATGATACCGATTATGCAGCAATGATGATAATTTGCACTCTTTAGGCTACCTACTCGTTCCTAATTGGCATTCATTTGACTTTTGTTATGTGGAATGATAATTAATCGACAAGTATGCAACCAACTGAGCTATAATTTGTGATTCCCATTTAGACCGACCCTGCATTTAGGCTTTAGCTACAAAATGGTGAGATTTAGAGCCTCCTGTAGCCAGTACATTCATACCTGGCTACCACTTAGGTTGTGTGTGTAGGTCTCCTCGTGGAATATGCTATGTCAATACGCATAAGTATGGTGTTTTCCCCTTTATTTTGACTAACCTGCCTAGTGATCATTTTTGGGACATTTTCATTTTCATCTGTTTCTATCCATTTTCTCCTTGGCTAAAATGTTAAAGAATTCACAAAATGAACTACAAAATCAAATTTGCCTACCTAGCCAAGCTTGATGAAGTAGGTTGTGCGATTATGGAGATTTTTGATGGATGATTGGATGTGGTTGACTCTGTTTCAAGGGGATTTGTAGATCTTGTTAGGGTCAACTTTGGTTATTGTATATATTTTTGCTTCTAATTTCATCAAGCTTTGAAAAAATCGAAAAAAGAAAAAAAAAATAAAAAAAGAAAAAAAATCGGAAAAAAATCGGAAAAAAACGAAAAAGAAGAAAAAGAAGAAAAAAGAGAAAAAATCAAAATAAAAAAAATATGTTATTCTCGTTACTTTTATTTTCTGTTTACTTGATGAAATTTGAGCACCCTCTTTTGACCTCGGACTCGTTCTCGGTGGTTGGTGATTTGTATGATTTGTTTATGGAAGTGGGAGAATTTTTGAGTTGAGCATTATCGCACTAGTTAGTTCACTAGCTTGGCTTTAACCTTACATGACCATATCGATTTCCACCTTCTACCTTGTTATCACCATCCTTGCCTCCTTATGTGATCTTAGCATGTTTTGTAAAAAATTTAGAGGTCGATACCACACTAGATTGTTGGCATATTTCCATGAGTTGGAGTAGTTGAGCGTTTTCACATATATATTTCACATATACACACCCTTCCTAATTGAGCGATGAGTGGCTCCGTGAGTAGCCTATGCAAGGGTTTTGGTTGAAAATGTGGTTTCTACATATTATGCTTGGTGAAGTTGTGCATTTGTTGATGGATTAATTTTCCTATTTCCCGTCTTGGAATTCGTTTCTTAGACTTGGTTAGATGTTTGCTATGATGGACTTGAATATTTGGTTGCCTATTATTTGCTTTGAGCTGTTTCGGTATTATATTAGTTGTTTTCTTACGGGTCTTGCTTGAGGACAAGCAAGGGTTCGGTTCGAGGGAGTTTGATGTGTCGTATTTATATAGCTTTATTCCCTCGATTTCGCTGTCTTTTATGGTCGGAACGCGCTCTTTAGAGCCGTTTCTTCTAACATTTTGCTTTGAGTGAGTGTTTTTGTAGATTATACACAATTTCAGGTCTTTATGTGCATTTACACTCATATCTGGTTAGAAGAACGATCCCGAGACAAAACCCGTGCTTTTGGACGCCTACACGAAGAAGAAACGAGAAGTGTCGATTCATTGGGCCATGGAAAGCGGCCCAATTCTTGTTTTATTAGTGATGTGCGCGCCAGACTGCATGTGGCAGGCGGCCTGCTGGCCGGCCAGCATGACACAGGGACCATTTTAGCTTCAATTTTAGGTGTGCGTCGGCCCCTGCATGTGGCAGGCGGCCTGCCAGCCGGCCGAGGCGCACACCCAGTTCAATTCCGCCTATTTTATATAATTAGGGAGTTGTATTATTCGCTAATCATCACTTTTCATACTTAGTTTTATTTTTACTTGAGAAGTTCGTGACTCTTAGGATTCTAGCACTCGGTTTTCACTCGTACTCGAATTCGGTAATCTCGTTTATGCAATTTTTAGTTTGATATTTTCAATCTTTATCGTTATTACTTAGTTCGTCGTAATTTTCTCTATTTTGCATTTCGTTTCTCCGTTTACTTCGCTAGATTTTCGTTTGATTATCGCTAGATTTGTTTGCTTCACTTTCAATCATGAATTCCATGTATGCGTATTGTTGTTCCGTAATTATCATGTGTAGCTAATTTTCTCGCTAGGGTCGTGGGGGATCGATGGATTATTATACGATTATGCTACTTTGATACTAAATGTATAATTATGCTAGTACCATTTTCGCGTGCTTTATTTGTTGATTAATTTGTTAAAGGCCACAACATGTTAATCTGTTTGGGAAATTCTAGTTCTCGTGCGAAAGCCGAATTAGGATTAGACAATGCGCGATTTGGTAGGAAGTCTAATAAGTTGCGAGAGCCCGTTAGATCATTCCTAGGTTGACATGGTTCGAGAGAACGTGCTATAGCCGACTAGCATGTTTATGTATTTATTATTATTGTCGCATAATTGTTGAGCATCTATCGTGAACCCGTGACCTTAGTTTTCATCTCATTGTTAGATTCGATTTTTATTATCGTCTTTTAGTAGTCTTTTATATATTTTCAATCAATCAACCGTTTAGAGCATTTTAGAATCGCCATAGCTAATAGACGAAAATTGACTGTTTTCCTGTGGATTCGATACCTTACTTGCCGCTATCTTCTTGTTAGTAGCATTAGGTTTATCTTGATTGGGTGAGACGACTTAACCCATATCAGTAGGAAAGAAGAAGCTGAGTAAAAATGATGCAGACTTCAATCGGGTGGGTTCTGAATTACATGGGATCTGATTTCCATGTCTGGCCCTAACGGTTGGGGTTATTCAATTGAGCTTGAAACCTCAAATTTCCGGACTGTCTCCTAACAAGTATCTCGGGAAGGTCTTAAGGGTTGTAATAAAGGGAGGCTAGTATTTGGGTGCTAGTTGAATAGTCTGTTCATTTTTCCTCTTTTTTTTTTTGCTTTTTTGTTCGGACCATGCATTTGAAGTCGACTTGAATAATTGGGGGTTTCGTTTTGATCGTTGAGTTTGATTTTGATCAACGAATTGGGCCGGTTTAGTTTGGCCTTGGTTTCATTTTTTCTTTGACTCCTTTTGGCCATTTCAGATTTTTTTTCTTCAGACTAGCACCTATGGTAGGAATTGGTCGGTCTATATTTGAGGGATATTTATTGTGGGAAATGGGTTTGCTTTCCGTCTTTGATCACAAGCTAAGAGACTATCTAGATTTGTCATAGGATTCAGTAATGTTCGTTCTAAGGGATGTTTATGTGGCTTTCTATACCAGACATGGAATAGGTGAGAAGAAAACGGAATCTCAGTTCTTGTAATTCCTCGTTGTTTCGAGGTATGTTTGATTGTTATCGACAAATGGCATAGTATTAAGTCGTAAGCGAGAAATGTATGTTTTAAATTAAGCGATTGTCGAGGCGCGTTATAAAGGAAGAAAAGCTTATTTCTTTTTATTGATAGTAATGAGCGGGCTATGCGCCCGAGATATTGTTTTAGGGGAGGTGGAGGATAGGTCCCCTCATACCTCTTGACTTGATGCGAAAAATAAAAAGACATTTATTACATTATTAGGTCTAGGCCCTAAGACGAACTAGACTCTGACTCGGACATAGATTTTACTCGTCTTGGTGGGCGCTCGCAGGTTGTCGGGATCATTCTCGATATTCAGGACATTCTCCTTTATAGGGTGAGGTGGGAACAATTGATGGTGTCGTCAAAGATGGCATGGACACTAAAGGGGTTTGCAGTAATGTTTTGTTTTTCGGGCGGAGGGAGAGGAATCGTCCCGTTTTCTATCATATCTTGTATGGTATGCTTGAGCCGAAAACAAGATTCAGTATTATGGCCATTGCCACGATGGAAATGGCAATATTCATTAGCATCCCATGCCCTTTTGCTCTTGTTTACAGGTGGGTCTGTAGTAGGACCTATTGGCTCGAGCTTTCCTTGCTCATTTAGCCTTTTTAAGGCTTCTGCGTATGTGATGCCTAGCTTAGAAAATATCCTAGGGGTGGAATTCGTCTTCCCTTTGGTGGTTGGTTCAAGAAGGTGTACTTCCTTGACTTTGTTATTTCCGGATGTTCCATAAGGCCGGGTTCCCGTGGAAGTGGTTGGTCCCTGGTAGCCTTTTCCCATTATCTTGGAGAATACTCCTTTTTTTATATCGTCCTCTAGGCGTATTCCTAAGGTGAATAGTTCCTTAAAGGTATGGATGTTTTGGTACCTAAGGTGAGAGGCGTAAGGGGGCCTAAGATTGTCGATAATTTTTTCTACTAAGGTGGCTTCGTCGGGGCGGTTTACTAATTGGGTGCTAACCTTTCTCCACCTAGTCAGAAATTAGGAGAAGCCTTCCTTCTCGTTTTGGGAAAGGACTTCGAGGCTTCTAATGGTGACTTACGTTTTGGAATTATCCGCATATTGTTTTGAAAATTCTATGGAAATATCTTCCCAGGTGGATATCTTTTTGGGATCGAGCGAACAAAACCAAGATCGGGGTGTGTCCCCTAAAGAGGATGGGAATATCCTAGCGAAAAGGCTGGGCTTGACCCCCTTAATGGCCATGTAATCCTTAAAGGCCCGGATGTGGTTGAGGGGGTCCTCCGTTCGTTTGAATTTCGGTATGTCGGCTAAGGAAAATTTTTCTGGTAGCTGATCGTTCACCATTTCAAACTTCCTATGGTTTTCGAGGTGGACATTGTTGCCTTGGTTTAGGCGCATTTGACTTTCGAGGAGATCTATGCGATTCATAGCGGATTTGAAGGTGTCACCTTGAGGTAGGGGAACGGGATCAGTAGGGATGACGCTGACGGATGCCCCACCTAGCGGGGTGGAATATAAAAGGACCTCGTTGAGGACCCGGATGTGGTGTTCATCTGAGGCCCTGATGGTAGGGATTCGTCACGTCCCAACCGATCAATAAATAAACCGGCTAATCCTAACAAGGGTAGATAGGGTAAGTCGGGTCGAATTCACGGGGACGGTAAGAGGCGTCTAGACTAAGGTCGCCTAAATACGAGACTAAGTCAATGAGCTACGCTAGAGATGATAAGGAGAGGAGAAAACTAAGGCTATGGCTAAGGAAAACAACTAAGGGAAACGGGCTAGAGTTAGGTCGGGGTCAAAGGGGTAACAGAATGGTCGAGGGAGAACTAGAGTGAAGGAGGTAGTAGGGTGATCTAGGTTGGTCCGGGCTCTCGCAACTTAGACCCACCTAGAGGTTCCACCTAGAACCCATCTCGGCGACACACATGACATACGGGGTTCTAGCGCGCTATGGTGGCCTAAGTCGCATCCGGGCTCTCGCTACTTAGACCAACCTAGGGGTCGTCCTCACCGGGCTCTCGCAACTTAGTGAGGGAACCGAACCCACAAACAAACTAACACCCATAAGAGAAAGGCAAGAAAAACAAGCATTCACAACTACTTAGTCATTCAAGCATTTCAACAAACATGTGATGTGCATCAAACAAGAGGAAACCCAAATCTTCCACCAACATCTCCAACAAACCCTTAATCACCCAATTAACACCCTAATCACCCTACTAACCCTAGCAAGAACACTACTCTAACAAATCTAACTACAACTAACAAGAACAAGAGGATCCAACATAAGAAACAAAACAAACATCTACAAACTAGTGAAAACAATGAACAAGAACAAAACAATAAACTAAAGATTCAAACTTGAACAACAAAAATAAGATTAAGAGAAAGGGAAAAGGATTATACCAAACTAGAGGATGGAAGGAAGAATAAGAACTTGTATAAAAGAGAAAACCCAAAATAATCATCCAAGGTTGTCAAGCTTGGTGAAGATCTTCAAGAATTCCTTAATACAAGAGCTAATCTAGGATTAACTACTAATTACCGACTAATCTACACTAATCTAATGTAATCTAACCTAAAGTAGTCTAGGGTTTTAGGAGAAGTGAAGAATATAACATATGATAGTGTCTTAATACAAGAGGGGGGTATATATAGGGTTTCAAGTGGAAAGGAGAAGAAAGGAAACAATGCGGGCTGCAGCACCCCCGTCCCGGCCGAGACGAGGTGGTCCCGGTCGGGATGGGGTCGGTCCCGGCCGGGAAGACCTGCTCCCGGTCGGGATGGGCAGTCAGTATGCTCATCTTCGTTTCCTCCTTCATCCCGGACGGGATGAGGCCATACCCGTTCGGGATGAGCCTTGTAGCCCTCCAATATGAACTTTTTGGTCCCTCCTTGCTTTTCATGGGCTTCCCATCGATTCTCGGGACTCGGGATCGGGTCTCGGAGGCTCGGGATTGGGTCCCAAGGTCTCGGGGTCGATTCCAAGGCATCGAATCATCGTTCCTTTACTCTGTTGGCTCCAAAATGTGTATGTATAGAGTCGGAATCGCTCCAACTCTTCTAAATCGGTCTCGGGAACCTGAAACGAACTAAAGAAAGCATAAGAAGCCCCTAAACCGCTCCCAAGGAGCGATTCTACAAGGAAAATGGGACCAAAACACTACAAAATAGGCACTACAAACCACACTTATCAACTCCCCCACACTTAACCCTTACTCGCCCTCGAGTAAGCACATACTACTACTACACTAGCCGAATGGGTATTAGCGCACCCTACGCCCCTTCAACTCACGCGAGTGCACTTAGAGGAAAAGTGCACTCCGCAACGCAAGTCGGGTCTTGCGACAAAACTGTGGATGCAACCGGACACAAAACACACAAACAAACAAGCACACAAACAAACACATAATCGGTTGCACCCAAAAGAAAACAAATACCGCTTCCCTCAAACAAGCGGTGAAAGAAGCACCGGTATAGGACTCGAGGCAAGTGACAACGTTCCCAAGCTAGACATACAAACCAAGGTGAACTAAACCCTAATAGTATGATGATAAAGCAACAAAAAGGTTGGTAACTTACCTAGGTCCTTCTAACTTTCTAAAAACGTATTACGGGACGATCGGCGGAGTGGGAAGTGAAGAACCACGGTGTTAGTCGACACTGTAGGTAAGCGAGACCCCGCCCCCTTTAGCATGAGCCAAGAGGGTCATCCCATGTCTAAAACCGCCTAACTAGTCCAAGTAAAAAGGTGGAAATATGCAAAATGAGGGAAGACCGACTAATGCCGCTATCATCCTTCCTCGGGACTCGGTCCTTTGGTAGGCTCTTCACGGCAAAAGTCGGAAAAAGGCTTATTTTGAGATGTTGGGATTATTTTTGTGATTCGGGTTTTCTTTTGGCATTTTCTCTTTTCTTTTTGACATATTTGCTTTGTTTTGCCATGCCATTTTTTTTTCTTCTTTTCTATTTTCTTTTTGGCTTTTGTGCCTTTTCTTTTTCTTAATTTTTTTTCTTTCTTTCATTTTTTTTTCTTTTTTTTTTCTTTGCCCTTTTGACAAGATTTGGCATTTTGGCATTTTCATTGTATAACAAGAAAGGTAGAAATCAACAATTTGCAATTTATTTGTGTGGAATGTGAAGGAGGTAGGTGAATGGGTGAGTCGGGGAGCGTCCTTCCCTTCAAACCCACAAAAAGGGGAAAAACTTGGACTAATCAAAACAATCCTAAACACGGTCACCTAGGGGACGAGACTCGGTAACCAAGGCCTTTTCACACCGTGGGTGGTCATAATGGTCAAAAGTGCAAATCCCGTAGTAAATTCCTAGTAAGCTAGGCGGACTCAAGGTAAAGGACCAACGAACTCATTGATTTAGGGTCATTCTACTAGATTAAAGTCCAAAACTCGATTTATACAACTAGGAAGGGAAAGTAAACGCTTGCACACTAACCTCTAAACCGGGTTTTCGAAAACGGTTTACACACACGACATACTTACACACAAAACAAAGACATGGCGAAAACAATAAGAAAACGAGACAAGAAACAACAACACAAAACAAAATAACCACATGAACAAAACAAACACCACCCCGAGCTTCCAAACAAGTCTCCAAATCCACCACAAACTTTACGAAGCTCCGCCCAAGCACACAACATCGCAATATCCTCCAAACTCCACAAGAGACAAAGGGGAAAAAGGGATAGAAGATGTTACCGGAGGTCTTGAAAGCTCTCCAAAGCATTTGGTGAATTAAGCAACCTATAAGGAAAGAGGGAGGTAAAATATGCACACAAAACAAATATACGACACAACGACACAAAAGAAAAACACACAAAAAGAAAATCATTTTGATTTTTGTGAAATTTTTCAAATTTTTATGGTTTTTAAAGATTTTTTCGAAAAAACTAAGAAAATAAACTAACTATGCTAGAATATCGCTCCCCCACACTTAAACCGAGCAATGTCTTCATATGCTCAATCGTAGTGTGCGGAGAGACAAAAGAAAAGGAAAAGAAACTACGAAAATAAAGTGAAGAAAAGGGTAGAAGGTGTCCGGCCGGGGTGTAATCAAGTCACCAAGGGCCGAGACAAGAAAAGATATGGAAGGGGGAAGAAAATAAAAAGAAGGAAATAAAAGGAAATGGGGGAGGGGAGGGCTAGGTGTAATCAAGTCGCCTAGCCCGGATTCCGCCTAAATCCGACTAAATCCTCAAAAAAGAAAGTGAAAACCTTGTAAAAATTTGGATTTTGAAATGACTCTCGATGTAGTCACATCATCGAGAGTCGGGAGCAACAACTACCGAGGCCTCGAAGGCCACCATGACATCAAGACACAAAAGTGTACAAGGGGAAGGGAATAAACAAAGGAAAACAAGCAACAACAAAAACGGAAAAGAAAGGATAGTTGCCGTACCATAGGTTAGCAACTCACTCTCTCCATCGTCTCATAGATCAATATAAGCACTTGCTTGTCTTCATCTTTGCTATCCCGCTTCAAGCTTGATAGAACCGCATGGTAGAGGTAGTAATGGTGCGAGGGGGTGGGATTTGATGTGAATATCGGTCTAAAGTGAGGAGGAAATGAGGTTAAGGTATGTAAATGAGGTACATGGGTGGTATGATATGAGAAAGGAAGGTAGGGAGGTTAGGTGGGGGTATATAATGGTTGGGTGGGCTTAAATGTCGAAGAAGAAGCACCAAAAAGGAGTAGGGGATCATCCCGGTCGGGATGGATGGTCCCGATCGGGTTGATAAACCCTTCCCGATCGGGAAGCTCTCGTCCCGGTCGGGAATGCACTCCAGTGAGTCCGAATTTCTGCACCTTCATCCCGATCGGGATGGCTCCTTCCCGGTCGGGATTCCTCATCCTTCCCGGTCGGGAAGCCCTCTTCCCGGTCGGGATGAGTCTTCTTTGCTTTCCCCAAGCCCAAAAGCTTAGCATAGGCTTCAAAAACCGACTTCCTCGCTCGCAAACCAAACTCCATCATCAACCACTCCTTTCTAGGAGTCACCTTCACTTCACCTATCACAATAAACTCAAAGTACACATCAAATTCACTCCCTCACATCGCTCATCAAAATACAAAATCAATTACAAGAGTCCCACAAAAACAAACAAATCCAAGAAACAAACCTACACAAATACAAACACAAGTATTCTAAAGAAGATGAGAGGGGAATATAAAACACTACGGTTCTTTAGGAACTCCGTCAAACCTAGGATGGTGGACTCTCCTTCTACCGTAGCCCTCAAGGGCAGGAGGAGCAAGTCGAACGCGCTACCGACATCATAATGAAGGCCCAAGAAGCGCTCGAGCTTAGTTAACCTCCACGGCCTCCAAGGTGGAGGCAAGAAGTAGGAATCCCAAGACCCAACGTCATCATTCAAATCGTCTCCGAGGTCTATCAATCCTACGAGCTTTACCGACCTCTTCCTCCCTAAGCATTGCCTCCAAACACAAGCAAGCTTCATCTCCAAGAAACGAGACACAAAAAGCGGTTTTGGCCTCACTTCCTCATTGCACACCCCCACACTTGCCTCAAGTTGTGGTTCCCCATCTTCATCACTCGGCCCCACATCATCTTGGAGGAAAGGATCGAAACTTCTACCGGCGGTTTCAATCTCTTCCAAACCATCTCTCGATGCACTAGCAATGGGCTCTTGATGCCTATCCACATTCTCGGACAAGGGCAACTCGAGGCTAACAATTTCACCCAACAACTTCACAAACTCTACCAAACCATCCAACTCACCATCCTCCTCCAATTCCTCACCAATGTTGCCTTCACCAAGGGTCATCTCCTCATTCGTCTCTTTTTGGGTAGACGATTGAGGTTCTTCAAAGAAAACTTCACTATCAAAGGGAACTACATTGGCGGCTTCATGGTTAGGATGCTCCTCTTTCTCAAGTGGGCACCCTTCATCTAATTGTGATGTTCGGGATAAAAGCATTACGGTCTTAACCGCTATTGCATTTAATCGAGCATCCCTCGCCTCGTTTTCCCTTCGAAATCGGGCCATGAATTCATCTTGCTCTTTTTGCAATTGAATGACCGTTTCTTGGATGCTCCTTTGCATTTGAAGCATAGAATGAAACACCTCCGTGTCGGGTAATTGGTGATCATTGGGGTCTTGTAAAGCTCCTTGATAATCTTGATGATGCCCAAGGGGTGGGGCATCATATTGTTGGTAGTGAGGTTGGGGTGATTGGTAGTATTGTGGGTCATGGGGTTCATATTGTGGTTGGGGTGGAGGGTAATATGGTGGATTTTGGGGAAATTGGCTTCCATACGGTGAATATTGATTGAAAATGGTGGGTTCACAATCATAGCTTGAGTAATAGCCACCATGATCGTAGGAGTGATAATCGTCCACTTGTTGGTAGCCGTTTTCATACTCTTGAAGATCATACCCGTCTTGATTACCCCAAGAAGCTTGATAATAGTAGGGGGACGTCATGTCATACCCTTGGTTCATAGAAGAAGAGGGGTAGCTCATATCGGCTTCCATGTGTGGGGAGTTTAGATCAAACCCCATGCTCGCTCGAAAATCGTAGCTCATACCCGGTTGGAAACCACTCATTCTAGCAACCGTCCGTTTAAGCGGCTCTGAGTTGCAAGAAGAAGATAATCACCACCTCTAAGCACAAACTGTAGACTAAGAACAAACGTGAGAAGCCTAGTGCTTTTTGAGCACTAGACAAGAGAGAAATAAACTTCACACACACAAGAAGCAAGGTAACAAAAAGAAAAAGGAAAAACACAAACACAAAGACAAAGTCAAGTAACTAGGAAAACAAAGTCCAAACTAGCACCGTCCCCGGCAACGGCGCCAAATTGATGGTAGGGATTCGTCACGTCCCAACCGATCAATAAATAAACCGGCTAATCCTGACTAGGGTAGATAGGGTAAGTCGGGTCGAATCCACGGGGACGGTAAGAGGCGTCTAGACTAAGGTCGCCTAAATACGAGACTAAGTCAACGAGCTAAGCTAGAGATGATAAGGAGAGGAGAAAACTAAGGCTATGGCTAAGGAAAACAACTAAGGGAAACGGGCTAGAGTTAGGTCGGGGTCAAAGGGGTAACGGAATGGTCGAGGGAGAACTAGAGTGAAGGAGGTAGTAGGGTGATCTAGGTTGGTCCGGGCTCTCGCAACTTAGACCCACCTAGAGGTTCCACCTAGAACCCATCTCGGCGACACACATGACATACGGGGTTGTAGCGCGCTATGGTGGCCTAGGTCGCATCCGGGCTCTCGCTACTTAGACCGACCTAGGGGTCGTCCTCACCGGGCTCTCGCAACTTAGTGAGGGAACCGAACCCACAAACAAACTAACACCCATAAGAGAAAGGCAAGAAAAACAAGCATTCGCAACTACTTAGTCATTCAAGCATTTCAACAAACATGTGATGTACATCAAACAAGAGGAAACCCAAATCTTCCACCAACATCTCCAACAAACCCTTAATCACCCAATTAACACCCTAATCACCCTACTAACCCTAGCAAGAACACTACTCTAACAAATCTAACTACAACTAACAAGAACAAGAGGATCCAACATAAGAAACAAAACAAACATCTACAAACTAGTGAAAACAATGAACAAGAACAAAACAATCAACTAAAGATTCAAACTTGAACAACAAAAATAAGATTAAGAGAAAGGGAAAAGGATTATACCAAACTAGAGGATGGAAGGAAGAATAAGAACTTGTATAAAAGAGAAAACCCAAAATAATCATCCAAGGTTGTCAAGCTTGGTGAAGATCTTCAAGAATTCCTTAATACAAGAGCTAATCTAGGATTAACTACTAATTACCAACTAATCTACACTAATCTAATCTAATCTAACCTAGAGTAGTCTAGGGTTTTAGGAGAAGTGAAGAATATAACATAAGACAGTGTCTTAATACAAGAGGGGGGTATATATAGGGTTTCAAGTGGAAAGGAGAAGAAAGGAAACAATGCGGGCTGCAGCACCCCCGTCCCGGCCGAGACGAGGTGGTCCCGGTCGGGATGGGGTCGGTCCCGGCCGGGAAGACCTGCTCCCGGTCGGGATGGGCAGTCAGTATGCTCATCTTCGTTTCCTCCTTCATCCCGGACGGGATGAGGCCATACCCGTTAGGGATGAGCCTTGTAGGCCTCCAATATGAACTTTTTGGTCCCTCCTTGCTTCTCATGGGCTTCCCAACGATTCTCGGGACTCGGGATCGGGTCTCAGAGGCTCGGGATTGGGTCCCAAGGTCTCGGGGTCGATTCCAAGGCATCGAATCATCGTTTCTTTACTCCGTTGGCTCCAAAATGTGTATGTATAGAGTCGGAATCGCTCCAACTCTTCCAAATCGGTCTCGGGAACCTGAAACGAAATAAAGGAAGCATAAGAAGCCCCTAAACCGCTCCCAAGAAGCGATTCTACGAGGAAAATGGGACCAAAACACTACAAAATAGGCACTACAAACCACACTTATCAGGCCCTATCTTCCAAATGGCCTAGGCGAGAGTCTATGCTGTTTACGGATGCGTTCACCATGATAATGGTGGCTTTTAAATCCCGAATCAGGTTGGTTAGGGTTTCTATGGTGTTATCCCTAGATTGTTCGGCGTTGTTCCCACTATGGTTACTTGCGTCTGTGCTTGAATCTCCTGACATGACTGGAAGGGGTGGTATTAATGAGAATGGATCTACCAGACGGGTTAAAGACTTGTGGAATGCCCGTAATTGAGCGACACGGAAATAAGACCCTTGACTCGCGTGTGTTTGCAGTAATTTGGTTTAGGGACTTAAGTGCTTTAGACTCTTGGTGTATTCGCCTAATGAATTTTAAAATCTCTGTGACGAGACGATTTGACACAAGCCTCGGAGGTGAAGCTTAAAGAGGACTTCTCGAAACGAGACGACCCAAAATGTAAAACCTCGAGTAGAGGCGATCTTAGCAACTAACACAGACAGTTAATCACACGGTTGCACGACGTAAGGAGTTGATCGTGATCCCGGCTCAGGATCAAAGAATTTTGACATTTTTGAAAACAACCGATACTCGTAGGGGAAAAGTTTTTCTTCGAAAGATGGTTTCGTAAAATAAATGTGGCGATGGTGTGGTGACATCGTTTGTGATGAGAAATGCGTGTTGCTATGTATGTGTCGGGAATCCGATGATAGCAAAAGTGTAAACGTTTTTCTTTTTTTAAAGGAACATGGTCCTTAGGTGAACTAATTGAAAAAATGACGAAGTGACTTTTTATCGAGACTACTATTAATTAGCTAGTTCGATAGCGGATATGTATGGTGCTTTAAAGGTGTGACTAAATCCTTGTCAAGGG
Source organism: Agrostemma githago (assembly GCA_958450325.1). NCBI lineage: Eukaryota > Viridiplantae > Streptophyta > Magnoliopsida > Caryophyllales > Caryophyllaceae > Agrostemma > Agrostemma githago. The sequence goes on from OY288256.1 coordinate 31,987,271, forward strand.
TTTAGGTAGTGAATGGTGTTTTTTAGAAAAGTTGTTTTTCTTCTTTAAAACGAGTGATCCACGTTTGTCGGTTGCAATAACATTCGACAATGGATGGTGGTGTGTTGTGAAAAGTGTTTCGAGAATGTAACGGTTTTGGATTCCTTGACTTCATTAGGTGAAGCTTCGGTTGTGTAAATGGTATGTGTGTGAAAAAACTTTTCTTTTTGAAAATAAAATGTAACCGTTTGGTGTGCCTTGGTCCCATTAATTGGGAGTTTCGGTAGTATTAACGGCGTTTGTCGTTTGACGGGTTTTACTTTAGCCACGTGATGGCGTTCGAAAATATATTTCTTTCTTTTTGAAAACGTCGAGTGTAAAATTTGTCATGACAACGGCGTCTCAAAATGTTTTTTCCTTTTTAGAAATCATGACTTGACTGGAGTATCGGTGTTTACAAGGTTGTTTTGAAAACATGAGGTATTTTTCGAAAACGGAATTGGGTGCAGTTGAATATGTTGGCGTGGTTGAATCCAGATTTTTAGTGTTTTATTTGGGTTGAGTAGTTCAAACACGCTACACATAACTAGGAATGCGTACACTCATGCAGGATGCAGACTCGGGTAGGTTTAGGGTAGGCTACCGCCCACGAATAGTCTTTACTTAGGCATTGACAATGATCTGGGGAGACGAGTGTCATACCGTCCGTTCGAAACTATCCGCTTATTATTCCCGCGGGGTACGCGTTAGGCGGCCGGAGCGTCAATCGAGGATCTCTCCGCGTGTCCCAAAAGACCTTACCGCAAAGAGGTCGATTGGTCCTGATGTCGGTTAGGGTGGGCTTTTTAGGGCCAAAACCTGTAGTGACCACAACTAGGAAATAAGAGATGAGCTTCACCGACCTCGTTCAAGTTACACCACCGCTCGAAACTTGTTTCCAAATCCCCAGCGGAGTCGCCAAACTGTGGACGTCCGTCCGCACCGCCCAACGGCCCGCGCGCGTGTAATCCCCTAGAAATTCTAACGCAATACAGTGGCGGAAACACTGTAGAAGTGGGATTATAACACACTGTAACTATGTCTTGATAAAATTTAAATGGTAAAGTCAAACAAATGCCATAAATGGCTAAAATTTAAAACAATCCACAAAACGAGTTAAACAATCCTTAAGACATGATTATTAAAATGATCAAGCAGGATCCAAGACTGCTCGTTAGCCCACACCCACCGGAAAAAACAAGTACACCTGCCATGTTAAAACATAACAGCCACAATCAGTGGGGAGCAAACGCCAACGTTCTCCCAGCCGTATAACAGGATTTTAAAACTGTAATTACTACTATAGAAAAATAGTAAAAATGAAAAACAGTAAAACATTATAATGAAAATAAGTTTTCAGTGAAAAACTTCACGTATCAAAACAATATAATAAAAACGAGTTTTCCGAAGAAAACATAAAACATTTGCAACCTGCAACCAAATTATATCGATAATAATAAAAATATTCAAAATGGCGTTATGGATAGAATTAATGTAGAATCTAGATTTTCACTAGGATAAGACTAGAAACTAGCTTCGAGAACTGTAGACTTAACTCATAACAGAATTCAGTCTCTAACTAGGCAACTCAACTATAACAAGACTGCGTGCAGCGAGGTCCTGGTTTAAGTAGTGCATACCCCTCCTAGACAACAAATATGTCTAGTTCAGCTGACGGCGACTAATACGATGCGATATTTAGCTTTAAGGTCAAAACATACACTCTCCTGGGCGAAACTACGCCCAGTTCAACGACCAAATGTGCCCCAATTAGGCACACCGGCTTTATAGCTGATGGCAAAAACGTACATCCCAGACTATATTACTCTAAACCCACACTTGTCCTTATTCCATAACTCCAAAACAATCCATTATCGATATTCAAAAGATATAATCATTATAAACAATAAGAGAACAAAAAGAAAAGGATCACTTTCCAAAGGAGGAAACTTCTATTTTAGGAAACTTCTATTTTTAGAAACCTTACTAAAAATAGCATTATATCAAAATAGCAAAAATATTAGTTTATACTAATTCGACATTTTAGTAAACGATATAGATTTAAAAACTAGTACTTTCGGCCTTAACGATATTACTTATCAAAGTGAGAGTATTTAGATTTACGAAATTATTGAAAAAAGCATACAAGTGTTTACAAAATAATTAAAAATGTCTTAAACACTTTAGTACTACTAATTAGGGTATTTCCAAAATTTAAAAAACTAAAATTCCCTAATTATTATTAGTTACGACAATACGATTATAAATAGGATTTTACGGCAAACGTCCAATTAAATCTTTTAACATCTTTTATTTAATTAAACCATTGAATATATTTAGAATATGTTAAGGGATGATTTAACTCTTAAATTTTCAGATTTAAATACTTTCAAAATTGCTGGAAAAATAATTCTTTTAGGTAAGACGAAGCATTTTAACGATAAATCACAATTTGTCCGAAAATCAATACTTATTAATTAAAGACCTTAATAAATAGTACAAAAATTACGTAAAATAGTTAAAATATATTTATGGACATTCTGTCCTGAAATTAAAATTTTCCAGAATCCTAAAACTCGGTTTTTAAAGCGTTTTCTCGTTAATCGTCTAATCTCGACAATAACGATTAATAAAAATAGTAATTACAAAATGATTTAAGTATTAATATCCAAAAATTATTATTAAACTTAAAAAAAATTATGATTCTCCAGAATCTACCATTTTTCCAGATTTCCAAAAATCCAGATTTAATAAATCCCATCAAAACCGTCTTTAAAACCCGTTTTCACAAATAATGATTCCATTAATAAAACTTATCGTTCCTAATATTTATTAAAGCATTAAAAATCATGAAATTACATTTTATTATGAAATCATCAGAATCATATTTTTTCCAGATTAAATCAACAGACCAAAAATCGAGAATTTAAACGACAAACGCGGTTTTAACGATAAACGATGATTTAAAGTGATTAATTAATTCATACACTTAACAATTCCTAAAAATTATGAACAATTTCATAAAATTCTATTTCATCAGAAAGTTTCACCACGTTAAAAATCAGATTAAAATAAAATGTTTAAGTACTAGAACTAAAAATCGCTTTTAATCATTTTTGTCAGTAAACGGAAATAATTCAATAATCAATAACTAAAATATCAAAAAAATACTAAATTATTAAAAATCATCAAAAACATCATTTGTACAGAATATAAAAATATATTACATGTTTAGGCCGAATATTACGATTTTACAAATTAATAAGACGATTTAATCGTTAATCTCGTAAAAGCGATAAAAATATCGAAGCATGCTAATTTTCAACTTTTAAAAATTTTACAGATTTTATGACATATATATATTGTCAAAAATAAAATTATAATAATATACATGCAATTACAAAAATAAAATCATGCAATACCGAGTAATACCGACGTTACCTCTAATCCAAGTCTGAATCGATAATATATTTGTCGGCCTCGGGATCGTCCACAAATCCTGCCAAACACGAAAAATCATGGTAGAAAAATACCATGAGAAAACTAATAAAATCAAGGTAAAGAACGATCGAAAACAACATCGATTATTAGCTTAACGAAGAATCGGAAAAAGGACGAATTTGACGATGAATTTGAGATGACTAAGGCTCAAATTGAAGCAAAAATTAACCTAGGAGGATGAAGAAGTGCCACGGCCAGAATGGAGGATAAGAAGATTTTTTTTTCTTATGTTAAAAGTGAATAGAAGATGTAAGGGAAATGGATGGTTTGTGAATGAATGAAAGCAATAAAAATTTGATGAAAACTAGGTGAATATAGCCTAAGGTGGCTGGTCAACATAAGTGAGGGAGGAGTATGAAGAGTTTGATAATAATGTCTCAAATGAATGAAAAGAAATAATCTTACGTTTACGTTTTAACGTGATAAAATGAAACGTATTAATGAAACGTAATAAATTCATAATAAGGAGCTTTGCCGGCCCAAAACATGGGGAAAGGTCTCAAATAATTTATAAGTTGATAAAAAGAAGGATCGTAAAATAGTTAACGGCATTTCAAAGCAATCCGAGTAAAACCTCGCGTTGGAAAATAATTATTTACGAAACTTCGTATTAAAATCATAAATGGCTTATTTTTAGTAAAGAAAATATTTCATAGTTGAAAATATTATATAAATGTATTTAAACATTTTTAGGAAAATGAATAACTTAAATGCGAGCTTAAAAACGTCAATTCAAAGAAAAATAGAATTCCTCGCGGAAAATTAATTAGTTTACGAAGAAAACCAAATAAATGGATTTAAAAAGAATTAAAATCTTTAAATTAAAAATAAAAATCATTAAACTCAAAAATGAAAAAGGAGCTTAGTAAAATGATGAAATATGAGGCCGAAAAGTGACAGAGTTAAGACGGAGTCCTAACGGAAAGAATAAATATGCTAGGAAAAATAGCGGGTGTTACAGCGCGCACGCGCGGGACAGGCCCGGTTTTCAACGTGTGGCGACGGCCACCCACGCGGCCTCCTCCCTGCCGGGGGCCGGTCCGATCTCGCGTACGGGGCGAAGTGTTGGACCTCGATTTGGATGACGATCCGGACTTGTACTAGACGGGTGTGGAGCACCCATGTTTCTGTTTGGGAATCGATCGAGTCGTGGTTGTAAATGTTTAAAGGTCGTTTTGTTTGGTAAGGCGACTTTTTTAGTGAACTGAAGTTGTTGCCGATTTGTGGAGTCGCCACCGAGCCAAATTATGGGGACTCGAAAACCGTTCAAGTAAACTTTGATCCCTTGCCGGCTCAAAGCTGAGTGGCAAGAGACCTAAAGATAAAGACTTGTACCCTTAAGCACTCCATGGCTGGAATGACTCTCATTGCCAATGGTTTCGGACATCCGGAAACCGTCGATTCTGAGTAAGGGGTGAGGGTACTTATTGGGAAGCCAACATCTGATAGATGTCAACGCCCAATCCCGCCCGCACTATAGCGGCCTCTAGAAATCAATCGATGGGCTGATATCCTAGTTCTTTTGTTGTGGTGGAAATACTGTAACATCCGTTATTTTAACCCTATACCTTTTGCTATGTCGGTTGTTTAAGGACAAGTAAGCTTTATCGTCAAAGTAAATGTGTTTACATTCTTTGCATGCGATTTCACGTGACAGGGAGGCCATGAAAAGATGCACATAGGAGAGTAGAGAGTACTAGTATTATACGTATTAGGAAATCAGTTTTAACGCGATAATACGGATATTAGTCATTCTCGTGGTATACCTTACCTGGTATTCTGCTTAAGAAGCGTCAGTCCGGTATTAATAGGGATGCGTCGAACCTAGTAAGGTGAGCACCGGGACTAATACGGAACCCGACCATCACTTTGTTAAGTTTTAGTTGTTTTACCTTTTGAATCCCGTGTTAGGTGATTTAGCATGCGATTATAAAGTCAGAAAAGCAATAAATCATACGAAAAACTGTAAATGCGAATGTAAGTAAATCACGTAGTGAGGAGTTTCACCCTCGGAGTATACACTAAACGGGACTCGATGCATAGATAGTTTTGAGAACGGATCTCAGAATTACTCGGGTATATTTAGTGTGTTTTAGCATTTGCGGTTGAAGTTGGGACGTTACGTGTTTTAGTAGATGTTTGTGGGCCTAATGCCCACATCTATTGTTGTCGTAGTGCATAATAATAGAAAGTGCAAATATGGAAAGTTTTGTTTAGATGGCAACCTAGTGATGACTCGATCAACAGGCGGATCCTCCTAACTTGACCAGTGACTCCGGCAGAGCTCCGTTACCGTTTGACCTTCCCGCGGCTACTCCGGCAGAGTTTCGTTGCTAAGGACTAGTTCTGCGGCTAATCCGGCAGAACCTGGGTACTAGTTTTGAGCTAGTCGATCACAGGCACCTCGGTATCGAGTGGAGTGCTCGAAGGTGAGGAGTAGCGTCGATGTCACTTTTTATTATCAGAACTACGATTGAGTGGATCGTTTGCCTCGGGTGTCGGAGTGCGAGCCCTTAGCGAGAGTTTAGAGGGAGAAGAGAGAATTGAGTTGTCGAAATGAGGGCGTGAAGGGGGGTATTTATAGGTGTTTTTGGCCCTCGTCGCCCATATAGGCGCGTGAGCTGGGGCGCACCAGGACTCAGGTGCCTGGGCTCAGGCGTGGGGAGTCTTAGGCGCGTGAGGCGGAGCGGTTGGAGTTTTGAAGATACTATTTTGATACTTTGCAAAACCGAGAGACGGGTGTATGATACTAAGCTTAGGGCTTAAGGATTTCCGCGGCATGACCTAGCGCCGTGGGTTTGGTGGGCCTCGGGTGTTCATCCCGAGGTTCTCTTGGCGCGGTGTTGACTCGGCTCGAGTTTCGGGACCGACTCGGGGTCCCGGTGTCAGAATTGACTCTAATTAGTGTCTATGCGGCCGTAACGACACGAATAAGGCTGCCATCATGTTAGTTTAATTTGCCCAAATAATTTATTTGATCCGTTCTATAGAAAAACTATCCAAAACACCGCGAACGCGCGTCGCGTTGCAGTCCTATCGTCATCGGGTGTTTGTTGGGCACTTCTGCAGCCACCAGGTCCAAATCTAGGTGTCTACATTATGGAATCCTGGGGGTCTAATGTCAAGGAGTCCGTGTGTATTAGACGAGGCATAATCGACTTTAGGACAGTGACCTCAAGTCGCGTCACAACCTTTCCACTCAGATATAATTATTCCCTTTTTCCGTCTTATTTATTTATTCACTACTCGCCTAACAATTAGTGCGTCGACTGCCTCAACTCCCTTTTCCTTCACCTTGCACCATGATTCCCTCTTTCTCAGTGTGCAACCACTGGTTCTACGCCTTGACGTCGTCGAGCCTATTTCACTCCAGGTCCACCGAACACTGTCGCACGTAGCAGCGGGTTTCACTGTGCACACTACCTTTATTTTTTGGGTACTCCTGCAACCTTTTCCCAAATCTCTCTCTCTCTCTCTCTCTCTCTCTCTCTCTCTCGCCCTATCCAACTCGATGACTCGCTAGATGGAATTGGGTCGGGTTAGGGTGGTGTGGATGGTGAGGATTGTAGGTAGTGGTTTTAAGAAGGGGGTAAAGTGGGTGGGTTTTGTGTGGGGCATGGCCGCATGGGTGGTGAAATAGAAGGTGAGTAGGTCGACGAGAGTGGAGGACGGTGATTGAGAAGGTGTGGTACATAGTTTGTAAAAGTGGAAGAAATACTCCCTCAATTCAACCCCATTCTTCACTTTTCTTTTTTTGGTACTATTCATAATCAAAGAGAATCTTCTATATTCTCGACAATTTATAAATCAGAATATAATTATGTGAGATTTTGTTTGATTCATCTTTATGAGTACATTAAGAATATCAATTTTTTATAATTTTTGCTAATGTAAAATGAAATATATCGATGGTGTAACATGTGCATGGACAAATGTGCCAAAAGCATAAGTAACAAGTATAGTTGAATGAAGGGAGTACTACGGAGTAGATTCTATTAATAAGTATGGTAACTACTCCCTCCATTCCACTATGATGTTCCCATTTATTTTCTAAGGTGAAATTTGACCGTTAATTAAGTAAAAATTATAAAAATTTATAACATGATTTTCATATAATTACATTTGTTATTAAAAGATCTTTGTACAACTATAATTTCAACGAAAATAATACTCTCTCCCATTCTTTGGAAACCTACCATAAGTTGAATATATTTGAGTTATATATTAATCAAATGGTAGGATTCCAGTGAATGGGAGAGAGAGTAATTTTTAGCAATGACAAACACGGTCAAAGTACCATGTTGAAGGCCGTGAAAAAGTAAATGGGAACATCACTTTGGGGTGGAGGGAGTATTAAGTATGTTTGTGTAACATAGTTTGTATTAAAGTATGTTTTCATTATATTTAAGTATATGCCACGTCATTTTTACTGAGAGAATAACATGTTAAGAAATACTTGATTCTATTACAACAAGAGATACGGAGTCAGAAGTTTCGAAGAGTTTAGGATATTAACATTTTGGGTATTATAAATGTTTTTGCATGAGCTTAGGATTTGTCTAGTACGATACAGTCAGACTCATCAAACCCCATTTTCCATCTTACTCTCACTGACTCATTCCCACTCTCAAACGCATCAAAGGGATGAAAAACAAATAAAACGCAATCATGAGTATCATGTATGCAGTTTCAAAACAAGTCGCCCACTCAGATGGTGATCCACGGTCAATGCGAAAAAGAAGTGACCCAAACATTCCCTCTACCCTGAGAGTAAGTACCAAGCCGCTACCTTAATAAGCGACTTATATCCAAGTCGCTTAATCACTAAGCGACCAACTATGAAAATTCGCTGAAGGTATGCATTAGGAAGAGAAGGACCCTAGTCGCCCTATGTGTCTACAAAACAAGAAACTGACTTAATTAGCGACTTTACCTTAAGTCACTTTCTAAGCGAACCTAAACAAATAATAGGAGTATAGTAGTCGCTAGGGTAGATAGCGACTCTTCAACGAACCTGAAACAAACAAGCAAACAAGCAGGACGAAGAAATTCTGCAGGAGCGAAGAGTTGCATATATATACCTCAAATATATTCAACGAACCTAAAATACTCTATGGATACAAGCTGAGATGAGGCTCGAAGAGTTGCAGGAGCGAGTGCGGACTGAAAGAACAGCAGCTGTTCTGCAGGACGAAGCAGACCTCAACGAGCAGGTGAGGATTCTACAGGCGGCGAGAGGGGTTCTGGTGTCAGAAGGCAAAAATGAAATGGGTCAAGGACGGTGATATGAATTCAGCGTTTTTCCATGGTATTTTGAAGGCTCGGAGAGCGCATAATGCCGCTTCCAAGATCTTGGACGCTGATGGGCATGATTGTGTGATGAAGCCTGAAATAGAAGATGCCTTATGCTGTATATGCGGCCTACAGCCTGAAACGCAGGAACATCTTTTCTGTGAGTGTATGTATAGCATGCAGATTACGGAAATGATCAGCACATGGCTGCAAATCAGGTTACCCGTTTCTGGTTTACATGAATGGAGGCTAAGAAAGAGGGGATCAAAGCTCAAAAGACAAGTGATCGATGGAATTATTAATGCGATTATCTATAATATCTGGCAGGAACGGAACAAAGGTCGATTGGAATACTATGTCCACACGCCAAAAGCTGTGATGTTGCGTATAAAACAGGAGATGAAGACTAGAATTCGAGCGTGTACTGGCGGAAATTTATCCGCTAGTGATAGGAATTGGATTGAGAAAATTGGATGTAACTGATTGACCTCAAGGACAATAACTGTGTATAATCATTCATTTATACAATTTTTTACCTATTCCAAAAAAAAAAAAAAAAAAGATGCCTTCACTTGGTATTATGGATCACTGCTGGGTGATTCTCGGGTGGTTGAGCCTGTGAAGGTGAGTATTGTCCGTCGAGGTAATATTTGCACACAGGAGCATAAGCGAATATTGGAGTAGCAGGTAATATTGATTCTTGGGATATTATTGGAGATGATATTACGAAAGCTATCCAAGATTTTTATGTCTCAGGTAAGCTTCTTTTTTTTGGGTAAAATGTGAATTATATTACTAATCAAATGTACAGATTACAAGTGGTGAGAACAAAATTTTAGCCTGAGCGCCCCACTACAGGCCACGTACAACATGTTTCTAATACAATTATAAAACACCCTATTTCCGAAGCCACTCCCTTTCGATTCTATTAGTGTTGTTAGTGACTTTACTAATGATTCTCCTCTTAGCTTGCCTTATTATCTCGTCAACGACTAGGCACGGTTTCTTCAGCAGAGATTGCATTCTAGCCGAGTTCCGCTGGTACCAGATTTCATAGTGACACGCAGTCCACGCAACATCAGCCGCTTTATATATAATGCTATTCCTATCCGAGCTACCCCCTACAATCCTTCGTAGGTTGAGTCCGCACCACTTTTCCACTCCAGTAATGATTCTATTACTATACGGACATTCAAAAAATAAGTGGTTCGTTGTTTCAGTACATTTTCACAAACGCAGCATCGGTCACTATTACTCCAGCCAAGCTCAAACAGCCTACTTCGCAGGTTCAAGCTGTTGTGCTGAATAAGCCAAGTAATCACAGCATGTCTTGGGACGTTCCACTCATTCCAGACGGAGGCATACCAGTTAACAGTTGGGTGATTACCCAGAATCCAATCGTAGCCCTTTTTAATAGTGTAATTATCATCATCTCCCTGCCACTTATTCTCAATGTAGCCATGCTTTAGTCGCTCTTTGATTTTGCACACGTTTTTCCAAGCCCATGGGGCTGACGGTGGAGGTGTATATTCATTCCAATCACTACCTATAGATATGGTTAATCCATCTAACCTAGAGCCTGTCAGTCTCCCCATAAATCCAGATCACAAGCTTACCAATTGCAGCAATATTCATAGTTTCCGCCCTCTTAATGCTCAACCCTCCTTCACGTTTATGCAGAGTTACTGTCTCCCAGCTCACCAAAGGGACACGGTGGTATTCAGTTCCTCCGTCCCACAAGTAGTTTCTGCAAATGGCTTCAACTCTTCTTATGACCCCTTTAGGAAGTAAGAAGATACTTGCCCAATAGGAGTGGCACTAGTACAAAAAATGCCTTTCGCAACGATCAAAAACGGTATATTGCAACGGTCATTGACCATTGTATTCCCGGGCGTTGTAATAGGGCCAATACTTTTCGCAACGGTTCTACAACCATTGCGAAAAGTAGACATTTTATATCGGTTTCAAGCAATAACCGTTGCTATAAGCAGACATTTCGCAACGGCTCTTATAGATGAACGTTGTCTTAAGTAATAATGTTTTTAAAAAAAAAACTAAATTATATATATATATATATATATATATATTGATGGTAGGGATTCGTCACGTCCCCAACCGTCAATAAATAACCGGCTAGACCTAGTGGGTAGCTAGGGTAAGTCGGGTCCTGTCCACGGAGACGGTATTGTAAAGTCTAGACTAAGTCAACCAAAAAATGAGACTAGGCTACCAAAACAACACAAAGATGAAGAGAATTGGTAAACTATGGTGGTGGAAGAGGTATGATTAGGCTAACAATGAACTAGCTAAAACAAGGCTAAATTAAATAACTAATGATCAAACAAACTAGCAAACCTAAGGAAATGATGACTAACTAAGAAGTTGAGATCAAATATGAAAGGAAGTGGGGTAGGTCGGGTTCTTAAGTGTAGAAGGGTAATTGGGTGATCAAAGGTGTAGGTGTCTCCTAGTTGCTAGAGTCGGTCCGGGCTCTCGCTACGTAGACCGATGTCGAGGTAGGTTCGCGCTCTCGCGTCTAAACCCTAGTCCGCACTCTCGTGTCAACGAATATTCTCAACATAATCACATACTAGACAAACAATGAGAAGATGAGCACAAGTATGGGGAGCATTGGCCACTACTACTCACACAAGCAAATCAACAAACACATAGAGTGCCCAATATGTGACTAACAACAAAAGAGTCACCTTTACCCCTAATCAAGCCCTAATCACCCCATAATCTACCCTTAATCCCCCTACTAACCCCACAAGAAGACTACTCACTCATTATCAAACTAACCATAACAATAATAAGAGAAAACAACATCATAAACCAAACATCCATTATGAACAACAAGAACAATAACAATAAACAAAATATAAATATTCAAACTTGATTAAATAAACAAGAAAAAGAGTAAAGAAGATTATACCAACAACAAGATGAAGGAAAAGATGTAAACTTGCATAAATAAGAACCCAAATCAACTCCAAGGTTGTCAAGCTTGGATGAATCTTCAAGAACCCAATTAATACAAGATTATCTAAACTAGATTAAAGGAAGATTAACTAAAGATTAAAGGAAGATTAATCTAAATGTATGAACACTAAATCTAGGGTTTTAAAGTTGTAGAGAGGCTTAAGAGAGTCTAATGTAATGTATGATAAGTAAACAATACAAGAAGGAAGTATTTATAGGGTTACAAGAATGAAGGAGAAGAAAATAATCAATAGCGGGCTGCCAGTGGGTCATCCAGGTCGGGATGAGCTGGTCCCGGTCGGGATAGACCCATCACAGCAGCAGTTCAATTCGTGCACCTCATCCCGGACGGGATGAGGTCCTTCCCGTCGGGGATGAGTCTTGTAGGCCTCCAATAAGATCTTTAAGGTCCCTCCTTGCTTCTCATGAGTTTCTCACCGATTCTCGGAACTCGGGATCGGGTCTAAGAGGCTCGGGATTGGGTCCCAAGGTCTCGGGGTCGAATCCAAGCCATCGAGTGATCGTTCCTTCACTTCGTTGGCTCCGAAAAGTGTATGTATTGAGTCGGATTTGCTCCAATTCTTCACTAATTGTCTCGGGAACCTAAAACGAACTAAAGGAAGCATAAGTAACCCATAAACCGCTCCCAAGGAGCGATTCCACAAGGAAAACGGGACCAAAACACAGCAAATTAGGCACTAGAAACTACACTTATCAACTCCCCCACACTTAACCCTTACTCGCCCTCGAGTAAGCACATACTAACTACTAAACTTGCCGAGTGGGTATTAGCGCATCCTACGCTCTTTCAACTCACGTGAGTACACTTTAGAGGAAAAGTGCACTCCGCAAGGCAAGTGGGGTCTTGCGACAAAACCGTGGATGCAACCGGACACAAAACACATAGACAAACAAACATACAAACAACAAACACAAGGTTGCACCCAAAGAAAAACAAATACCGCTTCCCTCTAAAAAGCGGTGAATGAAACACCGGTTTAGGACTCAAGGCAAGTGACCACGTTCCCAAGCTAATAATACAAACCAAGATGAACTAAACTCTAATAGTATGACGATAAAGCAACAAAAACGTTGATAACTTACCTAGGTCCTTCTAACTTTCTAAGAACGTACTACGGGACGATCGGCGGAGTGGAAAAAGGGATGAACCACGATGTTAGTCGACACTGTAGGTAAGTGAGACCCCTCCCCCTTTAGCGATGAGCCAAGAGGGTCGTCCCATACCCAAAACGGCTAAACTAGTCCAAGTAAAAAGGCGGAAATATTTGCAAAGTGAGGGAAGACCGACCATTACCGCTATCATCCTTTCTAGGGACTCGGTCCTTTGGTAGGCTCTTCACGGTAATAGTCGGTAAAAAGCTTATTTTGAGATGAGGGGATTATTTTTGTGAGACGGGTTTTCTTTTGGCATTTTCTCTTTTCTTTGCATCTTTACTTTGTGTGTTGCCATGCCATTTTTTTTTTCTTCTTTTCTATTTTCTTTTTGGATTTGTTTGTGCCTTTTCTTTTTTTCTTCAATCTTTTCTTTCTTTCAATTTCTTTCTTTTTCTTTTCTTTGCCCTTTTGGCTTGATTTGGCTTGTAAGCATTTCTTTTTGCAAGAAAGATGATTTCAACAATTTGCAATTTTATTGTGTGGAAATGTATAGGAGGTAGGGAAATGGGAGAGTAGGGAGCGTCCTTCCCTTCAAACCCACAAAAAGTGGAAAACTTAGACTAATCAAACAATCCTAAACACGGTCACCTAAGGGACGAGACTCGGTAACCAAGGCCTTTTCACACCGTGGGTGGTCATAATGGTCAAAAGTGCAAATCCCGTAGTAAATCCCTAGTAAGCTAGGTGGACTCAAGGTAAAGGACCAACGAAATCATTGATTTAGGGTTATTCTACTAGACTAAAGTCCAAGACTCGATTTACACTACTAGAAAGGGAAAGTAAACGCTTGCACACTAGCCTCAAAACCGGGTTTTCGAAAACCATTTACACACTAGACACAACTACACACCACAAAACAAAGACTCAACAAAGAACGAGAGAAAAAGAAGCAAACGCAACAAAACAAAAACAAAACAAAACGAACACATAAACAACACAAACACCACCCCGATCTTCCAAACAAGCCACCAAATCAACCACAACTTTGCAAAGCTCCACCCGAGCACACAACATCACAATCTTCTCCAAACTCCGCAAGAGATAAAGAAGAAAAAGGGATAAAGATGTTACCGGAAGTCTTGAAAGCTCTCCAAAGCTATCGGTGATTTAAGCAACCTAGAAGGAAAAAGGGAGGCAAAACACGCACAACACGACAAATATACGATACAAAAACATAAGATGGAAAACACACAAAAGAAAATCTTTTTGATTTTTTTCGAAAATTTTTCAAATTTTTAGGGATTTTTAAAGATTTTTTGAAAAACTACAAAAAAAGAAACTAACTATGCTAGACTATCGCTCCCCACACTTAAACCGAGCAATGTCCTCATGCTCGATCGTAGTGTGTGGAGACACAAAAGAGAAGAAAAGAAACTACGAAAATAAGGGTAAAAATCAAAAATGAAGATGAAGAAAAGTGAAAGTGTCCGGCCGGGGTGTAGTCATGTCACCATGGGCCGAGACGAGAAAAGATATGGAAGGGGAAGAAAAATAAAAAGAAGGAAATAAAAGGAAATGGGAGGGGAGGGCTAGGTGTAATCAAGTCACCTAGCCCGGATTCCGCCCGAATCCGACTAAATCCTACAAAAAGGGTGAAAAACTTGAAAAATTGGATTTTGAAAATGACTCTCGATGTAGTCACGTCATCGGGAGTCGGGAGCAACAACTACCAAGGCCTCGAAGGCCACCATGACACCAAGACACACAAGTGTACAAGGGGAAGGGGATAAACAAGGGGAAAACAAGCAATAAAAGACGGAAAAGAAAGGATAGTAGCCGTACCGACCGGTTAGCAACTCACTCGCTCCATCGTCTCAATGATCAATATAGGCACTTGCTTGTTGTCTTTATTGTCATCCCTCTTCGTACTTGAGAAAATCGCATGGTTGAGGTAGTAAGCTTGCAATAGTGTGAAGAGGTGAGATTTGATGTGAGGCTTGGTGTAAAGTGAATAGGAAATGAAGTGAGGGTATGCAAATGAAGTATATGGGTCATAAGATATGAGCACGGAGAGGTAGGGAGGTTGGGAGGGGGTATATAATGGTTGGGTGGACTCAAATGTCGAAGAAGAGGCATAAGAGTGGGGGGGGGGGGGGGTAGGGGACCATCCCGGTCGGGATGGATGGTCCCGGTCGGGATGACACACCCGTCCCGGTCGGGACGCTCCCTTCCCGGTCGGGATGGCACTCCAGGAAGCTCGATAATATGCACCCTCATCCCGATCGGGATGGCTTCTTCCCGGTCGGGATACCTTACCCTTCCCGGTCGGGAAGCCCTCTTCTCGGATGGGAAGAGTCTTCTAGCCTTCCAAAAACCCAAAAGCTTATCCTAAGCTTCAAAAACCCGTTCCCTTGCTCACGATCCAAGCTCTATCGATAATCAATCCTCTCTAGGAGTCATCTTCACTTCACCTATCACAATAAACTCAAATACAACATCAAATTCTCTCCCTCACAACGCTCATCAACAATCCAAATAACAAGAATTTCACAAAACTAAAGAAACTACAAGAAAGAGATATATACAAAGGGACGGTTCTTTTGGAACTCCGTCAAACCATAAATGGTGCATTCCTCAATTCTTTTTCAATAACCTTGAAACTCATTCCATCTCCATCAAGGGCACGGAGAAACAAATCAAAGGCTCTAGCAAAGTCTTCAATCAAGCTTGAGATATAACCGTCCACATCCTAAGGTTCTTCATGACCTTGTCTCGACGTTCCCGGGGCTTCCCGATCTTCTAAGTTCAATGGCTTGAACTTGTACTTTTGATCCTTCGGGATGTACCCAAACGTCCACCTATCCTCATGCGGCCCCAAGGGAGGCTCATCTTTCTCCTTGCTTTTCAACTTGTCATCAAACCCATGATATGGGACCTCATCTTCCTCAAAGTCGGAGTCATCATCCTCAAGTTCATAAGAGTAATTCTTCAAGCTTGTCCCGACTCTTCCCCTAGATTGTTGTCTTTCGTGGCGTAGATCATATTGCATGATTAATCGTTAGTAGGCGAAGTGTTGCCTTGGAGGTCAAACACTATCTTTTCCTCGCCTAACTCAAAGGTGATCCTACCGTTCTTCACATCGATCATGGCACCGGCGGTGTGTAGAAATAGGCGCCCAAGGATGATGGGAGTGATGTCATTCTCCGGCATATCGAGCACGATAAAATCGACCGGAATGAAGAACTTCCCAATTCTTACCGGCACATCCTCTAGCATCCCCAATGGTCGGTTGAATGAACTATCGGCCATTTGGAGTGTAACGGAAGTGCGCTTTAACTCCTTCATCCCGAGTCGGCAACAAATAGAATAAGGAATGATGCTCACACTCGCGCCAAAGTCACATAACGCTTTCTCGATCATGAAGTTTCCTATGGTGCAAGGGATCGAGAAACTACCCGGATCCTTCAACTTCGGAAGCGTGGAACCTTGAATAAGCTCGCTCACTACCCTCGTGAACGCTATTGTCTCTTCCTTGTCAATGGATCTCTTCCTAGCTAGGATTTCTCGCATGAATCTTCCATATGCCGGGATTTGGGTAAGTAAAACTTGGTAAACGGGACACTCACATCCAATTTCTTCACAATGTTAAGGAACTTTTCGTAATGAGAATCCACCTTGGTCTCCATTTGCCTTGTTGGGAAAGGCAACTTGATATGGAACTTGTTTTGCTCAATCGGGGTAGACTTCTCAAATGACGCTTTCCTTTTACCCTTGTCTTTTCCTTGAAGTGGGGGGAGCTTGTCTTCACGGGGTTTTTCGATCTCCCCTAAGACTTGCTCCTCCATTGGATTTCCCAAGCTTGAATCTTCTTGAGTTGGAGACACAACTTCCTTCATTGCTTGTTGCTCACTAGGAAGCACGGGAGGATTATAGGTAGCACTGCTCCTTAAGGTGATGGCATTGACATGCTCAAAATTTAGAGTTTCACCTTGAGGAGGTAATTGCCCCCTTTGTCTTGAAGAACTTCCGAAGCAAGTTGAGATATTTGAGTCTCAAGCATCTTCATATGAGTTTTTGTTTCCTTGTTGTCCATTAGAAGTTGAGCAATCATTTCTTGTTGGCATCTTTGTATCTCCATTTGCCTTCTTTGCATTTCTTGAGTACTCCTTTGCATATCCATCATAGATTTTTGCACGTTGAAATCCCGAGGTGGAGATTGTGGATTATGCGGAGTGTCGGTGAGGGCTAATGGAGTACCATAATCATGAATAGGAGACCGGCTCCTAGGCTTGCTTTCTTGTCTAGCACCTTGGGTTGCTTGTTGTTGTTGATGGTTCCCTTGGAACCAATGAGAGTTGCCTTGATTAAAGCCTTGATTGTTGCCATGGTTGTAGTTTTGGTGTCCTTGGTTATGGTTTTGATGTCCTTGAAAGTTTTGGTTTCCTTGGAAACCTCCTTGATTGAAGTTCCCATGTTGGAACCCTTGATTGTTGTTGTAATTACCTTGGTTATGTTGCTTGAAATTGTTGAACGGTCTTGGGTTACCCGCATAACCTTGGTATCCTTGATTGTTGTCCCTTAAGGGAGGTGGAACATAGGGACGAGGTTGTATAGCTTGTTGTTGAGGGACTTGATGGGAAGCTTGGAATGTATTAGAATAGGAGGCACCTTGCTTGAACGCTTGAAAGGCGTTCACTTGCTCAATACTTCCCCGACAATGCATAGGCTTATGTCCAACTATCCCACAAGTATCGGAAATCCCATAATAAGGTGTAGGGGGTACAACTCCCAAAGCATTAACTTCATGAATCGAGTGTTGGTTTGAGGAATTAGAGCTTTCAACTTGGTTGAGGTGGCTTTGGAGCTTCTTGTCAATGATCTCCATGTGGGTTCTTAATTGAGCCCCAAGATCAATGCTTAGTTGAGTAATAGCATCGACCTCGTGCCTACCTCCTCGATTCGCCTTTCTAGGCCTTGAGTATTGGGAGTTATGAACCGCCATCTCCTCGATTCTTGCCCAAGTTTGATTTTCATCGACCTCGGTAAGCCTACCATTGGAGCCCATATTGAGTATAGCTCTTGAGTCCTCATATAAACCGTTCCAAAACTGTTGGACTAAGAACCATTGTGAAAGTCCATGGTGGGGGCACGATCTAACGAAAGATTTAAACCGTTCCCAAGCTTCATAAAGGCTCTCCTCATCCCGTTGTTGGAAACCGGTGATGGAGGCCCTAAGCAAATTTGTCTTCTCCGGAGGGTAAAACTTTTGGTAGAACGCCAATGCAAGTTTCTTCCAAGTATCGATCCCCATGGTTGCCCTATCGAGACTCTTGATCAATTGCTTCGCTTTTCCAATGAGAGAGAACGGGAAAAGTACCCAACGGATTTGATCTTGAGTAACCCCGGTTTGAGAGATAGCGTCACAATAATCGGAGAAAGTCTCCATGTGTTGGTGCGGGTCTTCAGTGGGCAAACCACTAAATTGATTTCTCTCCACAAGTTGTATGAATTGTGTCTTTGCCACAAAATTCCCGGTATATGTATCCGGTAAAGCACTCGGTCCCGGCAAGACATCTTCGGTAAAAGTGGAGTGAGATGAAAACTTCGGCATGATTGGATTTGCGAGAGATGACGGTGTAGACGGTGTTGATGTAGAACTAGACGGGGAACTAGGAGAAGAAGAATGGATAGATGAACCAAAGGGATTTATGAAGATCCCTTCGGTTGTCTCTCGAGGTGACTCGTTAAAGTCGGATCCTTGAGCTTGCTCTTGATGGGTATCGTTAGCGCTTGGTTGAGAGATTCTAACCCGGTCAATCGTCCGTTGGCGAAAAGGCTCGAAAGAGTCTTTCCGGCTCTGGATTAAAGAGAAATAAATCGCCTCCCCTCCTAGGCATACACTACACACTAGAACAAACGTGAGAACACCTAGTGCTTTATGGGCACTAGGCAACGACAATAAACAAGCACAACGAGAAACAAGAAGAGAAGAAAGCTAAGAAAACAAGAAAAACCTACAAAATATGCACAAGAGATAATAGAAGAGCACAAAGAAGGGTAACTAAGTCTAGCTATAAGCAAACGAAGTCTAGACAATGCACCGTCCCCGACAACGGCGCCAAATTGATGGTAGGGATTCGTCACGTCCCCAACCATCAATAAATAACCGGCTAGACCTAGTGGGTAGCTAGGGTAAGTCGGGTCCTGTCCACGGAGACGGTATTGTAAAGTCTAGACTAAGTCAACCTAAAAACGAGACTAGGCTACCAAAACAACACAAAGATGAAGAGAATTGGTAAACTATGGTGGTGGAAGAGGTATGATTAGGCTAACAATGAACTAGCTAAAACAAGGCTAAATTAAATAACTAATGATAAAAATAACTAGCAAACCTAAGGAAATGACGACTAACTAAGAAGTTGAGATCAAATATGAAAGGAAGTGGGGTAGGTCGGGTTCTTAAGTGTAGAAGGGTAATTGGGTGATCAAAGGTGTAGATGTCTCCTAGTTGCTAGAGTCGGTCCGGGCTCTCGCTACGTAGACCGATGTCGAGGTAGGTTCGCGCTCTCGCGTCTAAACCCTAGTCCGCACTCTCGTGTCAACGACTATTCTCAACATAATCACATACTAGACAAACAATGAGAAGATGAGCACAAGTATGGGGAGCATTGGCCACTACTACTCACACAAGCAAATCAACAAACACATAGAGTGCCCAATATGTGACTAACAACAAAAGAGTCACCTTTACCCCTAATAAAGCCCTAATCACCCATAATCTACCCTTAATCCCTCTACTAAGCCCACAAGAAGACTACTCACTCATTATCAAACTAACCATAACAATAATAAGAGAAAACAACATCATAAACCAAACACCCATTATGAACAACAAGAACAATAACAATAAACAAAATATAAAGATTCAAAAAATCAAAAATTAATTTATCGTCAACTTTTTAATTCGGTAACTGTTCTGTAATATTAATTAGAAGATATTTTAAAAAATGAATTTAAAATAAAATTTACTTTATGAAAAAAATAAATTTCGGATAAAACTTGAAGTAGACAAGAGGAAACTCAATGAGGATAAAAAACGGATGAAATAAAATAATGACCGATAACGAAAAGAAAAAAAACATATCGAAAGAACTAGCAATAAAAGAACGTATGGAAAATATAAACTAAAATAAAAATATGGATAAATTAATGAAATCATGAGTCTGGAAATCGATCAACTTCGAGAATCTTTTTTTTCCAGAATAATAATTCTTTACTCATTATATGTAAATCATTGAAAAAAAATTAATTACTCAAAAGTAAATGTAGTTTGTGAAAAAAACATCACTTTAAAAGAATTCAAACCAATGATCATGTCAATAAAGTTCAATTTCATTTCTGGTAGCTGGCCATAAAAACTCCGCAGTTAAGCGTGCTTGAGTGAGAGTAGTGTTAAGATGGGTGACCTCCTGGGAAGGCTCTTCGATTCGTATGGTGAAATTAAATAATATTGGAATGACTCAGCTTATAAAGCTAGTAACCGTTCCAGATGTGACTAGTATAAGGGTAGAGATTTTTACAGTTATTAATTTATTTAATTTATTATATATTTTGTCACCGGAATAAATATTTCGCCACAAACATAATTAGCCACAGGATAATCCGTGGCAAAAAATTAATTCTAGCCACGGAAGACTCCGTGGCATTAAAATCAATACTTGCCACGTTTTTTTTTTCCCGTGGCTATTTGTTTGCCACGGCCACTTGCGCCACGGAAGATATTTCCGTGGCAATGTACTTTAGCCACGAAAATTTAGCACTTTTGCCACGAATTCAGCCGTGGCCCAAGTGCTCATTTGTAGTAGTGAGCCTCCAAAAAAATCAATTAAATCATAAGGTTATGTAATCATTCATGATGTACCTGTTCTATGAATGATAATGTGATCAAATTTTTCTCACTTCTCCCTAGCTAACTTCAGTAGCATTTTAACTAGCTCTCCACGCACAATACAACACAAACAACCATTATTGACCATGACAATATCTTCATTGGAAGATGAGTGACTAGCAACCAAAGAACTATCAATATCTACCTCCCCAAACTTCATTAGAAGATGATTGATGTCTGAAAAGAAGAAACCCGAAAACTACCCGCTCTAAAATGAAGATACACTAACCTGTTTCCCTCAGAATTCGTAAACATAACGGTAAATTACCTCATTTTCAATGACGGCATTGTGCTTGTCATGTTGAGCAGTCAAAATATGATTCAGTAGCGTCGCCTGTCAAAACAAAAGGTAAATATTTGAGGTATTGAAATGAAAAACGAAAGCTTACAACCATCAGTAATTTCTCTTAACAGGCTTGGAAAGTCGAATGTTGTTCAACATGAACATTACGAGTTTAAAGAAAACATGAAAACAGTGAACAAAAAGTCGCTACATTTTTAAACAGACATACATTATTAAGAGCCAAATTGATCACATTAAAGTTGAAATCAAACGAGATGATATAACGAACTGGATGTTTGATTATTCCTTGAATAACACTGATGAGTTCCTTGAGAGGTTTGGCCTGGTTAAGTGAGAACATACAACTCCTTACTTGATTGGTTATGTAAGTAGTCAGGGGTAGTCCTATTTGTTTATACAGTATAGTGTGGTCTGGAGTATCAATAATACGATATTAAGTAGAGTAATTTTGTAGAAGCAAGGTGTATGTGATAGAAGAGCAAGTACAAGTGGGGAAGTGAGACAGTAGAGTATGTAGCAGCTTAGCCAAGGGGCAAGGGGCAAGGCAATGATTTTGTTGGTAAAGGGGAGGGGGAGGAGACATATCATATATATGTATGTGCATGCCCTACAGATTAGAGATTAGCTAGACAGAGCACCAAAGCCAAAAGCTAAGGATGAAGATATCATAAATGAACAGAATGAATCTCTAAATGTCAAAATCATACTACAGTTTTTTAACATTACAACTCTATATAGAAGAAAAAGCGATTAAACCACATGTAATCAGAAAAATAATATCAAAAAATTCAAACATTCTTCATTAAATAGAACATTAATTTGAAATTACAAGGTTTATAAATACAAACAGATAAAAGCGCAAATGAAAGTGAAAGCGAGAGAAAGAACCTTTCTAGAGCCAAGGAAACTAGTGATAACAGTAGCTGGAACACGAGAATCAAGACCGAATGCAGAATCCTGATGTAATTTGTAACAAACATGTTGAAGAGGGTAGTAAGAGGTGTTACGATAAAATAACTTTATGATGTAATTTGTAACAATACTCTCTTCCTGACCCTCAATTGCCGAAGCCCAAATAGCAGTATAACATCAAATATATTTGGGGTCAGATATAGAAAAGGTTACTTATTTATTCATACAAATAACACCAACCTCCATTAACGACGCTACAAGCACACTGAACCTGGGGCAACGCCAGGCCTTCAGCTCAATATCAGACATCAATTCAATATACTACCTAAATACATCAGAATTGGATTATCTCCGAATAATGCGTATCTCAAGCAAACAGCTCAATCTTATTCAATATGCATATAGAGCCAGATGTAGTTCTTCTTCACAATAGCTCACAGCTCCCAACCCAGAACTCAAAATCTCAATCGTAAAACAAAATTGAGGATAGTTCTTTATCATTTCTGAACTGATTCTGCATAATTACTCAAAATCTCCGTAGTTTATATTTTTGGACAAAATGTATTTACTTAAATAATTTAACCTAAGTTTCCTTACATTTTACAGAGTAATTTTTTTTATAGTGCTTCTTTTTATGGAGGATTAAGGTAAAAATGATAAGAATTGGATTTGACCACACATAATTTCATTTTATTTTGAGTGGTTGGTAAGATCCAATCCCAATCGTACATTTACTTATGATCCAAAAAAATGCAGACGATACCAGTAGTAGATAAGGCACAAGAAGCAGCAGCACAATTGATTGAGCAACACACACCACCCCTAGAGTGAAAAGAAAAAAAGGAAACGACAAAAGTAAAAAAGAAAAAGGATGGGAGTAATTCAATACAGGAACCACTGAAAACTCACCCAATATCAAATCATCTCACCATTAACGCGGGAGTGAGAGCGAGAGAGAGAAAACCTTGTGTTCAACAATGGCGATGGCTATGGCGCTTCGCAGGCTCTCCAATTCCGTCGACAAACCTCTCTGTACTGCCAACAATGATACCACAAAACTCAACAATTTGCACATGAATCGAAAAGAATGGTACCTTAGTCTGGCTTTGGAGAGCTCCCAGTAACATCGACCAAAATGCGAAACAACGCCGGCGGCACCCGAAAATAGGGACGGCGAAACGGCGACGTGTCTGGAAATATGAGGCACGGTGAAGTCGAGTTTAACGAGAAGGGGATCGGCTTGGAGATAGTAGAAGAGTACAATTGAGAGATAGGTGCATATATGGAATTTAAGATGTTGAATTGTGAAAAATTAGGGTTTGGGTGATATGGTGAAGAAGAATTTTAGTCGAAAAAATATAGAGTTTAGCAAACGATGGTGAACGAATTGTACTCAGTAAATGTTACAGAGTAATTTAAAAATGTCTTGGGTTAGATATTATACAAAAGTCTTCCGCATCGGTCGTAAATATTGACTGATGCGATTAACTTTAACATATATACATTTCGCATCGGTCGAATATCTTGACTGATGCGATTTGATTTACATATACATTTCGCTTCGGTCGTATATCTTGACTGATGCGATTATGTTATATATAAACATTTCGGATTGGTCGTTGCCCAATAAACGTCGCCTTTTGTTTTACGTAACGGTTATTTACAACAACCGTTGTATTATCTCTTTGTCAAATGTCATTTCTCTACTAGTGTGGAGTTTGTTCAGAACGAAGTTAATGATAACCAGTCTCCCAGCATATGAAAGTTTACTAGCAACGATGCTTCGTACTCTGGTCACCATCCTCTCAATAAGGATGCTACAATCAGTCTTCGTTAATCTTTCAGTTTGGATAGGCACTCCTAGGTAATTGAAGGGGATTGTCAGGTAAGCTTCTTAAACAGCTTAATTGTGCAAATATTGTTTTGATCCCTAAAGGGAATCGTCCTCAAAATGTAAAAGAATTTCGTTCGATTGCGTGTTGTAATGTTTTGTACAAATGTATTGCTAAAATCATTTGTGCAAGATTATCGCGGATTTTGCCTCAGTTGATTAGTCCTACTCAAGGGGGATTTATTGAGGGAAGAAGTATTGTGGAGAATGTGCTTATTTGTCAAGATTTAGTATGAATGTATAAGAGTGAGCGGATATCTCCTCGGTGTCTATTTAAAGTGGACATCCATAAGGCGTATGATTCCGTGGGATGGAGTTTTGTAGACCAAATGTTACGAGCTCTTGATTTTCCAGATCATTTTCGGAATTTGGTCATGGAATGCATTAAAACGGTCTCGTACACGTTATTTGTTAATGGAGATAATTTTGGCTTCTTTCGAGGGAAGAGGGGACTGAAACAAGGGGATCCTATGTCTCCGTTGAATATGCATGGAGTATTTTACTCGCATAATGAATTATGTCACAATTGAGAGGAGATTCAAATTCCACCCGAAATGTGGATCGATGAAGCTCAGCCATTTGCTCTTTGCTGATGACCTTCTTCTGTTTTGTAAGGGAGATACGGAGTCGATGGAGATGATTTGGCATGACTTTGCTTCATTTGGTAAGGCCTCGAGACTGAGTTTGAGTGTAGGCAAATCACACGCCTATTTTGCAGGAGTGGATGAAGACAGGAAGGCAGCTATCTTACAATTTTCGGATTGTGTGGAAGGTACGTTGCCTTTTCGTTATCTTGGTTTGCCTATTCAAACTACTCGATTAGGAAAGATTGATTGTGAAAAATTGCTGGCTCGCAGCATTGCTAGGATATCTAGTATTGGGGCTCGAAAGTTGTCTTATGCTGGTAGATTGACCCTGGTTCAGTTTGTGTTATCCCTGTTACACAATTACTGGGCCATGGTTTTTATTATACCGAAATTGGTTATGGCTCGAATTGGTTCGATTTGTCGCAATTTCCTTTGGGATGGTGGTGTGGAGGGCACAAATCGAGCAACGGTGAGTTGAGAGAAAATTTGTTGTCCTAAGAATGAGGGTGGGTTGGGTCTCAGGGATTTGACAACTTTGAATGAGGCGGCTGTGGCGAAGCTAGCATTGTGGGTTTTTGACCAACCGGATCGTCTTTGGTTTCGGTGGGTTAGTTCCATATACTTGCGAGGCACTCCGTGGCGAGATTATAAGCCGCATGCTGATGTCACTTGGGCATGGAGGAAAATTTGCCAAGCGAAGGAAAGGATCAAGGAGATGTTTATGAATGGACTGTGGCACGGTTCGGATAATCATTATTCGATTTCGAGAGCCTATGAGGAGCTACGTCACCATGGGACGCGCGTTTCGTGGTAGCGTCTTGTGTGGAGTGGATGGAGCATCCCTAAACATAGCTTAATTGCTTGGCTTGTGTTTCGGGGAGCTCTAAACACTAGAGTTAAACTTCAGAGGATTGGGGTCACTGACTCGGATCTTTGTTATTTATGTGAAGCACAACCGGAGAGTTTTGAGCATATTTTCTTTGGGTGTGGGTGGAGCTCTCGAGTAGTTAGCCAGCTTAGTGTTTGGCTGAGGAAGCGGATGCCCAGCTATGGGGAACTAGTTTGGGCGAGAAGCATAAGAGGCACGAAGTTACAATGTAACATCATTCGTGCAACGATCAACGCGACAATCTACCACATTTGGAGACAACGAAATTTGTGCAGAATTGAAGGAGTGGTACAACAGCCGCATTGTATTGTTAAAATGGTTATGTCGGAGGTCAAGAATAGAATAATGTGAAAAATCAAATATCCCATTCTTCCGAGAGATACGGAGTACTTAATAGTTTGGTATATTCCGAGATTAAATGAAGTTAAAAATTATAAGAAGATCATGTATAATTGGAATTATTGAGGTTAAATAATCTTCAAAAAAAATAATAGTTTACTCCGTGTAACATAAGATAGGAAATAAAATCAATTTTTGTAATTTTATTTTAAGGATAAATTTTGGAAATAAAATATAGTCTTTAAATAATTTTTATCCTTAAAGAGGAGTTTTTTTTACTCTCTCCGATTCATTTGTTTCTTTACATTAGTTTTTTGACACTATTCATAGGTGAAGAAAATCTCTAATATAACTTCTAATGTATAACTTATTAACATAGTCATGTGGGATCTTTTTTTAATCGTCTTAATGAGTACATTAAGAATATCAACCTTTTACGAATTTTAATAATGGGTAAATAAAGATATAAACAAAACAAAATGTGCATGAACAAGTGTGATAAAGCAAACATAAAGAACCAAATGAATTGGAGGGAATATAAAATAATGCTCAAAAATAAAATAATTATCGAAATAAGGTTTGTATTAAACTAATTATAAAAAATGGGTCCACGTCATCGTTTGTTTCAGGTTCGTTGCAAAGTCGCTATCTACCCTAGCGACTACTACACTCCTATTATTTTGTTTAGGTTCGCTTAGAAAGTGACTTAAGGTAAAGTCGCTAAGTGAGTAAGTTACTTGTTTTGTAGACGCATAGGGCGACAAGGGTCCTTCTCTTCCTCATGCGTACCTTCAGCGAGTTTTTATAGTTGGTCGCTTAGTGAGTAAGCGACTTGGATATAAGTCGCTTGTTAAGGTAGCGGCTTGGTACTTATTCTCAGGGTAGAGGGAATGTTTGGGTCACTTCTTTTTCGCATTGACCGTGGATCACCGTCTGAGTGGGCGACTTGTTTTGAAACTGCATACATGGTAATCATGATTGCGTTTTATTTGTTTTTCATCCCTTTGATGCGTTTGAGAGTGGGAATGAGTCA
Organism: Agrostemma githago; assembly: GCA_958450325.1. Lineage (NCBI taxonomy): Eukaryota > Viridiplantae > Streptophyta > Magnoliopsida > Caryophyllales > Caryophyllaceae > Agrostemma > Agrostemma githago. The sequence goes on from OY288256.1 coordinate 32,014,083, forward strand.
GTGAGAGTAAGATGAAAAATGGGGTTTGATGAGTCTGACTGTATCGTACTAGACAAATCCTAAGCTCATGCAAAAACATTTATAATACCCAAAACTAGCATACAACAATAACGTAGTATATAACAAGTAAAGGGGTCGAACCACAAGGATGAAATCACACTATTAAATAATGTAAAAATGAGTGAATAGTGTCTAGCAGAGCTAGAAAAAGGCATAAAACTAATGAATCACACGACATGCTAAAATATAACCTAAACACAACGGAATGACATGAAATTTGGACCATGTAATACAGACGCCATAAATCACCTACATACCAAAAATCAAGTCAAACAAACAAGGCTATGGTCTCGACGGAGTCAGCTGTCTAAGGACAATGTCCAAAAATTAAAGCAAAGAACAACAACTATACTAAACACAAAGGAGGGTTTTGATAGTTGGTGTGAACACAATAACACAAGGGTTGAACAAATACAAGAGGATAAAGTGACATAATTCAATTGACAAGCTCAACTAATAACATTGTAACAATAAACTACTTTCTACCATATTCTCACCCAAACAACTCTATGGTCAATAACATTACACATAGAATATTCGTTCGTCCACACAACGTCTAGAAAACAACATCAACATTGTATAAAACTAACGTCTCGCAAACAACATCAACATGTGTATAAAACTTAGTAAGGAACGAGGGAGTAAGATAATGACTATGCAAAAACAATCATCACAACAAACAATCACTAGATATCTCCTTGTCTCAATCAAGTCTCGAGATAATCCAAATCAATTTGACTAAGAGTGCCACTAGGGGTGTGGATAAGCTATTTCAACGTCTTTAATACACAAGCAAGTGATGAAGAATATTCGAGAAAAGGAAGACCTAATGTCCTAATCAATCAAAATTTTTTTGATAAAATGTGATTATATATATCAAAAAAATTTATAAGATATGTTTCAAATGTTTCATGACAAGGACAGGAAAAGATTCCTTCCTTCAAACGCAAAATTAGCTAACAAACTTCATCATTCAGCTATAATTCTCTACCATCCCAAGGTGTGACTAGGCATCATATCCTTCACCCTCAGTTTAACATCCCTCCTTACGCGCGCAACTACATACTCAGGTCTGGTAATCATCCCATTAATACGGGAATATTAATCACCATTAACACATGCAAAGTAGGAGAATCTAAAGATTATGATAGAAAAGAGAAGTATTCTTACAAAGTGGGAGAAAGTAAGATGAATTATTACACCAAAAGATGGAGGTTAACTCTCCATAGTTAACCAATTACAGAAGTTCCAAAAAACAAAGATAAAAGATAAAAACCTAAGCTAGATCTCCAATGGAAGAGGCACCCTCTCTCAAGAATTCTCCTCCAAGGGATGATGATTAAGAACCTTAGAAAAACCTATTTATACTCTAGGTAGAAAACCCAAAGAATAAAGAAAGCTCAAAATGAAATAAATTGCTGAAACACGAAAAGCTGGCGATTAAGTGAATTTTCCCCGTCTGCGCCTGGTCTGCGTAGTCTGCACCTAGGTCTTGTTTCACCAGAATTGCGATTCCTTAGCTTTTTCCTCGTGAACTCTTCAATGCTTGAGGCTTTTTTATTCAAACCACACAACCTTGCTTCATGGAATCGACGGTACATAGACTCCTTGGCTCACTTACTTGTCTGGTTTGAGGGCTGAGACCGGTTTGCTAGCTTCGCTTCCTTACATTACTCAAGGTGTGCATTACAAACCACTAAGCAAATAGATTAAGCTAGAATTGACAACAAAACATAAATGGGTGACAAATACTGACAATATTCTAAATATGCGATAGAAGCAATAAGAACAACCCAAATTGACACAAAAAGAGCCTAAAATGGAGGGTATAATTTGTGTTAATCAGGGTTTAATGGAGTAGATACTTTTAAACATTGAATTAGACATTGAAGCATAATATAAATTTTGGTGACTGAATAAATTTTGCCGCAGTAAAGTGTTGATGCCATTATTAGAGGGTGAAGATATACAGTAATGAACCAATGAATGAATAATCTTTTTGGTGAGTTTAGAAATGTCAAGAAAAGAGTTGATGATAAACCAAGTTCGAGTGTGTGTCGATGTTTAGGATGGACTAAGGTGAGTAGTTGAGGGAAATTGATTTTAGCGTTGGAGAAAGGAGGGGGTCTCGGGTTTAAGGAGAAAGAAAAAACTTATTCAGTATGTTGGTCGCACACTGAGTGAGCGGCTAGAATTGAAGTTATGATCTTAATTAGCGATTATATACCGAACTTGATTCAAACGCACCTGATCTTATGTGGTCCCATTTTTGATGAATATTTTCATCCAAACAACATTTTGATTATTATTTTGTTTTAAAACATTATTTTTAATCTACGATAGAAAGTAGAAGATATATCAATATTAGCTTCATTTTTTTAAACAAATACACGTGTGGGTGGTAGTGTTTAGGTAAAGTAATTTTTTTCTTAAAATATTACTTCCTTCGGTTTGTAATGTTTGCCCCATTATCTTTTGCACATAAATTAAGTGATTGGAAAAATATTGATAAAGAGAGTAATGATGGTGAACTATTGGTGATTAGACATGAGACAAAAGATGTAAATAATGTTAGTTTACTAATGCAATGTCTCTCCACAACATCCTACTCTTTCAATCTTAGTGGGGACACATTTGGTTTCTTTCTAGGGAAAAGAGAGCTAAGGCAGAGAGATCCTCTAGCACCCATGTTTCACAATATGCATAGAATATCTATCCAGAATATTGCAACATACTACCTCCACCTTGGAATTCAAATTCCACCGTCTCTTCATGTAAACCAATGAAATCAGCAAGCTTGATGTTTGCTAATGATCTCCTTCTCTTCATCAAGGGGGATGTTTAACCTATCATGATTCTATTGAGAACATTTTCCACTTTCCTCTCTTCTGCCACAAGACTTCAACTGAGCAAGGGAAAATCCAATGTCTATTGATGCGGGTCATCGTGAACCCGCAGTCAACCAATATTTCTAACTCTGACTAATCACAGAACAAATTAATGTACTAGTGGTAGGTCGGGATCGATCCACAGGGACGGTAAATGCAGTTGCTCAAGTCTAAGTCTACTTGTGCTTGGGATCCTAAAAGAGGGGTTTGGAATGATTAAACTAAGCTAAAGTAAACGAACTAATTAGCTAGAACGGAGAACAATAAGAGGAAAGGCGTTAGGGGGAGTCGGGAAATCAAAACTAGGTACAAGGATCCAAAATTCGCGGGAATTGTCACTAGATCTATAAAGGAGGAGCCACCTTTTGGTTTTTTTACTCAAGCTAACTAAAACCCGCTTTCGCGGTGAGAGAGCTATGGTCTCAAGACAAGATTACCCGAACCCCGGGTTTCCCCATATTGGCGAGGGTGAGTCAATGCTAACTGAGTTGATCAAGCTAAGTCAACAAAAACACAATAATCTCATACAAGATAAATCACCATGAATGCAACAATTTCCGTAAACCTATGGTCCATGAAGCCCAAGTTCATCCTCCTCTAGACCCTAACTAAAATATACTCAATATTCATGGAAAAATTAACAAGAGAAATAAAAAAGAAAAACACACTAGAACAATTCAAGCTAGAATGAGAGGAAAATTAAGTCTAACACAATAATGAAGATTTCAATGACATAAGCATAAGAAGAACGATTGAAAACAATAAATTAAGGAGAAACTAGAAAACAAACTAATTAAGGAAGAGAGAGAAGAAATGAGCGTACCAACAATGGAGGAAAACTCAAAGAAGAAGATGAAGATTAACATAAATAATTGAATCTTGAAGAAGAAATTCAAGAATCTTGTCACCAAATCATTGCAAACCCTTTAATCTTCAATCAAATCTAAATCTAGACTAATGTAATTGCTAGGTTCCAAAATGTAGAAGAAATAATCTAAGCTAAAGAGAGTTTTTTAGATCTAATGTAGTTCTCTAATGGAGTCTACTACTAAGAAAATGGGGATCTCACTAATAAGGCCTCCTAGATATCTAGGGTTAACTATATATACTCTTAATGGATCATTAGGACAAAGCCCAAAACTGAATTTTTGCTTGCTTAGTGAACTTCACCCTTCAGGTCTTCATTGGGTGAAACTTTGCCTTGCGGTTTTCTGGAGTTCTCGTAGCTTTTCCGTCAGGTGAAACTTCACTCGATGGTTTTGCTCGATCAACTTTCTTCCACAGTGCAGAATTTGGGACATCATTATCGTCGGGTGAAACTTTACCCGATGGGTAAAAGTTTCACCCGATCAATCTTTCTTCCCGAAGACCTTCAGAGTAGCAGGAATGTCGTTGGGTGAAACTTCACCCAACGGAATCTCATCTGGTGAAACTTCACCCGATGGATTCTCTCTTTCTTCTCATTGAGTTTCACATCTTTTGGCTAAATTTTCTCGGCTCGGCGACAGACTCTCGGACGGTGTTCCACTCCATGTGCTCATATAAGCTCGGATATGATCTCAGAAGGATTCCTATCAAAATGAATAGAAAAACTATCCAAAAGCAGATAAAAATGTACACGGGAGACGCTAAAGCAAGAAAGACTCAGATAAGGCGATAATCGCACATAAATCTCGCGAAAGCGATAGGAAAACGAGCCTAGATGGGTGGAAAAATGGTCCAAAATTGACACACATCAATTCCCTCACACTAAACCGTTGCTCGTCCTCGAGCAAAGACCTAAAAAGAAACTAACTAATACTACTACTAGGCTAGATTATCTATGTAATCCCACTAGAAGTTCTAATGCAATACAGTGGCGGAAACACTGTAGAGTCGGGATTAAAACACGCTGTAACTATGTCTTATAAAAATTAAAACGATAATGTCAAACAATAGGCCTAATATAAAATGGCCAAAATTTAAACAATCTACAAAAGGGGGTTTAAACATTCCACAAGACATAATTATTAAAAGAAAATGAGAAGGATCCACAATGCTCGCTAGCCACACCCGGAAACAAGTATGCCTGCCATGTTAAAACATAACAGCCACAATCAGTGGGGAGCAACGTCAACGTTCTCCCAGCCGTATGACAGGATTTTAAAACTGTAATTACTAATATAAGGAAATAGTAAAAATGGAAAACAGTAAAAACAACATATTAAAAATAAGCTTTCAGCGTAAACCAAAGTAATAAAATGGATTTCCGAAGAAACATTAAAATATTTGCCAACCTGCAACCAGTTTATATCGATAATAAATAAAATAATCAAAATGGCGTTATGGATAGGATTAGCGTAGACGACCGGACTTTCACTAGGATAATACTGGAAACTAGCTTTGAGAACTATAAACTTAACTTGTATATAACAGAATCCAGTCTCTAACTAGGCAACTCAACCATAACAGGACTGCGTGCAGCGAGGTCCGGGTTTAAGTAGTATACACCCCTCCAGGATACAAACAATATCCAGTTCAACCTGACGCGACTAACACGATGTGATATCTATGTTTAAGGGCACAATGCACACTCTCTTGAACACAAACCGTGCTCTGTTCAACAACCAATGTGCCCCATAAAGACACACCAGCCTTACAGTTGATGGCAAAAATGTACATCCTAGACTATATTACTCTAACCCCACACTTGTCCTTATTCCATAACTCAAAACCAAGCCATTATCGATATTTAAAAAGATATAATCATTATAAACAATATGGAGATAAAAAGAGTAATCATTATATTCGAAAAGAGGAAACTTTCTATTTTAGGAAACTTCTACTTTTAGAAACCTTCTTAAAAATTGCATCATATCAAAATATCGAAAATATTAGTTCATACTAACACAAAATTTTTAGTAAACGATATAAATTTATAAAACTAATACTTTCGGCCTTAACGATATTAATTGTTAAAGTGGGAACGTTCGAGTTTATGAAATTATTGAAATATTATACAAGTGTTTATAAAATGATTAAAAATGTCTTAAAAATTTTAATACTACTAATTAAGGTGTTTTCAAAATTTATAAAACTAAAACTCCCTAATTATTATTAGTTCCGACAATACGAACATAAATAGGATTTTACGGCAAACGTAAAAATAAATCTTTTAACGTCTTTTATTTAATTAAACCATTAAAAAAATTTAGAATATGATAAGGGGTGATTAACTCTCAATGTTTCAGATTTAAATATTTTCAAAATTGCTGGAAAAATCATTCTTTTACGTAATAGGAAACATTTTAACGATAAATCGTAATTTGTCCAAAAATCGTTACTATTAATTAAAGACTTTAATAAATAGTACAAAAATTACGTAAAATAGCTTAAATATATTTATGGACATTCTGTCCAGAAAAGAAAATTTTCCAGAATACTTAAACTCTGTTTTTAAAAGGGTTTTCTCGTTAATCGTCTAATCTCGACAATAACGATTAATAAAAATAGTAATTACAAAATGATTTACGTACTAATATCCAAAATTTATTATTAAACATAATGTAGACACTCACATTTTGACCGTCAGGTGTCTATAGTAATTTCCGAAAAACACCCGATGATGATCGGACGCGAACATGCTTTAATGGACTCGGATATGGGCTCGAAATCATGGACATTTGGTTTAGGATTTTTACGGAGTACAAATCTCACAAAATCAACCTCAAAATCAGGCCCAGTGGGTCGTTCCGAGTCAAATAAGACTAATTTGGGTCGAATCCGACACCAGGGGCAAAACCGTCTTTTAGCGACCGGGTCAAACCCGGTCAAAGATATTTTTTCGAGACACACGGACCAGCCGTGTCATCTCACGAGTTCGTCCTAGGCACGAACACTACAAAAAATCAGCTACGACAAGTATTAAACAATTCCGTTAAGGATAGAATTCGATCTCAAGTAGGAATTCTATCCGGATACCAAATCAAACACTCGACCGAGCATCAAATACTCGGCCGAGCAGCCTCGTTCCAGCGAGATGCCGTGACTTCCCCACCAAGAAAGGGAGTTCTCGTTCCTCTCGACTTCTTACTTTTCCTATCCAAAGCGGTATTTCTCATCCAACCACCTCCCCTAGCCAAGGTCGGGAATTCTCCTATAAATAGGCCCCTTGCACACACAATTATATATATATCATTCATACACTTTTTACATCGATCATAACTACAAAAAAATACCGACATTCATAGCATCGAATAATCGATATTACAACCCGGCAATACCAACCAAAAACCGACCCAAAAACCGGCCACCTCCGACTCCTCACACGCACCAAACGCACCACCCTAACTCACCCACATCATCTCGACGCTTCCGTGCGTAAGCCACTTTCCGACGAGCATTATTCCGAGAAAACAAAGCATGTAGGTTGAGGGTGTAAAATCAAACTCGATTCCTCCTTTCTCTCTTCCTTCCTCTCGTCTTTTTCTTCTTCTTCGTCGGTCAGTCCGTTTTTTTGTAATATGGGTCGTCGTCGCATTTTTTTTTTCTAATAATGATATTACAAAATTATTTTCATAAAACAAAACATTCTTAAAAATACGATATCGATTCTCTAGTCGAATATCGTATCAAAAGAATAACATTAAACACGTTGATGCTAGAAAATCGTTATACGGTCTTAAAAATATAACACAACGATTTTTAACGCGGAGGGAGTCAAACATCGTTTTTTTCGTTTAGACTTTACAAAGCGATTTTCAAACCTTTTTTTTATATCTTTTCTAAAAATCATTCCGAGTATTCGATATCGATTTCATAATCGAATATCGAATACGATGAATATCGAAAATATAGATCGGGTATGAATTAATCCATATTTATACACGATTTACCAAAATTAGCGATTTTCGAAAAGCCGACCCGAGACAGCCACCCGCGCAAGTCGCGGCCCTCCCGGGCGAGTCGCGCAGGGGCCTGAAAACCGAGACCTTTTTTTTTGTTTTCTCGTTTTCTCTATTTTTTTTAACATCGTTTTTTTACATAAAACGGCGACTTTCTCGGCATATTTTCAGTTTTTGACAAATATTTTTCGACCTCGGTCAACACGTGTTTAATCCATCACGTGTCACAAAACTTTTCAAAATCATGCATATCATCGTATTTACGTTTTTTATTCGATTTAGAAACCGTTACTAACTTGTTTGCTCATGTTTGTAGCAATTTATTCTTTTTTCATCTTTTCATTGTTTTGTTTTATTATACTAAAACAATCATCGCATGCTAAATACAACTTTGACGTTATTAGTTTAAATGCATTAAACGACTTAGCAACCCATTTAATTTTTTTCACATGCTTAGGGAAAATGATGTTTGCATATCATTCAATCATCGAACTAACGCGTGTATACCAAAAACGAACGATATCTTAGTAAAGGCTGCTATGTGCGGGCGGGGTTGGGTGTTCTTAGTGAACTTCCCAACACGTACCCTCACCCCTTACTCAGAACCATGGTTTCCGGATGTCCGAATCCATTGGCAACGAGAGTCATTCAATACACGATATCCGATAATGTCGGTATCGGTATCATAATGCAAAGGGACGAACCCAATAAGCTCTAACATCGGAAATGGGCCGTATTTTGTACACGGCCCACTACGACATAGAGGGTTCGAACGGGCCCGAACTCCCACAAAGTTCGGTGGCGACTCCTACTTTGATTTAAATTTCAATTCGATCCATTCTCATATGGAGATTCATTCGCCTCCCCAAACCCGCGCGTGGCCGCGTCGGGGTGGACCTATGTCATGTCCACACATAAAAATTAGGGTTATTTAACAGGAATAATCTCAACTTTGGGTGGTATTCCATAAATAAAACCAACTTTAATTAATCTGGGAATAAACCCATCTATGAGACACATCAAACATGAATGGATTCAGGTTACCTGCTACTTGCTACGCATGTACACTATTCCATTATGGTTAAATTGATGTTACTAAACTAACTGATAACAACCATAATCGTAATTATTGAGCTTATTACCGGCCATAATGGAGGTCCATAAAAGTTCTTCTCAATGTTTTCTCCCTTCTTGATAGTTCTAATCACTACTCGTAACTTGTGGTTGCAAAAAGATTTTTCGAGTTGTTAGATTCCCATGAATTCGAAGAACATTAATTTTATGGATTACCCATAGATTTCTAGAATTGTTGCACAAAATTAGTGTTTAAAATTTGGGTTTAGGGGGAAAAATCGACCTTGACGTGGAAACGAAGAAGTAGTTGCGTTAATTAATAACTATGGGACCCACATAAACCTGCTGCATCAGGTCATTAATGAGCCAATTTTATTCGTGTTTGATACGTCTCATACATGAGTTTATTCCCAGATTAATTAAAGTTGGTTTTATTTATGGAATACCACCCAAAGTTGAGATTATTCTTGTTAAATAACCCTAAAAATTACTATTTTCAAGAAACTACTATCTTTCCAGATTTCCAAACATTTCAGATCTAATAAATCCCGTTAAAACCGTCCTTTAAACCCGTTTTCACAATTAACAATTCCATTAATAAAACTTATCGTTCCTAACATTTTATTAAGGGTTTTCTTGGGGATACCCCTCAACTATCGGCTTTTTCAAGTGGCACACTCGCCTTTTTCGAGTTACAAGTTGTACCCCTAAACTTTGTAAATTAGTCTATATTGTAACCCCAAGTTATAATTTTCCAACGAAAATTTCTCAATTGATGATATAAATAGTGATTATTCCCTATTTTACTTTCATCAACCATGATATATTTCTTCAATTTGCATCTTTTACTCAAAAAAATACATTCGACCACACTACGACATGGGGGTGACGGAGGGATTGAGGTTGAAGGATTTAAAAGAGTGAGGGAGATAGGTCAATGTCGGTCGACAACAAAGTGCGTTTTGATGGGCATTTGGTGGCTTGGTGAATGATAAAGAAAAAGAGGTGGTTTGTAGCATCAAATTGGATTGATTAATATGTTAATTATTCATTTTATAAAAAGAATTGTAATACACTTATCACTTTGGTTATGATATGGAGTGATAAGTAAAGTTTAGGGGTACACCATGTAATTCGAAAAAGGTGGGGGTACCACTCGGAAAAGCCAATAGTTGAGGGGTACCCCAAAGAAAAACCCTTTTATTAAAGCATTAAAAATCAAAAAATTACATTTTATTATGAAATCATCAGAATCATATTTTTTTCTAGATTTAATCATAGGACCAGAAATCGAGAATTTAAATGACAAACGCTATTTTAACGATAAACGATGATTTAAAGTGATTAATTAATTCATCCACTTAACAAGTCCTAAAAATTATAAATAAATTCACAAAATTATAAAGTTTCACAACGTCAAAAATCAGATTAAAATAAAATGTTTAAGTACTAGAACTAAATATTGGCTTTTAATCGTTTGTGTTCGTCAATGGTAATAATTCAATAATTGATAACTAAAATATCAGAAAAATACTAAATTATTAAAAATCATCGAAAACTTCATTTTTACAGAATATAATCATATATTACAAGTTTAGGCCGAATATTACTATTTTACAAATTAATACAACAATTTAATCGTTAATCTCGTAAAAGCGATAAAAATACCGAAACATTTAAATTTTCAACTTTTAAAATTTTTTCAGATTATATGACATAAATATATTGTCAAAAATGAAATATAAAAATATACATGCAATTACACGAACAAAATTACGAAATACCGAGTAACATCGATGTTACCTCTAATCCAAATCAGAATCGATAATATACTCGTTAGCCTCAGAATCATCCACAAATCCTACAATATATAAAAATCATGGCAGAAAAATACCATGATAAAAAATAATAAAATCAAGGTGAATAATGATCGAAAACGACATCGATTATTACCTTAACGAAGGAATCGGAAAGAGGATTAATTCGACGATAAAAATGAGACGATTAGGACTCGAATTAAGCAAGAATCAGCCAAGGGAAGAATGATGAATACTCGGCCAAAGGGGAAGGAAAGATGATGTTGAATAAATTTTATGAAAGCCAATGAATGAAGGGAGAAAGGAAAGGTTTTAAAAATAGGGTTATTTCATGACAATAATACCAACTATAAGGGGGCTTCTTAGATTAATCCCAACTATACGTAATCTCGTTTTAATATGAACTATGCCTTTATTAATCTCTCATTGATATAGGCGACCGGTTACCTGGAAAACCGGTTGAACCTTCCTCTTCAGTTTCGGTTGTTGGTTAAATTTTTTTTGAATCTTCCCAAAATTCTTCTTGCATTTTTTTTCCTGATTAGTATTGTAGAAGCCATGAAAAAAATGTTTTAATTTTCTTGTTGTTTTGACTTTCATGAACGACGACGGAACACTCAAGGACCCTAGAAAGTCACAACCGGTCACTATTACCGTTTATAGCAGGTCATAATTTTGTCCATAGCAAAATGAGATTAATGAAGGCATAGTTCATATTAAAACGAGATTATGTATAGTTGGTATTATTCTAAGAAGCTCCCTTATAGTTGGTATTATTGTCATGAAATAACCCTTAAAAATATATGATAGTAAAAATGGGTGAAGGATCCAATGTGTATCTAGACTCATTTGGTCGGCCAAGGGAATAAGAGGAGGAGTAGGATGAGTTTGAGTATTAAAGCCTTAATTCAATGAAAAGAAAAGAATCTTATGTTTACAGTTTAATGTGATAAAATGAAACGTAATAATAAAACGTAGTTAAATTGTGACAAGAAGCTTTGTCGGTCCAAAATATGAGGAAAATGTCTCAAATGATTTATAAGTTGATAAAAAGTATAATCGCAAAATAGTTAAAGGCATTTCAAAGCAATTCGAGTAAACCTCGCATTAGAAAATAATTATTTACGAAACTTCGTATTAAAATCATAAATGGCTTAATTTTCATAAAAAAATATTTACTACTTGAAAATATTATATAAATATATTTAAACATTTTTAGGAAAAGGAACAACTTAAATCTGAGCTTAAAAACGTCAATACAAAGAGAAATAGAATTCCTCGCGAAAAAATTAATTAGTTTACAAAGAAAATCAAATAAATAGATGTAAAAGAATTAAAATCTTTTAAAATAAAAATAAATATCATTAAACTCAAAATTGAAGATAAGCTTGGAAAAATGATGAAGCATAAGCCAAAATGTGATAGAGTTATAACGATGTCATAACGGAAAGAATAAAAATAATAGTAAAATAGCGGGTGTTACAATCTAATCCGACACGGGGAAATTAACGGGCCTGCTCTGTCCCTTCAACTCACATTGGGATACCTATGAGGTAAGGTACTTTAATGCAAGGCAAGTCGGGTCTTGCTCAAAATTGCGGACGCAACTAAAATACGAGAACATAAAACAAAAGAGACACACATACGAAGATAGTTGCATCCAAAGAAGAAAATAAATTGCCGAATTCCTCATCGAAATGGCGGGGAAAGCACTGGTTATAAGTTCAAGACAAGTGAGAACACCACCAAGTTAGTCACTCAAGTTGACATGGACAAAATTCTAATAGGATGACAATCAAACAATAAAAACATTGAAAATTTACCAAGGTCCTTCTAATCCACTAAAATGCCTACAACGGGACGATAAATGGAGTGGATTTGAGTGAACCATGGAGTTAGTAAGCACTTGAGGTAAGTGTTATCCCGTCTGCTAAGCCTAGCCTAGAGGGTCGTCCCAAACTCGAGAAAGCCAATTAATAACCCAAACAAAAATTGAACAAGTGTTTTCAAAATGGTAAGGATTGACTAATCACCGCTATCTTTCTTCCTCGGGACTCGGTCCTCTAGTAGGCACTTCACGGCAATAAGTCGATCGAAGGTTTATTTGGGTTTAGGAATGTTTTTCGAGATTTGATTTTCTTTTGGTATTTCTTTCCTTTCCCCTTTTGATTTCGTTTGAGGGGTTTTTTTTTTTTTAATGAAGCGTCCTTCTTTGTTTTTCTCCCTTTTTGCTTTGGGTAGCCCATATTTGGCTAAGTGATGCATTTGAGATTCATGGCCAAGCATTACTTTTTTGCAAACTTATTTTGTGGAAATGTATGAATGGTAGGTAAGTAGGCAAGTCGAGTGTGCACCCCCTCCGAAAACTACAAGAGTTAAAGTCAGTGGCGACTGAGCTTAGCTACTGTCATCTGTCGCTAAAAAGAGATGCGCGACTGTTAACAGTCGCTAAGCAACTGTCGCTATAGTTAGTCGCATCTAGCGACTGATTTCTGTCGCTAAAACAGACTCGCGACTGATTTCAGTCGCTAAAATTAGCGACCGAAATCTGTCGCTATGACGACTCTTTAGCGACTGATTTCAGTCGCCAAAAGCGTCAGTTAGCGACTGAAATCAGTCGCTAACTGGTGTGACGTGGCGGCCTACAGCGACTGATTTCAGTCGCTAAATAGAAAATTTAGTTACTGATATCAGTCGCTGCCGTACCTGAAATAGGCCGGTTATATTTATTATTTTTCAAGCCAAAATCTGCACAATAAAACAAACCAACAACCACAATACATCCCAAACATCATTCCAAACATTCCAAACGTTGTTCCAAACGTTACGCAAGCTTCACACTCCAAAATTGGCAACCAAGTACGCAAACGTCGTGAATACACTAAATTAAAAGTGTTATTACAAACTGTTTTTTCAACAAGCATTCAGAAACTACAAACTATTTTCAATCTACTCACCTAACAGGGAAACTAGCTGACGCACCACTACCACCGTCACCGAAGGGGTCTCTAGGATCTGGTCGTTGGGGAATGGGGCCGGAGTTGCAGTTATACTGATGCATGCTCCTAAGGCGTTGTAGCTCTTCCAGAATTTGCAGGTTAACGGACTCGTGCGATAAGTTGTCAACTCATTCATGAAACTGACCTTGACTCCAGTCACCACCGCACGAGTACGAAACCTACACCAAAGAGTGAAATAAGATGATGTCTCACAAAAAAAAGGAAATATAACGTCTCACCATGTGTTATCAGGGCAAATAATTAGGCGCCCATCGTCGGTATATTGAAGCGCTTAATCCTGTTGCGGTTGTTCTGGTTGCTCATTGTTGTCCACCTCCTCGTTCTCCACTTGCTGATCGTCCTCCCGCCGGTTTTCTTGTTGGTCCTCCTGTTGCTGCTCGAACTACCATACCGCAGCCTGCTGCCCAACGTCATATCTGCAGACATATAATAGTAGAAAGTTAGAAATTGACATCATAATATTGAAATAATTTGCCCAAAATATGTAATGCAGATTACTATGTAAAAATAATATCACTTACTAAAACTATACCCTACTAAAAATCATCATCACCGTTGTTGTCGTCTTCCACTTGCCTACTCGAACCAACGACATCCTCTTCCTCGTAGTCATCTTCATCCTCCTCGTCATTGACCTCTAAATCATTGTCGTCCTCCTCCTCCACCATATCACTAGAAGCACCTTCCTCCTCCTCACCACCTTCATCGTCTTCAAAATATTCCCACACATCCACCTCATTATTGTCATCATCATCATTTGTAAAAAAATTCTCATCAACTGGAGACAATGTTGTACCACTAGAAATGACATCCTCATGGAAGAGGTCAGAGTCATAGTGACCCCGTGGCTTAGTTTTGAACACCGCCCACCACTGGTTTACAGTTCTGTCGTTCTTTGTGGTTGGGTAAGGCGCAAAGTACACTTGGTGTGCTTGATGTGCAAGTATAAACGTATCGTACTTGGAGTATTTTTGGGTATGATTAACTCCAACTAGTTTGTACCTTTCATGTACTCTAGTACCTTGCACAGAGTTGTCCTTCCATTCGCATTTAAATACCACATCTCTATACCCACGATCATTTCCAACATAGCACAGCTCGAAGATGTCCTCCAATATAGACCGTAGTAATCTTCACCCTCAAGTGACGACACACTCACACCGAAATTACATCTACTCCTACTGCTACAATGGGCAAATGTATGGAAATTGTAACCATTAACCGAATACCGGTTCCAAGTTCTAACCTTCCACAAAGGACCTAATGCTAGACTCCTAACCAAATCATCCTGAATATTCTCTGAAATTACATGCTCCTTAAGCCATTTGGGAAACTGTTCCTCATGCTTATTCCAAACATCATCAGCATTTAAATGTGGATTAGTAGCCACAAATTCAGTTACAAATTTCTTCTCGTACAACTCCAAAACTTCGCAGTTTGATAGGAAGTACACGTGAGCACAATTGTACTCCTTCTCATCTAATGTCCTCCACCCGCCAGCTGATGACGATCCCTCACCTACCTTACTTTGAAAAAAGTCTGGTATGTTGGGGTCAATCGTCGTCTCGGGTGTTTCTAGGTTTAGATTTTTGGCTTTGGTGTTCACTTCTTTCTCGAAATACAGAGAACAGAAGTTGGCTATCTCCTCTGTTAAGTAAGCATTACATATGGAGCCCTCAACCCTCGCCTTGTTACCAATTTTTTCTTCAAATGGTTGAGAAATCTATGATAATCATCAAGCAATTATGTTATTATCAAATTATAGTGTCTAACGTTAGTTAGTGGGTAAAATAAGTAAGTAGTTGAAAGTTCTCACCTCTCAAACGGGTACATCCATCTAAACTGTACCGGTCGTCCCACTTTAGCTTCGTAGGGCAAGTGGACCGGTAGATGCTCCATTGAGTTAAAGGAGGGTGGGAAGATCATCTCAAGTTTGCATAGTATCTGAGGAATTTGATCCTCCAAACGAGTCATGTCGTCATTTGTACCTGTCGACGAACAAAAATCTCGAAAAAACTGAGATATCTCAGTGATAGGATTCTAAACACTTTCCGGCAGCAGGTGTTTCAACGCCACAGGTAGTAACCGCTCCATGAACACATGACAGTCGTGACTCTTCAAGCCTTGGAGCTTCAGGTTCTTACTGTCCACACACCGACTAAAATCGGATGCATACCCATCAGGGAACTTCAGTTTTCCTACCCACTCTAACACGGCCTTTCTCTGAGCCTTATCAAGGCTAAACAA
This sequence comes from Agrostemma githago, assembly GCA_958450325.1. Lineage (NCBI taxonomy): Eukaryota > Viridiplantae > Streptophyta > Magnoliopsida > Caryophyllales > Caryophyllaceae > Agrostemma > Agrostemma githago. The sequence goes on from OY288256.1 coordinate 32,030,072, forward strand.
GCCCCTGGACTTGGACCCATCCCGTTTGATATGCATTTTCGGACGGTCACAAATTTTTTTCAAATCTTTTCGGGATCCTACGGTGTCACATGTCTTACCCTCTACATCCATGATGGTGTGAATCAGTTGCTCAAAGAAATTCTTCTCAATATGCATCACGTATAGATTATGTCGGAGTAATAAAGTACTACAATATGGAAGGTCGAAGAAGATGCTTCTTTTAAACCAACCATTTTTTAATTTCTTAAGATCTTTGAACTCTTGATCGGTTCCGTCAACAGTAGATGGGAACTCTGAAATCACCTCCCAAATCTCATCTCCTTGGAGACGAATCGGTGCCTCATCTAGTACCTCCTCACCCTTCTTGAAAGCTCTCCTATTCTTCCTATACATGTGACCCTCGGGTAGAAACTGTCTATGACAGTCAAACCAACTAATTTTGCTTGAATTACTTAGGTAGAATGCTTTACTTTCACTCATGCAACAAGGACACGCTTTTTGGTCCGCCGTAGACCAACCGCTCAACATACCATACGCAGGAAAATCGTTTATAGTCCACAAAAGCGATGCTCTAAGCTGGAAATATTGTTTCAACGACACATCATATGTCTCCACCCCTACTTCCCACAAGTGTTTCAATTCCTCTATCACTGGTTCTAAGTAAACATCCAAGTGGTTTTTTGGATTTTTTGGGCCGGGAACAATGAGAGAAAGGAAGATGAACGGTGGTTTCAGACAAAGCCATGGGGGTAAGTTGTACGGTGTGACCATGGCAGGCCAGCATGAGTATGACTTACTGAACTGACCGAAAGGGGCGAACCCATCGGTACACAACCCAAGTCTCACGTTACGGGATTCCTCAGCAAATTCAGGGTAAATCCTATCAAAGCGTTTCCACTCCTCCCCGTCACTAGGATGACACATCTTCCCCTCTACACGAGTTTCTTCCTTATGCCACCTCATTTGTTCGGCAATGGTTCTGGTTGCATATAATTTTTGAAGTCTAGGGGCGATGGGAAAGTAGGTAAGTCGACTAAGTGGTATAGGTTTTTTATGCCACGCAACACTCTTTCCCTTCCTACCCCTCAAAACAATATTCCCATCTACACTTTTGTATCTACCCTTCCCACATATCTTACATTCCTCAAGCACGGCATCGTCCTTCCAAAAAAGCATACATCCATCGGGACAAGCATCGATCTTTTGATGCGGAAGTTCAAGACCTTTAACTATTTTTTTGGTATTGTAGAATGTTTTGGTCATAATGTTGTCTTTTGGGATGAGTTTCTCAATCAACGCAGCAACACCGTCTACGCACCTAAAAGGTAGGTTATACTCACATTTAAGGGTCACTACCATAGATGCCACTTCTAACAATGTCACATCACACCCTCCATATAATGGCTTCTCCACAGCCTCTAAAATATTAAAAAAAAAACTTTCGCTCGTGGGTTTGGCTCTTGTGGGGTTGGTTGGTCATCGTCGTTAGTGTACATGCTCTCATCATTAAACAAATTGCACTCAACCACATCAACAATCATTCCTCTCACCCCGCCCTCATTCTGATCCACCTCAGATTCCTCAACAGTAGACGTCTCACCATGACAAATCCAATAATAATAATTTGGGCTAAACCCATTTGAGATAATATGTTCCTTAATCAGAATTTCATCCAAGAATTTGAGGTTCTTACATTTCACACAAGGACACCTAAATCTACCCTCTGACGCGCATTCGGGATGAGTTTTAGCGAACTCAAGAAAACTATTAACACCCTCTAAAAATTCCGTTCTGGGACGTCGTCTCTTATCTAATCTTTCCTCATACATGCATTTTCGTTCCTGTCGCTTCATTTTTTTATCTAAAAAAATCGAAACAATAACCACATACAAATTATTTCCTCTTAAGTAATTTACTAATATATACACAATAACCACATATTTTGTAAAATTCTCAATTCACCTAAACATAGTACTATTTGCACCTAATCCATCCATAATTACATCACTAAATCGACATAATTGTGTTTCCACTTTCAATTTCCTAACACATCAAAACAACCGAATTCATTCAAATACTCAATCATAAACCCTAATTTTATACTAACAATCTACCTATTTCAAATTGGGGAACCTATTGGGCGATAAACATTCTAACTACACTAAATATTCCGACAACTAAAAAACTATCCAACCCAATAACTAATTTATTTATATCTATAAAAACAAAAATTAACAAATAATTGAAACTAAATATAGATAGATAAACATACCTTAAGGAAAATGAGAGAATTGAAGAAGGAATGAAGAGGAATGGAGGAGGGGCCGAGTCTTAGTGAGAGGGGGGAGGGTTTTTAGAGAGAGAGAGAGCGAAATGAGACAATGGCTCGGGGGAGGGGGGGTGTTCGTTTACTTAAAAAAAATTCAGTAGCCTTAGCGAGCGAAATCGGTCGCGCGCCTTTTTTTTAGCGACTGATTTCAGTCGCTAGGTCACAGATTTAGTGACTGAAATCGGTCGCTAGTTCACTAATTTAGGGACCGAAAATCGGTCGCGCGTCCATTATTTTAGCGACTGATTTCGGTCACTAAGGATAAATAAATTTTTAAAATCCGTCTCCTGGTCCAGCGACTAATATCAGTCATGCGTAATACTTTCAGTTGCTAAATTAACGACTGAATTTTTCAGTCGCGCGTGGTTGGTAGCTATATGAACTATTTCTTGTAGTGGAATCCACAAAAAGGTGGAAATTTGGACTAAAAGTTTGCTTCTCAAGTAAGGTCGCCTAAGAGAACGGGAAACGGTAATCAAGGCCTTATCACTCCATGGGTGATCAAAGTGGTTAAACACAAATCCCAATGTAGACTCCTAGTAGAAAAGACGGACTCATGGTAAAAATTCAATGTAATCATTGATTCAAAGTCATTCTACTAGAGCAATGTCCAAAAATCAAAATGGGTTCCTAACGGGGAAGTAGTAAACACTTAACACTAACTCAAAACCGGGTTTTCGAAAACCTTTACCTAGACATACTATACAAAATGAAAAGGTCACAAAAAGAGCAAAACAAACAAGTAAAGCCAAGCACTCCGATCTCCATCAATAGTCAATACAACCACAGTTACCAATTCCAAAACGTTCACCACGTGAACCTCCAAATAGCACACTAGCCCATATTCCCATGTTAATAAGAGAAGGGAAAAAAACAAAGGTAGAATATATTACCGATTGGTCTTCAATTTTGCTACCTTGCGTCCATATGCTATTAGGTTGGTGGCGTACCTGTGAGAAAGGAGAGAGCAAAGCAATACGAGGGATACTAAAATGAAGAGAAAAATGAAACTAAAATGAAAAGAAAAATAAAATCTTTTTCGGGTTTTTGGTTTTTCAAAGAAAATGAAAAGGAAAGGATAGTAGATCTCTCCCCCACACTAAAACTGTGCATTGTCCTCAATGCACGAGTAGGGGAAAAGATCGAAAAAGTAGAAAACGAGAAAAAATGGAAAATATTTTTTCGTATTTTTATACTTTTTTGAATGTTTTTGTATTTTCCAAAATTATGTGAAATAAAATAAAGTGTTTTTCTATGGTATACCCCTCAACTATCGGCTTTCCCAAGTGGTACCTCTGCCTTTTTCGAATTACAAGATGTACCCCTAAACTTTGTAAATTAGTCTATATTGTAACCAAAGTTATAATTTTCCAACGAAAATTTCTCAATTGATGATATAAATAGTGATTATTCCCTATTTTACTTTCATCAACCATGATATATTTTTTCAATTTGCATCTTTTACTCGAAAAACTGCATTCCACCACATTACGACATGGGGGTGACGGAGAGATTGGGGTTGAACGATTTAAAAGAATGAGGGAGATAGGTCGACGTCGACTGACAATAGAGTGCGCTGTGATGGATATTTGGTGGCTTGGTGAATGTTAAAGAAACAGAGGTGGTTTGTAGCATCAAATTGGATTTATTAATATGTTAATTATTCATTTTACAAAAAATAATTGTAATACACTTATCACTTTGGTTATGATATGGAATGATAAGTAAAGTTTAGGGTTACACCTTGTAATTCGAAAAAGGCGGGGGTACCACTTGGAAAAGCCAATAGTTGAGGGGTACTCCGTAGAAAAACCCAAAAATAAAAAAGAATTAAAATGAAGGAAAGGAAAGTAAAATGGAAAAGATGTGGCGGGCCTATGTGTAATCACGTCACCTAGACCCTAGCCAAGGAAGAAAATGAAAAATAAAGTGAAAATAAGAAAATCGAAATAAAAATGAAAAATAAATGAAAATAAGATAAACCAAAAAGACGTAAGGGGGCGTAGGTGTAATCACGTCACCTCGCCCCGATTCCGCACAAATCGGAAAAAAAAAAGGAAAAAAATTCATTTGGATTTTCAAAGTAGTCAATGGTGCAATCACGTCACCAAAGACCGGGAGCTTACGGCAAGGCCCTTCAACTCTAAGGGTACCTGCATGATATCATCACAAATATAATTGACCCAACACGGGTGACAGATGAGCTAACAACCGACATAACCGACAAGAACAAATCATCAAAAATCAATGGTACCGACACTCCCCCACATTCACACAACTACCGACACTCGATGGGACACGGGGGAGGAGGTGGTGGGTACTGCAATCCGGGCGGATAAAGACCAAAGAATCTATCAAAATATTACTGCTGCTGGAGTAACAGTCTCTGGTTCTCCTCCGCCGCCTCCCTAGCCGCTTGGGCGTCCCTCGCGGCGTCCCTAACCATCTCATAACTATCCCGGGCATACTCGAAACCCTCTCGAGAGTACGTATAAGAATAATGCGCAACATCCCACGCATCTCAGGCAATATTGTAGGCGTCCTGAGCTAAGTTAAGGGAAACGGTTGAGTTTTCCCTGGTTTGCCTAGAATAGTTATGAACCTCCCCCCACTGATTATAAAAATCCTCAAATCCGAAGAATGAAGAGTGCCTCAGAGGAATCATATTGGTGTCCTCCTGAAAGTCGGGGGTCGGTTGGGTGTAGGCAGAATGGCGGTGTGTTGTAAAGTCGGTAAAGTCAGGGGTGTAAAACTGGGTATTCTAGGGTTCAGGATGACGGGAGGAAAAGGGTCCCTTGGATGAAGAAGGTAAAGCACGGTGACCCTCATCCCGGAAAGTTTCAACTTCCGGTTCCTCCTCCGTCACACCTCGACAATAATCTCATTATCACCATAATCCAAAGGTCCTGCGGGGTATGTAACCATGTAAAACTTACCTCGGGTGTTGTCCCAAATGTACTCCCCAGACCGCTTGGGCATGTCGAAGTTCTCCTCAAACTCAAGCGACACCCAGTCTGGATTAGGCATAATGATTGCCCTCAACTCAGTAATTTTGCACAGAAAAAGACTATTATACTCACCCGTAGTCCAAACTAGAAATGGACAACAATGCTCATCCATAAACATTCCAACCCCCTCGACCGGCACCTCATTGCCCAAAGTAATACGCAGTGCCTTTACTATTATCGTTATAACACCACCACAAGAGATCCTCTTGCGGTTACACTTCGCAATTTGCGAAAAATGCGTGGCTAAGGCATCGAACATATCAATGGATGGGCTTCGGTTCAGAACCGCATCCTCAAGTAGCTGCACTCCTGTCGCACAACAGTTATGGTGTGTGTCATAGCTAGAAAGAAAAGAATTAGCTATGATACGCGCCAAATACTTGAGTATGGGGTTCCGAATCGAGAAAGAGCGCATCTTACCCCCTTGGAAAACCCTTTGGCGAGAAATAATCTTGTGCCAAAATCTATCTTGAGCAAGTTTCTCTTCACGGGATTGTCCCGTCCGAGGTTTTTTTTCCCGCAATAAGAGTAAGTAAGCCAAGCAATGCACCAAATTCCTCAAGGAAAAGGTATGGTGAGTTTCTCGCAACTGGAATGAGACGGTTGTCTCACCACCACTACCAGATAATTCGTAAGTTGCGAAAAACTCACAGGTTAAAGCTTTAAAGGTCTCCTCGGTTGAGGCATAAAATGCTCCAAGGCCAATTTGGTCACACATTGCTCTTACCTGTGCCTTAATACCCATACGAGTGAGGACGGTTCTCGAGGCCAAATGAGTCGCCTCAAACCGACAGTTCCACAACAATTTAAAACGTTCAAGACTAAACTTTTTCGTGAAGTGGACACCGGACTCGGGGTGATGGAAACTGCGACGGATATAAGGGTGACGTGCCTTAATTGGAATAGGTTGTTCAATAGGAATCATACCTTGATCCGGAGTCGACATTGTTGAAGGCTCCTCCGATTGAGATGATGATGATGATGAACCCGGCCTGCGATTGAAGGCGGAGGAAAGTCTCTTCCTAGCGGTTTGTTTAAAGCTCTTCATGGTTGATAGTTGATGATGATGATTTGTAGTGAGGTTAGGGTTTATGATTATGCGGTTTTGAGCGACTTCTTCAAAAATCGATTCCTAAAACTTGTTAGGAAAGTGATAAAGATTAGGAATATTGGAATTAATTTGAGTATGGTGGGAGAAATTGAAGGTAGGAAGGTTAAAGATGGTGGAATGTGGTAATTTAATTGGGGGTTGGGGGTTTTTTGTGTGAGGAAATAGAGGAAGAATAGTGAATAATGAGGATTGATGGTGGGTTGGGGTGGGTATGAAGCGGGGCGAAATTTCCCCAGACGGACTTCCATTGGGTGAAATTTCACCCGACGGAATTTTGTCCAAAATTTCCAAATCTGCGCAATTTTACCGTCGCCCAAAGTTTTGCCCGATAAGATTCTATCGAGTGAAATTTCACCCAACGGATTTTTGTCAATTCCAGTCTCAATGATTTTACGGCTGGGTAAAGTTTCGCCCGATAAGATTTTGATCGGGTGAAGTTTCACCCGACGGAATTTTCTGCAGCTTCAGCTATTCCAAACCAAAATACCATCGAGTGAAGTTTCACCCGACGGCTTCTGGCCAAAATTCCCACTAGGTGAAGTTTCACCCGGCGGTCTTCCATTATGATTTCCTGCCTTCTGCTGAAAGAAATATTCTAACCCGATCCATCCCAATACCAATCTCTCAAAGTTGACACCTGTCCCAATCCATGCACCGCGATGCACGAAGAAAAACTCTCCTTATCTCGAAAGAAATCCCAAATGTCCTAAAAAAGAAATCTTCTCAAAACCTGCAAGAGATATCAAAACGAGCTCCATCTACTAAAAATTATTGTCCAAAACAAACTAAGAAAAAAAATTATAATATTTACAAGGTGGTTATTGAGAACATCACCAAACCAAATTTAATCATGAAAACTTTAGTTGGGGTTGCATGAAGAGCGACCCGGGGGATCATTGTTGATACTCTTGAAGTTGATATTACCAATAGCAATATTTCCTCTTGGATCCGGTAGACCCATCAATCGTGCCACCTCGGGATTCAAGGCATAGTCTTTGGTGGCATTGTCGAAGGTGAAATCGAGTCTTGATGGGACACCATTGTCTTTGGTAGCATATTGGTCGATATCATTTATTGACGGCTCTCAAACGATCGGAAACTTCACCATTTGATTCCAAAGCTCTCCACTGAATGAACCGTCTAGTAGGAATGCAGGCAACACAAATTGCACGACGTTGTTGGCGACATTAAAGGACAATCGTCCTCTACTAACGTCAATGATTACACTTCCAGTGGCCAAGAAAGGTCGTCCAATTAGAATAGGATTGCGCTCTTCCACGGGCATGTCCAAGATCACAAAGTCGGTGGGTATACGCAAAGCGCCTACTTTCACCATTACATTGGGAGAAATTCCCACCAGGTCTTTAGTAGATCCATCGGCCATTTGAACGTTCAGTGGGAAGTACACTATATTCTTGACATTAAGAGTTTGAGCGATGGTTACGGGCATAAGGCTTATATCCGCACCTAGATTGCGTAGGGCTCGGTGTATTTGGACGTTATCAATGGAGCACGGAATAGAAAAGCTTCCGAGGTCACCTACCTTGATGGGTATGGTGACCTTAGGGGTGACCTTTGGTGGGATGGAAGTTTCATTACTCTTGGTTGAACTCAATATGATATCTCAAATATAATCGAAAGGATTCAGTGTAAAGAGTTTCGTTTTGTTGTTCTCTAGCAAATCCGCAAATGTGATGCATTCCACGTTCCTTTTGCTTGGAATGGCATTCGACGCGTAGGGCAATTGGTGGTACTTCGATCCTTGAAATTGAGTTCGTTGCTGACGCACCCCTATTTAGGATTGGTCATTAACGAAGGTAAGGGGTCAAAGAATATTTATATGACTCGCAAATAACACAAAAACAAATAAATGTAGTCGTGGTAAGTCGAGGTCCGTCCACAGGGATGGCCGTAAGAAAATCGAGTAAGAGCGATGTGTTTACCAACAATAGTAAAATCTAGTAAAAACGATGCAAGAACGAAAGAGCAATAGTAAAATCTAATCTAGAGAAAAGGGAGAGGAAAAGAAATATACCAACAATGGACAAAGATAACAATAAAGAAGATGAGATTGCATAAAATAAGAAGAAGCGTTGATGAAGAAGACAATGGATTTGTCACTAATCCCTTGATAATCTCCAAAGAACTTCTTGAATAAAACTAGAATTCTTTACAAAAGCTTGAATCTAAAGCTAGATGAAGATGAAGATTGATAAAAAAAAATATGAATATCTAATGGATTTTTATCTAAGCTAATGTAGTGTGATAGATGATGAAGGATGCTAATAAGATGATCTAATGGAGTGTTATGTGCATCTCCTTAGGTTAACTATATATATAGTAGTAGCTTAATGGATCACTAAACCAAAGCCCAAATCCAACTTTTGCTCCATTAGTGAGACTTTTGCCCAATGAATCTTCAAATGGTGAAACTTCACCCTGCGAACATCTGCTAATCACAAGCCAATACCGCCGGGTGAAACTTCACCCGGTGAACTTTCTTCTAGATTTTTCATTTGGGGGCCTCTTTACCGTCGGGCAAAACTTCACCTGATGGGTGATAGTTTCGCCCGGTGGAGAAAGTTTCCTGAAGATCTTCGGAGAGGTAGAAATGTCGTCGGGCAAAACTTTGCCCGGTGGCCTTGACCTCTTTTCTGGTCTCTTTCTTTGTCGTTTGATTGCTTGGACTTTTTGTTTCATATGTTTCTTTTCGGACGGTATTCCACTTTGTTGTGCTCAGGGGAGCTCGGACATGCTCTTGGCAATGAATCCTATCAAAATAGATAGAAAAACTACCAAAAACACGTGAAATGCACAAGAGAGACGCTAATGCGAGAAAGACTAAAAATAGGGAGATAATCGCACTCTAATTTCGCAAAATGAAGGAAAAACGAGTCTAAATAGGAGGAAAAACGGTCTAAATTTAGCACACATCAGTTGCTTTGATTGGAATTTGCTCGATCACGTAGCTCTGGTCTTCGACTATGTATTTAGATGGGTCTCTCCATGGTTTCTCTGTTACATCATCCATGATACACTCGTCGGGACCAAGCGTCGAGGGATAGGAGTGATATGTTTGCACATTTGAAGAGTTTTCAGGTTCCACATTGCTTACCACTCTTATGGCATTAACTGAACCTTGTTGAAAAGGATGTGTCGGATTTTCAGAATATTGAGCTTGAGAAGTAGCTCTTGCTTCTAATGCCTCTATCCTAGCTCGATTAGAGGCATTCTCCTCCATCAATAGCTTAAGGGTTCATTGGACATCATAATTATGGAAGTTTGGAGCATTGCCATAATTAGGTGGATATTGAGATTTTAAGTGAGCTTGCCTTTGAGGGCCTTGACTGAAGTGAGGGTGAAATCCTTTATTGTATTGTTGAGGTGGGGGACCATTATTGAATTGGTGAGGTCCTTGAGAAAAATCCTCGATTAAAATTACCTCCATGAGAATATTGGTTCTGATAATCAAAAGCATTAGAACTAGAATAGTCTCCTTGATGTGAAGCTCTTTGGCGCTTGATTGACTTTGAGAAAAATTCGGTTCTTGAGTCGGTATAGGATGAGATCCTTGAGATTGATAAGATGATGTGGGTATAAATCTTTCTTCCAAGTTAGGATTCAACAAGGGAGGTTCATTATAGCTTCTTCGATTTTTGACATGATGTACCCTTGCTCCTTTGGAGCATAAATTGGACTCATGATCGTATTCTTCGTAATGATCACATGGCATCTCGACTCTATAAGGTTGGGTGGCGAAGACGGTGCTTGCCTCGGTGGAGTGATTTCTCTTAGCGGGGTAATTTCTCTTGGTGGCGGCCGTACCCGAGGTCAAGAATCGTCTCTAGAAGTGAACATTTCAAACCTTTTTATCAAGTCATCGATTCATGCCTCAAGACTGGGCTCCATACTTTTTGATGATTTTGATTCCCCATTCGATTTATCGCCTCGGATTCCCTCATAATGTTCACCACTTTTGGCCATCTTCTCGAGGAGCCTATGGTATTCAATCTCATTGAGTAGAAAGAAGTCGCCTCTTGCTGTTGTGTTGATATTCTGTTTCGCATTGTCAGACAGAGAATTAAAGAATGTGTGAAGCAAGAGCCAGTTAGGTATACCGTGGTGGGGACATTTTCTTTGTAAAGTTTGGAATCGGTCCCAGGCTCTGCTCATATTTTCAGCCTTCTGTTGTTGAAATGTTTGGATTTCCATCTTGTATCTATTAGTTTTGGATGGCGGGAAGAATTTCTCAAGGAAAGCGTTGCATAAATGCTTCCAAGTGTGAAAAGTGTTATTCGAGAAAATTTGAAGCCATCTTCTTGCCCCATTGCGTAAAGTTCGGGGAAAAAGGATCTGATGCAATTGACACTAGGTAAGACTTTCAAGCTTGATACCAATTAAGCTTTCTTTGAATAAACACACATGCTCTATAACGTCTTCATCCGGTAACCCATGGAAAGTATGTTGTTGAAATAAATTAAACACTGGAGGCTTAAGCTCGAAGCCTTCCGGAATAGTTCCTATGAAGACGGGGGAAAAAATACTCTCGCTAGACGGTTGAGAGTGAGAACCGAGCGTAATCATGCTTGAATCTTTAGATGTTGGGGAGTGGAGACTTGATACGAACAATTATGAAGTTTGGAGAAATGGATGATGGTCGGTGTGAAACAATATTGGGTTGTTGCTTCGGCACACGAGATCTTTAAGATGCTTGTCCTCCGAATGGCGATCAAGCAACCTAAATAAAAGTATTCCTAGCAAAAACTCAACAAACGATGAGACTCCTTGTACCAAATGGCACTAGGGGAGAAAAATAAAACAAAATCAAATAACCAAACACAATCAAAACGAAAACTTAATCAATTAGCTACCGTCCCCGGCAACAGCGCCATTTTGATGCAGGTCATCGCGAACCCGCAGTCAAACAATATTTATAACTCCGACTAATCACAGAACAAATTAATGTAGTAGTGGTAGGTCGGGATCGATCCACAACGACAGTAAATGTGGTTGGTCAAGTCTAAGTCTACTTGTGCTTGGGATCTAAAAGGGGGGTTTGGAATGATTAAACCGGGAAATCAAAACTAGGTACAAGGATCCAAAAGTCGCGGGAATTGTCACAAGATCGATAAAGGGGGAGCCACCTTTCGGTTTCCTTACTAAACCTAACTAAAACCCTCTTTCGCGGCGAGAGAGCTATGGTCTCAAGACAAGATTACCCGAACCCCGGGTTTCCCCATATTGGCGAGGGAGAGTCAATGCTAACTGAGTTGATCAAGCCAAGTCCACAAAAACACAATAATCTCATACAAGATAAATCACAATGAATGCAACAATTTCCATAAACCTATGGTCCATGAAGCCCAAGTTCATCCTCCCCTAGCCCCTATCTAAAATCTACTCAATATTCATGGGAAAATTAACAAGAGAAATAAACAAGGAAATGTGGACACTCGTCCGCACCGCCCGGCGCCCTGCGCGCGCCTACGCGGGACTTCAGGTTTGTGGAGGCCACCCACGCGGCCCCGTCCATCCTGGGGCCGGTCCGATCTCGCGTACGGACCGAAGTGTCGGACCTTGATTTGGTTGACGATTCGGATTGTACTAGATGGATGCAGGCATCCGTGTTTCCGTTGGAATTGATCGAGAGGTGGTTGTAAATGTTTAAAGGCCGATATGTTTTGTAAGACGACCTTTTTAGTGAACCGAATTTGTTGCCGATTTGTGGAGTCATCACCGAGTTAATTGTGGGAACTCGGAAACTGTTCAAGTCAACTTTGATCCTTAGCCAACTCAAAGTTGAGTGACATGGGGTGTAATCCCTTACAAATTCTAACGCGATACAGTGGCGGAAACACTGTAGAGTCGGGATTAAAACACACTGTAACTATGTCTTAGTAAATTAAATGGGTAAAGTCAAACATATGCTATAAATAAAAATGGCTAAAATTTAAAACAATCCACAAAAGTGGTTAAACAATCCTTAAGACATAATTATTAAAAAGATCAAGCAGGATCCAAGACTGCTCGTTAGCCCACACCCACCGGAAAACAAACACGTATACCTGCCATGTTAAAACATAACAGCCACAATCAGTGGGGAGCAACGTCAACGTTCTCCCAGCCGCATAACATGATTTTAAAAATGTAATTACTACTATAGAAAAATAGTAAAAATGGAAAACAGTAAAACAGTGTATTAAAAATAAGCTTTCAGCGCCAAAACCAAAATATTAAAATGGTTTTCCGAAGAATCATAAAAATAGTTGCCAACCTGCAAACCAATCTATATCGATAATATAAAAATATTCAAAATGGTGTTATGGATAGGATTAATGTAGAATCTAGACTTTCACTAGGATAATACTAGAAACTAGCTTCGAGAACTGTAGACTTAACTCATAACAGAATCCAGTCTCTAACTAGGCAACTCAACTATAACAGGACTGCGTGCAGCGAGGTCCTGGTTTAAGTAGTGCATACCCCTCCTAGACAACAAATATGTCTAGTTCAGCTGACGGCGACTAACAGGATGCGATATCTAGCTTAAGGTCAAAACATACACTCTCCTGGGCGAAACTACGCCCAGTTCAACGATCAAATGTGCCCCAGTTAGGCACACCGGCTTTATAGCTGATGGCAAAAACGTACATCCCAGACTATATTATTCTAAATTCACACTTGTCCTTATTCCATAACTCCAAAACAATCCATTATCGATATTCAAAAGATATAATCATTATAAACAATAAGAGAACAAAAAGAAAAGGATTACTTTCCAGAAGAGGAAACTTTCTATTTTAGGAAACTTCCATTTTTAGAAACATTACTAAAAATAGCAGTATATCAAAATATCAAAAAAATATTAGTTTATAGTAATTCGACATTGTAGTAAACGATATAGATTTATAAAAACTAGTACTTTTGGCCTTTACGATATTACTTATCAAAGTGAGAGTATTTAGATTTACGAAATTATTGAAAAACCATACAAGTGTTTACAAAATAATTAAAAATGTCTTAAACACTTTAGTACTACATATTAGGGTGTTTCCAAAAATTTATAAAACTAAAATTCCCTAATTATTATTAGTTACGTCAATACGATTATAAATAGTATTTTATGGCAAACGTCCAATTAAATCTTTTAACGTCTTTTATTTAATTAAACCATTGAATATATTTAGAATATGTTAAGGGATGATTTAACTCTTAAAGTTTCATATTTAAATACTATCAAAATTGCTGGAAAAATAATCCTTTTAGGTAAGACTAAGCATTTTAACGATAAATCACAATTTGTCCGAAAATCAATACTTATTAATTAAAGACCTTAATAAATAGTACAAACATTACGTAAAATAGTTAAAATATATTTATGGACATTCTGTCTGATAAGTGCCATTTGTAGTGCCTATTTTGTTGTGTTTTGGTCCCTTTTTCCTTGTAGAATCGCTCCTTTGGAGCGATTCATGGGCTTCTTATGCTTCCTTTAGTTCATTTCAGGTTCCCGAGGCCGAATTGGAATAGTTGGAGCGATTCCGACTCTATACATACACATTTTGGAGCCAACGAGATAAAGGAACGATGACTCGAGACCTTGGAATCGACCCCGAGACCTTGGGATCCAATCCCGAGCCTCCGAGCCCCGATCCCGAGTCCCGAGAATCGGTGGGAAGCCCATGAGAAGCAAGGAAGGACCAAAGAGTGTTTAAGGAAGGCATACAAGACCCATCCCGTTCGGGATGGCCTCATCCCGTTCGGGATGGGGTGCTACTTTAAGATGGCTGCTGTGAGCCCATCCCGGTTGGGACCATCCCGTCCCGATCGGGATGACAGAGCCGTCCCGATCGGGATGATCCGTCCCGGTCGGGAAGCTACAGAGGCAGCACGGGCTTCTTTTTTTCTTCTCCTTCACTCTTGTACCCATATATATACTCCCTTCTTGTAAATTTAAGAGATCTTATCTTACCCTACATTAGTTTAAGCCTCCAAAACCAAGATTTACTCTCACTCATTAGCTTTAATCTTCCCTTAATCTTAGTTAATCTTTAGATAATTATTGTAATTAGTCTTGGATTAAGGGATTCTTGAAGATTGTTCCAAGCTTAACAACCTTGGGATTGTATTTGGGTTTCTCATTAATGCAAGTTTTCATCTTTTTCATCATAGTATTTTTGGTATAATCTTCTCTACTCTAATCCTTGTTTATTCATTCTAGTTTCAATCTTTTTATATTGTTCTTATCATTGTTCTCATTGTTCATAATGGATGTTTGGTTTATTAGTTTGTTTTCTCTTGTGATTGTTAGTTTCTCATTGATAATGAGTGAGTAGTTTCTTTGTGGGGTTAGTAGGGGGATTAGGGGTAGATTATGGACGATTAGGGTTGATTAAGGGGAAAAGGTTGTATCTTTGTTGTTAGTCACATTGTAGGCACTCTATGTGTTTGTTGATATGCTTGTGTGAGTTGTAGTGGCCATGCTTCCCATGCTTGTGTTCATCTTCTCATTGATTGCTTATTTTGTGGAAATGTTGAGAATAGTCATAGTCACGAGAGTGCCGACTAGGGTCTAAGTTGCGAGAGCCCGGACTCACCTTGACATCGATCTAAGTTGCGAGAGCCCGGACCGACTCTAGCGATAAGGAGACACCTTTACCCTTGATCACCCCAATTACCCTTCTACCTCTATGAACCCGACCTACCCCACTTCTTTCCATATTTGAGTTCATCTTCTTAGTTAGCTATCGTTCTTTTAGTTTATTTGTTAGATCGATCATTAGCATTGTTTAGCATTGATAGTCTAGTTCTTATTCCTCCTCCTCAATAGTTTTCCATTTATCACTTCTTCGTGTTTGTTGGTAATCTAGTCTCGTCGTAAGCCAACCTAGTCTAAACTTTGATATACCGTCCTCGTGGATACGATCCCGACTTACCCTAGCTACCCACTAGGTTAGTCGGTGTTATATTGATTGGCTAGGGACGTGACAAATCCCTACCATCAATTTGGCGCCGTTGCCGGGGACGGTGCATTGTTTAGACTTAGTTTGCTTATCTCTAGACTTAGTTACCCTTCTTTGTGTTCTCCCATATTCTCTTGTGAATATTCTCTAGTTTTTCTTCTTTTTCTCTTTGTCTCTAGTTGTGTTTGTTATTGTCGTTGCCTAGTGCCCATAAAGCACTAGGTGTTCTCACGTTTGTTCTAGTGTGTAGTGTATGCCTAGGAGGGGAGGTGACTTCTATCTCTTTAATCCAGAGCCGGAGAGACTCTTCCGAGCCTTTCGCAAACGGACGATTAATCGGGTTAGGATCTCTCAACCAAGTGCAAGCACCACTCATCAAGGGCAAGCCCAAGGAGCCGACTTGAGCATTTCACCTCGAGAGACGGCCGGAGGGACCTTCATCAATCCCTTCGGTGATTCTTCTCCTAGTTCCCCCTCTTCATCTACATCAACACTCTCTACACCACCATCCTCTCCCTTACATCCAAGAATGCCTAAGTTTTCCTCTCACTCCACATTCACCGAGGATGTCTTGCCGGGACCGAGTGCATTACCGGAAACCTACACCGGAAATTTTGTGGCCAAGACTCAATTTATCCAACTTGTGGAGAGGAGCCCATTTAGTGGTTTGCCCACCGAAGACCCGCACCAACATATGGAGACTTTCTCCGATTATTGTGACGCTATATCTCAAACCGGGGTTACTCAAGATCAAATTCGATGGGTACTCTTCCCGTTTTCTCTTATTGGAAAAGCGAAGCAATGGATCAAGAGTCTCGATAGGGCAACCATGGGTATCGACACTTGGAAAAAGCTTGCCTTGGCGTTCTACCAAAAGTTTTACCCTCCGAAAAAGACGAATTTGCTTAGGGCCTCCATCACCGGGTTCCAACAAAGGGATGAAGAGAGCCTATATGAAGCTTGGGAGCGGTTTAAGTCTTTGGTAAGATCGTGCCCTCATCATGGACTCTCACAATGGTTCTTAGTACAACAATTTTGGAATGGACTTTATGAGGACTCGAGAGCCATTCTCCACATGGGCTCCAATGGTAGGTTTATTGAGATCGATGACGACCAAACATGGGCGAGAATCGAAGAGATGGCGGTGCACAATTCGCAATATTCTAGGCCTAGGAAGGCACACCGAGGAGGCATGCATGAGGTCGATGCTATCACTAAGTTAAGCATTGACCTTGGAGCTCAACTTAAAACACACATGGAGACTATTGACAAGAAGCTCCAAAGCCACCTCAACCAAGTCCAAGGCACTAGTTCCTCACACCATCCACCGATTCAAGAAGTGAATGCTTTGGGGTTCGCACCTCCTACACCTTACTTTGGGATGTGCGACACTTGTGGAATCGTTGGTCATGAGCCTATGTATTGCCGTGGAAGTATTGAGCAAGTGAACGCCTTTCAAGCGTTCAAGCAAGGTACCTCTTACTCTAATCAATTCCAAGCTTCCCAACAAGTCCCCCAACAACAAGCTTTTCAACATCAACAACAACATCGTCCCTATGTTCCACCTCATTTAAGGGACAACAATGAAAGTTACCAAGGTTATGTGGGTAACCAAAGACCCTTCAACAATTTCAAGAAAAATAACCAAGGCAACTTCAACAACAAGCAAGGGTTCCAACAAGGGAACTTCAATCAAGGTGGTTTCCAAGGAAACCAAAATTTTCAAGGATATCGAAACCGCAACCATGGCAACAATCAAGGCCATCAACAAGGCAATTCTCATGGGTTCCAAGGGAACCGTCAACAAGCAACTCAAAATCAACAACAACAAAGCAAGCCTAGGAGCCGGTCTCCTACTCATGATTATGGCATTCCTCTCGCCATCACCGACACTCATCATAACCCATCGTCCCCACCTCAGGATTTTGACATTCAAAAGACCTTGATGGAAATACAAAGGAGTAATCAAGATTTGCAACAAAGTCAAGTGGACATGTCAAGGAATCATCATGAGCTCTTCACTTATATTCAAGGGGAAAACGCAATGAGGGATACCCGTATGAAGATACTTGAGAATCAAATATCTCAACTAGCTTCGGGGAGTTCCTCAAGGCAAAAGGGGCAACTACCTTCTCAAGGTGAAACACCAAAATTTGAGCATGTAAATGCCATCACTACAAGGAGAGGTACCTCTTATGACTCCCCTTCATATCCTAATTAGCAAGAGCCGATGCAAGAACCGACAATAGAAATGACATCTCCAAATCATGAAGAACCAAGCTTGGACAATCCAATTGAGGAGCAAGTCTTGAGGGATGTTGAAGAACCCCAAAAAGACGACCCTCCCCCTCTTCAAGAGAAAGACAAGGGAAAAAGGAAAGTGTCTGTTGAAGAGTCCACCCCAATCGAACAAAACAAGTACCAAATCAAGTTGCCTTTCCCATCAAGGCAAATGATGACTAAGGTGGACACTCAATACGACAAGTTCCTTAGTATTGTGAAGAAATTGGATGTTAGTGTCCCGTTTACCGAGTTACTTACCCAAATCCCGGCATATGGAAAATTCATGCGGGAAATCCTAGCTAGGAAGAGGTCCATCGACATGGAAGAGACGGTAGCGTTCACTAGGGTGGTGAGCGAGCTTATTCAAGGTTCCACTCTTCCGAAGTTGAAGGACCCGGGTAGTTTCTCTATCCCATGCACCATCGGCAATTACAAGATCGAGAGAGCTATGTGTGATTTGGGCGCGAGTGTGAGCATTATTCCCTACACCATTTGTGAGCGATTAGGGATGACGGAGTTGAAATGTACTTCCATTACACTCCAAATGGCCGATAAGTCTCTTAACCGACCATTGAGAATGTTAGAGGATGTGCCGGTGCAAATAGGGAAGTTCTTCATTCCGGTCGACTTCATTGTGGTTGACATGCCGGAGGATGCTAACACTCCCATCATCCTTGGACGCCCATTTTTACACACCGCCGGTGCCGTGATCAATGTAAAGAAGGGTAGGATCACCTTTCAATTAGGCGACGAGGAGTTAGTGTTCGACCTCCAAGGCAACACTTCGCCTATGACCGAGTCATGTAATATGATCCATGCCACGGAAGACATCGATCTAGAGGAAGGATCGGGAAAAAGCTTGAAGAAGTACTCTTATGTACTTGATGATGATGACTCCGATATGGAGGAAGATGAGTGCCCAATTCATGGGCTTGACGACAAGTTGAAGTGCAATGACAAGGAAAACGATGAGCCTCCCTTGGGACCGCATGAGGACCGGTGGACGTTTGGGTATATCCCCAAGGACCAAAAGTACAAGTTCAAGTCGTTGAACTTGGAAGAGAGGGATGCCCCGGGAACGTCGAGGCAAGGCCATGAGGAGCCTTGGGATGTGGTCGGTTACATTACAAGCTTGATTGAAGACTTCTCAAGGGCCTTCGACTTGTTCTTGCGTGCCCTTGATGGAGATGGAACTAGTTTTGGTTGTGAAAAAGATTGAAGAAAGCACCACCTTGGTTTGACGGAGTCCCACAAGAACCGTCTCATTGTATATATCCTTGTATTATATTTTCTTTGGGTTTTCTTGGTGAATTCTTGTTATTTGGATTGATTGAGGAGTGTTGTGAGGGAGAGAGTTTGATGTATGTTTGAGTATTGTTTGATAGGTGAAGTGAGAACGCTCCTAGAGAGGATTGGCGATGTTATACCTTGGGTTGTAGGCACGAGGATCGGGTTTTTGAAGCTTGAAGCAAGCTTTTGGGGATTGTGGAAGTTGAAGAAGACCCATCCCGGCCGGGATGAGGCGTCCTGACCGGGAAGGGTAAGGCAACCCGATCGGGAAGGACCCGTCCCGATCGGGATGGTGCGCCATTTTTGGAGCTTCCTGTGAGTTCGTCCCGACCGGGATGAGGGCTTCCCGACCGGGACGGGTATGGCATCCCGACCGGGAAGGAGCCGTCCCGATTGGGATGGGTGTACCAATATTTGAGCCTAGCTACTGTGGGCTCGTCCCGACCGGGATGAGGGCATCCCGATCGGGACGGGTGAGCAAACCCGATCGAGAACAACCTTCCCGACCGGGATGGTCCTCTGCTCCCCCTTTGTGATTCTTCTTCGCAAATCGAGTCCACCCAACCATTTTATGCCCCCTCCCTTACTACCCTAGCCTTACCATATGCCCCATGTACTTCATTGTCACGCCCTCACTCCATTTCCTATACGCTTTACACCGACTCTCACATCAAATCACACCCCCTACCAGTACTACCTATACTGTGAGTGCTTTTCAAGTGTGAAGCGAGATGGCAACCGAGAAAACAAGCGACGAGCCTCTAATGATCAACGAGACGATGGAGCAAGTGAGTTACTAGCCTCTCGGTTTCGGTAACTATCCTTACTTTTCCGTCTTTTTATCGCTTCCTTTTCATTGTTTGCCCCCTTCCCTTGAGTCTCGGTATCTAGGGGCCTTCGAGGCCATAGTTTGGTTGCTTCCGACTCCCGACGACGTGATTACGTCGCGAGTCAATCGATTAGTCCATTTACAAGATTTTCACCCCTTGTTAGGAGTTAGTCGGATTTGGACGGAATCCGGGCTAGGTGATTTGATTACACCTAGCCCTCCCCTCCCATTTCCTTTTATTTCTTTCTTTTTATTTTTCTTCCCCGTTCCATATCTTTTTCTCGTCTCGGCCCATTGTGACTTGACTACACCCCGGCCGGACACCTTCTACCTTTTTCTACACTTTGTTTTTAATTTTAGCTTTATTTTCGTAGTTTATTTTCTTTTCTTTTGTCTCTCCGCACACTACGATTGAGCATATGAGGACATTGCTCGATTTAAGTGTGGGGGAGCGATATTCTATCGTAGTAGTTTTATTTTCATAGTTTTTCGAAAAACCTTTAAAAATTCCTAAAAATTTGAAATTTTTTCACAAATATCAAAAAGATTTTTCTTTTGTGTGTTTTCCCTTTGTGTCATTGTGTCGTATATTTGTTTTTTGTGCGCGTTTTGCCTCCCTCTTTCCTCATAGGTCGCTTAATCACCGCTAGCTTTGGAGAGCTTTCAAGACACCCGGTAACATCTTTTCAACCCTTTTTCCTCTTTGTTTCTTGTGGAGTTTGGAGGAAATATGTGTTGTGGTGTGCTCGGGTGGAGCTTTGTAAAGTTTGTGGATGATTGGTTGCTCATTTGGAAGTTCGGGGTGGTGTGTGTTTTGTTTGTGTTCATTTTGTGTTGTTTTTGTTCCGTTGCTTTTACTTCTTTTTCTTTCGTTCTCGTTGAGTCTTTGTTTGTGTGTTGTGTGTCTTATGCGTAAACCATTTTCGAAAACCCGGTTTAGAGGCTAGTGCGTGAGTGTCTATTTTCCCTTCCTAGTGGTATAAATCGAGTCTTGAGCTTTAGTCTAGTAGAATGACCCTAAATCAATGAATTCGTTGGTCCTTTACCTTGAGTCCACCTAGCTTACTAGGGATTTACTGCGGGATTTGCACTTTTGACCATTAAGACCACCCACGGTGTGAAAAGGCCTTGGTTACCGAGTCTCGTCCCTTAGGTGACCGTGTTTAGGATTGTTTGATTAGTCTAAGTTTTCCACTTTTTGTGGGTTTGAAGGGAAGGACGCTCCCCGACTTACCCATTCACCTACCTTCTACACATACCGCACAATAAATTGCAAATTGTTGATTCTCTCTTTCTTGTTACACAATGAAATGCCAATAATGCCAAATCTTGCCAAAAGGGCAAAGAAAAGAAAAAGAAAGAAAATAATGAAGAAAAACAAAAGGCACAAAAGCCAAATACAAAATAGAAAAGAAGAAAAAGAAATGGCATGGCAACAAACAAAGCAAAAACGTCGAAAAGAAAGAAAATGCCAAAAGAAAACCCGTCTCACAAAAAGAAATCCTCACAAAAATAAGCCTTTTTCCGACTTTTGCCGTGAAGAGCCTACCAAAGGACCGAGTCCCTAGGAAGGATGATAGCGGCATTAGTCGGTCTTCCCTCATTTTGCATTATTTCCACCTTTTTACTTGGACTAGTTAGGCGGTCTTGGACACGGGACGACCCTCTTGGCTCACGCTAAAGGGGGCAGGGTCTCACTTACCTACAGTGTCGACTAACACCGTGGTTCCTCACTTTTCCACTCTGCCGATCGTCCCGTAGTACGTTTCTAGAAAGTTAGGAGGACCTAGGTAAGTTACCAACGTTTTTGTTGCTTTTTCGTCATACTATTAGGGATTAGTCCACCTTGGTTTGTATTGCTAGCATGGGAACGTTGTCATTTACCTCGAGTCCTAAACCGGTGTTTCATTCACCGCTTTTAGAGGGAAGCGGTATTTCTTTTGTTTCGGGTGCAACCGATTATGTGTTTGTTTATGTGTTTTGTGTCCGGTTGCATCCATAGTTTTGTCGCAAGACCCAACTTGCCTTGCGGAGTTCACTTTTCCTCTAAGTGCACTCGCGTGAGTTGAAGGGGCGTAGGTTGCGCTAATACCCATTTGGCTAGTTTAGTAGTTAGTATGTGCTTACTCGAGGGCGAGTAAGGGTTAAGTGTGGGGGAGTTGATAAGTGCCATTTGTAGTGCCTATTTTGTTGTGTTTTGGTCCCTTTTTCCTTGTAGAATCGCTCCTTTGGAGCGATTCATGGGCTTCTTATGCTTCCTTTAGTTCGTTTCAGGTCCCCGACGCCGAATTGGAAAAGTTGGAGCGATTCCGACTCTATACATACACATTTTGGAGCCAACGAGATAAAGGAACGATGACTCGAGACCTTGGAATCGACCCCGAGACCTTGGGATCCAATCCCGAGCCTCCGAGAACCGATCCCGAGTCCCGAGAATCGGTGGGAAGCCCATGAGAAGCAAGGAAGGACCAAAGAGTGTTTAAGGAAGGCATACAAGACCCATCCCGTTCGGGATGGGGTGCTACTTTAAGATGGCTGTTGTGAGTCCATCCCGATCGGGACCATCCCGTCCCGATCGGGATGACAGAGCCGTCCCGATCGGGATGATCCGTCCCGGTCGGGAAGCTACAGAGGCAGCACGGGCTTCTTCTTTTCTTCTCCTTCACTCTTGTACCCATATATATACTCCCTTCTTGTAATTTTAAGAGATCTTATCTTACCCTACATTAGTTTAAGCCTCCAAAACCCTAGATTTACTCTCACTCATTAGCTTTAATCTTCTCTTAATCTTAGTTAATCTTTTGATAATTATTGTAATTAGTCTTGGATTAAGGGATTCTTGAAGATTGTTCCAAGCTTGACAACCTTGGGATTGTATTTGGGTTTCTCATTAATGCAAGTTTTCATCTTTTTCATCTTAGTATTGTTGGTATAATCATCTCTACTCTAATCCTTGTTTATTCATTCTAGTTTCAATCTTTTTATATTGTTCTTATCATTGTTCTCATTGTTCATAATGGATGTTTGGTTTATGAGTTTGTTTTCTCTTGTGATTGTTAGTTTCTCATTGATAATGAGTGAGTAGTTTCTTTGTGGGGTTAGTAGGGGGATTAGGGGTAGATTATGGATGATTAGGGTTGATTAAGGGGAAAAGGTTGTATCTTTGTTGTTAGTCACATTGTAGGCACTCTATGTGTTTGTTGATATGCTTGTGTGAGTTGTAGTGGCCATGCTTCCCATGCTTGTGTTCATCTTCTCATTGATTGCTTATTTTGTGGAAATGTTGAGAATAGTCATAGTCACGAGAGTGCCGACTAGGGTCTAAGTTGCGAGAGCCCGGACTTACCTTGACATCGGTCTAAGTTGCGAGAGCCCGGACCGACTCTAGCGATAAGGAGACACCTTTACTCTTGATCACCCCAATTACCCTTCTACCTCTATGAACCCGACCTACCCCACTTCTTTCCATATTTGAATTCATCTTCTTAGTTAGCTATCGTTCTTTTAGTTTATTTGTTAGATCGATCATTAGCATTGTTTAGCGTTGATAGTCTAGTTCTTATTCCTCCTCCTCAATAGTTTTTCATTTATTGCTTCTTCGTGTTTGTTGGTAATCTAGTCTCGTCGTAAGCCAACCTAGTCTAAACTTTGATAAACCGTCCTCGTGGATACGATCCCGACTTACCCTAGCTACCCACTAGATTAGTCGGTGTTATATTGATTGGCTAGGGACGTGACAAATCCCTACCATCACTGTCCAAAAAATAAAATTTTCCAGAATCCTAAAACTCGGTTTTTTAAGCGTTTTCTCGTTAATCGTCTAATCTCGACAATAACGATTAATAAAAATAGTAATTACAAAACGATTTAAGTATTAATATCCAAAAATTATTATTAAACATAAAAATCATGATTTTCCAGAATCTACCACTTTTCCAGATTTCCAAAAATTCCAGATTTAATAAATCCCATCAAAACCGTCTTTAAAACCAGTTTTCACAATTAACGATTCCATTAATAAAACTTATCGTTCCTAACGTTTTATTAAAACACTAAAAATCATAAAATTACATTTTATTATGAAATCATCAGAATCATATTTTTTTCCAGATTAAATAAAAAGACCAAAAATCGAGAATTTAAATGACAAACGCGGTTTTAACGATAAACGATGATTTAAAGTGATTAATTAATTCATCCACTTAACAATTCCGAAACATTATGGAAAAATTCATAAAATTCTATTTCATCAGAAAGTTTCACAAAGTCAAAAACCAGATTAAAATAAAATGTTTAAGTACTAGAACTAAAAATCGGCTTTTAATCGTTTTTGTCCGTAAACGAAATAATTCAATAATCGATAACTAAAATATCAGAAAAATACTAAATTATTAAAAATCATCAAAAACATCATTTTTAAAGAATATAAACATATATTACATGTTTAGGCCGAATATTACGATTTTACAAATTAATATGACGATTTAATCGTTAATCTCGTAAAAGCGATAAAAATACCGAAACATGTAATTTTTAAACTTTTAAAAGTTTTCCAGATTATATGACATATATATATTGTCAAAAATGAAATATAAAAATATACATGCAAATACACAATTAAAATCATGAAATACCGAGTAACATCGACGTTACCTCTAACCCAAATTCGAGTCGATTGTAAATTCGTCGGCTTTGGGATCATTCAAAAATCCTTCAACACAAGAAAAGCATGGTGGAAAAATACCATGAGAAAACTATGAAAATCAAGGCAAATAACGATCGAAAACAACATCGATTATTACCTTAACGAAGGGATCGGAATGACGATTATTTAGGAGATGGAAACGAGACGATCGAGACTCGATTAGAGACTAATTAAATCTGGCTGGAAAGGGTGCTAGAAAATATCAGCCAAGATGAGAAAATGAGAGGAAAAGAGAGAGTTTTTGCCTTGAATATTATTTAGTGGTTGAATGAATGAAACTAATGAAGA
Organism: Agrostemma githago; assembly: GCA_958450325.1. Taxonomy (NCBI): domain Eukaryota; kingdom Viridiplantae; phylum Streptophyta; class Magnoliopsida; order Caryophyllales; family Caryophyllaceae; genus Agrostemma; species Agrostemma githago. The sequence continues at coordinate 32,054,878 of OY288256.1, forward strand.
GTTTATGAATGAATGTGACTTATAAAAAATGATAAAAACAAGGTGGATGTACCACTAAAACACATGGCCAAAATGGATGAATAAGAGAGTGAAAAGTCTATGCATGAGTCATCAAATTTAATGGATGAGAAAAAAAATATCTTAATCCTTTAATCATTTTATAAAATGAAATGTTTATAAAAGAAAGTGTAATGGTGGTGTGTGACAAGGGTCACGGCCCAAATGATTCAAGGTGAGTCCAAAATAAGTCGTAAGTTGATAAAAAGGAAGTTCGTAAAATTATTAAAGGCATTTCAAAGCAATTTGAGTAAATCTCGCGTAAGAAATCAATTAATTACGAAACTTCGTAATAAAATCGTTAAATGATAGATTTTCACAAATAAAAATATTTTCTTAAATAGAAATATTATATAAACGTATTTGGGCCCTTTTAGAAAAATAAATAACCCAAATCCAAGCATAAAATGATAGTTCGTATAAAAATGGGATTCTTTGTTAATTAAATAAATAATTTGCGACGAAAATTTAACAAATAGATTTATTATAGGAAAATAAAATATTTAAAATATTTTAATGAAAATAAATACTATTTGACTCGAAAATATTATGAAGCTTCAAAATGAAGGAAATTGAAGGCAGAAAAATCACAGAGTCATGACGGAGTCATAACAGAATAGATAACAACGCCTAGAAAATTAGTGGGTGTTACAATTCTCCCCACTAAAAGAAAGTTTCGTCCTCGAAACTAAGAATAAGCAGAAAGGAGTCAGGATTACCCCACTCGAAAAGATGAGGATATAAATTTCGCATAAAAATTTTTGCTGTAAAAGAAAATTTTACAAATTTTAAAGTGATATGAAATCAAATGCAATTATTTATCCCAAGAGAAATTGGGCTAAGCTACCCGGAATTTGAAATCATTTAATTAGTGAAATCGTAAAGTAAAGTTATTTGATAAAATAATGACGCTAAATAGCATTTGTAACGAGCTTGAAGGAAATAGGGTAATTGAAACATTTTCAAAACAAAAGTAAAACAATTTGATTAAGAAATTTAATAATATTTCTTTTCATGATGAAACAAAATTTAGTTTTGAGAAATCAAATTTTTAGTTAGTAAAAATCGATCCAGTTGTCAAGCATTTTCAATAATAGGTTCAAAAGTCCACCAACAATATAGAGAAACTAATTTCAAAACATTAGAATTTCGAAAATGTTATCAAAGTAATTATGAAAGTAAAAAAAATGTTATCAAACTTGAACATTCAAAATAATTTCGACAATGTTAAAACGCTTTACAAAATAATCCTTTAGAAGTTGAAGTATTTGGAAATATGAAAGTCTTCATAAAATTCCGATCGTTTGAAAATAAAAAAAATTGAAATATTTTCAAAATAAATTATTAAGGCATTTTGAAACAGGACTAAGTATAAATATCGACCAAAGATAAAACAAAAGTGAAGTATAAAGTTCTTAAATTATAATTCAAAAATGTTAAATTTCACGATATCCGAAAAGTTTAATTGCTCAAAGTTTTTACAAAATGGGGAGTTTTAGAATTTGAAATTATGCTTCAAAATGTTAAAATTTCACAAAAATCAAAAATTTTAAATTAGTCAATCTTTTCATAAGTTCGGGAAAATGATGAACGGATGAATAGAGTTAAGGATAAACAATAAATTAAAATAAGAGTTTTCAAAATCGATAAAGGTCAAAGGGATTGGCAGGAGTTACCGTAACAGAATTCAAGAGAAGCAGAAAGGAAAACGGAGTTGAGAATCAAAAAGAGCTCTCAAAGATTATAGAAGAAATTAACCTTCTCGAGATTCCTAGCACGACTCCCACAAACACGGGTTCCTAATTCCCATCAAATAACGCTAAGTCCAATATCTGTACAGGGTGGTCCTACTCAATCTACAACCTCCAAAATTAAGTCTTACATACTTATATAATCTTTCAATTAGTATAGTAAGAATCCACAAATGATTTAGACTAATCCTTTAATTAAGATTCCAACGGTTATCAAAACGTACCCAAACTCGTAATCACTAAGGTTCATAAATTTAAAGCTCATAAGGTCTGAACTCGAGGTATACTTCAAATTTATCGAGTAAGGAAGACTAAATAAAATCCACCAACTAACAATGTTCGGACACGAAATCCTCAAAATGATCACCAACATATTTATAATACCACAAGTACAGAAGTTGGGGAAGTACAATAAATCCTCAAACACGCTCAAACCTATAGGTAATGGCGCAAACACTCACATCTTCAAACACGTCATTCGATTAATGTTTATGAGAATTCCATCAAAATTCTAATCGTAATGGTGCAACCACACAATATTTAATAACTCAACGAAGCCACAATTTCGTTGGTCTAAGGTTCTGAACTAGAAATCCATTAAGATGATTGACATCAAAGTGTTCCTCAAAACAACGCGATAAATCCAACCTCTAATGGCAATATGTTTCTCCTTTTCAAGGTTAACAACAATTTATCCAATTTAGATCACTCAACTCCAAGGTTCATAGGTTACAACCTTAAACAACGATCAACGATCTAATCCTTAAGAAACACGGGTAATCTAGGTTAACCAAAATTTCTAACGGTATTAATGAAAACCTTTGATGGTACCACATCACTCAGGTTAACACTTTAACCAACACTCTATGATCCCGAATATTCATGACGCATCCAGCAAATAAGCATTAGGTAGGAATCCCAAAATACTATTATTAGCTACACTTGTTTCGGTTCTAGGTTAAATTAGGTACTAGGTATCCATCAAATATGATATACTCTTACTACCGCAAAATATATTCAACTCTAAGTCCTCCAAATAATCAAGTAACCTATAACCCAAAGTTCCGTGTCTAAAGTACCAACCTAATTCCATTAATTGACAATTTATCATTCAAATCGATCCTCAAAAGCTTACTAAGATAGATAACATGGTATAACTCACAACCCTCGAGCCATAGGTAACAAGGGTTTACTAGACCTCAAACATCCTTTCACGGGGTTCACTGAGATGGAAATCGGTCTAGCAAAAGAATCTCAAGAGAAAGATGGTAGAGTAGAAGAATATAACAAGGATTCACCAAGCGGATGAAGAAGAGAATATAAAAGAGAAGAATTGGAAGAAGTAGAGGAAGGAAGAAAAGAGTCGACGATACTATATTACTAAGTTCTTGAACCAGAAGAGAATCTTCGGGCCTCCAGAGTTCACGCGGGATCTAAACGGCTTACTTCATCTTTTTGTAGAGGAACGAGCACGCAAGTCTTGGGTCGCTCCATCTCGATCTACTGCGACATCATGGAACAGGAATCTACTCTTGATCATCTGGCCTGTAGCTTAAGTAAACAGAACCAGAGCTAAAAGTCACCATCGGCATCTTTCTTTGAAGCACCAAGTTGTCCACTCGAGTCAGCAGGCGTTGAGAGTTCTAAGCAGGTCTTGTCCCGATCTGGAGCAGCAACCTATCAATATCTTGTTCATTCGTCTTCTTCCCACAAAAACAACAAATATTCAATGCTAATCATTGAGTTCAGGAACAGATAATCTTAACAGTTAAGTCCTTATTTGTTTCTACCCATCTCAAATAATATTTTTATTTACTGTTTAAATAATTTACTAGTATTTTCCCTAATTTCAGGTGTAAGCGTTGGGAGCAGTGATGCTCTGATACCAACTGTAATCCCTTACAAATTCTAACGCGATACAGTGGCGGAAACACTGTAGAGTCAACTATGTCTTAGTAAATTAAATGGGTAAAGTCAAACATGAGGAAAAGAGAGAGTTTTTGCCTTGATATTATTTAGTGGTTGAATGAATGAAACTAATGAAGAGTTTATGAATGAATGTGACTTATAAAAAATGATAAAAACAAGGTGGATGTACCACTAAAACACATGGCCAAAATAGATGAATAAGAGAGTGAAAAGTCTATGCATGAGTCATCAAATTTAATGGATGAGAAAAAAAAATATCTTAATCCTTTAATCATTTTATAAAATGAAATGTTTATAAAAGAAAGTGTAATGGTGGTGTGTGACAAGGGTCACGGCCCAAATGATTCAAGGTGAGTCCAAAATAAGTCGTAAGTTGATAAAAAGGAAGTTCGTAAAATTATTAAAGGCATTTCAAAGCAATTTGAGTAAATCTCGCGTAATAAATCAATTAATTACGAAACTTCGTAATAAAATCATTAAATGATAGATTTTCACAAATAAAAATATTTTCTTAAATAGAAATATTATATAAACGTATTTGAGCCCTTTTAGAAAAATAAATAACCCAAATCCAAGCATAAAATGATAGTTCGTATAAAAATGGGATTCTTTGTGAATTAAATAAATAGTTTGCGACAAAAATTTAATAAATAGATTTATTATAGGAAAATAAAATATTTAAAATATTTTAATGAAAATAAATACTATTTGACTCGAAAATATTATGAAGCTTCAAAATGAAGGAAATTGAAGGCAGAAAAATCACAGAGTCATGACGGAGTCATAACAGAATAGATAACAACGCCTAGAAAATTAGCGGGTGTTACATGAGGACCTAAAGATAAAGACTTGTACCCTTAAGCACTCCATGCCTGGAATGACTCTCATTGAAAATGGTTTCGGACATCCGAAAACCGTCGATTCTGAGTTGGGGTTAAGGGTACGTATTGAGAAGCCAATGTCCGATAGACATCAACACCCAATCCCGCCCGCACACAGTGGCCTCTACTAATCAATCAGCGGGCTGATAACTTTGTTTCTTAATTGTGGCGGAACTGCGATAACATTCGTTGTTTTAACCCTATGTCTTTGCTATGTTAGTTGTTTAAGGACAAGTAAGTTCTTATTGTCGAAGTAGTTGTGTTTACATTCTTTGCATACAATTTCATGTGACAAGCAGGCCATGAAAAGATGCACTGTAATACCCTCATTTACACAGGAGCCTTATCAAGATATTCCCGAGTAAATAAAGGTGTTACCATCTCGGTTTTCCGAGGTAGTAGTTTATTACAATACTGTAACACCCTCATTTATGTAGGAGCCTTACCAGACATTCCCAAGTAAATAAGGATGTTACCATCTCGGTTTCCCGAGGAAGTAGCTCATTACAATACAACATGGAATGCCAAATTGACCGTGTGATTTAAAACATTACAACTCATATCTAATACAGCTCTGGTTATACAGCGGAAGCTACACCTTCTATAAAAACGGGAATGCCTATGCATTCACCCGTACTACGTCTGGACTCATAAGTCGCGCTCACCCTAATCCCGTACATGTATCCGAGCATCCAAACACATCATAATATACATAACCTTCATTATAGACTGCTCCCCAATTGATCGGAAACGTCAATCGGATCATCACAGACACATCAGACATACACACAAGGTCAGTTTACGATAACATTAAATAACATTAGTACAACCAACATCACAATCATCAGTATCAGTATCAGTATCATCATCATAATCATCATTCCTATTATCTATCGCGACCGCAGTCACGCGCTGTCAGTCCGAGTGTGCACACCCCTCCTAGGCTCTCCTAAGAGGATACATCAGGGAAGGTCCCGAGATCAACCGGGCCTAGCTAGTCCTAGCTAACTTCTCTCAATAGGCACACAGCCAAAATTCCAATAGGCACACGGCTTCAATCTCAATAGGCACACAGCCTCAATCTCAATATCATCATTATACCATTATATATCATAGAACATGCATACATACAACGTAAACTGAGTAAGGATAACCTTACCTAGTTAGCAAGTCACCACCCCATCGTTAGTACAATTCACCACGGAATCTCTACGAAGTCCGAACCTAATAAAATATTATATTATTAAATTAAATTAATATCAAACCTAGCGTAGTTAAATTATAAAGTGAAACTGACTCAGCCTCACTAAACTATAACCTAATTACATTATAACCCCCAACGACATCTAGACTCCAAGTTATTCGTTTAGCCAACGTCACTTATAACACTAGTAATATACGACACCTCCTAGATGAACCCGACACATTACGCTTGCTAACCTAACATGGCTAACCACACGACTCCCATATATACCTCCTACTGACGATACGCACAATAGCCCCATAACACGGGTAGTACAATGATAGCAATGCTAATCCGACTACGACAATAGAACAACTGACAACGGCAGCAATATAACAATATCACGCATGCCTGATAACGACAATCGTACGCCAACAATAACAACAACAATAACTAGCAACCACCCGGTTGAACATGATAATAGCAACTACAGTAACCCGACAATGACAATAACACAAAACAAGACAATAATCCCAATATCCGACTAACATGACACGACGATATAACTTAATAACATCACGTTATACCTCGCTAGGGCATTACGGTCAACATTTGAAACCGCTGGTTCAACATCTACTTGTCCTATGCGATTCACATCAATATCAATGGCACCGAGTAGTTCATTTGTACCACCAAACCGCCACCAACAACCCTAGATTTGGCCACCACACGCGGTAGGAAACAGCGGGACAAGGACGGGTACAAGGAGGTGTGCGTGTCGGTGGTTGTCGGGAAACAGAGGCTAGGGTGAAGGAGGTTGATGCATCGATGGAGATGGGTAATGCGTGTGGGTTGAGAAGGAAGATAGGAAGTCGGTTGTGCGTAGAGAATGAAGAATGAATAGGGTGTGCGTATTGCGTAGGTTATTAGGTTACCAAAATCAACTTTTTATTCTTATTCTTAATTATTATTATATGGTTATTATTATTATTATTGTTATTATTATAGTGGGTCGATTTCACTTGATTGTTAGGGATTAAGCGGTAAGGTTCATTTGTTCGAGGTTGACCTGACTTAGCTACCTTGACTCGATCTGACATATAGTTTGACTCTCTATAAAGTACGGGTATTACAAATACAATACGGAATGCCAAAACAGTCATATGAGTTAAACACTACAACTCATTAACTATTACAACTCTAGTTGTACAACGGAAGCTACATATTCTATAAAAACGGGTATGCCTACACATTCACCCGTGCTACGTCTGGACTCATACGTCGCGTTCACCCCAATCCCGTACATGCAACCCAGCATCCAAACACATCACCATATACATAGCCTGCATTATAGACTGCTCCCCGATTGATCAGAGATATCAATTGGATCATCACAAACACGTCAGACATACACCAGATTAGTTTACGATAACATTAAATAACATTAGTACAACAAACATCATAAACATCAGTATCAGTATCATCATCATCATCCCTATTATCACTATCGCGACCGCAGTCACGCCCCGTCAGTCCGAATGTGCACACCCCTCCTAGGCTCTCCTAGGAGGCAACATCAGGGAAGGTCCCGAGATCAACCGCCTAGCTAGCTTCTCTCAATTGGCACACAGCCACAATCTCAATAGGCACACATCCGCAATCTCAATAGGCACACTGCCCGCAATCTCAATATCACCATTATACCATTACATGTCATACAACATACATACAACGTAAACTGAGTAAGGATAACCTTACCAAGTTAGCAGGTCACCAGCACGTCGGTAGTACAATTCACCACGGAGATTCTACGAAGTCCGTTCCTAATAAAGTAGTACATATATAAATTAATATCGAACCTAATGTAATTAAATTATAAAAGAGACTGACCCGACCTAACTAAACTATAACAGAAATAAATGACACCCTTCTATTAAATTATACTCCTTAACAATATTAACCGACTATCACACAAAACCGACAACAGCCAACACTTACACCGACATTAGTCAACCCTACACTTACTGTAACACTTCGAGTTACCGCTAATCAACAGAACAATAACCTCGTCCCCGGAACTCTTGCGACACGACAACACCACTACCCTGGCAACGACGCAATAACTTCTAACTTCGACCCAATAGCCTCACGCACAAAAAGACGATAATAGCAACAAGAGAACGGTCACAATATGATGTTACGACAACATTAGCAGCCACCCGACACCAACACAACCCCGATCTCAATATTTACATTAAATAGTCACAAATCATGCTACGAAACATAAAAGATGGTTTGGCATACCTAGGACTCTAGAAGGCGCATATGATCGTCTAAATAAAGCAAGGAGGCTGGTTGCTAACGACGACTATGGCGGCTAAGTGGTGGTGCCAGAGTTTGAACGGAGAGCAGATGGTGGTGATGGATGATATTGGTTAATGATGAGGAAGGGTGATGCGGTGGAATTGAAGCATGAAGAATGTGGGTTTCCAATGGAATAATAGGAAGAAAAATAGGAATTGGTGACGGTGGAAGAAACCAAAACCGCATGAAAGTAGGGTGGGAAATGGAAGAGTGTGTGTTTAATAATAACACATTAACATGTGTAAGTGCTAACGGCTGAAAGAAACACATTAACAAGTGTAAGCATTAGAATTAAGTTAAAGATAAATAATTTGGGCTCAAGGATTAAAGGGAGTGTGTTTAATAATAACATATCATACTACCAAATAAAGAGACCCGGATTATCACACAAATACGAGTATTAAAATACGGTTATTACATGCACGTAGGAGAGTAGAGCGTACTAAGTATTATACATATTAGCAAATCAGTTTTTGACGTGATAATACGAATATTAGTCATTCTCGTGATATACCTTACCTGGTATCCTGCTTAAGGTGCGTTGGTTCGGTATTACTAGAGATGCATCGAACCACGTATGAGGGGTGAGCATCGGGATTAATATGGAACCCGACCACCGCTTTGTTCAGTTTTACTTTGTTTACATTTTGAATTTCGTGTTAGGTGATTTAGCATGCTATTATAGTCATAAAAGCAGTAAATCATACGAAAGCGGTAAATGCGAGATGTAAGTAAATCACATCGTGAGGAGTTGCACCCTCAGAGTGTACACTAAACGAGACATGATGCGTAGATGATTGAGAACGGATCTCGGAACTACTCAGGTTTAGTTAGGGTGTTTAGTGCTTATGGTTGAAGTTGTGGACGTTACGTATTGTAATCCCCTATAAATTCTAACGCAATACAGTGACGGAAACACTGTAGATTTGGGATTAAAACACACTGATGTTCTATATTTTACAAAAAGAACGGCCAGTCAATACAAATGCCACTTTTCACAAAAGGGCTAAAAATAAAAATTCTCCAAATGGGCTTAACAATCCAAAAATTAATATAAATGAAGTAGAGTAGGATCCATGTCACTCACTAGCTCACAACCAAAACTCAGCAGCAAAATACTTGTCATGTTATAAAAATAACAGCCACAATTCAGTGAGGAGTAACGACAACGTTCTCCCAGCCATATTACATGACATTAAAGCATAATTACTATTATATCAAAATAGTTTAAAATGGAAAACGATTAAAATAGTATAGTAAAATAATTCAAAACAATTGTCAACCTGCAAGTCAATATCAACCAATAGTAAAAACGGCGTTATGGATATGAACCAGTGCAACAGAAAAGACTTTCACTAGGAGAATACTAAAAACTAGCTTCGAGAACTTAGTTCAAACAAATCAAACATCGATCTCTAACTAGGCTACTCAACCATAATAGGACGGCGACTTATCAATGCGAGGTCCTAGCTTAAGTAAATATGCACACCCCTCCTGGAACACCAAATGTGCCATGTTCAATCCGACGGCGTCTTACATGCGAGGTACGAGCTTAAGGTCAAAATGAACATACACTCCTGAAGAAGAAAATGCCCAGTTCAACAACCAATGTATCCCGCTCAAATACACTAGCCTTATAGCCGATGGCAAAACGTATACTCTAGACTATATTACTCTACCCGTACACTTTCCTTATTCCATAACTCCAAAACAAAGTCATTATCGAAATTCAACAGGAATATAGTTCGCTCATCAAAAGAAGAAATTTTATAAATATAGAACTTTTCTTAAAATAATAACTTTCCAAAAGTAGGTACTATTGGAAATAGAAATCAATTAAAATAAGAGTTATATAAAATAGTTTATATTATGCCTCGAGACGTAAACATTATATTTACTATATAAATTTTTAATTCATGATTAAAAGTCAATTAAATTCAAAATCATAATTATTTATAAAAAGATTGAAGTTTAAGTAATTAAAAGTATTTAAATAACAAATTGACAGATTTTCCAGAACTGCACTGTCTTATTATAAAATTCGTAATTAAATCATTAAAAATCAAAACAACGTAAGATCAGCGGGGTTGAAAACTTTGGAAACTTAGGTACAACTTTTACTTCTGGAGAAAGTCCAAATTCCAAATAAAATATGGGTTTTTATTCAATTCGTATATTTAAAAACTGTCAGAATTACACACCCATTTGTATTTTTTTAATAAAATACGTTTAAAATTTGATTTTAAATAAAATACAATTGGAAACATTAACCAGACTCTTCATATTTTATTTACATAAATTACAAAGATTAAATAAAAAGTTTAACATATGTTTCAATTTAGATCTTATCGAAACTGACAAAATCGCAGATTAATTTGACACCTGTTCATAAACAATTTATTGTGATCAAACTACAAGGAATTATTTTACGAAATTAAACAGGAATAAATTATTTGAAATAAATAGTAGTTTCTTTTCAAAGTTTTCGGAAATAAAATTTTTAAAGTAGATTATTAATTCTCACAAAAACACTAACAGATTCTAAAACATGCTGTAACTTTGTTAAAAATAAGAAAACTTTCAATTTGACAATTCATATCAAAAATCACAAAATGAAATAAATTATTATTTGTATGTTTTAGGTCTCAGCCTTATAATACTTCTTAATACTTAAAAGAATGATTTATTCGCAAATCTCGTAAAAACGATTTAAAATAATGAAATATGTGAAAATTTACGATTTTAAAGCCTTTGTTATTAAAAACGAGACATACATATAATTGTCTAATAGAAATATAATTTCTATACATGCAACTACAACAATAATATCACATAATACCGAGTAACGTGTCAATGTTACCTTAACCGAGATCCGAATAAATTAAATAATCATTTTCATCGGATCTAGCATGATAGCCTACGAAATAAATAAACATGTGGTATTAAAAGCACATTATAAGTAAAATAGAAGAAGAAATGAGATGATGAACGAATAAGAGTAATTAAATTACCCTCGAGATCGAAAAGAATTAGAGACGAATTAGGATCAGATTGATGAACAAAAAGGATAAAATTTAATGTGACACCTAGAGGAGAAATAAGACTTGTGTTGTGAATAAAATAGACTAGAATGAAAGAGAATATAAAGAGAAATTAGGAAGCTAAAAGATAGGAATAATCGAGTTACAAGGACTCTTAACTCAACTAGGAGACGAGATGGTTGAGATGGAAAGAACAAGCAAAAATCAATGTGATAAGTTTTCGATTAAAACAAATACTTTTAAAATAAATAGGATAAAATAATATGTAGCCGTTATGAAGAAATCGTATTAAAAACGCATTAGAAAATAATTATTTGTGAAATCGCGTAGTAAAATAATTAAACAGCCATTTTTCTAAAATAAAATAATTTGGATCTAGAAACTATTATAAATATAATCGAGCATTTTTAGAAAAATAAATAGTTCAAACTCGATTTCTCAAAAATAATTAAACATACTTGCAAAGCAAAGAATTAAATGGGTTTTCGAATAAAAATAGAATAATTAAAATCCTTTAACGAAAATAAATAATTTTAGGCTCGATAATGAAAGAGACCTGAAAATGGAAATAATGTAATTAATGAAATATTACAGAGTTACGATATAATCGTAATGAAACAGATAGTAGAGGTGGGAAATTTGCGGGTGTTACACGTATGGTTATAACGTGCCATGGACCTAGTGTCCATACAGTCGGACTCGACGTTATTGAAGTGCATAAATAAAGATTACGGAATGTAAAGTTCTTTTAGATGACAACCTTGTAACACCCTTGATTTTATAAATTAAATTAAATTAAAGTTATGTTTGTATTTTTATTTTGTTTACGATTTAACTCGTAATTCTTAAAATTATTATAAAACGAGTTTATCGTTTAATCGTTTCAAACTTCTAAAATTCTACTTCTGTCGGAAACTCTTCCTATATTTAAAAAATATTTTAATTTCTGTTTCGATTTATTTTATATATTTAATTTAATTCTTATCGAAAGTCTATTTCGGCGATTTAAATTCTAAATTCTTTTTATTTATTAATATTTACGCTCAAATTTCTATTTTTCGGCTCGAAGCTCATTTATTTTAAGTTTCGTCAAAATGTCTATTTCCTCTCCTCTAGAAAGCAATTTAATTTACTTTATCGAAGATTTATTATTTATCGGGAAATTCTATTTCACCGTCTAATTATTTAATTCTATAAGCTTCGTTTTCGTCTCGAATACTTTATTTTCTCATTTTATTTGTCGGCCCGTTAATTTTATTAACTTTATTAACTCGTTTTAATTCGGTTTCGTGGGTCTATATACGTCTCTTCTTCGAATTCGTGTCCTAATAATATCTACTATATTCTATTACTCCTTTTTCCTAACATGTTATAATATGGATGTCATTATCCCCAATGAACGCATCCCTTCACGAAGCACCACATCTCTTTGTATCAGTCACTATATATAGATGACAAAGTCGATGTAATGTTGACGATCTAATATCAATATAATCTCTCGGCTTGCTCTACTTTATTGTTCATACTAATATATTTATAATACGTTATCAGCACGATCGTCTTTCAAGATCAACAATCACTTACAAAAATATCTTTCATCATTCATGTGAGGGTTGATTGTAAAGGATAATCGGGACTTCTTTTTTTTCTTTCTCATATTTGATTCTTGAATTCTGCCGGTTTATTGTAAGTCATTCTACTAGATTCTACGATATTTTTTTTTCCTTTATGTGTGTTGGTGATAGGCTAATGTCGTATGCCTCAAATTAGAATTTATAAGCACCTAAATCTAGATACTAAAACGTAGTATAGTAGAAATAAGGGTCGAACCCAAGGGAATCAGAATAACGAACTTATGCTAACTAAGTGTAGACGAAAACAATCAATCTCTAATCAAATTAAAAATCGTAGTAACGAAGGGGGGTTTTGTGATCAATTAACTAACAAACTAAAGTAAAATAATATAATAACTTGAGATATCAAATGATGAGAAAGAACTTAGACACAAGCACAAATCCACACTCAATCACGATTGATCATCGTAAGACGGTTTCAATTAATAACCTCGACCACTCTATCGTGAACATGAAATTCCAATTCTCTTAAGAATAGTTAACTAAAACGAATTCCGTTCTTAATTAACCCTAACCGTGAAACAACCTAAACAATCCAGTTCTAGGTTCAATTAGACGGAAGCAATATAGATATGAGAATTCGATAGAGAATAAATAGCACGTACAATCCAGTCGTGCCTTAGATATTTATATGAATCGCTTCTAAGTACTAATATCAACGTATTTCGTTCAATATTAATTCCTAGTTGTTACTAATGTAAAGTTAATCTGTAAATCCTACTCAATTAACGATACTAACGATAGAACGATGCAATTAAATACTAGTTGTACACCTAGCAATCAACAACAACATTCATAAAATTAATAACAAAGCAATTCATAATAATCTAGGTTAATAATCAAAACATTCAAACTCACAAACGTTTCTCGAGCGTTTCAAAGGCTTGAATCTAAGTAGAGAAGATTAGTTACACATACTTGCAATAGAAAATTAGGGTTCTTCAAAGTCTCCCTTTTTCTTCTCCAAATCTTACATTAAACCTTGATGTAAAAAGATGAATAATCTAAACTAAGCTTAACCTAGTAATAGTTTACTAATAATAATATAATAATAAAAATATCCTAAGGTAATTATAAAGTTTTCTAATTAAAACCCAAGTCTAAAACGTAGCAAAATAACACGAAATAAGACGGAACGCGTGGAGCGTTACAGACCACCGCGCGACTCGCATGAGTGTGGCGCGACTCGCCAGGATTCTGGGCGACTCGCGTGGCAGGCTGGAGCGGTTTCGTGCAATTCTTCGATTCTGTCGTTCCGGGTCTTCAAGTGGGCTTTCTTCTTCTTGTTGTTTTATTCACTCTTAGCCTAAACCGACGGTCCAATGGTTAGCATCCTCAAAATAGCCTATATTACATTCATACCAAATTGACATAAATGCAATACAAGACAACCGATTTAGCTCACAAAATATACCAAAACCGTCGTAATAAATACGACTAAATATGGTCCATCAAATATCCCCACGCTTGAACCATTACTAGTCCTCGAGTAATACTCAAAGAAAACCATGAACACAACCATCACTGATTCAAAATGCGTGAGAATAACATTACACACCGGCCCTCACTAGTCTTCCACCAAACTCCCTCATTTTGAGATAATGCACCTTCTAATAACATTCTCATGAAACTCAACTCAAAGGCTCAATTGACTTAACACACCCAATATCAAACTATTATCATTGACCCAATTCATCAAAACAAGGCACATTAGCAAATAAATATAAGCTAAAATTCACATCTAACGCCCCTTATTTCTCCTATCCTAGAACGGATCACATGTGCTACAAATGTCACCGGTGGTACAAGACATATACCACAATATTCCACAACCCACACATGCAATCAATCCTAAACGCCTCTAATAGTTCAATATACCAAACAAAATATCACCAATCGCATAGAATTTAGTGCTACGACTACACCGCAACGTGATTCTTCTCACCTTAGCCAACTAATCCTACCCTTCCGACCTTCTATGTCACCCTTCTTATGACGCCAACACTAGAAATGGAGAAAGTAGTAGTGATTTTTTCCTAATTCCCTCATTTTGCTTAGAGCGTCCGCCCTTGCGGATTTTCACTCTAGCTTTCATTTTTTTCCCTCACACTACTCTCGTGGCACGCAAATCGATTTTTCTTTTTATCCGGAGCGCCCTTTCGGGTTTTCACTCCGTCCTCGGCCACATTCCCCATTCTTGCCTAGGCACCCTTTCCTGGTTTTCACCTAGCCGGGTTTATTAATTTCTTTTTGTTTTTCGATTTTTTTTTTTGAAATTGAAATAAAAGACGTAAAATAAAATAACTACTATATACAACGAGATAATTTCCCTCCCTCCGCTTGAATAACACATCATCGTCGAATGTGTGAACTAAGGACAATTAAAAGAAATGGGAAGAGAATTACCTCGGGCTCAAGAGTGAGTAGAGGAGCCGGCGTCACGTGACTTAGCATCACGTGCCGCCCTCCTAGATGATCTTGCTTGCTCACGGGCTGCAAGCTCTCCATAAAACTCGGGAGATGGTTCCGAGTAGTCATTAGGGTGCAACTTCAACTGCAACCGATTCATACACCGACCGAACTCAGCGGCCAACCTATTTAATAGTATGGATTTGCCGTGAGTCCAACCGTCAATAATAAACCGACTATTCCTAGTGGGTAGCTAGGGCAAGTAGGGTCGATATCCACAGGGACGGTAGAGTAAGGTCTAGACTAGGTCCACTAAAACTAGGCTAAGTCACACGAACAAACACAAAGAAAGCTATAAAAGGAAACAATTGAGGAGGAGGAGTAAGAACTAGACTAATGATGCTAAACAATGCTAATGATCGGTCTAACTAGAAAACTAGAGTAAACGATGTCTAACTAGAAGATGACTCAAATATGGAAAGAAGTGGGGTAGGCCGGGTTCATAGAGGTAGAAGGGTAATTGGGGTGATCAAGGGTATGGATGTCTCCTAGTGTCTAGAGTCGGTCTGGGCTTTCGCAACTTAAACCGATGTCAAGGTGGGTCCGGGCTCTCGCAACTTAGACCCTAATCCGTGCTCTCGCAACTACGATTATTCTCAACATTCCCACATCATAGGCAAACAATGGATTCACGAACACATGCACAAGGAGCATTGGCCACTACTACTCATACAAGCATAACAACAAACACATAGAGTGCTCACAATGTGACTAGCAACAAAGATTCACCCTTTCCCCTTAATCAACCCTAATTATCCATAATCTACCCCTAATCCCCCTACTAACCCCACAAGAAGACTACTCACTCATGATGAAAGGAAGAATAACAATCAAAAGAGAAACTAAGACAAACATCCAAACATCCATAATGACAAATCCAAACAAGAACAATAACAATAACACTAAGAAAAGATTCAAACTTGTATAAATAACAAAGAACAAGGATGAGAAAGGATTATACCAACACTAGATGAAGAAAAGGAACAATCTTGCATTAATGAGGACCCCAAATACAATCCCAAGGTTGTCAAGTTTGAGACAATCTCCAAGAATCCCTTAATACAAGCACTAATTACAAAGGATTAACTAAAGATTAACTAAAATTAAGAGAAGATTAAAGCTAATGAGTGAGAATCAATCTAGGGTTTTTGAGGCTTAAACTAGTCTAGGGTATGATAAGTTCCTCACTTCTTACCAAGAGAAGGGTATATAAAGGGTTTAAGAATGAAAGGAATTGAAAGGAAATGAACACGGGCTGAACTGGGACAATCCCGATCGGGAAAGGAAATCCCGATCGGGAAAGTGGAGAATCCCGATCGGTATTTTATGTTCCCGATCGGGAACACCCCACAGTAGTCGCTCCTTGCTTTCCTCTTTATTCCCGATCGGGATGAGGCCATACCCGATCGGGAATAGTCTTGTAGGCCTCCAATATGAACTTTTCGGTCCCTCCTTGGTTCTCATGGCCTTCTCATCGATTCTCGGGACTCGGGATCGGGTCTCGGAGGCTCGGGATTGGGTCCCAAGGTCTCGGGGTCGATTCCAAGGCATCGAGTCATCGTTCCTTAGCTTCGTTGGCTCCAAAATGCATATGTATTGAGTCGTAATCACTCCAACTCTTCATGAACGGTCTCGGGAACCTGAAACGAGCTAAAGGAAACATAAGAAGCCCATAAACCGCTCCAAAGGAGCGGTTCCACTAGGAAAATGGGACCAAAACACTACAGAATAGGCACTACAAACGACAATTATCAACTCCCCCACACTAAACCCTTACTCGCCCTCGAGTAAGCACAAACTAAATACTAATCTAACCGAGCGGGTATTAGCGCACCCTACGCCCTTTCAACTCACGCGAGTGCACTTAGAGGAGAAGTGCACTCCGCAAGGCAAGTGAGGTCTTGCGACAAAACTGTGGATGCAACCGGACACAAAACACATAAACAAACAAACACACAAAAATACATAATCGGTTGCACCCAAAACAAAAGAAATACCGCTTCCCTCTAAAAGCGGTGAATGAAACACCGGTTTAGGACTCGAGGTAAGCGACAACGTTCCCAAGCTAGCAATACAAACCAAGGTGGACTAAACCCTAATAGTATGACGATAAAGCAACAAAAACGTTGGTAACTTACCTAGGTCCTCCTAACTTTCTAAAAACGTACTACGGGACGATCGGCGGAGATGGAAAGTGAAGAACCACGGTGTTAGTCGACACTGTAGGTAAGTGAGACCCCGCCCCCTTTAGCGTGAGCCAAGAGGGTCGTCCCGTGTCCAAGACCGCCTAACTAGTCCAAGTAAAAAGGTGGAAATATGCAAAATGAGGGAAGACCGACTAATGCCGCTATCATCCTTCCTCTGGACTCGGTCCTTTGGTAGGCTCTTCACGGCAAAAGTCGGAAAAAGGCTTATTTTGAGATGTTGGGATTATTTTTGTGAGACGGGTTTTCTTTTGGCATTTTCTCTTTTCTTTTGCATTTTTGCTTTGTTTTGCCATGCCATTTCTTTTTCTTCTTTTCTATTTTCTTTTTGGCTTTTGCGCCTTTTCTTTTTCTTCATTCTTTTCTTTCTTTCATTTTTTTTTTCCTTTCTTTTCTTTTCTTTGCCCTTTTTTTTTGGCTTGATTTGGCTTTTTGGCATTTCAATGTGTAACGAGAAAGAGGGAAATCAACACCTTGCATGTTTATTGTGTGGATATGTGTAGGAGGTAGGGAAATGGGTGAGTCAGGGTTGCGCATTCCCCTTCAAACCCACAAAAAGTGGAGAACTTGGACTAATCAAACAATCCTTGACACGGTCACCTAGGGGACGAGACTCGGTAACCAAGGCCTATTCACACCGTGAGTGGTCATAATGGTCAAAAGTGCAAATCCCGTAGTAAATTCCTAGTAAGCTAGGTGGACTCGAGATAAAGGACCAACGAACTCATTGATTTAGGGTCATTCTACTAGATTAAAGCCCAAGACTCGATTTATACTACTAGGAAGGGAAAAATAGACACTCACACCCTAGCCTCTAAACCGGGTTTTCGAAAACATTTACACACAAGACACACAACACACACAAAAAAAATGACTCAACAAGAAAGAAAGAAAGAAGAAGGAAACAACAAACAAAACAAAACAACACAAACACATAATCAACATAAACACCACCCCGATCATCCAAACAAGCCACCAAATCATCCACAACTTTACAAAGCTCCACCCGAGCACACAACATTACAATCTCCTCCAAAACTCCGTAAGAGATAAAGAAGAAAAAGGGATAGAGGTTACCGGGATTCTTGCAAGCTCTCCAAAGTTGGCGGCGATTAGGCAACCTAAAAGAGAAAAGGGAGGCAAAGCACACGCACAAAACAAATATACTACACAAAGACCCAAAAGTAAAACATACAAAAGGAAAAATCTTTTTGGATTTTGTGAAAATTTTTCAAATTTTTAGGATTTTTTCAAAAATTTTCGATAAAATAAGAAAATAAAACAAGCTACGATAGAATATCGCTCCCCCACACTTAAATCGAGCAATGTCCTCATATGCTCAATCGTAGTGTCGGAGAGACAAAAGAAAAAGAAGAGAAACTACGAATATAAAGCTAGGAATCAAAAATAAAGTGGAGAAAAGGTAGAAGGTGTCCGGCCGGGGTGTAATCAAGTCACCATGGGCCGAGACAAGAAAAAGATATGGATGGGGGAAGAAAATAAAAAGATGGAAATAAAAGGAAATTGGAGGGGAGGGCTAGGTGTAATCAAGTCACCTAGCCCGGATTCCGCCTAAATCCGTCTAATTCCTAAAAAGCGGTGAAAATCTTGTAAATTTGGATTTTTCGATGGACTCTCGATGTAATCACGTCGTCGAGAGTCGGGAGCAACCATACTAGGGCCTCGAAGGCCACAAAGACTCCATGACTCGAGGGAAGGGGGCAAACAAGGAAAGGCAAGCGATAATAGACGGAAAAGGAAGGATAGTTACCCAAACCGAGCGGCTAGTAACTCACTTGCTCCATCGTCTCGATGATCATGAGGGCCTTGTTGCTTGTCTCCATAGTTGCCATCTCGCTTCATATTCAAGAGCTCACGGTCGGGGTAGTAATGGTGTAAGGGGTGTGTGGGTTTCGATGTAAGGTGAGGTGTATGGTCATGTGATAGGAGTAGAGTGGAGTAGGGAGGTTGGGAGGGGGTATTATGGATGGGTGGAATCAAATGCCTAGGAAAAAGACTCAAAATGGGGAAGAGGACATTCCCGGTCGGGAAGGGAATTCCCGATCGGGAGTATGTGAATTCCCGATCTGGATTTTGTGTTCCCGATCGGGATCACCTTCCAGTGAGTCCGAATTCTTGGCATCAACATTCCCGATCGGGATAAGGCTTTCCCGATCGGGATTCTTCATCTTCACCTTCCATGAACCCAAAAGCTTGATACAAGCTTCAAAAACCGACTTCCTCGCTCACAAACCAAGCCTTATCAACAATCCACCCTTTCTAGGGCTCAAATCAACTTCACCTATCAAGAAAACTCAAGCACACATAAAATTCTCTCCCTCACAACTCTCATCAAAAAGTCTAAACAACAAGAATATCACCAAAATCAAACTAACTAAGAGTAAGAAATATACACAATGCGACGGTTCTTGTGGAACTCCGTCAAACCAAGGTGGTGCAAATCTTCATTCTTTTTCATCAACTCTCCAACCGGCCCCATCTCCATCAAGGGCACGTAAGAACAAGTCGAAGGCCCTAGAGATGTCTTCAATCATGCTCGAAATATAGCCATCCACAAACCAAGGCTCCTCATGGCCTTGCCTAGACGTTCCCGGGGCATCCCGATCTTCCAAGTTCAATGGCTTGAACTTGTACTTTCGGTCTTTTGGGATATACCCAAATGTCCACCGGTCCTCATGCGGCCCCAAGGGCGGCTCATAATTCTTTTCCTCGCTTTGCAACTTGTCATCAAGCCCATGATTCGGGCACTCATCTTCCTCACTATCGGAATCCTCAAGTACATATGAGTACTTCTTCAAGCTCTGTCCCGGGTCTCTCCCTCGATCGATGTCTTCCGTGGTATGGATCATTTTACACGTTTCATCACTAGTGGGTGGAGTGTTGCCTTGGAGGTCGAACACTATCTTTTCCTCGCCCAACTCAAATGTGATCTTACCCCTCTTCACATCGATCATGGCACCGGCGGAGTGTAGAAATGGGCGCCCAAGAATAATGGGAGTGCTTGCATCTTCCGGCATATCGAGCACAATGAAGTCGACCGGAATGAAGAATTTCCCTATTCGCACCGGCACATCCTCAAGCATTCCCAATGGTCGGTTAATAGACTTGTCGGCCATTCGGAGCGTAATGGATGTGCATTTCAACTCCTTCATCCCGAGTCGGCAACAAATAGTGTAGGGAATGACGCTCACACTCGCACCCAAGTCACATAATGCATTGTTGATCATAAAATTGCCAATGGTGCAAGGGATTGAGAAACTACCCGGATCTTTCAACTTCGGAAGCGTGGACCCTTGAATGAGCTCGCTCACCACCCTCGTGAACGCTACCGTCTCTTCCTTGTCGATAGATCTTTTCCTTGCTAGGATTTCCCGCATGAATTTTCCGTATGCCGGGATTTGGGTAAGTAACTCGGTGAATGGGACATTGACATCCAACTTCTTCATGATATTAAGGAATTTGTCATATTGAGAGTCCTCCTTACTCTTCATTTGCCTTGATGGGTAAGGCAATTGCACTTGGTACTTGTTTTGCTCCATGGGGATAGACTTCTCAAACGACACTTTCCCTTTGCCTTTTTCTTTCTCTTGAGGTGGTGGAGGGTTGTCTTTTTGGGGCTTCTCGACCTCCCTTAAGACTTGTTCCTCAATTGGACGATCAAAGCTTGAGTCTTCTTGACTTGGAGATGCCAATTTCTTTGTTGGTTCATGCATTGGCTCTTGATCATTAGGGAATGGAGGGGGGTCATAGGATGTACCTCTCCTTGTGGTGATGGCATTTACATGCTCATATGACGGTGCTTGGCCTTGAGAAGGTAATTGTCCCTTTTGCCTTGAGGAACTTCCCGGTGCAAGTTGAGCTATTTGATTCTCGAGTATCGTCATCCGGGTATCTCTCATAGCGTTTTCCCCTCGAACATAAGTAAAGAGCTCTTGATGGTTTCTTGACATGTCCATTTGATTGTTCTTCACTTCTTGATTGCTCTTTTGCAAATCCATCATAGTCTTTTGTATGTCAAAATCACGTGGTGGAGATGATGGATTATGCGGAGTATCGGTGAGGGCTAATGGGGTACCGTAATTGTGGATAGGAGACCGGCTCCTAGGCTTGCTTTGTTGTTGTTGATTGTGAGTTGCTTGTTGACGGTTCCCTTGGAACCCATGAGAATTTCCTTGATTGTGATTTTGAAACCCTTGGTTGTGGTTTTGATATCCTTGATTGAAGTTCCCTTGTTGGAACCCTTGCTTATTGTTGAAGTTGCCTTGGTTATTTTGCTTGAAATTGTTGAAGGGTCTTTGGTTACCCACATAACCTTGGTAACTTTTATCGTTGTCCCTTAAGGGAGGTGGAACATAGGGACGATGTTGTTGTTGATGGTGAAACGCTTGTTGTTGGGGGACTTGTTGGGAAGCTTGGTATTGATTAGAGAAAGAAGCACCTTGCTTGAACGCTTGAAAGGCGTTCACTTGCTCAATACTCCCTCTACAACTCATAGGGTCATGGCCAACGATTCCACAAGTGTCGCACATCCCATAGTAAGGTGTAGGAGGTGCGAACCCCAAAGCATTCACTTCTTGAATCGGTGGATGGTGTGAGGAACTAGTGCCTTGGACTTGGTTGAGGTGGCTTTGGAGCTTCTTGTCAATAGTCTCCATGTGCGTTTTTAGTTGAGCTCCAAGGTCAATGCTCAATTGAGTGATAGCATCAACCTCGTGCCTACCTCCCCGATTTGCCTTCCTAGGCCTAGAGTATTGCGAATTATGCACCGCCATCTCTTCGATTCTCGTCCATGTTTGGTCGTCATCGACCTCGGTAAACCTACCATTGGAGCCCATGTTGAGAATGGCTCTCGAATCCTCATAAAGTCCATTCCAAAATTGTTGTACTAAGAACCATTATGAGAGTCCATGGTGAGGGCACGATCTTACCAAAGACTTAAACTGCTCCCAAGCTTCATATAGACTCTCCTCATCCCTTTGTTGGAAACCGGTGATGGAGGCCCTAAGCATATTGGTCTTTTCCGGAGGGTAAAACTTTTGGTAGAACGCCAAGGCAAGTTTTTTCCAAGTGTCGACACCCATGGTTGCCCTATCGAGACTCTTAATCCATTGCTTCGCTTTTCCAATAAGAGAAAACGGGAAGAGTACCCAACGAATTTGGTCTTGAGTAACCCCGGTTTGAGATATAGCGTCACAATAATCGGAGAAGGTCTCCATATGTTGATGCGGGTCTTCGGTGGGCAAACCACTAAATGGGCTCCTCTCCACAAGTTGGATGAATTGAGTCTTTGCCACAAAATTTCCGGTATAAGCTTCCGGTAATGCACTCGGTCCCGGCAAGACATCCTCGGTGAATGTGGAGTGAGAGGAGAACTTAGGCATTCTTGGATGTAAGGGAGAGGATGGGGGTGTAGAGAGTGTTGATGTAGATGAAGAGGGAGAATTAGGAGAAGAATCACCGAAGGGATTGATGAAGGTCCCTCCGGCCGTCTCTCGAGGTGAAATGCTCAAGTCGGCTCTTTGGGCTTGCCCTTGATGAGTGGTGCTTGCACTTGGTTGAGAGATCCTAACCCGATTAATCGTCCGTTGGCGAAAGGCTCGAAAGAGTCTCTCCGGCTCTGGATTAAAGAGATAGAAGTCGCCTCCCCTCCTAGGCATACACTACACACTAGAACAAACGTAAAAACACCTAGTGCTTTATGGGCACTAGGCAACGACAATAACAAACACAACTAGAGACAAAGAGAAAAAGAAGAGATAACACTAAAGAAAGAAGAAAAATCAAGAGAATATACACAAGAGAAGATGGGAGAACACAAAGAGGGGTAACTAAGTCTAGAAATAAGCAAACTAAGTCTAAACAATGCACCGTCCCCGGCAACGGCGCCAAATTGATGGTATGGATTTGCCGTGAGTCCAACCGTCAATAATAAACCGACTATTCCTAGTGGGTAGCTAGGGCAAGTAGGGTCGATATCCACAGGGACGGTAGAGTAAGGTCTAGACTAGGTCCACTAAAACTAGGCTAAGTCACACGAACAAACACAAAGAAAGCTATAAAAGGAAACAATTGAGGAGGAGGAGTAAGAACTAGACTAATGATGCTAAACAATGCTAATGATCGGTCTAACTAGAAAACTAGAGTAAACGATGTCTAACTAGAAGATGACTCAAATATGGAAAGAAGTGGGGTAGGCCGGGTTCATAGAGGTAGAAGGGTAATTGGGGTGATCAAGGGTATGGATGTCTCCTAGTGTCTAGAGTCGGTCCGGGCTTTCGCAACTTAAACCGATGTCAAGGTGGGTCCGGGCTCTCGCAACTTAGACCCTAATCCGTGCTCTCGCAACTACGATTATTCTCAACATTCCCACATCATAGGCAAACAATGGATTCACGAACACATGCACAAGGAGCATTGGCCACTACTACTCATACAAGCATAACAACAAACACATAGAGTGCTCACAATGTGACTAGCAACAAAGATTCACCCTTTCCCCTTAATCAACCCTAATAATCCATAATCTACCCCTAATCCCCCTACTAACCCCACAAGAAGACTACTCACTCATGATGAAATGAAGAATAACAATCAAAAGAGAAACTAAGACAAACATCCAAACATCCATAATGACAAATCCAAACAAGAACAATAACAATAACACTAAGAAAAGATTCAAACTTGTATAAATAACAAAGAACAAGGATGAGAAAGGATTATACCAACACTAGATGAAGAAAAGGAACAATCTTGCATTAATGAGGACCCCAAATACAATCCCAAGGTTGTCAAGCTTGAGACAATCTCCAAGAATCCCTTAATACAAGCACTAATTACAAAGGATTAACTAAAGATTAACTAAAATTAAGAGAAGATTAAAGCTAATGAGTGAGAATCAATCTAGGGTTTTTGAGGCTTAAACTAGTCTAGGGTATGATATGTTCCTCACTTCTTACCAAGAGAAGGGTATATAAAGGGTTTAAGAATGAAAGGAATTGAAAGAAAATGAACACGGGCTGAACTGGGACAATCCCGATCGGGAAAGTGGAGAATCCCGATCGGGATTTTATGTTCCCGATCGGGAACACCCCACAGTAGTCGCTCCTTGCTTTCCTCTTTATTCCCGATCGGGATGAGGCCATACCCGATCGGGAATAGTCTTGTAGGCCTCCAATATGAACTTTTCGGTCCCTCCTTGGTTCTCATGGCCTTCTCATCGATTCTCGGGACTCGGGATCGGGTCTCGGAGGCTTGGGATTGGGTCCCAAGGTCTCGGGGTCGATTCCAAGGCATCGAGTCATCGTTCCTTAGCTTCGTTGGCTCCAAAATGCATATGTATTGAGTCGGAATCACTCCAACTCTTCATGAACGGTCTCGGGAACCTGAAACGAGCTAAAGGAAACATAAGAAGCCCATAAACCGCTCCAAAGGAGCGGTTCCACAAGGAAAATGGGACCAAAACACTACAGAATAGGCACTACAAACGACAATTATCACTATTGTTATCAACAGATTCTTCGACTCGATCTTCTATTGATTCGCGCTAATCTCTCCAACGATCGAAATCAGACGTACCCTCAGGCTCCTCCACAACCGGGGCACTAGACTCGGTAGTCGGCGTAGGAAATTGCTCATCATGGGGAAGGTAAAATGCAGCCACAGTAGGCCCCAATGGTAACGGTTTCCCATCCGGACGAGGCAAAATCATGAAATGCTGGTGGGACGTGTCGAGCGTCCAGATTAGGTGGGGTTTAGCAATCTGTCGCGAAATCATAGAACAACTCTCCATGAACTTAATACTAATAGTAGTATCACCTACGACAGGAGAATCCGTCATCGTGGGTAGTCCAAGATACCGAGCTAGAAGGGTAATCATACCATCCATCGGAATATTCCCCGAGACCGCCTTCTGGTGCTTCTCACAACATGTTAAAAATATATCGATCCAATCCGGGGTTCCCAAACATTCGGGCATCATGGCCCACAAATACATCAAATCCGCCCTAGGTAGATGGGTCGGTTCACCTTTACAAAGAAATGTGGAGTTCAAAAGTCGGTGAACATAACGAAGGGCGGGGTGACGAATATCAGCATTCTTAGCCCCTACGTTACCATATGCATGGCTAGCAATTTTCAACCAAAACGCATCCATCATTTGAGAAGTAGGGGTCAAAAACTCCGCCCCCCCTCTCGGCGCTATACCCAACGCTTCCTTCAATTTTGTGAAATCTACATCTCGTTCTGAATCTCCGAGATGAAAAGTAATGTGAGGGGGGTCGTCATCATGATGGACTTCTTAAGTGGACAAGAATTCAAGTGTGTAGCGCTTATACGTGTTTGCGTGCATATCGTAAAAGCTTGCCAACCCAATACGAGTCAATAACGTAAACACCTCATCAACTATCCCAAGCAACCTTAATGCCAAATTATCGACAAACTTAGTCGACATAACAACTCGATCAAATAGTTGGCGCCATACCGCTTTCTGTTTCGCACTCAAATTCTTACACCCCATATAATCAACCGCGGTCGTTTTTTGCTTCTTTGGGGCCATGACTACACAGATTTAGACAACCAAATCTAACCCGAGACAGAACCACTACCGAAACTGACCAACTAGACAGAGAATGGAGCCGGACTATGACTCGAATCAGCAACTCACAACACACAATCAAGACAAACCCAACACCCACAATTTGACAAATTGACAAACTCGAATCAGCAACTCACAAAACAAATTGGCAGGAGCACAAAATTGACAGGAACCCACAATTTGACAGGAGCAATATGAAAGGAGGGAGTTGGGTGACTTACAATCAGCACACAAAGAGGAAATTGAACTGAACCTTTGTATTCGAACTCGACAGAAAACAGAGATGTACCCACTTGCGAGTTGCCTATTACCGGAGCACACAGGGACAGACCACTGGCGAGCGACAACCACGACCACCAGAAACAGACCCACACGCGAGTCGCCCAACACCCACGCGACTCGCCTGAACCCCACTCAACGTGCTACTGCTCACCGGACCACCTGCATCGACGACAACTGACTCCGGCAACAACGACGCAACCACGACTGAAGAGGACCGACGACGCACGAACTGAGATTGAGATTAGGGTTTTGAATTTGGGGGAAAGTGAAGGAGTATGATGTAATTGATTAGGATTTATTTGATTTAGATAAGAAGAGATTAGGATTTTAGAATTTGATTTGGGAAAAAATTAATTTAGGAAATTGGATGGTTGAGGGTTTTGAATTTGAGGAAGAAATTGAATTAGGAATAAGGAAAGATGAGGGGGAGAGAAGGAGTCGGGTAACTCGTTTTCAATTTTTGATATTTTTTTTTAAATAATAATAAAATATTGACCTGTGTGTGAAGAGCCACGCGAGTCGCATAGAGTCCGCGCGAGTCGCGCGGATGCCTGTAACTCGGTTCATTTTTTCTTCAATTTTTGCTCAGATTTTGAGGGATCTCCATGCTAGTCGCCTAACCTCCTGGAAAGTTGACACTCTTCTCCTATTAAAACATCAAAAGTTAGTAATTAAACTAAGCTTAAGAAACAACAATGATTAAGAAAAACAACGAAATTAATACTACGACCTATGACCCGTAAAATAGAATTTTACAAAAATCTACAAAGCGGGTTGCCTCCCGGGAGCGCTTTTGTTTAAAGTCGTTCGCTCGACAAAGACGGATGTCAATTTTCGTGGATAGGGTCGTAGAGGGCCATCGACTCCACTACGTTAGCTTCAAATCCTTCATAACACGGCTTAACACGTTGTCCGTTGACCTTCAAAATCTTGTTTGTTTCGGGATTTCGTACTTCAACTGCACCATGAGGGTAAACATGAGTTATAATGAATGGACCAAGCCAACGGGATTTTAACTTACCGGGAAAAAGACGAAGACGAGATTGAAATAAAAGGACTTTTTGCCCAACTTGAAAGTCTCGCCTCAAGACCATCTTATCATGCCAAGCCTTCATTTTCTCCTTATAAGTCGCCGCGTTTTCATATGACTCGAGACGTAGCTCCTCCAACTCTTGTAATTGTAGCTTTTGATGCATTCCCGATTCATCTAAATTCATATTGAAGCTTTTAATCGCCCAATATGCCTTATGCTCTAGCTCCACGGGATGATGACAAGCCTTCCCAAACACCAATCGATATGGAGACATGCCGATCGGGGTTTTGTAGGCCGTTCGATAGGCCCATAATGCATCGTCTAACCGTCCGCTCCAATCCTTCCGATTTAGATTGACCGTCTTTTCTAAGATGGATTTAACTTCTCGATTGGACACTTCAGCTTGTCCGTTCGTCTGCGGATGGTAGGCCGTGGATACTTTATGAGTGACAAAATACTTTTTGAGCAAAGCACTTATCGTTTTATTCATGAAATGAGTACCACGATCACTAATCATGGCCTTGGGAATTCCAAATCGAACAAATATGTTAGCCTTGATAAAATCCGCCACCACCTTCGAATCATCGGTCTTAGTGGGCATCGCTTCCACCCACTTGGACACATAATCGACCGCAAGTAAAATGTAGAGATTACCGTTCGATTTTGGGGACGGTCCCATGAAATCAATCCCCCATACATCAAATATCTCACAATTAAGCATATAACTTTGAGGCATCTCATTTTTCCGGGAAATATTCCCCACTCTTTGACAATTATCACAAGCTTGACAAAAGACTTGGGCATCTCGAAACAATGTGGTCCAATAGAAACCGCAATCTAACACCTTCCTTGCCGTCCTCCGTGCACCAAAGTGACCTCCACACGCTTGAGAGTGACAAAACGTGAGAATTGAAGTCATCTCATTCTCCGGAACGCATCTTCTAAGAACCCCATCGGAGCAATGTTTCCATAGATACGGCTCATCCCACACATAGTACTTCGCATCACTACGAAGCTTGTCTTTTTGAGATTTTGAGAAAACCGAAGGAAATTTAGATGATCAAAGAAAATTTACCAAATTTGCATACCAAGGTTGAACCGAGTTAAGCGCAAATAAAATTTTATCGGGAAACACACCCTTGACCGACTCTTTCTCATGTGACCTAGAATCAACATCAATCAACCGACTCAAATGATCGGCAACCACATTGTCGGCTCCCTTTTTGTCTTTCACCTCAAGATCGAACTCGCTAAGTAAACGGATCCACCGGATCAATCTTGGCTTAGCATCTTTCTTAGACATCAAATAGCGCAATGCCGCATGGTCAGAAAACACAATCACTTTTGTTCCTAACAAGTAGGATCGAAATTTCTCCAACGCATACACGACCGCTAGGAGATCCTTTTTGGTGGTGGTGTAGTTCTTTTGAGCTTCATTAAGGGTCATGGAGGCATAATGGATGACATGAGCTATCTTTCCAACTCTTTGACCTAACACCGCTCCTAATGCATAATCGCTTGCATTGCACATGATGTCGAAGGGGAGACACCAATCCGGAGCTTGAATAATTGGAGCCGACGTAAGCCAACGTTTCAACTCATCAAAAGCCTCCTTGCAAGCTTTATCAAATACAAAATCTATCTCCTTTTGGAGCAATTTGCACAACGGTGTGGCTATCTTGGAAAAGTCTTTAATAAATCTTCTATAAAAACCTGCATAACCAAGAAAAGACCGCACTTCCCGCACATTAGTAGGGTAAGGTAGAGAAGAAATGGTATCAATTTTTGCTTTGTCTACCTCTATACCCTTTGATGAGACCACATGTCCAAGAACTATACCTTGCTCCACCATAAAGCGACACTTTTCTGAATTCAAGACAAGGTTAGATTCAATGCAACGCTTAAGCACAAGAGATAGATGATGTAAACAAGAATCAAAAGAGTCACCATGCACCGTAAAGTCATCCATGAACACTTCAATGAAACGTTCAACATACTCCGAGAATATACTTATCATACATCGTTGAAATGTCGCGGGTGCATTACAAAGACCAAAAGGCATTCATCTATATGCAAACGTACCAAAAGGACAAGTGAATGTGGTTTTCTCTTGATCCTCGGGGGCAATGGCTATTTGGAAATAGCCCGAATACCCATCTAAAAAGCAATAGTAGGCTTTCCCCGCTAGTCTTTCTAGCATTTGGTCAATGAAGGGGAGGGGGAAGTGGTCTTTCCTAGTTACCGCATTCAATCTACAGTAATCGATACATACCCTCCACCCGTTTTGAATCCTAGTGGGGACAAGCTCACCATCTTTGTTCTCTACTACGGTCACCCCCGATTTTTTAGGGACTACTTGCGTAGGACTCACCCATTTACTATCAGAAATAGGAAAAATCATACCGACTTGTAGTAGCTTGAGAACCTCTTTCTTCACTACCTCCATCATAGGAGGATTTAATCGACGTTGTGTTTGCCTCACCAGTTTAGCATCATCTTCGAGTAAAATCCGGTGCATACAAGTACTTGGACTAATACCTTTGATGTCGGCAATTGTCCATCCAATAGCTTGCTTGTTCTCCACAAGAACATCCTTCAACTTCCTCTCTTGTTCCGTGGTGAGCTTACTAGAGATGATAACCGGTAGTGTTTCTCCCTCACCAAGGAACACATACATCAAGTGCTCCAGTAGAGCTTTGAGCTCCACCACAGGTGCCTGCACAATAGAAGGCAACAATTTCTCCCTAGGAACAGTTAGTGGTAATGGGTTATGAAAACAAGATATTGGTCTCCTCGAATCTTGCAATTCCGGCACAACTTCCTGCAGATTAGCAGAAAAAGCATATTCTACCGCCTCATTACTCAAACTGTTCTCCAAAGCTACCTGCAACTCATCAGAACCATTCAGGTCAAAGAATTCCTGTGCTAATGGATCAACAATATCAATAAAATTGACAGAATGGTGATCTACGGGGTATTTCATGGCATCATAGATGTTGAAAGTTACTAATTGGCCATTGGACTCCATAGTCATAGATCCATTAGAGACATTAATCTTCGTGCTTGCCGTTTTCAAGAATGGTCTTCCTAGCAAAATCGGAGCCACATGGTGATCATGTTCCATGTCTAGCACATAAAAATCAGCAGGAAAGATTAGATTGTCAACTAAAACAAGCACATCCTCGATAATACCTTTCGGGTAGACATTCGATCTATCCGCCAACTGAATCACAACACTAGTATTACTCAAAGGACCAAGTTGCATAGATTTATAAACAGAATAAGGCATCACATTTATAGAAGCTCCTAAATATAGCATGGCCTTATCAAATTTAGTGTTACCATTGGTGCAAGGAATTGTGAACATACCCGGATCACTACATTTAGGTGGTAGTTTTCGTTGAAAAACGGCGGACACATGTTCACTAACCTTAACTTTCTTTACCCCTTTAAGCTTGTTATTCCTTTTAATAGTGCACAATTCTTTTAAAAAAATTGCATATTTAGGAATACTTTTCAAAACATTAAGAAGGGGAATATTTACCTCGCACTTTTCAAATACCTTATAAATGTCTTTATCGTGCTCAAAGTGACGAGTTCTCTTTAGTGCATCGGGGAAGGGTACCTCCGGTTCCAAAACCGGTGTAGTAGTAATGAGCTCCTTTGCTTTGACAATAGGGGTTTGCTCCTCCTCCTCGATCACTATCTCTTCTTCTTCCTCTCTTATGACCGGTTGCTTTGCTACCTTCTTCACCTTCTCGACCTCCTCTAATTGCCTTCCGTTCCTCAATGAAACGACACTCATATTCTTAGAAGGCACCACCGTTTGAGACGGGAGTCCCGTAGAATCTCGAGCTTCCAAACGACTAATAGAGGTCGCCATTTGTCCCAATTGAGTTTCCATGTTTTGGATACTAGCTTTGTTCTCCGTTTGATGTTGAAGAACCGTAGCTTGAAGATTGAACATTTGGATGGTTACCGTAGCTTGACTAGCAACCAAAGCGCGGATCATGTCCTCGGTGGACATTTGACCACTAGGTGGGGGTGGAGTAGGAACCGTGTTAGGAACTTGTTGTTTAGCAAAGAATTGTTGCTTCGCTTGACCGACTTGATTCCCTTGATTAATTGTTGATCCCCTTGACGAGTTCTCCACCTCATGTTGGGATGATCTCTCCATCCGGGATTAAAGGTATTGGAGTAGGGGTCCCATTTATTCTTTTCCCCGGTTTCCCATATTCCATTAACCTCCTCTTGATTCTCTTCATACATGTGAGGACAATGCTCACTCGGATGTCCTTCGGTAGAACAAATACCGCACATCTTAACTTGATTTGTTTTTCCCGACATCATATTTTGGACAAGAGCCGTTAAGCTATCGACTTTGTGTTCAAGGCTCGAGGATGATGAATTACCTACGGCATGCACTCCCCGTTTATATTTTCGAGAAAAATCTCGAGAGCTTTCAGCTAGCTCCTGGATAACCTCTATAGCAGCTTCTGGACTCTTGTTCACGATCGATCCCCCACATGCCGCATTCACAGTGCGAGCATCCTCCACACAAAGACCTCCACAAAATTACATCACAAGGTCTTGAGGATTGTAGCCATGATATGGGCATGTAGCACATAGCTTCTTAAAGCGTTCCCAATACTCGTACATAGTCTCACCATCTCGTTGCTCTACATTACTAATCTGCTTCTTCAATTGGGAGGCTCGAGACGCCGGGAAGTACTTCTCAAGGAATGCCTTCTTCATCTTCACCCATGTATCAATACTTGCCGGTGGCAGGTAATATAGCCAATCTCTCGCAGAATGTTTCAACGAGAAGGGAAAGGCCCTTAGCTTCAGCTGCTCATCAATGACAGATGCCGGTTTTATACTTAAGCATACAATATGAAAATATGACAAGTGCTTGTTAGGGTCCTCATCGGTTAAGCCATGGAATGTGGGTAGTTGATGGATCAAACCCGACTTCAATTCGAACGTGGCATTCGCACCCAATGGTGGGTACGTAATGCACAAAGGTTGTTGTGCGAGATCGGGTGCCGTCAGCTGCTTAATCGTGTTGGCCATGGTATACGACTCGTCTTCGGATTCGGAAGAAACTTCAGTATTCACGGGAATAATAGGAATATCGACGAAAAACTCTAGATCCTCGAATTCCTGTGTTCCGATAACTATTGCTCCCTCCCCGATTCTCCGTGACCTGTGCAAGGTGCGTTCAATCTCTGAGTCGAATGCCTCGAGGTTCAAGTTAGAAGAACGAGTATTACACATACACAAAATCTTGGAAGAGACGGTCTCTCAATAACTTATTGAGAGACCACTATTTAGTACCACTCTATATTCTATTCGTACCTTTAAATGACAACTTTGTTTTGTACCTATTTTTATAACAAGCGTACTCTCTTTGTATTTGTATACTCTTTTATGTTAATCGTACCTACTTCTTTTAGGTTTGGTACTACTGTTACTTCCATTTGTACTTAGTCTTTCAGTAAAGTTAATGAGAGACCGTCTCTCAAGAGACCTACTCTTATACATAAACTACACAAAATAAAATAAAGTTAGCTATAATAAAACGAAAACTAAAAGCTACACTAGAAAACACAAAAATAATTAATACCGATTCCCCGGCAACGGCGCCAAAATTTGATAGGCTAAAGTCGTATGTCTCAAATTAGAATTTATAAGTACTTAAATCTAGATAGTAAAACGTACTATAGTGGAAATAAGGGTCGAACCCAAGGGAATCAGAATAACGAACTTATGCTAATTAAGTGTAGACGAAAACAATCAATCTCTAATCAAATTAAAGATCATAGTAACCAAGGGGGAGTTTCGTGATCAATTAACTAACAAACTAAAGTAAAATAATATAATAACTTGAGATATCAAATGATGAGAAAGAACTTAGACACAAGCACAAATCCACACCCAATCACGATTGATCATCGTAAGACGGTTTCAATTAATAACCTCGACCACTCTATCGTGAACATGAAATTCCAATTCTCTTAAGAATAGTTAACTAAAACGAATCTCGTTCATAATTAACCCTAACCGTAAAACAACCTAAACAATCCAGTTCTAGGTTCAATTAGACGGAAGCAATATAGATCTGAGAATTCGATAGAGAATAAATAGCACGTACAATCCAGTCGTGCCTTAGATATTTATATGAATCGCTTCTAAGTACTAATATCAACGTATCTCGTTCAATATTAATTCCTAGTTGTTACTAATGTAAAGTTAATCAGTAAATCCTACTCAATTAACGATACTAACGATAGAACGATGCAATTAAATACTAGTTGTACACCTAGCAATCAACAACATTCATAAAA
Organism: Agrostemma githago; assembly: GCA_958450325.1. Lineage (NCBI taxonomy): Eukaryota > Viridiplantae > Streptophyta > Magnoliopsida > Caryophyllales > Caryophyllaceae > Agrostemma > Agrostemma githago. The sequence goes on from OY288256.1 coordinate 32,088,667, forward strand.
TTAATAACAAAGCAATTCATAATAATCTAGGTTAATAATCAAAACATTCAAACTCAAAAACGTTTCTCGAGCGTTTCAAAGGCTTGAATCTAAGTAGAGAAGATTAGTTACACATACTTGCAATAGAAAATTAGGGTTCTTCAAAGTCTCCCTCTTTCTTCTCCAAATCTTACGTTAAACCTAGATGTAAAAAGATGAATAATCTAAACTAAGCTTAACCTAGTAATAGTTTACTAATAATAATATAATAATAAAAATGTCCTAAGGTAATCATAAATTTTCCTAATTAAAACCCAAGTCTAAAACATAGCAAAATAACACGAAATAAGACGGAACGCGTGGAGCGTTACAGACCACCGCGCGACTCACATGAGTGTGGCGCGACTCGCATGAGCGCGCGACTCGCACGAGCGCGCGACTCGCCTGGATTCTGGGCGACTCGCGTGGCAGGCTGGAGCGGTTTCGTGCAATTCTTCGATTCTGTCGTTCCGGGTCTTCAAGTGGGCTTCTTCTTCTTCTTGTTTTATTCGCTCTTAGCCCAAACCGACGGTCCAATGGTTAGCATCCTCAAAATAGCCTATATTACATTCATACCAAATTGACACAAATGCAATACAAGACAACCGATTTAGCTCAGAAAATATACCAAAACCGTCGTAATAAATACGATTAAATACGGCCCATCAGTTGGACTGTTGGGCGTATTCAACTACTCTGTCAAAGTCAGAATTCAAATACTTTTTCCTCTGCATTTGTATACGTAATATGGAGTAATGTGGTTTTACATTGTCATAAAGATAAAATCTTTGAGAAATATATGTATTTTTTTCGGGGTTACTCTTCGCAGTACGCATTTTACTCGACGAAGTACTTTTTACCCATATTTTTCCGTTCCATACCCTTATCAGAAAACAAACATAATTTCTTTCTTCTCCCACCCTCTCTACCATAACCCTAAAAATCATTTTTTTTTCAATTACCATTGAATACCTCCAAATCTAACTACACATTCATTCAATTTATTAAATTCAATAGATCATGGATACGAATTTGATTGAAGAACAGGTATCAATCATTAATCATTAATTATCATTAATTATTGAAATTAGGGTTCAAAGTTCAATTAGGGTTCAAAGTTTAATTATCAGTGTTGTTGCAAAGTTCAAAATAATCGGTTTTTTGTTTATTGTTATTGAAATTAGAGTTTTAGCAATTATGCTTTCAATTTTTTTGGTTTAGAAACTCAATTCGTATATTTAATACTTTAATATTGGGTATTAAATTGGAAGTATGCAATCGAATAGTGTAGTACAGTTATGAACTGAGTATATACTGAGTGTTAGAAAGCAAATTTCGGTAGTCTTGAAGGGTTACTTTTTCATTGTTTTGTACGGAGAGTTGTGTACTGTGATTTTTTCATCTTATTTCTGTACTGCGTCAAAATTGAAAAAAAAAACATTTTTATTCCGTGATAAAAAAAACGTACTTTGTTGATAAAGTTAAAATAAATACTTTATATCAAAGATTAAAGTAAATGTATTGCATGAAGTTTTAAAATAAATGTACCGCAAAAAATGTACTGCGTAAAAGTAAAAAAAATAAATGTGCTGCGTAAAAGTAAAAAAATAATGTACTGCATTGAGTAAAGTAAATATGGAGAAGAGAAAAACAAATGGGATGAATTTGAGGGAGGGGGAAGTGAGAGGGGCAAAATCAGAAAAATGGCACTGCGTCGAGTAAAATGCGTACTGCGAAGAGTAACACTCATTTTTTTTAGTACTCATCTTTTACCGTATCTGCTATTGATTAGTATTTGATATATACGTGATGGGTGGGATTTGTCGTGAATCCCAACCGTCAAATAAAATCAACTAACCTAACTAAGGTAGCTAGGGTAAGTCGGGTCGAATCCACAGGGACGGGAGGTCGGACTAAGGTATGCTACGGTCTAGGACTATGTTCGAGACAAGCTATTCTAAGGTGGGGGAGACTAAAGCTAAGCTAGGTCTAAAGCAAGAGAACTATCAACGGAAACGAGCTAGGATTAGGTCAGGGTCAAAGGGGTAACGGAATGGTCGAGGAAGAGATAGAGGTGAAGGAGGTAGTAGGGTAATCTAGGTAATGCCCGGGCTCTCGCAACTTAGACTCACCTAGAGGTTCCACCTAAAACCCAACTCGGCGATACACAACACAATCGGAGTTACTAGCACGCTATAGGCCTAGGTCGAATCCGGGCTCTCGCAACTTAGACCGACCTAGGGGTCGTCCTCACCGGGCTCTCGCAACTTAATGAGGGGACCGAACCCAAAAACAACAATCACCCACAAGAGAAAGGCAAGAAAAACAAGCATTCACAACTACTTAGTCATTCAAGCATTTCAACGAACATGTGATGTGCACCAAACCAAGAGGAAACCCAAATCTTCCACCAACTTCTCCAACAATCCCTTAATCATCCAATTAACACCCTAATCACCCTACTAACCCTAGCAAGATACTAATCTAACATATCTATACTAAAACTAAGACTAATAAGATGAACCAAAACAACAATCAAAACAAACATATTGAAACTAACAAGAACTATGAACTATGAACAATAACAAGAACAAAGGATCAAACTTTAATGATAAAACAAGGATTAAGAGAAGGGAAAAGAGATAATACCAAACTAGAAGATGAAAAGAAGAAAGAAACTTGCATAAATGGAAGAACCCAAAACAAACATCCAAGTTTGTCAAGCTTGGTGGAGATCTTGAGGAATTCCAAAATTACAAGTATTAATCTAGGATTAACGATAATCTAAAGACTAATCTACACTAATCTATGCTAATCTATCCTAAAATAATCTAGGGTTTAGTCTAATATGAAGTGCATCCCATTAACAAAACAAGGGAAGAGTATATAAAGGGTTACAAGTGGAAAGGAGAAGAAAAAAAAAGGAGTGCGGCCTGAAAAGGGCTCATCCCGTTCGGGATGAGTTGGTCCCGTTCCGGTTGAGCCCTTCACAGAACACCTCTCTTTTGTGCACCTCAACCGGTTCCGGTTGAGCCTTGTAGGCCTCCTTTAAGCTTCTTTCGGTCCCTCCTTGCTTCTCATGGGTTTCTCATCAATTCTCGGGAATCGGAATCGGGTCTCGGAGGCTCGGGACTCGGGATCGGGTCTCGGAGGCTCGGGACTCGGGATCGGGTCTCGGAGGCTCGGGATTGGGTCCCAAGGTCTCGGGGTCGATTCCAGGGCATCGAGTCATCGTTCCTTTACTCCGTTGGCTCCAAAATATGTATGTGTCGAGTCGGAATCGCTCCAACTCTTCCAAATCGGTCTCGGGAACCTGAAACGAACTAAAGGAAGCTTAAGAAACCCATAAATCGCTCTCAAGGAGCTATTCCACAAGGAAAATGGGACCAAAACACAACAAATAAGCACTACAAACTACACTTATCAACTCCCCCACACTTAACCCTTACTCGCCCTCGAGTAAGCACATACTATCTACTAACCTATCCGAGTGGGTATTAGCGCACCCTACGCCCCTTCAACTCACACGAGTGCACTTAGAGGAAAAGTGTACTCCGCAAGGCAAGTCGGGTCTTGCGACAAAACTGTGGATGCAACCGGACACAAAGCACATAAACAAACAAACACACAAACAAACACATAGACGGTTGCACCCAAAACAAAGTAAATACCGCTTCCCTCTAAAAGCGGTGAATAAAACACCGGTTTAGGACTCGAGGTAAGTGACAACGTTCTCAAGCTAGCAATACAAACCAAGGTGAACTAAACCCTAATAGTATGACGATAAAGCAATAAAAACGTTGGTAACTTACCTAGGTCCTCCTAACTTTCTAAAAACGTACTACGGGACGATCGGCGGAGTGGAAAAGTGAAGAACCACGGTGTTAGTCGACACTATAGGTAAGTGAGACCCCGCCCCCTTTAGCGTGAGCCAAGAGGGTCGTCCCGTGTCCAAGACCGCCTAACTAGTCCAAGTAAAAAGGTGGAAAATATGCAAAATGAGGGAAGACCGACTAATGCCGCTATCATCCTTCTTCGGGACTCGGTCCTTTGGTAGGCTCTTCACGGCAAAAGTCGGAAAAAGGCTTATTTTTGTAGGGATTTCTTTTTGTGAGACGGGTTTTCTTTTGGCATTTTCATTCTTTTTGACATATTTGCTTTGTTTTGCCATGCCATTCTTTTTCTCCTTTTCTATTTTCTTTTTGGCATTTGTGCCTTTTCTTTTTCCTTCATTCTTTTCTTTCTTTCATTTTTCTTTCTTTTCTTTTCTTTGCCCTTATTTTGGCAAGATTTGGCTTTTTGGCATTTCTCGACAATCAAGAAAGAGAGAATCAACAAATTGCAATTTATTGTGTGATGATGCGTAGGAGGTAGAGAAATGGGAGAGTCGGGGAGCGTCCTTCCCTTCAAACCCAAAAAAAGGGGAAACTTGGACTAATCAAACGATCCTAGACACGGTCACCTAAGGGACGAGACTCGGTAACCAAGGCCTTTTCACACCGTGGGTGGTCATAATGGTCAAAATGCAAATCCCGTAATAAATCCCTAGTAAGCTAGGTGGACTCAAGGTAAAGGACCAACGAATTCATTGATTTAGGGTCATTCTACTAGGCCTAAGTCCAAGACTCAATTTATACAACTAGGAAGGGAAAGATAGACACTCACACACTAGCCTCTAAACCGGGTTTTCAAAAATGGTTTACGCACAAGACACACAACACACAAACAAAATGAAGACTCAACGAGAATGACAGAAAAAGAGACAAAAGCAACAAAACAACACAAAACAAAACGAACAAATACAAAACACAAACACCACCCCGAATTTCCAAACAAGCCACCAAATCGTCCACAAACTCTACAAAGCTCCACCCGAGCACACCACAACACACATCTCCTCCAAACTCCAAAAGAAACAAAGAGGAAAAAGGGCGAAAAGATGTTACCGGGTGTCTTGAAAGCCCTCCAAAGCTAACGGTGATTAAGCAACCTATAAGGAAAAAGGGAGGCAAACACGCACAAAAAACAAAAACACGACACAAAGACACAAAATGAAAACACACAAAAGAAAAATCTTTTTGATTTTTATGAAAAGTTTTCAAATTTTTAGGGTTTTTTAAAGCTTTTTTCGAAAAAAAACTAAGAAAATTAACTAAACTATACTAGAATATCGCTCCCCACACTTAAATCGAGCCATGTCCTCATGCTCGATCGTAGGGTGCGGAGAGACAAAAGAAAAAGAAAAGAAACTACGAAAATAAAGCTAAAAATCAAAAATAAAGATGAAGAAAAGTTAGAAGGTGTCCGGCCGGGTGTAGTCAAGTCACCATGGGCCGAGACGAGAAAAAGATATGGATGGGGGAAGAAAATAAAAAGAAGGAAATAAAAGAAAATGGGAGGGGAGGGCTAGGTGTAATCAAGTCACCTATCCCGGATTCCGCCTAAATCCGACTAAATCCTCAAAAAAGAAAGTGAAAATCTTGTAAAATTTGAATTTTGAAAATGACTCTCGATGGAGTCACATCATCGTGAGTCGGGAGCAACATATACCAAGGCCCCGAGGGCCACCATGACACAAAAGTGCACAAGGGAAGGGGAGTAAACAAAGGAAAACAAGCAATAAAAGACGGAAAAGAAAGGATAGTTGCCGTACCATAGGTTAGCAACTCACTCTCACCATCGTCTCATAGATCAATATAGGTACTTGCTTGTCTTCATCATTGCTATTCCGCTTCAATCTCGATAGGTACGCATGGGAGAGGTAGTAATGGTGTGAGGGGAGTGGGATTTGATGTGAAACTCGGTGTAAAGGGAAGAGAAATGAGGTGAGGGAATGTAAATGAAGTGTAACGGTCATATGACATGAGCAAGGATGGGTAGGGAGGTTGGGTGGGGGTATACAATGGTTGGGTGGGCTCAAATGTCAAAGAAGAGGCCAAAAGAGGAGAAAAGAGACCATCCCGGTCGGGATGGATGGTCCCGATCGGGAAGACTCACTCGTCCCGGTCGGGAAGCCACCTTCCCGGTCGGGACGGCACTCCAGCAAGCTCCAATTTTTGCACCTCCATCCCGATTGGGACGGCTCCATCCCGATCGGGACGACTCCTTCCCGGTCGGGATGGCATATCCTTCCCGGTCGGGAAGCTCCCTTCCCGCCCGGGATGGGTCTTCTTGACCTCCGAAACCCCAAAAACTTCACCGAAGCTTCAAAAACCGACTTCCAAACTCACGATCCATGCTCTATCATTATCTACTCTCCTCTAGGAATCACCTTTACTTCACACCTATCACAATGAACTCAAATACAACATCAAATTTTCTCCCTCACATCGCTCATCAAAAATCCAAATGAACAAGAGTTCCACAAAGGCTAGCAAACCTAGAAACCAAACTATACAAACATAAACACAAATACAATCACAAAAGAAAAGAAAAAGAGATATTTACACTAAATACTCTTACCAACAACACCTCCATAGCCATCAAGAGCTCGAAGGAGTAAGTCAAATGCTCTAGCAACATCTTCAATTAAGCTCACATGGCCGAGCCTAGCCACTCCCAAAAGTTTCCAAGTCGGAGGGAAGAAGCGATCGTCTTCAATATGCTCGGGGTTCTCGTGATCTTCCGGGTCTTCCAAACCAACATAGCTACGACTCTTATGACCATCCGGTAGGTATAGTGGTCTAGAGTCGTGCTCGGTGTCATGATGTGGGAGATCACACCCTAGAGGTGTCGCTTCTTCTACGGGGTCGAGAGTGGAACTCTTTTCCACCGCCCGACAAGGATCCTCTTCACCAACCGTCTCACAAGACAAAGGGCTAGACATCGAGTGCGGTAGAGGAGGAGAAAGCATCAAGTTTTCTTCATTGGAGGCTTTAGGATCCTCCAAATTCCCATACAAAGCAAGTTCCAAGGCATCTACTTCTTTTTCCCAAGTATTGCGCTCCTTTTCACTCACCTTGTCAATATGGCCTAGAGGAGGTATGTCTTCACTTGGCTTTGGATTGTCTAGTGGTTCATCACGAAGAAAATCGAACAAATCCAATTTTATCGCCAATACATCGGCTCCCCAAAAATTATCTCGAGAATCATGTTCACTCCCCTCCTCATTATGGGCCCTTGAAGCCTCAACTTCCCCTATTCTTCCCTCATCTTCACCGCCCAAGCAACACTCAACAATGACCTCTTGATCGACCCTCTCTTCTTCACTTGTAGCTTCAAGATTGGGTTGAGACACCCGACCTTCATGCCCAAATGAACCTTCCTCAACATGTAGTGGAGCTCGAGTGGCCGACATCGTGATATGGGCTATGAATGCATTGATGCGAGCATCTTGCACCTCTATTTAGGCCTTGAGCTCCTTTTCAACCCCTTGCATGTGAGTCATCATTACTTGTTGAGTCTTTTGCAATAGAGAGTATCGCCTCATGTTGACTCTTAAGGAATTGAGACATCATTTGACAAGTCTCAACCAAGTTGGGATCTTGTATTTGTGGGTTATGTGAGGGTGTTTGGTAGTTGTTAGAATGTTGGAATGATCCTTGACAACTTTCTTGGTAACCATAAGGAGGTCGTTCATAAGATTGTTGATGAGGTTGATATGGTTGGTGAAATTTCGGGACTTGGCCATTTGCCCCAAAGTTGTCCCGTGATGGTTGATGGTAGCTTGGACGAGCCATGTCCATAACGTCGCTTTGGTACCTAGGATGAGCTAGAAGCACTTGAGCAAACGTTAGTAGCCTAGTGCTTGTGAGGCACTAGGAAGAGAGAATAGCACACAAGAAGATAAACGGAGATACACAAGGAGAAGAAAACAAAAAAGTCAAGAACAAAGTCCAAAACTAAGCAAACAAAAGTCTAAACTACGTCGTCCCCGGCAACGGCGCCAATTTGATGGGTGGGATTTGTCGTGAATCCCAACCGTCAAATAAAACCAACTAACCTAACTAAGGTAGCTAGGGTAAGTCGAGTCGAATCCACAGGGACGGGAGGTCGGACTAAGGTATGCTACGGTCTAGGACTATGTTCTAGACAAGCTATTCTAAGGTGGGGGAGACTAAAGCTAAGCTAGGTCTAAAGCAAGAGAACTATCAAAGGAAACGGGCTAGGATTAGGTCGGGGTCAAAGGGGTAACGGAATGGTCGAGGAAGAGCTAGAGGTGAAGGAGGTAGTAGGGTAATCTAGGTAATGCCCGGGCTCTCGCAACTTAGACTCACCTAGAGGTTCCACCTAAAACCCAACTCGGTGATACACAACACAATCGGAGTTACTAGCACGCTATAGGCCTAGGTCGAATCCGGGCTCTCGCAACTTAGACCGACCTAGGGGTCGTCCTCACCGGGCTCTCGCAACTTAATGAGGGGACCGAACCCACAAACAACAATCACCCACAAGATAAAGGCAAGAAAAACAAGCATTCACAACTACTTAGTCATTCAAGCATTTCAACGAACATGTGATGTGCACCAAACCAAGAGGAAACCCAAATCTTCCACCAACATCTCCAACAATCCCTTAATCATCCAATTAATACCCTAATCACCCTAGTAACCCTAGCAAGATACTAATCTAACATATCTGTACTAAAACTAACACTAATAAGATGAACCAAAACAACAATCAAAACAAACATATTGAAACTAACAAGAACTATGAACTATGAACAATAACAAGAACAAAGGATCAAACTTTAATGATAAAACAAGGATTAAGAGAAGGGAAAAGAGATTATACCAAACTAGAAGATGAAAAGAAGAAAGAAACTTGCATAAATGGAAGAACCCAAAACAAACATCCAAGTTTGTCAAGCTTGGTGGAGATCTTGAGGAATTCCAAAATTACAAGTATTAATCTAGGATTAACGATAATCTAAAGACTAATCTACACTAATCTATGCTAATCTATCCTAAAATAATCTAGGGTTTAGTCTAATATGAAGTGCATCCCATTAACAAAACAAGGGAAGAGTATATAAAGGGTTACAAGTGGAAAGGAGAAGAAAAAAAAAGGAGTGCGGCCTGAAAAGGGCTCATCCCGTTCGGGATGAGTTGGTCCCGTTCCGGTTGAGCCCTTCACAGAACACCTCTCTTTTGTGCACCTCAACCGGTTCCGGTTGAGCCTTGTAGGCCTCCTTTAAGCTTCTTTCGGTCCCTCCTTGCTTCTCATGGGTTTCTCATCAATTCTCGGGAATCGGAATCGGGTCTCGGAGGCTCGGGACTCGGGATCGGGTCTCGGAGGCTCGGGACTCGGGATCGGGTCTCGGAGGCTCGGGATTGGGTTCCAAGGTCTCGGGGTCGATTCCAAGGCATCGAGTCATCGTTCCTTTACTCCGTTGGCTCCAAAATGTGTATGTATCGAGTCGGAATCGCTCCAACTCTTCCAAATCGGTCTCGGGAACCTGAAACGAACTAAAGGAAGCGTAAGAAACCCATAAATCGCTCTCAAGGAGCGATTCCACAAGGAAAATGGGACCAAAACACAACAAATAAGCACTACAAACTACACTTATCAATACGGAGTATGATTTTTTATCTCACCCTTATTTATTTCCAATGTTATCTTTTACAGATTGTTATTAAATGATGATAAGTATCAAGAAATATTAATATTCTATTTGGTTTCCAGATTTTTTGTTTTGAAGATTTTCTTATTCTGTTAAATAGATCTCATATGTATTTTTTTAATAATCTGATGATGATATCCGTTTTTTTTTCTGCCATTATGCAACTCTTTCCTTTCATCATTTTTTTTGTTCCTACTATCCTCTGTTTTCACTTGATAGATGTTAAATTGCGTGACAAATAATATCGACGGAACTTATAATTTTCATTCAATAAATAATTCTACAAATCGTATGTACGGAGTAGTTAAATTTATAAATTGTGTTTGAAAGTTTGAGACTAAGCAACTTGAAATATGAAATGATATTTTTTGAATTTACGGAAAGATGTTATAATCTATACTACTAATTTTAACAATTGGTATACTATCTTTATACATACAAGTTCACTTTCTAATTTTATTGAAGTATTGGTTTCTTATATTATCTTTTCATGATTTCATCCACCACAATATGGAGTATATTATACATACACATATATTTATTGTTTGTGCATTGGTGTTACTTAATTGATTCATAATGTGTATTAGCATATGACTTAACCTTTATATTATTTGTTTTATGGTAATTATGTATAAGACGTGGAAGTTTTATGATAAGATGTGGTTATTGCATTGTCATCCTTATGATGGTAGAGTTGGTTTGGATCATTTTATTGCTACTAATTTATTAGTTCATGTAGAATCATATTTAATAAAGTGCTATGATTATAAAATTGCAAATTCAATAGTCTCACATAGTTATTATTATTATTATTATTATTATTATTATTATTATTATTATTATTATTATTATTATTATTATTATTATTATTATTATTATTTCTATTACATCTTGAAATGATCTGAAGTGACTTATTATTATATATAAAATTGTAATGAATTAATTTTAATACGTATTTTTTTTATCATCAATTTGCAACCTGATGTTTGAAAGATTTATGTATTTTCGGAAAGAATGAAGTAGAAGATATATTCAATATTCACGTAAAATGGATAAATTACGCCGTTAAAAAACTCAAGGAGACTATAATATAGTCATATTCCCGGAAGGAAAATTGACAATGAAATGAAGCCAAAGTCGACAAGAAAATGATAAAGATGTGACAATAAAGGCCATCCGGGTTCTTATTATTACACCCATTTTTTATAAACACGTAGTTTATTTTGAAAGAAATAGAAAAGTGCTGATGTTCTCTCGTGTATCAATGAAATAATATTTGAGGCAAGACAATACACTGAGATGAAAATTATGTTGGAGATTTGAATACTACTCGTAGTTGGATGATGAAATGAACTTTTATGTATGGTTTGATTATGTGACTTGTAGTCACACAGAATTTTACGAGTAGTTCGTGTAATCAAGGTTCCCAATTTAAATATTATGTGAACAATGCAATCTCCTGAATGGGCAATTTTAAGTCAGCACGTGGAAAACTCAACTGCGTTAATTATATCTAGCTCCCCAAATATATTATTCGATTGAGAAGAAATAATTGATTAAAATTTATGAAATATGAAATAATTTCAAGCTAAGGTGGATATTATTACCCTTACAATCTATCAGGTAATGATAGTTTTTACCACCTTAGGGGGAGATTGATAAGGATAAGCTTGTAAAAAGAACAAACAAGTAATAATTAGTCCCCACATGAACTCGAAGTTCAGTGACTTGTTAAAATATGAATATATCATTCCGAGAGTCCAGAAAGACTCCGTATGAATGAAGATTTAATTTACATCACTTGGATATGATGACGATGATATATCAGCACCTTATCATACACAGATATAATATTGAGAAGCTTGCCAAAATCATAAATTAATCACACTTGATGTGTAGTATGAAAATAATATTCGTTCATATATCATAAGTAAGAAAATGGCAAGCATGTGCAGTTGGTACTAAAGTTTGGAAAAAAAATAAATGTCCCAGAAGTGATGTAGATATCTGAAAGAAAATAGATGGCCTATACGAAATATGTGAATTCAGATATCAAGCAGTATTGATTATATAAGAAATTATATCGATATATTTACTTTTTGGAACCGAATACAATTTGCGCGCGATATAAAATGGACACTAGTGGGGATCTTATATAAAAGTTCATCCAGATTGTCGAAATATAATTTATGGATAAATTGAGCTCATGGACACGAAGTCCACGTATTGACCCGAAGTTGATTGAATTATGTTATTTGCATTTGGCCTCATGTGCAAGTATATAGAATTTCATCTTTTTCATATTTGTATCATTTATCATCGTCATTAGCTTAAGACATATCATAAAAATTGTTTATATAATATGATGGGAGGGGTTTGTCGCGGATCCCAACCGTCAATAAAATAACCGCCTATTCCTACGGTAGATAGGGCAAGTCGGGTCGAATCCACGGGGACGGTAAAGTATAGCCTAGACTAAGGTCACCCGATTACTAGACTAAGTCAACGAGCTAAACTAGAGAATGATAGAGAGGGGAGAAGGCTAGACTATGACTACGGCTAAGGAAGCAAACAAGGAAAACGGGCTAGGATTAGGTCGGGGTCAAAGGGGTAACGGAATGGTCGAGGGAGAACTAGAGCGAAGGAGGTAGTAGGGTGATCTAGGTAATGCCCGGGCTCTCGCAACTTAGACTCACCTAGAGGTTCCACCTAGAACCCAACTTGGCGACACACAACACAAACGGGGTTACTAGCGCGCTAAGGCCTAGGTCGAATCCGGGCTCTCGCTACGTAGACCGACCTAGGGGTCGTCCTCACCGGGCTCTCACAACTTAGTTAGGGAACCGAACCCACAAACAAACTATAACCCACAAGAGAAAGGCAAGAAAAACAAGCATATGCATCTACTTAGTCATTCAAGCATTTCAACAAACATGTGATGTGCACCAAACCAAGAGGAAACCCAAATCTTCCACCAACATCTCCAACAATCCCTTAATCACCCAATCAACACCCTAATCACCCTACTAACCCTAGCAAGAACACTACTCTAACATATCTAAAGGAAATACTAACAAAAACAAGATAAACCAACACAAACAACAAAACATATATAAAGAAACTAACAAGAATAATAAACAACAATCAAAGATTAAAACTTGAATAACTAAACAAGATAAAGAGTAAAAAGATGAGAAGATTATACCAAACTAGCAAGAGAATGAAAAGGAGAACACTTGCATAGAAGATAACCCAAATTCATCCACCAAGGTTGTCAATCTTGGATGGATTCTTCAAGAGATCCAATATTACAAGCTTAAACTAAGATTAACTACTAATTACCGACTAATCTACACTAATCTAATCTAATCTAACCTAAAGTAGTCTAGGGTTTTAGGAAAATAACATAAGATGGTGTCTTAATACAAGAGGGGGGTATATATAGGGTTACAAATGGAAGGGAGAAGAAAGAAAACAAAGCGCGGGTTACAGCTAGGCCGTCCCGGCCGAGACAGGATGGTCCCGATCGGGACGGGGTCGGTCCCGGTCGGGAAGCCATGCTCCCGATCGGGATGGGCCCTGGTCAGTAGCCTCCTTGTTTGTGCACCTCATCCCGAACGGGATGAGCCTTGTAGGCCTCCATTATGATCTTTTTGGTCCCTCCTTGGTTCTCATGGGCTTCTCACCGATTCTCGGGACTCAGGATCGGGTCTCGGAGGCTCGGGATTGGGTCCCAAGGTCTCGGGGTCGACTCCAAGGCATCGAGTGATCGTTCCTTCACTCCGTTGGCTCCAAAATGTGTATGTATCGAGTCGGAATCGCTCCAACTCTTCCAATTCGGTCTCGGGAACCTGAAACGAACTAAAGGAAGCATAAGAAGCCCCTAAACCGCTCCCAAGGAGCGATTCTACAAGGAAAATGGGACCAAAACACTAGAAAATAGGCACTACAAATGACACTTATCAACTCCCCCACACTTAACCCTTACTCGCCCTCGAGTAAGCACATACTACTACTAAACTATCCGAGTGGGTATTAGCGCACCCTACGCCACTTCAACTCACGCGAGTACACTTAGAGGAGAAGTGCACCCTGCAAGGCAAGTGGGGTCTTGCGACAAAACCGCGGATGCAACCGGACACAACATACAAAAACAAACAAGCACATAAACAACAAACCAACAATCAAACACAAGGTTGCACCCAAAGAAAAACAAATACCGCTTCCCTCTAAAAGCGGTGAATGAAACACCGGTTTAGGACTCGAGGTAAGTGACAACGTTCCCAAGCTAGCAATACAAATCAAGGTGAACTAAACCCTAATAGTATGACGATAAAGCAACAAAAACGTTGGTAACTTACCTAGGTCCTCCTAACATTCTAAAAACGTACTACGGGACGATCGGCGGAGTGGAAAAGTGAAGAACCACGGTGTTAGTCGATACTGTAGGTAAGTGAGACCCCGCCCCCTTTAGCGTGAGCCAAGAGGGTCGTCCCGTGTCCAAAACCGCCTAACTAGTCCAAGTAAAAAGGTGGAAATATGCAAAATGAGGGAAGACCGACTAATGCTGCTATCATCCTTCCTCGGGACTCGGTCCTTTGGTAGGCTCTTCACGGCAAAAGTCGGAAAAAGGCTTATTTTTGTGGGAATTTCTTTTCGTGAGACGGGTTTTCTTTTGGCATTTTCTTTCTTTTCGACATTTGATTTGTTTTGCCATGCCATTCTTTTTCTTCTTTTCTATTTTCTTTTTGGCTTTTGTGCCTTTTCTTTTTCTTCATTTCTTTTCTTTCTTTCATTTTTTTTTCTTTCTTTTCTTTTCTTTGCCTTTTTTTTTGCCAAGATTTGGCTTTTTGGCATTTCTTGACAATTGAGAAAGAGAGAAATCAACAAATTGCATTTTATTGTGTGTGTATGCGTAGGAGGTAGGTGAATGGGAGAGTTGGGGGTCGCGATTTCCCTACAAACCCACAAAAAGTGGAGAACTTGGACTAATCAAACAATCCTAAACACGGTCACCTAAGGGACGAGACTCGGTAACCAAGGCCTTTTCACACCATGGGTGGTCATAATGGTCAAAATGCAAATCCCGTAGTAAATCCCTAGTAAGCTAGGTGGACTCAAGGTAAAGGACCAACGAAATCATTGATTTAAGGGTCATTCTACTAGATTAAAGTCCAAGATTCGATTTACACTACTAGGAAGGGAAAGTACACACTCACACACTAGCCTCTAAACCGGGTTTTCGAAAACGGTTTACACACACAAGACATAACTAACACAACATAAAACGAAGCCATGACGAAAACGAAGGAAAGAAAAACAAAAGGCAACAAAACAAAAAACAAAACATAACAAAACAAACATAAAACAAACACCACCCCGATATTCCATAGAAGTCACCAAATCACCCACCAATATGCACAAAGCTCCACCCGAGCACACAACATCACAATCTCCTCCAAACTCCACAAGAGATAAAGAAGAAAAAGGGATAAGATGTTACCGGAAGTCTTTAGAGCTTTCCAAAGTCATTGGCGATTAAAGCAACCTATAAGGACAAAGGGAGGCAAAACACGCACACAAACAAATATACGACACAAAGACACAAAATGAATACACAAAAGAGAAAATCTTTTTTATTTTTGTGAAAATTTTTCAAATTTTTAGGATTTTTGAAGATTTTTTCGAAAAACTAAGAAAAATAAAGCTAACTACCCTAGAATATCGCTCCCCCACACTTAAATCAAGCCATGTCCTCATGCTCGATCGTAGGGTACGGAGGGACAAAAGAAAAAGAAAAGAAACTACGAAAATAAAGATAAAAAAACAAAAATAAAGTGAAGAAAATGGTAGAAGGTGTCCGGCCGGGTGTAATCAAGTCACCATGGGCCGAGACGAGAAAAAGATATGGAAGGGGGGAAGAAAATAAAAAGAAGGAAATAAAAGGAAATGGGAGGGGAGGGCTAGGTGTAATCAAGTCACCTAGCCCGGATTCCGCCTAAATCCGACTAAATCCTCAAAAAAGAAAGTGAAAATCTTGTAAAAATTTGGATTTTTGAAAATGACTCTTGATGTAGTCACATCATCGAGATTCGGGAGCTACAACTACCGAGGCCTCGAAGGCCACCAAGATACCATGACTCAAGGGGAAGAGAACAAACACAAAGGAAAACAAGCTATAAAAGACGGAAAAGTAAGGATAGTTACCAAAACCAATCGTCTAGTAACTCACTCGCTCCATCGTCTCATAGATCAATGTAGGCACGTTGCTTGTCGTCTTTGTTGTTATCCCGCTTCAAGCTTGATAAAACCGCATGGTAGAGGTAGTAATGGTGCGAGGGGGGTGGAAATTGATGTGGATTTCGGTGTAAGGTGAGGTGTACGGGTCATATGATAGGAGTAAGGAGGAGTAGGGAGGCTGGGAGGGGGTAAAATAAATGGGTGGAGTCAAACGCCTAAGAAAAGGCTCGAAAGGGAGAAAGGGGACCATCCCGGTCGGGATGGATGGTCCCGATCGGGTTGATAAACCCTTCCCGATCGGGAAGCTCTCGTCCCGGTCGGGAATGCACTCCAGTGAGTCCGAACTTCTGCACCTTCATCCCGATCGGGATGGCTCCTTCCCGGTCGGGATTCCTCATCCTTCCCGGTCGGGAAGCCCTCTTCCCGGTCGGGATGAGTCTTCTTGGCCTTCTCCAAACCCAAAAGCTTATCATAAGCTTCAAAAACCGACTTCCTCGCTCGCAAACCAAACTCCATCCTCAACCATTCCTTTCTAGGAATCACATGCACTTCACCTATCAACAAAGCTCCAACACACATCAAATTCGCTCCCTCATATCGCTCATCAAAAATCCAATATTACAAGAATATCACAAAACTACCAAAATCAAGAGATAAAACACAAATACAAGCACAAGTACTCTAAAGAGGAGAGGAGGGGAATATACAACATGACGGTTCTTTAGGAACTCCGTCAAACCTAGGATGGTGGACTCTATTCTTCAACCATAGCCCTCAAGGGCATGGAGGAGCAAGTCGAACACGCTACCGACATCATAGTGAAGGCCCAAGAAGCGCTCGAGCTTAACCGACCTCCACGGCCTCCAAGGAGGAGGCAAGAAGTAGGAATCCCAAGACCCAAAATCATCTTCAAAGTTGTCTCCGGGGTCTATCCATCCTACGAGCTTCACCGACCTCTTCCTCCCTAAGCATTGCCTCCAATCACAAGCAAGCTTCATCTCCAAGAATCGAGGCACAAATGGCGGTTTTGGCCTCATCTCTTCATTGCACACCCCCACACTTTCCTCAAGTTGTGGTTCCTCATCTTCATCACTCGGCCCCACATCATCATGGAGGAGAGAATCGAAACTTTTACCGGCAGTTTCAATCTCTTCCAAACCATCTCTCGGTGTACATATAAGGGGCTCTTGATGCTTATCCTCATTATCGCACAAGGGCAACTCAAGGCTATCAATTTCACCCAACATCCTCACAAATTCCACCAACCCATCCAACTCACTATCTTCCTCCAATTCCTCACCAAGAATGCCTTCGCCAAGGGTCATCTCCTCATTCGTCTCTTTTTGGGTAGACGATTGAGGTTCTTCAAAGCAAATCTCTCTATCAAAGGGAACTACATCGGCGGCTTCGTAATTAGGTTGCTCCTCTCTCTCAAGTGGGCATCCTCCATCTAAATATGATGCTCGGGATAAAGACATCACGGTTTGAACCGATAATGCATTTAATCGAGCATCCCTCGCCTCGTTTGCCCTTCGAATTTGGACCATTAAATCATCTTGTTCCTTTTTTAATTGAATGGCCGTTTCTCGGATGCTCCTTTGCATTTGAAGCATAGATTGAAACTCCTCCATGTCGGGCAATTGGTGATCATTGGGGTCTTGTAAAGTTCCTTGAAAATCTTGATGATGCCCAAGGGGTGGGGCATCATATTGTTGGTAGCAAGGTTGGGATGATTGGTAGTATTGTGGGTCATGGGGTTCATATTGTGGTTGGGGTGGAGGGTAATACGGTGGGTTTTGGGGAAATTGGCTTCCATACGGTGAATCTTGATTGAACATGGTGGGTTCACAATCATTGCTCGAGTAATAGCCACCATGGTCGTAGGAGTGATAGTCATTCGCTTGTTGGTAGCCGTTTTCATAACCTTGAAGTTCATACCCATCTTGATCCCCCCAAGAAGCTTGATAGTGATTAGGAGTCATCATGTCATAGCTTTGGTTCATGGAAGAAGAGGGGTAGCTCATATCGGCTTCCATGTGTGGGGAGTTTAGATCAAACCCCATGCTCGCTCGAAAATCGCTCGAAGATAGTCACCACCTCTAAGCACAAACTGTAGACTAAGAACAAACGTGAGAAGTCTAGTGCTTTTTGGGCACCAGACAAGGGAGAAATAAACTTCACACACACAAGAAGCAAGGTAACAAAAAGAAAAAATAAAACACAAACACAAAGACAAAGTCAAGTAACTAGGAAAACAAAGTCTAAACTAGCACCGTCCCCGGCAACGGCGCCAAATTGATGGGAGGGATTTTTCGCGAATCCCAACCGTTAATAATATAACCGGCTATTCCTAAGGTAGATAGGGCAAGTCGGGTCGAATCCACGTGGGACGGTAAAGTATAGCCTAGACTAAGGTCACCCGATTACTAGACTAAGTCAACGAGCTAAACTAGAGAATGATAGAGAGGGGAGAAGGCTAGACTATGACTACGGCTAAGGAAGCTAACAAGGAAAACGGGCTAGGATTAGGTCGGGGTCAAAGGGGTAACGGAATGGTCGAGGGAGAACTAGAGCGAAGGAGGTAGTAGGGTGATCTAGGTAATGCCCGGGCTCTCGCAACTTAGACTCACCTAGAGGTTCCACCTAGAACCCAACTTGGCGACACACAACACAAACGGGGTTACTAGCGCGCTATAGGCCTAGGTCAAATCCGGGCTCTCGCTACGTAGACCGACCTAGGGGTCGTCCTCACCGGGCTCTCGCAACTTAGTGATGGAACCGAACCCACAAACAAACTATAACCCACAAGAGAAATGCAAGAAAAACAAGCATATACATCTACTTAGTCGCGAATCCCAACCGTCAATAATATAACCGGCTATTGCTACGGTAGATAGGGCAAGTCGGGTCGAATCCACGGGGACGGTAAAGTATAGCCTAGACTAAGGTCACCCGATTACTAGACTAAGTCAACGAGCTAAACTAGAGAATGATAGAGAGGGGAGAAGGCTAGACTATGACTACGGCTAAGGAAGTGATAAGTGTAGTTTGTAGTGCCTATATGTTGTGTTTTGGTCCCTTTTTCCTTGTGGAATCGCTCCTTTGGAGCGATTCATGGGCTTCTTAAGCTTCCTTTATTTCGTTTCAGGTTCCCGAGACCGATTTGGAAGAGTTGGAGCGATTCCGACTCAATACATACACATTTCGGAGCCAACGAGATAAAGGAACGATGACTCGAGGCCTTGGAATCGACCCCGAGACCTTGGGACCCAATACCGAGACTCCGAGACCCGATCACGAGTCCCGAGAATCGGTGGGAAGCCCATGAGAGGCAAGGAAGGACCAAAGAGCGTTTAAGGAAGGCATACAATACCCATTCCGTTCAGGATGGCCTCATCCCGTTCGGGATGGGGGGCTACATTGAGATGGCTGCTGTGACCCCATCCCGATCGGGACCATCCCGTCCCGGTCGGGATGACAGGGCCGTCCCGATCGGGATGATCCGTCCCGGTCGGGACCGTTATGCTGCTGCACGACTCTTTTTCTTTCTTCTTCTTCATTCTTGTACCCATATATATACTCCCTTCTTGTAATTTTAAGAAATCTTATCTTACCCTAGATTAGTTTAAGCCTCCAAAAACCCTAGATTTACTCTCACTCATTAGCTTTAATCTTCCCTTAATCTTAGTTAATCCTTAGTTAATTATTGTAATTAGTTCTTGTATTAAGAGGATACTTGAAGAATTGTCCAAGATTGACAACCTTGGGTTTTATTTGGGTTCTTATTTATACAAGATTGCATCTTTTCATCTCCTTAGTGTTGGTATAACCTTTCTTACTCTTAATCTTGTTTATTTAATCTTGTTTGAATCTTTTCATATTGTTAGTATCATTGTTCTTGTTAATCATTATGGATGTTTGTTTAGTGATAATATTTTCTCTTGTTATGGTTATTTTATTCTTGATAATGAGTGAGTAGTCTTCTTGTGGGGTTAGTAGGGGGATTAGGGGTAGATTGTGGATGATTAGGGTTGATTAAGGGGAAAAGATTTCATCTTTTTTGTTAGTCACATATTGTAGGCACTCTATGTGTTTGTTGATATGCTTGTGTGAGTTGTAGTGGCCATGCTTCCCATACTAGTGTTCATCTTCTCATTGATTGCTTATTTTGTGGAAATGTTGATAATAGTTTAGTCGCGAGAGCGCGGACTAGGGTCTAAGTTGCGAGAGCCCGGACCCACCTTGACATCGGTCTAAGTTGCGAGAGCCCGGACCGACTCTAGCGATTAGGAGACACCTATACCCTCGATCACCCCAATTATCCTTCTACTCCTATGAACCCGACCTACCCCACTTCTTTCCATATTTGTGTTAATTCTCTTAGTTAGCCATCATTTCCGTTAGTTTCATCGTTTAGTTAGTCTCTAGTGTTAGTTTAGTTCCTACTTCTCCTCCATCATAGTTTTCCATTTATCGCTTCTTTGTGTTTGTTCGGTAATCTAGTCTTGTTGTAGGCCAACCTAGTCTAAACCTTGATATACCGTCCTCGTGGATACGATCCCGACTTGCCCTAGCTACTCACTAGGTTAGTCGGTGTTATATTGATCGGCTAGGGACGTGACGAATCCCTTACCATCAATTTGGCGCCGTTGCCGGGGACGGTGCATTGTTTAGACTTAGTTTGCTTATTTCTAGACTTAGTTATCCTTCTTTGTGTTCTCCCATCTTCTCTTGTGAATATTCTCTAGTTTTTCTTCTTTTCTTAGCTTTCTTTTATCTTTGTCTCTAGTTGTGCTTGTTTATTGTCGTTACCTAGTGCCCATAAAGCACTAGGTGTTCTTACGTTTGTTCTAGTGTGTAGTGTATGCCTAGGAGGGGACGCGACTTCTATCTCTTTAATCCAGAGCCGGAGAGACTCTTTCGAGCCTTTCGCCAACGGACGATTAACCGGGTTAGAATCTCTCAACCAAGTGCAAGCAACACTCATCAAGGGCAAGCCCAAGGAGCCGACTTGAACAATTCACCTCGAGAGACGGCCGGAGGGACCTTCATCAATCCCTTCGGTGATTCTTCTCCTAGTTCCCCCTCTTCATCTACATCAACACCATCTACACCACCATCTTCTCCCTTACATCCAAGAATGCCTAAGTTTTCCTCTCACTCCACCTTCACGGAAGATGTCTTGCCGGGACCGAGTGCATTACCGAAAGGCTATACCGGGAATTTTGTGGCAAAGACTCAATTTATCCAACTTGTGGAGAGGAGCCCATTTAGTGGTTTGCCCACCGAAGACCCGCACCAACACATGGAGACCTTCTCCGATTATTGTGACGCTATATCTCAAACCGGGGTTACTCAAGACCAAATTCGTTGGGTACTCTTCCCGTTCTCTCTTATTGGAAAAGCGAAGTAATGGATCAAGAGTCTCGATAGGGCAACCATGGGTATCGACACTTGGAAAAAGCTTGCCTCGGCGTTCTACCAAAAGTTTTACCCTCCGGAAAAGACGAATTTGCTTAGGGCCTCCATCACCGGGTTCCAACAAAGGGATGAAGAGAGCCTATATGAAGCTTGGGAGCGGTTTAAGTCTTTGGTAAGATCGTGCCCTCATCATGGACTCTCACAATGATTCTTGGTACAACAATTTTGGAATGGACTTTATGAGGACTCGAGAGCCATTCTTAACATGGGCTCCAACGGTAGGTTCACCGAGGTCGATGACGACCAAACATGGGCGAGAATCGAAGAGATGGCGGTGCATAATTCGCAATACTCTAGGCCTAGGAAGGCACATCGAGGAGGCATACATGAGGTCGATGCTATCACCAAATTAAGCATTGACCTTGGAGCTCAACTTAAAACACACATGGAGACTATTGACAAGAAGCTCCAAAGCCACCTCAACCAAGTCCAAGGCTCTAGTTCCTCCCACCATCAACCGATTCAAGAAGTGAATGCTTTGGGGTTCGCACCTCCTACACCTTACTTTGGGATGTGCGACACTTGTGGAATCGTTGGTCATGACTCTATGAATTGTAGAGGGAGTATTGAGCAGGTGAACGCCTTTCAAGCGTTCAAGCAAGGTGCCTCCTTCTCTAATCAATACCAAGCTTCCAATCAAGTCCCTCAACAACAAACACTTCAACATCAACAACAACATCGTCCCTATGTTCCACCTCCCTTACGGGACAACAATGAAAGTTACCATGGTTATGTGGGTAACCAAAGACCCTTCAACAATTTCAAGCAAAATAACCAAGGCAACTTCAACAACAAGCAAGGGTTCCAACAAGGGAACTTCAGTCAAGGTGGTTTCCAAGGAAACCAAAATTTCCAAGGACAACAAAACCACAACCAAGGGTATCAAAGCTACAATCAAGGCCTTAATCAAGGCAAGCCTCATGGGTTCCAAGGGAACCATCAACAACAACAAGCAACACATGGCAATCAACAAAGAAAGCCTAGGAGCCGGTCTCCTATTCATGACTATGGTACTCCATTAGCCCTCACCGATACTCCGCATAATCCATCATCCCCACCACGGGAATCCGACATACAAAAGCAAATGATGGATATGCAAAGGAATACACAAGAAATGCAAAAGAATCAATTGGAGGAACAAATGACACAACAAGGAATCATTGCTCAAATTCTAATGGATAACAAGGAAATGAAAACTCACATGAAGATGATTGAGAATCAAGTGTCACAACTTGCATCGGGAAGTTCTTCAAGGCAAAGGGGGCAATTGCCTCCTCAAGGCGAAACTCCAAATTATGAACATGTCAATGCCATCACCTTGAGGAGCGGTGCTACATATAATCCTCCCGTGTTTCCTAGTGAGCAAGAAGCAATGAAGGAAGTTGTGTCTCCAAATCAAGAAGAATCAAGCTTGGACAATCCAATGGAGGAACAAGTTCTATGGGAAGTCGAGAAACCCCAAGAAGACACTCTTCCCCCCACTTCAAGCACAAGAAAAGGGTAAAGGGAAAGTGTCAAGTGAAGAGTCCACCCCAATTGATCAAAACAAGTACCAAAACAAGTTGCCTTACCCATCAAGGCAAATGAAGACTAAGGTGGACACTCACTACGACAAGTTCCTTAGTATTGTGAAGAAATTGGATGTTAGTGTCCCGTTCACCGAATTACTTACCCAAATCCCGACATATGGAAGATTTATGAGAGAAATCTTAGCTAGGAAGAGATCCATCGATAAGGAAGAAACCGTAGCGTTCACGAGGGTGGTGAGCGAGCTTATCCAAGGTTCCACGCTTCCGAAGTTGAAGGATCCGGGTAGTTTTTCGATCCCTTGCACCATAGGCAACTTCTTGATCAAGAATGCGTTATGTGACTTGGGCGCGAGTGTGAGCATCATTCCCTATTCTATTTGTTGCCGACCCAGAATGAAAGAGTTGAAATGTACGTCCCTCACCCTCCAAATGGCCGATAGATCATTCAATCGACCATTAGGAATGTTAGAAGACGTACCGGTACGAGTGGGGAAATAATTCATTCCGGTCGACTTCATTGTGCTTGACATGCCGGAGGATGCCAATACTCCCATTATTCTTGGGCGCCCATTTCTACACACCGCGGGTGCCATGATCGATGTGAAGAGCGGTAGGATCACATTTGAGTTAGGCGAGGAAAAGATAGTGTTCGACCTCCAAGGCAACACTACGCCTACTAAGGATGAATCATGTAATATGATCCAAGCCAATAAAGACATCGATCTAGGGGGTGAACCGGAACAAAGCTTGAAGAAGTACTCTTATGTACTTGAGGATGACGACTCCGATATGGAGGAAGATGAGTGCCCAATTCATGGGCTTGATGACAAGTTGAAGTGCAATGACAAGGAAGAAGATGAGCCTCCCTTGGGGCCGCATGAGGACCGGTGGACGTTTGGGTATATCCCCAAGGACCAAAAGTACAAGTTCAAGTCGTTGAACTTGGAAGAGCGGGATGCCCCGGGAACGTCAAGGCAAGGCCATGAGGAGCCTTGGGATATGGTCGGTTATATGACATGCTTGATTGAAGACTTCTCTAGGGCCTTCGACTTGTTCTTACGTGCCCTTGATGGAGATGGAACTAGTTTTGGTTGTTGAAAAAGATTGATGATAGCACCACCTTGGTTTGACGGAGTTCCACAAGAACCGTCTCATTGTATATATCTCTTTTTTGTAGTTAGTTGGATTTTTGTGAATTCTTGTTATTTGGATTGATTGATGAGCGTTGTGAGGGAGAGAGTTTGATGTATGTTTGAGTATTGTTTGATAGGTGAAGTGAGAACGCTCCTAGAGAGGATTGCCTATGGTATACCTTGGGTTGTGAGCAAGAGGATTGGGTTTTTGAAGCTTGGAACAAGTTTTTGGGATCGTGGAGGTCGAAGAAAACCCATCCCGACCGGGAAGGGTAAGGCTTCCCGACCGGGAAGGGTGTCGTCCCGATCGGGAAGGGCGCACCACATTTCGAGCTTACTGTGGGTTCGTCCCGACCGGGATGAGGGCGTCCCGACCGGGACGGGTGAGGAAACCCGATCGGGATCAATCTTCCCGACCGGGACAGTCCTCTGCTCCTCCTTTGTGATTCTTCTTCGTAAATCGAGTCCACCCAATCGTTTTATGCCCCCTCCCAACCTCCCTAGATACCCTAACCTTACCATATGCCCCACGTACTTCATTGTCATACCTTCACCTTATTTCCTCTTCACTGTACACCGTGATTCGCATCAAATTCCACCCCCTCGCACCATTACTACCTCTACCATGAGATGTTATCGAGAATGAAGCGGAAAAGCAATGATGAAGACAAGCAAACGCCTTTATCGATCTATGAGACGATGGAGAGAGTGAGTTGCTAACCTATGGTACGGCAACTATCCTTTCTTTTCCGTTTTTGTTGTTGCTTGTTTTCCTTTGTTTATTCCCTTCCCCTTGTACACTTTCGTGTCTTGATGTCATGGTGGCCTTCGAGGCCGTAGTATGGTTGCTCCCGACTGCCGACGACGTGATTACATCGACAGTCAATCGATTAGTCCAAGTTACAAGATTTTCACCCCTTTTTAGGCGTTAGTCGGATTTGGACGGAATCCGGGCTAGGTGACTTGATTACACCTAGCCCTCCCCTCCCATTTCTTTTTTATTTCTTTCTTTTTATCTTTCTTCCCCCTTCCATATCTTTTTCTCGTCTCGGCCTATGGTGACTTGACTACACCCCGGCCGGACACCTTCTACCTTTTTCTCCACTTTGTTTTCAATTTTTAGCTTTATTTTCGTAGTTTCTTTTTCTTTCTTTTGTCTCTCCGCACCCTACGATCGAGCATGAGGACATGGCTCGATTTAAGTGTGGGGGAGCGATATTCTAGTATAGCTTAGTTTATTTTCTTAGTTTTTCGAAGAAAAAAAATCTTCAAAAATACCTAAAAATTTGAAAAATTTTCACCAAAATAAAAAAGTTTTTCTCTTTTGTGTTTTCATTTTGTGTCTTTGTGTCGTATATTTGTGTTTTGCCTCCCTTTGTCCTTATAGGTTGCTTTAATCGCCAATGACTTGGGAAAGCTCTAAAGACATCCGGTAACATCTTCTAACCCTCTTTCCTTCTTTATTCCTTGTGATGTTTGGAGAAGGTTGTGTTGAGGTGTGCTCGGGTGGAGCTTGTGCATTCTTGTGGTGGATTTGGTGACTTGTATGGATTATCGGGGTGGTGTTTGTTGTATGTTTGTTTTGTTATGTTTTGTTTTTGTTTCCTTTGTTTCTTTTTCTCTCGTTTTCGTCATGTCTTTTATTTTGTGTTGTGTTGTGTTGTGTGTAAACCGTTTTCGAAAACCCGGTTTAGAGGCTAGTGTGTGAGTGTCTATTTTCCCTTCCTAGTAGTGTAAATCGAGTCTTGTACTTTAATCTAGTAGAATGACCCTAAATCAATGAGTTCGTTGGTCCTTTACCTTGAGTCCACCTAGCTTACTAGGAATTTACTACGGGATTTGCACTTTTGACCATTATGACCACCCACGGTGTGAAAAGGCCTTGGTTACCGAGTCTCGTCCCCTAGGTGACCGTGTTTAGGATCGCTTGATTAGTCCAAGTTCTCCATTTTTTGTGGGTTTGAAG
Source organism: Agrostemma githago (assembly GCA_958450325.1). Lineage (NCBI taxonomy): Eukaryota > Viridiplantae > Streptophyta > Magnoliopsida > Caryophyllales > Caryophyllaceae > Agrostemma > Agrostemma githago. The sequence continues at coordinate 32,114,596 of OY288256.1, forward strand.
GGAAGGACGCTCCCCGACTCTTCCATTACCCTACCTCCTACACATATCCACGCAATAAAATGCAAATTTGTTGATTCTCTCTTTCTTAATTGTCAAGAAATGCCAAAAAGCCAAATCTTGCCAAAAAAAGGGCAAAGAGAAGAAAAAGAAAGAAAAATGAAAGAAAGAAAAGAATGAAGAAAAAGAAAAGGCACAAAAGCCAAAAAGAAAATAGAAAAGAAGAAAAAGAAATGGCATGGCAACAAACAAATCAAAACGTCGAAAAGAAAGAAAATGCCAAAAGAAAACCCGTCTCACAAAAAGAAATCCCCACAAAAATAAGCCTTTTTCCGACTTTTGCCGTGAAGAGCCTACCAAAGGACCGAGTCCCAAGTAAGGATGATAGCGGCATTAGTCGGTCTTCCCTCATTTTGCATATTTCCACCTTTTTACTTGGACTAGTTAGGCGGTTTTGGACACGGGACGACCCTCTTGGTTCACGCTAAAGAGGGCGGGGTCTCACTTACCTACAGTGTCGACTAACACCGTGGATCATCACTCCCCACTCCGTCGATCGTCCCGTAGTACGTTTTTAGAAAGTTAGGAGGACCTAGGTAAGTTACCAACGTTTTTGTTGCTTTATCGTCATACTATTAGGGTTTAGTTCTCCTTGGTTTGTATGTCTAGCTTGGGAACGTTGTCACTTACCTCGAGTCCTAAACCGGTGCTTCTTTCACCGCTTTTAGAGGGAAGCGGTATTTCTTTTGTTTTGGGTGCAACCGTCTAAGTGTTTGTTTGTTTGTTTGTGTGTTTGTTTATGTGTTTGTGTCCGGTTGCATCCACAGTTTTATCGCAAGACCCGGCTTGCCTTGCGGAGTGCACTTTTCCTCTAAGTGCACTCGCGTGAGTTGAAGGGGCGTAGGGTGCGCTAATACCCATTCGGCTAGTTTAGTAGTTAGTGTGTGCTTACTCGAGGGCGAGTAAGGGTTAAGTGTGGGGGAGTTGATAAGTGTAGTTTGTAGTGCCTATTTGTTGTGTTTTGGTCCCTTTTTCCTTGTGGAGTCGCTCCTTTGGAGCGATTCATGGGCTTCTTATGCTTTCTTTAGTTCGTTTCAGGTTCTCGAGACCGATTTGGAAGAGTTGGAGCGATTCCGACTCAATACATACACATTTTGGAGCCAACGAGATAAAGGAACGATGACTCGAGGCCTTGGAATCGACCCCGAGACATTGGGGCCCAATCCCGAGCCTCCGAGACCCGATCCCGAGTCTCGAGAAACGGTGGGAAGCCCATGAGAGGCAAGGAAGGACCAAAGAGCGTTTAAGGAAGGCATACAAGACCCATCCCGTTCGGGATGGGGGGCTACATTGAGATGGTTGCTGTGACCCCATCCCGGTCGGGACCATCCCGTCCCGGTCGGGATGACAGGGCCGTCCCGATCGGGATGATCCGTCCTGGTCGGGACCGTGATGCTACTGCACGACTCTTTTTCTTTCTTCTCCTTCATTCTTGTACCCATATATATACTCCCTTCTTGTAATTTTAAGAAATCTTATCTTACCCTAGATTAGTTTAAGCCTCCAAAAACCCTAGATTTACTCTCACTCATTAGCTTTAATCTTCCCTTAATCTTAGTTAATCCTTAGTTATTTATTGTAATTAGTTCTTGTATTAAGAGGATACTTGAAGAATTGTCCAAGATTGACAACCTTGGGTTTTATTTGGGTTCTTATTTATACAAGATTGCATCTTTTCATCTCCTTAGTGTTGGTATAACCTTTCTTACTCTTAATCTTGTTTATTTAATCTTGTTTGAATCTTTTCATATTGTTAGTATCATTGTTCTTGTTAATCATTATGGATGTTTGTTTAGTGATAATATTTTCTCTTGTTATGGTTGTTTTATTCTTGATAATGAGTGAGTAGTCTTCTTGTGGGGTTAGTAGGGGGATTAGGGGTAGATTATGGATGATTAGGGTTGATTAAGGGGAAAAGGTTTCATCTTTGTTGTTAGTCACATATTGTAGGCACTCTATGTGTTTGTTGATATGCTTGTGTGAGTTGTAGTGGCCATGCTTCCCATACTAGTGTTCATCTTCTCATTGATTGCTTATTTTGTGGAAATGTTGAGAATAGTTTAGTCGCGAGAGCGCGGACTAGGGTTTAAGTTGCGAGAGCCCGGACCCACCTTGACATTGGTCTAAGTTGCGAGAGCCCGGACCGACTCTAGCGATTAGGAGACGCCTATACCCTCGATCACCCCAATTATCCTTCTACTCCTATGAATCCGACCTACCCCACTTCTTTCCATATTTGTGTTAATTCTCTTAGTTAGCCATCATTTCCGTTAGTTTCATCGTTTAGTTAGTCTCTAGTGTTAGTTTAGTTCCTACTTCTCCTCCATCATAGTTTTCCATTTATCGCTTCTTTGTGTTTGTTCGGTAATCTAGTCTTGTTGTAGGCCAACCTAGTCTAAACCTTGATATACCGTCCTCGTGGATACGATCCCGACTTACCCTAGCTACTCACTAGGTTAGTCGGTGTTATATTGATCGGCTAGGGACGTGACGAATCCCTTACCATCAGGAAGCAAACAAGGAAAACGGGCTAGGATTAGGTTGGGGTCAAAGGGGTAACGGAATGGTCGAGGGAGAACTAGAGCGAAGGAGGTAGTAGGGTGATCTAGGTAATGCCCGGACTCTCGCAACTTAGACTCACCTAGAGGTTCCACCTAGAACCCATCTTGGCGACACACAACACAAACGGGGTTACTAGCGCGCTATAGGTCTAGGTCGAATCTGGGCTCTCGCTACGTAGACCGACCTAGGGGTCGTCCTCACCGGGCTCTCGCAACTTAGTGAGGGAACCGAACCCACAAACAAACTATAACCCACAAGAGAAAGGCTAGAAAAACAAGCATATGCATCTACTTAGTCGCGAATCCCAACCGTCAATAATATAACCGGCTATTCCTACGGTAGATAGGGCAAGTCGGGTCGAATCCACGGGGACGGTAAAGTATAGCCTAGACTAAGGTCACCCGATTACTAGACTAAGTCAACGAGCTAAACTAGAGAATGATAGAGAGGGGAGAAGGCTAGACTATGACTACGGCTAAGGAAGCAAACAAGGAAAACGGGCTAGGATTAGGTCGGGGTCAAAGGGGTAACGGAATGGTCGAGGGAGAACTAGAGCGAAGGAGGTAGTAGGGTGATCTAGGTAATGCCCGGGCTCTCGCAACTTAGACTCACCTAGAGGTTCCACCTAGAACCCAACTTGGCGACACACAACACAAACGGGGTTACTAGCGAGCTATAGGCCTATGTCGAATCCGGGCTCTCGCTACGTAGACCGACCTAGGGGTCGTCCTCACCGGGCTCTCGCAACTTAGTGAGGGAACCGAACCCACAAACAAACTATAACCCACAAGAGAAAGGCAAGAAAAACAAGCATATGCATCTACTTAGTCATTCAAGGATTTCAAAAAACATGTGATGTGCACCAAACCAAGAGGAAACCCAAATCTTCCACCAACATCTCCAACAATCCCTTAATCACCCAATCAACACCCTAATCACCCTACTAACCCTAGCAAGAACACTACTCTAACATATCTAAAGGAAATACTAACAAAAACAAGATAAACCAACACAAACAACAAAACATATATAAAGAAACTAACAAGAACAATAAACAACAATCAAAGATTAAAACTTGAATAACTAAACAAGATAAAGAGTAAAAAGATGAGAAGATTATACCAAACTAGCAAGAGAATGAAAAGGAGAACACATGCATAGAAGATAACCCAAATTCATCCACCAAGGTTGTCAATCCTGGATGGATTCTTCAAGAGATCCAATATTACAAGCTTAAACTAAGATTAACTACTAATTACCTACTAATCTACACTAATCTAATCTAATCTAACCTAAAGTAGTCTAGGGTTTTAAGAAAATAACATAAGATGGTGTCTTAATACAAGAGGGGGGTATATATAGGGTTACAAATGGAAGGGAGAAGAAAGAAAACAAGGCGCGGGTTACAGCTAGGCCGTCCCGGCCGAGACGAGATGGTCCCGGTCGGGAAGCCATGCTCCCGATCGGGATGGGCCCTGGTCAGTAGCCTCCTTGTTCGTGCACCTCATCCCGAACGGGATGAGCCTTGTAGGCCTCCATTATGATCTTTTTGGTCCCTCCTTGGTTCTCATGGGCTTCTCACTGATTCTCGGGACTTGGGATCGGGTCTCGAAGGCTCGGGATTGGGTCCCAAGGTCTCGGGGTCGACTCCAAGGCATCGAGTGATCGTTCCTTCACTCCGTTGGCTCCAAAATGTGTATGTATCGAGTCGGAATCGCTCCAACTCTTCCAATTCGGTCTCGGGAACCTGAAACGAACTAAAGGAAGCATAAGAAGCCCCTAAATCGCTCCCAAGGAGCGATTTTAAAAGGAAAATGGGACCAAAACACTACGAAATAGGCACTACAAATGACACTTATCATAATATTACATGCATGCACATTCTTTTTAAATGTTTTTATTGCAGGATAAATATATAGAATTATACTCGTAAATGTTACCATGTTTTATGACTCCCTGAAGGTGCTTGTGTTTGAATGATCATGAAATTGAGAGTAATGAATGGATTGATTATTTTATGATTATGTATAACTTCTTCGTTATGATGCACTGTGAACTTACATTGATCGAGTTAAAAGAGAAATATTGAAGCTCTTGAAGAGTTCATTAATTTGAGTAATTCAATATTGTCAGAACCCAAAGTTTGAGCGTAATATCATCTTAACCAGAAGTTTAAGTATAAGAGAGTTAATAGAAGAAAGATTATATTGCAAAGTATATGAAATTATTTGTAGTCCAGAAGTACCGTAATGATTGAAAATCACGATAATATAGTAAGAAAATCAATGGAGTATTTAAAATGACATATTTGATGATTGGATTAATTCTCCTGGAGAGATCAAAATGGATGAGCTGCTACACTCTTTTTCCCTTCGACTAGGTTTTTTGTCCCAATGGGTTTTTCCTAGCGAGGTTTTTAACGAGGTAGCTTACACATGTTTTTCATGTTATTGAGATGATAATTATTATGGACATGTTATGTCGAGTTATCTATTATTCATATTATGAGTTCTGAAGACACATGTGATAGGGGTAGTCGTATCCCTAATCAAAGATACCCTAAGGTCCACTAACTAATGTAGATAGTGAAGTAGGGGTCGAACCACCAGGAGACGGGACTCAATTACTTGCTCTAAGGTCTAGACTAAAGATTGCGGGTCACTGTTTTTTTTGGTTTGTTTGAGCGGACTAACAACTAATTGCTATAAGGTAAATCAATAATAAAAAGGTCTAGGGTCTCAGGTTCACAATGAATGTCAATCAGGTCAGGGAGTCAATTAACAGGTCAATAATCGAACTGTCTAAGGTGTAGGTCCGGTCGGTACTACTACAAACTTTAGAACTAAACTTAACCTGCGGTCGCTAGAATTAAGCTAGTCTACCCAATATATCGTGACCTAATTAATCCTTAACCCGGTCGGCGAAAAGTTCTAATTGTGATACTAACTAATTAATCCTGGCCAGTAATTAATCAATCAGAATTAAAAACAATATTCAGGCGACAGTTCATATAATCAGAGACAGGTCAATTTTCTATAACCCAATTAACACCCATCGATCCCCTTAAACCCTAGATAAAAATTAGCTACTCATGAGGATTATAATTAAACTAACGAAATATGAATTGCAATTAATCATGGTGAATGCGGATTAATTAAACTACGAGACTGAAATCAGATAACTACGAAAACTAAGAACGAATTCAGACAGAAATTAAACTAGAGATTAAGACAAGAATTAAAAACTAGAGAATTGAAATTGAAATTAAAATTAAAATTAAAGTAGCGATACCAAACAAATTCAGATCTGAAAAAGGAAGAACGGAGTACGATGAATCTTGCGAAGAAAGACGGAATGAAAGTAGTCTTATATCTAAAACTAATGTAACGTAAAGTGTGTAAAAAAAAATAGAATCAAAAGTAGTCTGACAATCCTCTTCCAACTGATTTAAAAGAAATCAGTTGGACTTACAAACAGGCCCATAATTCTAATTAAAAGAAAAATCCAATCCGCGGCCTGAATGCAAGGCACTCGATCGAGTACATGCGTGCACTCGATCGAGTGGATGCGTGAATGCTTCCGGTTGACTCTGGATATATGGCACTCGATCGAGTGCTCTACGCCACTCGATTGAGTGGATGCTGCTGAGCTCTTGATCGAGTTATTCCTTTACTTCTCGGCTTTTCGTATTCTTCCTCGTCTCGGCTATCCGGGTTATTATTCCAAAATATGCTCAAAATTGCACTTAACCTACAAAATAGCACGAGGACCGACAGTATCGACTTTCTAATAGAAATCGACATTTCAATTAAATATGGAAGAAGAAAAGCTCAAAAACGGTTGTCGGGGGACAATAAAATACGATATAAAATGTGTTGATCAAACTCCCCCAAACCAAACATTTGCTTGTCCTCAAGCAAACAACTAAAATATATACAAATGAGGACAAGTGATGTGAAACACAACTCAGAGCTGAATTACAATCATCCTCCTAAAATCAACTAAGACCGACGAGAAAACACATAATTCTCAAGAATGCAACGAGATCAATAATCATGCCATAATCAAACAATTGCCTGCCAAACTTTCAATCTTGCGAGACCAATAATGTCGGACTTCCTTACGGTTGTCGCTCGACACTCATAAGTACGGGTAAGTATATATGTGAAGATAGGAAAGAATAAAGACACTCACTCAACTTATGAAATATGCATGCAATCGAATATGAAATCAATCTCCCCAATTAAACACGTGTTCCACCAATCAGGACCATAGTACATGCCAAGGACTTACAAAGGGTGGCTTATATGTGAGGGGATAAAATGGATTGTGCCTAAAGCACGTATGGAAATGTGGGGCTAAGACCAGTAGTCGCAGCTACACAATAAAAACTATCCATCCAAAAACCTCAACTATGAATTATGACCACTAACTAGAGATAAAACTCAAAAGAGCGTAAGAGGGAATTTTGTCATCCTCCTAATTATAATTCAATTCTAGTTACAAAATCTCGACCGTTCCCCGAAATATTATAAGAAGCATATATGTTTTTTTTTCTTTTCTTTTTCTAATTCCATTTTTTTTCATTTTCTTTCTTTCTTTCTTTTTCATGCTTCTATATTTTTTTCCAATTCAGACAAGGGGAAGGCGAATACAGAGTCACATAACAGTATTACCCACTAAGATCCAAAAGGTATAGAAATCCAAATTATGACCGAGTAGTGGAATAATTCTCAATTGAGCTCACTGCGACTGTCCTGGTAAGGTAGGCTGTTCTGGGTTGTAGCTAATTGATATAAATATCATGAAAACTGGCTTACAACAGCTGAAACGGGCTAAACAGAGGAAAAATAACCTAAATCTACAAGGTAGTAAAAATGGGTCATTTTGGCTATGTGGAGCTCGTCAAAAACAGAAATGCCTTTCCTCATGTACCTCCTCCTCAAACCAAACACGTATTCAATATCAAGAGACAGACGTCATATTTATGCAAATATATGTTACACATCCCATAAGGAGAAACCACTCAATTCCTAAATATAAATGAGACCAGTTATGGATGTTACTGGCCTAGGAAGCTCTAAACCTCAGAATTTTTGTGGTTTGCCAACAAAATGGTCAAATTCACTCATTTGGCAATTAACGGTTCAATAGGCAATCATATCAAAATCATCTCATCTCAAGTATTACATGCATTCAGGTACGAATTTAGCTGTCAATTAGGAGAGGTCATGTAAAATGCAATGTCATCATCGCCGTTTTGCATGTTTCACAACAGACACAAGACGAACACAAAGCACACAAAAATAAAATCTTTTTGGATTTTTCTGATTTTTTTCAATTTTTTTTGGATTTTTAAAATTTTTGAAAGCACACAACAGAAAATAAAATCACACAAAAACACACAAATTCTCCCCCAAACCTAAATGTCACAGTGTCCTCAATGTGACTCTACAGCATATATGACAAACAAATCCACAACCAATCCTAAGGACAACTCGACCTAAGGGGAAGAAAAAATCTAAGAAAACAATAAAAACAGAAATAAAAAGGAAAGAAAGTACCGTATATACAATGGTAGCTCCCCCAAACCGGCTAATCAGCCATCTCATTGTCTCCGCCGGTCCCAGATGGACCGGCTCCAGTATCGCCCTGGCCTGAGCCGCTAGCACCACCTTGCTGACCCGATTGTCACAAGCCCCTCAACCACTATGCTCCTAGGCCGCCGTAGGTGTGCCCGTAATCTGGACCCCAAGCAGCTAGATCAACCCCATAATCGTGGAAAATACCACTAGTATCTCCCGGACCTCTCCAGTAGGACGGGTGCTGAGGCGCCGAGATGCCTTGAGTAAGCATGTACTCGTGGATCTCGCGGTTGACGATGCTCTGATTAATCCCCTCGTGTACCCGTCTCTGGTGCTCATAAACTGGATCATACATAAATGGATACGGGTGCGGAAACTCGGCACCCGGAGTCTGGAACGGGAAGGTCGGGGTGGGTGTAGGTGTGACCCTAGAGGGCTTGGTCTCGTCGGGTTCGGTCTGTACGCGAACCCTACGTCGAGGGGGTTGGGCACCCTCTTCGAAAATGAAGAGCTCCTCGGGAATGAGGTAGCTCGGTGGGTCGGGTATGTCCTCGCCTGCGGGAGTGGGTGGTAATGCAAGTAGTGGGGGTAGGATCGTTCCTTCGACAACCGGGATTTTCATCCAAACCTTGTCTCGGACGCGCCACGAAAATTCCGGGGGATTTCCCCGAATCCACTTCAAAGTGGAGAAGAGGTAGCCACGGTCTAGCAAAGGGACGCGGTCGGTGAGACTCTCAAAAGTGACTGACTCCCCAAAACCCCTAATATAGCGCTTTGCTAGCGCGGTGACGATGGCTCCACAACCGATCGGTCCAGAGCCATTGATCTGGCGCTGGATTCCGACACAGATCATACCCGGTGCACTAAACGCCTTCAGGGATTGCCTAAAGGGGTTTAGGTAGTGTCCCAAAATCAACACCTCCAATGAGTGAAGTTTACTCATGTCGGAGCGTGGAAAAACCACATGACTCAAAATCCGCAAGAAAAGGCGGGTAGTAGGGTGTGGGATGGCGTTGAGTGCCATAGCGGTGACAAGTGCACTACGACCCGAAAATAACTTAAAGTAGGGGGGTGCTTTCGAACCATCGAGTATGTCTAGGATGTCTTCAGCTTGGTTAGAGGTAAGTCTAAGACACTCGGACAATGTACTAAGGTAGATGGATTGCTCCTCATTGTTTAACCGAAAAGATATCATACTCTCTTGTCTATCAAATTCAAATGAACTTAAAAATTCTAAAGTGAGTACTCGGTAAGATAACTCACGTAGTGTCCATAAGCCACCGAATCCGGTCATGGACAAGAGATGCGATAATTGCTCGTTCAAACCGAGCTCGATTGCGAATTGCGACGAGCAGCACCGGGTAGCCTCCATCGTCCTAGGTATCAAGGTAACTAAACGAGCTCTTTGGGCCTCGTCCCTGCATTCAATTTCTTCATATCCCGGCACAGGCTGAACAGCAGGCTGCCTTGCATTCCTGTTCCTGTTGTTGTTTCGGGGCGGATTCCTTCTTCCTGCCATGACTATAGCATAATAACAAAACCGAATTATACAAAAATCCCACAAAAAACACAACATCTCGGCCAAAATCAGACCCTATACACAAAAATCGATTTTTGAGCATAAAGTGGTGAAATCAACCCAAAATCAAGCATGCAATGGGATTAGTATATAACTAAGGATGAAATTAAGCTATAAAATCAAGAAAAGAAGCAAGGAAATCAAAAATCTCGTAGTATACCTCAAGGGTGACGGTTTGGACGCAAATAGGGGAGAAAGGGACGAAAATTTCAGAAATCGACACCAAGAAACACAAAGAAACACTCCCAATTGCGATTTAGAAGCAAAAATCGTGAGATTTGGTGTGGAATTGATGAAATAAGAGTGATTTGGGTGAATTGGGGGTTAGGGTTCTTATGTAATGTGAGGGGGAGGGGATGTTTAGATGAGTAAACTGATTTAAAAAAAAAGTAAGAAACAATTAAAGGAGGACGAAAAAACCGAAGTTGCAACCGGTTCAGGGGCACTCGACCGAGTGCATGGGCCACTCGATCGAGTGAGCCCATGAAAACTGGACAGTAACTCCTTCATCAGAGCACTCGACCGAGTGCAAGGGCCACTCGGTCGAGTGACCACTGCACCTGCTACACCTCGCCTTTTTCCCATTAAATTGCTTCCAAATCCTGAAATTAAATCAATTAAACCGTAAAATTCCCTCGTCCTCACTCGATAAATAATACTAACTCCCAATTAGAGCTACCAAGCTAAAAAATAAAAATAAAAATAAAAAAATAAAAATGCGGAAAGGGAAATTACAAATTTATACAAGTGGTGCCGGGTTGCCTCCCGGTTAGCGCTGGTTTTTACGGTCCCGCTCGATCGGTTTACCTCAATTTGATTAGGTGGAATCGAGAGTGTCGTTGAGGTCCATGGCCTCTATGACACCGACGTATGCACCTTTGTGATAGAGCTTGAGGCGTTGACCGTTCACCTTGAATATTTCGCCTTTGTCGGTAGTGAGTGAAACCGACCCGAATTTATTCACTTCAGTCACCGTGAACGGTCCAGACCATCGGGATTTAAGTTTCCCGGGAAAGAGTCGAAGTCGGGAATTAAATAAAAGTACCTTATCGCCGACATGGAACTCTCGGGGGATAATGCGCTTATCATGCCATCTTTTAGTCCGCTCCTTATAAATTCTCGCGTTATCGTAAGCATGGAGACGGAATTCATCTAATTCGTTCAATTGCATGAGGCGCTTTTCTCCGGATAGCTTCGGAACGAGATTGAGCTCCTTTAAGGCCCACATAGCCCTAAACTCGAGCTCGACGGGTAGATGGCAAGCCTTGCCATAAACAAGCCTATACGGGGATGTCCCGATAGGATTCTTGAATGCGGTCCGGTAAGCCCAAAGGGAATCGTCGAGCTTCGAACTCCAATCTTTTCTCGAAGTATGGACAACCTTCTCGAGAACAGACTTGATCTCGCGGTTCGAGATCTCGACTTGTCCACTAGTTTGTGGATGGTAAGCTAGCCCGGTACGGTTGTGAACATCGTATTTCTTCAGTATCTTAGTGAGTTGGCGTTCATGAAAATGTGAACCGCCATCACTAATAATAGCCCGTGGGACCCCAAAACGCGGGAATATTCTCTTCTTAAAGAGCCGGATCACCACGTTAGCATCGTTAGTAGGTGAAGCGATGGCTTCCACCCACTTAGAAACATAATCTACGGCGACCAAAATATACCGATTCCCATAAGAAGAAGGGAACGGTCCTTGATAGTCTATACCCCAAACATCAAATAGTTCTACTTCAAGAATCCCGGTTTGAGGCATTTCGTGTCGCCGAGAAATATTTCCCGTTCGTTGGCATGCGCCGTAGGAACGGATAAAGGTGGTGGAATCCCTGAGAATGGTGGGCCAATAAAAACCCGATTGCATTACCTTTGCGAAGGTCTTTGAAAGACCATGATGTCCACCATAAGGAGAGGAATGGCATCTAGTGAGGATAGAATGTACCTCACTCTCGGGAATACATCTCCTAAATAAACCATCTGCACATTCTCGGAAGAGATACGGGTCGTCCCAGAAATACCTCTTCACATCATGTAGAAATCGCTTCTTCTGCTGATACTGAAGGTCGGGAGGTAGAGTACCTCCAACTAGGAAGTCGGCATAATCAGCAAACCATGGAGTGTCCATGGTAATAGCGAGCAAATGGTCGTTGGGGAATGAATCGTCAATTGGAGCGAGATCCCCACCATCATATCTTAGCCGGGATAGGTGATCGGCTACGACATTCTCGGCCCCGGACTTATCACGGATCTCTAAGTCAAACTCCTGCAGTAATAGGATCCATCTAATAAGTCTCGGTTTGGCCTCCTTCTTCACTAGAAGGTACTTCAAGGCCGCATGATCTGTATATACTATCACCTTCGAGCCAATGAGATAGGCCCGAAACTTGTCTAGAGCATAGATGATGGCTAATAACTCCTTCTCCGTGGTAGCATAATTGATCTGCGCCATATCTAACGTTCGACTAGCATAGTAGATCGCATGTAAAGCCTTGTCTTTCCTTTGCCCGAGCACGGCTCCTACAGCATAATCGCTAGCATCGCACATAACCTTGAAAGGCAAATCCCTATCGGGAGCTCGGATAATAGGTGCGGAAACGAGAGCCTGCTTAATCCTGTCAAAAGCTCGAGCACACTCGTCAGTAAAGACGAACGGGGCATCTTTGAGGAGCAGCTGAGTCAAGGGCTTGGCAATCTTGGAGAAATCTTGGATGAAACGGCGGTAAAAACCCGTGTGACCAAGAAAACTCCGCACACCCTTAACATTAACGGGGTATGGTAATTGCTCAATCACCTCGACCTTCGCTTTATCCACTTGGATGCCGCGTTCGGACACTAAATGACCCAAAACGACTCCCTCAGTCACCATGAAGTGACATTTTTCCCAGTTTAAGACCAAGTTGGTCTCCTCACAACGTTGCAAGACCCGTGTAAGATTAAGTAAACATGCATCATAATCAGTGCCATATACACTGAAATCATCCATGAAGACTTCCATGACAGACTCGATAAGGTCCGAAAATATGGACATCATGCAACGTTGGAAAGTGGCCGGGGCATTACAAAGGCCAAAGGGCATCCTTCGGTATGCAAAGGTGCCGTAGGGACAGGTGAAAGTTGTTTTCTCCTGGTCGTCTGGGTGAATTGGGATTTGGAAAAATCCCGAGTAGCCATCTAAGTAGCAGAAGTACTTATGGCAAGCAAGACGCTCTAGCATCTGGTCAATGAAGGGGAGGGGGAAATGGTCTTTCCTAGTAGCTACGTTCAGCTTACGATAGTCAATGCACATCCTCCATCCAGTCACTAATCGAGTAGGAATAAGTTCATTCCTCTCGTTCGTGATAACCGTGGTCCCACCCTTCTTAGGGACCACTTGGACTGGACTGACCCATTTAGAGTCGGAAATGGGGTAGATAATGCCGGCATCTAGGAGTTTCATAACCTCCTTCCTAACCACATCCTGCATGTTCGGGTTCAACCTACGTTGTCCCTGAATGGATGGTCTATGGTCTCCCTCTAAGTGAATGCGATGCATGCAAAACTCGGGACTAATACCCCGTAGGTCATCAATACTGTACCCAATAGCCTTCTTATGCCGTCGTAAGATGACTAACAACTCCGAAAGTTGGCTATCTGTGAGTGCAGCGTTGACAATTACGGGGTTTAGACCCTTATCATCTAGAAATGCATATTTCAAAGTAGAGGGGAGGGGTTTTAGTTCAGGTTTACTTACCTCGACCTCCTTTTTAGGGGTGCCGAGACTGTATACCTTCTCTATAGTGCTCTCCTTGCCGTTTAGCATTCGTTCCAGCTCATCCACTTCCACGCTCCATGATTTCTTCTCGACATCAGCATTGCCGGATGTTAGCAATTTCTCCAAAGGGTCCCTGCCAAGATAGTCGTCAATATAATTTTTTATTTCTAAATCAATGACATCTATGCTATAGCAAGACTCTTCTATCATGGGCTTCTTAAGAGCTTGATCGAGACTAAAAGTCACGGTGTCATCTCCTACGGAGAGTGTGAGCTTCCCATTCTTGACATCGATGATCGCCCCCGCCGTGTGTAGGAAAGGGCGACCGAGGATAATGGGTATTATGGCATCTCAGCCATGTCTAAGACAACAAAGTCTACGGGAATAAAGAATTTCCCTACTTGGACCGGAACATCCTCTAAGACACCTAAAGGATATTTAACCGATCGATCAGCCATCTGCAGAGTCATATTAGTCCATTTCAAAACACCCATATTCAATTTCTGACAAATAGAATACGGCATGACGCTGACGCTAGCTCCTAGATCACACAGGGCCTTATCGATAGCTAATGTCCCTATAGTACAAGGGATAGAAAAACTCCCTGGATCCTTGAGCTTTGGCGGGGTATGACTCTGTAGTAGCGTGCTGCATTCCTCTGTGAAAGCAACTGTCTCAGTTTCACTAAAAGACCGCTTCCGAGTTAGTATTTCTTTCATAAACTTCGCGTAAGCAGGAACTTGAGTGATCAAATCGGTAAAAGGAACACTTACCTGCAGATTCTTAACGACTTCCATAAACTTACCGAACTGTTGATCGAGCTTTGTCTTACGCTGTCGGTGGGGAAATGGAAGTATGATCGGAATCGCAGGCTCCTTTGCTTGAGACGGGGATGTTTGAGAAGAATTAGCATCCTTAGTTGCAACCTGGGAATGAAAAATAGCGGGATTAGGCGTTACGGTTTCCACTCGATCGAGTTCAGGCTGACTCGGTCGAGTATCAGTACACTCGGTCGAGTCACCTGAAGGCACTCGATCGAGTGGCGTAACTGGGTGGCTACTGACCCCTTTTGGAGGGTCTACTCGATCGAGTGGGCTGATACCACTCGGTCGAGTGACCTCCAACCCGATCGAGTCAGGTGTGACTCGGTCGAGTTGACTACGGGACTGCTCACTGCCAGGTTTTTTGGGGTCTACTCGACCGAGTGAGGTGGTGTTACTCGATCGAGTAGCCTCAATTCGTGGCCTACTCAGCACTTCCTCGGCTAGCTCTTGCTTCTCCAACTCGGTCTCATCAACCACAACATACTCCTCGGGCATCTTCGGACCGTCATAATGGGTTCCGCTTCTGAATGTGATCGCATTGGCTTGCTCGTGTGATTGTTCGCCTTGAGGAGGTAAAGTACCCGGTGGCCTAGCTTGCTTTTGGGCGGCAAGTTGTGCTACTTGGGTATCTAGCATCTTGTTATGTGCAAGTATCTAGTTGACTTGAGTTTCTAGCTTGTTATGACTTTGGATACCTTGCATCAATAACGCTTTAATCTCCGCAAACTCGGTGTTGGTTGGAGCTTGAGCTTGAGCTTGGTTTTGGTTTTGTGGGATCGGTTGGAATTGTTGTTGGTTCCCCCACCCTTGTTGATTACCCCACTGTGGTTGGTTACCCCAATTTTGTTGTTGGTTACCCCACCCTTGTTGGTTACCCCAATTTTGTTGCCCTCCTTGGAATTGTTGACGGTTATTGCTATGGCTTTGGGAGGGTCGGTTATGGGGTGCTACATATGGGACGGTTTTGTTACCGCCGGGTGGTGGTGGATTGAGCACATTTTGACTCCTATAGGACAACAAGGATTTGTCATAGCCCGGTTGGTTCATGTAGGGTTGGTGTGGTCTCATGGATTGAAATGCATTCGCCGTTTCTACTCTCACACACTCTTGGGTATAATGACCCACATCCCCACAACTCTCGCAAACAACCTCAGACATGGCATTGAATTGGTACATACCGCCTTGTTGTTGGTGGTTTTGGGTTCTAGCAAGCTCTATGGAGTCAATCCGCTTAGTTAAAGCGGCTAGATGGCTAACTATGGCATTTGATGACTCGGAGTCACCACTATTTCCTCGGGTATTACCTCATGGATTTCCCCAACGTGAGTGATGAGTAGCCATATCTTCAATCAATTTCCATGCTTTATCATCATCGACGTTGTTTTGGAACCTGCCATTAGCTGCAGAATCGAGCGTAGCTCGGCAATCGTTATATAAACCATTATAGAATTGATTGCACAAAAACCATACCTCGAATCCGTGATGTGGGCACTCCTTAACTAGCTTTTTAAACCTTACCCACGCCTCGTAGATATTCTCGTGCGATGTCTGTCGGAAGTTAGTAATCTGACTCCTCAACATGTTGGTCTTCTGCGGCGTGTAGTAGTGCTTGTAAAAAGCTAAGGCTAGCGAGTTCCAGTCTGTGATTCCCTCGGTCTCTTTGTCTAGATCAGTGATCCAGTCTCTCGCGTTATCGCGTAGGGAGAACATGAATAGCATCTCCATCACCTCTTCTTGTGTCACTCCCGCGGGGAGTGGTATAGTTGAGCAATAGTCGGTGAAGAGCTTCATGTGCTTCGCCGGGTCTTCATCAGGATCTCCACCGAATTGATTGCGCTCCACCAATGTAATAAAGGCGGGGCGAATCTCGAACGTACCCGTAGTGGCAGTGGGCCTCTTCAACGGTTTCGGTAGGGCACTTTGCTCCGGCTCGGAATGGCTAGCATGTTTGGGAGGCATCTTGACTAGCGGTGTCTCGGGGGCAGTAGTGGAATTATCCTCTTCAAAGGACAGTGCTTCGGATATATGCTCGTCGTCCGAATGTTCCACTGATTCTGATCTTTCTGTCTCAGCAATCTCCTTGTAGAATTTCCTAGACCTGCGGAGAGTTCTCTCTGGTTCAGGATTGAATGGTGGTACGTAGCCTGAAATTCGAGAGGACCTGGGCATACGAGGAAACTACAAAAAAAATGTGAGAAACGGTCTCAAGTAACTGAAGTTCCTCGAGACAAGCAATCTAAAGACTAAAACACAAAACAAGCAAATAAATAACACCGTCTCCCCGGCAACGGCGCCAAAATTTGATAGGGGTAGTCGTATCCCTAATCAAAGATACCCTAAGGTCCACTAACTAATGTAGATAGTGAAGTAGGGGTCGAATCATCAGGAGACGGGACTCAATTACTTGCTCTAAGGTCTAGACTAAAGATTGCGGGTCACTGTTTTTTTGGTTTGTTTGAGTGGACTAACAACTAATTGCTATAAGGTAAATCAATAATAAAAAGGTCTAGGGTCTCAGGTTCACAATGAATGTCAATCGGGTCAGGGAGTCAATTAACAGGTCAATAATCGAACTGTCTAAGGTGTAGGTCCGGTTGGTACTACTACAAACTTTAGAACTAAACTTAACATGCGGTCGCTAGAATTAAGCTAGTCTACCCAATATATCGTGACCTAATTAATTCTTAACCCGGTCGGCGAAAAGTCCTAATTGTGATACTAACTAATTAATCCTGGCCAGTAATTAATCAATCAGAATTAAAAACAATATTCAGGCGACAGTTCATATAATCAGAGACAGGTCAATTTTCTATAACCCAATTAACACCCATCGATCCCCTTAAACCCTAGATAAAAATTAGCTACTCATGAGGATTATAATTAAACTAACGAAATATGAATTGCAATTAATCATGGTGAATGCGGATTAATTAAACTACGAGACTGAAATCAGATAACTACGAAAACTAAGAACGAATTCAGACAGAAATTAAACTAGAGATTAAGACAAGAATTAAAAACTAGAGAATTGAAATTAAAATTAAAATTAAAATTAAAGTAGCGATACCAAACAAATTCAGATCTGAAAAAGGAAGAACGGAGTACGATGAATCTTGCGAAGAAAGACGGAATGAAAGTAGTCTTCTATCTAAAACTAATGTAACGTAAAGTGTGTAAAAAAAAATAGAATCAAAAGTAGTCTGACAATCCTCTTCCAACTGATTTAAAAGAAATCAGTTGGACTTACAAACAGGCCCATAATTCTAATTAAAAGAAAAATCCAATCCGCGGCCTGAATGCAAGGCACTCGATCGAGTACATGCGTGCACTCGATCGAGTGGATGCGTGAATGCTTCAGGTTGACTCTGGATATATGGCACTCGATCGAGTGCTCTACGCCACTCGATCGAGTGGATGCTGCTGAGCTCTTGATCGAGTTATTCCTTTACTTCTCGGCTTTTCGTATTCTTCCTCGTCTTCCGTCCTCGTCTCGGCTATCCGGGTTATTATTTCAAAATATGCTCAAAATTGCACTTAACCTACAAAATAGCACGAGGACCGACAGTATCGACTTTCTAATAGAAATCGACATTAATCAATTAAATATGGAAGAAGAAAAGCTCAAAAACGGTTGTCGGGAGACAATAAAATACGATATAAAATGCGTTGATCAACATGCTGCTTACAAGTATCACGAAGTTTTATTAGTCGAAGATATCAAGTTTATCAACGACATTGGAATCTACATCGATGATCAAGAGTTTCGCCAAAATTATGTATTATTTCAACATGGATTACGTTATGTAATCATGAGGGGGAGTAATGCAAGCTGTACTCTTTTTTCTGCACCATGGTTTTTTCCCATTGGGTTTTCCTGGTAAGGTTTTAATGAGGCAGTAGTTCATTCGCTTCGTAAATATTATTTTTAACTCGATTTCCAAATTATTTATAAAATACTATACATTGACTTATTATATACTCCCTTCGAGTTCCTATGTTCTTTCCCTTTCTTTTTTGGGTGGAAAATAAGAAAGGAGAAATATGTGGCTCAAAAAAGGAGGAAGAGAGAGAAATGGGGAGTAAATGAGAACCGCATATTAATAGCCTAAAAAGAAAAGAGAGAAGAAGATCAAACTCAGCCCATTAAGGAAAGAGGGAAAAACACAAAAACTCGGAGGGAGTATTATTTATATTTTGAGTAACGAGTTTAGAAATATATTAAATTTACGATAACGACGATAATAATAAAATGTTAGTTTCGTTAGAAATGTTATTTCTATACATTTCACTTATTTTAACAACTTACGTATTTTCTATAAGACTATTTCTATTTTAAGTAAGTTTCTAAAATTAGTAAGTTTCTATTTATGGAAAGTTTCCCTTTTAATATAATATGTTTATTCTTTTATCTTCATGTTATTACAATGATTATATTTTTATATATATCGATAATGACTTGTTTTAGAGTTATGGAATAAAGACAAGTGTGGGGTTAGAGTAATATAGTCTGGGATGTACGTTTTTGCCATCAACTGTAAGGCTAGTGTGTCTTTATGAGGCACATTGGTTGTTGAACTGAGCATGGTTTGTGTTTAGAAGAGTGTGCATTGTGCCCTTAAACTTAGATATCGCATCGTGTAAGTCGCGTCGGGTTGAACAGGACATGGTTTGTGTCTAGGAGGGGTGTATACTACTTAAACCAGGACCTCGCTGCACTCAGTCCTGTTATAGTTGAGTTGATTAGTTAGAGACTGGATTCTGATATGAGTTAAGTCTATAGTTCCCGAAGCTAGTTTCCAGTATTATCCTAAGTGAAAGTCTAGCCTTGTGCACGCTGATCGAATTTCCATAACGCCATTTTTGAATATTATTATCATCGATTGATTTTATCTTGCAGATTGGCAAGTGCTTTAAGTTTCTCTGAAAACTTATTTTATTACATCGTTTTAATGTTTTCCCAATTTAAATATTTTGATATAATAATACTATTATTTTCCATATGATATAATATGGCTGAGAGAACTTCTGAGTTACTCCCCACTGATGTGGTTGTTATGTTTATAACATGACAGGTATTTTCTGCTGGGTTTCGGGTTTGAGCTAGCGAGTAGCGTGGATCCTACTCCTTCTTCATTCACGATTTATGGATTTGTATTAACCTATTTGGAGAATTTTCTTTTTAGCCCTTTTGTAAAAAGAGACCTTTGTATTGACTTACCATTTATTTTAATAAGATATAGTTTGTCAGTGTATTTTAATCCCAACTCTACAGTGTTTTCGTCACTGTATTGTGTTAGAATTTCTAGTGGATTAAAACCTAGTGACGATACAACTTCGAGGCGGATCCTCCCAGCTTCCTGCGGCAAATCCGGCAGAGCTTCGCTACTGTGTCTATGGGTGGCTAGTCGAACACGGGTGACCCTTTTCGTTCTTATTCGCGTATCATGAACAAACGATCGAGTGGATCGTCTTAGAGTCGAAGTGCGACGCTAAGCTACAGAGATGCTCAAAAAGAGGAAGAGGGGGAGACAATTGAATGTTGTGTTGTGTCATAAATGAGCAGAATAGGGGGGGTATTTATAGTTGCTCGTGCAGTTCAAATCGACTATGCAGGCGCCTGGTGTCCCGCGCACCAAGACTGAGGCGCCTGAGGGCGTGCGTAGGAGAACTTGGTCGCCTATGGGGAGGCGATCCGACTTTTGAAGATCCGATTTTGAAACTTTCCAAAATGGAGAATATGCGTATAATGGATTTACTTGGGGATTAAGGTTTCCTGTTTGTCCTAGCGCGTTGAGCGCCGGGTGGACCTTGGGCACGTGTCTCGAGGTTCGCTCGGCCCGACGTGTTGACTCAGGTTTAACTTTGCGTATTTCAGGACCGATTCGAAGCCCCGGCGTCAAAATTGACTCTAATTAGTGTCGACGCGACCGTAATGACACGACTAAGATCAATTTGATGTTGAATTAATTTTTCCGAGTAATTATTTGATCCGTTCTATAGAAAAACCATCTAAAACATCGTAATCTCGCGTCGCGTTGCAGCGCGATCGTCATCGAGTGTTTGTCGGGCACTCCTGCAGCTACCAGGTCAGAATGTGGGTGTCTACCGGAAAACATACTAGAACAATTTAAGCTAGAAATGAGAGGAAAATTAAGTCTAACACAATAATGGAGATTTCAATGACATAAGCATAAGAAGAACGATTGAAAACAATAAATTAAGGAGAAACTAGAAAACAAACTAATTAAGGAAGAGAGAGAAGAAATGAAGGTACCAATGAAACAATGGAGGAAAACTCAAAGGAAAAAGATGAAGATTAACGTAAATATTGAATCTTGAAGAAGAAATACAAGAATCTTGTCACCAAATCCTTGCAAACCCTTTATTCCTCAATAAAATCTAAATCTAGACTAATGTAATTGCTAGATTCCAAAATGTAAAAGAAAACGGGGATCTCACTAATGAGGCCTCATAGAAATCTAGGGTTAACTATATATATAAATCCCTAATGGATCAATAGGACAAAGCCCAAAACTGAATTTTTGCTTGCTTAGTGAACTTCACCCTTCAGGTCTTCATAGGGTGAAACTTTGCCTTGCATTTTTCTGGAGTTCTCGTTGCTTTTCCGTCGGGTGAAACTTCACCCGATGGTGTCGCCCAATCACTTCTCTTCCACAGTGCAGAATTTGGGACGTGCCGTCGTGTGAAACTTTACCCGATGGATAAAAGTTTTACCCGATCGTTTCACCCGATCAACCTTTCTTCCCAAAGACCTTCAGAGTAGCAGGAATGTCATCGGGTGAAACTTCACCCGACGAAATCTCATCGGGTGAAACTTCACCCGATGGATTCTCTCATTCTTCTTTTTGAGTTTCACTTCTTTTGGCTTAGTTTTCTCGGCTCGGCGACAAACTCTCGGACGGTGTTTCACTCCCATGTGATCAAATAAGCTCAGATATGCTCTCGGAAGGATTGCTATCAAAAAGAATAGAAAAAGTACCCAAAAACACATAAAATATACACGGGAAACGCTAAAGCAAGAAAGACTCAGATAAGACAATAATCGCACATAAATCTCGCGAAAGCGATAAGAAAACGAGCCTAGATGGGTGGAAAAACTGTCCAAAATTGGCACACATCATCTATTTCAGTGGGGTAAAAGCAGAGATTAAGTCGGATATAATCAATGTGTCTGGGTGCAAAGAAGGTAGTCTTCCTTTCAAGTATCTAGGAGTACCCATAAAGGCTTCTAGACTCTCTATTCAAGACTGCCAACCTCTGGTGCATAGTATAACAAAAAAAATAAGGAAATTAGGGGCAAGAAAACTTTCTTATGTTGGCAGACTGGTATTGACTAAATCTGTGCTACGCACATTACACAGCTACTAGGCATCTATCTTCCTTCTCCCTTCAGGAATCATCAAAAATATTGAATCACTATGTAGAACTTTCCTGTGGGAAAGAGGTTAGATTACACTAGAGTCCCCTTGGTGGCCTGGCAAAAAAATCTGTAAACCCTACAAAGAAGGGAGGTTGGATTTAATTCATCGTGCCCAATGAAATAAAGCTGCAATGGGTAAACTAGCTTGGTAGGTATCAACCTAACATACTAAGCTATGGGTACAATGGGTGCATCATACTTACTTAAAGCAAACCAACTGGCAGGAATACAAACCAAATCAGAATTCAAGTTGGGGATGGAGGAAAATCTATCAAGTCAAGGAATTGTTACAATCTGGTTTTGATGCTAATCAGGGAGAGCATAAGGTGCAAATATGTATACAATATCCAAGGGATATCAATGGCTTAGAGATATAATCTGGTCCAAATGGACAGTGCCTAAGCATAGGGTGATGGCCTGTCTCTATCATCAGCAAGCCATGAACACTAAAATGAAACTGATGCAGCTGAATTTGGTGCCTGACAGTAACTGTTGTATATGTGGTAGGCATAGTGAGGACTTGGATTATCTATTTTGCAAGTGTCCTTTTAATCAGATTATACTACATTATGTGGCTAACTGGATAGGGACTACTAGAGTAGGATGCTTACAAACATAAACCAGTAATGGAGGATAAAATTCAGAGGAACCAAGCTGAAGAGGGCCGTGATCAATGGGGTAGTTAATGCTGTTATATATCACATTTGGTGGCAAAGAAACCAAAGTAGAATGGATCAACAATTGTCAAGGCCAGAAGTGGTAGGGAAATTGATTAAAAAAGAACTTATCATGTATTATGGATGCATAAACAAATGGAAAATGTCTTGCAATGATGCAAACTTTGTAACCAGGATCATGAACTGATGTACATATCATCCTTTTATTATTATTAATATACTTACCTTTTACAAAAATAAATAATGTTAGTTTAATTAATACAATGAAAAAAAGGTGTAAATAATACTCCTTCGTTTTCACTAAGTTCTTCTTCCTTTACTTTTTGGGTATATTCTCTGAGATCATCCTTTTTTTTAATACAAAATACTCCCTCCGGCATTTTGGAATTGCAACATATTCTTTTTAGGGAAGTTTCACTAGAATTGCCATATTTCTATAAGGGGTATATTTTTGTTAGTGGAATGTTTTACTTTATTAGTGAGACCCCACCATCCACACTCACAACCTTATTCCTTGTGCACAAAGTAAATGTTGCAATTTTAAAGAACCGGAGGGAGTACATGACCAATATTATCCCACTTTTTACACCACTCAATCTCAACCACATATTCTCTTTTCCTAAAACTTTGTATCCTAAAGGTTAAAGAAGAACATACTGAATAGGAGGGAGTAGAAATGTATAAGGACAATATGGTAATATACATGGGACAAATATGAAAAGTGGATAAGTGGGGCAAACAAAAAAAACATACCAAATAAGGAATACAGGGCAAACATTAACAAACGGAGAGAGTATCTTATAATATAAGATAAGATATAAATCCTTGAAAATATTTTATCTTCAGTATTAAGTAATGTTGTTGATAAAAAAACAACTATTATAATATATACGGTTTTAGATGAGTAGGGGTTGATCGAGAATGCAAAGTGAGTTTAGGATGTTCAAAATTGCGTGATTGAGCCGGGAATTGGATTAGATAGTACGTCAAGACATTTTGACGAAAAATGCGTGAAAGTGACGCGACACAACTCGAAAATGTGCAAAAATGTGAACAATGTGACTCGGGAAAAAATAGTTGAAATCCTTTTTACTCGAAAATGCTATTTTATCACATTGTCTAGGCTACAACACCCCAAGGTGGAGTAGCTTATCCCCCAAAAGAAAGAATAAAAAAATGTCTAAGTCCGGTGGGCCCGGGTTGCAAAAATATCTGGACCGTCTTGGAAATGGTAGCTTTTGACCTATTGGAGTCTAAGGTAGACTACGTGCTCGAGCTTAGAGAAAAGGAAGGAAACAATCTAGGGAACCGAATCTATCACTTAGATTTTGTGAATTCTGAAGGGAATAAACACCAACATCCAGGCGATCTGACCCTGAGATGCTCGGTGTCGCGGGCCATAATTCTAAGGTGCATGGCATGACACGATTCAGCGCGTGATTATGGAAAAAAATTTCCAAATTCGTCAATCGTGCTCTTTCCTTAGTTTATCGTTTTTTATTTATAAATACGAGGGTTGGGGCTCGTCTTTAGTCATACTTCATCACTAGTATTCACTTGGTAATTCACATTGAATTTATCAAGGATGTCGACCTTCGATGAGCTTTTAATTAAGTGGATGAATTCTTACAAAAAGAGTGAGTTAGAGGAGCTTTTGAGTGGTGGTTTGGTGGTTCTCATCTGGTTGAAACCTGTGAAAGTGTAAGACGGTTTCTTAGATGCATGTGCACGTTTCTGGAACCCCGAATACCCTGTATTCGCTTTCCCTCAAGGTGATATTTATCCTTTGCCCAAAAATATTATTGACACTATTGATGGGTGGAATGTCTCACCCGTCTATTCTTGTACTTAAAGAGGTGTCCGTGGGGAGGTTCCATCGATTTTTAAATGTTCTATTAATCGAGGAAGCCAAGCTTTTTCTTGGTGAAGGCGGATTAACCTGGTGAAGCTGGTGGCTAAGTTTTTTGATAAGGGAAACAATACTATATTGTCCCTGGCCCGTAAGCGTGCTCTTAGCATGCGTTATTGTGCCACTATTTGTTTGAACACGCTTTAGTGCAATCCGATTGGGGTAATCTTCGATTGATTGACGTTATTATGAACATGGAGCATGGTAGCTCCCCGTTTTGGCTTATCGCAGGACTCGAGACTCGTGCACTGCAGCACAGGTTCACTTTCTCTGTTTCAAGGCTCTAGCCAAATTTCGCAGGTATGATAATTTGTTAGTAACATCAATTTCTGTTTGATCCTTTTGAAATAATTCGGACCTGAAGGGTTTCAGGCGCTCGGAAACGGGCGCCCAGGTTCTAGAGCGCGGGAGGTCCGACGTTCTGGTTCTAGGGCGCCCGCTTTCGGGCATTTTAGCCAGTTTTTGTAACAGCTGATTTGGTTTGCTTTGTCATATCTCCTATTGATGATTGTTTTTTCTGCAATGTGCAGTTCTGATTATAGAAGAGGTTACGGCTTGTCGAGCCTCCTCTGTCCGTCGAAGGTTATACTCGTCGGAAGTTTACCATGCGGTCCTTAGTGTGCATGTCGGATTTCAGAGGCACTGAGGAGGAGTGGGAGACTCGTCTCAAGGCTGGCAATGGGCTCAGCATCAAGTGGGTCATCCTGTGGTGGCATGTAAAAAGATATATCGATCTTTCGATGTTATCTTCCGTCGCACAATGCGAATCCTGTCCATCAATTCGTGTGTCTATATCCATCTTGACAGGTTGATGCTTAGATGGGCTTATCTCATACTATACTTAAAGCCGATACGGTGATCATTGACTCTCATCCTTCAGCTAAGGATGCGCTTAGGGAGTTCGAGTCGGCGTGGAGACGTAGAAATATTTTCACCGTTTGGGAGAGGTGTACCAGATGGGTGTCTCTTTCTTATGTTAAGTGGCGGCTTTGTGAAGATATGACGGAGCGGGAGAAGCTAAAGACTGTTGAGCTTCTGGAATTGAAGAATAGGGATGCTATGCGGACTAATATTGTCAAGCGTCCTGTCAAGACTACTGACAAGACCCATAGTAAAGACACGACTATGGATAACGTGTGGACTGGCTTACTCCAAATGCAACTGTGAAATTCCAATTGGAGGAGAAATCTAACTCATGTAGATTTCATTTGGTACCTGAATTAAGACCTAACTTATTCTGAGGAGAAATTTATGCACGCTACAAGATAGGATTGATTTCTGACTACTATGTTGAACAACCATTTAGACCTGTGGGCACTTAAAAATTCATAACTCAAGATTTACACAATATTTGAGGGTAATTATTTTTTTATATGAAAGATAAAATTCTTATTTTAAAAGTGAGCTATCTTGGAACTTCATATTCATCCCGAGCAAGAAGTTGTGAATGAAACAGTCAGGATTTTTCCTGAATGCAATGGCAATGTTTTGTTTTGCATCTTGATGGGGGATAAATCCCCCCATACGCATAGGCATGACTTCCGAGACCGAGAAGGCCCACCTGGGTCCTAGTTGACCATAGAGAAACTGACTAAGAGAAACTTTCTTATTAACATCCTCGAGTGATCTCATAGGTGACATCACCCTAGTGATGTCACTATAACCTTTCTCCTATGAATACCCCACTTAGGGTGAGGGAAAATGGGGTAATTGATTCACACATATTCCTCCCTACTCTCTCTCTCTCTCTACCTCTCTTATCTCTTTATATATCTATATTCACTCACACACATTTTACTGACTTGGGCGTCGAAGGCTCCGTCACGGGGGTTCTCCCTGAGCCCGGAGTTTTCCTTGCATGATCACCGTCGACACGCATCCGAAGCCGAGGAGAGCCGCAAAGCCCAAGGTCGGGGACCTGATTTTATTCCCAAATAATTTGGCGCTGTCTATGGAGAGAACGGTTGTGCTCACGAAGATCCACACAAAAAATCAACCTTCCAAAAAAATATAATTTCCCGGATCTAATCTTATGAGATAGATCCACAAATAATTAACCAACTAAAAATAAATTTTCCAAATCTAATCTTACATCTTTGGGAGTAGGTCACAATGACTGACTAAGAAGAGACTAAAGGGGTGTAGTAGAGAAGATTCAAAAATCTCGGAAAAACTTTTGAGGGGAGAGATCTACATTACAGCTAGGATCTACCTGACTTTATGAAGATTTAAGGCAAAATAGTTTCTCTACCAATTTCGGATCTTGAAAATTCAAGAAAGAAGAAGAATATTCATCACACTATAGTTTGATGTAGAGAAAAGTTGCTTCTAGATAATTTAAGCTCCAAATCCAAAGCATAGGCAAGTTCAATAATAAACAACCTGAAGATCGACGACTCAGAGATTACAAAACATAAAATCAAACCACCTTGTCGAACGGCCGACGGAGGGCTATCCCAAAGTCAACATCGAAACGGTCGACCGTCTGAAGTGAAGACGACTCCCGGCCAGTTGTTCACCCCCGAGTCATTGGCGAGTCCACGATAATTTTGAGCCGGGATCGTAATAATCTTGAGGTATCAATCGTAATAGGTTGAGAAATCAACTAGAAGTTACACAAGAAGCCAGATCAGTGTCTCAGTATGAAGTCGACTCTTAAAAACCGACTTGGTCAGCCGCCCGAGCCAGCATGCTGGGCCGGCCACCTGATTCGGCGAGGCCTAGATCAGTCACACCAGTTGGCGGATGATAAAATTAGATCGACCACCAGAGTTGACGTAGGTTGGCCGGCACCGACGCTATCAGCACGACCCCACCAAGGACTCGGTGTCATCTCGGCCTCTAATTACCATATCAAAGGACCTCTCCAAACAAATGGCCAAAACACATCTCCACCTCTGGCCGAGTTAATTTTAGAGTTTATCATCGTCCAAGTTGTTGGCATGGCCCCATCCTAACCGGCAGCCGCCGACCGCCACGTCCAGTCATAGAACCTTGAGAACTGCTAAGCCGACCCAGATTCTACCATAATAATCGAATTGCACCCCATCAATAATTGTATGTCAATCGGGATGGCCTCTTACTGGCTCCGTCGTCATCTCGGCCATGTTGAGGTCAGCAAAACTCTGATCATAGAACGACCTTAATCGGCTCCTCTGTTGCTAAAACATTTGGTTCAACGGAAACGAAGCCTAACTGTTTAGCGTTCTTGGTAAGAGTGCCTTGGATGTGGGCCTCGACTCAAAGTAAGGTCAGCCATTTATTTAATTCACTTTATGGAGTATAAAACAAGTAACATGCTGCATGTCTGCCTTCTTTAAATTGGAGCATTGATCCATGTTTTGAGCATAGCTTTGTTTTAGGTGGTCATTTCGGCCTAGCTTGTGTCATGTGAAATAGGCCCAATAAATCAATTAGACAAAAGGATGTTTTAGCCCACAAAATTTCTAGAATTGTGTGTGGCACTGTTGAAGATTACAACCCACTAAAAGTCCATGGTATCATGAGTGTGAGACACGAAGTCCCCCCTCGTTCTCCTATCTCATGAACAAAATTAGTCCATTCCAACCTCTCTATCACACCACAAAAATCCAGAAAACTTCATAATAAATACTTAAAAGTTACCAAAATTTATAAGACAAAAATACAACTACAAAAATTGATACTCGGAAAGTGGTGAGGATAAGTGACAAAAATAGGCAACATATGAGCCTAGTATTTGTAACTCGACAAACAGAGATACGGTCAGCCGAGCAGACTTACGGCTCGATCGTGATACAACCGAGCAGAATTACGGGTCATTCGAGATGCAACTGAGCCGACTTACGGCTCGGTCGAGATACAACCGAGCCGACTTACGGCTCGGTCGAGATACAACTCAGCTGACCCACGACTGAGCCAAGATGCAACCTAGACGACCTACGGCTCAGTCAGGATACAACCAAGCCGAGCTACACCTCAGTCCGGATACAACCCACCTAACCTACGCTTCGGTCATGATACAACCCTGCCGGCCTACGGCTTGGTCGAGATGCAACTGAGCTAACTTACGGCTCGATCGAGACGCAACCGAGCCGACTTACGGCTCAGTTGAGATATAGCTCAGCCGACCCACGACTGAGCTGAGATGGAACCGAGCTGACTTACGGCTCGGTCGAGATACAGCTCAGCCGACCCAAGACTGATGTCGAGATACAGTTCCGCCGACCCACGATTGAGCTGAGACGCAACCGAGCCAATCTACCGCTCGGTCGAGATACAGCTCAACCGACCCATGGTTGAGCCGAGATGCAACCTAACCGACCTACGGCTCAGTAGAGTTACAACACAGTTGACCTACGACACAAATGTAGATACGGCTCGGCTAGGTTATGGCCAGCTGAATTATGGCTCAACCTCGACGCCTACAAAGACCCACTAGGTCCGCCAACCACCTTGTGGATTATAAGAAGACAAGATTGATATTTATCCATCACATGTTCATTACTCTAACAGCTAATAGACAGGGGGAAATAGGGGAGGAGCCCCTATTACAAAGAAAAACTATTGATAAGTGTAGTTTGTAGTGCTTAATTTGTTGTGTTTGGTCCCGTTTTCTTTATTGGAGCAATTTCTGGGCTACTTATACTTCTTCTAGTTCGTTTTAGGTTCCCAAGACCATTCATGGAGAATTGGAACGATTCCGACTCGTTTCCTACACTTTTGGAGCCAACGAAGAGAGAGAACGATCACTCGGTGCCTTAGATTCGATCCCGAGACCTTGGGAATCATTCCCTAGCCCCTTAGACTTGATCCCGAGCTCCGAGAATCGATGAGAAGCCCCTGAAAATCAAGGAGGGACCTTAGACATCATAATGGAGGCCTACAGACTCTTCCCGGGCGGGAAGAGTAGCCTTCCCGGTCGAGAAGGAGTGCACATAAGGAACAGCTTCTGTTTAGGCCTTCCCGGCCGAGACCAAGAACCGTCTCGGTCGGGACCAGCCTTCCCGGCAGAGACCAAATGTTTTCCCGGTCGGGAAGAACGTGCTGTAGCCGCGCCTCTTCTTTTCATTCTCCTTCACTCTTGTAACCTTATAAATACTCCTCCCTTGTATTGTTTAAGCATCTTAGACCCTCCAACATTATTCTAAACCCTAGATTTAGTTCCTCCTCTCATTAGCTTAATCTTTCCTTGAACTTTTGTTAATCCTAGATTAATTTAGCTAGTTAATCTTGTATTAAGGATCTCTTGAAGAATACATCAATCCTTGACAACTTTTGGTGGAGATTTTTGGGTGTTCTTATTAATGCAATTTCCCATCTTTTTATCCTCTTTGTAGTTGGTATAATCTAGTTAATCTCTTTTCTCTTGTTCTTTGTTTAATTCTTCAAGTTTTAATCTTTACATATTGTTTATTGTTCTTGTTAGTTCATAATGAATGCTTTGTTATTTATGTTGATTTCTCTTGATAGTGTTAGATTTAGTTTCATTATGTGTGAGTAGACTCTTTGTGGGGTTAATAGGGGGATTAAGTGTGGATTATGGGTAATTAGGGTTTGATTAATGGAAAAGGTGGAATCTTTGTTACTAGTCACTTGTTGAGCACTCTATGTGTTTGTTGAATTGCTTGTTTGAGTTGTAGTGGCCATGCTTCTCATACTTGTTTTCATCTTCTCATTTTGTAATCGATTTGTGGTTGAATGCTTCTGTTTTGGGTAATAATTTGCATGAGTATTCGGGTCTAGTCTTTGACACGAGAGTGCGGACTTAGGCTTTGACGCGAGAGCGTGGACCGACCTAAGTGACTAGGTGAAACCTATACCCTTGACCTCCCAATCATCCTACTACACTTGTGAACCCAAACTAACCCTACTCCTTCCCATATTTGAATTACCCACCTCTTTAGTCATCATTTCTCTAGTCTGATAGTTTCCTTAAGCCTTAGTTGTTTCACTTAGTTCTCGTCGTATCTAGTGCATTTCTAGTCTAGTTTCATACCTCTTCATCATCATAGTTTGTCAATTCTCGTCATCTTTGTGTTTGTTTGTGACTTAGCCTCGTTTGTAGGTAGACCTAGTCTAGACACCTATAACCGTCGCCGTGGATATGACCCGACTTACCCTAGCTACCCGTTAGGATTAGTTGGACTCTATTTGTTGGTCGGGAACCACTGCAATTCCCTACCATCAATTTGGCGCCGTTGCCGGGGACGGCGGATATTTAGACTTAGTTTGCTTATTAGCTCGACTTAGTTACCCTTATTGTGCTCTTCTTCTATCTCTTGTGCATATTTTGTAAGTTTTTTCTTGTTTTTATTGCTTTCTTCTCTCTTTGTCTTCCGTTGTGCTCGTTTATTGTCTTTGCCTAGTGCCCATAAGGCACTAGGTGTTCTCACGTTTGTTCAAGTGTGTAGTGCATGCCTAGGATGAGAGGCGATTTCTTTCTCTTCAATCCAGAGCCGGAGAGACTCTTTAGAGCCTTTCGCCAACGAACGATTGATCGGGTTAGAACCTCTCAACCGAGTACTAGCAATACCATCGAAAAACAAGCTCAAGGATCCGACTTGAACGAGACACCTCGAGAGACGGCCGAAGGGAATTTCATCAATCCTTTTGGTACTTCTAGTCATTCCTCTCAACCTAGTTCTCCTTCTACATCTACATCAACACCGTCTACACCATCATCTCCTGCTTATCCAACAATGCCTAAGTTCTCTTCTCATTCAACCATTACGGAAGACGTTTTGCCCGGTCCAACCGCTTTACCGGCCGCTTATACCGGCAATTTTGTGGCAAAAACGCCATTCATCCAATTGGTCGAAAGAAGTCAATTTAGTGGATTACCAACCGAAGATCCTCATCAACACATGGAAACCTTTTCGGACTATTGCGATGCTATCTCACAACGGGGAATAACCCAAGACCAAATCCGGTGGGTATTATTTCCTTTCTCCTTGATCGGTAAGGCTAAGCAATGGTTCAAAGTGTTAGACAAGGCGACTCTCGGTATTGATACTTGGAAGAAGCTAGCCTTAGCTTTCTACCAACAATTTTATCCCCCGGAGAAGACAAATCTATTGAGAGCTTCTATCACGGGATTTCAACAACGTGATGAAGAAAGCCTTTATGAAGCGTGGGAAAGATTCAAAGCCTTGATCCGTTCTTGTCCTCACCATGGTCTATCACAGTGGTTCCTTGTTCAACAGTTTTGGAACGGGTTATATGAAGATTCAAGGGCCATACTCAACATGGGATCTAATGGAAGGTTTACCGAGGTAGATGATGACCAAACTTGGTCAAGAATTGAGAAGATGGCGGTACACAACTCCCAATACTCAAGGCCTAGAAAGGCGAATCGAGGAGGAA
Organism: Agrostemma githago; assembly: GCA_958450325.1. NCBI lineage: Eukaryota > Viridiplantae > Streptophyta > Magnoliopsida > Caryophyllales > Caryophyllaceae > Agrostemma > Agrostemma githago. The sequence continues at coordinate 32,146,322 of OY288256.1, forward strand.
GGCACGAGATCGATGCCATTACACAACTAAGTATTGATCTTGGAGCACAATTAAAAACCATCATGAAACTATTGACAAGAAGCTCCAAAGCCATTTTGAGCAAGGTCAAAGCACAAGTGCCTCCAACCAACATTCAACTCAACAAGTCAATGCTTTGGGAGTTGTATCTCCTACATCCTATTATGGGATATGCGATATTTGCGGGATATTTGGGCATGAACCTCAACATTGTCGAGGTAGCATTGAGCAAGTGAATGCCTTTCAAGCGTTCAAGCAAGGTGCCCCGTACTCTAACTTCAAGCAAAATGTGCCAAATCCTCACATGTATCAAGCTTCCCAACAACAATCTCTTCAACAACACCGTCCATATGTTCCACCTCCCTTAAGGGACAACAACCAAGGCTACCATGGTTATGTAGGCAACCAAAGGCCATTCCAACAACATAACCAAGGTACCTTTGGCAACAATCAAGGGTTCCACAATCAAGGGAACTTCAATCATCAAGGTGGTTTCCAAGGAAACCAACACTCCCAAGGACATCAAAACTACAACCATGGTAACACTCAAGGCCTTAATCAAGGCAACTCTCATGGGTTCCAAGGGAACCTTCAACAACAACAAGGATCTCAAGGTACTCAACATGAAAGCAAGCAAAAGAGTCGGTATCCTATTCATGATTATGGCATTCCTCTAGCCATCACCAACACTCCTCATAACCAACAATCTCCCCCTCGGGATTTCGACATGCAAAAATCTATGTTGGATGTGCAAAGGAGTAATCAAGAAATGCAAAGAAGCCAAATGGAGATGCTAAGAAACCAACAAGAATTCTTTGCTCATCTTCAAAGGGAGAACATAGCAAGAGATGCTCATATGAAGATGCTCGAAACCCAAATAGCTCAAGTTGCTTCGGGTAGCTCTTCAAGGCAAAAGGGGCAACTACCTCCTCAAGGTGAACCGGCGAAATTTGAACATGTGAATGCTATTACCTTAAGGAGTGGTGCATCTTATGACTCCCCCTTATTCCCTATTGAGCAAGAACCCATGAAAGAAGTTGTATCTCCATCTCAAGACAAAGCAAGTTCGGGAAATCTAATGGAGGAGCAAATCTTGTGGGAGATTGAGAAACCCCATGAAGACAAGCTTCCCCCACTTCAAGGAAAAGACAAAGGAAAGAGGAAAGTGTCAATTGAAAAGTCCAACCCTAATGAGCAAGAAAAGATACACATTAAGTTGCCATTCCCAACAAGGCAAATGAAGACCAAGGTGGATATTCAATATGACAAGTTCCTTGATATTGTGACGAAGTTGGATGTATGTGAGTGTCCCTTTTACCGAGCTACTTACCCGAATCCCGGCATATGGAAGATTCATGAAAGAAATCTTGGCTAGGAAGAGATCCGTCAACAAGGAAGAGACCATAGGGTTCACAAGAGAGCTGAGCAAGCTCATTCAAGGCTCTACACTTCCCAAGTTGAAGGATCCGGGTAGTTTCTCAATCCCGTGCACCATAGACAACTTGAAGATTGAAAGAGCATTATGTGATTTGGGTGCGAGCGTAAGCATCATTCCCTATTCCATTTGTGAGAGACTTGGGATGAAAGAGCTGAAGTGTACTTCTATTACACTCCAAATGGCCGATCGTTCACTCAACCGACCATTGGGGATGTTAGAAGATGTGCCAATAAGAATCGGGAAGTTCTTCATTCCGGTCGACTTCCTCGTGCTTGATATGTCGGAAGATGCTATCACTCCCATTATCCTTGGGCGCCCATTTCTACATACTGCCGGTGCGATGATTAAAGTAAAGAACGGTAGGATCACATTTGAGCTTGGCGACAAGAAGCTCGTGCTTGACCTCCAAGGCAACACCTCGCCTACTAATGATGAGTCTTGTAATATGATCCACGCCATGAAAGACATCGATCTAGGGGATGAGTCGGGTGAAAGCTTGAAGAACAACTTCTATGGAATTGAAGATGATGATTCCGAGCTTGGGGCGGATGAATGCCCATATCGTGATATTGAAGACAAGTTGCAAGGAAAGAAGAAAGTTGAGCCTCCCTTGAGGCCTTGTGAAGAGGAGTGGAAGTTTGGGTATATACCGAAGGATCGAAAGTACAAGTTCAAGCCGTTGAACTTAGTAGATCGGGATGCCCCGGGAACTTCTAGACAAGGTTATGAAGAACCTTGGAATGTAGGTTGGTATACCACTAGCTTGATCGAAGATTTCTCGAGAGCCTTCGATTTGTTGCTTCGTGTCCTCGATGGCGATGGAGTTATCTTTAGTGTTGTTGAAAAAAAATTGATTGAAGAATGCACCATCCTTGGTTTGACGGAGTTCCAAAACAACCGTCTTATTGTATATATCTCTTTCTTGTAATTCTTTTGAGTTTTGTGAAATCCTTGTAATTTGGTATTTTGATGAGTAATGAGAGGGAGGGATTTTGATGGATGTTTTGAGCTTATTTGTTAGGTGCATAGTGAAGATGAATCTTAGAGAGGGGTGGTTATTGATAGAGCTTGGATTTTGAGCAAGGAAGTCGGGTTTGTATTGGTGGCCTTGTGGGTGAAGCTATCAAGATTATGAAGGGCTATAAGACTCTACCCGACCGAGAAGAAGGCATCCCGACCGGGATGGATGAGCCATCCCGGCCGGGAAGGAGCCATCTCGATCGGGATGAGTGTACCAAAAATCGAGTTTTCTGGAGTGTGATCCCGACCGGGAAGGGTGTGTCATCCCGACCGAGATGGTTCCCTGCTCCTTCTTTTGCCTCTTCTTTGTCATGTGAGCTCACCCAACCACTTTATACTCCCTCCCAACCTCCCTACCTACCCTTGTGATAAGTGTAGTTTGTAGTGCCTATTTTTTGTGTTTGGTCCCGTTTTCCCTTGTGAAATTGCTCTTTGGAGCGATTTCTGGGCTACTTATACTTCTTCTAGTTCATTTTAGGTTCCCAAGACCATTCATGGAGAATTGGAACGATTCCGACTCGTTTCCTACACTTTTCGAGCCAACGAAGAGAAGGAACGATCACTCGGTGCCTTAGATTAGATCCCGAGACCTTGGGACCCATTCCCGAGCCCCTTAGACTCGATCCCGAGCTCCGAGAATCGATGAGAAGCCCATGAGAAGAAAGGAGGGACCTTTATGATCATATTGGAGGCTTATAAGACCCTTCCCGGGCGGGAAGAGTAGCCTTCCCGGTCGGGAAGGAGTGCATGAATGAAGAGGCTACTGGGCCATCCCGGCCGGGACCAAGCTTATCCCGGTCGGGACCATCTCGTCCCGGTCGGGACCATCACCATCCCGACCGGGATGAGCCAGCTGTAGCCCGCGCCTCTTCTTTTCTTCTTCTTTGCTCTTGTAACCTTATAAATACCATCCCATTGTATTGTTTAAGCATCTTAGACTCCTCTACATTATTCTAAACCCTAGATAGAATTCCTCCTCTCATTAGACTAATCTCTCCTTAAACTTTTGTTAATCTTAGATTAATTTAGTTAGTTAATCTTGTATTAAGGATCTCTTGAAGAATTCATCAATCCTTGACAACTTTTGGTGGTGATTTTTGGGTGCTCTTTTAATAGAAGTTCTCATCTTTTTCATCCTCTTGTTAGTTGGTATAATTTCTTTTCTCTTAATCTTTGTTTTATTTATCAAGTTTTAATCTTTGTTTATTATTTTGTTTATTGTTCATTGTTCTTACTAGTTTCACTTTCATTATGGATGTTTCAATGTTTGTGTTGATTTCTCTTATTGTTGTTATTGTTAGTTTCACTATGTGTGAGTAGACTCGTTGTGGGGTTAGTAGGGGGATTAAGTGTGGATTATGGGTAATTAGGGTTTGTTTAAAGGAAAAGGTGGAATCTTTGTTACTAGTCACATGTTGAGCACTCTATGTGTTTGTTGAATTGCTTGTTTGAGTTGTAGTGGCCATGCTTCTCATACTTGTTTTCATCTTCTCATTTATGTGATCGATTTGTGGTTGAATGCTTGTGTTTTGGGTAATATATTGCATGAGTATTCGGGTCTAGTCTTTGACACGAGAGTGCGGACTTAGGCTTTGAAGCGAGAGTGCGGACCGACCTTAGTAACTAGCAGAAACCTACACCCTTGACCTCCCTACTATCCTACTACACTTATGAACCCGACCTAACCCTACTTCTTCCCATATTTGAATTCTCCATCTTGTTAGCTTATATTTATCTAGTTAGTTGATTGTATTAGTTCTAGTTGTTCAATTAGTTCATGTCATACATAGTTCATTGTTAGTCCACTTTCATCTCCTTCAACCATCATAGTTAATCAATTCTTGTTAGTTAGTCTCCCTTTGTGTTGTGTTGGTAATTTAGTCTTGTTTGTGAGTTGACCCTAGTCTAGACACCTACTACCGTCCCCGTGGACTCGACCCAACATACCCTAGCTACTAGTTAGGTATAGTTGGTATACTTGATCGGTAGGACCCACGGCATGCAATTCCTCTACCATCACCTTGCACCTATCATATGACCCCTACACTTCATTTACATACCCTCACCTCATTTTTTCTTCACTATACACCGAGTTTCACATCAAATCCCACCTCCTTATACATTTGTACTTCAACCATGCGGCCTTATCAAGAATGAAGAGGAATAACAATGACGAAGACTAGCTATGTGCCGTTATCGAACTTTGAGACGATGGAGTGAGTGAGTTGCTAACTGATTGGTACGTCAACTATCCTTTCTTTTCCGTCTTTTATTGCTTGTCTTCCTTTGTTTGTTCCCTTCCCCTTATACACTTTTGTTTCATGGTGGCCCTCGGGGCCTTGGTAGTCATTGCTCTCGACTCTCGATGACGTGACTACATCGAGAGTCATTCCAAAATTCAAATTTGCAAGAATTTTCACTTTTTCTTTGATTTTACTTTCTTTTGGTAGGATTTAGTCGAATTCGGGCGGAATCCGGGCTAGGTGACTTGATTACACCTAATTCTCCCCTCCCATTTCCTTTTATTTCCTTCTTTTTATTTCTTTCCCCATCCATATCTTTTCTTGTCTCGACCCATGGTGACTTGACTACACCCCGGCCGGACACATTCTACCTTTTTCTCCGCTTTATCTTTGATTTTTAGCTTTATTTTCGTAGTTTCTCTTTTTTTTAGTGTCTCCATACACTACGATCGAGCATGAGGACATTGCTCGGTTTAAGTGTGGGGGAGCGATATTCTAGTATAGTTTAGTTTTATTTTCGTAGTTTTTTCGAAAAATCTTAAAAAAACCCTAAAAATTTGAAAATTTTCACAAAAATCAAAAAGATTTTCTTTTGTGTCTTTTCCTTTTGTGTCGTTGTGTCGTGCTTTTGTTGTGTTGTGTGTGTTTTGCCTCCTTTTTTCCTTGTAGGTCGCCTAATCACCGTTAACTTTGGAGGGCTTTCAAGACATCCGGTAACATCTTTTATCCCTTTTTCCTCTTTGTCTCTTGTGGAGTTTGGAGGAGATTTGTGATGATTTGTGCTCGGGTGGAGCTTTCTAAAGTTTGAAGTTGATTTGGTAGCTTGTTTGGAAGTTCGGGGTGGTGTTTGTTCTCTTTATGTGTTTGTTTTGTTTTGTTTTGTTTTGTTTTGTTGCCTTTGTCTCTTTTTCTTTCGTTTTTTGTCTCGTCTTTGTTCTGTGATGTGTAGTTGTGTCTAGTGTGTAAAAAGGTTTTCGAAAACCCGGTTTCGAGGCTAGTGTGCCAGTGCTTACTTTCCCTTTCTAGTAGTATGAATCAAGTCTTGGACTTTAGTCTAGTAGAATGACCTTAAATCAATAGTTTCGTTGGTCCTTTACCTTGGTCCACCTAGTCTACTAGGGGTTTACTACGGGATTTGCTTTTTGACCATTAGACCACCCACGGTGTGAAAAGGCCTTGGTTGCCGAGTCCCGTCTCTTAGGTGACCATGTTTGAAATTGTTTGATTAGTCCAAGTTTTCCACCTTTTTGTGGGTTTGAAGGGAAGGACGCTCCCCGACTCACCCATTTCCTTACCTTCTACACACGTCCACAAAATAAAGTTGCAAATTGTTGAAATCTCTTTCTTAGTTGCAAAAAGAAATGCCTACAACTCAAATCTAGCCAAAAGGGCAAACAAAGAAAATGAAAGAAAGAAAAGAATGAAGAAAAAGAAAAGGCACAAAAAGTCAAAATGAAAATACAAAAGATGAAAAAGAAATGGCATAGCAACACAAAAAGCAAAAAATGCAAAAGAAAGAAAATGCCAAAGAAAATCACTTCACAAAAAGAATCCTCACCCCTCAAAAATAAGCCTTTTATTGACTATTACCGTGAAGAGCCTACCAAAGGACCGAGTCCCTAGGAAGGATGATAGCGTTAATGGTCGGTCATCCCTCATTTTGCAAGCATATTCCACCTTTTTACTTGGGCTAGTTAGACGATTTTGAACATGGGACGACCCTCTTGGCTCATCGCTAAAGGGGGAGCGGTCTCACTTACCTACAATGTCGACTAACACCGTGGTTCATCATTTTTCCATCCCGCCGATCGTCCCGTCGTACGTTCTTAGAAGGTTAGGAGGACCTAGGTAAGTTACCAAAGTTTTTATTGCTTTGTTGTCATACTATTAGGGTTTTGTTCCTTTCGATTTGTATTATTAGCTTGGGAACGTTGTCACTTGCCTTGAGTCGTAAACTGGTTCTTCTTTCACCTCTTTTTAGAGGGAAGCGGTATTTATTTCTTTTTGGGTGCAACCGATTACTTGTTTGTTTGTATGTTTGTTTGTTTGTGTGTTTTTGTGTCCGGTTGCATCCACAGTTTTATCGCAAGACCTTACTTGCCTTGCGGAGTGCACTTTTCCTCTAAGTGTACTCGCGTGAGTTGAAAGGGCGTAGGGTGCGCTAATACCCGCTCAGTTAGTAGTCTAGTTTCTTTTAGTTCTTAGTTAATTGGTGCTTACTCGAGGGCGAGTAAGGGTTAAGTGTGGGGGAGTTGATAAGTGTAGTTTATAGTGCCTAATTTGTTGTGTTTGGTCCCGTTTTCCCTTGTGATTTGGAGCGATTTCTGGGCTACTTATACTTCTTCTAGTTTGTTTTAGGTTCCCAAGACCATTCATGGAGAATTGGAACGATTCCGACTCGTTTCCTACACTTTTGGAGCCAACAAAGAGAAGGAACGATCACTAGGTGCCTTAGATTCGATCCCGACACCTTGTGACCCATTCCCGAGCCCCTTAGACTCAATCCCGAGCTCCGAGAATCGATGAGAAGCCCATGAGAAGCAAGGAGGGACCTTAGAGATCATAATGGAGGCCTACAGACCCTTCCCGGACGGGAAGAGTAGCCTTCCCGGTCGGGAAGGAGTGCACAAAAGGAACAGCTTCTGTTTAGGCCTTCCCGGCCGAGACCAAGAACCGTCTCGGTCGGGACCAGCCTTCCCGGCCGAGACCAAATGTCTTCCCGGTCGGGAAGAGCGTGCTGTAGCCGCGCCTCTTCTTTTCATTCCCCTTCACTCTTGTAACCTTATAAATACTCCTCCCTTGTATTGTTTAAGCATCTTAGACCCTCCTACATTATTCTAAACCCTAGATTTAGTTCCTCCTCTCATTAGCTTAATCTTTCCTTAAAATTTTGTTAATCCTAGATTAATTTAGTTAGTTAATCTTGTATTAAGGATATCTTGAAGAATCCATCAATCCTTGACAACTTTTGGTGGAGATTTTTGGGTGTTCTTATTAATGCAATTTCCCATCTTTTTATCCTCTTTGTAGTTCGTATAATCTTCTTAATCTCTTTTATCTTGTTCTTTGTTTAATTCTTCTAGTTTAATCTTTACATATTGTTTATTGTTCTTGTTAGTTCATAATGAATGCTTTGTTATTTATGTTGATTTCTCTTGATAGTGTTAGATTTAGTTTCATTATGTGTGAGTAGATTCTTTGTGGGTTAGTAGGGGGATTAACTGTGGATTATGGGTAATTAGGGATTGATTAAGGGAAAAGGTAGAATCTTTGTTACTAGTCACATGTTGAGCACTCTATGTGTTTGTTGAATTGCTTGTTTGAGTTGTAGTGGCCATGCTTCTCACACTTGTTTTCATCTTCTCATTTTGTAAACGATTTGTGGTTGAATGCTTGTGTTTTTGGTATGTAATACTTTGCATGTGTATTCGGGTCTAGTCTTTGACACGAGAGTGTGGACTTAGGCTTTGACGTGAGAGCGCGGACCGACCTTAGTGACTAGGTGAAACCTATATCCTTGAACTCCCAATCATCCTACTACACTTCTGAACCCAAACTAACCCTACTCCTTCCCATATTTGAATTACCCACCTCTTTAGTCATCATTTCTCTAGTCTGATAGTTTCCTTAAGCCTTAGTTGTTTCACTTAGTTCTCGTCGTATCTAGTGCATTGCTAGTCTAGTTTCATACCTCTTCATCATCATAGTTTGTCAATTCTCGTCATCTTTGTGTTTGTTTGTGACTTAGCCTCGTTTGTAGGTAGACCTAGTCTAGACACCTATAACCGTCCCCCGTGGATACGACCCGACTTACCCTAGCTACCCGTTAGGATTAGTTGGATTCTATTTGTTGGTCGGGAACCACGGCGTTTCCCTACCATCAACTATAAAAGGACACCCCCCCCCCCCCAACAATAAAAGCCCCTCCCTACCTCCAGGCAGCCCCCCCCCCCCCTTGACTTCAACCAAAAGCCAGGACAGGCCGGGCGGCAAAGCCGAAACAATAAGGTTTTAGGCGAACTCAGTGATGGGTGAGATTTGTCGTGAATCCCAACCGTCTAATAAACCGGCTAAACCTAGTGGGTAACTAGGGTAAGTCGGGTCGAATCCACAGGGACGGGAGGTCGGACTAAGGTATGCTACGGTCAAGGACTATGTTCAAGACAAGCTAGTCTAAGGGGGATGGCTAGGACTAAGCTAGGTCTAAAACTAGGATTACAATCAAAGAAAACGGGCTAGGATTAGGTCGGGGTCAAAGGGGTAACGGAATGGTCGAGGAAGAACTAGAGGTGAAGGAGGAAGTAGGGTAATCTAGGTAATGCCCGGGCTCTCGCAACATAGACTCACCTAGAGGTTCCACCTAAACCCAACTCGGCGATACACAACACAATCGGGGTTACTAGCACGCTATAGGCCTAGGTCGAATCCGGGCTCTCGCAACTTAGACCGACCTAGGGGTCGTCCTCACCGGGCTCTCGCAACTTAGTGAGGGGACCGAACCCACAAACAACTATCACCCACAAAAGAAAGGCAAGAAAAACAAGCATTCGCACATACTTAGTCAATCAAGTATTTCAACAAACATGTGATGTGCATCAAACCAAGGAGAAACCCAAATCTTCCACCAACATCTCCAACAATCCCTTAATCATCCAATTAACACCCTAATTGCCTTACTAACCCTAGCAAAGATCTACTCTAACATATCTATACTAAAACTAACACTAATGAGATGAACCAAAACAACAATCAAAACAAACATGAAGATACTAACAAGAACTATGAACTATGAACCAAAACAAGAACAAAGATACAAACTTGAATGATAAAAACAAGATTATGAAGAAGGAAAAGGGATAATACCAAACTAGAAGATGAGAGAAGAAGAAAACTTGCATAAATGGAAGAACCCAAAACAAACATCCAAGTTTGTCAAGCTTGAATGGAGATCTTGAAGAATTCCCAAATTACAAGTACTAATCTAAGATTAACGATAATCTAAAGACTAATCTATGCTAAAACTATCTAGGGTTTAGTCTCTAATGTCTAACATGAGCTTAACATAACAAGGGAAGAGTATATATAGGGTTACAAATGGAAAGGAGAAGAAAGAAAGGAGTGCGGCCTGAAAAGGGCTCATCCCGTTCGGGATGAGTTGGTCCCGTTCGGGATGGACCCTTCACAGAACACCTCTCTTTTGTGCACCTCAACCGGTTCCGGTTGAGCCTTGTAGGCCTCCTTTAAGCTTCTTTCGGTCCCTCCTTGCTTCTCATGGGTTTCTCATCGATTCTCGGGACTCGGGATCGGGTCTCGGAGGCTCGGGACCCGGGATCGGGTCTCGGAGGCTCGGGATTGGGTCCCAAGGTCTCGGGGTCGATTCCAAGGCATCGAGTCATCGTTCCTTTACTCCGTTGGCTCCAAAATGTGTATGTATCGAGTCGGAATCGCTCCAACTCTTCCAAATCGGTCTCGGGAACCTGAAACGAACTAAAGGAAGCATAAGAAGCCCATAAACCGCTCCCAAGGAGCGATTCCACAAGGAAAATGGGACCAAAACACTACGAAATAGGCACTACAAACCACACTTATCAACTCCCCCACACTTAACCCTTACTCGCCCTCGAGTAAGCACATACTACTACTAAACTAACCGAGTGGGTATTAGCGCACCCTACGCCCCTTCAACTCACGCGAGTACACTTAGAGGAGAAGTGCACCCCGCAAGGCAAGTTGGGTCTTGCGACAAAACTGTGGATGCAACCGGACACCAAACACACAAATAAACAAACACATAAACGAACACGTAATCGGTTGCACCCAAAACAAAAGAAATACCGCTTCCCTCTAAAAGCGGTGAAAGAAGCACCGGTTTAGGACTCGAGGTAAGTGACAACGTTCCCAAGCTAGTAATACAAATCAAGGTGAACTAAACCCTAATAGTATGACGATAAAGCAACAAAAACTTTGGTGACTTACCTAGGTCCTCCTAACTTTCTAAAAACGTACTACGGGACGATCGGCGGAGTGGAAAAGTGAAGAACCACGGTGTTAGTCGACACTGTAGGTAAGTGAGACCCCGCCCCCTTTAGCGTGAGCCAAGAGGGTCGTCCCATGTCCAAAACCGCCTAACTAGTCCAAGTAAAAAGGTGGAAATATGCAAAATGAGGGAAGACCGACTAATGCCGCTATCATCCTTCCTCGGGACTCAGTCCTTTGGTAGGCTCTTCATGGCAAAAGTCGGAAAAAGGCTTATTTTTGTGGGGATTTCTTTTTGTGAGACGGGTTTTCTTTTGGCATTTTCTTTCTTCTTTTGCATTTTCGCTTTGTTTTGCCATGCCATTTTTTTTTCTTCTTTTCTATTTTCTTTTTGGCTTTTGTGCCTTTTCTTTTTCTTCATTTCTTTTCTTTCTTTCATTTTTTTTTCTTCTTTTCTTTTCTTTGCCCTTTTTGGCAAGATTTGGCATTTTTGGCATTCCTTAGTAATAAGAAAGAGAGATCAACAAATTGCATTTTTATTGTGTGGATTTGTGTAGGAAGTAGGGAAATGGGTATGTCGGGACGACGTCTTCCCTTCATACTCACAAAAAGGGGAGAACTTGGACTAATCAAACGATCCTAAACACGGTCACCTAGGGGACGAGACTCGGTAACCAAGGCCTTTTCACACCGTGGGTGGTCATAATGGTCAAAGGTGCAAATCCCGTAGTAAATCCCTAGTAAGGTGGGTGGACTCAAGGTAAAGGACCAACGAACTCAATGATTTAGGGTCATTCTACTAGACTAAAGTCCAAGACTCGATTTATACAACTAGGAAGAGAAAGTAAACACTTGCACACTAGCCTCTAAACCGGGTTTTCGCAAAATGTTCACACAAGACACACAACACAACACAAAACAAAGACACAACGAAGAACGAAAGAAAAAGAAACAAAAGCAACAAAAACAAAACATAACAAAACAAACACATACAAAACACACACCACCCCGAACTTCCAAATGAGTAACCAATCATCCACAAACTTTACATAGCTCCACCCGAGCACACCACAACACATATCTCCTCCAAACTCCATAAGAAACAAAGAGGAAAAAGGGTGGAAAAGATGTTACCGGGATGTCTTTAGAGCTTTCCCAAGTCATTGGCGATTAAAGCAACCTATGAGGACAAAGGGAGGCAAAACACGCACACAAACAAATATACGACACAAAGACACAAAATGAAAACACACAAAAGAAAATATTTTTGATTTTTTTGAAATTTTTTCAAATTTTTAGGGTTTTTAAGATTTTTTCGGAAAAACTACGAAAATAAAACTACGAAAAATTTGATGGGTGAGATTTGTCGTGAATCCCAACCGTCAAATAAAACCGGCTAAACCTAGTGGGTAACTAGGGTAAGTCGGGTCGAATCCACAGGGACGGGAGGTCGTACTAAGGTATGCTACGGTCAAGGACTATGTTCAAGACAAGCTAGTCTAAGGGGGATGGCTAGGACTAAGCTAGGTCTAAAACTAGGACTACAATCATAGAAAACGGGCTAGGATTAGGTCGGGGTCAAAGGGGTAACGGAATGGTCGAGGATGAACTAGAGGTGAAGGAGGAAGTAGGGTAATCTAGGTAATGCCCGGGCTCTCGCAACTTAGACTCACCTAAAGGTTCCACCTAAACCCAACTCGGCGATACACAACATAATCGGGGTTACTAGCACTCTATAGGCCTAGGTCGAATCCGGGCTCTCGCAACTTAAACCGACCTAGGGGTCGTCCTCACCGGGCACTCGCAACTTAGTGAGGGGACCGAACCCACAAACAACTATAAACCACAAAAGAAAGGCAAGAAAAACAAGCATTCGCACATACTTAGTCAATTAAGCATTTCAACAAACATGTGATGTGCATCAAACCAAGGAGAAACCCAAATCTTCCACCAACATCTCCAACAATCCCTTAATCATCCAATTAACACCCTAATCGCCTTACTAACCCTAGCAAAGATCTACTCTAACATATCTATACTAAAACTAACACTAATGAGATGAACCAAAACAACAATCAAAACAAACATGAAGAAACTAACAAGAACTATGAACTATGAACCAAAACAAGAACAAAGATACAAACTTGAATGATAAAAACAAGATTAAGAAGAAGGAAAAGGGATAATACCAAACTAGAAGATGAGAGAAGAAGAAAACTTGCATAAATGGAAGAACCCAAAACAAACATCCAAGTTTGTCAAGCTTGAATGGAGATCTTGAAGAATTCCCAAATTACAAGTATTAATCTAAGATTAACGATAATCTAAAGACTAATCTACACTAATCTATGCTAAAACTATCTAGGGTTTAGTCTCTAATGTCTAACATGAGCTTAACATAACAAGGGAAGAGTATATATAGGGTTACAAATGGAAAGGAGAAGAAAGAAAGGAGTGCGGTCTGAAAAGGGCTCATCCCGTTCGGGATGAGTTGGTGTCGTTCGGGATGGACCCTTCACAGAACACCTCTCTTTTGTGCACCTCAACCGGAACCTGTTGAGCCTTGTAGGCCTCCTTTAAGCTTCTTTCGGTCCCTCCTTGCTTCTCATGGGTTTCTCATCGATTCTCGGGACTCGGGATCGGGTCTCGGAGGCTCGGGACTCGGGATCGGGTCTCGGAGGCTCGGGACTCGGGATCGGGTCTCGGAGGCTCGGGATTGGGTACCAAGGTCTCGGGGTCGATTCCAAGGCATCGAGTCATCGTTCCTTTACTTCGTTGGCTCCAAAATGTGTATGTATCGAGTCGGAATCGCTCCAACTCTTCCAAATCGGTCTCGGGAACCTGAAACGAACTAAAGGAAGCATAAGAAGCCCATAAACCGCTTTCAAGGAGCGATTCCACAAGGAAAATGGGACCAAAACACTACGAAATAGGCACTACAAACCACACTTATCAACTCCCCCACACTTAACCCTTACTCGCCCTCGAGTAAGCACATACTACTACTAAACTATCCGAGTGGGTATTAGCGCACCCTACGCCCCTTCAACTCACGCGAGTACACTTAGAGGAGAAGTGCACCCCGCAAGGCAAGTTGGGTCTTGCGACAAAACTGTGGATGCAACCGGACACCAAACACACAAATAAACAAACACATAAACGAACACGTAATCGGTTGCACCCAAAACAAAAGAAATACCGCTTCCCTCTAAAAGCGGTGAAAGAAGCACCGGTTTAGGACTCGAGGTAAGTGACAACGTTCCCAAGCTAGTAATACAAATCAAGGTGAACTAAACCCTAATAGTATGACGATAAAGCAACAAAAACGTTGGTGACTTACCTAGGTCCTCCTAACTTTCTAAATACGTACTACGGGACGATCGGCGGAGTGGAAAAGTGAATAACCACGGTGTTAGTCGACATTGTAGGTAAGTGAGACCCCGCCCCCGTTAGCGTGAGCCAAGAGGGTCGTCCCATGTCCAAAACCGCCTAACTAGTCCAAGTAAAAAGGTGGAAATATGCAAAATGAGGGAAGACCGACTAATGCCGCTATCATCCTTCCTCGGGACTCGGTCCTTTGGTAGGCTCTTCATGGCAAAAGTCGGAAAAAGGCTTATTTTTGTGGGGATTTCTTTTTGTGAGACGGGTTTTCTTTTGGCATTTTCTTTCTTCTTTTGCATTTTCGCTTTGTTTTGCCATGCCATTTTTTTTTCTTCTTTTCTATTTTCTTTTTGGCTTTTGTGCCTTTTCTTTTTCTTCATTTCTTTTCTTTCTTTCATTTTTTTTCTTCTTTTCTTTTCTTTGCCCTTTTTGGCAAGATTTGGCATTTTTGGCATTCCTTAGTAATAAGAAAGAGAGATCAACAAATTGCATTTTTATTGTGTGGATTTGTGTAGGAAGTAGGGAAATGGGTATGTCGGGACGACGTCTTCCCTTCATACTCACAAAAAGGGGAGAACTTGGACTAATCAAACGATCCTAAACACGGTCACCTAGGGGACGAGACTCGGTAACCAAGGCCTTTTCACACCGTGGGTGGTCATAATGGTCAAAGGTGCAAATCCCGTAGTAAATCCCTAGTAAGGTGGGTGGACTCAAGGTAAAGGACCAACGAACTCAATGATTTAGGGTCATTCTACTAGACTAAAGTCCAAGACTCGATTTATACAACTAGGAAGAGAAAGTAAACACTTGCACACTAGCCTCTAAACCGGGTTTTCGCAAAATGTTTACACACAAGACACACAACACAACACAAAACAAAGACACAACGAAGAACGAAAGAAAAAGAAACAAAAGCAACAAAAACAAAACATAACAAAACAAACACATACAAAACACACACCACCCCGAACTTCCAAATGAGCAACCAATCATCCACAAACTTTACAAAGCTCCACCCGAGCACACCACAACACATATCTCCTCCAAACTCCATAAGAAACAAAGAGGAAAAAGGGTGGAAAAGATGTTACCGGGATGTCTTTAGAGCTTTCCCAAGTCATTGGCGATTAAAGCAACCTATGAGGACAAAGGGAGGCAAAACACGCACACAAACAAATATACGACACAAAGACACAAAATGAAAACACACAAAAGAAAATATTTTTGATTTTTTTGAAATTTTTTCAAATTTTTAGGGTTTTTAAGATTTTTTCGGAAAAACTACGAAAATAAAACTACGAAAAATTTGATGGGTGAGATTTGTCGTGAATCCCAACCGTCAAATAAAACCGGCTAAACCTAGTGGGTAACTAGGGTAAGTCGGGTCGAATCCACAGGGACGGGAGGTCGTACTAAGGTATGCTACGGTCAAGGACTATGTTCAAGACAAGCTAGTCTAAGGGGGATGGCTAGGACTAAGCTAGGTCTAAAACTAGGACTACAATCATAGAAAACGGGCTAGGATTAGGTCGGGGTCAAAGGGGTAACGGAATGGTCGAGGATGAACTAGAGGTGAAGGAGGAAGTAGGGTAATCTAGGTAATGCCCGGGCTCTCGCAACTTAGACTCACCTAAAGGTTCCACCTAAACCCAACTCGGCGATACACAACATAATCGGGGTTACTAGCACTCTATAGGCCTAGGTCGAATCCGGGCTCTCGCAACTTAAACCGACCTAGGGGTCGTCCTCACCGGGCACTCGCAACTTAGTGAGGGGACCGAACCCACAAACAACTATAACCCACAAAAGAAAGGCAAGAGAAACAAGCATTCGCACATACTTAGTCAATTAAGCATTTCAACAAACATGTGATGTGCATCAAACCAAGGAGAAACCCAAATCTTCCACCAACATCTCCAACAATCCCTTAATCATCCAATTAACACCCTAATCGCCTTACTAACCCTAGCAAAGATCTACTCTAACATATCTATACTAAAACTAACACTAATGAGATGAACCAAAACAACAATCAAAACAAACATGAAGAAACTAACAAGAACTATGAACTATGAACCAAAACAAGAACAAAGATACAAACTTGAATGATAAAAACAAGATTAAGAAGAAGGAAAAGGGATAATACCAAACTAGAAGATGAGAGAAGAAGAAAACTTGCATAAATGGAAGAACCCAAAACAAACATCCAAGTTTGTCAAGCTTGAATGGAGATCTTGAAGAATTCCCAAATTACAAGTATTAATCTAAGATTAACGATAATCTAAAGACTAATCTACACTAATCTATGCTAAAACTATCTAGGGTTTAGTCTCTAATGTCTAACATGAGCTTAACATAACAAGGGAAGAGTATATATAGGGTTACAAATGGAAAGGAGAAGAAAGAAAGGAGTGCGGTCTGAAAAGGGCTCATCCCGTTCGGGATGAGTTGGTCCCGTTCGGGATGGACCCTTCACAGAACACCTCTCTTTTGTGCACCTCAACCGGTTCCGGTTGAGCTCAACCGGAACCGGTTGAGCTCAACCGGAACCGGTTGAGCCTTGTAGGCCTCCTTTAAGCATCTTTCGGTCCTTCCTTGCTTCTCATGGGTTTCTCATCGATTCTCGGGACTCGGGATCGGGTCTCGGAGGCTCGGGACTCGGGAGCGGGTCTCGGAGGCTTGGGACTCGGGATCGGGTCTCGGAGGCTCGGGATTGGGTACCAAGGTCTCGGGGTCGATTCCAAGGCATCGAGTCATCGTTCCTTTACTCCGTTGGCTCCAAAATGTGTATGTATCGAGTCGGAATCGCTCCAACTCTTCCAAATCGGTCTCGGGAACCTGAAACGAACTAAAGGAAGCATAAGAAGCCCATAAACCGCTCCCAAGGAGCGATTCCACAAGGAAAATGGGACCAAAACACTACGAAATAGGCACTACAAACCACACTTATCAACTCCCCCACACTTAACCCTTACTCGCCCTCGAGTAAGCACATACTACTACTAAACTATCCGAGTGGGTATTAGCGCACCCTACGCCCCTTCAACTCACGCGAGTACACTTAGAGGAGAAGTGTACCCCGCAAGGCAAGTTGGGTCTTGCGATAAAACTGTGGATGCAACCGGACACCAAACACACAAATAAACAAACACATAAACGAACACGTAATCGGTTGCACCCAAAACAAAAGAAATACCGCTTCCCTCTAAAAGCGGTGAAAGAAGCACCGGTTTAGGACTCGAGGTAAGTGACAACGTTCCCAAGCTAGTAATACAAATCAAGGTGAACTAAACCCTAATAGTATGACGATAAAGCAACAAAAACGTTGGTGACTTACCTAGGTCCTCCTAACTTTCTAAATACGTACTACGGGACGATCGGCGGAGTGGAAAAGTGAAGAACCACGGTGTTAGTCGACATTGTAGGTAAGTGAGACCCCGCCCCCGTTAGCGTGAGCCAAGAGGGTCGTCCCATGTCCAAAACCGCCTAACTAGTCCAAGTAAAAAGGTGGAAATATGCAAAATGAGGGAAGACCGACTAATGCCGCTATCATCCTTCCTCGGGACTCGGTCCTTTGGTAGGCTCTTCATGGCAAAAGTCGGAAAAAGGCTTATTTTTGTGGGGATTTCTTTTTGTGAGACGGGTTTTCTTTTGGCATTTTCTTTCTTCTTTTGCATTTTCGCTTTGTTTTGCCATGCCATTTTTTTTTCTTCTTTTCTATTTTCTTTTTGGCTTTTGTGCCTTTTCTTTTTCTTCATTTCTTTTCTTTCTTTCATTTTTTTTCTTCTTTTCTTTTCTTTGCCCTTTTTGGCAAGATTTGGCATTTTTGGCATTCCTTAGTAATAAGAAAGAGAGATCAACAAATTGCATTTTTATTGTGTGGATTTGTGTAGGAAGTAGGGAAATGGGTATGTCGGGACGACGTCTTCCCTTCATACTCACAAAAAGGGGAGAACTTGGACTAATCAAACGATCCTAAACACGGTCACCTAGGGGACGAGACTCGGTAACCAAGGCCTTTTCACACCGTGGGTGGTCATAATGGTCAAAGGTGCAAATCCCGTAGTAAATCCCTAGTAAGGTGGGTGGACTCAAGGTAAAGGACCAACGAACTCATTGATTTAGGGTCATTCTACTAGACTAAAGTCCAAGACTCGATTTATACAACTAGGAAGGGAAAGTAAACACTTGCACACTAGCCTCTAAACCGGGTTTTCGCAAAATGTTTACACACAAGACACACAACAAAACACAAAACAAAGACACAACGAAGAACGAAAGAAAAAGAAACAAAAGCAACAAAAATAAAACATAACAAAACAAACACATACAAAACACACACCACCCCGAACTTCCAAATGAGCAACCAATCATCCACAAACTTTACAAAGCTCCACCCGAGCACACCACAACACATATCTCCTCCAAACTCCATAAGAAAAAAAGAGGAAAAAGGGTTGAAAAGATGTTACCGGGATGTCTTTAGAGCTGTCCCAAGTCATTGGCGATTAAAGCAACCTATAAGGACAAAGGGAGGCAAAACACGCACACAAACAAATATACGACACAAAGACACAAAATGAAAACACAAAAAAGAAAAATCTTTTTGATTTTTTTGAAATTTTTTGAAATTTTTAGGGTTTTTAAGATTTTTTCGGAAAAACTACGAAAATAAAACTAATTATACTAGAATATCGCTCCCCCACACTTAAATCGAGCCATGTCCTCATGCTCGATCGTAGGGTGCGGAGAGACAAAAGAAAAAGAAAAGAAACTACGAAAATAAAGCTACAAAACAAAGAATAAGGTGAAGAAAAGGTAGAAGGTGTCCGGCCGGGGTGTAATCATGTCACCATGGGCCGAGACAAGAAAAGATATGGATGGGAGAAGAAAATAAAAATAAGGAAATAAAAGGAAATGGGAGGGGAGGGCTAGGTGTAATCAAGTCACCTAGCCCGGATTCCGCCTAAATCCGACTAAATTCTCAAAAAAGAAAGTGAAAAACTTGTAAAATTTGGATTTTTAAAATGACTCTCGATGTAGTCACATCATCGAGAGTCGGGAGCAACATATACCAAGGCCCCGAGGGCCACCATGACACAAAATAATGGGAAGAGGAACCTGCAAAGGGAGATAAGCTATAAAAAACGGAAAAGAAAGGATAGTTGCCATACCGAATGGTTGGCAACTCACTCGCTCCATCGTCTCGATGATCAATGAAAGCACATAGCTAGTCTTCATCATTGCTATTCCTCTTCAAACTCAATAAGTACGCATGGTTAAGGTAGTAATGGTGTGAGGGGGGGTGGGATTCGATGTGAAACTCGGTGTAAAGGGAAGAGAAATGAGGTGAGGGTATGTAAATGAAGTGTAATGGTCATATGACATGAGCAAGGATGGGTAGGGAGGTTGGGTGGGGGTATACAATGGTTGGGTGGGCTCAAATGTCAAAGAAGAGGCCAAAAGAGGAGAAAAGAGACCATCCTGGTCGGGATGGATAGTCCCGATCGGGATGACACACCCGTCCCGGTCGGGACGGCACTCCAGCAAGCTCCAATTTTTGCACCTCCATCCCGATCGGGACGGCTCCTTCCCGATCGGGATGGCATACCCTCCTCGGTCGGGAAACCTCCTTCTCGGTCGGGAAGGGTCTTCATGACTCCCAAAACCTCAAAAGCTTCACCGAAGCTTCAAAAACCGACTTCCAAACTCAAGATCCATGCTCTATCATTATCTACTCTCCTCTAGGAATCACCTTTCCTTCACACCTATCACAATGAACTCAAATACAACATCAAATTCCCTCCCTCACATCGCTCATCAAAAATCCAAATGAACAAGAGTTCCACAAAGGCTAACAAACCTAGAAACCAAACTATACAAACATAAACACAAATACAAGCACAAAAGAAAAGAAAAAGAGATATTTACACTAAATACTCTCACCAACAACGCCTCCATAGCCATCAAGAGCTCGAAGGAGTTAGTCAAATGCTCTAGCAACATCTTCAATTAAGCTCACATGGCCGAGCCTAGCCACTCCCAAAAGTTTCCAAGTCGGAGGGAAGAAGAGATCATCTTCATTATGCTCGGGGTTCTCGTGATCTTCCGGGTCTACGGAACCATGATAGCGGCGACTCTTATGACCATCCGGTAGGTATAGTGGTCTAGAGTCATGCTCGGCATTATGATGCGGGAGATCACACCCTAAGGGTGTCGCTTCTTCTACGGGGTCGAGAGTGGAACTCTTTTCCACCGCCCGACAAGGATCCTCTTCACCAACCGTCTCACAAGACAAAGGGCTAGACATCGAGTGCGGTAGAGGAGGAGAAGGTGATGGTAAGGGATTTGTCACGTCCCTAGCCAACAATAATATAACCGGCTAACCTAACTAGGGTAGATAGGGTAAGTCGGGTCGAATCCACGGGGACGGTAAGAGGCGTCTAGACTAGGTCAGCCCAAATACTAGACTAAGTCAACGAGCTAAGCTAAGGAATGATAGAGAAGGGAGGAGACTAGGCTAAGACTAAGAGGAACAACTAAGGAGAACGGGCTAGGATTAGGTCGGGGTCAAAGGGGTAACGGAATGGTCAAGGGAGGACTAGAGTGAAGGAGGTAGTAGGGTGATCTAGGTAATGCCCGGGCTCTCGCATCTTAGACTCACCTAGAGGTTCCACCTAAAACCCATCTCGTCGATACACAACACAAACGGGGTTCTAGCGCGCTATGGTCCTAGGTCGAATCCGGGCTCTCGCAACTTAGACCGGCCTAGGAGTCGTCCTCACCGGGCTCTCGCAACTTAATGAGGAGACCGAACCCACAAACAAACTAATACCCACGAAAGAAAGGCAAGAAAACAAGCATTCGTACATACTTAATCATTCAAGCAATTCCACAAACATGTGATGTGCATCATACAAGAGGAAACCCAAATCTTCCACCCACATCTCTAACAAACCCTTAATCACCCAATTAACATCCAAATCACCTTACTAACCCTAGCAAGAACACTACTCTAACATAATCAAACTAAAACTAACAAGCATGAGAGGAATCAACATAAGAAAACAAACAAACATAAACAAACTAGTAATAACAACTAAAGATTCAAACTTTAATAACAAAAATAAGATTAAGAGAAAGAGAAGAGGATTATACCAAACTAACAAGAGAAATGGAAAAGGAGAACACTTGCATAGAAGATAACCCAAATTCATCCACCAAGGTTGTCAAGCTTGGAATGGATTCTTCAAGAGATCCTTAATACAAGCACTAATCTAGGATTAACTACTAATTACCGACTAATCTACACTAATCTAATCTAATCTAACCTAAAGTAGTCTAGGGTTTTAAGGATATAAGAGTGCATATAAGCTTAACATAACAAGGGAAGAGTATATATAGGGTTACAAATGAAAAGGAGAAGAAAAGAATTGAAGGCGGGCGAGCTAGAGCTTTTCCCGGTCGGGAAAGAAATTCCCGATCGGGATTATGGGAATTCCCGATCAGGATTTTATGTTCCCGATCCGGAACAGCCCCCAGTAGCTGCACTTTGTTCCTCCTTCATCCCGGACGGGATGAGACCATACCCGTCCGGGAAGAGTCTTGTAGGCCTCCAATTTGAACTATTTGGTCCCTCCTTGGTTCTCATGGACTTCCCATCGATTCTCGGGACTCGGGATCGGGTCTCGAAGGCTCGGGATTGGGTCCCAAGGTCTCGGGGTCGATTCCAAGGCATCGAATCATCTTTCCTTAGCTTCGTTGGCTCCAAAATGTGTATGTATTGAGTCGGAATCGCTCCTACTCTTCATGAACGGTCTCGGGAACCTGAAACGAACTAAAGGAAGCATAAGAAGCCCATGAATCGCTCCAAAGGAGCGATTCCTCAAGGAAAAAGGGACCAAAACACTACGAAATAGGCACTACAAATGACACTTATAACCTCCCCCACACTTAACCCTTACTCGCCCTCGAGTAAGCACAAACTTACTACTATACTAGTCGAATGGGTATTAGCGTACCCTACGCCCCTTCAACTCACGCGAGTGCACTTAGAGGACAAGTGCACTCCGCAAGGCAAGTTGGGTCTTGCGACAAAACTGTGGATGCAACCGGACACAAAACACACAAACAAACAAACACACAAACAAACACATAATCGGTTGCACCCAAAAGAAAACAAATACCGCTTCCCTCAAAAAGCGGTGGAAGAAACACCGGTTTAAGACTCGAGGTAAGTGACAACGTTCCCAAGCTAGCAATACAAACCGAGGTGAACTAAACCCTAATAGTATGACGATCAAGCAATAAAAACCCTGGTAACTTACCTAGGTCTTCCTAACTTTCTAAAAACGTACTACGGGACGATCGGCGGAGTGGAAAAGTGAGGAACCACGGTGTTAGTCGACATTGTAGGTAAGTGAGACCCCGCCCCCTTTAGCGTTAGCCAAGAGGGTCGTCCCGCGTCCAAAACCGCCTAACTAGTCCAAGTAAAAAGGTGGAAATATGCAAAATGAGGGAACACCGACTAATGCCGCTATCATCCTTCCTCGGGACTCGGTCCTTTGGTAGGCTCTTCACGGCAAAAGTCGGAAAAAGGCTTATTTTGAGAGGATATGTTTTTGTGAGACGGGTTTTCTTTTTGGCATTTTCTTTCCTTTTGACGTTTTTTATTTGTTTTGCCATGCCATGCTTTTTCTTCTTTTCTATTTTCTTTTTGGATTTTGTGCCTTTTCTTTTTCTTCATTCTTTTCTTTCTTTCATTCTTTTCTTTCTTTTTCTTTTTCTTTGCCCTTTTGGGAAGATATGGCATGTTTTGGCACTTTCATTGAATAACAAGAAAGGGAGAATCAACAATTCGCATTTTATTTGTGTGGAATGTGTAGGAGGTAGGTGAATGGGTAAGTCGGGGTTGCGCATTCCCTTTCAAACCCACAAAAAGTGAAGAACTTGGACTAATCAAGACAATCCTAAACACGGTCACCTAGGGGACGAGACTCGGTAACCAAGGCCTTTTCACACCGTGGGTGGTCATAATGGTCAAAAGTGCAAATCCCGTAGTAAATTCCTAGTAAGCTAGGTGGACTCAAGGTAAAGGACCAACGAATTCATTGATTTAAGGTCATTCTACTAGATTAAAGTCCAAGACTCGATTTACACTACTAGGAAGGGAAAGTACACACTCACACACTAGTCTCTAAACCGGGTTTTCGAAAACCATTTACACGAGACACAACACAACACAAAATGAAGACATGACGAAAACAAAATGAAAAGAAACAAAGGAAAAAGCAACAAAAACAAGAACAACACAAAACAAACACAAACACAACACAAACACCACCCCGATCATCCAAACAAGTCACCAAATCACCCACCAATATGCACAAAGCTCCACCCGAGCACACAACATCACAATCTCCTCCAAACTCCGTAAGAGATAAAGAATAAAAAGGGATAAGATGTTACCGGAAGTCTTTAGAGCTTTCCAAAGTCATTGGCGATTAAAGTAACCTATAAGGACAAAGGGAGGCAAAACACGCACAAAAACAAATATACGACACAAAGACACAAAATGAAAACACACAAAAGAAAAATCTTTTTGATTTTTATGAAAAAATTTCAAATTTTTATGGTTTTTAAAGATTTTTTCGGAAAAACTACGAAAATAAAACTACCTATACTAGAATATCGCTCCCCCACACTTAAATCGAGCCATGTCCTCATGCTCGATCGTAGGGTGCGGAAAGACAAAAGAAAAAGAAAAGAAACTACGAAAATAAAGCTAAAAATCAAAAATAAAGTGAAGAAATGGGTAGAAGGTGTCCGGCCGGGGTGTAGTCAAGTCACCATTGGCCGAGACAAGAAAAAGATATGGATGGGGGAAGAAAATAAAAAGAAGGAAATAAAAGGAAATGGGAGGGGAGGGCTATGTGTAATCAAGTCACCTAGCCCGGATTCCGCCTAAATCCGACTAAATCCTCAAAAAAAGAAAGTGAAAAACTTGTAAAATTTGGATTTTGAAATGACTCTCGATGTAGTCACATCATCGAGAGTCGGGAGCAACAACTACCGAGGCCTCGAAGGCCACCAAGGTACCATGACTCAAGGGGAAGGGGGCAAACAAGAGAAAAACAAGCAATAAAAGACGGAAAAGAAAGGATAGTTGCCGTACCGACCGGTTAGCAACTCACTTGCTCCATCGTCTCAATGATCAATATAGGTGCTTTGCTTGTTGTCGTCGTTGTCATCCTCCTTCAAGCTTGATAAAACCGCATGGTTGGGTTAGTAATGGTAGGGGGTGGGATTTGATGTGGATCTCGGTGTGTAAAGTGAGGTGTACGGGTCATATGATAGGAGTAAGGAGGAGTAGGGAGGTTGGGAGGGGGTATAATGGATGGGTGGAGTCAAGGGGACCATCCCGGTCGGGATGGGTGGTCCCGATCGGGTTGAAAAACCCTTCCCGATCGGGAAGCCCTCGTCCCGGTCGGGAACGCACTCCAGTGAATCCGATTTCAGGCACCTTCATCCCGATCGGGATGGCTCCTTCCCGGTCGGGATTCCTCATCCTTCCCGGTCGGGAAGCCCTCTTCCCGGTCGGGATGAGTCTTCTTTGCTTCCCCAAGCCCAAAAGCTTATCATAAGCTTAAAAAACCGACTTCCTCGCTCGCAAACCAAACTTCATCATCGACCACTCCTTTCTAGGAGTCACCTTCGCTTCACCTATCACAATAAAATCAAACAAAACATCAAATTCACTCCCTCACATCGCTCATCAAAATACCAAATCAATTACAAGAATATCACAAAACTACCAAAATCAAGAGATAAAACACAATTACAAGCACAAGAATTCTAAAGAAGAGAGGAGGGGAATATACAACATGACGGTTCTTTTAGGAACTCCGTCAAACCTAGGATGGTGGACTCTTCTTCAACCGTAGCCCTCAAGGGCATGGAGGAGTAAGTCGAACGCGCTACCGACATCGTAGTGAAGGCCCAAGAAGCGCTCGAGCTTAACCGACCTCCACGGCCTCCAAGGAGGAGGCAAGAAGTAGGATTCCCAAGACCCGACATCATCTTCAAATTTGTCTCCGGGTCTCTCCATCCTTCGATCTCAACCGATCTCTTTCTCCCTAGGCATCGCCTCCAATCATTAGCAAGCTTCTTCTCCAAGAATAGAGGCACAAAAAGCGGTTTTGGCCTCATCTCTTCATTGCACACCCCCACACTTTCCTCAAGTTGTGGTTCCCCATCTTCATCACTCGGCCCCACATCATCTTGGATAGGAGAATCGAAACTTTTACCGGCGGCTTCAATCTCTTCCAAGTCATCTCTCGGTTCACTCGTTTGGGGCTCTTGATGCATATCCGAATTAACGCACAAGGGCAACTCAAGGCTAACAATCTCACCCAACAACTCTACAAACTCCACCAAACCATCCCACTCACTATCCTCCTCCAATTCCTCACCAAGAATGCCTTCACCAAGGGTCACATTCTCATTCGTCTCTTTTTGGGTAGACGATTGAAGTTCTTCAAATTCCCTTTTGAGCTTGGCCAAGAGTTCATAATTCTTTTTCGTTATGATGGCCATTTCTTGTCGGTCTTTTTGCATTTGAAGAATCGATTGATGCAACTCCGAGTTTAGCGATTGGTGGTCATTGGAGTCTTGTAAAGCTCCTTGAAAATCTTGATGATGCCCAAGGGGTGGGGCATCATATTGTTGGTAGCAAGGTTGGGATGATTGGTAGTATTGTGGGTCATAGGGTTCATATTGTGGTTGGGGTGGAGGGTAATATTGCGGGTATTCGCTTCCATAAGGTGGATCTTGATCGAACATGGTGGGTTCACAATCATAGCTTGAGTAATAGCCACCATGATCGTAGGAATGATAATCGTCCACTTGTTGGTAGCCGTTTTCATACTCTTGAGGATCATACCCATCTTGATTACCCCAAGAAGCTTGATGGTAGGGGGACGTCATGTCATACCCTTGGTTCATAGGAGAAGAGTGGAAGCTCATATCGGCTCCCGAGTGTGTGGAGTTTAGATCAAACCCCATGCTCGCTCGAAAATCGTAGTCCATACCCGGTTGGAAACCACTCATTCTAGCAACCGTCCGTTTAAGCGGCTCTGAGTTGCAAGAAGAAGATAATCACCACCTCTAAGAACAAACTGTAGACTAAGAACAAACGTGAGAAGTCTAGTGCTTTTTGGGCACTAGACAAGAGAGAAATAAACCACACACACAAGAAGCAAGGTAACAAAAGAAAAAAGAAAACACAAACACAAAGACAAAGTCAAGCAAAAAGGAAAACAAAGTCTAAACTAGCACCGTCCCCGGCAACGGCGCCAAATTGATGGTAAGGGATTCGTCACGTCCCTAGCCAACAATAATATAACCGGCTAACCTAACTAGGGTAGATAGGGTAAGTCGGGTCGAATCCACGGGGACGGTAAGAGGCGTCTAGACTAGGTCGGCCCAAATACTAGACTAAGTCAACGAGCTAAGCTAAGGAATGATAGAGAAGGGAGGAGACTAGGCTAAGACTAAGAGGAACAACTAAGGAGAACGGGCTAGGATTAGGTCGGGGTCAAAGGGGTAACGGAATGGTCAAGGGAGGACTAGAGTGAAGGAGGTAGTAGGGTGATCTTGGTAATGCCCGGGCTCTCGCATCTTAGACTCACCTAGAGGTTCCACCTAAAACCCATCTCGTCGATACACAACACAAACAGAGTTCTAGCGCGCTATGGTCCTAGGTCGAATCCGGGCTCTCGCAACTTAGACCGGCCTAGGAGTCGTCCTCACCGGGCTCTCGCAACTTAATGAGGAGACCGAACCCACAAACAAACTAATACCCACGAAAGAAAGGCAAGAAAACAAGCATTCGTACATACTTAATCATTCAAGCAATTCCACAAACATGTGATGTGCATCATACAAGAGGAAACCCAAATCTTCCACCCACATCTCTAACAAACCCTTAATCACCCAATTAACATCCAAATCACCTTACTAACCCTAGCAAGAACACTACTCTAACATAATCAAACTAAAACTAACAAGCATGAGAGGAATCAACATAAGAAAACAAACAAACATAAACAAACTAGTAATAACAACTAAAGATTCAAACTTTAATAACAAAAATAAGATTAAGAGAAAGAGAAGAGGATTATACCAAACTAACAAGAGAAATGGAAAAGGAGAACACTTGCATAGAAGATAACCCAAATTCATCCACCAAGGTTGTCAAGCTTGGAATGGATTCTTCAAGAGATCCTTAATACAAGCACTAATCTAGGATTAACTACTAATTACCGACTAATCTACACTAATCTAATCCAATCTAACCTAAAGTAGTCTAGGGTTTTAAGGATATAAGAGTGCATATAAGCTTAACAAAACAAGGGAAGAGTATATATAGGGTTACAAATGAAAAGGAGAAGAAAAGAATTGAAGGCGGGCGAGCTGGAGCTTTTCCCGGTCGGGAAAGAAATTCCCGATCGGGATTATGGGATTTCCCGATCGGGATTTTATGTTCCCGATCCGGAACAGCCCCCAGTAGCTGCACTTCGTTCCTCCTTCATCCCAGACGGGATGAGGCCATACCCGTCCGGGAAGAGTCTTGTAGGCCTCCAATTTGAACAATTTGGTCCCTCCTTGGTTCTCATGGACTTCCCATCGATTCTCGGGACTTGGGATCGGGTCTCGAAGGCTCGGGATTGGGTCGCAAGGTCTCGGGGTCGATTCCAAGGCATCGAATCATCTTTCCTTAGCTTCGTTGGCTCCAAAATGTGTATGTATTGAGTCGGAATCGCTCCTACTCTTCATGAACGGTCTCGGGAACCTGAAACGAACTAAAGGAAGCATAAGAAGCCCATGAATCACTCCAAAGGAGCGATTCCTCAAGGAAAAAGGGACCAAAACACTACGAAATAGGCACTACAAATGACACTTATCAGAAGGCATCAAGTTTTCTTCATTGGAGGGTTTAGGATCCTCCAAATTCCCATACAAAGCAAGTTCCAAGGCATCTACTTCTTTTTCCCAAGTATTGCGCTCCTTTTCACTCACCTTGTCAAAATGGTCATGAGGGGTCATCTCTTCACTTGGGTTTGGATTGTCAACACCCGGTTCATCACGAAGAAAATAAAACAAATCCAACTTGATAGCCAATACATTGGCTCCCCAAGAGTTATCTCGGGAATCATGTTCACTCCCCTCCTCATTGTTGGCCCTTGAAGCCTCAACTCCCTCTATTTTTCCCATATCTTCACCGTCCAAGCAACACTCAACAATGACCTCGTGATTGACCCTCTCTTCTTCATTTGTAGCTTCAAGATTTGGTTGAGACACCCGACCTTCATGCCCAAATGAACCTTCCTCAACATGTTGTGGAGCTTGAGTGGCCGACATCGTGATATGAGCCATGAGTGCATTGATGCGAGCATCTTGCACCTCTATTTGGGCCTTGAACTCCTCCCTAACCCCTTGTATTTGAGTCAACAACAATTGTTGACCCTTTTGCAATAACATCATCATCTCATGTTGGCTCCCTTGTGTTTGGGCCAACATTTGACAAGTCTCAAGGATATTTGGTTGTGGGTTATGTGAGGGTGTTTGGTAGTTGTTAGGATGTGGGAACGATCCTTGACAACTTTCTTGGTAACCATAAGAAGAGGGTTCATAAGATTGTTGATGAGGTTGATATGGTTGGTAAAGTTGTGGGTTTTGGTAATTCGCCCCATAGTTATCCCGTGGCGATTGATGGTAGCTTGGACAAGCCATGTCCATAACGTCGCTTAGGTACCTAGGATGAGCTAGAAGCACTTGAGCAAACGTTAGTATCCGAGTGCTTTTGAGGCACTAGGAAGGAAGAGTAACACACAAGAAGAAAAACGGAGATACACAAGGAGAAGAGAACACAAAAGTCAAGAACAAAGTCCACAACTAAGCAAACAAAAGTCTAAACTACGCCGTCCCCGGCAACGGCGCCAATTTGATGGGTGAGATTTGTCGTGAATCCCAACCGTCAAATAAAACCGGCTAAACCTAGTGGGTAACTAGGGTAAGTCGGGTCGAATCCACAGGGACGGAAGGTCGGACTAAGGTATGCTACGGTCAAGGACTATGTTCAAGACAAGCTAGTCTAAGGGGGATGGCTAGGACTAAGCTAGGTCTAAAACTAGGACTACAATCAAAGAAAACGGGCTAGGATTAGGTCGGGGTCAAAGGGTAACAGAATGGTCGAGGAAGAACTAGAGGTGAAGGAGGAAGTAGGGTAATCTAGGTAATGCCCGGGCTCTCGCAACTTAGACTCACCTAGAGGTTCCACCTAAACCCAACTCGGCGATACACAACACAATCGGGGTTACTAGCACGCTATAGGCCTAGGTCGAATCCGGGCTCTCGCAACTTAGACCGACCTAGGGGTCGTCCTCACCGGGCTCTCGCAACTTAGTGAGGGGACCGAACCCACAAACAACTATCACCCACAAAAGAAAGGCAAGAAAAACAAGCATTCGCACATACTTAGTCAATTAAGCATTTCAACAAACATGTGATGTGCATCAAACCAAGGAGAAACCCAAATCTTCCACCAACATCTCCAACAATCCCTTAATCATCCAATTAACACCCTAATCGCCTTACTAACCCTAGCAAAGATCTACTCTAACATATCTATACTAAAACTAACACTAATGAGATGAACCAAAACAACAATCAAAACAAACATGAAGAACTAACAAGAACTATGAACTATGAACCAAAACAAGAACAAAGATACAAACTTGAATGATAAAAACAAGATTAAGAAGAAGGAAAAGGGATAATACCAAACTAGAAGATGAGAGAACAAGAAAACTTGCATAAATGGAAGAACCCAAAACAAACATCCAAGTTTGTCAAGCTTGAATGGAGATCTTGAAGAATTCCCAAATTACATGTACTAATCTAAGATTAACGATAATCTAAAGACTAATCTACACTAATCTATGCTAAAACTATCTAGGGTTTAGTCTCTAATGTCTAACATGAGCTTAACATAACAAGGGAAGAGTATATATAGGGTTACAAATGGAAAGGAGAAGAAACAAAGGAGTGCGGCCTGAAAAGGGCTCATCCCGTTCGGGATGAGTAGGTCCCGTTCGGGATGGACCCTTCACAGAACACCTCTCTTTTGTGCATCTCAACCGGAACCGGTTGAGCCTTGTAGGCCTCCTTTAAGCTTCTTTCGTTCCCTCCTTGCTTCTCATGGGTTTCTCATCGATTCTCGGGACTCGGGATCGGGTCTCGGAGGCTCGGGACTCGGGATCGGGTCTCGAAGTCTCGGGACTCGGGATCGGGTCTTGGAGGCTCGGGATTGGGTCCCAAGGTCTCGGGGTCGATTCCAAGGTGTGTATGTATCGAGTCGGAATCGCTCCAACTCTTCCAAATCGGTCTCGGGAACCTGAAACGAACTAAAGGAAGCATAAGAAGCCCATAAACCGCTCCCAAGGAGCGATTCCACAAGGAAAATGGGACCAAAACACTACGAAATAGGCACTACAAACCACACTTATCAGTCAGCCTTGTATAGAAAACATAAGTCCCTCTACCTACCTTCAGATAGGTAAGGGGCAGGTCCCCTGACTTTGACCAGAAGCCAGGGACAATTCGGGCGGCAAAGCCGAACCAACAAGGTCTGAGGCACACTCAGCCTTGTATAAAATATATAAGTCCCTCTGCCTACCTCCAGGCAGGAAGAATGCGGGCCCCTTACTTCGACCAGAAGCCAGGGACATGTCGGGCGGCAAAGTCAAACCAGCAAGGCCTGAGGCACACTCAGCATTGCATAAAAAATATAAGTCCCTCTGCCTACCTCCAGCCAGGCAGGGGGCGGGCCCCCTAACTTCGACCAGAAGACATGGACAGGACAGGCGGCAAAGCCGAACAAAAAAGGTATAAGGCACACACAGCCTTGTATTAAAAACATAAGGTCCTCTTCCTACCTCCAGGCAGGTAGGAGGCAGGCCCCCCTGACTTGGACCAGAAGCCAGGGACAAGACGGGCAGCAAAGCCGAACCAACAAGGTCTGAGGCACACTCAGCCTTCTATTTAAAAAACATAAGTCCCTCTGCCTACCTCCAGGCAGGTAGGAAGCAGGCCACCTGACTTTGACCAGAAGTCAGGGACAGGCCAGGCGGCAAAGTCGAACCAACAAGGTCTGAGGCACACTCGGCCTTGTATACAAAACATAAGTCCCTCATCCTACCTCCAGGCAGGCAGAAGGCAGGCCCCCTAACTTCGACCAGAAGCCAGGGACAGGCCGGGCGGCAAAGCCGAACCAGCAAGGCCTAAGGTACACTCAGCCTTATATAAAAAGCATAAGTCCCTCTGCCTACCTCCAGGCAGGCAGGGGCAGGCCCCCTGACTTCGACCAGAAGCCAGGGACAAGCTGGGAGGTAAAGCTGAACCAACATGGTCTGAAGCACACTCATAAGTCCCACTGCCTACCTCCACGCAGGCAGGGGGCCACTTCGACCAGAAGCCAGGGACAGGCCGGGCGGTAAAGCCGAACCAACAAGGTCTGAGGCACACTCAGCCTTGTATAAAAAGCATAAGTCCCTCTGCCTATCTACAGGCAGGCAGGGGGCAGACCCCCTGACTTCGACTAGAAGCCAGAGACAGGCCGGGCGGCAAAGCCGAACCAACAAGGCCTGAGGCACACTTGGCCTTATATAAAACATAAGTCCTTCTGTGTGCTCCAAGCATGCAGGGGGCATGGCTGCCGAAGTTCCGCCAGGTTCAATGACTGGTCGAGGTAGGTCATCCGATTAGCAAGGCCTACTGAATACTTAGCCTTGTATAAAACATAAGTCCTTCTGTGTGCGTCAAGCATACGGGGGCATGGCCGCCGAACTTTGGCCAGGTCCGATGAGTGGGTGATGTAGGTCATCCGATTAATATGGCCTAATGAATACTTGGCCTTGTATAAAACATAAGTCCTTTTGTGTGCGTCAAGCATGCAGGGGGCGTGGCCACCGAATTTCGGCCAAGTCCAATGACTGGTCGATGATCGGTCGAGGTAGGTCTTCCGATTAACAAGGCCTAACGAATATTCGACCTTGTATAAAATACATAAGTCCTTTTGTCTACATCCGAGCAGGCAGGGGGCACGACTCTTAGACTGGCCGAGACAAGATCGCCGACTGACAAGGCCTAAAGAGTAAATATTTGGCCTTGTATAAAAACATAAGTGCTTATGTCCACCTCCGAGCAGGCAAGGGGCACGGGCTCTGAATCCTAGACCAAATCCATAGACTACCCTGGCAGGGCGCTAACACCCTGGCATATCCGAATGGGATAAACCGGGGCAGAAGCGTCGATCACGGGGCTTAGTGATTACCTGGCCATGCATAGAATGATAAACCTCATGTACACCTCCACTTACACAAGGGGCACGACGTCTTACACCCTGGCAGAGTCCAGATAACGTCAAGGCAGACGTGCCAAAAAGACCTAATGAATACCTGGCTTTTTATATAAAATCAAAGTTTGCCATTCAGTTTGTCGGTCCAACCATGCTTTGCACCAGATCCGCATACTCAGTATCAAATCGAGAGGGCCCACCTGGGTCCTAGTTCACCGTAGAGGCCGTACTCCCTAACGGATGATTCCCTTACGGATAGTCATTAACTGACTAAGAGAGACTTCCTTATTAACATCCTCTAGTGATGTCATAGGTGACATCAACCTAGTGATGTCACTATAACCTTTCCCCTATAAATACCCCACTTAGGGTGAGGAAAAATGGGGCAATTGATTCACACATATTCCTCCCTACTCTCTCTCTCTCTCTCTCTCTCTCTCTCTCTCTCTCTCTACCTCTCTTATCTCCCTAAATATCTATATTCAGTCATATATTTTACTGACTTGGGCGTCGGAGGCTCTGTCCCGAGGGTTCCTTCTGGGCCCGGAGTTCACGCATCCGAAGCCGAGGAGAGCCGCGCAGCCCAAGGTCGGGGACCCGCTTTTATTCCCAAACACACCTGTTTGCAGTTTAGGTGTTCCTAATTAATTTAGATGCCTTAAATTTCACGTCCAAGGATTGGATTTGATCCTTAATTAAGTATAAGGGTGTGAGCAATATGAATCACCAAAAGGAGAGATTCTAAGTTCAAGAAAAAACACCAAAAGTTGATGAAAACAAAGAGGGACCAATGAAAGTGACAACTTGTTTTCTTTTGTGCACATTTTCTCACCTTTACTGAATTCTACTGCAAGGGCCAGCTTTGAGCCAAGAAATTAAACAAGACAAAGTAACAACTTCTCCTTGTCTTAAGAAGCATGGAAGATCCTTAAATGCATTTTGTCTTCTCCTTTTGTCAAGAACAACAAGAGTAGCCTTGAACCTTGAAGCATGCCCATATTTCAGAATGTCAAGGTTTTCCTCTTTTGAGGCAGGTAGCCTAAGCATGAGCTAAGGTACTTTTGGCTGTTTCTTTCAGAACCAAGAGCAGCTGAAACTACAAGCCAAAGGGGCCATTTAAGGCCACGAGCCAATTCACCATAAAAAAAACAAGTTGCAGCAGCTTACACAAGCAAGCAAAGTCTGACATTAGTAGAATTTAAGTGAATGACATTGGTTGTAAATGGTCACTGGTATCAGTTTTCAAGCGACACCAATCAAGGCAATGCTAATGGCTAAAATTATCGACATCGATTATTAAGTGATGCTAATGTTGCAGGATTGACATCGATTACAACCGATACCAATTTCCAAAAATGGCATCAATTGCAACCGATGCCAACTCACTAAATTGGCATCGATTGTATCATAATAATCGATGCAAATGTTCCCAGATCAGCATCGATTTCACAACCGACGTCATTTTCCGATGCCATCTTGACAATAATGTTTATACTTTCGTAACCCATACCTTTTTCTTGTTATTTGTTCTCTTTCATGCACATATTATATGCTGATAGGTGTATTTTTAACATAAAAGCTACAAACAAATGCGGTAACACCGACGACAATTTGAAAAACACAAGTATCAAAATCCATTTATTAACAAGGAAACTAGATTCGCATATCCAATACAATTATCCACCAAAATAACATCCCTCGATTCACAACTGCCTACATCAAAATCTTTCACTATATTATTCACTATGTAAAATTTCTCTGATCCAATCACCAAAGTCAATGATTGTTCACTATCTTCTCACATTTAAAAGATGCTCCAAGATCCAAATAAGCAAACAAAGTTGATTCCTGTGAAATAAAATAAAAAATTGAAGTTTGTACATATATAAGTAAACCAATCGAAAATAATATGTAGTACTAAATTGAAGTCTCCTACTTGTATGCTAGTTTAAGATTGCATTTTTACAAATTATCGTCTAGTGTTTGTACTCACATGAAATGACACAGCTCGAAATGACCCAAAAAAATGTCACCTTACGACAAACTGAAGTGAGATTTTTGTAGTATAAAGCAAAAGCAACACCAACTCACCTCAATTGACCACTTACACCAGCAGAATGAAAGATAGTTGAACCATGAGCATCTCTAAACTCCAAAACACCACAAGAATCACCAAAAAGATGAGTTAGAAAATATAGACAGGCCAGCATATAGGTGGTGGGTTTAACATAATCAAGATAACAAACTATTTAACTTTAGAATTGCCGTAACACCTCAATTTCTTATTTTTATTTACTGTCAATCTTTTGAAGCAAATGAGACATACGGAGTACAACATAGAGACAAGTACTCCCTCCATTTGCCTATTTTCTTCTCATTTGTTTTTTAAGGGTCAAAGTTAACAGACTTATTAGCTTTGATCGTGAATATATTGGAGAATAAAAATGATTTATACATAAAACTCAAAAGTTCACATTTATTATCAAATTAGCTTTCATAAAATATAAATTTCGTCAAGAAAAAGTTTCATTTACACGTCAAGAAATTCGGTCAAAGTACCGTCTTGGAGACTATGATAAAGAAAATGAGAAGAAAAGAAAAAATTGGAGGGAGTAAGATATTATATGCAAAATGTATCGACCTACCCACGGAGTCGATTTACCTTTGGTATTACCGCAGTTCTAATATTTCCAGTGACCAGAAATGAAGGTTCTCCACGTATAACACATCCCAATCATTGGAAACATCATGTGCAACTCTATAGTCCCAAACAGCAGCCCCAGAATGATGATACCCCATTAAATTGTTTCTGTAAATAATTTGTAAACAAAAAAAGATTGCTTCATTTTATAAGCTTTTATCAGCCAATCTAAATTTCAGTTTTGTACACTTATGAATCAATATGATTAGTAATAACTAGGATTTTCACACAAAAAAAAATCAATAAGAAGGAAAGAATATGTAAAAATAGATACAAGTATTCAATTTTAGCACTCAGCAAATTAAACCAAAATCACAGTGAACATCAACAACCTGTGGACATGACGTAGGTCCACGCCCAGCGCGGTCAGGTGCGGGTTTTGGTAGGTGGATGTTTTCGTGTGAGATTTATCCTGAATTGAAATTTAAATCAAAGTTGGAGTCGCCACCGAACTTTGTGGGAGTTCGGACCCGTTCGAACTCACTCTATACTTAGGTGTATCGCGCACAAAGCACGGTTTACGTTATAGTACTAGAGCTTGTGGGGTTCGTCCCTTTGCATAACGATACCGACGTCGAATTATCGAATATCGTATATCGAATGACTCTCGTTGCCAATGGTTTCGGGCGTCCGGAAACCGAAGGTTCTGAGTAAGGGGTGAAGGTACGTGTTGGGAAGCCCATGAAGGACACCCAACCATGCCCGCACATAGCGGCATCCACTAAGATATCGATTGATGTTCGTGTACGTGTGTAATCCCCTAGAAATTCTAACACAATACAGTGGCAGAAACTTGCCACTGTAGAGTGGGATTAAAACACACTGACAAACTATATCTTATTAAAAGAAATGGTAAGTCAATACAAAGGCCTCTTTTTACAAAAGAACTAAAAAGGAAATTCTCAAAACGGGTTACACAAATCTATAAATTACAAGAATAAAAAAAGAGTAGGATCCACGCTACTCGCTAGCTCACACCCAAAACCCAGCAGCAAATACCTGTCATGTTATAAACATAATAGCCACGTTAGTGGGGAGTAACTCGGACGTTCTCCCAGCCATATTATACCATATGGAAAAATAATAGTATTATTATATCAAAATAATTAAAAGTGAAAACATTAAAATGATATAATAAAAATAAGCTTTCGGAGAAAACTTAAAATATTGGAATAATAAAATCAGAGCAAGTTTTCAGAAAAAAAACCTCAAATATTTGCC
The DNA here is from genome assembly GCA_958450325.1 of Agrostemma githago. Lineage (NCBI taxonomy): Eukaryota > Viridiplantae > Streptophyta > Magnoliopsida > Caryophyllales > Caryophyllaceae > Agrostemma > Agrostemma githago. The sequence continues at coordinate 32,182,741 of OY288256.1, forward strand.
AACCTGCAAACCAAAATGTACCGATAATAATAAAAATATTCAAAAGGCGTTATGGAAATAATCAGTGTAGAAGGTCAGACTTTCACCAGGAGAATACTAAAAACTAGCTTCGAGAACCTAGTTCAAACAAATTAAACTACGGTCTCTAACTAGGCTACTCAACCACAATAGGACGGCGACTTATAAATGCGTGGCCCTAGTTTTAGACAATGCACACCCCTCCTGGGATTACCTGTCACCCAGTTCAACTTATGACGGCGACTTACTGCGAGGCCTAAGCTTAAGGTCACAATGTACACAACTCCCGGGATACCTGTCACCCGGTTCAACAACCAATGTACCGATTCCTGATACACTAGCCTTATAGTTGATGGCACAACCGTAAACCCCGGATTATATTACTCTAACCCCACACTTATCTTTATTCCATAACTCCAAAACAGCCATTATCGATATATACAAGAGATATAATCATTATGAATAATATGAAGATAAAAGAAATAAACATTTTACATAAAAGAGAAACTTTCTATAAATAGAAACTTATTAATTTTAGAAATTTACTTAAAATAGAAAGCCTTATAGAAAATACGTAGGTTATTAAAGTAACTGAAATATATAAAAATAGCATTTCTAACGAAATTAACATTTTACTATTATCGTCATTATCGTAACTTTAATATATTTCTAAATTCGTTACTCAAAATATAAATAAAATATAACACATCAATATATAGTATTTTATAAATAATTAAGAAATCGAGTTAAAAGTATAAATTTTCAAAAAGGAGATATTTCAAGAAAAACGATATAAAAATTAATTGAGTCAACGAGTTTTATAAATGAAATGAGAGTTACAAAGATTTCAAATATTTTTAATAAATAGATTTTATTAATAAATAATACGGATTTAAATCAAAGTAGTCAATCGGAAATTATTAGTGAAAATAGTCTCGACAAAAAATATATTTAAAACTAAATCGACCATTTTCTCATTTATTAGTATAAATCGTAAAACGAAAATTAATTTATTGAACAAGTATACAAATCTCGATTATATGAGTTAAGAATTATAAATTAACGAAATATGAAGAAAATATGGAATCGTTATTATTAAAATACTAGTGTCACGATAATCAACAAAATATTATAAACGATCATAAATAATAAAATTATTAACAATTTATAAAACGATATCAAACTCGTAAAATATTTATAAAACGCACGATTAAAAGAATATTTTTAGCAAATAATAAATAGCTAAAATTAGAAAAACGAAGTTAAAATATATACTACATACTACTGCTCAAACATACGATATAAAATCGAGTAACGTCCTAAAGTTACCTTGAGTCGATAGCCAAAACGAACACGTATCTCCAAATCGTTAGTAATGCCTTTAAGCTTCGAGTTGTAGAATCGTTAGTCTTCTAAGCAGGCTATCCGCAAGAAAAATCGAGTTGACAAAACGTAAGAATGAAACATGGGTTGGATACGGGTGACATGACAAACCCAAATAACAAGGAGGGAAGTTAAAACAAATACCAATGGGTCGGAATAAGACGATATTCAAACACAAGGGAAGAACGAAGGGACGAGTATTTGACACAAGACGGAAAAGAAATTGATGTGTCAAACTGATAATTGAGGACGAAAGAAAAAGAGGAAAGAAGACGAGAGATGCTCAACAAAGACATAATCGATACCGAAACCGAGCAATGACGAAACGGCAAAACGAGGAATGAACAAAGCAAAATGGTCAGGACGAAGAAGAAGAAAAAGAAGGGGAATCGGCCGACAAATATGGAATAGAAGCAGCGGTAGTAAACATCCATGAAAACAGGGAGCAGTAGCAATAACGCAGCAGCACGATAGACAAAACGACAGGAGAAAAAGGAGAACAAGGACAGAAATCGACACACATAGCAGCATCCCCGACCCACGGACAGAAGACCAAACAGAACGACGAAAGAGTAGTAAGGAAGAGGAAGAGACGGACAACAGCAAAAGAGTAATAACGACAACCCGATAGCGAAAATAGAAATGGGAGAAAACAGGGAGATGAATGACGAGAAACAGGACTGAAGGAAGGGGAAACAATAACAAAACGTAGCAGTACCAGAAAAATGCAGCAGCAAAACGTAGAAAGCAGCGTACAAAAACGACAACAACAGCGATGCAACACAGAAGAAGAAGAAGAAGGAGAAGAAGAACGAAGAAAAGAGGAAGAAGCAGCGCATAACAGCAGTACTAACAGTAGTTCGAAAGAGGAGAAGAAGAACGAGAAAGACGGACAAAACAGTAGCATCAATCATCAGCAAAAACAGCAGTACGACGAAGAGAAATCGGAGAGGATAACAAGGTGTTGCAGCAGCATAAACAACTACGCACAACGGCATCGAACAGCAACAACAAGGATCGGAAAACAAAAGGAGACGGAGAATAAAAAGGAAGAAGGCGAATCACCTTACGACGATTCCGGGTTGGAGAATGCTTGTGTACGAACTAACAACAGCGGCAGTAGCAGCGTAGCAGCGAGAGAGCAGAACAGAGTCACGGCGCATCAACGACAACAACGAAGAGGACTAAACAACAACAATGGTGAAGAAATTAGGCACGAAAGGAAGACGAACAGATTGGTAGAACGAGGAAGGAGGCAAATGAAATGGATGAAGAGAGAGGAATGAAGGTGGAGATGAAAAAGTGAAGCGCTGGGTTGATATTAAAAGGGAAATGGAGTAAACGTAACATAAGTGGGATAACAAAAAGGAAGGTGAAAAGAATAAGAAGTGGAGTGCAAGGAATATGTTAAAAACAAAGAAATGGGAAAAGGGGCTGAATCAGCTCCGGTTAGTACGGATTAAACGAATTCGGTACGATAAGTTGACTAAAAACGAGTTAATAAAATTAATAAATAATCAGACTGACTAATAAAATGTGTAATTAAAGTACTCGAGACGAAAACGAAGTTGATAGGAATAAATAAATAATTAAATGATGAAATAGTATTTTCCGATAAGTAATAAATTTTCGATAAAGTGAATTAAGTCGATTTCTCGAGGAAAAGTAATAAATGTTTTGACGAAACACAAAATAAATGAACTTCGAATCGAAAATAGAATTTCGACCTTAAATATAATTAAATAAAAGAATTTAGAATTTAAATCGCCGAAATAGGCTGCCGATAAGAATTAAATTAAATGTGTAAAATAAATCGAAACAGAAATCGAAATATGTTTTAAATATAAGAAGAGTTTCCGAGATAAATAGAATTTTAGGAGTACAAAACGATTTAAACGATGAGTTCGTTTTATAATAATTTTAAGAATTACGAGTTAAATCAGAAACAAAATAAAATACGAACACAACTTTAAAATTAATTTATTTTATAAAATCAGGGGTGTTACAACGCGTGTTAGTAAGATGGTGAAATGTTATGACAAACATTATTTTATGCTAGGCATGCGAATTACGTGTTTACTACGCCGTTTAATGCATCTTAGAATATGTCGAAGCTGTTTTAGCATGAGATGTTAATTTGAAAATAGAAAATGCAAACAACGAAAATAAATAACTTGAAAGTAGATTACAAGTTACACGGGCGGAATGCAACCCAGATTTCACAATACGACAAGCAATAAAAATATCAAGTCAGAAACGGTAAACGTAAACTATAAACGGACTCGTAAAGAAAAAAAAAACATAAATTGAAACCGTGTATCGAAGTTTGGACAGACTCTAATCAGCTACGTATTGTGTTACGTATTAACAAGAAGTCAGGGGGTTGGACGCACAAAATGGTGCGGCCTGGAACTCAGGCGTCTGAGGTGAGGCAGCCTGATGTTCAGGCGCCTGACCTTGGGCGCCCAGACAGGCAATGCTCGGGACCAAAGCGTGATGCTAGCTTGATCCCGAAACCTCGATATCTCGTTCTGACTTATCCTAGCAAAATCTGACCGTCTCGATCCATCGTATACCGAGTCCGACTAAGGAGTCATTGATATAGACTTATGTAATAGGACATTCGCTCAAAGTCGTAAAAGGGTAAAAAACGAATATGAAATGTGAATTCGTAAAGGAGATGCGTGATTGATTAGCACGTATCGACTACCATCGCAAGTATTATTCTCTAGGCGAAATTTGTATCGTGGTGGACTATATTGAAAGTCTACGATATCTCATTTCGGCCCTAATGGAGTACTTGTCCTTAATCATCTCAATTTATGATTTAGATCGACCATATCGACTTAATACGAATATTGGAGCCCTCCATATCGCGATGTCGTTATCGGCTCGCCTAGACCATACGACTCTTGGATTGACATCATGAGGTTTTGTAGTACTTCAATTATCGATAGCTCTTTACGTGCGACATTCGGTTACGGAATCAACATCAGGCACTTAGAGCGACTGTAACACCCTGGCCCAAATAAGATCGGAAATATTAATCGTGGTAGCTCACCAGGCTCTATACTAGTCCCACAGACCAACACGAGTCCTTTCCAACGCATTTGTCCTCACTCATGCGCATCCCGGAAACCTTCCCAGGAGGTCACACATCCTAAGATTACTCTCACTCAAGCACGCTTAACTATGGAGTTCTTTTGCATAGATGACCAGAAAAGAAAGTGCACTTTGTTTATATGAGTAGTACTTCCAATGCCTTTAAGCACTAGTCATTTAAGCTCATAAATAGGACATCTTCAATCAATGTGGGGTGTTTCAACGACATTTGAAAATAATATTGAAAACACTCGACAAAGGATTTTTGCGATCGCGTTATAAACCGTAGGATCAGGCGCACGCCATAAGGCGCCCTGACCCTCAGGCGCCTGGAGCAGCGCGCCTCAATAATGGGGCGCCACCTCCAGTGCGTTCTGTTTGAGGGTTATACAGACTTTAGGCAGAATCGACTATCAAGCACATTCGATTGGAATGATAGATTTGTCGTCGCAAACATTAGGCCCTTTGCATTTCGGTGTTGTAACTTGGATTTTTAAGGCCTACGACCCTCGATTTAGCGTCATCGGACATTCGCTCAAATCGATTTTGAAAATAGTTTTATGGTACTATACGCGATTTTGAAAATAGCTCAAATCGGTTTTCGCTCAAAGTTTCTTTATTTTATTGGAAACAACTCACTGAGTCTGGATTTGAGATCAGTTTTAAGAGATTTGTACTCCGCTAAGTGCCCACGTTGGATACTATTGTTTCTGAGTCTGTATTCAAGCGTATTGATGCATGTTAGCGTCCGATTATTATCGGGTGTTTTGTTGGAGACTGCTACAGACACGAGCAGGCAAAATGCGGGTGTCTACACAACCCAAGATGACAGATCCAAAATTTCAAGCATTGACACAATCAATTAACGGTTGTGGCGGTGAGGGTGACGAACTACATCCCTACCTCAATTCAATTAAGGATAGAAATCAACTAATGACAAACACAATTCATAAAGTGGTTTGGCATCAGAACAAAAGAATGGGAAAGACAAACACAATCAATCGATGATAAAAATCAATTGATGACAAAAATATAACCAAGATTAGGGTTGGTGGTTCGTGATGATGTGTCAGTGATGATGTCGCGGTGGTATGCGAAGAGCTTACGACGGGGTTCTGCAGATAGTGTTCTTTCAATTTTCCAATAAGGGTAAGCGAATACGATTAACTAAAAGAGAAGGAATAATAAGAAGTTGAAGAAGAAAAGGGACGGGAGTTGATAGTTGATTAGTTGATGATCAAAACAATTGATGAAGAAATGAAGGAGGAAGAACGTGCACCTTGTACTTTTGGACTTTGGACTTTTGACAATTGTTTAGGTTTGACGCTTTGCCATTTTAATTTTGTTGCTCTGTATCAGCTACGAAGTACTTCGTCGATTAGATAGTCTCTCGTAAAACGGTCTTACGGAAAATATTGCAGTATTACATGTAATAGAATACACTATCCACTAGTTCATTCCGAAAAAAAAAATTGACCATTATTTATATGAGATGTCCCTCAATACTATTATTGTGATACCGTCTCATAGGAGAATTTGTGTTTCGCTATAGCACAATTATTTGCCTTAACTTTCTTAAAAATAAGACTTCTCGTTTATAATAATATTAGCATATATATACTCCATAGTAATTTTGCATATTCTTTTATCAGAATCGGAGTAATATTTTTCGTTTATAGTTGAAACTAGTATATTTAATTAACGTAAATGAAACATATTTTGGATACCGTGGAAACATCGTTGAATAATGTTACTAATGATGTAAGACATTCTCTCAAGATATCGAAACAGTTAAATAGATACCATTTATATTACTTATCTTATATTTTATACATTAACTATGACTATTTCAAAAATACAAGTTAATATATTATTTAAAGTACATTTCAGTTAATTAGTTGTTCCATAATAAATTATAGAGTATAGGGTTGACCTGATTATGTCAAAACTCGACCCGAAAATATACTCAAGTAACCCATAAAAGACCTGAAAATTGCACCAGATAGACCCGATAAGGCTAATTGACCTGACAGAACCTGATCTATTAGATAATCAATCTGAACCTGAACCGACATATTATGATTGTTAACCAGAGCAAACCACACGTAAGTGATTCGGCTCGAACCCGACTCGACCTGTTTAAGAATGTTGACCCGTTCAAACCCGAACCTGAGATGACCTAACCCGTCTCAGTTAACCCATATATAACGGAGGTAGGTGACCCAAATGATAGCTTTATACAGTAAATGTGACACATAACGGGACAAAAGATATGTACGGATTCCATCTAGCATCGCCGCACCCATTACAGATCTTTTGTGCCACTATGTGTTACATCTGTTTTTAGTTGGAGTGGGGTACTAGAGGAGATATGTGAAGTGGTACATGGTTAAACTTAAAAGTGTTGGTTAAGTATCTTACTCTAATATATATTAAACATACTTGTATTTGAATTGATTTTACACAGCGATAAAAAAAAATACCCAAATATAGCTAATATACTGTATAAAATTTAGCGCAACAACAATGAAAACACATCGCTATAATATTTTAATCGACGCAAAGGGTAAAAAAGCTAATACGTTGGTTTTTTTTGCTCGATCATGGTCTAGACTTACAAGGAAAGAGAAGCCTACCATAAAGAAGATATTCTACCAAAAGAGCAAATCAGTATTCTTGAAGTCATGGGATCCACCAAATTTCATTACCTAATGTATGCATCAGGTTCATTAAAAGCCGACATATCTCAAGCAACGAAATAAGGTTTTTATTCTACTAGTGAATTTAACAGTGATGAGAATCAATATTTTTAGCAATACAATAAATATAAATTGGCTATAGTTCTAATTTAACAACTTCAATGTAGAAAAATTAGCATCGATGGTTTAAATTAACACACTGCCTCCACTACAAAAAAATGGCGTCGTTTTGGTTTATAGCTGATGCAAAAAAAATTAAAATAGCATCGGTTTCAATTTAAGAACTGATCACCCATGACTCTTAAGAGCATGATGAGAACGTTTCTAGACAACCAAGAGGAGTGTGAGGAGAGAGTGAGAGCCCAAGAATAGAGATCTAAAGAGAAAGAGGAGAAAGTGTGGGAGCAATAAGACAGATTGTAAGAGAAGCGAGAGAAGGAAGCTAGGATTAATAAGCTTGAGATGATGTTGACACAACTGAAAGAGGTCATGACTCATCATGAGACTATTGTTGAGCTTAGTGTTGAGGAAACTTTGGTTGATTGTGTTAGTGAGGTGGAAGATTCTCCTCCCATAGAACCCACCGTGAGACGCGTGATGGAAGAGTGTGTGATAAGTGTGTTTTGTAGTGTTTATTTCTCGTGTTTGGTCCCGCTTTCTCTCTTTTTAGAGCAGCTTCGAGGCTACCTACGCTTCTTCTAGCATGTTTTAGGTTCCTAAGGCCTATCAAGGAGAAATGGAACAATTCCGTCTCGTTTCCAGTGCATATGGAGCCAATGAAGAGAAGCGATGATGATTCGGTGACTTAGACTCGATCCCGAGTCCCTTGAAGCCCACTTAAGAATATCCCGAGCACTGAGCATCGATAAGAAGCCTAGGAAGAGCAAATAAGGACCCATCACGGCCGGGAAGGATCCATCACGGCCGGGATGAAGAGACGAGAAGAAACGAGCTGCTGTAGGGCCTTCCCGGCCGGGACCACCACCTTCCCGACCGGGAGCACCACCTTCCCGACCGGGAAGGGCCCAGATCGCGCTCCGCTTCATCCTTTCAATCTCCTCACTTATGGAACCTTATATATACCTTCCTCTTGTAATTTTTGAACATCACAAAAACCCTAGACATACTTTAGGTTAGATTAGCCTAGATTAGTGTAGATTAGCTTAATCCTTCCTTAATCTTTCTTTAATCTTAGATTAATCTTAGATAGTTACTCTTGTATTATTGGAATTCTTGAAGAATCTACCAATCTTGACAACATTGGTGGATGGTTTATGTTTTCTTATATGCAAGTTTCAATCTTTTCATCCCTCTCTTTGTTTGGTATAATCTCTTCCTCTTTTATTTAAAAGTTTGAATCTTTGTTTAAGTTTTGTTTTGTTAATTGTTTAGATTTCAATATGAATGTTATTGTTATGAATTTTCTTATAATTGTTGCTTGTTTTAGTTTAGTTATGTGTGAGTAGTCCTCTTGCTAGGATTAGTAGGGGGATTGGGTGTTTTAATGGGTGATTAAGGGTTTGTTTAAGATGTTGGTGGAAGTTTTGGTTGCTTCTTGGTTGTATGCATGGATCATGTTCTATGAAATGCTTGAATGACTTGTAGTTGCAAATGCATGTTTTCTTGCCTTCTTCTTGTGACCTTGTATGTTACTAGGATGAGTTTTTGCGCGAGAGCGGGAGACCTCTAGGACGGTTTTGGAGCGAGAGCCACTACAACAAAATCATCTTTTCGCGACGATTATTTTTGTATTTCTTGGCGATTCTATTCGACGCAAAAGGTTTCCCCATCGATTGTATATTCGTTGAGGTAGGCAGCGTTGCCGTAGCCTTTCGTAGCGAAAAATCTATTCGTTGGGTTAGCTCCTTAAAATCGACGCGAAAGAAGAGGAGGTTTAGTGGCGATTTTAGTGTCGATTATTATTGATGCGGTAAATAATTTGATTTTCCCACTAATGAGAATTGTAACGATTGTATTCGACACGATAAGTACAATAAAATGTCATTTAGTGACATCTGTTGCAATTGCATTCGACACAATAAGTACTATTAAATGCAGCCATATACTAAATTTGGTATCGATTTCATTCGATACGAAATATCACATTTATCTCTCAAATGTGTTGCGAAAATAAAAACAAAAAAAACAAGTGAAAAAATATGTAACTTTTATATTACTCATAAATTCCAAAAATTATATATATCCAACATCGACTAAAATTAAATTAATATAAATAAGTGCAAAACTGCAAACGATCTTTTGACAACCTAAAAAAATTACTTTGTCTTCGGCCACCAAAGAAGAGCTTCATTCTACCCATGCATCTCGTGTTGAATCAAAAGGCGGTCAACCAGCAACATATAAGGAAGGCCTGCGTTCTCGTTGCATTATTCAGAATGTAGCATCCTTGATATTCGGTTAATGTACCACCCTGGTTTTCTCATTAGTACAGTAGCTAGTATTATTCTTTAGTTTTCGGCTTTTTTCTAAATAAAATGATCTCCAAAATCTGCCAAGAAAAAAACTCAACGACAATGCTCAGTAACTTCCACAAGTACAGTACTTCAGTAACTTCACAGATTAGAAACAACTTAAGTTTAAACAGAGCGTTTGTTACTTATTACCTGTTTATGGTAAACTGTGTCTGATACATTGTTATTATTCCTTATACTGCATAGCGCACCATTGAAATCAAATTATCGGTTGTATAATAGAGACTGTTTCATGCACGCAATCTGAACTCTTACGTACGTGTTAGGGGGGCAAAATGAAATCAAATTAATGGCATTACATAACAAAATCAACTGCAACCAGTTTAGTGAGTCCTGCTGCCATAATTCAGCACATAATCAGCTAAAAACATAAGCAAAAATCAAATCAAATTAACAGCATTACATAACAAAAATCGATACCGACCAGTTTAGCAAGTCATGACCTTTTCCGCTTGCATTTCCCCATAAAGCTAACAAGGCACGTACAACACTATTCGCTCATTTGATTCGCTTTAAATTGTATAATCCTCCCAAAATGTCTTGTTTTGCGAACAAAATTTTTAAAAGGTTGTGTTTGACAAAAAAAAACTCTTCATGTTATAGCTTATAGCTATACAAATTAGATTTTTCTCAGGGCTGCTCCACAATGATACTCCTTCCAATTCCATTTAAGTATACACATATCCCATTTTATACAATTCCATTTGATAGCAGATTATTTCTTAATCCGTACTATTTATAGCTATACAAATTAGATTTTTCTCAGGGCTGCTCCACAATGATACTCCTTCCAATTCCATTGAAGTATACAAATATCCCATTTTATACAATTCCATTTGATAGCAGATTATTTCTTAATCCGTACTATTTATATCTCACTATCTTCTCTCTCCACACCATCCCCTCTGCCTAATTTTTACAAGTTGATAAATAATTTAAGAACTTTGAATACTCTATATTTTATGCTTTTCCAATAACATTATCCGGGAAAATAAATAAATCCAATTCACTGGATTGGAAGTGACATCCAATGTAACAAAACCACTAAACGCCCCCGCCTTTCCAACTAAAAATAGTTAAACAGTAGACGTAAAATAAGTGGTCTTGTGGAAGAAATGCCAAAAAAATGATACAGGGTACTACTTTACCTTGATCTAGATTGTGAACAGCCAAAACCATTAGTTTCAGAAGGGATGTCTAAGGATGTTGAGTAAGCACTGCAAAATCAATACAAAAATAATAAGATATCCCAAGCAGAATTTAAAGATTCGAAGAAGAAAAACTAGCAGTTAACATTTAAGCAACTGTTCTAAATATAAAAAAGATCATAATATCATAGCATCCACAAGATTTTTAATTAGGTATGCATGATTGCCTTCACATAGCATACTCTCTGAGCCATCTATTTGTAAATTCTATAGAAAGATCAATACAACATAGAAAACTGGCCCCCAGAAAGATTGATGGTAAGGCATCAATTACAGAGGTGACAATTCCATAGGAGAAAAGACGGAAGAAAAAAAAATCAATCCATACATAGAAACACTTCTCAAAGAAACATAAGCATGCTTACGGAAACAAATCCAGAACAAAAACATAGACTCGAATCACGACAAAAAAAACTTTAGAAAGAATTAAAACCCAAGTTGGCTTAACAAACGACCTAAACAAAGGTAAGGCGATGAGAGTGATCATAAGGATCACAAAATTGAAATCTACTTAAAATCCATCACCTAATTCATGAAACACAGCACTTGATCAGCTCAAAACAAAGGCAAAAATTAATCAAACAATCAATTAATCAATCAATCATTCCAAATCGGACACAAAAGTGAAATACGAAATGAACAAATACCAAGATGAAACTCATGTCCGCATAAAAGCTTAGCCCAAGATCTCTCCCCAGTATCAGTCACATACTCAAGACAAATCGAGCAGGATACGGTGGAAGAACTCAACGACTTTGACTTCTTCCCACCGCCATCGTCGAACCCCATCACCAATCGCCAATTACTTATCACTTCGCCTCAAATCAATTCACGAAACCATTAAGTGAAACCATTCAGGAAATTCTTCTACTATTCCAGATTGCGTTCAGATTGCGCTATATTCCTCAATTCTATCTTGCTCCTGTGTCAGATGCATTGTACTGCAAAGCATTGGAGTTGATGAGGAAATCCATCACTCTGCACTCAAGAAAACCGTCATCAGTAACTAATTGACAATAATGTAGTTCTTGTAGGAAGAAGAGCGGAATCCTCAACAAGAAGCACTAACAATAGAATAACCACATACATGACAAACTGACGAGTAATTCAACATACATCTAACATTCCGTATTCTATATGACTAAATTGAGATTTTGAACCTCGCCAATGAAATTCAATTGACAGTCGGTGCTCCCTAGACTTTGCAATTGATGTTAAACCAGTTTTTATACTTTCATTACCGCTTTCAACTCTACCACGCATCCTCGGGTAATTTGACCTAAATAAAATTACCAATTCATCTATGTAAAAAAGAAATCATTCAATCTAACATTTCATTGTATTAGATTCAAAATCCAAATATTTTAAACGAAATTTCTCATCAGAAAACTCGAAATCGAATCGAAAGAGGATCACGAAATCAAATCAATCGAAAATTAATTAGAAATCAGGAAATAGAAATCATACCAGAAATCAGCTCAACTGATCATCACAAAAAACCGATTTAGGAAACCCTAAATAACTGAAATTGTAGAATTTTTAACGAAAAATTGAAATTAAACACATATACAATAAAATCAGGGAAAGAAGAAAAGAAAAAAAACATACGATTTGAGTCTTCTTTTATTGTTAGAAGGCATAACTGACGGTAAAAATGGGAAAAGAACAGGAGAGAGAAAGTAAGGGAAGAACGAAATGGGTGAATATGATTTCTGTAATAAGGAAGGTAGGTTTCAATTGGGTTTAATAGAGTATTAGGGTTTTGAGGACGTAACCCGTCGATTTGTCGGGTTTATTAGCATCGATTGGTATTTGTTACAATAAGAGGTCATTCATAAGGAATATAAGTATATTAGTTATGTCGATTTTTCAATCGTCACGAAATAATCGCCGCGAAAAGGCTTTTTTGTTGTAGTGAGCCCGGATTATGCCTAGATAGCTTGACTACCCCTTCACCTTTTCTCTCTCTTTGATCATCTCGTCACCCTTGAACCGACCTAATCCTAGTTCTTTTCCGATTGAATTATTCATTTTCGCAATCATAGTTTCCTTCCCTTTCATTGTTTTAGTTTGTTAAGCTTTGTTCCTTAGCCTAGTAATCGTTGTAGTTAGCCATCTCTCGTCAATTCTTCTCCCTTGTTTCCTTGTGACTTAGTCTAGTCCTTAGGCAAACTCTAGTCTAAACCCGTTTTCCGTCCTTGTGGTTCGACCCGACTTGCCCTAGCTACTAGTTAGGATTAGTTGGTTTTATTTGGTGTCGGGATCCACGACAAATCCCTGCCATCAAATTGGCGCCGTTTCCGGGAACGGTGTTTGTTTAGACTTTGTTTGCCTATTTATTTGACTTTGTCTTTGTTTTTGTGTTTTTCTTTGTGTTCCTTCGCTTCTTGTGTGTGTGAAGTTTATTTCCTCCTTGTCTAGTGCCCAAAAAGCACTAGACTTCTCACGTTTGCTTCTAGTCTACAGTTTATGCCTAGAGGTGGTGACCATCCCCTTCTTTATAACTCAGAGCCGGAAAGGTTTTTTTTTTCGAAACCTTCGTCAACGGACGGTTGCTAGATTGAGAGGTTCCCAACCAGGTACAAGCCAAGATTTCGAGCAAAACTTGGAGATTGATCTAAACTCCCCACCTATAGAGGCCACCATAAATTCCTCTTCTCTCTCTATGAATCAAGACTATGCCATGACGTCTCCTAACTACTATCAAGCTTCATGGGGTAATCAAGAAACCATGGGTACGATTTTCAAGGACATGGAAATGGCTTTCAACAAGTGAATGCTTATCAATCCTACGATCATGGTGGTTATTACTCACGTTATCATTGTGAACCCACCATTTTTCATCATGTTTCTTCACATGGAAGCCAATCTCCCCAAAACCCACCATATTCCCCTTCACCTCAACCACATTATGAGCCCCAAAACCCACAATACTACCAATCATCTCAACCTCATTACCAACCATATGATGCCCCACCCCTTGGGCATCATGAAGGTTTTCAAGGGGCATTCCAAAACCCCAATGACCACCAAATGCCCAACTTGGAATTATATCAATCGATTCTTCAAATGCAAAAGAGTCAACAAGAAATGGTCATCCAAATGCAAAAGGATCAATATGAAATCATGGCCCAAATTCAAAGGGAAAATGAGGCATATGATGCTAGATTACATGCTATAGCGACTAAAACCCTAATACTTTTAACTCGAATGTCACAACTTGACGAAGGGTGCTCATTTGAGCAAGGGGAACAACCCAATCATGAAGCCGACGATGAAGTCCCTTTGAGAAGCGAAAGTTGCTGTGAAGAACCTCAATTGTCTACCCAAGATGAGACGAATGAGGAAATAATCCTTGATGACGGCATTGTTGGTGAATTATTGGATGAGGTTAGTGAGTTAAATGAGGTGGTAGAAGTTGTGAAGTCGTGGGGTGGAAATGATAAACTCAAGTTGCCTTTGTGCAAAAATGTGGAAAAGCATCATGAGCCTCTTGCAAGTAAGCCGAACTTTGGTTTAGAAGAGATTGAAACCGCCGGTAGAAGTTTCAACTCTCTCCGTCAAGATGATATGAGGACATGTGATGTCTTGAGGCTTGGAGATGGGGACCCACAACTTGAGGAATATATGAAAGTGTGCAATAGGAAAATGGGGACAAAACCGCTTTTTGCGCCTCATGTTAAGTATTTGAAGCTTGCTTGTGGTTGGAGACGATGCTTATGGAAGAAGAGGTCGATAAAGCTTGTAGGTTGGAAAGACCCCGGAGACCACATGAAACATGACAATGGGTCTTTGGATGACTACTTCTCGCTTCCGACTTGGAAGCTTTGGAGGATAGCTTGGCTCGGGTACTCAATGAGCCATCACGAAGATGTGGCTTATGCCTTTGATTTGCTCCTCTGAGCCCTTGAGGGCTATGGAAAAGAATGAAAAAATACACCATCCTTTGTTTGACGGAGTTCCTCAAGAACCGTCATGTTGTATATTCCTCTTTCCTCTTCTTTTGAGTTTTTGTGTTTATATTTGTGTGATTTGTTTGTTTGGTCTCTAGGTTTGGTTTGTTTTGTGGAATTCTTGTAATTTGGAATTTTGATGAGCGATGTGAGGGAGGTAGTTTTGATGGAAGTTTTTGAGCTTACTTAATAGGTTTGAAGTGAAGACGAAGAATTAGAAAGGGTTATGGATGATAGAAGCTTTGAAGCTTGGTGGAGGAAGTCAGTTTTTGAGCTTTTGACAAGCTTTTGGGAACGGGATTTTAAATCCCGAAGTATTATTTGTCTTTTAGGTGGAACTATTAATGAATGAAGGATTTTTGGCAAGGGAAGCATGCCATCCCGACCGTGATCATTACCATCACGGCCGGTACGAAGTGAGCAACAAATCAGGGGGTACTGACAGGCCATCCCGACCGGGGGGAAGTCTCCCCGACCGTGATGGTCCCATCACGATCGGGATGGACTCTTGCCAGCCCCCTTCGCCTTCTTTTCTTCATTTAAACCCCACCCCAGCACTGTATACCCCCACCCAACCTCCCTACTCACCTTTGCCACTATCATTTAATCTTTACACTTCACTTATACACCTTCATCTTATCTTCTCATCACTAAACTCCGAGTTTCCCCTTAAATTCCAACCCCAATTCACCAATCCTTACCCGATACTTCAACCATGCCACTACATTTAGGAAGAGGAGGACTATCGATGACAAAGACGAGCAAAGTGTCGAGAATGATCATTGAGACAATGGAGATTATTGAGTTGTTAACCGTTTGGTAGGCGCGACTTTCTTTTCTTTTCCGTCTTTTATTTGTAGTCTTTCTTTGTATGTTCCCCTTCCTTTTATGCATTTGGTGTCATGGCGGCCCTCGGGACCTTTGTGGTTATTGCTCCCGATTCTCAATGTCGTGACTACATCGAGAATCCATTGAAAATCCAAATTGTCAAGTTCTTTTCACTTTTTCTTTATTTTTATTCCCTTTATTTGGTCGAATTTAGTCGGAATTGGGCGAAATCGAGGCTAGGTGACTTAATTACACCTAGCCCTCCCCTGCCATTTCCTTTTATTTTCTTCTTTTTATTTCTTCCCCCGTCCATATCTTTTCATGTCTCGGCCCTAGGTGACTTGATTACACCTAGGCTCGACACATTCAACCATTTCTTCACTTTCATATTTGATTTTAGTTTTATTTTCCCTTTTTCTTCTTTTTAGTGTCTTCCACACACTACCGTTCGAGCATGAGGACATTGCTTGGTTTAAGTGTGGGGGAGCGATATCTTAGTTTAGTTTAGTTTTATTTTCGTAGTTTTTCGAAAAATCTTAAAAATTCCCAAAATTTTGAAAATTTTCTTAAAAAACAAAAAGATTTTCCTTTGTGTCATTTTCTTTTGTGTCTTTATGTCGTATATTTGTTGTGTTGTGTGTGTTTTGCCTCCCCATTTCCTTGTAGGTTGCTTGATTACCGTGAGTTTCGGAAAGCTCTTGACATCCGGTAATATCCTTCTACCTCTTTCTCCTTTTTCCATTTTGGTGTTTGGAGGAGAATTTGTGTTGGTGTGTGCTCGGGTGGAGCTTTTTGGAGTTTGCGGATTGATGTGGTTGCTTGTTTGGAAAATTTCGGGGTGGTGATTGTTTATTTTGTGTGTGTGTTTGCTTTATTTTGTTTTGTTTTGTTTGTCTCATTTTCTTTCGTCTTTGTTTTGTCTTGTATAGTTTGTGAGTCTAGTGTAGAAAATGTTTTCAAAAACTCGGTTTTGAGGCTAGTGCGCAAGTGTTTACTTTTCCTTTCTAGTGATATGAATCGATTCTTGGACTTTAGTCTAGTAGAATGACTTTAAATCAATAATTTCGTTGGTTTCTTACCTTGAGTCCACCTACTCTACTAGGGATTTACTACGAGATTTGCATTTTGAACACCTTGACCACCCACGGAGTAAAAAGGCCTTGGTTGCCTAGTCCCGTCCTCTTAGGTGACCATGTTCGAACTTGTTTGATTAGTCCAAGTTTCCCCTTTTTTGTGGGTTTGAAGAGAAGCGCGCGCCCGACATACCCATTTTCCTACCTTCTACACATTTCTGCAAATAAGTTGCATCGCATCGAGGTTTCTACACTTACTTGGTTGCAAGAATTGTCTATGGTACAAAATTTAGCCAAAAGGGCAAACCAAGGCAAAAAGAAAGAAAAAGAAAGAAAAGAAAGAAGAAAAAGAAAAGGCACAACAAATCAAAAACAAAATAGAAAAGAAGAAAAAGAAATGGCATAGCAAATCAAAAGCAAAATACAAAAGAAAAAATGCCAAGAAGATCATTTCACAAAAAAATCTTACCCCTTAAAAATAAGCCTTTTACCGATTGTTATCGTGAAGAGCCTACCAAAGGACCGAGTCCCTAGGAAGGATGATAGCAGTAATAGTCGGTATTCCCTCCCTTTGCAACCTTATCCACCTTTTTACTTGGACTAGTTATGCTATTTTTGAGCATGGGACGACCCTCTTGGCTTATCGCTAAAGGGGCGAGGCTTCACTTTACCTACAGTGTCGACTAATTCTGTGGTTCATCCTTTTTCCATCCCGCCTATCGTCCCATAGTACGTTCTTAGAAGGTTAGGAGGACCTAGGTAAGTTACCAATGTTTTTTATTGCTTTTTTGTCATACTATTAGGATTTTGTCCATTTCGGTTTGTATTATTAGCTTGGGAACGTTGTCACTTGCCTTGAAATCTTAACCAGTGTTTCTTTCACCGCTTTGTTGATGGAAGCGGTATTTGTTTCTTCTTGGATGCAACCGATTATTTGTTTATTGTTTGTTTGTTTGTGTGTTTTCGTGTTCGGTTGTATCCACAGTTTTGTCGCAAGACCTCACTTGCCTTGCGGAGAGCACTTTTCCTCTAAGTGTTCTCGCGTGAGTTGAAAGGGCGTAGGGTGCGCTAATACCCGTTCGGCAAGTATTTTAGTTTTTATTAGTTCGTAGTTAGTTCGTGCTTACTCGAGGGCGGGTAAGGGTTAAGTGTGGGTGAGTTGATAAGTGTGTTTTGTAGTGTTTATTTCTCGTGTTTGGTCCCGCTTTCTTTTGTGGAATCACTCTTTAGAGCAGTTTTGAGGCTACTTACGCTTCTTCTAGCTTGTTTTAGGTTCCTAAGGATTGACCATCTAGTTAGCCATCTCTCGTCAGCCATCTAAGGATTGACAGGCTACCTAAGGAAACAAGGGAGAAGAATTGACCAAGGATTACTCATCACCCTGGGTCCCACTCCAGACCCGCCAGTCGGCAAACGAAGCAAAAGTTGGACCCCTAATGCTTATTACCTATATCACCAAGGTAACGGGTACGATACTGAGTCCTGCTATCGACTCAAACATACCATACAAGATATGATCGAAAAAGGGACCATCCCTCTCCCTCCACCCGAGAAACCAAACAACACCACAAACCCTTTTAGCATTCACGCAGTCTTTGGTGACGCCATCGGTTGTTCCAACCTTGACCCTATAGATGAGAATGTCCGGAATATTAAGGAAGATCCTGACAACCCAAGGGCATCCGCCGAGACGAGAAAATCTGTGTCCGAGTCAGAGACTAGTTCGTCTTAGGGCCTAGACCTAATAGTATAACAAATATCTTTTGTTTTTACATCGAGTCAGGAGGTGCGAGGGGACCTGTCCTCCACCTCCCCAAAAACAATGTCTCGGGCACGTAGCCCGATTATTACTCTCAATAAAAAGAAATAAACTTTTCTTCCTTTATAATGCGCCTCGACAATCGCTTGATTTAATAATGTACTTTCTTGCTTACAACTCGGTACTATGCCATTTATCGATAACAATCAAACATACCTCGAAACAACGAGTAATTACAAGAACTGAGATCTCGTGTTCTTTTACCTATTCCATGTCTGGTATAGAAAGCCACAAACCATCCCTTAGAACAAGCATTACTGAATTCTATGACAAATCTAGATAGTCTCTTAGCTTGCTATCAAAGACGGAAGGCAAACCTATTTCCCACAATAAACATCCCTCGAATAAAAGACTGACCAATCCCCGCCATAGGTGCTAGTCTGAAAAGAAAAAAGAGTCTGAAATGGCCAAAAGGAGCCAAAGGAAAAAATGTAAACAAGGCCAAGCTAAACCGGCCCAATTCAATAATTAAGACCAAGCTCAACTGTCGAAATGAAACCCCCAATCACTCAACTCGACTTTAAGTGCAAAGTCCGAACAAAAAAAAAAACCCAAAAAAAAAAGGAAAAGAAAACTGAACAGACCATCCAGCTAGTACCCAAATACTATCCTCCCTACATTACAACCCTTAAGACCTTCCCGAGACACTTGTTAGGAAACAGTCCGGAATTTTGAGGATTCAAGCTCAATAGGATAACCCCAACCGTTAGGACCAGACATGGAAATCAGATCCCACGTAATTTACATACTGCCCGATTGAAGTCTGAGTCATTTTTGCTCTGCTTCCCCTTTCCTACCACATTACGAAACCTTAGCCCATAGCCCTAACTCCACAAAAATCAAGCTCCAGATTTTGATCTATCGAAACCACTTACTACCTAGCTCCACATTCCAAAACCATCCAAGCCAGTCACCTTGATTCAAACACGGTATCTCGGTAATTATCACTTTCAAGGAGTCACAGCCGACCATTTCACATTAATTTTTAGCTAGGGTGAAAACCCATGCGAAACACTCTAAACATATCACATCGATAACTGGCATAATGAGTCTAAAGCAAAATCACTCACATCGATGAAAGAACTACGAACATCGTTTGATTCCGTCTAACACAGGTACGTAGGCAACACTTCTTTGGGTACAGCGAACAAAATAACAAAATTGATTACTCGATTCGCATGCAAATCGGAACATTTTTCCACGCTCCGGTTAACGAGTGATTCCAATGACGAAGCACAAACGAAGAGCCGAGAACGGAGTGAAAACCCGAAAGGGCGCTCCGGGCAAAATGAAGAAACGAGTTGCGAGCCGTCGTAAAAAAAACAACAAAAAAAAGAAAGAAAAAAAAAGAGCAAAAAAGGTGAGCCGAGGACGAAGTAAAAACCCGAAAGGGCGCTCCGGGTAAAATGAAGAATCGAGTTGCAAGCCACCAAAAAAAATTGTGCTTCTCATTAATAAAAAAAATCAATTAAATCAAGCCTTTGTCGAGGCCCTTTACATCGAGCATCTGAAATCCGGCTACCCCGGAAAATGACGACGTGTCAAGCAAAACCCTACAAAAAACTAGTACTAATACGCCACATAATATCAATAAATACAACATAGTACTAAACGACTGGGCTCTACCGGTCCAACTTTTCCTTTCCCTTGCCATTCGGGTGTGCTTGCTTGAGTCTCTCACCATTGACCCTCCTAACGCAAGCTTCCACCTCCTTAGCCAAAAGCGAGCCCAGCCAATCTCACTTCTCCTCCTCACTCACATTTTCAATATGGGTCTTGTCGGTCCCTGCCCGTTTAGATGAACTGACGAATACTAGGTTTGGTAACGCTGTCTTCGGTCGGGCGCTTAGCGACATTAGCCCACACAACTTCCTAATCGTGTAGTACAATCATATCCACAATCCTTAACCTTTCTCTCACATCCGACAACCCCGGACATCAGGAATGACCTCCTGAAGTAGCTAAACCCCTTTCCAAAAGCCAAAATACCCGCACAAGAATGACAGGTCCACACGGACGGTACATTTCATCCATCGGATCCACCAGACTTAGATGTCTTTTCATTTTTTCCTTTTAGGGGGATGAGCTAACCCACCTACGCGTGGTGTAGCCTTTTTAACGGTTGTTGTCAAGTCGCGTCTGTAAGCCCAGTACGGCGTTGTTCTGAATATACAAAAAAGTGGTCTAACTTTTTTTCAAAGGTAGCCTAGATTTTGGCTTCCGCCTCATTATGAATGTCGAAACAACTACATTTGCATTCTAGTGCACTCGGTCATAGCACATTCGCTTCTTACGTTTCGTCCATCTCGAGTCAAAATGTTTTAATCGACATACTATCTGATCCAACTCCCGGCTCAAACTAACATATTTCAAAAATCCAAAAAACCGCTTTCGTACTCTCATTCAACCCCAGCGCATTTTAAAACGTCCTAAACTACGATGAAATCGCGAATAAAAGAACCATGGAGTGATTACTTGTCAATTTAGGTCAGCATTTCACAACACAAAAATGCAAAGACTAAACTAAAACAACTCAAATACTAAAAAGTTAAATCGAGTTCACAAACCGGGGAGGACCCTAGAAGCTGCGCCTATGGCTACCACAAGCCCACCAATGTTATCGTCCAAACCTAGATTCTCTAAATCCAGCAGAGGAGACCCACTACCGACCATTCCCGACAACATATCTTAGGTAACTGACTCGGGAACTTCTCCAACCTCCTCAGTAGCACCCGTAGCACGACCTGTAGCCTCAACCTCGGCCTCTCTCACCCTCTCAACCCGATGCCTAGTCTCACCCTGTGCGGAGGTCTCACCCTGAGACCGAGCCAGCCGCTCCTTAAGTTGAGCAATCTCGTCGCCCGAGATTGCAGGAGCTGTCGCGCCTCAACCTCTCTCACCTCGAGCTCGGTCACCCGAGTCTCCAGCTGTCCTACCATATCCGAGACATCCTGCGAATACGCTCAAACATTAGGAAAACACGCAAGCAGCCTAGAAAACCACCCTAGTCACGCAAACTCACCAATCGAGTTCTCGAAGTGTCACGGGAAGCCCTCGAGGCATAGTCCCAGAAGCAGTTGGCGGCCTGCCACAACCGCTGATGGCAAGCTGACGAAACCTGAGAGTTGAAACCACGCAAGTTAGGCAAACAAAACCTAACCCTTAGAATCCAAAACAGAAACCGAAACTTACCCGGTATACCCGGTCACGCCACTCCATCCCAGCCTCCATCTCCTTAGTAGAACACCGAGAAAGAGGCTATGTAAAGGCTACCCCAGCCACATCGACTCTAAGCAGCGTTAAGGGGAAGTCTGGGGGCTGAACTGCATTAGCCGAGTCGGCCAGCTGAAAGAAAAGCGAACCGTTCAAAATGAAAGCAAACACTAACTATAGGACAAAACAAATGATAAAACCAAATCCGACATTTCAACAACCCTAATCTTGGGGGCTACTAAGTAAAAACAAATCGTTAGAAGGAAACTTACATCCTCGATGCACAGCTGGTTCACCAGCACATTCTCCGACGAGTAGTGACTCGTCGTACTCTTAGCCTGAGCCAACCTCCATTCAATCCCCGCCGGAACCCTTACCGAACGAGCACGCACCGTCCTAGGTGCCAATCGAGGGAAATAGGAATAAAACCAATCCTGCAAAAACCCCAAAACATCATTAGCAAAACCAAACCGAACTAGGTGAAACCTCAAAACCTCCCCTAATCAAAATCAACCCCCCAGCGAAAAAAAACATGAAAACACCTAGCTAATAAGACCACTCGTACCGAAGCACATGACAACGCAAACAATGAATATGACCAAAGCAATTTCGACTTAATCCCGAACCATTAAAAAACAAATCTGAACAAAGCAAATTCAAATGAATCCTGAAGCATTCGAAAAACGAATTCAAAACCCGCAAGCCTAACGAATCCCAAGTAAATTTTAAACCTGCAAACTAAATTGAATCCCAAAGCATTCCAAAGGTAAATTTTGAAACTGAGTCTAGCGAACCCCAAAGCATTCAGAACTCAATTTCAGTTCAATTTTGAATGAGTCCCTAGTAGCACTCAGTTTAATTCAACGAGCCCCTTGTAGCGCTCAAAACAATTTTAAACGAGCCCCTTGTAGCGCTCAAAACCGTTTTAAAAGATCCCCTTGTAGTGCCCAAAACAATTTTAAACGAGTCCCTGGTAGCACTCCATTTAATCAAAACCAATTTTAAACGAGTCTCTGATAGCACTTAGAATCAAAAACCGTTTTAAACGAGCCCCTTGTAGCGCTCAAAACAATTTTACACGAACCCCTTGTAGCGCTCAAAACAATTTTACACGAGCCCCTTGTAGCGCTCAAAACCATTTTAAATGAGCCCCTTGTAGCGCTCTAAACCGTTTTAAAAGAGCCCTTGTAGTGCTCAAAACAATTTTGAACGAGCCCTTTGTAGCGCTCAAAACCATTTTAAAAGAGCCCCTTGTAGCGCTCGAAACAATTTTAAACGAGTCCCTAGTAGCACTCAATTTAATCAAAACAATTTTAAACGAGTCCCTAGTAGCACTCAATTTAATTTAAACGAGCCCCTTGTAGCGCTCAAAACCAATTTTGGAAGAGTCCCTGGTAGCACTCGATTCAATTTTAAATGAGTCCCTCGTAGCACTCAGTTTAATTCAACGAGCCCTTGGTAGCGCTCAAAATCCGATTTTGGATGAGCCCCTGGTAGCACTCAATCCAATTTCAATTCAAGTCAATTTAATTCCAGAGAATAAGCCCCTAGTAGCGCTCAATTCAATTCAATTTAAATGAGTCTCTGGTAGCACTCAGAACAATCAAATCAACCCAAAATGAGTCCCTAAGCATTCAATTCATACCCCGCCCCCCCAAGGAATACCTAAAGCAGAATCAAAATCAATACGACAATCCGCCAAGGATATCAAACCAAAACTAAGACAGCAATAAATACTTAAGCAAAAGGTCCGAAACTACTAAAACAGCAAACCCGAGACGAGAAAACAAGCATGGGCCCGGGCCCCGACAAGCAACTACAGGCAAGGGCGTCAAGTATGATTTTTAAGCCTTGGCTGGCGAGCCTCAAAACGTAGTCCAACGGACTTAAAGCGACCCGACCGGACAGCCACCAGGTCGTAATCCTCAATTGACCTGGGCGGCAATACTTTGATTTTCGCCTTGTCCAAGCCTCAGTCAAAGTGGGGGCTTCTGTAGACACCCAGATTTGGACTTGGTGGTTGCAGCAGTGCCCGACGAACACCCGATGACGATCAGACTGCAACGCGACGCGAGTTCGCAATGTTTTAGATAGTTTTTCTATAGAACGGATCAAATAATTACTCGGAAAGATTAAATTAACATCAAGGCAGGCTTAGTCGTGTCATTACGGTCGCGTCGACACTAATTAGAGTCAATTCCGACACCGGGGTCTCGAATCGGTCCCGAAATATGCAAAGTCAAACCCGAGTCAACGCATCGGGCCGAGCGAACCTCGGGACGCGCACCCAAAGCCCACCCGGCGCTTGACACACTAGGGTTAGGGGGAAGCCTTAACCTCCAAGATAACCTAAGATACGCGTCTTCTCCGTTTTGGAAAGTTTTGATATCGGATCTTCAAAACTTCGACAGCCTCGGCTCAGGCGCCTGAAGACTGAACTGCCCCACACCAGGCGCCTGAAGAACGAGCCGCATGACCCCGGACGTTCATATGGGTGACGAGGACCAAAAACACCTATAAATACCCCCCCTCACCTCATTCATTCGACACACAATCACAAGTTCGTGCCAACTTCTACACAACTCGTTCTTCCCTCTCTTTTCTCTCGCTAAGGGCTCGCACTCCGACACCCGAGGCAAACAATCCACTCGATCATAGTTCCGATAAAGCGAAATCGACGCTACTCCTCACCTTCGAGCACCCCACTCGATCCCGGGGTGCCTGTGTTCGACTAACTAAAGTCTAGTAACGAAGTTCTGCCGGATTAGCCGCAGAATCAGTCCATAGCAACGAAGCTCTGCCAGAGTAGCCGCAGGAAGGGTTGACGGTAACGGAGCTCTGCCGGAATCACTGGTCAAGCTAGGAGGATCCGCCTGTCGAAGTCGAGTCGTCACTAGGTTTCCATCTAAACAAAACTTTCCACATCCGCACTTTCTTTTATTATGCACTACGACTATACTAGGCATGGACACTAGGTCCACTACACATACTAAGATACGTAACGTCCCAACTTCTACCACATACACTACAACACACTAAAAAGACCCGAGTAATTCCGAGATCCGCTCTCAAACTATCTATGCATCCTGTCCCGTTTAGTGTATACTCCGAGGGTGCAACTCCTCACTACATGATTTACTTACTTACAGTTTTTCGTATGATTTATTGCTGTTATGACCTTATAATCGCATGCTAAAGCACCTAACACGGAATTCAAAACATAAAACAACTAAAATTGAACAAAACGATGGTCGGGTTCCGTATTAGTCCAGGTACTCGCCTTACTAGGTTCGACGCATCTCTATTAATACCGAACCGACGCATCTTAAGCAGAATATCGGGTAAGGTATACCACGAGAATGACTAATATCCGTATTACCGCGTTAAAATTGATTTGCTAATACATATAATACTAGTACTCTCTACTCTCTTACGTGCATCTTTTCCTGGCCTGCTTGTCACGTGAAATCGCATGCAAAGAATGTAAACACAATTACTTCGACAATAAAACTTGTCTTTAAACAACCGACGTAGAAAAGGTATAGGGAAAACAACGGATGTTACAGTATTTCCACAACAACAAAAGAACTAGGTTATCAGCCCACCGATTGATTAGTAGAGGCCGCTATAGTCCGGGCGGGATTGGGTGTTGACATCTATCGGATGTTGGCTTCCCAATACGTACCCTCACCCCTTACTCAGAATCGACGGTTTCCGGATGTTCGAAACCATTGGCAATGAGAGTCATTTCAGGCATGGCGACTCCACAAATCGGCAACAACTTCAGTTCACTAAAAAGGTCTCCCTACAAAACAAAACGGCCTTTAAACATTTACAACCACGACTCGATCGATTCCAAACGGAAACACGGGTGCCCCCACCCGTCTAGTACAAGTCCGAATCGTCATCCAAATCGAGGTCCGAAACATCGCCCCGTACGCGAGATCGGACCGGCCCTCGGCAGGGAGGGGGCCGCGTGGGTTGCCTCCGCCACACGTTGAAAACCAGGCCGTTCCCGCGCGGGGCGCCAGGCGGTGCGGACGGACGTCCACAACGGGTTGGGTTAGTCGGGTCAACTTTTGTGTCGGGTTTGGGTCGGGTCGGTTTCGGGTCACCTCCGGGTCAGGTCGTTCGGGTTCAGCTGTCGGGTCATCCGGGTTTGGGTCGAGTTCGGGTTGGGTTTGGGTCATTCCCAGGTCGGGTCACTATCGGGTTCGGGTCATTATCGGGTCGAGTCATGTTCGCGTCGGACTAGGTTTTGTTAGGTCTGGTATATTTTAAACTTGAAATTCATTATACAATTTATTTTTATTCTGATTATTTATCTTTCAGTACAAGAATATGGTTGTTTATTATCTACGGAGTATATGACTATATCATCTGATACACATTATTTCCAATTTTCGTTGTGTTTTTCAAGAGTTTTGATAGAAACAAAGTAATTTTATATGAACACATATGTAACAATAATTAGTTGTGATTGAATATTAAAACCGAAAATACTACGAATGATGAATTTTATAAAATATATCTTGGAGTGAAAATTGGACGGGTCAGGTCGCGGTCAGGTCGGGTCGGTTCAAGTCTTGTCAGATCAATAATTAGCGAGTTGACTTAGTGTGATTAATATATTTTAAAATAATTTTTATATAATATTTAAAAGTTTTTTTTTGTTTTCTTAACGATGTTTGGTAAATGTGGACATGACATAGGTCCACCTCGACGCGGCCACATGCGGGTTTGGGGAGGCGAATGAATCTCATGTGAGATGGATCTCGAATTGAAATTTAAATCGAAATGAAGTCGCCGCCGAACTTTGTGGGAGTTCGGGCCCATTCGAACCCACTCTATATCTTGGTGGGGCGTTCACAAAGTACGGCCCATTTGGATCTCAGAGTTTATGGGGTTTATCCCTTTGGATTATGATACCGATACCGACATTATCGAATACCGTGTATTGAATGACTCTCGTGTGCCAATGGTTTCGGACATCCGAAAACCACGGTTCTGAGAAAGGGGTGAGGGTACATGTTGGGAAGTTCACAAAGAACACCCAACCCCGCCCGCACTTAGCGGCCTCACTAAGATATCGTTTGACTTTTGAATACGCGCGTGATTGAATGATATGCAAACAATATTTTGACTAAACATGCGAAGATTTGAATAAGTTTCTACGTCGATTTAATGCATCTAAATTAACGTCAAAGTTGTATTTAGCATGGGAGGTTCGTTTTAGTACAATAAAACAAACAACGAAAATAAATCGCTAAAACATGAGCAAACAAGTTAGTAACGATAATAACGGTTTGTAAATAATATAGAATGACATAAACGACATGATGCATGGTTTTGAAAAGTTTTGAGGCACGTGATTGACTTGACACGTGCTGACCAAAGTCATAAAAGAATTTTATCGGGACTTGGAATGTATTGAAGGGCTCACGGATTTGACGTGATAAAGGCAACTCGATCGAGTCATTGAGGGACTCGACCGAGTGGACCTCGGAAAAAGCTTCTGCCGAAAATTTGAGATGCCACTCGATCGAGTCATTGAGGGACTCGATCGAGTGGTCCCCAAAACGACATTCTGCCTCGGTTTTTGGGGTGTCACTCGATCGAGTGGGCTAGGCACTCGATCGAGTGCGTGCCCCCTATACGAACTATAGTACGTTTCGCAATTTCTCATAGATTTCGAAATTAATTTTAAGTTTGAAAATCGATGATTTTAACAAGTCATGCAAAAATATTATATGATTTATGCTCGACTCGAAATTTCGATATTCGTCATATCCGATATTTGATTACGGAATCAATATCAAATATTTAGAGTGAGATTTTAGAAAAGATGTTTGTAAGTCGTTTTAAATCAAACTAAGATGAAATAAATTCTCTCCGCGTTATAATGTCATGATTAGTCCTTTTGAACTATGTGACAATTATTTTAGCATCAACGAGTTCATGTCAGTTCGATTTATTGACTAATTCTTTAAGACGTAACATTCGACTATGGAGTCGATATCGTGTCTTAAGAATATCGTTTCATTTGTCTGATTAGACCGAAAATCGATTCCCTCCGCATCTCGACATCGTAATTAATCCTTGCGGATTATGTGATGTTAGATCTGCATCAACAGGTTTTGCTCTAACCAAAAAAAAAAGGAATCGGGCGCGTTTAAAGAGGAGTATTCGCAATCCCATCATGCCTTTGAGTGTTTAGGGTGAGCTCCTCGAAAGGGCTTCACCACTGTTACTACTCGTAAAAGTTTTAGAAGGGTCTTATACGAATATCGTCTTTAAACGTGTTCGATTCGAAATAATTTTAGAAATTGATGAGTGCGTGATTTCGATGATGACGATTATGTAAATGCTAAAACGAGACTAACAACACGATAAAAAAGAAACAATCTTCTTGACGTTGATTCGCTTCAACAATCAAATACTTGGGGTGTCGGGATAAGCGACCGGCAACATCGGGTGCAACACCCTTGTATTCAAATTTCCTTATTCCGTCATCCCTTGTATTCGACATGACTAGGCGAATATTTTAGTATTTTGATACTAGTAATATTAATGATATTAGAAACGAAAGAAAGATAAAAAACGAAAAAATGAGAGAAAAGACGAGGAGGACGACGAGAAAGAAGAGAAGAGGAAAAAGGAGGAAATCGGGATTATTTGCACCCTCAACCTACATGCTTCGTATTCTCGGACGGGACTCGTCTAGTTGTGGCTTAGGCACGGGAGTTCGAGATTATGTAGATGGAGTTATGGTGGTTTTAGGTCGTATGTAAAGGGGAGGTATATATAGGAATTGCTCATCCCACGACCTAGGGTCACTCGATCGAGTGCCCCTGCTGACTCGATCGAGTGGCCCAACTCATAGGCAACAGCGGGCCTGTTAAAGGCCCACTCGGTCGAGTGGGCTGTCACTCGATCGAGTGGATGAGGCGGACGAGATATTTCGAAGATTTTGTGTTTGAGTTGGATTCTTTGATATTTGCGTGACTGTTTTGTGTTCTTGGAAACGACTTTCACCGGGGTTTGACCCGGTCGCTAAAAGTCGGTTTTATTTTCGGTGTCGGTTTTGACCCAAATTAGTCTTATTTGATTGGAAACGACCCGCTGGGCCTGAATTTTAGGTCTGTTTTGTGAAATTTGTACTCCGTAAAAAGCCCAAGCCAAAAGCTAACGATTTTGAGCCCATATTCGAGCGCGTCAAAGCACGTTTGTGTCCGATCATCATCGGGTGTTTTTGGAAACTGCTATAGACCCCTAGCTGCGAAATGTGGGTGTCTACAGAGCCCCCACTCTGTCTGAGACTTGGACAGGGCGAAAGTCAGAGTAGCTACCAGGCCAATCGAGGATTAAGACCTGGCAGACTTTCGGTCGGGTCGTTTATAGTCCATTGGACTCGCGTGAAGGACTCGCCAGCCATAAGATAAAAATCATACCTGAGTTGATGATGATAACTCCGCGGGGAATCGGACTTGTTGTATGAGTCCTGGGTGCGCTTGTATCTAAGCCCATCCCGTACCGTTTTAGGAGAAATGTCGCCTTGGGCTTTCCGCTGGGAAAATATGTGAGTTGCGCGGGCTTGCTTCTGAAGCTTTGAGTATACCTGTATACAGTTACATAGAGTTTTTTGCATGTAACATTTAGGTAAAACACGACTCGCGCTGACGAATAAAAATTTGAATTTCTTGAAATTATTTGAATTTTTGAAAATTTTTGACTCCTTTGAAAATTAGGGATGCTCGGGAGTCGGGATGACTAATTCCTGTGATGACATCGGGAATCTGAAATTGGGCCTGTATGCCTAAAGCCCACTAGAATTAGGAAACTTTTATGGAAAGAGGGTTGTCAGGGTTTAGTACTATAAATACCCATCCCCTGTTTTAGTTTTCCTCACAACTTCTTCACAATTCTCTTCTTCTTAAAAAGAAAACTCCTTATACTTTTCAGTCATGGGAATTGAATTCTTGACCGCGATGCTGCAAGAATGGTCCCAACGCTTTAGAGACACAGATAAAGTGGCTTTGAATCAGACAGGTATTACTCAGCTGTTCATGCTCCGTCAGATGCATGTGGATCGCTATTTCCTTGATGCTTGTTTGTCCTATTGGGACGACACATATCACGTTTTTGCCTTTCCTCGGGGCGAGATCTGCCCTATACCTGAGAAAATTGTTGCTGTAGGAGGATGGAACCCTTTACTTCGTCCTGCTGTCTCGTTTTCAGTTCATGATCCTCGGAGGAAGCTACGGGAGTTTTTGGGGCTTTCCCATAATGAAGTATCTCGCATGACGGAAGACGACAATATTTCTTTGATTGACTTGGCCAAGAAATTTATGAACCTGCATGATGTCTGGGTCAGACCGGCCCACAGCCGTAGGGCTTTCTCTTTTTGAATGCTCCACGTTTATGTCTTTGAAGGTCACATGGATTTGTTGACGTGTATGGGCAACGTTCGTCTTTTTACTGTGGTTGACCTGATGGAGACGGAGCACAGTCCAGCTTGGCTGATAACGGGGGAAATTATCCAGGGCTTGGATAATCGCAAGAGGGATTCGTTGGTTCGTCTGACCGGGAGGACCCGTCTACTGCAGCTAATCGCTTCGGATTTTTCTGATTTTTTTTTTTTTGGTTTCTCAAATTTTCGATTTCTTTGTTTTTTTTCGCGATTTTCTGCTACAGCAGGCACTCGATCGAGTCACCCTGGCACTCGATCAAGTGCCTTCATAAAAAGCCCCCTGCCCGATTTCAGGGGTGTCACTAAATCGAGTGACCCCTAGGCACTCGATCGAGTGCCCCCAGGCGGACGTCTATTTTGTGTTAAGAACTCATATTTTTTGTTTCTTTTTTCAGCTTTGGTTATTCGAGAGGCTATCGGTCATAGATCCTCCCCTTGACCCAAGTCGATACCGACCTCACCAGGTGATGACAAGGAGAGGGGCTATTTATTTTTCTCGCCACATTACCCAGAAATATTGGGACGAAGTGCTGTCTTTTCATAGCGGTCCACTGATCCGATGGGTGGTGCCATGGTGGCCTATTTTCGTTTGGACGGGTTTGGCACTAAGGGACAAAGCTCGCTATCAGGTGATTTTTGTCTTTCAGGCAGACAATTCACCTTTACCCCGACCGCATACTTAGGCAATATGGTTGGTCTCAAAGAATCCCGGTAATAGAAGCAGTTGTGAGTGAATCTACCAAGCTGACTGATGTGATGTGTGATACTTGGATGCAACGATGGTATACTCGGCCCACTTGGCCCATTCCTAAGTCTCCTCACTCAATCTGGGTTTCGGAATCCTATGTGAAATGGACGAAAGCCGATTCTGCCAAGGCCCGAGCTGCTTTGAAGGTTGATGAAGCTTTTGACCTGCTTCGAAGGAAGCAAGTTAAAGACAATAGAGGCTTCTTCGACGAAGGCGATACTCCGGCTATCCTGGTCCGTCTGATGTCAGGCCAGAGAGAGAGCCAGGATTCAAGCTGAAGGGTCCAGTGCTAGAGGTGCGCGAGGGAGAGTGAGACCTCAGACCGACTTAGAAAGGAGAGTTGGTTCGAAGCTGGCAGTTCAGGACCGACTTAGTCCTCGAGACAGGCTACCTAAGCACATACGGGCTCGACTTGGACCGGTTACAATGGCAGAAGACCCGCTATCAAAGAAACGGGATCAACCAAAGGAGGTTCCCTTAGTGATCCGGGAACGCTCGCCCCCGCCCCGGCGACCTCGGGCTCCACGCGACCCGAAAGACAAGGGGAAGGGCAAAATGCCCTAAATATTAGTCTCCTTTGTTTTATTATCTAAGTATTACTATTATTTTTTTGTGGTGTGTTTTTTTTATTTTTGTGTGGGATGTAATTTTGAAATTCTCGAGTTTATCGGGTTTTTAATAAAAGACATATTTATTAATGAATACCGTTTCCGTCTTTTCGTTATTGCAGTGGTTGTACCCTTTTGAGGGGTTGCCTACGTATCCATAATTAGCGGAATCAAACCAAACGTAGTTCGGGCATAGATTTTTTTGCAATTTTCGAAATACACCAAGACTATTAGTTCGAGGTGTGCGATAGTAGAATAAATAATCCTAACTTATTGACTTCCTTATAATTTTGAAAATTTATAAAAAGACAAATTTTTATAAATTTTTTTTTTTGCAAATGACATTGAGATAAGGTTTAGGAGTAGTAACGCTTCAGCTGGTCCAAGTTGGTTGGGTTGACGAATTCATTCCCGTCCAAGTCTGTCAGCATCACTGCTCCTCCTAATAGGATCTTCTTTACTAGATATGGCCCAGCTCAATTGGGTTTGAATTTTCCTCTTGGGTCAACTGGTAATAATGCACGGACTGATTTTAGAACCAGATCCCCTTCTTTAATATTTCTGGGCCTAACTCTTTTGTTGAAAGCCCGTTGTATTCTCTTCTGGTATATCTGAATATTTTTAGGGCCCGGGATCGCCGCTCTTCTAAAAGAACTAACGAATCGTATCGGGCTTGGACCCAATCTGCTTCAGGCACTTGGCTTTCTAGTAAAATTCTGAGAGACGGTACTTCCAGCTCGACTGGTTGGACCGCTTCCATTCCGTACGTCAAATAATATGGAGTTGTCCCGGTTGCGGTGCGTATTGACGTTCGGTACCCCCATAGGGCGAAAGGTATTTTGTTGGGCCAGTCCCGCTAATTCTCAGCCATCTTTTTAAGTATGGTGACAATCGTTTTATTAGCTGCCTCTACCGCTCCATTTGTTTGGGGACGGTAAGGCGAAGATGTATGCCTTTGGATTTTATATTTCGCTAGCAAAGTAACGATTTTAGCTTGGAAATGGGTCCCGTGATCACTGATGAACTCGTGCGGGATCCCGTTTCGGCATATAATGTTGTTTTGAATGAACTTAGAGACGTGCTTAGCGTTCAAAATCCGGTATGACTCGGTTTCGACCCATTTGGTGAAATAGTCCATAGCCACCAGAATGAAACAGTGACCTCCCGTCCCGGAAGGGTTCACCTTTCCAATTATATCAATTCCCCACGTTGAGAACGGCCATGGTGATGTCAGGGTATGTAGTAGGGAAGACGGATGTTACTCGGATATATACTATGCTAGTAAAACACTTGATAATGCTCAAGTTAACTATGCAACTACCGAGAAGGAATTGCTAGCTATAGAGTATGCTTTGGAGAAGTTCAGAACTTACTTGGTTGGATCGGAAGTCATTGTTTTCACCGATCATGCGGCTCTCAAGTACCTCCTTGCTAAGAAAGAAGCGAAGCCCCGATTACTTCGATGGATCCTCCTCCTCCAAGAGTTTGATTTATCGATCCGGGATAAGAAAGGAGCGGAAAATGCCGTTGCAGATCATTTATCGAGGCTTAGAGTTGAGGAGGAAGGAGTTGTCATCCCCATAGATGACTCTTTTCCCGATGATTCTCTCATGGCCTTAACTACCGGTGAAAGCGGGGGACCTTAGTATACGGATTATGCCAATTATTTAGTTGGCAAGGTATTACCCTCCGATCTCTCTTATCAACAAAAGAAAAAATTTCTACATGATGTTCGACAATTTTTCTGGGATGACCCTTATTTATTTAAGGAGTGTGCCGATGGTATTTTCCGTCGATGTGTCCCTCAGCGGGAAGTTCAAGGAGTTCTAGAGAGTTGTCATTCATCACCATATGGTGGCCATCATGGACCGAGCCGAACCACGGCTAAGGTCCTCCAGTCGGGTTTTTCACTACAAGAAAAACAGTCTCAGGCGTCCACCTAGTGGGCACCGATAATGGATGCTATAAAGGGACGGGCGTCCACAAACAGACGCCAGAAGGCGGAAGCCACGACCGGTCGCCCATTTTCAAAACGGGCGTCCACTATTGGACGCCAAGGGAATTGACGACCGACAATGGACGCCACGGGTGGCGACCGACTGCAGACGTCAGGTGTCCCTGGGTGGCGTCCACAGTCGGACGCCATGTTCCTTGAGTTGGCGACCGACTGTGGACGCCACCCAGGGACACTCTGCGTCCACAGTCGAACGCCATTTCAGCTTCCCCTGGCGTCTGTCATGGCGTCCGTTATTGGACGCTATTTACGCTGTTGCATGACCGTAAACATGCGTTCAATGTTTAGCCAAAACCTGCAAAATAAACCACAACCACAACTCTCAACCAACCACAAATGTCGACTATCCACAATACCGCAACCACAGTCACTCTCAGTCAACCAAAAGAGTTCATCTCTCGACTCATTTATGCTGAAAAAACTTATATAAAAAGATTGAACATACGGTTTGAAGGTACACAAGTCTAAACTAGTTCGAAGATACATAATCCTTAAATACAGTTGCAATAACAACAACAACAACAACAAAAACAATCAACTAACTGTGAAGCTATCTGCAGCACCGGAGTTACCACCATCCCCGTTAAAGGGGTCTCTGTCGTCTGGAGGGGATGGGGGACGACCTTCGTTGCATTTGTTAAACATGGCCCGAAACATGGTCATCTCATCCTCTATCTTCTGTATGTGCTCCGCTTGTGCCTTCAGTTGCTGTTGCTGCTCCGTCAGCTGTTCCTTCATGGCCTCCTTCTCCGGGTCAGGCTGCTGAGATCCGGTCGGCGTGTACTCCATTTGTGTGGAGGTGCTCAGACGCGATGTGGGAGGTGTGAAGTACATACCGTGTGAATTTCCTACACCGTACACACTTCCTTTCTTGTAACCCTTGACGACCTTGAACCAAGTAGCATTTGGGTCGACTTCCTCAACATCAGGGTCAGCCTCGAGTCTCTCCAGCTCTTCTTGGTAGGCGTCCTGTGTACAGAAGAACGATTTCAATTTCGACAAATGATTCAACACCCCTCAAAAGTTCGACGGTGGGACATCTCTTCTTATCAAGTCTTCCCTCATACATCTATTTCCGTTCAATTCTGTTCATTTTCTATGTTCAAAAAATATATATAACAAATTAAAGTTTAATTTCCCTAATTTAATTTAGAACTTACTAAATGAAAATTTAATCACCGTTTAACTTAAACTTCATTTCTCTAACTAAGTTTCATCAATTTAATTACTAATATATGAAAGTAAACCCAAATGTCTTATTAATTTAGAATTAACCTTACAAAAATCAGTCACCGATTTTAATCACAAATGTAATCACAATTTCATCGCAATTTATGAAAACCCTAACTCATTTATCAATTTAATCCCAAATTAACCGAACAAAACACAAAAATTCATGGCCTACGTCCGACAAAAACAGCTAAAATAGGTCAAATAAGGTCAAATTTCGGATACAGATATCAAAACTCCAAAAGCACCGCTAACACCTAATTACAACCCCGGTCAAGATAGAAGTGGTTTCGGGAAAATCCGGCATTATTACGACACCTTTTGGTCCGTCCTAAGTCACACAAAAACTCACGGAAGGCCCTAGAGGTCATTCTAGCACAATTCAACCAAATTGATCAAACCCTAATCAAAATTGTGATGGGCAAAAATAATCTACCTAATCGAATTTGGGATAAACTAATCAACCTAATCGAACTTGACCTAAACTAATCAACCTAATCAAAATTTAGACCTAAACAATATTAACTAACAAACTATCAATAAATAACGCTAACAATCAAGAATAAGAACTAATTATAATGAATAGAAACTAAGTAAACTAAAAAAAAGTACCACAAATTAGGAATAAAGGATGAAAATTAGAGGAGAGGAAAGGAGATTGGGGTCGGCGAGGGAAGAGGGAGATTGTAGAGAGTGTTTTTTTTAGAGAGTGAACGGGGAGAGGGGGGTGAGCGGGTATTTGACGTCACACTCACCCGGACGGGTGTCCGCTGTCGGACGCCACAGGCGGACGCCAGATTCTGCTAAATGGCGACCGACAGCGGACGCCAGTTGGGGTAAATGGCGTCCGCCTGTGGACGCCCGTCGTCCTTCATTTTGTCCTCCCAATTTTCAGTCGGACGCCAAGTTTGGTGTCCGACTGTGGACGCCCGTGTAACTTTTCGGACGCCATTTAGGCGTCCATATGCCCAGGACGCCAACCAGATGGACGCCCGGGACAGTTTTTCTTGTAGTGTTTAATGGCCAACCTTATTCCGAGATGCCCAAGCTTTTATTATGTCCTGCGACGCATGTCAAAGGACCGGTAATATTTCTAGGAGGCATGAGATGCCTCAAAATGGGATTCTCGAGGTAGAAATTTTTGATTTCTGGGGTGTAGACTACCAATGCCCGTTCCCGTCATCCAAGGGCAACCGATATATTTTGGTTGCGGTTGATTATTGATGGTAGGGATTCGTCACGTCCCAACCGATCAAGTAAAGTAACCGGCTAATCCTAACTGGGTAGATAGGGTAAGTCGGGTCGAATCCACGGGGACGGTAATGTACAGTCTAGACTAAGGTCGCCTAAATACGAGACTAAGTCAACGAGCTAAGCTAAACAAGAATGATTAAAAGGGGAGAAAGCTAGACTAGGCTAAGGCTAAGGAGAAAGCAAACAAGGAAAACGGGCTAGGATTAGGTCGGGGTCAAAGGGGTAATGGAATGGTCAAGGGAGAACTAGAGTGAAGGAGGTAGTAGGGTGATCTAGGTTGGTCCGGGCTCTCGCAACTTAGACCCACCTAGAGGTTCCACCTAGAACCCAACTCGGCGACACACATGACAAACGGGGTTCTAGCGCGATATGGTGGCCTAGGTCGCATCCGGGCTCTCGCTACTTAGACCGACCTAGGGGTCGTCCTCACCGGGCTCTCGCAACTTAGTGAGGGAACCGAACCCACAAAAAAACTATCACCCACAAGAGAAAGGCAAGAAAAACAAGCATATGTATCTACTAGTCAATCAAGCATTTCAACAAACATGTGATGTGCACCAAACCAAGAGGAAACCCAAATCTTCCACCAACATCTCCAACAATCCCGTAATCATCCAATTAACACCCTAATCACCCTACTAACCCTAGCAAGAACACTACTCTAACATAATCAAACTATATCTAACAAGAACAAGATGGATCAACAAAAGAAAACAAAACAAACATAAACAAACTAACAAGTATGAAGAACAAAACAATAATCTAGAACTAAAGATTGAAACTTGAATAACCTAAATAAAGATTAAGAGGAAAAGGAAGAGGAGAATACCATACTAGTGAAGAAGAAAGAACAAAACTTGCATTAATGAAGAAAACCCAAAACAAACACCCAAGGTTGTCAATCTTGGATGGATCTTGAAGAATTCCCTTAATACAAGGCTAAACTAAGATTAACTACTAACTACCGACTAATATACACTAATCTAATCTAATCTAACCTAAAGTAGTCTAGGGTTTTAGGAGAAGTCAAGAATATAACATAAGATTACAAGAGGATGAGTATTTATAGGGTTACAATAACAAGGGAGAAGAAAACAAGAGGACACGGGCTGCAGCACCCCCGTCCCGACCGAGACGGATCATCCCGACCGGGACGGCCCTGTCATCCCGACCGGGATGGGCTCACAGTGGCCTTCTTCAAAGCGCACCTCATCCCGAACGGGATGAGGCCATCCCGAACGGGATGAGTCTTGTAGGCTTCCCTTAAGAGCTTTTTGGTCCCTCCTTGCCTCTCATGGGCTTCTCATCGAATCTCGGGACTCGGGATCGGGTCTCGGAGGCTCGGGATTGGGCCCCAAGGTCTCAGGATCGATTCCAAGGCATCGAGTCATCATTCCTTTACTCCACTGGCTCCAAAATGTGTATGTATCGAGTCGGAATCGCTCCAACTCTTCCAAATCGGTCTCGGGAACCTGAAACGAACTAAAGGAAGCATAAGAAGCCCATGAATCGCTCCCAAGGAGCGATTCCACAAGGAAAATGGGACCAAAACACAACAAATAGGCACTACAAACTACACTTATCAATTATGTCTCCAAGTGGGTGGAGGCGGTAGCATCTCCTGCTAATGATGCTCGAACGGTAATATCTCTGTTTAAAAAGACTATTTTCCCCGCTTTGGTGTTCCAAGAGCGATTATTAGTGATGGTGGAAGCCATTTCCATGAGAAGCGACTTGACGCTTTACTTGCTAAGTATGGTGTCTCTCACCGTACCGGTCTTGCCTACCACCCTCAAACGAGTGGGCAAGTTGAGGTATCCAATAGGGAAATCAAGTCCATTCTCCAAAAAGTCGTGTCAAAAGCTCGGAAGGATTGGAGCTCTAAGCTAGATGATACACTTTGGGCTTATCGTACCGCCTTTAAAACACCTATTGGTACTTCACCTTACCTATTAGTCTATGGCAAGTCATGCCATTTACCGGTCGAGCTTGAGTACAAAGCTTGGTGGGCGATTAAGGAGCTTAACTTGGATCCACACTTGAGTGGGGAGAAGAGACTCATGCAATTGAATGAGTTAGAAGAATTTCGTCTTGGTGCCTATGATAGTGCTCGGGTTTATAAGGAGCGCACCAAGCGGTGGCATGACAAGCATATCCTTCACCGTGAGTTCGATGTGGGGGATAAGGTATTATTATTCAATTCTAGGCTCCGGTTTTTTCCCGGAAAGTTAAAATCTCGTTGGTCCGGACCTTTTCTGTCACCCATGTGGGTAAATTTGGCTCGATAGAAGTCGAGAGTGATTCGTGTGAACGATTCAAGGTGAATGGTCAACGATTGAAGTTATATCATGAAGGTGCTCAAGTTGGAGCGATTGAAGTTATACGACTTCATCCCGTTCCCTCATTCCACTAAATCTTGAAACTCATCAAGTCGTGCGGGACTCTAAACCAGCGCTACCGGGAGGCAGCCCGAGTATGTAAATAATTTCCCTCATTCTCATTTTTTTTTTTTTTTAGATGTTTTAGTGAGGACGAGAGGAGGGACTAATGTTTTTGGAGACGCGCAGAATCATCGGAAATAACTCGAATTGAAGCTATTGGGAAAGAAGAGAGGAGAAATTCACCATGCTTGTGATAATATAGCAGGTCGCCTCAGCATGACCTAAGGGGCCTATCGACTCTAGGGGCCGAGGTACGAGACGAATTTGAGTTCGACAAGAGTGAATTGTGCGCCTCAGCCTGTGCCCAGGCCCCCTATTGACTTCAGGGGCCGAGGTACAAGGAAATTTAGAAGATATTGGAGCTGAATCTCGAAAAAATGAAGGAAATAGGTAGCCCGGCCGGTGGGCAGGCCGCCGGTTCAGACCGGGCGGCTGTGAGACAACATATATTATTAAAAAAATCGGAAATTATTGGGGGTCGTCAGGCCGGCCAGCCGGCCGCCAGTCCAGACCGGCCGGGGCGCACATCAGACCCCCAAACCCTTATTTTTTTCGTCCTTCATTCATTCATTTCCTCCCCTCAACTCTCTCTCTTCTCTCTCACCTCCCCAAAAAAAAACCCCAATTTCTCATATTCTCAGCTTCACCATCTCCCTACTTCACTCTCACTCCTCCAAATTTCCCCAACTTTCCCCATAAACTGCTACTTTCAGATGATTTGCAATGCCTCCTCGGAACAAGCGCACCAGAAACGACCATGCTCAACCCGACATTGAGCCCGATCCAGTTTTTTCAGGTGTAATTTTTACCACTATTGACCAAAAGGTACGGTTTCAAAATTTAAGAAAGCGGTCTATTGTTCCTACTCGTTTTATCGATCATGATGCTATGCGAACTTTAGGCTTAGATTCTGCTTTGGAACTATTGTTTAAAGGTGTTGGTATGAGTACATTTTTTACGATGCGTCGTAATACGTTTGCTCAGCTTACGTTGGAATTTCTGAGTTCATTTGAGGTAAATAAGAATAGACGGTCTGGTGAGATTTCTGTTGAGTTCCGTCTACTGAATACAAGTTTTAAGCTGAGTCTGAAGCAGCTTGGGGAGTGCTTTGATTTAAAGGATTATGAGGACCATTCACCACCCGAGTATGCTAACTTTAGGGTGGGTGATTTTTGGGAATGCATTGCTGATGCCCCGTACACTACCGCAGGGCATATGAGTTCAAATAATATTCATAATCCAGACATAAAAGTTTGGCAGAGATTTATGGGATGGACAATATTTGCTAGGAAGGAGCCACATAATGTGCGCACCGAGGAGGTGTCCATTTTGGGTTCGTATTTGCGACGTAAGCCGAAGGTGTGGCATATTAATATTGCCTATCATCTTGTCCTCCAGTTTAGGAGAATAGCTACGGCCGTGGCCGATGTTCCAATTTATATTGGCGGGTTAGTCGCGCAATTGGCTCTTCGGTTGACCGCTTTTCGCGAAGCGGATCATGATCCGGTCCAGGGCGAGAATATCCTTAGCCTCAGATATTTGGCTTCTCTTAACTGGATTTCTTCTAGGAACCAGAATCGTTGGGCTTGGCTTATTCATGAGCAGGCGACTATTATTTTGCAAGCCGGGTCGGTTTTGTCACTTGAGGCTGATCAGCCTAATTATTTATTACCCGTCGCTGCCCCTAGCTCTCTTCCTTCGTCGCATGCTATTACCTATACTCGTCATCCCACGAGCGAGCCTAGTACCTCCCAGCCCGCCTCTGAGCCCGGTCCATCTCAGCCTGCTTCCGAGCCCACCACCACTACTACTTTTGAGCAGCCCCCTCCACCACCCCAGTATGCTCCCCTCCATCCCGATCTGATTGCATGGATGGAGCGCATGGAGTTGAGTGCCGGTTCGTCCCGTTCTGATTTTGATACTTTTCGCACGGAGACTCGTGCCGACACCGCTGCTACTCACGCTCGCCTAGACAGGTTATATGCTGATCAGTGTCTCGGGATGTATCTCGTTTATGATGACTATGCTAGGCGTGCTGCTGTGCCACCACAGGGCCCTTACCCCTAGTACTTTTCATGGCCAGTGGGTGGTTATACTGACCCTTTGATTCATGGCGGCTTCCATCTTCACACTGACTATTTCAGTGCCCTGACGGGCCCTGCTTTTGGAGCCGCTAGTGATTTTCAGGGAGATGGTTGGTATACGGGTGGTGCATCTGGTTCTGGGACCGCTGCGGGTGATGATATGGGGGATGATGATTTCGGTGATGATGATCAGTAGCGGATTGCTGATTCCGCTACCTCTCCGTGTGTATATTTGGTATGTCTTTTATCTATCCTCGGGTTTTATTTGTCTCCCCCCACCAATTTTGAGTCTGTATGATTTGGACATTGAGGACAATGTCGAGTCTAGCGTGGGGAAGTTTTTAGTATTCCTAGTTTTATTTCCTTGAGTCTTAGCGTTTGTCTATGATACCGACTATGCAGCAATGATGATAACTTGCACTCTTTAGGCTACCTACTCATTCTTAATTGGCATTCATTTGACCTATGTTATGTGGAATAATAATTAATCGACAAGTATGCAACCAACTGAGCTATAATTTGTGATTCTCATTAGACCGACCTTGCATTTAGGCTTTAGCTACAAAATTGGTGAGATTTAGAGCCTCCTGTAGCCAGTACATTCATACCTGGTTACCACTTAGGTTGTGTGTGTAGGTCTCATCGTGGAATATGTTATGTCAATACGCATAAGTATGGTGTTTTCCCCTTTATTTTGACTAACTTGCCTAGTGATCATTTTTGGGACATTTTCATTTTTCATCTATTTCTATCCATTTTCTCCTTGGCTAATATGTAAAAGAATTCACAAAATGAACTACAAAATCAAATTTGCCTACCTAGCCAAGCTTGAAGAAGTAGGTCACCTAGTGCGTTCTATGCTCGTTATTGTGCGATTATGGAGATTTTCGATGGATGTTTGGATGTGGTTGAATCTGTTTCAAGGGAGTATGTAGATTTTTTTCGGGTCAATTTGAGTCATTGTTTATATTTGCTTCTAATTTCATCAAGCTTTGAAAAAATCAAAAAAAGAAAAAAAGAAAAAAATCAAAAAGAAAAAAAAGAAAAAAAGAATCGAAAAGAAAAAAAAGAGAAAAAATCAAAACAACAAAAAAATATATTATTCTCGTTACTTTTATTTTCCGTTTACTTGATGAAATTTGAGCGCCCTCTTTTGACCCCGGACTCGTTCTCGTTGGTTGGTGGTTTGTATGTTTTGTTTATGGAAGTGGAAGAATTTTTTAGTTGAGCATTATCACACTAGTTAGTTCACTAGCATGGCTTTAACCTCACATGACCATATCGGTTTCCACCTTCTACCTTGTTATCACCATCCTTGCCTCCCTATGTGATCTTAGCATGTTTTGCAAAAAATTTAGAGGTCGATACCATACTAGATTGCGGGCATATTTCCATGAGTTGGAGTAGTTGAGCGTTTTCACATATATATTTCACATATACACACCCTTCCTAATTGAACGATGAGTGGCTCCGTGAGTAGCCTATGCAAGGGTTTTGGTTAAAAATGTGGTTTCTACATATTATGCTTGGTGAAGTTGTGCATTTGTTGATGGATTAATTTTCCTATTTCCCGTCTTGGAATTCGTTTCTTAGACTTGGTTAGATGTTTGCTATGATGGACTTGAATATTTGGTTGCCTATTATTTGCTTTGAGCTGTTTCGGTATTATATTAGTTGTTTTCTTACGGGTCTTGCTTGAGGACAAGCAAGGGTTCGGTTCGGGGGAGTTTGATGTGTCGTGTTTATATAGCTTTATTCCCTCGATTCCGTTGTCTTTTATGGTCGGAACGCGCTCTTTAGAGCCGTTTCTTCTAACATTTTGCTTTGAGTGAGTGTTTTTGTAGATTATACACGATTTCAGGTCTTTATGTGCATTTACACTCATATCTGGTTAGAAGAACGATCCCGAGACAAAATCCGTACTTTAGGACGTCTAGGCGAAGAAGAAATGAGACGTGTCGATTCGTTGGGCCAAGGAAAGCGGCCCAATACTTGTTTTATTAGTGATGTGCGCGCCAGCCTGCATGTGGCAGGCGCCCTGCTGGCCGGCCGGCATGACACAAGGACAATTTTAGCTTCAAATTTAGGTGTGCGTCGGCCCTTGCATGTGGCAGGCGGCCTGCCGGCCGGCCGGGGCGCACACCCAGCTCAATTCCGCCTATTTTGTATAATTAGGGAGTTGTATTATTGGCTAACTATCACTTTTTCATACTTAGTTTTATTTTTACTTGAGAAGCTCGTGACTCTTAGAATTCTAGCACTCGGTTTTCACTCATAGTCGAATTCGGTAATCTCGTTTATGCAATTTTAGTTTGATATTTTTAATCTTTATCGTAATTACTTAGTTCGTTGTAATTTTCTCTATTTTGCATTTCGTTGCTCCGTTTACTTCGCTAGATTTTCGTTTGATTATCGCTAGATTTATTTGCTTCACCATTTATCATGAATTTTATGTATGCGAATTATTGTTCCGTAATTATCATGAGTAGCTAATTTTCTCACTAGGGTCGAGGGGGATCGATGGATTATTTTACGATTATGTCGCTTTGATACTAAATTTATAAATATGCTAGTACCACTTTCGCGTGTTTTGTTTGTCGATTAATTTGTTATAGGCCACAACATCTTAATCTGTTCGAGAAATTCTAGTTCTTGTGCGAAATCCGAATTAGTATTAGATCACGCGCGATTTGGTAGAGAGTCTAATAAGTTGCGAGAGCCCGTTAGATCCTTCCTAGGTTGACACGATTCGAGAGATCGCGTTATAGCCGACTAGCATGTTTGTGTTTACTATTATTGTCGCATGATTGTTGAATGATGGTTGGGATTTGTCGTGTATCCTAACCAACAATAAACAACCGATTACACCTAGTGGGTAGCTAGGGCAAGTCGGGATCGTATCCACGAGGACGGTATTGCAAGGTTTAGACTAGGTCGGCCGACAACGAGACTATGCTACCAAACAAACACAAAGAAACGATAATTGGAAAACTATGAGGGAGAAGAGATAAGAACTAGACTAACAATGAACTAACTATGAGAAGAGCTAAAATGGAATACTAGAGACTAACTAAACAATGAAACTATAGAAATGATGACTAACTAAGAGGATGAACTCAAATATGGAAAGGAAGTGGGGTAGGTCGGGTTCATAGGTGTAGACGAGTGATTTGGGTGATCAAGGGTATAGGTGTCTTCTAGTTACTAGAGTCGGTCCGGGCTCTTGCAACTTAGACCGATGCCAAGGTGGGTCCGGGCTCTCGCAACTTAGACCCTAGTCCACGCTCTCGCGACTAAACTATTCTCAACATTTCCGCATAATAGACAAACAATGAGAACATGAGCACAAGTATGGGAAGCATGGCCACTACAACTCATACAAGCATAT
This sequence comes from Agrostemma githago, assembly GCA_958450325.1. Taxonomy (NCBI): domain Eukaryota; kingdom Viridiplantae; phylum Streptophyta; class Magnoliopsida; order Caryophyllales; family Caryophyllaceae; genus Agrostemma; species Agrostemma githago. Next base: position 32,226,766 of record OY288256.1, read on the forward strand.
CAACAAACACATAGAGTGCCCACAATGTAACTAACAACAAAGATTCACCCTTTTCCCTTAATCAACCCTAATCATCCATAATCTACCCCTAATCCCCCTACTAACCCCACAAGAAGACTACTCACTCATGATAAAGAACAAAACAACAATAACAAGAGCAAACATCATCACAAAACAAACATCCATAATGAATAACAAGAACAATAACAATCACAACATAAAAAGATAGAAACAAGATTAAATAACTAAGAACAAGAGTAAGAAAGATTATACCAACACTAGGAAGATGAAAAGATGCAATCTTGTATAAATAAGAACCCAAAATAAACCCCAAGGATGTCAAGCTTGGAGAATTCTTCAAGAACTTCTTAATACAAGAACTAATTACAATAGATTAACTAAAGATTAACTAAGATTAAGGGAAGATTAAAACTAAAGAGTGAAAGTAAATCTAGGGTTTTAGGGTTTTTGAGAGGCTTTAGGAATGCTAAACTATCATAAGATATGTTACTAATACAAGAGGGGAGTATATATATGGGTACAAGGGGAAAGGAGAATGAAATAAAAGAAGGCGTGCAGCAGCAGCACGGTCCCGACCGGGACGGGTTGGTCTCGGCCGGGATGGGCTCTGATAAGTGTAGTTTGTAGTGTCTATTTTACTGTGTTTTGGTCCCATTTTCCTTGTGGAATCGCTCCTTGGGAGCGGTTTATGGGTTTCTTATGCTTCCTTTAGTTTGTTTCAGGTTTCCGAGACCGATTTGGAAGAGTTGGAGCGATTCCGACTCGATACATACACATTTTGGAGCCAACGAGATAAAGGAACGATGACTCGAGGCCTTGGAATCAACCCCGAGACCTTGGGACCCAATCCCGAGCCTCCGAGACCCGATCCCGAGTCCTGAGAATCGAGGAGAATCCCATGAGAGGCAAGGAAGGACCAAAAAGCTCTTAAGGGAGGCCTACAAGACCCATCCCGTTCGGGATGGCCTCATCCCGTTCGGGATGGGGTGCGCTTTTGAGGAGGCCACTGTGAGCCCATCCCGGTCGGGACCAACCCGTCCCGATCGGGATGACAGGGCTGTCCCGGTCGGGATGATCCGTCCCGGTCGGGATGGGCTACAGCTCACCCATATTGTTTCCTTTCTTCTCCTTTCCACTTGTAACCCTATATATACCCTTCCTTTGTTATGTAAAGCTTATGCATTTCATTAGACATTAAACCCTAGATTACTTTAGGTTATATTAGATTAGATTAGTGTAGATTAGTCGGTAATTAGTAGTTAATCTTAGTTTAATCTTGTATTAAGAGATCTCTTGAAGAATCCATCCAATCTTGACAACATTGGTGGAGGAATTTGGGTTTTCTTTATATACAAGTGTTCATCTTTTCATTCTTCACTAGTATGGTATAATCTTCTCTTCCTTTTTACTCTTAATCCTTTATTATTCATCAAGTTCTCATCTTTAGTTCTTGTTTATTGTTTTCACTAGTTTGTTTATGTATGTTTTGATGTTTATGTTGATTCATCTTGTTTTTGTTAGTATTTCATTTAGATATGTTTGAGTAGATTGTTGCTAGGGTTAGTAAGGTGATTTGGGTGTTGATGGATGATTAAGGGATTGTTAGAGATGTTGGTGGAAGATTTGGGTTTCCTCTTGGTTTGATGCATATCACATGTTTGTTGAAATGCTTGAATGACTAGTAGATGCATATGCTTGTTCTTCTTGCCTTTCTCTTGTGGGTGATAGTTTGTTTGTGGGTTCGGTTCCCTCACTAAGTTGCGAGAGCCCGGTGAGGACGACCCCTAGGTCGGTCTAAGTAGCGAGAGCCCGGATGCGACCTAGGCCACCATAGCGCGCTAGAACCCCGTTTGTCATGTGTGTCGCCGAGATGGGTTCTAGGTGGAACCTCTAGGTGGGTCTAAGTTGCGAGAGCCCGGACCAACCTAGATCACCCTACTACCTCCTTCACTCTAGTTCTCCCTCGACCAATCCGTTACCCCTTTGACCCCGACCTAACTCTAGCCCGTTTCCTTTGTTTGCTATCTCCTTAGCCTTAGCCTAGTCTAGCTTTCTCCCCTTTTAATCATTCTTGTTTAGCTTAGCTCGTTGACTTAGTCTCCTATTTAGGCGACCTTAGTCTAGGCTCTACATTACCGTCCCCGTGGATTCGACCCGACTTGCCCTATCTACCGTAGTTAGGATAGTCGGTTATATTATTGACGGTTGGGGTTCCACGACAAATCCCTCCCGTCAATTTGGCGCCGTTGCCGGGGACGGTGCTAGTTTGGACTTTGTTTTCCTAGTTACTTGACTTTGTCTTTGTGTTTGTGTTTTTCTTTTTTCTTTTTGTTACCTTGCTTCTTGTGTGTGTGAAGTTTATTTCTCTCTTTTCTAGTGCCCAAAAAGCACTAGGCTTCTCACGTTTGTTCTTAGTCTACAGTTTGTGCTTAGAGGTGGTGACTATCTTCTTCTTGCAACTTAGAGCCGCGTTAACGGACGGTTGCTAGGATGAGTGGTTTCCAACCGGGTATGAGCTACGATTTTCGAGCGAGCATGGGGTTTGATCTTAACTCCACACACTCGGGAGCCGATATGAGCTACTCCTCTTCTTCCATGAACCAAGGGTATGACATGACGTCCCCCTACCATTATCAAGCTTCTTGGGGTAATCAAGACGGGTATGATCTTCAAGAATATGGAAATGGCTACCAACGAGTGAATGACTATCAATCCTACGACCATGGTGGCTATTACTCGAGTTATGATTGTGAACCCACCATGTTCAATCAAGATTCACCGTATGGAAGTCAATTTCCCCAAAACCCATCATATTACCCTACACCCCAACCACAATATGAACCCCATGACCCACAATATTACCAATCACCTCAACCTCACTACCAACAATATGATGTCCCACCCCTTGGGCATCATCAAGATTATCAAGGAGCTTTATAAGACCCCAATGATCACCAATTGCCCGACATGGAGGTGTTTCAATCGCTTCTTCAATTGCAAAAGAGCAACCAAGAAATGGCCATTCAAATTCAAAAACAACAAAATGAATTAATGGCCCAAATTCGAAGGGCAAACGAGGCGAGGGATGCTCGATTAAATGCATTATCGGTTCAAACCGTAATGTTTTTATCCCGAACATCACAATTAGATGAAGGGTGCCCACTTGAGAAAGAGGAGCAACCTAATCACGAAGCCGCCAACGTAGTTCCCTTTGGAGGAGAAATTTGCTTTGAAGAACCTCAATCGTCTACCCAAAAAGAGACGAATGAGGATATGACCCTTGGTGAAGGCATCGTTGGTGAAGAATTGGAAGAGGATAGTGAGTTGGATGATTTGGTGGAGTTCGTGAGGATGTTGGGTGAAATTGCTAGCCTCGAGTTGCCCTTGTCCGAGAATGTGGATAAGCATCAAGAGCCCCTAGCTAGTAAACCAAGCAATGACTTGGAGGAGATTCCTCTTCTCCAAGATGATGTGGGGACGAGTGATGAAGATGGAGAACCACAACTTGAGGAAAGTGTGGGGGTGTGCAACGAGGAAGTGAGGCCAAAACCGCTTTTTGTGCCTCGTTTCTTGGAGATGAAGCTTGCTTGTGATTGGAGGAAATGCTTAGGGGGGAAGAGGTCGGTGAAGCTCGTAGGATGGATAGACCCTGGAGATGACATGAAGGATGACGATGGGTCTTGGGATTCCTACTTCTTGCCTCCTCCTTGGAGGCCGTGGAGGTCGGCTAAGCTCGAGCGCTTCTTGGGCCTTCACTATGATGTCGGTAGCGCGTTCGACTTGCTCCTCCATGCCCTTGAGGGCTACGGTTGAAGAAGAGTCCACCATCCTAGGTTTGACGGAGTTCCTAAAGAACCGTCATGTTGTATATTCCCCTCTCCTCTTCTTTAGAGTACTTGTGCTTGTATTTGTGATTTTTGTTTCTAGGACTCTTTTGTTTTTGTGGGACTCTTGTAATTTATTTGGTATTTTGATGAGCGATGTGAGGGAGTGAATTTGATGTGTACTTTGAGTTTATTGTGATAGGTGAAGTGAAGGTGACTCCTAGAAAGGAGTGGTTAGTGATAGAGCTTGGATCGTGAGTAAGGGAGTCGGTTTTTTGGGGTCATGGGAGTCATGAAGACCCTTCCCGACCTGGAAGGGTGTGTCGTCCCGACCGGGATGGGGCCGTCCCGAATGGGATGAGCGTGCCAAAAATTGAGTCCACTGGAGTGTCATCCCGATCGGGAAGGAGGCTTCCCGACCGGGAAGGGTTTATCAACCCGACCGGGATCATCCATCCCGACCGGGATGATCCCCTACTCCTTTTTGGTGCTTCTTCTTCGACATTTAAGCCCACCCAACCATTGTATACCCCCACCTAACCTCCCTACCTTCCTTTCTCATATCATAACACCCATGTACCTCATTTACATACCTTAACCTCATTTCCTCCTCACTTTAGACCGTTATTCACATCAAATCCCACCCCCTCGCACCATTACTACCTCTACCATGCGGTTCTATCAAGCTTGAAGCGGGATAGCAATGATGAAGACAAGCAAGTGCCTATATTGATCTATGAGACGATGGAGAGAGTGAGTTGCTAACCTATGGTACGGCAACTATCCTTTCTTTTCCGTTTTTGTTGTTGCTTGTTTTCCTTTGTTTATTCCCTTCCCCTTGTACACTTTTGTGTCTTGATGTCATGGTGGCCTTCGAGGTCTCGGTAGTTGTTGCTCCCGACTCTCGATGATGTGACTACATCGAGAGTCATTTCAAAATCCAAATTTTACAAGTTTTTCACTGTTTCTTTTTGAGGATTTAATCGGATTTATGCGGAATCCGGGCTAGGTGACTTGATTACACCTAGCCCTCCCCTCCCATTTCCTTTTATTTCCTTCCTTTTATTTCTTCCCCCCATCCATATCTTTTTCTCGTCTCGGCCCATGGTGACTTGACTACACCCCGGCCGGACACCTTCTACCTTTTTCTTCACCTTATTCTTTGATTTTTAGCTTTATTTTCGTAGTTTCTTTTCTTTTTCTTTTGTCTCTCCGCACACTACAACTGAGCATATGAGCACATTGCTCGGTTTAAGTGTGGGGGAGCGATATTCTAGCTTAGTTAGTTTTATTTTCTTATTTTTTTCGAAAAAAATCTTGAAAAAATCCTTAAAATTTGAAAAATTTTCACAAAAATCAAAAAGATTTTTCTTTTGTGTGTTTTCCTTTGTGTCTTTGTGTCGTGTATTTGTTGTATTGTGTTTGTTTTGCCTCCCTTTTCCTTATAGGTTGCCTAATCACCGTTAACTTTGGATAGCTTGCAAGACATCCGGTAACATTTTTATCCCTTCTCTTCTTTGCCTCTTGTGGAGTTTGGTGGAGATTCGTGATGATGTGTGCTCGGGTGGAGCTTGTAAAGTTTGTGGTTGATTGGTTGCTTATTTGGAATATCGGGGTGGTGTTTGTTTTGTTTTTGTGTTTGTCTTGTTTTTGTTTTAAATTATTTTCTTTTGTACCTTTTTCTTTCGTTTTCGTCATGTCTTTGTTTTGTGTGTAGTTGTGTCTTGTGCGTAAAAGGTTTTCGAAAACCCAGTTTAGGGGCTAGTGTGTGAGTGTGTATTTTCCCTTCCTAGTAGTGTAAAACGAGTCTTGGACTTTAGCCTAGTAGAATGACCCTAAATCAATGATTTCGTTGGTCCTTTACCTTGAGTCCACCTAGCTTACTAGGGATTTACTGCGGGATTTGCACTTTTGACCATTATGACCACCCACGGTGTGAAAAGGCCTTGGTTACCGAGTCCCGTCCCTTAGGTGACCGTGTTTAGGATTGTTTGATTAGTCCAAGTTCTCCCCTTTTTTGTGGGTTTGAAGGGAAGGCGCCGTCCCGACTCTCCCATTTCCCTACCTCCTACACATATCACACAATAAATTGCAATTTGTTGATTCTCTCTTTCTTAATTGTCAAGAAATGCTAAAAAGCCAAATCTTGCCAAAAAAGGGCAAAGAAAAGAAAGAGGAAGAAAATGAAAGAAAGAAAAGAATAAAGAAAAAGAAAAGGCACAAAAGCCAAAAAGAAAATAGAAAAGAAGAAAAAGAAATGGCATGGCAACAAACAAATCAAAATGTCGAAAAGAAAGAAAATGCCAAAAGAAAACCCGTCTCACAAAAAGAAATCCCCACAAACATAAGCTTTTTTCCGACTTTTTCCGTGAAGAGCCTACCAAAGGACCGAGTCCCGAGGAAGGATGATAGCGGCATTAGTCGGTCTTCCCTCATTTTGCATGTTTTCCACCTTTTTACTTGGACTAGTTAGGCGGTTTTGGACACGGGACGACCCTCTGGGCTCACGCTAAAGGGGGCGGGGTCTCACTTACCTACAGTGTCGACTAACACCGTGGTTCTTCACTTTTCCACTCCGCCGATCGTCCCGTAGTACGTTTTTAGAAAGTTAGGAGGACCTAGGTAAGTTACCAACGTTTTTGTTGCTTTATCGTCATACTATTAGGGTTTAGTCCACCTTGGTTTGTATTACTAGCTTGGGAACGTTGTCACTTACCTCGAGTCTTAAACCGGTGCTTCTTTCACCACTTTAGAGGGAAGTGGTATTTCTTTTGTTTTGGGTGCAACCGTCTAAGTGTTTGTTTGTGTGTTTGTTTGTTTGTGTGTTTCGTGTCCGATTGCATCCACAGTTTTGTCGCAAGACCTTACTTGCCTTTCGGAGTGCACTTTTCCTCTAAGTGTACTCGCGTGAGTTGAAAGGGCGTAGGGTGCGCTAATACCCACTAGGATAGTTTAGTAGATAGTATGTGCTTACTTGAGGGCGAGTAAGGGTTAAGTGTGGGGGAGTTGATAAGTGTAGTTTGTAGTGTCTATTTTACTGTGTTTTGGTCCCATTTTCCTTGTGGAATCGCTCCTTCGGAGCGGTTTATGGGTTTCTTATGCTTCCTTTAGTTCGTTTCAGGTTCCCGAGACCGATTTGGAAGAGTTGGAGCGATTCCGACTCGATACATACACATTTTGGAGCCAACGAGATAAAGGAACGATGACTCGAGGCCTTGGAATCGACTCCGAGACCTTGGGACCCAATCCCGAGCCTCCGAGACCCGATCCCGAGTCCCGAGAATCGATGAGAATCCCATGAGAGGCAAGGAAGAACCAAAAAGCTCTTAAGGGAGGCCTACAAGACCCATCCCGTTCGGGATGGCCTCATCCCCTTCGGGATGGGGTGCGCTTTTGAGGAGGCCACTGTGAGCCCATCCCGGTCGGGACCAACCCGTCCCGATCGGGATGACAGGGCTGTCTCGGTCGGGATGATCCGTCCCGGTCGGGATGGGCTACAGCTCACCCATATTGTTTCCTTTCTTCTCCTTTCCACTTGTAACCCTATATATACCCTTCCTTTGTTATGTAAAGCTTATGCACTTCATTAGACATTAAACCCTAGATTACTTTAGGTTATATTAGATTAGATTAGTGTAGATTAGTCGGTAATTAGTAGTTAATCTTAGTTTAATCTTGTATTAAGAGATCTCTTGAAGAATCCATCCAATCTTGACAACATTGGTGGAGGAATTTGGGTTTTCTTTATATACAAGTGGTTATCTTTTCATTCTTCACTAGTATGGTATAATTTTCTCTTCCTTTTTACTCTTAATCCTTTATTACTCATCAAGTTCTCATCTTTAGTTCTTGTTTATTGTTTTCACTAGTTTGTTTATGTATGTTTTGATGTTTATGTTGATTCATCTTGTTTTTGTTAGTATTTCATTTAGATATGTTTGAGTAGATTGTTGCTAGGGTTAGTAAGGTGATTTGGGTGTTGATGGATGATTAAGGGATTGTTAGAGATGTTGGTGGAAGATTTGGGTTTCCTCTTGGTTTGATGCATATCACATGTTTGTTGAAATGCTTGAATGACTAGTAGATGCATATGCTTGTTCTTCTTGCCTTTCTCTTGTGGGTGATAGTTTGTTTGTGGGTTCGGTTCCCTCACTAAGTTGCGAGAGCCCGGTGAGGACGACCCCTAGGTCGGTCTAAGTAGCGAGAGCCCGGATGCGACCTAGGCCACCATAGCGCGCTAGAACCCCGTTTGTCATGTGTGTCGCCGAGATGGGTTCTAGGTGGAACCTCTAGGTGGGTCTAAGTTGCGAGAGCCCGGACCAACCTAGATCACCCTACTACCTCCTTCACTCTAGTTCTCCCTTGACCATTCCATTACCCCTTTGACCCCGACCTAACTCTAGCCCGTTTCCTTTGTTTGCTTTCTCCTTAGCCTTAGCCTAGTCTAGCTTTCTCCCCTTTTAATCATTCTTGTTTAGCTTAGCTCGTTGACTTAGTCTCCTATTTAGGCGACCTTAGTCTAGGCTCTACATTACCGTCCCCGTGGATTCGATCCGACTTGCCCTATCTACCGTAGTTAGGATAGCCGGTTATATTATTGACGGTTGGGGTTCCACGACAAATCCCTCCTCACAGTAACCTCTTCAATTGTGCACCCCATCCCGAAGGGGATGAGGTCATCCCGAACGGGATGGGTCTTGTAGGCCTCCCTTAAGAGCTTTTTGGTCCTTCCTTGCCTCTCATGGGATTCTCATCGATTCTCGGGACTCGGGATCGGGTCTCGGAGGCTCGGGATTGGGTCCCAAGGTCTCGGGGTCGATTCCAAGGCCTCGAGTCATCGTTCCTTTATCTCGTTGGCTCCAAAATGTGTATGTATCCAGTCGGAATCGCTCCAACTCTTCCAAATCGGTCTCGGGAACCTGAAACGAACTAAAGGAAGCATAAGAAACCCATAAATCGCTCCCAAGGAGCGATTCCACAAGGAAAATGGGACGAAAACACAGTAAAATAGACACTACAAACTACACTTATCAACTCCCCCACACTTAACCCTTACTCGCCCTCGAGTAAGCACATACTATCTACTAAACTATCCTAGTGGGTATTAGCGCACCCTACGCCCTTTCAACTCACGCGAGTACACTTAGAGGAAAAGTGCACTCCGAAAGGCAAGTAAGGTCTTGCGACAAAACTGTGGATGCAACCGGACACGAAACACACAAACAAACACTTAGACGGTTGCACCCAAAACAAAAGAAATACCACTTCCCTCTAAAGTGGTGAAAGAAGCACCGGTTTAAGACTCGAGGTAAGTGACAACGTTCCCAAGCTAGCAATACAAACCAAGGTGGACTAAACCCTAATAGTATGACGATAAAGCAACAAAAACGTTGGTAACTTACCTAGGTCCTCCTAACTTTCTAAAAACGTACTACGGGACGATCGGCGGAGTGGAAAAGTGAAGAACCATGGTGTTAGTCGACACTGTAGGTAAGTGAGACCCCGCCCCCTTTAGCGTGAGCCCAGAGGGTCGTCCCGTGTCCAAAACCGCCTAACTAGTCCAAGTAAAAAGGTGGAAAACATGCAAAATGAGGGAAGACCGACTAATGCCGCTATCATCCTTCCTCGGGACTCGGTCCTTTGGTAGGCTCTTCACGGAAAAAGTCGGAAAAAGGCTTATGTTTGTGGGGATTTCTTTTTGTGAGACGGGTTTTCTTTTGGCATTTTCTTTCTTTTCGACATTTTGATTTGTTTGTTGCCATGCCATTTCTTTTTCTTCTTTTCTATTTTCTTTTTTTGGCTTTTGTGCCTTTTCTTTTTCTTCATTCTTTTCTTTCTTTCATTTTTCTTTCTTTTCTTTTCTTTGCCCTTTTTTGGCAAGATTTGGCTTTTTGGCATTTCTTGACAATTAAGAAAGAGAGAATCAACATATTGCAATTTATTGTGTGGATATGTGTAGAAGGTAGGTAAATGGGTGAGTCGGGGAGCGTCCTTCCCTTCAAACCCACAAAAAGTGGAGAACTTGGACTAATCAAACAATCCTAAACACGGTCACCTATGGGACGAGACTCGGTAACCAAGGCCTTTTCACACCGTGGGTGGTCATAATGGTCAAAAGTGCAAATCCCGTAGTAAATCCCTAGTAAGCTAGGTGGACTCAGGGTAAAGGACCAACGAAATCATTGATTTAGGGTCATTCTACTAGAGTAAAGTCCAAGACTCGATTTATACTACTAGGAAGGTAAGGTAAACACTCGCACACTAGCCTCTAAACCGGGTTTTCGAAAACGGTTTACACACAAGACACAACTACGCACACAAAACAAAGACTCAACGAAAATGAAAGGAAAAGAAACAAAAGGCAACAAAAACAAAACATGAACAAACAAACACCACCCCAAACTTCCAAACATATCACCAAATCAACCCCAAGTATGTACAAGCTCCACCCGAGCACACCTCAACACAACCTTCTCCAAACATCACAAGGAATAAAGAGGGAAAGAGGGTTAGAAGATGTTACCGGATGTCTTCAAAGCTTTCCAAACAACGGTGATTAAGCAACCTATAAGGAAGAGGGAGGCAAAACACACACAATACAAAACAAATACACGACACAAAGACACAAAAGAAAATCTTTTTGATTTTTATGAAAAAATTTCAAATTTTTAGGGATTTTTTCAAAGATTTTTTTTCGAAAAAATAAGAAAATAAAACTAACTATACTAGAATATCGATCCCCCACACTTAAACCGAGCCATGTCCTCATGCTCGATCGTAGTGTGCGGAGAGACAAAAGAAAAAGAAAAGAAACTACGAAAATAAAGCTAAAAATCAAAAATAAAGTGAAGAAAAGGGTAGAAGGCGTCCGGCCGGGGTGTAGTCAAGTCACCATGGGCCGAGACAAGAAAAGATATGGATGGGGGAAGAAAATAAAAAGAAAGAAATAAAAGGAAATGGGAGGGGAGGGCTAGGTGTAATCAAGTCACCTAGCCCGGATTCCGTCCAAATCCGACTAACTACTAAAAAGGGGTGAAATCTTGTACAATTGGATTAATCGATCAACTCCCGACGTAATCATGTCGTCGGGAGTCGGGAGCAACCATACTACGGCCTCGAAGGCCACTACGATACCATGACTCAAGGTGAAGGGGGCAAATAAGAGAATACAAGCGATAAAAAGACGGAAAAGTAAGGATAGTTACCCAAACCGAGCGGTTAGTAACTCACTTGCTCCATCGTCTCGATGATCATTAGAGGCTCGTCGCTTGTCTTCTCGGTTGCCATCTCGCTTCACACTCAAGAAGAACTCACGGTCGGGGTAGTAGTGGTGCGAGGGGATGGGATTTGATGTGAGAGTCGGTGTAAAAGTGGATAAGAAATGGAGTGAGGGCATGACAATGAAGTACATGGGGCATATGATAAGGCTAGGATAGCTAGGGAGGTTGGGAGGGGGTATAAAATGGTTGGGTGGACTCGATTTGCGAAGAAGAAACACAAAGGGGGAGCAGGTGCCCGTCCCGGTCGGGATGATCGGTCCCGGTCGGGATGTCTCACCCATCCCGGTCGAGACGCTTCCTTCACGGTCGGGACGGACCTCCAGTGAGCTCGAATTTGTGCACCCCCATCCCGATCGGGATGACTCCCTCCCGGTCAGGATGCCACGCCCGTCCCGGTCGGGACGCCTCTTCCCGGCCGGGATGGGTCTTCTTCACCTTCCACAATCCCAAAAGCTTGCTCCAAGCTTCAAAAACCCGATCCTCGTGCTTATAACCCAAGCTCTTTCATAGCCAATCTTCTCTAGGAACCATTCTCACTTCATACCTATCAAACAAACTCAAACTCAACATCAAACTCTCTCCCTCGCATCGCTCATCAATAATCCAATATTACAAGAATTCATCAAGAAAAACCAAAGAAAATACAATACAAGGATATATACAATGAGACGGTTCTTGTGGAACTCCGTCAAACCAAGGATGGTGCATCTTCATTCTTTTTCAACAACCATGGCCAATTCCATCTCCATCAAGGGCACGTAAGAACAAGTCGAAGGCTCTAGCAAAGTCTTCAATCAAGCATGTTATATAACCAACCACATCCTAAGGCTCTTCATGACCTTGCCTAGACGTTCCCGGGGCATCCCGATCTTCCAAGTTCAATGGATTGAACTTGTACTTTTGATCCTTCGGGATATACCCGAACGTCCATCGATCCTCTTGTGGCTCCAAGGGCGGCTCATCCTTTTCCTTGCTTTGCAACTTGTCATCAAGCCCATGATATGGGCACTCATCCTCCTCCAAATCGGAGTCATCATCCTTAAGTACATAAGAGTACTTCTTCAATCTTTGTCCCGGCTCACTCCCTACACCGACATCTTTCGTGGCTTGGATCATATTACATGTCTCGTTCATAGGCGAGGTGTTGCCTTGGAGGTCAAACACTAACTCTTCGTCGCCTAATTGAAAAGTAATCCTACCCTTCTTGACATCGATCACGACACCGGCGGTATGTAGAAATGGGTGCCCAAGTATAATAGGAGTGATAGCATCTTCCGACATGTCGAGTACAAGAAAATCGACCGAAATGAAGAATTTCCCGATTCGTACCGGTACGTCCTCTATCATCCCCAATGGTCGGTTAAGAGATTTATCGGCCATTTGGAGTGTAATGGACGTACATTTAAGCTCCTTCATCCCTAATCGCTCACAAATGGTGTAGGGAATAATGCTCACACTCGCACCCAAATCACACATAGCTCTCTCAATCTCAAAGTTGCCTATGGTGCATGGGATCGAGAAACTACCCGGATCCTTCAACTTCGGAAGCGTGGAGCCTTGAATAAGCTCGCTCACCACCCTCGTGAACGCTATGGTCTCTTTCTTGTCGACGGATCTCTTCCTAGCTAAGATTTCTCTCATAAATTTTCCATAAGCCGGGATTTGGGTAAGTAACTCGGTAAACGGGACACTAACATCCAATTTCTTCACAATACTAAGGAACTTGTCATATTGAGTATCCTCCTTGGTCTTCATTTGCCTTGATGGGAAAGGCAACTTGATTTGGTATTTGTTTTGCTCAATAAGGGTGGACTCTTCAAAGGACACTCTCCTTTTTCCCTTGTCTTTCTCTTGAAGTGGGGGAGGGTTGTCTTCTTGGGGTTTTTCAACTTCCCATAAAACTTGCTCCTCCATAGGATTATCAAAGCTGGATTCTTCTTGATTTGGAGACACAACTTCCTTCATTGCTTCTTGCTCACTAGGAAACACGGGAGGATTATAGGTGGCACCGCTCCTTAAGGTGATGGCATTGACATGCTCAAAATTTGGAGTTTCACCTTGAAGAGGTAATTGCCCCCTTTGTCTTGAAGAACTTCCCGATGCGAGTTGAGATATTTGAGTCTCAAGCATCCTCATGTGAGTTCTTGTTTCCTTGTTTTCATTTAAGATTTGAGCTGTGATCTCTTGTTGTGACCTTTGTGTCTCCAATTGACTCCTTTGCATGTCTTGAGTACTCCTTTGCATATCCAACATTTGCTTTTGTATGTCAAAATCCCGAGGTGGAGATGACGGATTATGCGGAGTATCAGTGAGGGCTAATGGAGTACCATAGTCATGAATAGGAGATCGGCTCCTAGGCTTGCTTTGTTGTTGATTGCCTTGAGTTGCTTGTTGTTGTTGATGGTTCCCTTGGAACCCATGAGAATTGCCTTGATTAAGGCCTTGGTTGTTGCCATGGTTGTGGTTTTGATACCCTTGGTTGTGGTTTTGTTGTCCTTGGAAATTTTGGTTTCCTTGGAAACCACCTTGATTGAAGTTCCCTTGTTGGAACCCTTGCTTGTTGTTGTGGAAGGTACCTTGGTTATTTTGCTTGAAGTTGTTGAAGGGTCTTGGATTACCCACATAACCTTGATAACCTTGAATGTTGTCCCTTAAGGGAGGTGGAACGTAGGGACGAGGTTGCATGGCTTGTTGTTGAGGGACTTGATTGGAAGCTTGGTATTGATTGGAGTAGGAGGCACCTTGCTTGAACGCTTGAAAGGCGTTCACTTGCTCAATACTTCCTCTACAATTCATAGGATCATGACCAACGATTCCACAAGTATCACACATCCCAAAATAAGGCAAAGGAGGTGCAAATCCCAAAGCATTCACTTCTTGAATCGGTTGATGGTGGGAGGAACTAGTGCCTTGGACTTGGTTGAGATGGCTTTGGAGCTTCTTGTCAATAGTATCCATGTGTGTTTTCAATTGAGCTCCAAGATCGATGCTCAATTGTGTAATGGCATCAATCTCATGCCTACCTCCCCGATTTGCCTTCCTAGGCCTTGAGTATTGTGAATTATGCACCGCCATCTCTTCAATCCTCGACCAAGTTTGGTCATCCTCTACTTCGGTAAACCTACCGTTAGATCCTATGTTGAGTATGGCCCTTGAGTCTTCATATAACCCGTTCCAAAATTGTTGCACAAGGAACCATTGTGATAAACCATGGTGTGGACAAGAACGGATCAAGGCTTTGAATCTTTCCCACGATTCATAGAGGGTTTCATCATCACGTTGTTGGAAACCCGTGATAAAGGCTCTCAATAGATTTGTCTTCTCCGGGGGATAGAATTGTTGGTAAAAAGCTAAGGCTAGCTTCTTCCAAGTATCAATACCGAGTCTTGCTTTGTCCAACCCTTTGAACCATTGCTTCGCCTTACCAATAAGAGAGAAAGGAAATAATACCCACCGGATTTGGTCTTGAGTTATTCCCGTTTGCAAAATAGCGTCACAATAATCCGAAAAGGTTTCCATGTGTTGACGAGGATCTTCGGTTGGTGATAAGTGTAGTTTGTAGTGCTTATTTGTTATGTTTTGGTCCCTTTTTCCTTGTGAAATCGCTCCTTTGGAGCGATTCATGGGCTTCTTATGCTTCCTTTAGTTCGTTTCAGGTTCCCGAGACCAATTTGGAAGAGTTGGAGCGATTCCGACTCAATACATACACATTTTGGAGCCAACGAGATAAAGGAACGATGACTCGAGACCTTGGAATCGACCCCGAGACCTTGGGACCCAATCCCGAGCCTCCGAGACCCGATCCCGAGTCCCGAGAATCGGTGGGAAGCCCATGAGAGGCAAGGAAGGACCAAAGAGCGGTTAAGGATGGCATACAAGACCCTTCCCGGTCGGGATGGTGGCCTTCCCGATCGGGAAGGGATGCACGTTTAGGAGCGCCACTGTGGGTCCTTCCCGGTCGGGTTGAGCCCTTCCCGATCGGGATGGCAGAACCCTTCCCGATCGGGATGGGCTACAGCTCACCCGCATCTTCTTTTCTTCTCCTTCATTCTTGTACCCATATATATATACTCTCTTCTTGTAATTTTAAGACATCTTATCTTACCCTACATTAGTTTAAGCCTCCAAAACCCTAGATTTACTCTCACTCATTAGCTTTAATCTTCCCTTAATCTTAGTTAATCTTTAGATAATTATTGTAATTATTCTTGGATTAAGGGATTCTTGAATATTGTTCCAAGCTTGACAACCTTGGGATTGTATTTGGGTTTCTCATTAATGCAAGTTTTCATCTTTTTCATCATAGTATTGTTGGTATAATCTTCTCTACTCTAATCCTTGTTTATTCATTCTAGTTTCAATCTTTTTATATTGTTCTTATCATTGTTCTCATTGTTCATAATGGATGTTTGGTTTATGAGTTTGTTCTCTCTTGTGATTGTTAGTTTCTCATTGATAATGAGTGAGTAGTTTCTTTGTGGGGTTAGTAGGGGGATTAGGGGTAGATTAGGGTTGATTAAGGGGAAAAGGTTGTATCTTTGTTGTTAGTCACATTGTAGGCACTCTATGTGTTTGTTGATATGCTTGTGTGAGTTGTAGTGGCCATGCTTCCTATGCTTGTGTTCATCTTCTCATTGATTGCTTATTTTGTGGAAATGTTGAGAATAGTCATAGTCACGAGAGTGCCGACTAGGGTCTAAGTTGCGAGAGCCCGGACTCACCTTGACATCGGTCTAAGTTGCGAGAGCCCGGACCGACTCTAGCGATTAGGAGACACCTATACCCTTGATCACCCCAATTACCCTTCTACCTCTATGAACCCGACCTACCCCACTTCTTTCCATATTTGAGTTCATCTTCTTAGTTAGACATCGTTTACTCTAGTTTATTTTTTAGATGGATCATTAGCATTGTTTAGCATTGATAGTCTAGTTCTTATTCCTCCTCCTCAATAGTTTTTCTTTTATTGCATTCTTTGTGTTCGTTTGGTAATCTAGTCTCGTTGTAGGTAGACTTAGTCTAAACCTTGATATACCGTCCTCGTGGATACGATCCCGACTTACCCTAGCTACTCACTAGGTTAGTCGGTGTTATATTGATCGGCTAGGGACGTGACGAATCCCTACCATCAATTTGGCGCCGTTGCCGGGGACGGTGCATTGTTTAGACTTAGTTTGCTTATCTCTAGACTTAGTTACCCTTCTTTGTGCTCTCCCATCTTCTCTTGTGAATATTTTCTAGTTTCTCTTCTTTCCTTAGCTTTCTTTTCTCTTTGTCTCTAGTTGTGTTTGTTATTGTCGTTGCCTAGTGCCCATAAAGCACTAGGTGTTCTTACGTTTGTTCTAGTGTGTAGTGTATGCCTAGGAGGGGAGGCGACTTCTATCTCTTTAATCCAGAGCTGGAGAGACTCTTTCGAGCCTTTCGCCAACGAAAGATTAATCGGGTTAGGATCTCTCAACCAAGTGCAAGCACCACTCATCAAGGGCAAGCCCAAGGAGCCGACTTGAGCATTTCACCTCGAGAGACGGCCGGAGGGACCTTCATCAATCCCTTCGGTGATTCTTCTCCTAGTTCCCCCTCTTCTTCTACATCAACACTCTCTACACCACCATCCTCTCCCTTACATCCAAGAATGCCTAAGTTCTCCTCTCACTCCACATTCACCAAGGATGTCTTGCCGGGACCGAGTGCATTACCCGAAGCCTATACCGGGAATTTTGTGGCAAAGACTCAATTTATCCAACTTGTGGAGAGGATCCCATTTAGTGGTTTGCCCACCGAAGACCCGCACCAACATATGGAGACTTTCTCCGATTATTGTGACAATATATCTCAAACCGGGGTTACTCAAGATCAAATTCGATGGGTACTCTTCCCGTTTTCTCTTATTGGAAAAGCGAAGCAATGGATCAAGAGTCTCGATAGGGCAACCATGGGTATCGACACTTGGAAAAAGCTTGCCTTGGCGTTCTACCAAAAGTTTTACCCTTCGGAAAAGACGAATTTGCTTAGGGCCTCCATCACCGGGTTCCAACAAAGGGATGAAGAGGGCCTATATGAAGCTTGGGAGCGGTTTAAGTCTTTGGTAAGATCGTGCCCTCATCATGGACTCTCACAATGGTTCTTGGTGCAAAAATTTTGGAATGGACTTTATGAGGACTCGAGAGCCATTCTTAACATGGGCTCCAATGGTAGGTTTACCGAGGTCGATGACGACCAAACATGGGCGAGAATCGAAGAGATGGCGGTGCACAATTCGCAATATTCTAGGCCTAGGAAGGCACATCGAGGAGGCATGCATGAGGTCGATGCCATCACTAAGCTAAGCATTGACCTTGGAGCTCAACTTAAAACACACATGGAGACTATTGACAAGAAGCTCCAAAGCCACCTCAACCAAGTCCAAGGCACTAGTTCCTCACACCATCCACCGATTCAAGAAGTGAATGCTTTGGGGTTCTCACCTCCTACACCTTACTATGGGATGTGCGACACTTGTGGAATCGTTGGTCATGAGCCTATGTATTGCCGTGGAAGTATTGAGCAAGTGAACGCCTTTCAAGCATTCAAGCAAGGTACCTCTTACTCTAATCAATTCCAAGCTTCCCAACAAGTCCCCCAACAACAAGCCTTTCAACATCAACAACAACATCGTCCCTATATTCCACCTCCTTTGAGGGACAACTATGAAAGTTACCAAGGTTATGTGAGTAACCAAAGACCCTTCAACAATTTCAAGCAAAATAACCAAGGCAACTTCAACAACAAGCAAGGGTTCCAACAAGGGAACTTCAATCAAGGTGGTTTCCAAGGAAACCAAAATTTTCAAGGGTATCAAAACCGCAACCATGGCAACAATCAAGGCCATCAACAAGGTAATTCTCATGGGTTCCAAGGGAACCGTCAACAAGCAACCCAAAATCAACAACAACAAAGCAAGCCTAGGAGCCGGTCTCCTACTCATGATTATGGCATTCCTCTCGCCATCACCGACACTCCACATAATCCATCGTCCCCACCTCGGGATTTTGACATTCAAAAGACCTTGATGGAAATACAAAGGAGTAATCAAGATTTGCAACAAAGTCAAGTGGACATGTCAAGGAATCATCATGAGCTCTTCACTTATATTCAAGGGGAAAACGCAATGAGAGATACCCGTATGAAGATACTTGAGAATCAAATATCTCAACTAGCTTCGGGGAGTTCCTCAAGGCAAAAGGGGCAACTACCTTCTCAAGGTGAAACACCAAAATTTGAGCATGTAAATGCCATCACTACAAGGAGAGGTACCTCTTATGACTCCCCTCCATATCCTAATGAGCAAGAGCCAATGCAAGAACCGACAATGCAAAAGACATCTCCAAATCAAGAAGAGTCAAGCTTTGACATTCCAATTGAGGAGCAAGTCTCAAGGGAGGTCGAGAAACCTCAAGAAGACAACCCTCCTCCTCTTCAAGAGAAAGACAAGGGAAAAAGGAAAGTGTTCTTTGAAGAGTCCACCCTTAATGATCAAAACAAGTACCAAATCAAGTTGCCTTTCCCATCAAGGCAAATGAAGACTAAGGTGGACACTCACTATGACAAGTTCCTTAACATCGTGAAGAAATTGGATGTTAGTGTCCCGTTCACCGAATCACTCACTCAAATCCCGGCATATGGAAGATTTATGAGAGAAATCTTAGCTAGGAAGAGATCCGTCGACAAGGAAGAGACCGTAGCGTTCACGAGGGTGGTGAGCGAGCTTATCCAAGGTTCCACGCTTCCGAAGTTGAAGGATCCGGGTAGTTTTTCGATCCCTTGCACCATAGGCAACTTCTTGATCAAGAATGTGCTATGTGACTTGGGCGCGAGTGTGAGCATCATCCCCTATTCTATTTGTTGTCGACTCGAAATGAAGGAGTTGAAATGTACGTCCATCACCCTCCAAATGGCCGATAAATCATACAATCGACCATTAGGAATGTTAGAGGACGTACCGGTACGAGTGGGAAAATACTTCATTCCGGTCGACTTCATTGTGCTTGACATGACGGAGGATGCCAACACTCCCATCATCCTTGGACGCCCATTTCTACACACCGCGGGTGCCATGATCGATGTGAAGAACGGTAGGATCACATTTGAGTTAGGCGAGGAGAAGATAGTGTTTGACCTCCAAGGCAACACCTCGCCTAATAGCGATGAGACATGCAATATGATCCAAGCCAAGAAAGACATCGATCTAGGGGGTGAACCGGAACAAAGCTTGAAGAAGTACTCCTATGTACTTGAGGATGACGACTCCGAGAGTGAGGAGGATGAGTGCCCATGTCATGGGCTTGATGACAAGTTGAAGTGCAATGACAAAGAAGAAGATGAGCCTCCCTTGGGGCCGCATGAGGACCGGTGGACGTTTGGGTATATCCCCAAGGACCAAAAGTACAAGTTCAAGTCGTTGAACTTGGAAGAGCGGGATGCCCCGGGAACGTCAAGGCAAGGCCATGAGGAGCCTTGGGATGTGGTCGGTTACATTACAAGCTTGAATGAAGACTTCTCAAAGGCCTTCGACTTGTTCTTACGTGCCCTTGATGGAGATGGAATTGTTTGTTGAAAAAGATTGAAGAAAGCACCACCTTGGTTTGACGGAGTTCCACAAGAACCGTCTCATTGTATATATCTCTTTCTTGTAGTTAGTTGGATTTTTGTGAATTCTTGTTATTTGGATTGATTGATGAGCGTTGTGAGGGAGAGAGTTTGATGGGTGTTTGAGTATTGCTGGATAGGTGAAATGAGAATGCTCCTAGAGAAGAGTGGCTATGGTATACCTTGGGTTATAGTCACGAGGATCGGGTTTTTGAAACTTGGAACAAGTTTTTGGGATCATGGAGGTTGAAGAAGACCCATCCCGGCCGGGATGAGGCTTCCCGACCGGGAAGGGTAAGGATTCCCGACCGGGAAGGGTGCCTTCCCGATCGTGAAGGGCGCACTGCATTTCGAGCTTACTGTGGGCTCGTCCCGACCGGGATGAGGGCGTCCCGATCGGGACGGGTGAGCAAACCCGATCGGGAACAACCTTCCCGACCGGGAAGGTCCTCTGCTCCCCCTTTGTGATTCTTCTTCGCAAATCGAGTCCACCTAACCGTTTTATGCCCCCTCCCAACCTCCCTAACTACCCTAGCCTTACCATATGCCCCATGTACTTCATTGTCATGCCATCACTCCATTTCCTATACGCTTTACACCAACTCTCACATCAAATCCCACCCCCTACCATTACTACCTATACCGTGACTTCTCTTCAAGTGTGAAGCGAGATGGCAACCGAGAAAACAAGCGACGAGCCTCTAATGATCAACGAGACGATGGAGCAAGTGAGTTACTAGCCGCTCGGTTTGGGTAACTATCCTTACTTTTCCGTTTTTTTTATCGCTTCTTTTTCATTGTTTGCCCCCTTCCCTTGAGTCTCGGTATCTAGGGGCCTTCGAGGCCATAGTTTGGTTGCTCCCGACTCCCGACGACGTGATTACGTCGCGAGTCAATAGATTAGTCCATTTACAAGATTTTCACCCCTTGTTAGAAGTTAGTCGGATTTGGACGGAATCCGGGCTAGGTGACTTGATTACACCTAGCCCTCCCCTCCCATTTCCTTTTATTTCTTTCTTTTTTTTTTTTTTTTCTTCCCCGTTCCATATCTTTTTCTCGTCTCGGCCCTTGGTGACTTGATTACACCCCGGCCGGACACCTTCTACCTTTTCTTCACTTTTTTTTTGATTTTTAGTTTTATTTTCGTAGTTTCTTTTTCTTTCTTTTGTCTCTCCACACCCTACGATCGAGCATGAGGACATGGCTCGATTTAAGTGTGGGGGAGCGATATTCTAGTATAGCTTAGTTTATTTTCTTAGTTTTTCTAAAAAATCTTTAAAAACCCTAAAAATTTGAAAATTTTCGCAAAAATCAAAAATATTTTTCTTTTGTGTGTTTTCACTCTATGTTATTGTATCGTGCATTTGTTTTGTATTGTGTGTGTTTGCCTCCCTTTTTCCTTATAGGTTGCCTAACCTCCGTTGTTTGGAAAGCTTTGAAGACATCCGGTAACATCCTCTAACCCTCTTTCCCTCTTTATTCCTTGTGATGTTTGGTGAAGGTTGTGTTGAGGTGTGCTCGGGTGGAGCTTGTACATTCTTGTGGTGGATTTGGTGAATTGTATAGAATATCGGGGTGGTGCTTGTTATTTGTTTGTTTTGTTTTTGTTTTATTTCGTTGCTTTTACTTCTTTTTCTTTCGTTCTCGTTGAGTCTTTGTTTTGCGTTGTGTTGTGTGTCTTGTGCGTAAACCGTTTTCGAAAACCCGGTTTAGAGGCTAGTGTGTGAGTGTCTTTTTTCCCCTCCTAGTAGTGTAAATCGAGTCTTGGACTTTAGTCTAGTAGGATGACCCTAAATCAATGATTTCGTTGGTCCTTTACCTTGAGTCCACCTAGCTTACTAGGGATTTACTACGGGATTTGCACTTTTGACCATTATGACCACCCACGGTGTGAAAAGGCCTTGGTTACCGAGTCTCGTTCCCTAGGTGACCGTGTTTAGGATCGGTTGATTAGTCCAAGTTCTCCACTTTTTGTGGGTTAGAAGGGAAGGGCCCGTCCCGACTTACCCATTCCCCTACCTTCTACACATATACACACAATAAATTGGAAATTGTTGATTCTCTCTTTCTTGTTACTCAATGAAATGCCAAAAATGCCAAATCTTGCCAAAAAAAGGGCAAAGAAAAGAAAAGGAAAGAATAAAATGAAAGAAAGAAAAGAAATGAAGAAAAAGAAAAGGCACAAAAGCCAAAAAGAAAATAGAAAAGAAGAAAAAGAAATGGCATGGCAACAAACAAATCAAAATGTCGAAAAGAAAGAAAATGCCAAAAGAAAACCCGTCTCACAAAAAGAAATCCCCACAAAAATAAGCCTTTTTCCGACTTTTGCCGTGAAGAGCCTACCAAAGGACCGAGTCCCGAGGAAGGATGATAGCGGGATTAGTCGGTCTTCCCTCATTTTGCATGTTTTCCACCTTTTTGCTTGGACTAGTTAGGCGGTTTTGGACACGGGACGACCCTCTTGGCTCACGCTAAAGGGGGCGGGGTCTCACTTACCTACAGTGTCGACTAACACCGTGGTTCTTCACTTTTCCACTCCGCCGATCGTCCCGTAGTACGTTTTTAGAAAGTTAGGAGGACCTAGGTAAGTTACCAACGTTTTTGTTGCTTTATCGTCATACTATTAGGGTTTAGTTCACCTCGGTTTGTATTGCTAGCTTGGGAACGTTGTCACTTACCTCGAGTCCTAAATCGGTGCTTCTTTCACCGCTTTTAGAGGGAAGCGATATTTCTTTTGTTTTGGGTGCAACCGTTTATGTGTTTGTTTTTTTTTTTTTTGTTTACGTGTTTTGTGTCCGGTTGCATCCACGGTTTTGTCGCAAGACCCGACTTGCCTTGCGGAGTGCACTTTTCCTCTAAGTGCACTTGCGTGAGTTGAAGGGGCGTAGGGTGCGCTAATACTCATTCGGCTAGTTTAGTAGTTAGTGTGTGCTTACTCGAGGGCGAGTAGGGGTTAAGTGTGGGGGAGTTGATAAGTGTAGTTTGTAGTGCTTATTTGTTATGTTTTGGTCCCTTTTTCCTTGTGAAATCGCTCCTTTGGAGCGATTCGTGGGCTTCTTATGCTTCCTTTAGTTCGTTTCAGGTTCCCGAGACCAATTTGGAAGAGTTGGAGCGATTCCGACTCAATAAATACACATTTTGGAGCCAACGAGATAAAGGAACGATGACTCGAGACCTTGGAATCGACCCCGAGACCTTGGGACCCAATCCCGAGCCTCCGAGACCCGATCCCGAGTCCCGAGAATCGGTGGGAAGCCCATGAGAGGCAAGGAAGGACCAAACAGCGTTTAAGGATGGCATACAAGACCCTTCCCGGTCGGGATGGTGGCCTTCCCGATCGGGAAGGGATGCACGTTTAGGAGCGCCACTGTGGGTCCTTCCCGGTCGGGTTGAGCCCTTCCCGATCAGGATGGCAGAACCCTTCCCGATCGGGATGATCCGTCCCGATCGGGATGGGCTACAGCTCACCCGCATCTTCTTTTCTTCTCCTTCATTCTTGTACCCATATATATACTCCCTTCTTGTAATTTTAAGACATCTAATCTTACCCTACATTAGTTTAAGCCTCCAAAACCCTAGATTTACTCTCACTCATTAGCTTTAATCTTCCCTTAATCTTAGTTAATCTTTAGATAATTATTGTAATTAGTCTTGGATTAAGGGATTCTTGAAGATTGTTCCAAGCTTGACAACCTTGGGATTGTATTTGGGTTTCTCATTAATGCAAGTTTTCATCTTTTTCATCATAGTATTGTTGGTATAATCTTCTCTACTCTAATCCTTGTTTATTCATTTTAGTTTCAATCTTTTTATATTGTTCTTATCATTGTTCTCATTGTTCATAATAGATGTTTGGTTTATGAGTTTGTTCTCTCTTGTGATTATTAGTTTCTCATTGATAATGAGTGAGTAGTTTCTTTGTGGGGTTAGTAGGGGGATTAGGGGTAGATTATGGATGATTAGGGTTGATTAAGGGGAAAAGGTTGTATCTTTGTTGTTAGTCACATTGTAGGCACTCTATGTGTTTGTTGATATGCTTGTGTGAGTTGTAGTGGCCATGCTTCCCATGCTTGTGTTCATCTTCTCATTGATTGCTTATTTTGTGGAAATGTTGAGAATAGTCATTGTCACGAGAGTGCCGACTAGGGTCTAAGTTGCGAGAGCCCGGACTCACCTTGACATCGGTCTAAGTTGCGAGAGCCCGGACCGACTCTAGCGATTAGGAGACACCTATACCCTTGATCACCCCAATTACCCTTCTACCTCTATGAACCCGACCTACCCCACTTCTTTCCATATTTGAGTTCATCTTCTTAGTTAGACATCGTTTACTCTAGTTTATTTGTTAGATCGATCATTAGCATTGTTTAGCATTGATAGTCTAGTTCTTATTCCTCCTCCTCAATAGTTTTCCTTTTATTGCATTCTTTGTGTTCGTTTGGTAATCTAGTCTCGTTGTAGGTAGACTTAGTGTAAACCTTGATATACCGTCCTCGTGGATACGATCCCGACTTACCCTAGCTACTCACTAGGTTAGTCGGTGTTATATTGATCGGCTAGGGACGTGACGAATCCCTACCATCAGTTGGTAACCCGCTAAATTGACTTCTCTCGACCAATTGGATAAACTGTGTTTTCGCCACAAAATTCCCGGTATATGCCTCCGGTAAAGTGGATGGACCCGGCAAAACGTCTTCTGTGAAGGTTGAGTGAGAAGAAAACTTAGGCATGATTGGATATAAGGGAGAAGATGGTGGTGTAGACGGTGTTGATGTAGATGAAGAGGGGGAACTAGGAGAAGAAGAGTTACCGAAGGGATTGATGAAGGTCCCTCCGGCTGTCTCTCGAGGTGACTCGCTAAAGTCGGCTCCTTGAGCTTGCCCTTGATGAGTATTGCTTGCACTTGGTTGAGAGATTCTAACCCGGTTAATCGTCCGTTGGCGAAAGGCTCGAAAGAGTCTCTCCGGCTCTAGATTAAAGAGATAGAAGTCGCCTCCCCTCCTAGGCATACACTACACACTAGAACAAACGTGAGAACACCTAGTGCTTTATGGGCACTAGGCAACGACAATAAACAAGCACAACTAGAGACAAAGAGAAAAGAAAGCTAAGAAAACAAGAAAAACAAGAAAATATGCACAAGAGATGATGGGAGAACACAAAGAAGGGTAACTAAGTCTAGAAATAAGCAAACTAAGTCTAAACAATGCACCGTCCCCGGCAACGGCGCCAAATTGATGGTTGGGATTTGTCGTGTATCCTAACCAACAATAAACAACCGATTACACCTATGGGTAGCTAGGGCAAGTCGGGATCGTATCCACGAGGACGGTATTGCAAGGTTTAGACTAGGTCGGCCTACAACGAGACTATGCTACCAAACAAACACAAAGAAACGATAATTGGAAAACTATGAGGGAGAAGAGATAAGAGTTAGACTAACAATGAACTAACTATGAGAAGAGCTAAAATGGAATACTAGAGACTAACTAAACAATGAAACTATAGAAATGATGACTAACTAAGAGGATGAACTCAAATATGGAAAGGAAGTGGGGTAGGTCGGGTTCATAGGTGTAGACGAGTGATTTGGGTGATCAAGGGTATAGGTGTCTCCTAGTTACTAGAGTCGGTCCGGGCTCTCGCAACTTAGACCGATGTCAAGGTGGGTCCGGGCTCTCGCAACTTAGACCCTAGTCCACGCTCTCGCGACTAAAATATTCTCAACATTTCCGCATCATAGACAAACAATGAGAAGATGAGCACAAGTATGAGAAGCATGGCCACTACAACTCATACAAGCGTATCAACAAACACATAGAGTGCCCACAATGTGACTAACAACAAAGATTCACCCTTTTCCCTTAATCAACCCTAATCATCCATAATCTACCCCTAATCCCCCTACTAACCCCACAAGAAGACTACTCACTCATGATAAAGAACAAAACAACAATAACAAGAGCAAACATCATCACAAAACAAACATCCATAATGAATAACAAGAACAATAACAATCACAACATAAAAAGATAGAAACAAGATTAAATAACTAAGAACAAGAGTAAGAAAGATTATACCAACACTAGGAAGATGAAAAGATGCAATCTTGTATAAATAAGAACCCAAAATAAACCCCAAGGATGTCAAGCTTGAAGAATTCTTCAAGAACTTCTTAATACAAGAACTAATTACAATAGATTAACTAAACATTAACTAAGATTAAGGGAAGATTAAAACTAAAGAGTGAAAGTAAATCTAGGGTTTTAGGGTTTTTGAGAGGCTTTAGGAATGCTAAACTATCATAAGATATGTTACTAATACAAGAGGGGAGTATATATATGGGTACAAGGGGAAAGAAGAATGAAATAAAAGAAGGCGTGCAGCAGCAGCACGGTCCCGACCGGGACGGATCATCCCGACCGGGACGGGCTGCCATCCCGACCGGGACGGGTTGGTCTCGGCCGGGACGGGCTCCTCACAGTAACCTCTTCAATTGTGCACCCCATCCCGATCGGGATGAGGCCTTCCCGACCGGGATGGGTCTTGTAGGCCTCCCTTAAGAGCTTTTTGGTCCTTCCTTGCCTCTCATGGGATTCTCCTCGATTCTTGGGACTCGGGATCAGGTCTCGGAGGCTCGGGTTTGGGTCCCAAGGTCTCGGGGTCGATTCCAAGGCCTCGAGTCATCGTTCCTTTATCTCGTTGGCTCCAAAATGTGTATGTATCGAGTCGGAATCGCTCCAACTCTTCCAAATCGGTCTCGGGAACCTGAAACGAACTAAAGGAAGCATAAGAAACCCATAAACCGCTCCCAAGGAGCGATTTCACAAGGAAAATGGGACCAAAACACAGTAAAATAGACACTACAAACTACACTTATCATTGAACATCTATCATGAACCCGTGACCTTAGTTTTCATCTCTTTATTAGATTCGATTATTTATTATCGCATTTTAGTAGTGTTTTTATATCTTTCCATCAATCAAACCGTTTAGAGCATCTAGAATCGCCATAGCTATTAGACTTTTTTAACCGTTTCCCTGTGGATTCGATACCTTACTTGCCGCTATCTTCTAGTTAGTAGCATTAGGTTTTTCTTGATTAGGTGACACGACTTAACCCACATCACATGCTGGTCAGATGCTACGGGATGTTTAGTAGGGATGCTAATTTGGATAGTGCATCCGCGAATTGGTTTCCTTCTCGGGGTAGATAAATGTATTCTACCTTTTGGAATTGTTTTTCGAGAACCCTTACTCGCGCCTGATAGACCACGAGATTGGCGTTCCGAGTTTTCCATTTTTGGAGAGCTTGGTTGATGACTAGAGATGAGTCACCGTGGACCCGGAGGTTTTTTACTCCTAAATCAGCAGCGGCTTGCAACCCGTGAATGCATGCTTCATACTCGGCTGCGTTGTTAGTCACGTTAAAGTCCAGTTTAATGGATAGCGGTGTATGCTCTCCTTTTGGTGAAATTAACAAAATCCCGACTCCAAATCCTCGGAAATTGGATGCCTCGTCGAAATACAGATCCCATGTTTCCGTGTCGGTATTGAATATATCGTCGTCTGGGAAGGACCAAGTATCGGTGTGCCCTTCTTCTAATACGGGACTATCGGCGAGAAATTCGGCTACTACCCGTCCTTTAATGGCTTTTAGTGGCACAAATTTGAGGTCGAACTCTGCCAGCATCAAAGTCCATCTGGAATCCTGCCGTAAAGGATGTGCTTTTCGAACAGGTACTTGATAGGATCCATTTTGGATAATACATGTACCTCGTGACTAAGCATATAGTGTCGGAGCTTTTTAGTGGCCCAAACTAAGGCTAGGCACGTTTTCTCGAGCATTGTATACATGCACTCGTACTCCAGAAACTTCTTGCTGATGTAGTAAATAGCCCGTTCCTCCAAGTCAACTGTCTGGGCCAGCATAGCCCCCATGGCTATCTCGGTCATTGTTAGGTATAACGACAAAGGCAAACCGGGTTGAGGTGGCATTAATACCGGCGGAGCAGACAGAATCTCCTTGATCTTGTCAAAAGTCGTTTGACATTTTTCATCCCACAGTGTTCGTTCTCCTATCTTCAGTTTTTTGAAAATGGGTTCACATACCATGGTTAGCTTTGAAATAAACCGGCTGATGTACTGGACTTTCCCGAGAAACCTCCTTATTTCTTTTTCCGTTTTAGGTGGCTGCATCTCGGTGATGGCTTTGATTTTAGCTGGGTCGACTTCGATGCCGCATTGGCTAACGATATGACCCAGTAATTTGCCCGATGTGTACCCCGAAACTGCACTTCTGAGGGTTTAGTCTCATGTTACTTGCGTAATCGGGTGAAGAATTTCCTTAGGGCCATGATGTGCCCGCTTCGGTCTTTGGATTTGAGAATCATGTCGTCCACATAAACTTTCACTTCCTTATGCATCATGTCGTGTAATAAGGTTGTGGCGGTTCGTTGATAAGTGGCCCCGGCGTTGATGAGACCGAATGGCATAACGGTGTAACAGTAAGTAACCCAAGGTGTAATGAATGTGGTCTTACTCATATCTTCTTCTGCCATTTTGATTTGATTGTGTCCGGCATACCCGTCCATAAATGATAGAAGGGCATGATCAGCCGTGTTGTCCACCAGTATATCGATGTGTGGCAAGGGAAAATTGTCTTTTGGGCTGGCCTTATTAAGGTCCCAAAAGTCTACACATACCCGCACCTTACCGTCCTTTTTGGGTACCGGCACGATGTTCGCAACCCAGCCTGGATATTCAGACACTTGTATAAAGCCTTCTTTGAATTGTTTGTCAACTTCTTCTTTGACTTTGAGAGACCATTCGGGCCTCATTCTTTGGAGCTTTTGTTTTACCGGTTTACACCCGTCTTTGATGGGTATACGGTGTTCAACTATTTCCCGATCTATCCCCGACATGTCCTTGTAGGACCATGCGAAGACACCCTTGAACTCTTGGAGGAGGTCTGTGAATTGTTGTCTGATAAGTGTGTTATGTAGTGCTTATTTCTTGTGTTTGGTCCCGGTTTCTCTTGTGAAATCGCTCTTTAGAGCGGTTAGGCTACTTACGCTTCTTCTAGCTTGTTTTAGGTTCCTTTAGCCTATCATGGAGAAATGGAACGATTCTGACTCGTTTCCAATGCATTTGGAGCCAATGAAGAGAAGCGACGATGACTCGATGGCTTAGACTCGATCCCGAGCCCCTTGAGGCCCATTCCCGAGCACCGAGAATCGATACGAAGCCTAGGAAGAGCAAGTAGGGACCTATGAGATCATATTTGAAGCCTACATGACCCATCCCGGTCGGGATCACATCCATCACGACCGAGATGAAAGAGAAAGACAAACAGCGCTTCTGGACAGCCTTCCCGGCCGGGATGATGAGCTTCCCAGTCGGGAAGGGCCCAGTTCAGCCCGCCTTTGATTTTCCGTCTCCCTTTGCTTATGGAACCCTATATATACCCCCCCCCCCTTTTTCTTGTATCGTTAGAACATCTTATGAAACCCTAGACTACTTTAGGTTAGATTAGCTTAGATTAGCTTAATCTCTCCTTAATTACTCTTCCATTAAGTCTTAATCTAGTTAGTTACTCTTGTATTATTGGAATTCTTGAAGATTCTATCAAGATTGACAACCTCGGTGAAATTATTTGGGTTTTATTCTATGCAAGTGTTCTTATTTTCATCTCTTCTAGTTGGTATAATCTTTCTTCTCCCTTTACACTTAATCTTTCATAGTTAGTAAAGTTTGCATCTTTGTTTATTGTTTGTTGTTCATCCTTATTTGTTCTTCATAATGAATGAGGTTGTTCTTGTGTTTGTTTCTCTAGTTAATGTTAGTTTTAGTTTAGATATGTGTGAGTAGTTTTCCCCTAGGGTTAGTAGGGGGATTGGGTGTGATTAGGGATGATTAGGGTGAGATAGCTGGTACTAGTTGTTTTTGTTGTTCCCTATTTGCCTTGCACTCTACATGTTTGATGAAATGCTTGTGAGACTTGAGATGATCATTCCTTGTTTTTCTTGCCTCTTCTCTTGCATGTTCTTGTTTGGTTGGTAGGTTTGGTTCCCCCATTAGTAGCGAGAGCGTGGTGAGGATGACCCCTAGGCTGTTTAAGTAGCGAGAGCCCGAACGTAACCTAGGCTACGAAAGCATGCTAGCACCCCCGTTTCCTTCTTTTGATCTCCTTGGCATCCATGAACCCGACCTAGCCCTGGTTTCTTCTTATTGATTTATTTGCTTCCAATTGTCATTAGTTGCTTGTTTAGCTTAGTCATTAGTCAACCTTAGCCATCACCTTAGTTTAGTTTGTCTCGAACCTAGTCTTGGACCGTAGCTCACCCTAGTCCGACTCCCGTCCCTGTGGATTGACTCGACTTACCCTAGCTACCTAGCTTAGGTTCGTTGGTTATTATTTGATCGGTATGATAGACGACAAACTCCTCCTGTCATTGTCTCTCCTCGGGATCTAAGGATAAACCTCACTTAAGCATCTGAGGTTCTAAAGGGGTCCTACATTGATGGACTCGGTTTCTTCAATCACCGGATCTCGGGATTCCCTTTGCTCGAGTTGCTCGATCAGATGCGGAGGTAGAGGTACCTGTTCATCGGGTTTCACAATGTCATTGCATATAATATTTTTGAAAGTATTTTGAAAATAAGACAAGTCGTAAGCAGAATGGTTATTGTTATTATTGATAGTAAATTTTGAAAATAGCTCAAAGAGAGCGGCCATCTGATGGTTGGTCAGTGGCGGGATAGGGAGTGCCTTTGGGACAGACCCCGAGACTCCGGTGGGAGTGAATATAGGAAGAAGGGTTACAGACTGGACTCTAGCACCGGACCCTCTAAACTCGGACTCTGACTCCAACTCTGACTCTGACTCAGACTCGGACTCGGTATCCGGCATGTCTCCTTCACCGGTGGTCAGCTTGTAGACTCGGCATTGGCTGTCGGTCCACTTGATGGTCTTCCTCCATGCCCTTTTCTCGGCGTCCAAGCCGACTTCAGAAATCAGCTTCGTTGGATCGAACGTTTTGCTGCGGAGGATCAGGTTCACTAGGTCTTCTTTAGGAGTGGGGATGGCCTTGTCTTCCTCGAATAGGAGCCCCAGCATGGGCCCAACATTGTCAGTACTCTCCTTAGATTCCGCCTGGACGAGGGTAAATATGTCATCTGGGATATAGTTACATTCCCGAGCCAATTTGGTCTCGGGATATGTAAGGATGGGCTGATAGAGGCCCACTTGAACGGCCCCGAATACTGGAGTGACAAATTTGATTATATTTGCCCGGTCCACATTTCCCGGGATCATAGTGTACCCCAAGCCGAATCGAGACCCCCCGTCATTTAGGACCTTGATAATCTTCCCAGCCGGAAGATATGGCCTCGAAGTAGCCCCCGGTAGATAACCCAAGTTTTGTAGCATCATATCGATGCTAGTAGTGAATTAGGGCCTGAAAAGATGCTCCTCTTCAATCATTCCTACGAAGTCAAATCCCCGTGGGCCGGCCCGGCCCGTGGCGTTGCAACTTGCCACGGTCATGGGGGTTGCTTCCAGGGTGATGACACCGTCTTGTAGATGCATCTTGACCTTTCTGTGGAGGGTAGAGGACACGGCTTTGACCACAAGGATCCAAGGCCTTCCAAGTAGTAAGTTGAAAGAGGAGGTGACATCAATCACCTGGAACTCCAGTTCTTTCTCAATTGGGCCCGTTATAATTGTCAGCTTAACGGCCCCAGCAACCGGTTTTGGGCTTCCATCAAAAGCCTGGATAGTCTGTGCGGTAGGAAGGTAGTCGACCTCGGTAATGCCGAGGGCCTTAGCGGTCTTTAAGGGAAGGACATTCACAGCGGACCCGTCGTCAATCAGGGTCATCGGGAGGTATTTCCCTCGTCAGATCACCGTGATATACAGGGCCAAATTATGAGCGGTCCCGAATGGTGGAAGATCAGACTCGGAGAAGGTGATAAGTGGGCATTCTTCTTTGGACTTGCCCTTGAGGTAGGGCATGATATTGGCTACCATTTCAGCGGGGGTAACCTGTGAGTCGACCTTGATTTGATCGAGATCCTTAGTAAGTGCTTCCCGATGTTCTTGTGAGTTAACCAAAAGTTGCCATATGGTTAGATCAGCTCGAGTCCTTTTCAGTTGCTTGACTAGAGCCGTGTCAGTGCTTGGCTCCTCAAGGGTTGAGACATGACGTCCGGCGGTGGCAAGGTGGTTGCTAGCTAAGGCTTTGGACTTAACCTTTCGGACCTCTTCAGGAGTAATGGAGACAGCTTCCCCTATGGGCAAGTAAACATCGTATTCATCATCTAACCATATCCCATTAATTTGTGGGATAAAAGCAGAAATAAGGTGAGAACAATCAATCACCTCCCCGGAGAAGATGGCGTGAGCACTGAAGGGCCTTTCTTTGTTGCTTGGCTTGTCTCCGGGCAACGGTATTTTCCCGCTCTCGATTAAGTCTTGGATCAGATGCTTCAATTTCTAGCACTTTTCGGTATCGTGCCCATTACCTCGGTGATATTGGCAATAGGCCTGGACATTGTAGCTTTTGGATCGCTTTTCTACCGGGACCTCTGGAATTGGGCCAATCGGTTGGATTAGACTCTTCGAAGATAGCCTTTGTAAGGCGTATGTATAGGTGGTCCCTATATCAGTGAACTCCCGAGTTGGAGTATTCTTTTTGGATGAGGCATCTAGTAGATTAACCTCGTCGAAGATGCTGCGCGTTGCATCTGCAGATGTGGGCTTACTGGTGGATGAGCTGGCCCCTTGATTTCCTTTAGTAGAGGCCTTATTAAGGCTCTCTAGTCTCAAGTCATCTTCAATCCTCGTCCTCATTTCAGTTAGAGTGGCGAAGTTGGGTATAACAGCATACCGGAGATGGACCCGGTAGGAAGGGAGGAGATTCTTGACGAAGGCCTCCACTAAGACTTTCTCGTTGGGCTTGTCGACCAACTTTACACTCTCGGCCCTCCACCTTTGAAGGTATTTGGTGAAACCTTCTTTGGGCTCTTGGGCCATGACCTCCAGAGTACGCATCGTGGTCTGGATCTCAGTATTATCGGCGTAATTCCGAGCGAACTCCGTCGCCACATCATCTAGTCTTGTACTTCATGGAATCGAGTCTGTAGTATCAGGCCTTCGGATGCTTCTCGAGGGAAGAAGCAAACAGGTGCTTGAACATAGTGGATTTCACCCCCTTGACAGCCATAAATTCCTTGAAGGCTCGAATGTGATGGACCAGGTATTCAGTACCCTCAAACATCGGTAGGCCCGTAAGGTTGAGGTTGGCGGGTAGCTCGTCATTCAGAGGCGAATATGAGCGAGCGTTTTCCGTGTGGATCGAGTTGTTCGTTGACAAATGGACAAGTTCTTCCAGCTTGCGAACAGCGCTGACCAGTTCAGCTATGGGCCCAGTGGCTTCAGATCCAGCATTAGAAGTCCCTTGCTCCACGGCACTCAAACGGGTGACAATGGCTATTTGGTCGGACCTAATAGTTGTCAATTGGGTCTCAATCTTAGCTAGCGAGGCAGTCGACTGGTCCAAAGTTTCTTGCATCTTGCGCTTGTGTCTGGTTATCGGTGGCCTGTCTGTAAGAATACCGCGTAATCAGAAACTAACCCAGATTCCTGGAATAAAAAGTACATCCCGAGCAAGACTGAAAAGGAAATGACTCGGAAAAGACACCTAGACGGGTGACTCGTGAAAGGTGGGCCTCCCTTAGGATTTGGCTATGTGGGCCGAGTCCTGTTAGAAGGAAGGTCCACGTGATATTCCCCAGACTTTGGACTCAAGTGTAAATGGGCCTTCCTTTGTAGGAGTACGTCCTACGCAGGTGGGCCATGCCTTGACAAAATAAGGCGGACTGGGATAGGGAGGAAACCCGCGATGTAAGATCGACGGAGTTTTGACGCTAAAGACCTTCGACGACTTATGACAAGACCCGACACTGCTAAATACAGGAAGTCCTAAGAAGAGGAATGTTTTGAAAAGAAAATTTGAAAAATCCGAGAGAATCGGCGGGTCGCCCGATTTTGAAACCGGCAAAATGCCATCGGGCCGCGATTTCGAAGGTTTGAAAATTTTTGAATTCTGAAGTGGGCAGCATACCGGCTAAAAATAGGCTATTTTAAGTAAAATCATAAGTCCTAAATTCGATAGCTTCCCGGGTTTTGAAATTGGATATAGTTTTTGAAAAAAGATGCATTTTTGAAGATGACGGTTTTTGAAAACGACAAAGAAACCAAGTAGCACATAGTCACGCAAGCATTATAACGACACGTAACTATGTATGCTTTACACTAAGTCTCGGTCGGTCTGAATAGGGTCTATACCAGTGTGCATAGCCTTTTCGAGAATCGGGACGGACTTTCTAAGTCGAGTTGATCTTAGAACATGCCGCGAAACCCATACGAATTAGCTATGAACACCTTTGACATAACCAATTTGGAATATATCATGGTATAGTGGGACGTCGGTCGCCAGTACCGGCCCGGGAAAAGATGAGGTTATCCATGAACTGTAAAACTAAAACGCGTATTGTACTAGTCAAACGATTTCTACTCGAGTCTCACCCTGAGGATGTCGATGGTAAGTCACGCATCAGTTATCCCCAGCGGATTCGCCAAATTGTGGACATGACATAGGTCCACCCCGACGCGGCCACGTGCGGGTTTGGGGAGGCGAATGAATCTCATGTGAGATGGATCTCGAATTGAAATTTAAATCGAAATGGAGTCGTTACCGAACTTTGTGGGAGTTCGGGCCCATTCAAACCCACTCTATATCTTGGTGGGTCGTGCACAAAGTACGGCCCATTCGGATCTCAGAGATTATGGGGTTCGTCCCTTTGGATTATGATACCGATACCGACATTATCGGATACCGTGTATTGAACGACTCTCGTGTGCCAATGGTTTCGGACATCCGGAAACCACGGTTCTGAGTAAGGGGTGAGGGTACGTGTTGGGAAGTTCACAAAGAACACTCAACCCCACCCGCACTTAGCGGCCTCTACTAAGATATCGTTTGACTTTTGAATACGCGCGTTAGTAATTCGATTGAATGATATGCAAACAATATTTTGACTAAACATGCGAAGATTTGAATAAGTTGCTACGTTGATTTAATGCATCTAAATTAACGTCAAAGTTGTATTTAGCATGGGAGGTTCGTTTTAGTACCATAAAACAAACAACGAAAAATAAATCACTAAAACATGAACAACCAAGTTTTTTTTTTTTTTTTGGTGAAATGTAAGTATATATTAATCAAAAACTCATTTACAGAAGAATATGCCTACGTCAAATTACGTAGCCATCTAGCATCTTTATCCGTAAGAGGATATCTGATTTTACACATTATTCTATTACGCATATCCATTTTAATAAGCTTCACTACGTATTCCGGTCGTTGGACCATTCCTTCAATCCTACACAAATTCCTCTGTCTCCACACGTTGTAGATGGTGGCTGTGATCACAGCCCGTAACACCTTGCATTGCAGCTTGCTTCCTCTTATTTTGGTCGCCCAATTCAGCCCGTCACTATTCGGAATGCATTTCTTTACCCACCCACCAAGTGAATCAACCACACGAGAACTCCAGAAGCACCCAAAAAATAGATGCTCAACAGTCTCAATCTGTGATTCACATAAATAGCAAAGGTCTGAATCAGCTGCACCAAACCTCATAAGTTTATTCCGGGTGGTTAGAGCGCCCCGATAGCTCAGCCAAGCTATAAAACTATGTCTAGGGACGTTCCAACCATTCCACACCAGTCTTGCCCAATCCACTCGCGGTTTTCGAGTCCGGAGATCATCATAGGCCCTAGCAATCGAGTACACCGGGAGTGAGCCATGCCACTGCCCATTCTCGAACATATGCTTGATCTTGTCTTTAGCTTGACACACTTTCCTCCAAGTCCAAGTGACATCAGTGTTAGGCTGATACTCACCCCAATCCACACCCTTCAGGTAAATACAGTTAACCCATCTGACCCACAGCCTATCAGGCTGATCGAACACCCACGAAGCCAGTTTTGCCACCGCAACCTCATTCCAAACGATTAGATCTCTGAGCCCAAGTCCGCCTTCATCCTTGGGGTAGCAAATCTTCTCCCAACTAACAAGAGCTCTACTAGATCCTTCTGTACCACCATCCCAAAGAAAGTTTCGACACAAAGAGCCAATGCGAGCCATCACATATTTAGGAATAATGAAAATCATGGCCCAATAATTATGTAATTGAGACAGTACAGACTGAACCAAGGTCAGCCTGCCAGCATAGGAAAGGCGTCGTGCGCCAATACTCGAGATCCTCGCCACAATCCGTGCAAGCAATTTCTCGCAGTCTCCACGTCCAATCCGGGTGCACTGAACGGGTACACCGAGGTATCGAAACGGTAAAGAACCCTCTACACATCCAGAAAACTGCAAAATCTCCGCCTTCCTATCATCATCAACACCTGCAAAGTAAGCATGAGACTTACCCGAACTGATTGTCAGGCCTGACGCCCTGCTGAATTTAGCAAACGCCCTCCATAAATATTTCTCGAGATTCAATCACACAATTAAAATCACCCATAATAATCCAAGGTCCCTTCGCAGCATAAGATTCTAGCTTTTGCCACAGTTCGGTTCGTTCAGACACACCATTAAAAGCATAAACTAGAGTAAGGAAATATGCCTTACCCGAATTCGACGACACTTTCACATGAATGCTCTGACTACTATACTCCAGGATCGTTAAATTGACTCTTGAATGCTTCCACAAGAGCCAAACACGGCCCCCATCATGACAATGATTATTCGTCGTTATGCTCCATTCATAGAATATGTTCTGATGAACTTTCGCATAAGCTTTATTCTTTATTTTGGTCTCAAGAAGACCACACACATCAACATCTTGCTTCCTAATGAACTCACTAATTGTACGTTGCTTATTTATGTTACACATGCCCCGTACATTCCAAGCTACGATGTTATGTACTATCATGGATAACAATTTCCATTCCAACTCCATCCTTTTCTCCACCCTCCTCGTTTCTCGTCCTACCCCCTACTATCTCCGCATAAGTAGCCTCTTTGCTCCCACCCGCACAGGATCGCGTAGTCAGCCTCGTCGTACCCGCCTTAGCCATTATAGGAACCGGCCCAGCCCCTATATCAGCCTTCCCCGAATGCTGCAGCTGTCCAGTCGTGGACTGCTTCTGCAGTTGCTGAATGTTCGGCTTAATCACACCACGACCTGTCACACTAGCCGTAGGTAGCTTCGATTTAGCCATAACCCTCGACTTTTTGAGTTTATCTTTCCTACATTCAGAAACCTCATGCCCATAGTCCCTACATTTGGAACAGCACACCGGTTTCCATTCATATTTCACATTAATTTCAATCAAGTTTCCCTTCTCATCTAGAAACTTAATTACATTCTTGAATTTTTGACCGATTTTAGCCACAACCATAACTCTAGCATACCCCAACCTAGACCGTTCTTCCGTAGCTAAGTCGGATTTGACATACTGCCCAACTAAACTAGCAATTCTAGGCAAACAACGACCCCAAAATTTGAGCGATAGGTCATGCAAATGGATCCAAATCGGAACCTCTAAAACATCATGTTTGTCTAACTTCGCATCCGGGGTCCATTCCTTCACTATTAGAGGCTTATTATCAAACATGAAGCAGCCATAGTCAAGAACCTTTACCTTAGTAGCACTGTCCTTGAACCGAACTATGAAAATTCCGTTTGGCATAAAGGAAATTTTGTCTATTCCATGTTCCTTCCAAATTCTTCGCACAAATCCTTCAACGACCTCCCAAGGAGGATTGGCCCCCAATATGAAACAATACACAGCATTGCTCCAGTATTCGATTTCTTCATCTACGTCCTCATACGAGAAACGTAGTAGCTCTGCATCCTCCTCTATCTCGACTGTTTTCTTACCATTCCTTGTTTGCCAGCCTGACGATATGCCCAAATCGAGATTGCCGGATTCCGGCACAACGTCAGGCACATCCTCATCATCGTCTTCGCCTAAGTCTGACGCATACACCATACCTGGTATATCGCTCGCCTCATCGGATGTCGGCTTCGACGAACTGTTGCCCGACTGAGTCGAAGTGTCATCTAGTTTAGTATTCTGATAAGCCTTACGTAACAATTCCTCCTTTGCCTTACGAGTAGCGGGTTTCATCGATCTAGGGCCCTTTTGAACCGCTCTCGTCTTCTGCCTCATCGAGACAGACCGATCACCAGCCAGCGTTACGAACCTCGCACGCTGCACACGAAGGGACGCCGGAAATCACCTTTTTTTGGCCGGAAATCACCAGAGCAGTCGAAGGGTTTTTAGTTTATTTTATTTTGAACAACCAAGTTAGTAACGATAATAGCGGTTTGTAAATAATATAGAATGACATAAACGACATGATGCATGGTTTTGAAAAGTTTTGAGGCACGTGATTGACTTGACACGTGCTGATCGAAGTCATAAAAGAATTTTATCGGGACTTGGAATGTATTGAAGGGCTCACGGATTTGACGTGTGATAAGTGTAGTTTGTAGTGCTTAATTGTTGTGTTTCGGTCCCTTTTTCCTTGTGGATTCGCTCCTTTGGAGCGATTCATGGGCTTCTTATGCCTCCTTCAGTTCGTTTCAGGTTCCCGAGGCCGAATTGGAAGAGTTGGAGCGATTCCGACTCAATACATGCACATTTTGGAGCCAACGAGATAAAGGAACGATGACTCGAGACCTCGGAATCGACCCCGAGACCTTGGGACCCAATCCCGAGCCTCCGAGACCCGATCCCGAGTCCCGAGAATCGGTGGGAAGCCCATGAGAGGCAAGGAAGGACCAAGGAGCATTAAAGGAAGGCATACAAGACCCCAGCCCGACCGGGAAGGGATGCACTTTAGGAGCGCTACTGTGGGTCCTTCCCGATCGGGTTGAGCCCTTCCCGATCGGGAAGGAAGAACCCTTCCCGATCGGGATTATCCTTCCCGATCGGGACGGGCTACAGCTCACCCGCTCCTTTCTTTTCTTCTTCCTCATTCTTGTACCCATATATATACTCCCTTCTTGTAATTTTAAGAGATCTGATGTTAACCTACCTTAGTTTAAGCCTAAAAACCCTAGTTTTACTCTCATTCATTAGTTCTAATCTCTCCTTAATCCTTAGTTAATCATTGTAATTAATCTTGTATTAAGAAGATTCTTGAAGATTATTCCAAGATTGACAACCTTGGAGTTTTATTTGGGTGTCTTATTTATACAAGTTCTCATCTTTTCCTCATCTAGTGTTGGTATAATCATCTTTACTCTTGTTCTTAGTTTATTTAATCTTGTTTCTATCTTTTTATGTTATTATTGTTATTGTTCTTGTTGTTCATAATGAATGCTTGGATGTTTAGTTTGTTTTCTCTTATAGTTGTTAGTTTCTCTTTGATTATGAGTGAGTAGTTTCTTTGTGGGGTTAGTAGGGGGATTAGGGGTAGATTATGGATGATTAGGGTTGATTAAAGGGAAAAGGTTGTACCTTTGTTGTTAGTCACATTGTAGGCATTCTATGTGTTTGTTGATATGCTTGTATGAGTTGTAGTGGCCATGCTTCCCATGCTTGTATTCATCTTCTCATTGATTGTTTATTTTGTGGAAATGTTGAGAATAGTCATAGTCACGAGAGTGCCAACTAGAGTCTAAGTTGCGAGAGCCCGGACTCACCTTGACATCGGTCTAAGTTGCGAGAGCCCGGACCGACTCTAGCGATTAGGAGACACCTTTACCCTTGATCACCCCAATTATCCTTCTACCTCTATGAACCCGACCTACCCCACTTCTTTCCATATTTGAGTTCACCGTTTTAGTTAGATATCGCTCTTCTAGTTTATTCCTTAGTTCGCTCATTAGTCTAGTTCTTACTCCTCCTCCTCAATTGTTTTCTTTTATAGCTTTCTTTGTGTTTGTTCGTGTGACTTAGCCTAGTTTTAGTGGACCTAGTACCGTCCCCGTGGATATCGACCCTACTTGCCCTAGCTACCCACTAGGAATAGTCGGTTTATTATTGACGGTTGGACTCACGGCAAATCCTTCCCATCAACGTGATAAAGGCCACTCGATCGAGTCATTGAGGGACTCGACCGAGTGGACCTCGGAAAAAGCTTCTGCCCAAAATTTGAGATGCCACTCGATCGAGTCATTGAGGGACTCGATCGAGAGTAGGTCTCCTGAGAGACGGTCTCTCATTAACTTTACTGAGAGACTAAGTACAAATGAAAGTAACAGTGGTACCAAACATAATAGAAGTAGGTACGATTAACATAAAAGAGTATACAAATATAAGGAGGATACGCTTCTTATAAAAACAGGTACAAAACAAAGTTGTCATTTAACGGTACGAATAGGACATAAAGTGGTACTGAAGAGTGGTCTCTCAATAAGTTATTGAGAGACCGTCTCTCTCAAAAATTTGTGCTCGATCGAGTGGTCCTCAAAAAGACATTTTGCCTCGGTTTTTGGGGTGCCACTCGATCGAGTGCCCCCTGTACGAACTATAGTTCGTTTCGCAAGTTGTCATAGATTTCGAAATTGCTTTTAATTTTGAAAATCGATGATTTTAACAAGTCATGCAAAAAAATTATATGATTTATGCTCGACTCGAATTTTCGATACTCGTCATATCCGATATTTGATTATGGAATCAATATCAAATATTTAGAGTGAGATTTTAGAAAAGACGTTTGTAAGTCGTTTTAAATCAAACTAAGACGACTCTCCGCGTTATAATGTCATGATTAGTCCTTTCGAA
Organism: Agrostemma githago; assembly: GCA_958450325.1. Classification (NCBI taxonomy): domain Eukaryota; kingdom Viridiplantae; phylum Streptophyta; class Magnoliopsida; order Caryophyllales; family Caryophyllaceae; genus Agrostemma; species Agrostemma githago. Next base: position 32,267,334 of record OY288256.1, read on the forward strand.
CTATGTGACAATTATTTTAGGATCAACGAGTTCATGACAGTTCGATTTATTGACTAATTCTTTTAGACGTAACATTCGACTACGGAGTCGATATCGTGTCTTAAGAATATCGTTTTATTTGTTTGATTAGACCGAAAATTGATTCCTTCCGCATCTCGACATCGTAATTAATCCTTGCGGATTATGTGATGTCAGATCTGCATCAACAGGTTTCGCTCTAACCCAAAAAAAGGAATCGGGCGCGTTTAAGGAGGAGTATTCGTGATCCCATCATGCCTTTGAGTGTTTAGGGCGGGGCTCCTCGAAAGGGCTCCACCACTGTTACTACTCGTAAAAGGATTAGAAGGGTCTTATACGAATATCGTCTTTAAACATGTTCGATTCGAAATAATTTTAGAAATTGATGAGTGCGTGATTTCGATGATGACGATTATGTAAATACTAAAACGAGACTAACAACGCGATAAAAAAGAAACAATCTTGTTGACGTTGATTCGCTTCAACAATCAAATACTTGGGGTGTCGGGATAAGCGACCGGCAACATCGGGTGCAACACCCTTGTATTCAGATTTTCTTATTCCGTCATCCCTTGTATTCGACACGACTAGGCGAATATTTTAGTATTTTGATACTAGTAATATTAACGATATTAGAAACGAAAGAAAGATAAAAAAACAAAAAAATGAGAGAAAAGATGAGGAGGACGACGAGAGAGAAGAGAAGAGGAAAAAGGAGGAAATCGGGATTATTTGCACCCTTAACCTACATGCTTCGTTTTCTCGGACGGGACTCGTCTAGTTGTGGCTTAGACACGGGAGTTCGAGATTATGTAGATGGAGTTATGGTGGTTTTAGGTCGTATGTAAAGGGGAGGTATATATAGGAATTGCTCATCCCACGACCTAGGGTCACTCGATCGAGTGCCCCTGCTGACTCGATCGAGTGGCCCAACTCAGAGGCAACAGCGGGCCTGTTAAAGGCCCACTCGGTCGAGTGGGCCGTCACGCGATCGAGTGGATGAGGCGGACGAGATATTTCGAAGATTTTGTGTTTGGGTTGGATTCTTTGATATTTGCGTGACTGTTTTGTGTTCTCGGAAACGGTTTTGACCGGGGTTTGACCCGGTCGCTAAAAGTCGGTTTTATTTCCGGTGTCGGTTTTGACCCAAATTAGTCTTATTTGATTGGAAACGACCCGCTGGGCCTGAATTTGAGGCCTGTTTTGTGAGACTTGTAATCCGTAAAAAGCTCAAGCCAAAAACTAACGATTTTGAGCCCATATTCGAGCGCGTCAAAGCACGTTTGCGTCCGATCATCATCGGATGTTTTTTGGAAACTGGTATAGACACCTAGCAGCCAAATGTGGGTATCTACAGTTAAGAATATCTAGAGAGAAAAAACTAAATAATATTTTAATTTAACATTATTATTTTTCTTCATTGGATTATATTAGGTCAGCTTTTGGATCAGGTCATTTTCGGGTCGGGTCAGCTTTCGGTTCAAGTCGGGTCAGATAATTTATCGGGTCGTTTCAGGTTACGGGTCGGGCGGGGTTCGAGTTCAGGTTGGCCTGAAACGGGTCGTATCGGGTTACGAGTCACCACCGGGTCGGGTCGGATTGGGTCATGTCACCACATTTTCGGATCAATTTTACTCGGGTTTCGGGTCGAGTCAGGCTTGCCAGCTTTAGGTGGTACGAGGGAGTAGAAACACGGGAGTCAATACGATGTCGTTGCTTTTACAAAATACCGAATGGATAGAATTGATAGATAACATTAGAAGCCCTCAGTGGCATTTGTCACCAGTCAGTCATCTTTAGTTTCCTCCAATTCCTCCAGCAACAATAATAACAATGGAGACGACTCTTCTCCTGTCCAAACCCACCCCAACACCAAGACCATCACTCCACTCTGTGACGAGCGTGCAGACGGCGTTCCTCCGGCGCGGCAGCCACCAGCAGCGCAGCCTAAGGAGACGCGCAGGCAGCATCAGCGCCGCCATCTCCCGCACGAAGAAGGAAACGACGGTCCAAACAGTGGAAAGCCACCTGGAAAACTGCTACCTTTTGGCGGCGATCAACTACAAAGGGTTGACGGTGAAGCAATTCCAGGAACTGCGCAAGTCCCTCCCGGAAAGCACGACCCTCATTGTCGCCAAAAACACCCTCGTCTTCAAGGCCATCGAGAACACCCCATGGGAGGTCATCAAGCCTTGCATGACAGGCATGAATGCCTGGCTCTTTGTTCACACTGAGGAAATCCCTGTCGCCCTCAAACCCTACAGGACTTTCCAGAAGGAGAAGAAGCTGGAGGACAAGAATGATTTTACAGGGGCGTGTTTCGAGGGCAAGTTCTATGGTCCTGATGAGGTCAAGAACCTGGAGACGTTGCCATCCAGAGCTCAGGTTTATGCCCAGCTCTTGGGTGCGCTCAATGCTCCCGCTACTAACCTTGTTGCCACTCTTCGAGCCCCTGCCAGAGATTTGGTTTTCACTTTGAAGGCTTATGTCAAAAAGCTTGAGGACGAGCAGCAGCAATAGCCACATATTCTTACTTTGCTTTTCTTTTCTTTTCTATCTTTGATTTCATCTTCTCCTTTGTTTGTCTATTTTTGTCCACGCGTCAACAGATTCATTGCTTTTTTTTTATTTATGTATTGTTATTGTCAAATGGATAGTTAAATTACAATCGTGCTTAAATTACATTTGGGGTAATTAAATTACAATCGTGTTTTTGGCTTTGATCTAGTCTCCGGCTCCCACAGCAATGCTATTTGGAAACAATGTCAACTTAATGCTTTTTTTGTTACGATTCTCTGATAGTTGCCGATTGGTATAGGAGGTGCAGAATGAAAGATGTTGGAAGTCACTAAGGTTTGATACCCAAGAACTCGCCGCATTACAATCACCCTAAATAGTTTTTTTTGGTAAAGAATGGGTGATTTGTTTTATTTAACACCTAATGAAAGTAGACGTACTTTTTTTTGGCGTTCATCTAGTCTTCGTTTGCTTTTGAGGGCTTAGGTCAAGAAAGAAGCTTGACGATGAACAATGATTGGTGGTTGTGGGCTAGTGGAGAATTTGTAAATATCCGGAATGGTGAGTAACATCATGAATAATGATTTAGAATGGAATTACAAATTTACAAAAAAAAAATGACTATTGAATAAGTATTACATTTGTTGTAAGCTGTGTGCCTGTGTCTGAGGCTTCAGTTTTGAAGGGTTGTATGAAGAATGCTCATGGATGAGGAACCGGCTAAACCATGGAACACTGTGATTACATTGTACTATGTTTTTGTCCTCACATAAGTTCTTACCTGTTGTTTCAGCTTGTTATACCGTGATTATAGAAACGACTCCTTTGTGTTTGTTTGCAGACATCCAACTGCTTTGAGGCATTGGGTAATGATGTAATGAAGATTTCGTAGAGGTCTGGAATGGTGAATTGTTGTATCATGGAATGTGATGAGGAAATGCAATTACATTTTGTCGAATATAGCTGTCTATCTTTCACTTGTTTTTTCTTGGCAGTCATCATGATTAATTATGAATTGTTCATTTGCATCACAATTTAACCTGAAGATAAAGTTCTATTGTGCTTTTATTATCCGTATTATGGTTTTTTCGGCTATGATCCAGTCCCTCTCTTTGAAGCTTGGACTAAACTGCTCTATTTGTTTTTTTCCCCTTTCGGGTGATAAAGGCTGAGCCCTGTTTGCTTTTCAATAGTTGTAATGTTTAGAACTTTTGTGTAGCATTGAATTGCTCTATGGTTTGTGGCGAGTTCTGAGGCGTGGTTGTTGAGGCCCTTGAGGGTTATCATAGGAATTTTATGGGGATGAACTAGTTCATGCTCTGGTTGTAATCACGTTTTTTTTTAAGTTGACTTAATTTTCATTTAGATCCTAATGTGTGTTTGGATAACAAAATGAGAGGGAAAAGGATGGAAGGGAAGGGGAGAGAATGGAGATGATCGATTTACTCTATTTTTTGCCAATGGGGAGGCCGGGAGGGAACTTGAGGGATTCTTTTCCCTTCTCTTCCCCTCCAAATCCCTCCACCTCATTTTTTTAATCAAACAAAGAAACTTGCCCCTGTTTACTTCCCTCCCCTCTTTCCCTCCAAATCTATCTATCCAAGCACACCCCAATCCTGTCCTCTTCTTTTTTTGTACTCAATTGTGTAATCCTTGTCAGGTCATCTTTTAAATTAAATTGGTTGTTTGGAATGGGGTTATGGGCCACTGTAGACTGTGAATGAAAAGTTGCTGAGCTTTAAAATTTGAAGGCAATATTGAGCCCGAGAAGGCTAGTAGCCTGTGTTCAGTAGGTCGTTACTCGTACTTGATTGGCCATTTAGAATCTAACTCAAATATAGAGTATGCCATGGGCTAATTGATGGTCTTTTACAGGGTTGTATTTTGATATGGCAGCCAAGATGTCCATAACATTACTACTGTCTTTGCCGGGTCGTTCTCAGTAGTCCAGTCGAGTGCAAGTGAACGATTGCTGGGCTGCCAGAGGAACCTCTTATCTATGAACTTTGAACCAGATAAGATACTGTAATATTAAGCATCCCACCAGGCCACCATAGGTGAGAGACTTTGAACTATCAGTAATGTTGTCACAGTTGTGTCACAGTTATGGTGTTCAAACTGCAGTGCCGCATGTAATGAATGTCGAATGCCCTGTGACCTTTACGGACAGCCAAAGTACATTGAGCTGAGCCAAATGCCAACTGTTGTGAAAGGCATATGACCATCAGAGCTTCACAAGGAAAACGTATGGATTGACCGACATATTATGCCATGGAAGCCACAAGTAGGTAGTAAAAGTGCTCATTGCCTATTTACGTGGTTACATTTTGCCAACTTTCTAGCATATTTTTCTACAGTAGCATTTCTCCGTGTGATGTACGTGGTGCCAGTCAATGCCAGTCTTGCTTCCTAATTTATGCAAAACATATAAATAAGTACGGTATGTATTTTGAGACTCCAAATCATATTATTGCAAACATGTGCGTTTAATGTACACAAGACTGGGAAACGATCTAACTTTTGGCCATATAGATAGACCGCAAAACCTTAAGGTTGTAGAGAAATGGACCCAATTCTTATAACCCCAACGGGAAGGTGCGCAACAAATTATTTCAGGCACATCCACATCCGCCTACAGATGCTTGGACAAAATAGCTTCAACAACGCCTTGAGCTATAGGATGATACGAGTCCCGGGCCTCCTTGAATATGCGTTTAGCCAGCAATTTCTCGTCTTGTCTTCCAGGAAATTGCACGAGTAGAGTGAATAATGGTCGGAGATACTTCATCCTCCCGACCTCCTTCAACGACTTCTCAACCTCCCCATAGTATTCCCCACACCTCGCTGTTATTGCTAGCTGCAGAAATGCGACTTTCACTTCATAGTCTTTCGACTCTGCCAGCCTGTAGCGTTTGTCCAGAGCTGAGATCTGCATTACATGAAGGTGTTAGATTTCAAGAAAAGCTTAAGATACACATTAACACACTATCAGTATTTCCAAGTAGAACTATTTACACTTTCTTTACACTACGCTGTTCTCTCCAATTAATATATCGTCCTTGTCAGTGGCGGACCAAGGATTTCCGCTTAGGGAGGCACAATATTTTTTTGCCGACATTGAGATCTGTCAAAAAATGATCCACAAAAAAAAAACGCCCGAAATGACCCTAAGTGAAGTGACCGATTCGATACTAACGTGAATATTTAGGGTCAGAAGCCGCCCAACCAATGAGCCAACAGGAAATAGGTCAATTATTAAAAATTTGTAGGGTTTTTCTACGTGATAACCCCATGTTTTTAGAAATTCTACATGGTAACCTTTCTTTTTAAAAAGCACATGCGGTAACCCTATACTCTCCTATTAGTTAGAGATATGACCCTTAAAATTTAATTTTGGCAATTTGGTTTGTAAAGTGGTAAATGGGCATTTAAAAAGAGCTTTTGTACACCATTTTCTCTTTTTTTCACTCGATTTGCATTTAAAATGATTAATTGAGGAATCAAGTATTAAATTGACTTTAAAAAAAATATATTATCGTGCAGGAATACACGAATACAAATAACCCTTGAAAATTCATATTGTACTCCTAGCCAAAGTCGATTCACTACTTAATCACCGTTTAATAAACTATTTAACGAAAAATTTTAACATAATCAATCTTACGAGTTATATCGTAGACTATTAAGAAAGTAGAGGGTTACCGCGTGTGTTTTAAGAAAATAGAAGGTTACCACGTGTTTTTTAAAAAAGAGGGTTACCATGTAGGATTTCCAAAAGTACGGGGTTACCAAGTAGAAAAATCCAAATTTGTATTTAATGCATATACTATTAATATAAAATTTTGATTAAAATTTCTTTAAATACATAGCAATTGTAACAAATATTAATTTAATTTTCCAATTATTTGAAGAAATATGCTTATACATGTTTAAATCATATTTTTATCACACGGTTATTAAAATCATTAACAAAATAAATAAACTAATTACATTATCTACCAAAAAATTAAGTCAAATATTTGTACGTGTCGTAAATAATCTAAAAATAAAAGAATGACAAGTTTTGAAAAATAAAGAATAATATAAATATTTCATTGCTATATATTACTAGTAAGTTATAGAGGTGGCAATCGGGCGGGCAGGTCGGGCTTGGGTCGGGTCATATCGGGTCGGGTCACCATCTGGTCATGACTGTCATCGGGTCGGATTCGGGCTAGTTACGGGTCGGGTTAGTCGGGTCAACTTTTGTGTCGGGTCGGTTTCGGGTCACTTCCGGGTCGAGTCATTCGGGTTGAGCAGACGGGATCCGGGTTCGGGTCGGTTAGGGTCATTCTCGGGTCGGGTCACTATCGGGTTCGGGTCATTATCGGGTCGGATCATGTTCGCGTCAGGCTAGGTTTTGTTAGGTCTGGTCTAGTTAAACCATCAATTCATTATACGGTTTATTTTTTTTTGATTATTTATCATTTATTACCAGAATTTGGTTGTTTATTATCTACGGAGCATATGACTATATCATCTGATACAAATTATTTCTAATTTTCATTGTGTTTTTCAATAGTTTTGGTACACACGGAGTAATTTCATATGAAACCATATGTAACAATAATGAGTTGTGATTGAAGATTAAAACTGCAAATACTACGAATGATGTATTTTATAAAATATGTCTTGAAGTGGAAAATGGATGGGTCTGGTCGAGTTTGGGTCAGGTACGGGTCGGGACAGGTCTTGCCGATTCAATAATTAGCGAGTTGACTTAGGTATGATTAATACATTTTAAAACATTTTTTATTTAATATTTAAGTCATTTTTTTGTTTTTTAACATGTTTGGTTAAGAATATCTTGAGAAAAAAACTAAATAATATTTTAATTTTAAATTATTTTTTTATGTCCTGTTGTACAAGTGACCCGGGTTCGAAGCCCTTACCTAGCTTTAAAATTTGAAAAGCTACACAATTTATTCATTCAACAAGAAAACGTTGTAGACGAGGTTTGAACCCTCGCAAATTGAGAAGGCAAGATGCTAAACCACTACGCCACCAACATTATACTGATAATGTACATTGCTGAAACTTAATTATTTCAAAATGGACCAGGGGGGACACTTGCCCACCTGGGCCCCCAGGTCGGCCCCTGGTCCTTGTGATGGTTAACACTTGGTCAGATATATTCTCGAAGTAACCAACCAAGTAAGCCCAGTGAGTACTGGGAACATGTTAGAAAACCGAGGTGAATAGTACTTACATGATTGAACCCTCCGAGGCTACCATAGTACACACCTCTTCTAGTTATTCTAACTTTTTCCCATTTTGTGCCAATTTATTGGGATTCCTAACCTTTGTTTTAAGTCTAATACCAAGCAACAATGATGGAACGCAGCTGTTTGGGAGGAAGATAATTAAGAAATTTGAGCTTAAATGTAAGGATATCTCACAACAATACTCATTTCTTCGTAGTTTCTAAGTTTCTTCATAAACCAAAATGTTAAGAAATCAAGAAAACGGAGGGCTATATACCAACAACTTTGATCCCTCACTTTGACACTCGGCAGGATACCAATTATTTCTGCCACCAGCTGCTCCCAGACTATATCCACTTTTAGGCACTGTCTAAAAGCTACAACCAGTAAAACCCACAGAATGATGACTGCAAGATGAAAACACAACTTTTCCCACATACCAATACTGAACCTTCATTGCTCAAATGGTATATAACAGCAGCTCACAGACATCACTTTACTTTGGACATTTTCAAAACGGAAATATTTTTCCCCTGAATACTCTCTAGTCTCCCCAACCATTCCAATTTCCCAACTACCCATTTTCCTTTTTCGGTAAATCCATTCCAAACTACCCTTATACTCAAATGCATAGTTTTTGTGAGATATTTATTTCTCTCACCCACTCCACTCCTAAGTCCTAACACTAGCAATATTTTATTGTGTTCTTTAATCTTTGTATAAAAAGTAAATGATAGTTTGGTATGGATTGAAGGAGTAAGATAAGCAGCGGGCACAAGAGCAACCACAGTGGACAGCAACTTTTAAGTAACACGGCAACGACAGCGACACTAACCAAGGAAGAAGCACTGCGTCGACAAAAACATCATCACCTCGGTCAAAAGTCGAAGCTTAAAGTTATTCTCGGTCAAAGGTTTTTTCAAGGAAAATAGGGCTACAAGTGAGAAAATCAAATAATTGAAGCGTACAAGTAAGAAAATCCTTAATCATTTTTATTTTCAAATATAGTTACGGCCAAAGTTTAGTAACTTTGACTCCCAAAAAGCAAATGCCAAGAAAATAGGAAAATGGAAGGACTTCAGTATTTCAAACTAAAATCCCAAAAACCAAAGTTTAGAATTAAGGATCCCGATAGTAATCTTATGTCCACTCGTTATCTGTTATCCACACTAGAAATCCAGTATCCACATTAGTCTACACTAACAGAACCTAGATCAGTTATTTCACAATGTTATGAAATGCCAATTCCAAAGTCTCGAACAATATCGTGCATACTCACAATCATCAAAAACATTACAATGGCTTAAAGGTAGCTCTGACCTTTGGCATTAAGAATACGACAGATGTGACAGCAACATTACATAAAGAGAGAAATATGTACCTGAGAAGCTTCAACAGATTTAGGCAAATTTTCCAAGTACAGTTCCCATTCCTGCCCTCCCCATTCAGCAACTTCGTCCTCTCTTGGCAAGCTCCCATTTTTAAATTCATGTGCAAGTGATACAATTTTAGTGTAGATATTAGACACAGGTTCCAGGGCATCAGGAGGAATCCCAGTGCCTTCAATCCACACTTCCAAATTTATCTCTTTCTCTATGCCAGGCACATTGGCTTTAAGAAAGTCCAAGAAGATCTCAGTATCAATAGATTGGAACTTAAATGTCGTAATGTACTTCTTAAGGAACTCATCAAATGCAGGTCTGCCAATCTGCAAAAGCATATACAAGTCAACAAAGGTGAAAAGAATTACCGTCTTCGGCCAAACTCTTGCACCCATTTGACTTGATGGTTAACGGACGTCAACTTTAACCATTACCAATTATATTGTTAAACTCGTCATATTTGATGTATTAAAACTATTTTCATATTATCAGTTTTTAAAAGTGGTAGGTATTACATATTTACGAGAAGAACAAGGTATGAGTTAATGCTGTTTGATCGTCAAAGCTGTCTGGACAAATATAAACAGACTGGAAAGAGTTTCATGAAAATCACTGTTTAAACAACCACACATACCTGGCGCTCAATGCGCCATAGGAACTGGAACCCTTTTTCATACGGAACCTGTGAATAAACATCATCTGGATCCACTTCTTCCTGGTTTTGTTTAAGCTTTGTAAACTCCAGATTATCTTTAAATCTTTCCATTTCATCCTTTAAGCCCTTCCAGCCTATACCAACATTCAGAGCAGCCCTATCCTCCCCTTGAACAACCTCAACAATCCTCCTTTCTGCGTAAGTTGTGAAACCCTGCAGCATACAGAAATTTAGGACAAAAAAGTGTTCGGCATAAATTTTGAAACCCTGCAGTCAACATTATTTTGTTCCAAAATCAAGTAATTTCTAAAGTTCTATCCCAAGCTTAGTACTCGTAGTTAGTATTAAATCTGGGGTTATGCCTTGATCTATGAATCGGACATCACGGTTTAATTTTGGTCATTTGTTATAAATACGACCAATATTGACTTCAAAACCACGATATGAGGTCGAGATACACTTTAAAACCTTAACAACTCCGCCACACTTCGGTGTCAAGTCAAACACAATTACTCCCTGACGAGTGCTATTTATATACATATTTTTATCCCCTTAGATGTCAATTTGCCTCATTTTTTGTGCGTGGATAATTGGCGATTGATAATGCTACTTGATTGTAATTATTGATTATTGCATAAACTATCGCATGATTATCATTTTAAATCTAATTATCTGATTATTCATCGGGACTAATTGATTAGTCTCGCAAAATTGAGATTTTCACCGACAGCGTTAACACTACTTAAGGGTACGATAATTGGGTTAACCAGACTTAAATATACAGACTGCATGTTAAGTTCTAGAATTAAAGGGTATAATAGATTATATTTGATTTAAAAATTCACATTAGTTTTAATCAAAACCCAAGCATGTGACTTAATAATCTAGAATTTGACACCTTAGATAAAAAATTGAATCAGCATTTGCATGCAGTTCAGCCCTGACTTCGCTATTTACATTAGATATGACCTTAGGTATTTCTGTGTATGGAAAACTACTTAGCACTCATACACAGGCTGAACACAAGGAAAAGGAGTGCTTTCTGTTGTCATCAAAATTTTGGGATGACCACTACGACGACGACATCAGATCCTTTATCCTAAAATGATTTCGGTTGTCTGACCTACATTATCTTTTCAAGTCCTCAATGACCAAATGCATACATAAAATACAATGAAAGACCACTACCATGCATATGGATTAATGCAAATGAGATGAATTAAGATAAGAAAAGTCCAAAATATCAATTAGAAAACAGATACATATCATTAAGATTAGAAAACTCTTAAAATATCAATTACAAAACAGATACTGAAGTAGGAAATTTCCAATTTGGGTACACAAGATGGACAAAGTTTCATTGAAGTGTCTCAGGTATGCAATAATCCCATTATGGGTATCTAAAGTTTAGCCTTAGTACTACTGTACTTCAAATTTGCAAGGTTTCAATATGGGTCTCTCAAATTTCCATCCTAGTCCCTCGCAACAAAAAGCCATTGTGTCAAGGGCTCTTGAGAGGGGTGCTGATGTGTGGGTGGGGGCCTGGGGGCAAGAAGCCTATCCCTAGGTTGACAACATAGATAAAATATTCCTATATGATCTATAATGAGAATTGCATCCTAGTGCAACCACCATTCTCATATCCGCGATCACTAACCACTGACGAACGTTGGGGTGGGTGAGGAGACAATTGAAGAGTGACAACGACTTTGATGTGTTTTGAGTTGAATGCTCCATTAAATTTAAATTCTCCACTAATTTTTGGAAGGTTTTCTTCTCATATTTCCATTAGCATTCAATATACCCCTTATTATGATCGTAATGATCTGTGACAAAATTTATGAAGAGAACCACATGTTTGGTGGACGCCTCTCTATTACCACTAACTAGGGACATCTCTACTAACCACACAATTCATTCAAATCTTCCGTTTTATACACCATAGTCTCATACCAAACAGGATGTGAGTGTAGTTTGAGAAAATGAAACGTTGATAAAAAAAAACATAAATAAACCAAAGGTCACAAAATAAAGATGAACATTTTTACAAAGAAAGTGATAACCTCATTCAACCAAAAGTGTTCATTATTCTTGTTTGTAATCAGATTCCCAGTCCAACTATGGGCAAGTTCATGTGCCACAACTTGGGCTCCAGTCGCGTCACCCTTTATGACCGTTGGTGTTAGAAAAACCATCCTTGGATTCTCCATTCCTCCGTAGGGAAAGCTAGGAGGCAAAACTAACAAGTCAAACCTTTCCCAATCATAAGGCCCGAATAGCTTCTCCCCCTGCCTAATCATGTCCTCAGTTCCAGCAAACTCTTGAGCTGCTGAATCTAACAGTGAAGACACTGACTCTGCATAAACTCTTGTCCTTGGCCCTACTTCCCTAAAACCAATTTGTCCAACGGCAAATGCAAAAAGGTATGGTGGTATTGGCTGCTCCATAACAAACTCTTCAACAACTCGATCTTCCGCACACCACGTAGAATCATCACATGACATAGCCGCCTCACCTAAAATAGCGACAGTAGTATGATATTTATAATGCTGACCACAGCTTGAAAGTCTAACTTCCTACACTGATCCCTTGTTTAGGCGCTAGAATTTGAAAGGAAAGGGACAGTAGGGATGCAATTTCCCCCTGTTTTTAAGGAGTTAGATTTAGAAAATAGATGTTCTCCATGTTCCTTCCGGTACGTAAAATAAGAATAATTCAGATGTAGGAAGAACTGAAAGGAGGATGACCCCCTCCCCTTCCCTCTACCCCCACATTATTATTCAAGCAAAGAGTAAAGGAAGGACAAGGTGAAAAGGCGGTGCTCCAGTCACAAGAGCTAAGACCAATACTCATCAAGCAACACTTCTAAGACAGACCACCTCGAAAATAAGAACGCAAGGGTATAGCTGAAGTAGTAGCAAAAAATAAAAAAACCATTTAACTATCATCACAATCCATACTACTCATCATATTACCAAATAGAGAATGCAGTCCGATTTCTACTTTGGTCTCTAATCATTTAATTGCAAATGTTCAACTACCAAGTAACTAACCAAAAAGAGCAAAATAAAAGGAATAAGTATTTCTGTTCGACATCAGGCCTCATCTAATAATATGTCCATATTGAATGCACTTTAAAGATATAAAGCGACACAAACAAATAAGCCATTTGCATACCCCCTCGCGCATGTCATATCCACAACAACTTCCCCTAAAGCCCGTGACCAATGCAAATTATAAGGGTGCGGCCAAATTGGGGAATCCATTACTGGAAAGTCAAATAAAGCAAAAAAGCGAGAATATGAAAAGAGTTTTTTTACAAATTAAGTAATGAAGAGGGTGGGTGTAACTGTAAAGCAGAAATGCGGGAATCTAGTTCACACAGAATGAAAGAAAAGGTGACCTGGAAGTGGGGGGCGGCGGTGGAGGTGACGAGCGGACATGACAGCAGACAAGGAGCGAGGAAGATTCAAGCGGGCGGAATAGCGGATGCGAGCAGCAGGGGTGTCCTGACAAGGAAAGAGGGAGCGGGCATGGATGGCCTGACACTGAGTGTAGACAAAGGGAGAGGTTTTAGAGAAGGTCTGGGGAGGGGAGAGCCACTGGAGGGCGGAGGAGGAGGAAGGGGAGGGGGAGGTGGAGGAGGCGATGAGGAGGCGAGAGTGGGAGGAGAGGTGGAGGGAGAGGAGGGAGCCCTTGATGGGGTGGGGGTGGGGGGAGAGGGAGAAGGGGATGGCGCTGAGGGTGTCCGCGTCGACGACGGAGGAGATGGAGAGAGAGCGGGTGTCCAGGGAGAGGGCGCCGGTGAAGGGGGCGGACAGAGTCAGGAGGGCCGAGGAGTGGAGGGTAGTTGTTGGGAAGGACAAGTAGAGGGACAGGGAGATGTGGGTTGTTAGTGGTTGCGTTGAGTCTGTATATGAGTGTGGGTCCATTGCTGCCATTCCTCCCCCTTCTTCACTTTTTTAGGGTTCTTGTTTATCACCAACTTACAGATGAATCCAAATGATAGTGCATTAATGCCGATGATGGATAGATGCTATGGAAGAGAAAGACGAACACGCTGTCTAGTGTAGGAGTGTTTCACCTTTTTTTGGTAGTCGTCCAGTGTCCGGTGTCCCACTGTTTTTGTAACACTCTCACTCCACGTCGTTCCACTACTTTTACTTAATGTCGTCGGGTTTTTAATCGAGTTATCCATTTTAACCCCTTCACCCTTTAACCCTCCCTGACTCATTCGTTCATTCATTATTCTCACTCCCTCATTTCACTAACTAAATAAACTAACACAAAGTCTTGGGGGTGACGATCTCTTCATAAGTTATTGAAAGATCACTCGTTAGTATCACTTTAGTCTTATTCGTATCTATTTTGTGATTAGATGTACCTCTAAATGACAACCTTATACGTTAAGCGTACATATTTTTATTCGGTTTGGTATCGTTGTTACCTTCGTTTGTAATTATTCTCTAAATAAAGTTAACAAAAGAACGCTTCTCAGTAGACCTAAACATTTATAACCCACCCACCTACGCCCCCCCCCCCCCCCCCCCACCACACACACACTAATTAAAACCCGTTTCTTCACAACCTACTCCAGCTAATGCCAATCTCATCATTCACGTTCCAAAATCGATGTAAGTTCACTCACTACTTCCTCTATAATTTTGGTACTTCCTAGCTTATTGGAGTTAAGGTACATTGTAGCTCAATTTTGATACTCACTAGCTTAGATTTTAGTACTCACTAACCACGCCTGAGTGGGCACATGCACAAAAATGCCAAGCTCAAGCGTCGCTGATCCCCACTTCCCCGGACCTGAATATTGTGGACCAATTGAAACGTCGGGAGGCGATTCCCAGTAGTGCTGAGGTCTGGGTCCAAAATGTTCCACAGGTTAAGGTGGATTAGTTCTGCCCTTGCTGGGTGGCTCTTTTTTAATAATATTATAAGATCGGGGCAAAGATACACCGTTAATATTTTAAGATCGGGACAAAGATATTTTAATATGACATGGTCCGTGGTCCAACTTTTTATACAATTATGGTCTTCAGTCCAGGTTAAACGGTCGGGTCCGGTCCTGGACCGACGAACACCCCTACTAATGACTGATGTTATCAAAGCTATGCGTGTGGCTCCTTGCCAAGTCATGCCAACCTTCTGGCGGTTTGTGTATTCTGTTGACAACCTCTGTCGGGTTTACGGGCTTGAGGTTTCTTTGGCGGATCTAAAGGCTTGCTACAAGGTTCGTGCGCATGGGTTAGGATGCTTTACCTTTAGAGTCCGTGAAGGTCGGACTCCTATGATCAACCGTCTAGACTCCGGGGATGATAAGGGATGGGCTTCCAATTTTTTTCTTTGAAAAAGCCGCCTCTCTTGGGGCCAATTTTGAAAGTATTTGTGCAGAGACCCGCATTTTGCCTGCTCGTGATTGTAGCAGCTTCCCACCAAACACCTGATGATGATCGGACGATAACATGCTTCAAAATGCTCGTATAAGGGCTTGTAATCAAAAAGTTCAGATTCGGACGCATAGCAGAGTACAAATCTCTAGGAGCATAAAAATAGTGACCAATACAATCGTGATTTTCCAATGTCCGGTCCAACGCCTAAACTTTTTTTTTTGTTGAAAAGTGGGTTATTGTATTAAATCAATTTCCGCGAATGCAAGAATCGCATCGAAAAGAAAGAATCATACATAAACTCCTCCCCACTTCTCGGGCACAACCGAGCCACGTGGTGTGCGACAGTATTACCATCTTGCCTAACATAAGACCAAAGACATTGAACAAAACACGATTTATAAGCAAGTAAATCATCAATTAAAAGACCAAAAGGTTCCCGCGTAACTCAACATCTTCGAACCGCTTCCATGACCTGTTGTGAACGCTCTCAAAGACCACACTCTCAAAGCGTAGCCGACTTGCTATCTCCAACCCCAACTCCATTGCCTTAGCCGCCGCCACTATTTTCGGATCCCAACCCGTATTCACCCATCGGCAGCACACCACCACGATTCTCCCTAAACCGATATCGCCATTAGCAAACACTGCAGTGTCTGTATTGACCTTGATAAACCCCTCTCCCGGAGCTTCCCATGTGGCATTGCTAGCCTGACCGGGTCCTCGACGAGCCACAATAATCGCCTTTCCGTACCAAGCAAACTCCTCCACCATGCCGACCATTCTTGTAATAACCATACTGGGTAAGAGCGGGTGCTCCTCAAAATTTTGCAGGTTTCTACAGCACCACACGGTCCATAGAATAGCAAGGAATCGATTACGAGACTCACCTTGGATTCAAGACAAAAGCCATACCAACTTTTGGGAGCAAAACGAGGCACGTACGAAGGAAATCAATTTTGCAAGTTTAGTCGACCCCTAAATATCGTGTGCCCAGGTACTGTAAAAAAGAGTGTGACTCTCCATTTTAGCTCCATTACTATGCAAAGCACATATATCATTGTTGTGTGCCAAATTTGGCCCATTTTTTCACTCATTTAGACTCGTTTTCCTATCATTTTTATGAGATTTGTGTGTGATTATCGCCTTATTCGAGTCTTTCTCACTCTAGCGGTCTCTCTTGTGCATTTTACATGTTTTTGGGTAGTTTTCCTATTATTTTGATAGGGATTCATTGTCCGAGAGCATGCTCGAGCTTACATGGGCACAAGGGAGCGGAATATCATCCAAAGCATGCCATAAAGTAAAAGTTCAAGCATCAAAGGGTGAAATCTTGAGCAAAGGAGCAAAACTATAGTCCATTGACATCTTCACCGCCGAGGTCAAACTTAAAATGGATATATCTAGAGTCATAGACCTCGGATCGATGCGATTCTAGTTGGAGGTGAAAACTTATCTTCTTAGCTTTCCAACGACATATCACAGGCCCCAATCGAAGATCAAACAAGAGTGTTATGGCCCTTTGAAGTCACGGGACAAAATTTCACCCGATGAGATTTGACCGGGCGAAATTTCACCCTATGAGATTTTTGAGTTTTTGGTCAGATTTTTCACCGAGCGAAACTTTGCCCGATGAGATTCTGACCGGGCGAAATTTTGCCCGACGATATTTCGGCCATTTTGCAAAACTTCACCCTTTGAAGATTCATAGGGAAAAGTTTCAGCTCAAGTGCAAAATTTAGAATTGAGTTTTGTTTTAATGACCTATTAAGCAACTTAAATTAGTATATATAGTTTAAACCTAATTTTGTCACTAGTATGCCTCTGATGAACTCATTTCGTATATATATTTAACCCTAACTTTTCCTTTATTTTGGTTCGTTTTATGTGACCTAGGAGTTGTTTTTCTGGCTTTTTGTTCTTCTTTGTTATGCCGGGTATTTTGTTTACGTTTTGTAGGAAACGGGACAAATGAAGGCGATGAAGCTACATTTTGGGCAATGACGAGAGTCGGGCAATGAAATCTACAAGGAAGAAGTGATAAAAGTTAGAGGAATCTAAGTGAATATTTAAAGAAGAACGTGAGTGAAGAAACAATAAGAATCGACAAAGAAATAAGTTGGAAAGCTCGAACGAATGCAAATCGAAAAGAAAGAACGACTGCTAAAACAAGGATCAACTTCAAACGTGAATATCTTGAGTTTTACAATTCCAATTGAGGTGATTCAGGTGGCGTTAGAAAGATCACACATCCATTTTCGAGAAGTAACAAAGAAACAACAAGCATTTGATCAAATTCGGCGCAGCGCAGAGAAACCCGAACCGGTCGGGACAGACCCGAACCGACCGGTTTGAAGCCGTTTCGTGGGGTTTCTATTTTTGGACTCTGTAACTTATCATAACTCTTATTTTACGTGATATTCTTAGCTTGTTAGTTTTTTTCCTAATTATTTAGGAAAGGAGAAGATGTTAGACTCCTTTATATTAGTATATGTACCTTCCTTAGGATTATATTTATTTACACTTTCTCATTCAATAGTTTAGTTTAGACTTTTTTATTAGCATTGAAATTCTTCTAGTTTTTAATCATACTTTTAGATCGTAAATCTTTCAGTTCTAGGGCAATTCGAATCTACATACTAAGTTGTGTGGAGCAATTGGAGTATCCCTAGGTAGAGATTTATTTTGTGGCTCGTTTTCAGAAATGCGTTAAATACACGAGTGAACTTGCAGAGGATCGGGATTGTGGACTAGGATTTGTGTTGTTTATGTGAGCAACAGAGTGAGGATACGACGCATTTATTTTTTGGGTGACCGTATAGTTCATTGATTGTAGGTCTGGTGGGAGATTGGCTTCAGTGTCATATTCTTAGGCAACAAAGTTTACGTTGGAGCTTGAGGATTTGGGGGCTAAGTTGAAATGTAACATTTTGCGTGCCGTCTTTAACTCGTGTATTTATCATGTATGGAAGCAGCGCAATTTGGGTAGGATTGAAGGAACTTTTAGGAGACCTTCGGTAGTGGTTAAGATGATTAAGTTAGAAACTAAGCATAGGATTTTGAGTTTGATTAAATACCCTGTTTCTGCTAAAGATGCTCAGTGGCTGAAAACATTGTTGTACGTAGCTGCTTAGCTTCTTTTTTTGTAACTTTGTGACTACTTTTAATACACTTACATTTCATCAAAAAAAAACCTTTCAGTTCTACATAATTGGTATTTTTCTCTTTTCTCTTAATTTCATATTGTCTTTTATTATGCTTAATTTCTTTATTGCTTTATCTATTAGTATGAGTAGCTAATTTATTTATCTAGGATTGAAGAGAAGCTATGTTAATTGTATTGAGGATGTTAGTTTAATTTATTGTTTGATTGATCATTCATATGCTATTGCCTTACTACTTGTTTTATATCGTTGTTCGATTAGTTTGAGACATTGAATTAGTTGGATGTTTAGGAAGCCGAACTTAAGATCGAAAGCATGTTAAGGGTAGACTTACAAGTAAGTGGGTAGGATAATCTGGTAAGTTGCGAGCGCCCGTCAGAATCTATCCCAAGGTTGACATAAGATCCGATAGGTCGTGTCTTTGCCCTAAATAACTATGATTGATTGATTGAATAATTAATTAACCTTACCCAATTTAATTGCTTAGTGAACCGGAAAGCCCTAGATCCCTTTAATATTGTTAGAACCCTTTATTTACATAATCGCATTAGTTTAGTAAAAAATCAAATAAATTGAAATTAAATAATTTAGAGTCGAATTTACACATCCGTCTCTCTGTGGATTCAACCCTTACTTACTTCTAGCTACCTGTTAGTTGTTCGTTAGGATTATTTTGATCAAGGTGATACGACTTTATGACGCGCCCCTATTTAGGATTGGTCGTTAACGAAGGATAGGGGGTCAAACAATATTTATATGACTCGCAAATAACACAAAAACAGAAGAATGTAGTCGTGGTAAGTCGAGGTTGGTCCTCAAGGAAAGCGGTGCTAATCAAGTGAAAGCTATGTGTATGGGGTCTAAAGGGGGGTTTTGAGTCGATGTCTAAACTAGAATGCGATAGATGACAGAGAATAATCAATAAGGAAAAGGTATTAAGGAGAGTTGGAGAATCAGAAACGGGACACATAGACGAGGAAACAAGCAACGATGCACAACTGATATGGAATGAGTCGCCTTTCAGTTTCTCCACCTAACCTAGCTTAAGCCCACTTTCATGACGAAAAAGCTAAGTCTCTAACTGGAATTACCCAAACCCCGAGTTTCCCCATATTGATTCGGGTGAATACAAGTCAACCCGCAAATTGATCTAGTAAGGTCAACACATATACAATGATGGTAAGGGATTCGTCACGTCCCTAGCCGATCAATATAACACCGACTAACCTAGTGAGTAGCTAGGGTAAGTCGGGATCGTATCCACGAGGACGGTATATCAAGGTTTAGACTATGTCGGCCTACAACGAGACTAGATTACCAAACAAACACAAAGAAGAAGAAAAGGAAAACTATGATGGAGGAGAAGTATGACTAAGCTAATGATCGAACTAATGAATAAACTAAAGAACGATAGCTAACTAAAACGATGTATCAAATATGAAAAGAAAGTGGGGTAGGTCGGGTTCATAGGAGTAGAAGGATAATTGGGGTGATCAAGGGTATAGGTGTCTCCTAATCGCTAGAGTCGGTCCGGGCTCTCGCAACTTAGACCGATGCCAAGGTGGGTCCGGGCTCTCGCAACTTAGACCCTAGTCCGCGCTCTCGCGACTAAACTAATCCGACGCAAAATGGCAATATCCGACGCAAAATGCAAATTGCGTCGGATTAGCCGATGCAAACGACCGCCGTAATATTTTGACGCAATTTTTTTTTTTTGCATCGGTTAATCCGACGCAGATTAGTTGCGTCGGCTTGCGTCGGCTGCTCCGATACGAACACATGGAGGTCAACGCCCTGTCAACGGGACTTTGCGTGGGATTAGCCGACGCAAAGTCAACGTTTTTGTTGACTTTGCGTCGGCTAATCCCACGCAAAGCCGTTGACTGAAATCTGACTTAGGGACTTTGCGTGGGATTAGCCGACGCAAAGTCAACAAAAACGTTGACTTTGCGTCGGCTAATCCCACGCAAAGTCCCTAAGTCAGATTTCAGTCAACGGCTTTGCGTGGGATTAGCCGACGCAAAGTCAACGTTTTTGTTGACTTTGCGTCGGCTAATCCCACGCAAAGCCGTTGACTGAAATCTGACTTAGGGACTTTGCGTGGGATTAGCCGACGCAAAGTCAACAAAAACGTTGACTTTGCGTCGGCTAATCCCACACAAAGCGTAGTAACAAAAAAAATCGTTTCTTTGTTTTCAGCTCCCCATACGCGCGAAATAAAACAACCTGCAAATAAACAACCCACTCCTACAACAAACCACAGCAGCACATCCTAAACCAAAATCCATCAATAACTCCAATCAAAGCTCTCTTCTTCACAAATCTCCACAAAATGACACAAACATAAACTAATGTAATGTTATAGAAAATGAAAATATTACAAAGACAACCGTTTCTAGGTTCAGAATTCAACCAGAGTGTAAACAAGACAACCAGCGCTAGGAGTTGGTAAAACATATATACACACAATGTAACCAAAGTGTAAACAAGTAACATAAGGGAGCTGAACTACCTAAGAAAGGGACTCGATGTGCTCCGATCCGAAGGGATGACCATCGTTGTTGTCGTCATCGTCGCGCCTAGTCATGCGTGGCCCTCCACCGCATCCCTCGTTCCCCATGGCGAACCGTTCCCTCATGAACTGAATAAACTGGTCCTGCTCTTCGCACCTCTTCTCCAACGTCTTCAGACGCTCTTCTTGTCTTTGGAATTTATCTTCCATACGCTCGTTGAGTGTGCGTTCCTGCGAGGTGGCGGTAGGGAGGTACGTGTCCGCAGATACCTCCTTACCTCGGTTCAAGCATGGGCGAAAGAGCTGTTTCGCCGCATTCCCTATCCCCCAGAACCGTCCCTTCTGGTTATAGCCACCCGTCACATCGTGGAAGATCTTCAGCGTGTTGGGTGCCTGATCAGAGGCCCGTGCCTCCTCCACCGCTTTCTGGTAGTTCTCCTGAAACAACATCATGAAACAGTGTTATAACTTTTAGAACACATACTATCACGTGATAATTTTCATGCCTAGTATATTTTTTAAAAACATTACTACTACTCACCACGATCTCCGGTCCTCTAGGGTCTATCCACTTGCCGTCTTTCCCCTTCTTCGTCTTCTCCAAGAGATCGACCGGGGTTGCAGTTGGGCCCTTCATATAACAGTGTTAAAACTTTCAGCATTTATTTACCAATAGTATATATTGAATTATACTCAAACTTTTTACTTGTTTTATAAGCACTTACCAACGCCGCGAAGGCTGTTGCTGCACTCCTACTTCCGAGGCAGCTGGTGGGTTTCGCCACCCCGTCCACCTGCCCACCTCTCCTGTTCGACGACTTAATCGCCGATTTCTTCTTGAAAGCTGGGTCGGCAGCGTTCTTCTTCAATATCTCCCACTTCTCTTGCGGAATCCAGTCCGCCTTGTCGACCCTCGGGACAGCTCGCTGGAAGAGGTCGGTTATCTTCTTCTTTATCTGAGTCTCAAAATCCGACCTGAGGTCGTACCCCAGGTCTATACGCACTCTCCTCTGTTTGTCAAAAAAAAGATCCGTTAGCGACAATTGAATGTATAAATCGTGCAACGAAAACCTTAGAAACACAGACGAGGTAATTACCGCGAAGTGCATATACATCGCATCCCGAGCTTCCGGTGGTGCCTCCGTCCAGCTACGGTAGGCGCCAGGCGTGGACGCATACGTCATGACTACGGCATCCCGCAAAAAATCCGAGTACTTCTTGTCGTCCCACCTACACAAGTCAATTATGATAATGTGAAGCAAATAAATGAGTGAAAATTTAGAAAAGAACTGGTTACAACAACTACAACTCACCAACTAGCTTCCCTCACTTTCTGCCGTGAAAGGTACGCTTTCCCAGGCGTGGCAACGTAGACCGTCGCCCCGACTTCCTGGACAGCGTCCACACCATGTATGACAGGAGGCCTAGGCACGTCCTCCTCCATGTGGTCACCATGGCTGCTGCCTCCCGTCAGCATCTCGCTGCTACCTGCCATAATCACGTCTACAAAATATGTTTGCGCAAAGTTAAACTGTAGAGTCAGTTCGTTTAGGGTAAAGCAGGAATTTCATTAAGTACCAAAATAGTCTTCAATTACAAATAATTAAATTACAACAAATTGAATTACAACTTATGCGAATAAGATACAAACAACTACATAATTGCTAATTATCGTCACTGTCACTGTCACTGTCCGCGTCGGTGTGCGGTTCAATGAACCCCTCGTCCCCGTCTTCATCATCATCGTCCCAGTCAGTATTCACCTCATCACCATCATCTTCATCGTCGATGACCAAGTCGTCGTCCTCATCACCCTCTCCCTCAGGAACAATCCAGTCGGCAAACTCGTCGTCCTCCCCTACAGCACCAGCAACTTCGACTACATATTCTTCTTCATTGACGTCAGTGTCTTCGATCAGAGTTGATGACATCGGCTGATTATTACCAACCACACTCTCTTGGTAGACGTCATCGTCGATGATAGGATTATCAACTTGTGATCTTGCCTTGATTTTGAAAACCGCAGACCAATTCGTACTCTTTTTTCCCTTTGGGTAAGGTGCATAGCAGACTTGATCGACTTGATACGCCAACACAAAAGGGTTGTGCCCTCGCAGTTTTCTAGTCAGGTCGACATCCACAAGATTGTAGTTCTCATGAACAGTGACTCCGTGCGGGGAGTTGTCGATCCAATCACATTTGAACAGTATGGCCTTGCAGTTTTTGTGGCTGTCGTAGTAGTCTAGCTCGATCACCTCGATTAGTGTTCCATAGTAATCTGACCCTTCGGTGGACAACACACATACGCCGTTACTTTTGGTCAGTTTCGGAACATCAACACCCTCGGTAAACGCACGGAACTTGTACCCGTTAATTGTATATCGCCTCCAAGTTCTGACTCGTGAAGACGGCCCAGTGACTAGTGGTCTTACCATGGGATCCTTCAGCGCTTCAGGCTATTGTCAACATAAAATTCGTCGAAAAATAATGCAATTAAATTTTGTACCAAACACATACACAATTTATAATGATCAAGCAAATAACATTTCAACATACTTGAGTACGTAGCCATGAGGGAAACAGTGACTCATACGCCACCCAAACATCTTCAGATGTTTTCACTCCCGCATGTTCTGCCATAATGAAAGCCTCGAATTTCCTGAAATTTTCAGCAGTTGTACTTAATCACACATACTACCAATTATGAGGAGGGTATGTTGTACGTGAGTTACTTACTCCTCGTACGGTCTGATTACAGGGCCACAGTTTCTCAGAACGTAGGAGTGTGCCTGCTTGTACTCAACATCGGTCAACCACCTCTCCTTACATTTTCCAGTGGTACTTCCAACATCAGACTGAAAGGGTTCCACCTCTATTTGGTGGTCTTCAGTCTGATGCGCACCCACGTCTAGGTCTTTGGCTTTTGTGTCAACGTGCTCTTCGAAGTAGAAGGAGTAGAAGTTTGATGTCTCCTCTAACAAATACGCGTTGCATATTGAACCCTCAACACGTGCTTTGTTACCAATTTTTTTTTTTCAGATGGTTTAAGAACCTGCAAATTAAAATATTAGCTCTCATGTAAGACTTAATTGGTAATCAATGCACGGAAAGTCACATGAAGGACAGTTGAGGACGTTACCTTTCGAATGGGTACATCCACCTGTACTGAACAGGACCGCCAACCCTTGCCTCATACGGCAAATGAAGTGGGAGGTGCTCCATCGAGTTGAAGAATGACGGAGGAAATATTCTCTCCAACTTGCAAAGGATCTCGGGAATACTGTTCTCAAGTCGATTCATGGACTCGACTGACACCATAGTGGAACACAAATCTCGGAAGAACTGACTGATCTCTGTCAATGCATTCCACGTGTTCATTGGCAGCAGCTGCTTCAAAGCTACTGGCATCAAGCGCGACATAAACACGTGACAGTCGTGGCTTTTCATGCCATGCAAAATTAACTTGGACTGGTCCACACACCGGGATAAGTCGGATGCGTAACCATCCGGAAACTTCAAACCACTCACCCAATCGCACAAAGCCTTCCTATCATTTTTGTCCATAACAAAGGACGACGATTTGGGTCGCCCAAGACACAGTTCCTTGAAATCTGCTTTGCCTTTTGTTCCGAAGGCTGTCTTGTTCGGTACATCCATCACGGTGTTGATAATCTGCTCAAAGAAATTCTTCTCGATATGCATAACATCAAGGTTGTGTCTGATAAGCAGAGTGTGCCAGTACGGAAGTTCCCAGAATATGCTCTGCTTCCACCAACCTTCCTTCTTGTCCTTCAATTTTTTCAACTGTTGGTGGGTAGCGTGTACTATTGTAGGGTACTTCTGCACATCTGCCCATATCTCATCGCCTGTTAACCGTTTACATGCGATCCTAGTTTCATCGGGTTGTTTCTTCAGAAAACTCTTACAGTTATGCCTAAATGGATGGTCGGAAGGTAGAAATTGTCTGTGACAGTCAAACCAAGATACCTTTCCGCTATTTTTAAGCCAAAAGGATTTTTGATCCTTCGCTTGACAGTAAGGACAAGCACGGTAACCCGTTGTACTCCAACCAGACAACATCCCGTAAGCTGGGAAGTCGTTGATGGTCCACATTAGTGCAGCTCGTAAATTGAAACTAGTTTTCCTAGACACATCGTACGTGTAAATCCCATTATCCCACAAACTTTTTAACTCCTCAACAAGTGGTTGGAGATACACGTCCATATTGGCTTTCAGGTTCTTAGGGCCAGGAACAATAAGTGACAGGAGCATAAATTGTCTCTTATTGCATAACCACGGCGGTAGGTTGTACGGTGTCAAAAGAACCGGCCAACACGAGTACGACTTGCCGAACTGCCCGTAGGGTGAGAAACCATCTGTGCACAAACCCAAACGTACGTTGCGCGGTTCTTTCGCGAACTCGGGATGTTTGATATCAAATGTCTTCCAAGCTTCACCATCGCTAGGGTGTGTCATCATACCACTAACTCTGATTTTGGAGTTACTGTGGTGCCAACTCATCTCGCCCGCAATTTTTTTTGTCGCATACAGTCTTTGGAGCCTCGGACCAACTGGGAAGTAAGTCAAGACCTTAGTTGGTACTCTCTTCCCCCTAGTATTTTTTGTTCGACTCTTGTACCTCCCGGATCCACATTTCCTACACGCGTCGAGGTCCGAATCTCCCTTCCAGAACAGCATGCATCCATTCGGACACGAGTCTATCTTTTCGTGGGGGAGTTGGAGGCCCTTCAACAAATTTTTGACCTCGTAGAAATTATTTGCCATGACATTCTCCTTAGTGCCTCGTAGAATGTCAATTAGCAGTTGGATCCAACCGTCTAAATGTCTTAAGGCCATGTTGCTCTCGCACTTCAAAGTCAGCATCCTTGAAGCGACTTGCAACAGACTCATATCGCACCCGCTGAAAACTGGGAGTTCGGCATTTTTTAGCATTTCGAAAAAGGAAAGGACTTGTGGGTTAGGTTCATGTTGTACTTCTTCGTCGCTTAAGTTGTCTGGGTTACGTTCCTCCTCCATGATGTCCTCAACCGTCGTACGCAGTGCGTCCTCTACGAAGTCCCGGTACGGATTTTCGCGAACAGGTTCTTGCAGGCGACTACTTTCATTTTCACCATGATACGTCCACACGTAGTAGTTCTCAACAAAACGTGCTTGTATAGATGCTGTTTGACATCTACTTCATGTTTTAAGGCACGGTTTTGACATTTTCTACATGGGCACCTAAGCTGCTCGCTGGTGTAGTGGGGGTTATTATCTAAGGAAAACTTGATGAACTCCTTCACACCGTCTCTAAATTCTATTTTCGGTCGCTTATTGTCGGACAGTCTCTCGTACATCCAACTTCGTTCTACTCTATTCATTCTATACGGATTGAACTATGAATGATTAGGGTATGTAGACATGAACAAAAATGGCGTGGGGGAAGAAGTCAACAACATGGAATTTGAAGAAAAGTTTGCGAATTTCAGTTGAGGTTGGAACTCTCACAACCATCACTTTAAAAACGATTCATCACCGGGGACCTTATCACTCCAACCTAAACTCATTCTTGTGCGTTCCATGTCACTGATAAACACGAAATTGTGTGATGTCGATAAGAGCAAAATTCGGCAGCAATTCGCCTCAGTTCTCCAAAAGCACAATGTGGAATATATGAAAACTCCACATATGCAAACGAAAAACATTGAGGGAATTGTCACCGAATTTAGCTCCTACCAACACAACACAATTTCATGTTTACCACCTAAGTGACATGAAAGGCACAAGAACAGTCCCAAAACGGGGACTGTCCAAGAATTACTCCTAATGAGTAACTCTTGAACGGGCACTAGGTAGGTCTGGGTAGATTTCAAACAATGCTCATACGCAGCACACAACGAAAACAAATAACAACAGTAATCAAATCTCAACACAGTAATCCAAAACATTAATACTTACTATGATTACAACCACTAACTGCTGAAATTTAAGGAACAAAACGCATTTCCCTTTTTTTAGTATTGTTTACGTAGTAGTAGTTTAGTAGTTTAGTAGTAGTAGTAGTAGTAGTAAAAGTAGTAGTAAATTAGTAGTAGTAGTAGTATAGTAGTACTAGTAGTATAGTAGTAGTAGTAGTAAAAGTAGAAGTAGTAAATTAGTAGTACTAGTATAGTAGTACTAGTAGTATAGTAGTAGTAGTAAAAGTAGAAGTAGTAAATTAGTAGTAGTAGTATAGTAGTACTAGTAGTATAGTAGTAGTAGTTGTAAAAGTAGAAGTAGTAAATTAGTAGTAGTAGTAGTAGTTTAGTAGTAGTAGTAGTAGTAGTAGTAGTAGTAGTTTAGTAGTAGTAGTAGTAGTAGTAGTAGTAAAAGTAGTAGTAAATTAGTAGTACTAGTATAGTAGTACTAGTAGTATAGTAGTAGTAGTAGTAAAAGTAGAAGTAGTAAATTAGTAGTAGTAATATTGTAGTACTAGTAGTATAGTAGTAGTAGTTGTAAAAGTAGAAGTAGTAAATTAGTAGTAGTAGTAGTAGTAGTAAAAGTAGTAGTAAATTAGTAGTGCTAGTATAGTAGTACTAGTAGTATAGTAGTAGTAGTAGTAAAAGTAGAAGTAGTAAATTAGTAGTAGTAATATTGTAGTACTAGTAGTATAGTAGTAGTAGTTGTAAAAGTAGTAGTAAATTAGTAGTAGTAGTAGTTTAGTAGTAGTAGTAGTAGTTTAGTAGTAGTAAAAGTAGAAGTAGTAAATTAGTAGTAACAGTTTAGTGGACATAAAGGGAAAAGCAAAAGCAAAAGTTTTTTCTCCCTTAATCTTGTGCAACAAAACAAAATGCGCCTTACTTAATCTCGTTGATCAAGTCTTCCTTAATTACGAGTTTTTTTTTTTTTTTTTTTTTTTTTTTTTTTTTTTTCATTTGCTTCATAATTGAAAACGTTAAAAAAAAATGGTATACACGGTGGTCAATGCCCTTAAAGCATTCAGTGTCTTTGGACGCCTAAAAAACGTATTTTTTTCACTGTTCTACCTAATTTTTGCATCATTTTTTTTAAAGTACATTAATTCTATTATAATATTGTCAAAATTTTCAGTTGGACCCTTGAAACAAAATTTTTAGGATTTGCTACCACTAAAATACTACTCGTAACACTATTCTATAGTATATGAAAGGTTAAGATTAAAGTACTTTGCAAAATGAAATCTTACTATAAATAAATTAAAATATGCATTTGATTTGGACTAGCAAACAACATATACTAGTATATACATTGAATGATACTAATAATTTGGCCAACTTATATAGTTATATGTAATTATTGGACATTTGGCATTAGTAGTAGATTAACTACTAGTTAATCTATTACTAATACTACTACTCATAATAATAGTACATACTACTACTTCTAATCTAATAACACAATTTCTAACCTAATACAATAATCACTAATACCTAATTAACATACTAACTAACCTAATTAACATACTACAATTATCGTCTAACAATAAAACGAAATTTAACCTAATTCACATACTAATTAACCTAATTAATATACTAATTAACCTAATTAACCTAATTACTAAACTAACTAACCTAATTAACATAATCACCCTACAATCTAATTAACTAATTAAACATACATAATCATCATACAATCTAATCATCATAGTTATTAAACTAATTATTAATATAACTTAATCAAAACAGTTTAGTAAACTAATTGAGCTAGAATTAAGTAAAAATTAATCTAATTAATTGAACTAATTCAGTAAAAATTAAATTGTAAACCGTAAACTAACAATTAACCGTAAACAACAACATACCTGAGTATTGGGGGGGTCGGGTTAGGGTTTTTCGGGGCTGGGTCGGGTTAGAGTACGCCGGGTTTCGGGGCAGCCGTCGCCGGGTTCTGGTACGCCGGCAGGGTCGCGCGTGGGGGGGTGGTTCGCCGGCAAACTCGTCGCGCGTGGGGATGGGGGTGCGCCGGCGAAGTCTGTCGCGCGTCGGGGGTTCAGGGGTGGCCGGATTGGGGTTCGCCGCCGGCAGGTTCGCCGGATCTGGGTTTACTTAGGGTTTCGATTTTTTTTTGGGGATTGAATTAGGGTGATGGTGCCGGATTGGGTCGCCGGAGGTTTAGGGTTGCCGGTGATGATGCGGTCGTTGTTTGCTGTCGTCGTTCGCCGTCGTTCGCCGTCGTTCGCCGTCTTCGCCTTTTTCGTCGTCGTTTTTCAGAGGGAGATGGGGGTGGGTTTAGGTTCTGAAGGTAATCGCTTTATTATTTTTTTATATTAACAGGTACTGCATCGGAACAGCCGACGCAGGCCGACGCAGTTTTCAAGTTTGCGTCGGCTATTCCGATGCAAACATCGATATTTTTTTTTATATTAAAAAGGTTGCGTGGGATTAACCAACGCAGACCAACGCAATATTCAAGTCTGCGTCGGCTAATCCGATGCAAAACATTTAATTCTGGTTTTTTTTATTTAAACACACGCTGCATCGGATTAGCCGACGCAATCAGACGCAACATTAAAATTTGCGTCGGCTAATCCGATGCAAAGCTATTAATTCTGTTGACTAATTTTTTTTTACTTTGACGCATACAGCATCGGAATAGCCGACGCAACATTAAAATTTGCGTCGGCTAATCCGATGCAAAGCTATTAATGTTGTTGACTATTTTTTTTTTTTTGACGCATCCTGCATCGGATTAGCCGCCGCAATCAGACGCAATATTATAATTTGCGTCGGCTAATCCGATGCAAAGCTATTAATTCTGTTGACTAAATTTTTTTTTTGACGCACCCTGCATCGGATTAGCCGACGCAATCAGACGCAACATTAAAATTTGCGTCGGCTAATCCGATGCAACGCTATTAATTCTGTTGACTAATTTTTTTTATTTTGACGCACCCTGCGTCGGATTAGCCGACGCAAGTTTTGTTTCTGCGTCTGGTTGCGTCGGCTAATCCCACGCAAAAACTTTCACATAGTGGCGCCAACCCAAAATTATTGGCGCCTGTATCATGGAGTCGGATAGCGTCGGCTAGTCCCACGCAATATTATTGCATCGGATTAGCCGACGCAAATCGACACAGTTATGCCAGTTGCGTCGGATTGTAAATCCGACGCAACTTATCCGATGCTATTTCCGCTGTTTTTAGTAGTGAATGGTAGGGGGTGGGATTTGATGTGAGAGTCGGTGTAAAGCGGATAGGAAATGGAGTGAGGGCATGACAATGAAGTACATGGGGCATATGGTAAGGCTAGGGTAGTTAGGGAGGTTGGGAGAGGGCATAAAACGGTTGGGTGGACTCGATTTGCGAAGAAGAATCACAAAGGGGGAGCAGAGGACCTTCCCGATCG